>OY728138.1:1018884630-1021384630 GCA_963277665.1 Viscum album | reverse complement strand
TGCCATGGACAAGTGAAGGTCATGAAATGGAGGTTTTAGTAACATTAATTGGGGTAATTCTAAAATTATTTTCCCATATTAGTAGGTTCGTTTCATTTATATTATATTATCCAATTTGGATTAAATTTTAATGTAGTGAAAATAAGAAGAGGAATGACCCAGTCATTAATGATTTAAATATCATGGAGGTCCTATTTCAAAAAAAATAAACAAAGTGACAATTGAATGTAGAATTTTAATGTTATTTCATTCAATTAAATATAACCTCTCCAAGTGAGTTTGTAATGAAACCATATATCTTTATGGATAAAAATATTTCAAGTAATATGGTTTCTTAATTATTTATATTTAATGATTTTATTTCCTTATAGATTATGGTATTATGGATTGAGGAACTCTTTGGTTAGTATATTTGTATGTATTTAAAATATATCAAGATAAGATATTATAGAGGATTATCCATGAATAAAATAATAATATTTTCTTATGTGGAATCTATGTTGATGACATTATATTATGATCTAATCAAATATATCTTCCAGATTCATTATAAAATCTTATGAAATCTGATTTTCATATGAGTATTATCAATGAGATTTCATATTATATTGGTTTTCAAATAAAAAAATCTTAAAAAACATATGTTTCACAACAGAAGAGTATAAAATATCTTCTTAAGGATTTTGTATATGATAATAAAAATTTTATTAGTACTCATATACTTATATCAAATACACATGATCCTGATGATGTTGGAAAACCATAAGATAAAAAATAGAGGTGTTATTGGAAAATTACTATACTAAACATCTTGTCAAAAATACCGAATGTTTCATAATTATTATGTTAAATTTATTTATCTAATCTATAAGAATTCAATTATAAATCGATAAAAAATAGATTGTTATCTTAAGGGAAGTATGGATTTTGATCTTTTTAATTCTTCTAGATATTTTTTTTGAATTAGAATGTTTTTTGGTAGATATTGGAGGCTATAAAATGGATTGAATGTGCATGTGAAAAATCCCTCCCCATAATGTGTACCCCTCCTGGGCCAACAAAGTGAGATGGTAGATAATGACCCCCCGAGTCCCACCTCTTGTAGGCCCCGGGTTGGTAGCTAGCACCAAGGGTTTAACATACACACAGATGGAAGGCATTACCCTTGAAAAGAACACATGCGAAAGAGAGATAAAAAATAGAAACCAAACAACACCAACTCAACCAGTAAGATGGACGAAAGCCCATGTATACATAGGAAATGTCATGAAAACCAACTACAACTAAAAGTTGAAAAACTGCAAGTACCCAAAAGAAAGTAAAACACTACCAACCACAAGCCAAAACAGCTCATGCAACCCCAAGCCAGTAAACACTATCCAGATCTCCAAACTTCTCTAGGTGACCTAAAATGTTGTTTATGTATACATAGGGTGAGTATAATAGTATACTCAGTAGGATCCCCCCCAAAGCCTCTCGGTCAAAAGTAAAGGAAGCATGCTAATGCACAGTGAACAACAAGTAAAACTTACTCCTCACCTAAACAAGTATACTATGTTCCCAACCTCACCATGGCTACTCCCACCAAGTAACACATACAAGAGTATATAATATAATAAATAATATCAAGGGTACCCTAATAATAATTTCCCCTTTGGTTTCCACTTTTACCCAATGTCGCATGTCCTAAGAATCTCTCTCCAAGAAGTCTTGCTCGTAGACACCTGGCCGAGGAACCATAACATGCACCTTGTGCAAAAAAATCCTCCATATCCACATACAAAAAGTAACCAGGTATTTTATTGGAGTAACCACATCCCATATAACGTGTTCATCAATTGGGTATTATACCTCAATCCACTAAATCCCACACACTGAGTAAGGAACCACATTCCTTCATAGCCTATACATGTTACACCTATAGTAGTATATGAGATAATATATCTAGAATATATGTTTGTGAATAACCACATGCCATAACAACCCTCTACACATATATATGGGAAAAAACTAACTGTTGTGCCTACCATCACAAGTAACTACCAAGATAAGACTGTGGATCCAAAAGGGGTTGTCAGCCATTCATCATCCCACCGGAATGTTGGGGAAAACAACCCCAGGGCTCAGAATACTTGGAGTGTTATTTTTTCTTAATGATGGGGTGGAGTAGTGTTTAGGAATACCAAAAGTACAAGATATACTATATCACACAACCACACTATGGGAATAACCTATTCATAGACTCAACTGCAGCTAATATCTCTCAGACTTTGGGTTGTTACTTCTTTGACTGGGTTTCTTATAATCACACAAAAATTTATAGAACATTATTATATTAATTCATTTCCTTTTTATCAGTTTCTCTTTAATTTAATTATTTCTTTAAAAATTAAATAATAATTTAAAATTACAAATTAAACATATTTAGCATCACACCCAAAGTCCACTATCCCTTTAAAATTACAACCTCATCATTACGTTCTAGAAACTCCAACCCCAAGTGTTTATATAATTTATTCAATTATTCATTACAGAATTTCATTCCCATATTCACATGAATTCTAGAAAAACATTAAATGCTACTAAACACAAGGGGGTTCAACACGGTGAGTAGATGTACTACTCATCGAGTCAATATTGCCTATAGAAAGAGAAAATACCCATCCACCCTTGAGAAGTTAAACATAGAATGCACATGGCATACCATGCGCGTCTTGGACCCTTTTGGAAGAAGGCTAATTCAGACTAGATTTCATGAGATGTGGATAAATGTAAAGTAGATAATCTACCAATAATAATGACATAGAATCCAACAATCACATTCATCTTGTTCCATCATCCCGGGTGTCCCTCCCTGACATCCACATGCATAAACCAATCCATCTCGCCACTCTAGGCATCATCTACTGCCCCAACCAAAGGTTTCAATGCCCCCACATACCGCAATAACCATCAAGGATCACATCACAACACAAGTAGTAGGAAAACAAACAACTTAACAATTGGGATCTTGGGCCTTTTACAATAAATAGTGTAACACAGAACCCTTCAGAGAATTATCAAACAATCAGTTCTATAATCCTTCCATAATTAACCGATTTATTATTCATAGGTTCCAAATTTGGGAAACCAAATTATTCATCAAATGAAAAATAATTAAACACACTTATTGCACCAATTTTATTAACATCAAATTAAAACAAGGAGAACCAGACTCATTTACATGCCTCTTTATCCTTTAAACAAACAATTATCAATTAATTGTTGTTTATGTTCATTACCAATTTCTATCAAGAACAAAAAGCTAAACAAGTAAGCATAGATAACACAATATATAGAAAAACAAGAGGCAATAGCATAAGATCAATATCAATTTATTTAATTGCTCCAAATATTTATTATGTAAATTTCATTGTCTTCTCATGTGATAAAACACGCTAACGATACAGTTTCATGTAAATGAATAGAGAATAAATGAATCCCATACCCCAAACTGTTCCTAACGTTATTTACATGAGAACAGCCCCAAAAAACAGTTCATGATCACCTCCTCTCGCAACAACTCCATCCAGCCGAGGATGCCATGGTATGACCACACCAATCAAATCCCAAGAAAAATCCATTAGAAGCATAGATATCACATGATATAATATGGAATAGATAAAAAGAGAAGATGAACACTAAATGAAAGATGATAAAA
Source organism: Viscum album (assembly GCA_963277665.1). Taxonomy (NCBI): domain Eukaryota; kingdom Viridiplantae; phylum Streptophyta; class Magnoliopsida; order Santalales; family Viscaceae; genus Viscum; species Viscum album. Next base: position 1,021,380,930 of record OY728138.1, on the reverse strand, counting down.
CATTCCTTATATCAATGATCAATGGATACTCCTTGGTTGCACCAAAACATGGGGTTCACATGAAGCAAGAAGAATGTCAAGGAAACCAATCCACAAGGAAATGATTGATCTTACAATTCTTATGGAAAGAAACGAATATTTTGATCATCTCGCACCAGAGAAAAAGGAGGAAGAAAAATGGAGGAATATATCCTGTACCTTTTGAATATTTAATGGAGTGACGGTTTAAGATACATTTGATTTCATATTAAAAGTAGATCGCATTGAACCATGCGTTTTGACCATGTAAAAAACATCCCGATCCTTATTAAAAATTAATATAGAAGATTTGGCTTTTGAATCGTCGATAGATTCATTAAAACTAGGGTTTAAAATCATTTTACATCAAAGGAAACGTCAAAGGGGAGAAACTGTTGAATGATGGAAACACATTACACCGTACCATTTGGGAAACATTGTACACCATATAGTTATGGAAACACTATACACACTACAGTTCTAGAATCAATGTACACCACACTATTCGGGAATCACAGCTCATGAACCTCACCATTTTACTGTTCACAATGGTCTGCTAATGGAACTATTTACTTAATGTTACCGTTGCATTATTCACAGCGGTCTACCATTGGAATTGTCCATTGAAGGTCCCCATTTGACTATTTACAAAGCTCAACTATTGTAATTATTCACCTAAGGTTACTGTTGCGCTATTCACAATGGTCTTCCATTGGAACTATTCACGTACCATTACCATTGAACTGTTCAAAGCGCTCTACCATTGGAACTGTTCACCAAAAGTTACCGTTGCACTGTTCACAATGGTCTACCACTAGAACCGTTCACCTAACATTACCGTTTCACTATTCACAATGGTCTACCATTAGAACTGTTCACCCAAGGTTAGTGTTACACTGTTCACAGCAGTTTACCGTTGGAACTGTTCACAAAAGGACACTGTTCCACTTTTCACAATAGTCTACCGTTGGAACTATTCAACTAAGGTTACCATTTCTCTATTCTCAAGGGTCTACCATTTTAACTTTTCACCTAAGGTTATAGTTGCATAGTTCACAATGATCTACCAATGGAACTATTCACAGATAAGTCATGATGACCTCCCAGAACACTCAAACCCCATATTTTCACAAAGGACCAGAGTGTTCTGGGACATTACATCAGATACCTCTTAGAACATTCTCATCCTCAGGAATTCAAAACTCACCAACAGGGAAAAACGGTCCAGAAAAACACCAATTGAGATACCTCTCATAATAGGGAAAGCCCAAAAAGGTAACAAAATAAATCCTTCTCATAATCAGGAATGGTTTATAACTATAAAGAAAAAGTCGTTACATAAAATGAGTTAACACCAAAGAACTTTGGGAACTGTGCATGTATCTGTGAATCACGTTCCCATGTACTCTCCTCCATGCCACTGTGTCTCTATAATACATGATCTAAAGGGATAGAATAGCCTCTCAATTCTTTCTCCTTGTAGTCTTGGATCCCTATAGGTCACTCATATAAGGTGGATTGATCATCAATATTGATCTCTCCCAAATCGAGGATGTGAGAGTCATCATGATGATAACGAAGGAGCAATTATACATGAAAAAAATCATGTATCCGAGTAATCTGGGTGTGAAGTGCAACTTGTTACGCCACAGCTCCAACATGAGCTAAAACCTCGATAGGCCCAATAAACTAGGGAGAATGATTACTCCCATGACCAAACCATCACTGCCCAGGATGGGGATTCACATTTAGAAACGTATGATCCCCAACATTAAACACTAAGGGTCTCCTCTTTTGATCATCATATGATTTATTACGATCTTGAGTTGTCTTCATCCTCTCCCAAATAACTAGAACCATCTCTGTTGTATTCTGCACCAGTTCTGGTCTGAGAGTTGCTGAATCTCTGACCCCAGTCCAGAAAAATGTAGAACAACAAGTTCATCCATAAAATTATTTTACTGGTGCCATACCCATGGTGGAGTGAAAAAATAATATTGTAATAGAACTCTTCAAAGGGTATGTGCCTCATCCATGATCCTTAAAAATCAAGAACATAAGAGTGTAACATGTATTCAGGTGTCTGGATGTTTTTCCAAGTCTAACAATCTGTCTGAGGATGAAAAGTAGTGTTAAGGCATAGTTATGACCCAAAAGTATGTTGGAGAACTCTCCACACCCTGGAGATAAAATGAGGATCTCGATCATAAATTAGTGTCCTTGTGATTCCCTGATGTCTCACCACCTCCTCCACACACTGCCTCGACAAAACTTCCACTAATCTTGACTCCTCGAACACTATGATGTGGGATTATTTTTTTAAATGATCCACTTCCACCAAAATAGAATCATGCCCTATCGGACCCCATGGTAAAAATGTAACAAAGTCCATTGAGAAGTCCTCCCACTTCCACTGAGGAATATCTAATGGCTGGAGAAGGAAACCAGGAACATGGTGTTCGACCTTCACCTTCTGGAAGATCAAACATTGAGACACAAACTTCGCAACTTCATGCTTTAGCCCTGACCACCAAAAATGTCACCTCAAGGATTGGTACATATTTTTAATGCCTGGATGCACAACTAAATGAAAATTATTAAACTCTCTGAGAACAATCTCGTGCATCATCAATGGAACCAAAAGACTTACGTTATACAATAGCCAGTGTTTTTCATCCTCCGACCAACCATCAGGGGCCTCACCACAAAAAACGTAGTCTCTCCAAACCTCAACCTCTAGATCCCCCAACTAGGACACTTCCATCTTCTGCACCAGGGATGACTGTACCGTCATATGAAAAAGTCAAAATTTTCCCCCAACATCTCCCATATCAATATGTAATGCTGACAAAACATTCATAACTCTCCAGGAATCACCGGATTCATGAACAGCATCACTATGTGACTTTTGACCAAGTGCATCAGCTACAACATTCCCCTTTCAAGTTGTATATGATATTTCGAAGTCGTATTCCTGTAATAACGCCGTCCACCAACGCTATAATAAGATCAAGTCACGCTGGGAGAAAACATACCTCAATCTCTTATGATCATTAAAAACCACAAAGCACTTGCTAATGAAGTAGTGTCACCACTACTTCATAAATAAACCACGACTTTGATCTCAATATCATGGGTGGTATAGTTATGTTTATGGGGATGCAACTGTTGAGACCCATAAGAATCAAGTGACCTCTTCCTCATGATAACATATCCTAAACCCAGATGCGAAGCATCGTAAAAAACATCAAACAGAACTCCCTCATCCGGAAGAAAAAGTACAAGAGAACATAGTAAATTATCATTTAGATACATGAAAGCTTCTTGACACAGATAAGTCCATATGAATGCATGATCCTTCTTGTTCAATGATGTTAGAGGAGTCACAACAAGTGATAAATTGGCTACGAATATCTTGTAGTATCCTTTGATACCAATGAAACATTGCGCCTCTGAAACTTTCTTGGGGGATTCCCAAGACACATCTACTTCTATCTTCGATGGATCCACAACTACACCATTCTAGGACACAAGATTCCCCATGAAATACACTTCTTGATCCCAAAACTCATTGTTCCACAACATCCCAAATAGATGATGTTGAGGATGAACTCTCAAAACGGTGTGTAGATTATTTTCATGATCCTCCATATATGTAGACTACACAAGGATGTACTCAATTTAAACCACTGTGAACATGTCCAGGAACAAATGGAATACAACGTCATCAATCCCAGGATCATAGCCAGATCATTTTTAATGCCGAACTCAATACAATGAACTCTTAATTCCTATGATGCCAACAGTATGCAGTCTTCGGGATAACCTCATCCATTACAGGCAATTGATGGTATCATGTTGGTAAGTTGATCTTTGACAGCCATCATGAATCCTTCAGCTGATTGAATAAATCATCAATCCATGGAAGAAGATAGGGATTCATTATTGTCACTTTGTTCAAGCAATGATACTCGACACACAACCCCAAACTGTCGTCAGCCTTATTCACGAAAAAACTGGTGCACCCCACGGTGACACACTCGGCCGTACATTACCACACTGTAGTAGACCATAAAGTTGTATACCTAACTCTTGTAACTCATAAGGGGATATCCTACACAAATACATAGAGATTGGATAAGTTCCTAGTTGTAGTTCAATCACAAACTCGGTCTCTCGCCAATGGGGAAATTCTATAACCTCTTGTGGAAAGACATCATGGTACTCTTCTATGACCCTAGGAAATGCCAATTGCTGAAAATATGAAGAAAAAAACATCATCCCATACATCATGGATGATAAGGATGGAATACGCCTATGACCCATCTGAGTATCTCGCTCTTCAACCAATACCACCAGCTCTCTATTGGCTCCATTGAAAATGACATTCTTCTTGAAGAAATCCACGATAATCTGCACTGAATACAACTAATCCAAGTTGAGGATGACATCATATGGTTGTATTCTTAAACATTCTTAATGTACCAAAGAGCAATGTTTCCCAAAACAATCTCCAAGAATTTACATACATCAACAAGTTAGCTCGGCCCCCAATTGGAGTAGTCAATGCCCATGGAATTGGAAGCCCCTCTACCTCAATTCCCAAAGCATGGACAAGGGTTGGTGATATGAATGAGTGTGTCACGAATGAATCAAACAATGCATACACCAAGGTAGAAACCAATAAAAGGGTGCCTCAAATGATTCCTGACTCGCCTCTAGCTGGAAATGCTAGAGCATTCAACTAACCACGACCTCCTCCACGACCTCTCTGACCCTGATGACGACCACCAACACAGCCCTGCTCAACTCTCTGTGGATGGGGTGTAATTTTCCAGGTAAATAAGGAACATGAAATTATTCATTCATATTAATATTTGTGAATTAAATATTAATTCTACATTAAAGGGGAAGCCATGTTCTATGGATTACATGATATGAAATAATGGGTTTCTTTGAAATCTAACATTTCACACTAATAATAAAATATTATTATTTTAAATGGTAGTAAACGCCCAACCATTGTATTAGTTGGGGTAAATTTAACTAAATAAAATTTGATGATACGTGTTTTTTGAATATTTTTACATTTAGACAATGAATGTTAGGGGCTTAAGATTAGTAAAGAATTCGATTTTAAGCATAAATACTCTAATGTTCACAAAAGGTCGATTTACTGTCTTTTAGTGGGGAACCCTCTATAAATCTAGTATTTGTCACTTTTATATATTCTATAAGACAAATTAAAATTAGTCTTTAGATTTGGGACATCAGAATTTACATTGGGTAAATTTTTGGTATTTCTCTGATAACATTTTTTTAATGAATAATGAAAAATACTGTATTTTAATTCAAAAGTGTCATTTAATCTAATTTATTAATATGGTTATATAATCCTTTAAATTTGTTTTAATGTGAAATTAGAATATATTTTTTTCAATTTAATCAATTTTTGTTCATTGGATGTAATTTCATTTAGAAATTGGACATAAATAAGTTTCTATCTTTTGATAGTTATTATTTCCTAAAAACACGCTATTTGTTTTAACTTCGAGAATGAATTTTAAATTAATTTTCTTATACTTCTATGTTATGAATTTAGAAAAATTTATTCCATACTTTGAATTATTAGGTCTAGATTGTGTAAATAGGTTACTTTAATTTTTTGTCATTTTAAATTTTTACTTCAGTAAATATTTTTTTTACCATGATTAATGGGTAAGTAAGTAAATATGGGTAAAATATAATAATATAATAATATTAAATAGCCCTAACATGTGTCATTATCTTATTCACATATACATATACGACCATGGGAATCCTTGGGTTGAATTGGGGACCCCATAGAGGCACATGGTAGTAAAAAATGACACTTTATATTAATTAATTTAAAGTAAAGCTAAAAATGACATAAACAAATATCTTTTAGTAAATAAATTTTTAAATGGAGATATATAAGTTATAATTTCTAATATAAATAATATTTGGAAATCTAAAATGATTTCCTACATCAGGGTAGTTTTTAAAATTTTTTTGGAAATCATATAAATTAAATTATTTATGACACAATAATGAAACAATAGTTATCTTGTTAATAAGTTTTTTAAATAAATAAGATTATAGCTATTAAAAATATTTCTAAAACCTATCCAATTATTATTAGTTTATTTTATTTCGACCATGTGTTGTATAATATTTTATTTTAATAAATAGTTGACCAGTTTAAACCGAATATGAGGTTATAATTAAATAATTGTTTCAAACATTCCTAAAGATCCCCTCCTCTCACTTTAAAAAAGAACTCAATTATAACCAATTTCTCACACTTCTCAAGACTTTGGCTCCTGAAAAATCTGCTCCAATAATCGTTCAATATCACCCTCTTCATCCTAGATTACTTACCTTAGGCAGAAAACAATTCAAAAACAATTTTGGTTCAAAGAAAATGGAGTTACCCGATTTAAAGGAAACGTTTTCTCTAAAGTTCTTTGGTTTTATATTACTTCTCCAACCCCATAAACTCTTTTTATTACATTATTTTATAAAAAGTAAGTATCCTTAATATAATAGTATTTTTTGGGATTTATTCAAACAAAACAGACACACACCTCCATCTAATGGGTAAAGAACATAATGTTTAGGTGGATGGTAAACTAACGCCTCACGAAACGATGATTGTTCAATTAACTCATACCACCTCTCATGGTTTCCATTATGATGGAACTGTATTTATATATTATATATATTATGTTTATGATTTTATTTATGATTCTGTTTTTTTCATTCATAGCATACATTTATGGTTTCCATAATGGGTAAACACGATAATATCATTTTAGGAAGTGCAGACTACCGCCCCCTCAACGTGATTTTACTTGTTAATGCATTACATGGGATGTACAAAAGATGGAGTTAATGATATTATATATTTTGTTATACTATAATTATAATATAACCATGTATAATTATTTTTTAATTCCCTTAAAGTATGAAATAGAAATGAACGTAGTGTTCATGCATACGTACGGGTTACCGTCTCCATGAACGGTGCATTTCATTTCTTATCTCCAAATGTTATGTACTATTATAAATATATATATATAATTAATATATAGGATTTATATGATATATAAATCATGAATATAATTCTGTAGGTAATGTAATGTTGATCACATGGACAAATTGTAATTATAACAAGTTTATTTTTAACACAAATTTCGAACATCGACAAAATGTCCAAAATGAAGTCAAACGATTAACTAACAATTATTGCAAGGTATAAGTAATATAAAAGTAATAATAAACATTAAAATGGTTATTAATAAATCATAAATTAATTTATGTTTATTATTCAGGAATAACAACGAATAGAAGAGTCCAGCTGGACATGAGGTAAATGATTTCTTTTCTAACTTTTAATTCTCTGAGATTTACATTGTTCAACACTTATTTATTGCATGTGGTGTATTTTGTACTTCCACATTATATATATTATCATTACCATATTTACATTAATTGTTTTATTTGATTCATTTGTTGGTTATTAACTTTTCTCATAAGACTCGATTGACTACAACTTGGTAAGGGTTTTTCATCTCACATTTTATTCCCTTGAGATTCATGATATATTAGCCACTATTTCCTTTTATGTGGTAGATTTACTATCCATGATTTTATTCTTTGTGTAATATAATTTCATTTCTGGGTATTTACATATTCATTGTGTGATATTTATTTCATGGCGTGTATGTTTCATAAGTTACCAAATTGGTAAGGGAACCTTTCACCCTCCTATGTTAAAAGACTTATTTTTTTTATGTCTTTTAATTTACTTCCTTTTATGTTGGGATATGTTTTTCTATATCTTTATGGATGAAAATTTTATATCCATGTGATGAGATATCCTTTTCTCTCTCATCAACTTATTTTCTGAATTTTAAAGTGACACTCTTAGGCTGTCGAATTTCTATAAAAAAACATCATAACCAAATTTCCATTTTTGGGATAAGCATATACTTCTTGATTATGTCAGGATGTGAAAATGTGTGAATAAAATATAATTTTTTTTACAGATAATATCCACTATTATTGGGTGTATTTATATTTTTCACACATAATTATGTAATTTTTTATCCTTAATCTAAGGATACCAAATTTGTAAGGGATTTAGTCTCAATTTACATTTCCATTGAGACATCATTATTGATATTCACCAATTCACTCTTATATGGTGCATATAATGTAAAGACCCAAGACTTGATATACATGGAAATTACATTACTTTTTTTAATAGTTAATATATAAAAAAAACAGATGCACAAGGACCGTAATAGATTAGTGTCTTTGGAAACTCATAATATAATCATCTAATTATGGTGAAAGATCTTTAACATTTCCCATAATGATCATCCCATTTTGTTTTCTTAAATAAAACCTTTCATTAAATCCTGGGGAAAGGAAAACATAGAAAGGGTGAGCTCAAATGATCAGTAAGGGTAAGAATGGAGAAAATAAAACAAATCATATACATTTGAACTTAAAAAACATGAATATAATGTTTAAACATCGAAATCTTGAGCAATCACATAAAACATGGAAGTACGTAAGGCATAGAGCATAAAGTAACATTAATCATGATAAAATAGCATGGGAATAAAACATATAATTGCGGAAACTGTTAAGAACATGATATGATTTCCATAGTATCAAAGGAATTGCTTCCAAGACCATTTTAGCGGACAAAGTACCTTTCTGAATCGAGTTCACTCCTCGTTTCAGTCCTGTATCATTGAACCAGATTTACTTACCATTCCTGCCATGTCTATCTCATGAGATATAAATCGTTACCCAATGCATTTGAGGGAGATATAGGTACCACCCATCTCATAATAAAACCATTATTATGTGTGACACAAAATAATAAATCATACCATAACCCATGTAATAAACATGGGATTTTTAATCATCATGCTATCATAACATAATCAATATAGGATAAAAGGACATCATAAAATTAATTCCATCATAACATAATCAAAACAATGTAAAAATTGGGATAGAAACAGAACCCTATATTATCTTATATGGAAAATATTTTGATAAAACACTTGAACTCCATTCTTAAGGAAAATATCCTTTCTACTTCAAAAACATTTTACATTTCATAACATGTCATAAAATTTTAAACTAAAAGATGTTGACTTCAAATAAACTTGAAAACATGTAATGGTAGCTTCATGGAAATAATTTTCTATGAAATCATAAAAATCTATTGATGTTGTATATGTAAAAAATTATCCTTCTCATACTTTGGCCGGAAAAGTCAAAAATTACCTCGTACTAAAAACGAAAAAAGATTCCTATCATATATTTTACTCACCAGAGGGTAAAATTGGATTTAATAAATTATAGGAGGAAATAAATAATATTATATATTGAGGAATCATGTATGTGAATGATAAATATTCCCCTTTAAATTATGAAGTATAAACAATCTCAGATAAAAATGAGATTGCGAGATTTTCCCTTAACTTAGGTTCGATTTTCTTCATACGTATACGAACCTCATGTATAATAATTTAAATAATTCCATTGACTAATTACAGAATAATATTCATTATTATGATTTCATATATGTTCATGTTCTTATCTTCTTATTAGTAATACTTCATTAAAACTTGTTATTTGGGTGTTCATTATTTTATGTTCTTATGCATGTTTTGTCGAATAAATTCTTATTCTTCTTTTTTAGGTTATCGATTTCTCATTTACAGAATGGTATTAGTGTAATATATATCATATTTATTGATTAAATATATTTATATAATCATTATTCAATTAATATCATATAGAACGAGTCGCATCACATCATTGAAACAGTAGACTGTATGTATGCATGATCTATGATATCGTTCCCATGATAGTGGAATTGTAATGAAGTGTATGCATACTATTTATGAATCAATATCACTTTAAAATAATCATATATATTTATTATTTACACTATTATACCCATCCAAGTAAGGTGGTTGTGGAAAATAGATTATACCATGGTGTGGAGATGGATTTGAGGAAACTAGGACAACATTTTTGGTTTTCAAGAACATTTCCATAATGTTGAAGAAGTTTTAAATTGAAATAAATACTTACATGATTGTGGTACACTATCTTTGTTATTCTTGCTAGAAACAATTTCCACTTCATATCATAAAAAATGATGTTGAATTTGTCTTTCGTGATGTGTTAGCGGATCATGCGATAGAATGATAGGTCATTCCATCTCTCTCAAACATAATGTTAGCAATAGTTATATACATTAGTCCATTTATGGTGATATTAATCATATATTGTTCCAGAAATGGACTAATACTTCATCTATCATACCGATTAATAATATAAAACTATTTTCTACTATCTAGGGATATCATGTAGGCTAGTTATAGGCGATAAAGGCATGTCGAAATTCGGTTGTGGGTTCGATTACCACATCTTTGTCTAACGCGGCGGATTGTCGCCAATCCTGCAGGTAGTCCATTTTCTAAAACTACAATATTATAACATCCCATAAATAATATCAAAAAATATTATATCCTTAATAAATACTAAATTATTTCCAATATAACTCATTCCAATATTTATGCTTATCCAAAATACATATGTCCATTCTCATAGTATAAAGAAAATGATTACTTGAAAGGTCACATAACAAGAACATGAATACCATCATTTATCCCCCATATATCATAAGATATATCTGGTTGGTCACATTCCAAACAGGTGAATACCTTAATAATGTATTCTTTTGAAACATGAATTACCATAGAACCTTAGTGAAAACATGAGTGCTGTCAAAAGTTAACTCTTTCCACAAAGCAAAATCCCAAAATTTCTATATACTCAAACCATGATATCAATTTGTCCTTATGTCAGTCATGAGCTCATGAATACTATTAAACATTTCATTTTCTATGTATCACATCATACGCATTCCAAAATCACATTTCATGGTTACTGGTACCATAAATTTAATGAAAACCACAATAGACAAATACATAAAAATTCCAATATTTCACGATACAACATTATTTTGGAATCCCATTACAGAAACTCTTAATCCTTCCACCACATCTTTTTCATATTCAACATCACCAATAGTGATCACATGTGACTTCCCTTTGTCCTTTTCATTAAGTGGTTGTTGATGTTGATTATCATTAACCCTTGGATTAGGGCCTTGATTAGCATAATGGCCCATTTCCTTTCATGTGAAGCATTTAAGTGTTGGGGGAGTGTTCTATCTAGTCATTACATCATTAGCGACCTTCTTACCATTACATTGACACTAAACTACTCTATGATGTTCTTTTCCACACTTACTAAATTTTCTAGTACCTTTTAGGAAATCTCTATTATGCTTCTTACCACACTTTGTGCATAATGTGACATTCATCTTCTTTTCACCATTGTTCCGATATTCTTCCTTGAACACCATCTTTCATTTCTTGTCAAAACCATTAGATGGATATATAGCACCAACATCCAGTTCTCCCTTGATAGCACAACGCACAATTTATTCATAGCTAATCATGTCTCTTATAGATAATTCTCTTCGAAGACTTGGTTTTAAGCCACGAAATAATCGATCAACTTTACTTTCAGGTTGAATGATAAATTCAGATGCATACCTTGCAAGCCTTCTAAAATTTTCCTCTTATATAGAAACATATTCATCATCCTTTTGCATGAGATCAAGGAACTCCTTTTCCATATTTGTTCAAAAAATAGGAGGGAAGTACTTATTGAAAAATAATTTCTTGAACTCATCCCATTCCATAGATTCAATTTCATTTTGGGGCCTTCTATTCTTAGAGTCCAGCACTGGTCTACTCCACCTTCTAAACGGTAAACAGCCAGAATGAATTTTTCATGTTTTGAACAACGATGTATGGAAAATATTTTTTCAATGCTACTAATACATTGATCAGCAATAAGTGTATTAGAAGACCCACTGAAAGAAGGTGGACGTTACCTCATGAAGGACTCAATAGAATATTGTACCCTTCTCTACTCATTTGGATATACAAAATGATTCATAGCTTGTGTAAGTATAGCAATAAGATTTTTCACTCCATCTCACATAACATTGGTTTGTTCCGGAGGAAAATCATTTCATTCCCATTACATTGATTAACATGGTTCCTTCGAGTTCGATCCATCATCTAAAACCCAAAATTAATAGTATAAGTGGAAAAAATCATGCTAGGAAAACACCATAATGAAGGGGGAGTACCTTAAATAGCTAACATCATAGATTTAATTCTAAGATCATTTATATAATTCTATGACTATAACCAATACTTATAAATAACCTTAGAGACATCCCAAGAAATACCTTAGAAATATCTCTAGGGATCTCACTAAAGTTTTTGCATCCTAGTTTCCAATGCTTAACCAAACCTTTCCGCTGATACCAACTGTAGAGAACCAAGACTTGACGTACATGGATATTACATTACATTTTGTATAATAGTTAATAAATAACAAAAATAGGCACATAAGGATCGTAATAGTTTATTGTCATTGGAAACTCTGAATATAATATTCTAATTGTGGTGAATGATCTTCAACATCTCCCATAATGATCTTCCCCTTTTGATTTCTTACCTAAAACCATACTTTAAATCCTGGGGAAAAGAAAACATATAAAGGGAGAGCTCAAATGTAACACCCCAAGCCTCCACGGTATGCTTCTCTTTTAATAATGCAATAGTTTGCATTGTACGCAAGTTCGAGATTCTAACACACTGCGACCAATCAATGTAGCCGTTATGAATTGTAATACCCACTTTTTGAATTTTTTTTTAAATTTTATTATTCAAATGGGACTTCATTTTTGGATTTAGAATATCGAAATTATCCTAAGTTGAATTTTTCGTTTTTTTCTGGGAACTTCCAATTTTTTTTGAATAGTGTAAAATACTAAACTTTAATTAAAAACAACATTCTTAATAGAAATATTTTATAGTGATAAATTATATTATATAGTGGTTTTAAAGTATAATTAGAATATATTTTCACAATTTTATCCAATGGTGGTCATTATAATTAATTTCACTTAGAAATTCGACATAAACAATTGTCAATCTATTGATTGATATTCTTTCTTAAAAACACGTTTTTTGTTTTGAAAATAGGAATTAATTATAAAATTAATTAATGAAATTTATATGTTTTGAATTTGGAAAAATATACATCATAGTTGAATTTGGAATATCGAATATATATTTGGGTGAATTTTTGGTATTTTTAAAAAAACCTTCAATTTTTGATGAATAGTCAAACCACTAAGTGGTAGTTAAAAAACTAACTTTTATTTTAAATGAAATTTTACCGATTCTGTGAATTTAATTTCAAAATCATGATATATATGGTTATAATTAGGAAGTAAAATGTGGTTCAATGGGATGCAAATTATTTTTGGTGAATAGTAACTTTTGAGATTTATTAACCACGATTAGAGGTAATTAGAGTAATTTAAGGTAAAAATAATGTTATAATAATATGAAATTACCTTGACACATGTACTACTCATATTGAATTACTCATGGCCGACCAATACAATGCATGGGTCAATTTTTGGGACCCCATGGAGCCACTTTGGTAAGATAATGACATTAATACCCTTTAGTTAAAGTAAAAATAAAAATGTCACAAACATGTGTTGTTTTACTAAAACAATTATTACATGGAGTTATATAAGTTAATGTTTCTACTATAAATATTAATTAGAAAGATAAAAATATTTCCTACAGGATGGTAATTTTTTTTAGTTTTTAGGCATTAAATAAATAACATTATTTATGACACCATGATGATGTGGTGATTACCTCATTAATGAACAATTTAAATAAAATGAAAAGATAAGGTAAAATATAATACTTAAACTTGTCTAAAACCTATTGGATGGGTATATTTCGAACCCTTATCACCTTATTCTAGAAATATATTATTTTTTGACCTTTAAAACTCGAAAATCATTTCATAATAATGTCACAATTCAAGACAATCCAAGAGTTCCCCTCCTCTCCTCTAATAAAAGGCCCCCACCTCTACCCCCATATTCACACCATCAAAGCCATTTGGCTCGGCCAAACACTGATAAAATACTCTCTAAACATCCCTCTCTTTTTCCTAGAAGCCTCACTTTGGGTATAATTCTTTCAAAGGAATCCTTTGACTCTAATCAAAAAGAGTTACCAGATTTTAAGATAATGTCTTCTCTTATGTTCTTTTCTTTTATTTTGCTTCTCCAAACCCTTAAACTCTTTTTGATCCTTTATTTTGTAAAAACACTGGTATCGTAAATATACTAGGATGTTGTTATGATAAGTATTTTATTTACACTTACAAACACCTTCGTCTAATGGTTAAAGAACATACTGTTTCTGTGGGTGGCAAATTTCTCTCTCACGAAAGAATGATTGTTCAATCTTCTTTTAACACATATCATGGTGGCCATTATGATGAAAATATTTATATATATGATATATATTATGTTTATGTTCTATTTATGCTTCTGTATTTTTCATTTATGGAATACCTTTATGATTTCCATTATGGGTAAACACGATAATTTCATTTTAGGAAGTGCGGACTACCGCCCCCTCAAAGAGATTTGAATCATTAGTGCCATATGTGGGATTTATAAAGGATGGAGTTAATGATATTATATATTATATTATACTGTAATTATAATATACCTTTATTTAATTATGATTTAATTCCATTAAATACAAAATTTAAATTAAAGTATCGTTCATGCGTACGTACAGATTACTGTCTCCATGAACGGTGCATTTCATTTCTTACCTATAAATGTTATGTAATATTATAAATTCATGTATATACTGGATATATATGATATATATGATATCTACATCATGAATATAATTGTGTTGATAATTGATATTTTACTGCATAAACATCTTGTAATTATTAGAAGTTTATTTTTGACTTAAGTACCAAGGATTGACAAAACGACCGCTATTAAATTAAATGATTACATAATGTTCATAACACGGTAATAAGTGATGTAATATGTATAATTAACATGAAAATGTTTCTTAATCAAGTAGATAATAACTCTAGTTTATTATTCAGGAGATTAAAGAATGATCGAGTCAAGTCGGACACGAGGTAAGGGACTTCGACTCAATCTCCTTTCATTGAGGCATGTTTTGTTTTATACACTACATTCTATTATACGGTGTATCAACCCCTTTGACTTTTACATTTATTAAAAAGGAATATTTTTTATATGATGTGTTTTAATAAACAAAAAAATGGAATGTTTTTTTGTCATATGTATGTGGAAACAACGACTTCTCCACTGCTGTGACCATTATTTGAGTTTTTTCTTCCTCTAAAAGCCTTAACATTTTTTAAATGAAAATTAAATACCATGTTTTACTTTTCTTTTATTTTGGTCTTGAAAATGGTTTTGATAATGTTTGTATTATATCAATGTGTTGTATTTATATCTTGTGATTGAAATTTGGAAATGTTATGTTTCCTTATGAATATTTTATGTGATACGATTATGTTATGGTTTATGATATGTTAAAACCATTTCATATAAGGAATGCATTGGAGTTAGTATGTGACGGGTGGAGCCCGCTATAGCTCCTCGATGCATCGGTAGGTCTCATGAGACAAACTATTATCTTGGCATGAGGCCTTGACAAAATCTTATTTATAGTCTTGGCATGAGGCCTTGGCTACGTGGTTATGATAGTCCGGCATTATGCATTCCATCATTATGAATGTGTTTATTTATATTGCATGTGATTATTCGACTAGTATAATATCAATGAGAATATGTAAATGGAATTATTTCATTTTATCTTTTCCATATTATGCAGAAGTTCATGTTTAAAAGGATTTTGTTTTGGTTATACATTCATCAAATATTTATCTTTATTTATGAATGTTTTTGCTATATTGTTATCCTTACTGAGCATCTGAGCTCACCCTTTTCTATGTTTTATTATTCCCAGGATCTGAAAAAAGAATTTATGACTAACCTACAGGGATAGTCTGAAGGGGATATGGATGAGGACTATAGAGACTATGTTATTTTAGTTTTGCACTTTATGATGTAATGTAACATTTATGAATGTATCTAGTGTTTCCAAGGCTACTAAACTAATCGGTCTTTCGAGAATTGATCTTGTGTTTTTTTTAATGGTTGGGGCCGAAGCCTCATTTTTATTATTAAAGTAAAGGAATGACCTCTTTAACTGGGTAGAGGGATACCCATTACATAGTACATCAGTTCAGTGGGAATTTACCCCATTACATAGTCCATAGGCCCAAATTTTAGGCCCAAGACCCATTCTATGAATAGTACTGCTACAGTACCAAAGCTAGTATAGTACCGCATAGTAACCGCTGCCGCTACAGTTCCCCTGCGGCCGCTACAGTGCCACCATTGCAATAGTATCTCGGCTGCTACAGTATCACTACAGTTGTGCTATAGTAAGCTGCCCCCCATGGGTTATGAACCCCCATTTTTCATGTAGATTTATGGGGCGCATACCACTAATACATACCCCAACTACATGAGACTTGATATTTTGTGATCATGCCAATGTTATGTAATAATGAACAGATTCTGGGTAACTGGGGTAAGGGCGTTACAGTTGGTATCAGAGGCAGTTTAGTACTAACCTTGGAATCTAGATTTTGAAAAACTCTGATTAGAGCACATATCCCTAAGATAGACTTTGAAGATTAGTATAGAAGAACTTCCTATAATTTTGGTATTATAGAGATTTGATGAGTTTTCCGAGTGATACATCCCTTTCTGGATACGCACAGGTAGAGGCGGCTCTGGCACAGATGTACCTAGGGGTAAAACCCGAAAACACTTCTTTGATCTAGACTCAAATGAGAACTGGTGCACGACAACGGGCCTTGTTGCACTCTTGGTTACGACACTCCCATGGGATATGCATAGGATAATTCTCATTTTCATTACAAACCATTATAACGGGTTTATGAGTATATAATTTCTCAAAGAAAACATTTTTATGATTATGGATTACATCCATAAACTGTTCAATTTATGTTATCTATTTTACAAGAATGGAATTATGTATTTTGATTCATAAACTGATCTAGTTTATTCCATTTTTTTGAAATGGAGCCCAGTGGAAGGAATGGAAACTGTATCAATGCAGACACTCCATGTAGGGATTTCCCTCCTTCTCAAGATAATTATAGTGGAGCTGGTGATACAACTGGTGCTGATCAGCTTATCACCATACTGGAAAAACTCACTGAGGTTAAGAATAATAACCTTACTCGTATGGAGAAACCTGATCCGCAACGTCGAGGATCAATGTTAGACCGATTCATGAGGAAAAAGACACCAACATTCAATGGGAGTATAAGTCCCTTATAAGATGAGCAATGGATAAATTCCTTAGAGAAAATATTCCATGCCTTGGGGAGTAGTGAAAGGGAAAAGGTTATCATGGAAGTTTACCACCTCACTAGAGATGTTGTTCAATGGTGGCCATTGATACAAAACACAAAGGAAGATTATGAAGTATCAAATATGGAATGGAGGGAGTTCAAAGTGTTTTTCTTAGAAAAATACTTTCCTCATGACCATCGAGAAGATATGGAATGTCAATTTCTGATTCTGCGACAAAAGGAGGATGAGAATGTTGCAAAGTATGAGGCCAACGTTACAAGGTTAGCAAGGTATGCTGAAGATTATATACGTAACCCAAGATGTAAGATTGATCGTTTATTTGATGGGTTAAAACCTTTTCTCCATCTATCAATAGTATCACAATATTTCTAAATGTATGAAGATATAGTTTCATATTCTATCGTGACGAAAAAGGAATTCCCTAAATCATATGACAATAAAGTAAAGCAAGAGAAGAAGAGAATAGTGGAACAAGAGACATATAAAGGGAAAAAGTGAAAGAAGTATTTTCCATTATTCGATAATTGTGAGAAGAATCACCCTGTTACTTTCCTAAAAGGAATAGGAGTTTTATATTAATCTCAGGAAAAAGGTCCCCAGGCTCGTGATTGCATGGTAAAGAAATAGGCTATCAATGTTGAATGCTACAATTGTAGAGAAACGGGGCATTATGAAAATGAATGTCCTATGTGTCAGGGAAACATACCTCAGAAGAGGCCAATGGATCAAGGCCAATATTATGCTATTACTATAGTTGAAGGGGAATAATTAATGTATTGGTGCTTTTGGACTCAAGGATTATATTCTGGTTACGAGAATAATGTGATATATATATGGATTGTACTAGAGCACTTTTTGTTTTCATTTATGGTTTAATATGATGAAAGTAATCATATTTTTAGTATGTGACAATAAGAAAAACATTAATTTGTTTGAGGAATCTGATGTTACAATTGATTTTGGAATTTATGGACCTTTTAGAGAATTTCTGGACAGAGGTATTTTGGATAACTATAAAAGTTGGAATGGATTAATTTGAACTTTGGAAAGTATTTTTTAAGGTTAAACATATTTTATGATTAGTTTTGGAATATTATAATACTCTAGTTTTAGGAAAAGGACAACCTGAATGTTGGGGGATAACCTATCGCGTCAGTCAATGCTGCAGGAATCGAACCAACAACTATAGTGAGACATGCCTTTATTACCTACCACTAGCCTACGGGAAGTCCATGGTAATTACAAAATATTTTTCTTCATGGTATGTGTTAATATTTGGAACCTTATATGATTATGATAAATATAATATTTTTGAGTTCTATTATCTTTTCGAGTGAAAGATGAGTTTGTGGTATAAATTAGTTGAAGGATAAAATTCTACTTGTCAAGTATATATATATATATATATATCTTATTCTATGAAGAAATTAATTCATAAACATTAGGAAATGGATATTAAAACAAAAATGTTTTATCCTAATACCTTATGTTTTGTTTAACTGATGGTATTTTAAATCATCATAGATTGGTGGATTTGAGGCACTCAATTTTAAACTTGTTTGTAATTGATGACATCAATCACTCCCTATAAATATTTAAGTTTTCCTCTAATTACGTTTCTATAATTTCACAAATGTTCCCTTATTTGAAACCCTAATTTGGTGGTGACTTTTTCATTTCCTTTTCCCTCTTATTAAGGCTAAATTTTATTAACCCTATTTCTGATATGGGTTTTCCACAACGGTACTTTCTACTTTCAACCTTTTATTTTTGAAGAACAATATAAAATTTTTAGGACACAATTTATTGAAGGAGGGTAGAATGTAACACCCCAAGCTTCAATGGTATGCTTCTCTTTTAATAATGAAATATCTTGCATTGTATGCAAGTTCAAGATTCTAACACACTACAACCAATCAATGTAGCCGTTATGAATAGTAATACACACCTTTTGAAATTTTATAAATTTTATTATTCAAATTGGACTTTATTTTTTGATTCGGAATATTTAAATTATCCTAAGTTGATTTTTTTGTTTTTTTCTGAGAACTTCAAATTTTTATGAATAGTTTAAAATACTAATCATTAATTAAAAAAATTTCTCAATAAAAATAATTTATAAGGATAAATTATATTATTTAGTGGTTTTAAAGTATAATTATAATATATTTTTACCATTTTATCCAATGGTGTTCATTAGAATTAATTTCACATTGAAATTGGAAATAAACAATTGTCAATCATTTGATTGATATTCTTTCGTAAAAACACGCTATTTGTTCTGACCATAGGAATTAATTATAAAATTAATTAATGAAACATATATGTTTTGAATTTGGTAAAAAACACATCATATTTGAATTTGGAATATCAAATATAGCTTAGGGTGATTTTTTGTATTTTTCTGAAAAGCTTCAATTTTTTATGACTAGTGAAACCACTAAGTGGTAGTTAAAAAACTGATTTTTTTTTAAATGAAATTTTACCGCTTCTGTGAATTTAAATTCAATATTCCTACATCCATGGTTATAATTAGAAAGTAAAATGTGATTCAATGGGATGAAAATAATTTTTTTGAATAGTAACTTTTGAGTTTTCTTAACCGCGATTAGAGGTAATTAGAGTAATTTAAGGGAAAAATAATTTTATAATAATATAAAATTACATTGAAACATATCCTACTCTTATTTTATGACTCATGGAAGACCCATACAATCCAGGGGTCCATTTTTGGAACCCCTTGGTGCCACTGGGGTAAGATAATCACATTAATACCTTTTATTTAAAGTAAAAAAAATGTCACAAACATGTGTTGTTTTACTAAAAGAATTATTACATGGGGTTATATAAGTTGAAATTTCGACTATAAATATTAATCGGAAAGGTAGAAATATTTCCTACATCATGGTAATTTTATTTTTAATTTTTAGGAATTAAATAAATAAATTTATTGATGACACCATGATGATGTAGCGATTATCTCATTAATGAACAATTTAAATAAAATGAAATGATAAGGTAAATTCTAATAGTTATAATTGTCTAAAACCAATTGGATGGGTATATTTCTAAACCTTATCACATTATCCTCTAAATATACTATTTTGGGGACTTTAAAATCCGAAAATAATTTCATAATATTTTAACATTTCATGACATTCCATGAGTGCTCCTCCTCTCCTCAAATAAAAGGCCCCCACCTATACCACATTATTCACAACTTCAAAGCCATTTTTCTCAGCCATAATCTGCCCAAATACTCTCTAAACTTCCCAATATTACACTTAGAAGCCTCACTTTGTGCAGAAGTATTCCCAAGGAAGCCTTATACTCAAATCAAAAAAAGTTACCTGATTTGAAGGTAATTTCTTCTCTTATGTTCTTTTGTTTTATTTTTCTTCTCCAATTCCTTAAACTCTTTTTATTACTTTCTTTTGTAACTAAAAAATTATCATCAATATACTTGTATGTTTTTATGATAAGGATTTTATTTACACTTACACACAACTTCATCTAATAGTTAAAGAATATAGAGTTTCTGTGGGTGGCGAATTACTGCCTCACGAAACGAGGACTATTCAATTTTCTTTTAACTCCTCTCATGGTGTCCATTATGATGAAACTATTTCAATATATGATATATTATATGATTATGTTTTATTAAAGCTTCTGTATTTTTAATTTATGGAATAACTTTATGATTTCCATTATTGGTAAACGCGCTAATTTCATTTTAGGAAGTGCGGACTACCGCCCCATTAAAGTGATTTGAATTGTTCATGCCATTTGTGGGACGAATAGAGGATGGATTTAATGATATTATATATTATATTATATTTGAATTATAATATACCTTTATATCATTATGATTTCATTCCATTAAATATGAAATAGAAATGAAAGTAGTGTTCATCCGTACGTACGGCTTACCATCTCCATGAATGGGGAATTTCATTTCTTACCCTTAAATGTTATGTAATATTATAAATGCATGTATATAATAGATATATATGATATATATGATATCTAAATCATGAATATAATTCTGGAGATAATTGATATTTTACCGCATAAACAACTTGTAATTATAAGAAGTTTATTTTTGACTCAAGTACAAAGGATCGAAAAAATGACAGTTATTAAATTAAATGATTACATAATGTTCATAACATGGTAATAAGTGATGTAAAAGGAATTATGAACTTGAGAAAAGGTTCTTAATAATGTAGATATTAACTCTATTTTTTTATTTAGTAGATTAACGAATGATCATGTATTGTCGGACATGAGTTAAGGGACTTCATCTCAATCTCATTTCATTGAGACATATTTTGTTTTATACAGAACATTATTTTATACGGTGTATAAATCCCTTTGAATTTTATGTTTATTCAAAAGGAATCATTTTTAAACAAATAGTTTTACTAAATGACAAAATGGAATGTTTTTCAGTCGTACGTATGTGGTGACAACGACTTCTCCGATGTAGTGACCATTATTTGAGTTTCGACTTCCTCTACAAGCCATAACTTTTTTTAAATGAAAAATAAATACCATGTTTTACTTTTCTTTTATTTTGGTATTGAAAATGGTTTTGACAATGTTTTTATTATATCAATGTTTTGTATTGATATCTTTTAATTGAAATGTGGAAATGTTATTTTTCCTTATTCATGTTTTATATGATACGATTATGTTATGGTTTATTATATGTTTAAACCTTTTCATATAAGGAATGCATTGGACATAGTATGTGACGAGTGAAGCCTGCTATAGCTCCTCGATGCATCAGTAGGTCTCATGAGACAAACTAGTGTCTTGGAATAAGGCCTTGACAAAATCTTATTTATAGTCATGGCACAAGGCCTTGTCTATGTGGTTGTGATAGTCTGGAATTATGCATTCCATCATTATGAAAGTGGTTATTGATATTGCATGTGATTATTCGACTAGTAGAATATCCAAGTGAATAAGAAAATGGTATTATTACATTTTATCTTTTCCATATTATTTGGATGTTCATTTTTAAAAGTCTATTTTTGTTATACATTTTCTTAAATGTTTATGTTTATTTATGATTGATTCCGCTATATTTTTATCCTTACTGAGCATCTGAGCACACCCATTTCTATGTTTTATTTTTCCCTGAATGTGATGAAATATTTTATGACTGACCTGGAGGGATATTGTTAAGGGGATATGGGTGTGGACTATGGAGACTATGTTACTATAATTTTTCACTTTATAATGTAATGTAACATTTATGAATGTATATTGTGTTTCCAAGGCTACTAAACTAATTGATCTTTCGAGAGATGATATTTTGTGATCATTACAATGTTACATAATAATTCACCGACTCTAGGTAACTGGGGTTGGGGTATTACATCAAATGATCAGTAAGGGTAAGCATGGGGAAAATAAAACAAATCATATACATTTGAACCTAAAAACATGAAAATAATGTTTAAACATCTAAATCTTGAGAAATGACATAAAATATGGCAGTACGTAAGGAATAGATCATAAATAAACATTAATCATGATAAAATATCATTGGAATAAAACATATAATTGTGGAAACCATTAGTCACATGATATGATTTCCATAGTATCCAAGGCATTGCTTCCAAGACCATCTTAGTGGACAAAGTCCCTTTCTGAATCGAGTTCACTCCTCGTTTCAGTCTTGTATCACTGAACCAGATTAAACTACTGTTCTAGCCATGTCTATCTCATGAGATATAAATCTTTACCCAATGCATTAGAGGGAGTTACAGGTCCCACCCATCTCATAATGAAACCATTTTTATGTGTGCCACAAAATCATAAATCATAGCATAACCCATGTAATAAAAATGGGATTCTTAAACATCATGCCATCATAACATAATCCATATAAGATAAAAGGTCATCATAAAATTAATTCCATAATAACATAATCAAATCAATGTAAAAATAGGTATTGAAACAGAACCCTATATTATCGTAGATGGAAAATAATTTTGATAAAACACTTGAACTCCATTCTTGAGGAGAATATCCTTTCTACTTCAAAAACATGTTACCATTATTAACATGTCATACAATTTTAAACTAAAATAATTTGATTAAAAATAATCATGAAAACATTTAATGTAAGCTTCATGGAAATAATTTTCTATGAAATCATAAAAATCCATTCATGTCGTAAAATTTAAAAAAAATATTTATCTCATACTTTGGTCGGAAAAGTAAAAATATATCTCGTACTAAAAACGACCAACAATTCATTTCTTATATCTTACTCACCAAAGGGTAAAAATGTATTTAAACAATTTTAGGAGGATATAAATAATATTACGTATTCAGGAAAAATAGATGTGGTTGATAAATATTCCCTAGTAAATTCTGCAGTATATACAATCTCGTATAAAAATGAGATTGCAAGATTTCCCTTGCCTTAGGTCTGATTTGCTTCGTACGTATCTGAAAATCCTGTATAATGATTTAAATAATGTCATTGACTTATTATAGAATCATATTCATTGTGATTATATCATATATGGTCATGTTCTTATCTTCTTATTAGTAATATTTCATTGCTACTTGTTATTTGGGTGTTCATTGTTTTATGTACTTCTGCACGTTTTGTCGAATAAATTCTTATTCTTCTTTTTAGGTTATAGATACCTCATTTACAGAATGTTATTAGTGTAATATATATCATATGTATTCATTCAATTAATTTATATAATCATTATTCAATGAAGATCATGTAGATCGAGTCACATCACATCATGGAGATGGTAGGCCGTACGTATGCACGAGCGATGATATCATTCCCCTGATCGTGGACTTGTATTGAAGTGTATGTATACCATTTCAGAATCAATATCACTTTACAATAATCATATATAGTTATTCTTTACACCATTATACCAATCCATGTAAGGTGGTGATTAGTCACTAAAAGTTTCTAATAATAATTGTTAATATCTTTATATTAATTGTTCCAATGTCCATAAACATAGTTTTTAGTGCATTACATAAATAGAACTTCATTTCTCATAAAAAATGCAATTCATGTTTAAAATGAAAATTTGGGCTCAATCATTCATTTGTTTGTGGACAAAATTATATTCATTTTCTGAATTTTAAATTTTGGTATATTATTGATCACTTTGTTTGGAACATTTTATCTTTTAGGTCCGATGGATAAATCCCAAAGGAAGATTGATAATTTTGCGCCTTAAGGCATAAACTTGCTGAAAAAAGCATAAAGGGCCTAAGGCCCATTAAATAATTATGGGACCCACAAACTAAGCCCAATGAAGAAAAAATTTATACAGTAGAAAGATACAAATATTAGGATCATTTTATTCAACTGTGGTCAGAGCTAATTCTGATTTTATAATGATTATAAAGGGATCTGAAGTTGAGATTTAAATGGTGGACCCGACATTAATGCACAGAAATCCGTACCACCATTTCAACCATAACATCCAAACGGATGAGAGAAATTTCCTGAAATTTTTACAGCTCATAGAGGATAGATGGTAGAATATATTTCTCATCTATAACCCCTCAGGATTATGCATTCTTCAATTGAGAATTCACACGTCAATATGGTGGACGAATCTGGACAGTTTTCTGAGTCAAATTCGAAACATCAATTTCCTTTTGATTATTCACCCTCCATTTGACTCTATTAATTTTTGGGGGGTGAATTAATTGTTGGGGGATGTAACTAAGGCTCCTCATATTCCTATATAAGGAGCTATTTTTGAAGGGAATAGGGGTTGATATTTTTATTATCATCTTTTGTTGTTTGTTTCATTGTAAGGTTATGCTTCCAAATTTCCTTTGTAATGTCTTCAATTTCCATGTAAGTTTATTTTTTGAATCTTTATGTTCTTAATAAACTTCTTTCTCTTTTATATTTTCCATTTAATTTATTAAATATTTTTTATCACAAAGCATAGTGATATCTCTGTGTTGTTGTGAATTAGTTCACACATAGGTGTGAATTTCATTCACACACACGGAGGAGTGCTCGTTATTTATGCGGTTTTAAATTATTCAATCCAATTATTGTTAGTCATATTCCGCCCACCATTGAGAGTATACCATCAATGGAGGGATAACCCTTTAATGGGTTGATCTTAGGAGGATTAAAAGGCTGGATTGAATGTCATTTTATGAATGAATTTTTTTTAATTGGATAATTAATTTAAGACATCCATTCTTCAGTAATTTCTACTCTTTATCTTTATTGTGTTTGAGCAAACTAAATTCAATTACTAAATGACCATATACCTCGGAGAGATCATGAATTTGGTTTTCTAAGTGTATAGGGGATTATTAATTGTGTTTAGTAAGAACCAAACCAGAAAATGATGAAGGTAGTGTTATTTTTGATGAATGTATTAAACAAGAATTAATAAAACCAAAATTGTCTAAAGAAGTAAAATTCATTCAATCCACCCCGAGCATAATCTTAAGGTCAACCCATTTTCTTTGAATTGAATTCACTTATGAATCTTAGTGTTCTTTAAACCATCCAAAATCAAACCCAATTTTGGCTACTTTATAGCCCATCCTTCACCAAATCACAGCGTCTCAAGGGTACTTCTTCGGTCCCTATGGATTTGACCCCTACATGTACTACATCGACCGCTTTTACTAGTATGGTAAATTTGGGTGCAACCAAATTTCTCCTCCCTTTCCGGGGACCCAAGTAAGTACCTTAGACCCACATCTTCTTTTCTCACCCCAAACTCTCTTTTCTCACCCAAATTTCTATTCTATATTCCCATTTCTATTTTCTACGTGTCCAATTAATCCCAAAAACAACTTTCAATCAACTCCAATGGTTTATCTTCAACAATACCCATTAATTTACCAAGGCTATAATCAACTGGAAAATCAATATTTTGAATCACCTCACATAGAAAATTTCACTCACCAAACCATTATTGAATACACAACACTAGATGATATGTACAATCAATGGGATGCTGATTGTTTAAAGGATAAATTTCCATACCTCTCAAGGTTGATTGAAGAGATCAATCATAATGAAGTTCATGATGTCCAAGAATCTATCAATCCTAATTCTGAAAATATTCATGACCATTTGTGTGAAAAAATGGATAAAATGAATTCAGAGGCTTCATCTTTAAGAGTAGAACTACAAAGCATTGAAATGGTTATAGAACCCATTCCCACTCAGGTTGTCTCTTCCTCATCACTAATATAAGAATCTTGTCTCTCCCAAACCTCAAATAAATTTATTGAAGAACCAACCATTGGATTTGGGAGAGTTGAAGATAATCAAGGAATTGTTGATGGGTGCTTAAATCAAGAGGAAACTGATTTTTTGTATTCACAAGAGGGAAACATGACATTGTGGATGGAGAGTCCTGAATTTTTCTCCATTGATGATTTTTCAAAAACACAAATCACTAAACAATTGGGAGAAATACCAAACATTGAGCCCATACCCACACCTCAAATTCAACTAGACACTTTTGGGGATGAATCACATTTTAAAACGGAACCAATTCTTTCTAATTTTTTTGGAGAAGAAACTGACATTCATTCAAATTTCCAATCATTATTAGGAAATTGCAATCGACCAGAACTCAAAATCATTATCCTTCCTTCGCTAGACAAGAATTCCATCATAAGTGAAAAAAAGACCTTTCAGTTTTAGTTCATTCATATAAAGAAGCCAATAATTGTTTAATGGTCATTGATGTCTTAGGAAAGAATATAAGTTCAACTCGATCAACCATTTCAGCTATTCCTTGGATTTTACTAATCATTGTAGAAAATAGGATTTTACATGAAACAAATTTGAAAAAAATAATCAATCTCAATCTTATTGAATTGGAAAAAGATGGGTTAATTAAAATGTCGAAATTTGGAATTGGATAAGTTGGGGGGTACAAGTCGAGCTAACGACGTCAAACAAAAGCGCTGCATGGGAGGCAACCCATGGCTTTCATGTTTCCAATATTTTTGGAATCATATTTATTTTTCAAATAGGATTAATAAATCATTTTGATATTTTAAAAATAAAAAAATAAAAAATAGACTATTGTCCTATTCTTCTTTTATGAGTATGGTTGGGTATGAAAGGGGAGCACCGTATTCATCTGTGTCACGCGGTGTGATCCCTAAGTAATACCTTACCCAGAAAATATAAAGAAAACAATGTATCATCAGTTTATTTTATTTTATTTATGTTTTTTTGGTTAAAAAAATTAGACTCTTGACCTGTTCTTCTTTTATGAGTATGGATGGGTATGAAAAGGGAGAATTGTATTCATCCGTGTCACGCGGTGTGATTCTTGAGTAATACCTTACCCAGAAAATATAAAGAAGACAATGTATCATTATATTGATTTAAAAAAAACATGGAAACCCATAAAAATAATGGTACTTGGAATTAAATAAATCATTGTGTTTTCTGTTTTGTCTGCTTTGTCCTTATTTTTATAGTTCAGGAACTATTTCTGGTGATACATGTTCAATCATGGAGGTGCCTACATCCCCCAAGAGATCAAAGGATTAATCTGGAACATCATGAACTTCAACTTCAAAAACCAGGTAAATTTGTTCCATGTTTATCATTCTCAATTTCATCTTTTAACTCCTATCCTACCCCCTTCTAAATTTTCTTTTCTTTAAACTCTGAGGACAGTGTTATTCTATGTTGGGGGGAGATAAAAAATGATTTTTTTTGTGAATAAAAACATGCATGAAAAGAAAAATTTCATTAACCATAAACATGATAACACACATTGCAAACTCAAAAATTGGATATCAAATAAATTATGCATTCCTTGATTCTGATTTTAATTCAAGTTTAAGTTCATGAGCATAGTTTTTGGAAAGTGCGGCTGTCCAATGTGATTTTTCAATGATTACATTTTCATCCTCTTAATAAAAATGACACAATGCACGTCTACTGGATTGTGGTTGTAAATTTGAGTTCTTGGGTTCCTTTCATTATAGAATAGGGTTCTGGGGTCACTTTTAGTTTAATTTGAGTATCCAAAAAAACAAAAAAGAAATTTACCACATAGAGCAATGTTTTGTTCAAATGCATGGCATCCGGAACTTGGGGATCGTGACTCCATAGTTGTATTTCCTAGAGTTTTTCTTTATATCTCTATTGTAGAGCATGAAATTGATAATATGTGTGGCGTCTGGCACTTGGGGATCGTGACTCCATAGTTGTCGTGCCCAGAGTTAGTCTTTTCTTATCTATTGTGGTTAAAAAAAATGGATACTCATATTATGTTTTAATGTGATTCCCACCTAGCGCTTCCATTTTTTCCCCTTGAACAATAAAATGGGCCCCATATCTTTTATGATGCACAACACTTTATCATGCTTAATTGTAATTGGATGAAATGTGGCGATTAATTTGAACAAAGGAATGGGCTTGGTCTTGGGATATGCTTATGGACCTAGCTTTTTTTAAATGATTTTTATGGGTTCCATATTTTTTTTGGTATGAGGTCTTTGGGTGAGCAATGTATATTTAAATGTTTTTGGAAAAGAGGATTTGAATTTCATATTTGTAATATATATTTCTCGGGACTAGAAAAACTCAAGTTGGGGGTGTGATTAGTCACTAAAAGTGTCAAATATTAATTTTTAATATCTTTATATTAATTTTTCCAAAGTCCATAAACATTTTTTTAATGAATTACATAAATAGATCTTCATTTCTCATCAAAAATGAAATTCATGTTTAAAATATAAATTTGGGACCAATCATTCATTAGTCTGTGGACAACATTATTTTCATTTACATAATTTGAAATTTGGGGATATAATTTATCAATTTGTTTGGAAAATTTTATCTTTTAGGTCCGATGGATGAATCCCAAAGGAAGATGGATAATTTTGCGCCTGAAGGTAGAAACTTGCTGGAAAAATCATAATGGGCCTAAGGCCCATCAAACAAATGTAGGGCCCACAAACTAAGCCCAATGAGGCTCAACTTTATATAGTAGAAATTTAAAAATATGAGGATTATTTTATTCAACTGTGGCCGGAGCTAATTTTGATATTATCATGATGATAAAAGGGTCTAAATTTGAGATTTAAATGGTGGACCCGACATTAATGCACAGACATCCGTCCCACCATTTCGACCATAACATCCAAACGGCTAAGAAAACATTCCTGAAATTTGTACATCTCATAGAGGACAGATGGAAAAACATATATCTCTTCTACAACCCCTCCGGATTCGGCCTTATTCAATTTATAATTCAATCGTCAATATGGTGGACGAATCTGGAGAGTTTTCCAGGTCAAATTCGAAACATCAATTTCCTTTTGATTATTCACCCTCCATTTGACTCTATTAATTGTTGGGGGGTGAATTAATTGTTGGGGGATGTACCTAAGTCTCATAATATGCCTATATAAGGAGCTAGTGGTGAAGGGAATAGGGATTGATATTTTTATTATCATCTTTTTTTGCTTGTTTTATTGTAAGGTTATGCTTCCAAATTTCCTTTGTAATGTTTTCTATTTCCATGTAAGTTTCTTTTTTGTATCATTAAGTTCTTAATCAACTTAACTCTCTTTTATATTTTCCATTTCATTTATTAAATATTTTTTATCACAAAGCACAGTGATATCTCTGTGTTTTTGTGAATTAGTTCACACATTTGTTTGAATTTCATTCACACACACGGAGGAGTGCTCGTTATTTCTGTGGTTTTAAATTTTTCAATCCAATTCTTGTTAGTCATCTTCCGCCCACCATTGAGAGTATACCATAAATGGAGGGCTAACCCTTTAATGGGATGATCTTAGGAGGATGCAAAGGATGGTTTGAATGTAATTTTATGAATGAATTGTTGTTAATTGGATAATTAATTTAAGACATCCATTTTTCAGTAATTTCTTCTCTTTATCATTACTACGTTTGAGCAATCTAAATTCAATTACTAAATGACCATATACCTCGGAGAGATCATGAATTTGGTTCTCTAAGTTTATAGGGTATTATTAATTGTGTTTAGTAAGCACCAAACCAGAAAATTATGAAGGGAGTGTTATTTTTGAAGAATGGATTCATCAAAAATTAATAAAACTGAAATTGTCTAAAGAAGTAAAATTCATTCAATCCACCCCGAGCATAATCTTAAGATCAACCCATTTTCTTTGAATTGAATTCATTTAGGTTTCCCAGTGTTCTTTAAACCATCCAAAATCAAACCCAATGTTGGCTACTTCATAGCCCATCCTTCATCAAATCATAGCTTCTCAAGGGTACTTCTTCAGTCCATGTGGATTCTACCCCTACATGTACTACATCGACCACTTTTACCAGTAGGATAAATTTGGGCGCAACCAGGTGGTGGTGGAAAACAGATTACACCACGACGTGGAGACGATATTCCGTACAGATGCACGCGCTGTGATTTCCTTTTCCGTAGGATGGGTAGATTGTGAAATAGGGTTGTTTCAGATTTATAATAATATATAGTTATATCATCGATACTGATGTTAATACATCATAATAAAAAAACTAAAGAATATGAAGTAGAAGAATAAATAAATTTAAAGGAATCGGTAACAGATATTATCTCTTCTTCGACACACCTCTTTGAAACCGCCTCTTAGGGTAGTAGTGTTGGTCTTTAAAGAAGACCGAGACCTCTAGAATATTACTAGGAGTGTTTAGAAGATTAATGGGTAGGGGTTTTATGAGCATTAAGCATCAAAGTTGTTTAAAGAAGAGAGGGAGGAGGTTCCCTTTTATAAGGGAGGAGAGGGGAACCTTTGGAGAGTTTGAAAATATTATTTTATTATAAACATATCTTCAGTTAAAAAAGTTCAGAAAACAATTAAATTAAAATATAAGATTACTCATGGTGGAAATAAAATCATACTATCCGAATTGGATATGTTTTGGATTATATTTTAATCATTATAATCTTATTTTTTAAAATCATTTATTAATGTGGTAAATACTGCATCATTATTATGTCATAAATAATTTAATTTATTTGAGGTAGAAAAATTATTAAAAAAAACACCACAATGTTGTAAATATTTTTATCATTCCAATGAATATTTATAGTTGGAAATATAATCTAGATAACCCCATATAAAAATAAATTACTAAAACAGTTTTGTTAATGTCAATTTGGTCCTTACATTAAATTAAATAATCCAAACTATCATTATCACTACCATGTGGCTCAATGGGGTCCCAAAATCTACCCAAGGATTCCCATGGTCAGCCACACCTCATCCAATAAGGTTAGTACAAGTGTTAAGGTAATTTTGAATTATTATAACATTCTTTTAACCTTGAATTACCCTATATAACATTAATCGCAGTAAATAAATGTCAAAAGTTACTATTCAAAAAAAATTATTTTCATCTTATTGAACCACATTTTATTTCATGATAAAATCCATGTATGTTGGATTTCTGAAATTCAATTCATATAATTGGTAAAATTTCATTTAAATGAAAGAGTTAGTTTTTTAACTAACATTGAGTGGTTTCACTATTCATCAAAAATTGATGTTTTTCAAAAAAATACCAAAAATTCAGCTTAGGATATATTTGATATTACGAATTCAAAAATGATATCTATTTTTCAAAATTCAAAACATAGAAGTGGAATTAAATAATTTTACAAGTAATTCCCACTATCAAAACAAATAACGTGTTTTTAAAAAACAATAACTTTCAAAATATCGACACATGTTTATGACCAAATTCAGTGAAAATTTAATTTCAATGACCAACATTGGATTAAATGGTAAAAATATATTATAATTACACTTTAAAACAAATTAAAAAGATAATCTAACCATATAAATTATTTCAATGAAAATGTTGTTTTTAATTAAAATATAGCATGTTTTTTCTATTCATTAAAATATGAAAGTTATCAAAATAATATGAAAATATTATCCAAAGTAAATTTTTATATCATGATTCTATAGAATAATTTAATTTTGTCAAATAGAAATTATAAATGTGTAAAAAACTATATTTAAAATGGGTTCACCATCAAAAGGTGACAAAACTACATTTTTTGAAAAATACTTATTTTACTCGAAAAAATTATTTTGTTCCCATACCCTATTCTAGAAAATGTGTAAGATGAATAATAATGTTATAAAATTCAGAATATAGTTAATACTATTCATAATGGCTAGTCTATAATTATATTATAACAGTATATCATTGTTTAGTGAAACCTGGTATTGCGTACTACCCATGTTATCGAGGAAGGTCCTGATTTCATGTAATGCAAGACAAGTCAGGGTTGCATGTAGTGAAAGACTCTTTTGTCATTGCATATAACAGAATACAACCATATTTCATTTATAAATTGAATATATATATATATACATTCAATGTTGCGTAGAATAACTACCATCAAACAAACTTGAAATTGTGGGTAACACGATCCGAGAATAGTATTGCGTATACTGCAAGATTATACGGTGTTGCGTATAGCGCAAGATAATCTTGGTGTAGTGTACAATAGAAGATATGAATGAAAAAAAAATATATCTCATAAAATATTAGGGTTTTACATATATTTTCCTTTGACATATTATATCATGAAGACAATAATTTTTATGATGTTATTATGTTCTGATTAAATGTTATTCCTCAATTATTTTTATTCTATGGTCTCTCATTTTGAATAAAAACTATTTAACTAAAATATAGTTTTAAATTTTTTAAATATTTATTCATCTAAACCATTATCATTTATTTCTATGTTTTAAAAATGGTTGTAAGGATTTATTAATGTGTACATTAGTGTTTTCAAATTGTAATTTCATTTAAAAGTTGTATGGGACACATTGATTAAAAAATATCTTTTTAAATGGTTTGGAAAATGGTTTGATAAAAGAATTCATTTTGTTAATATATTGAAATTATATATTTTGATTACAATATGGAAATTTTATCTTTCTTTTATGTTTGTTTTATTGGTTATTAATATGTTATGACAATTGTTAATTTTTTACATATATGGGTGGTTCCGTGATAAACCTAGGGTGGGTGAGCCTGAGAAAGCTCTCCAATTCATTGGGTAACGTGACAAAGGTAAACGTTAATATTTATCCTAATTGATTTAGGGAATATACTGTAATGGGTATTCCAAATGTGACTCCATCTATAGCTATGATAGACATAATTTATGTATTCTATTTATGCCATAAGTTACCTTAATGAATTAATATTTCATTGTGTTTTTCATAAATGTTACGATTTCATGAGGTATGTTATGATTGAAAAGTATGGTTTCATTGTTGTTTATTTGTTGATGGGATAAGGTTTTCATTCATTATTTTATATCCCATACAGAGATTTTCATGCTCATCACAAGTTTTTGAAATTTTTTCCACAAGACATAAAAATGAACAAGGGTAAAGGATGGGATCAAGGAAAAGTCATTCTATCTAAAACATGGAACTATACATGACTCTTTTTTTTCAAGAGTTTTTATTTTATGAAAAAATGGATACTGAGTAGAATTTTCTACATGTAATATTCATGTTTGTTTCGTAAATTTTATGACCTAATTCTCTAAAACTCTAATCCTGAAAAGATTCTTAATGTGAATTATCCATTTAATTCAAGAGTATGTGATGTTTATGGTCCGGTCATTATAGTTGGTATCATAGCTCAGTTTAGAAAACGTTAGGGATTTTGAGTCTACGTTAAACACATGCTTAGTCTATATGTATGTTCTTTCAGTTAAATCCTTGTTTTATAACTTCTTTTCATATCAACGAAAGTTTTTTACATATGGAAAGAGAAATATCTCAAACGACATTCCTATATATTCTTGATGACTTGCTTGCAATAATTATTGAAATGTCATGTTCAGATGATTGTGATACATTTTCTAACATACAAATCACTTGAAAGAAATTTTTTGATATATCAAACACCTCCACTAGACCCTGATATCATCATGGATCATGTGTTGTATTTAATAAAATCATATTGTCATAATATTTACCTATTTTCAAGAACGGTTAATATTTACAAGTAATTTTCCAATATTTTACTTTATAAAAAGATTTTGAAGAATATTATGATTTTGAAAAAGGTGCTGAAGAAGGAGACCCTTGCAAAACATATTTAAATTTTCTCTTACAATATTTTCTCTCAGTACATAATTATGGTATTTTAAAAGGATCATAAATTGAAGGTTTCAACTCATATTCGATCTTATTATTTTATAGAAATCATGTATTATCATATGTTTGGAAATTATATGCCATACATCCTTATTTTCCAAAACTATTTTTATGTGAACACACATATGACCAAAGTTGTTCAAGGTGTATTTGGATGAAAGAAGCAATTTATTTTGAAGGATCTCTAAATCGTTATTTCAATTCATGGACTTTCTATATACATGAATAAGATAATGATGAATCCAAGTGGACACCACGATCAAGCTATGATGTTTTTTATTCTAGGGATCATTTCATTTTATCATATAGTAGTGAAATTAAAGAAATGAAAATATATATAAGACATAATGAATTAAGATGTATAGATCATAATGATTTGGGATAAAAATGAAATGTATAAGGGAACCATTGAGGTTAAAACAAGTTAGGGTTATTTTTTGTTTTATAAAAAGGACAACAAGCAGACCGTGTTATAACCCGTCACATCAGACAAAGATGCGGGAATCCAACCCACAACCAAAGTGCGATTGGGATTTATAGCCAACCACTAGACTACGTGAAGTCCCTGGTTAGGATAAATTATTCTTTTTTAGTTAAATGATTTTTTTGATAAAAAATAGGCTGATTTAGGATCTAAGGTTTTATCAAATGGATATCCTTAGTATATTAAAATTATTTGGTGATTAAGTGATAAAAGTGATTTTGGAAGACTTTCTCCCTTTTTGGGAACAATATATACCTACGGAAATTGTAATACTATAAAAATTAAATTGTGGTGTAATGGTAGAATTATTATTATTGGATACATTTATGTTTTATATTTGATATATGGATATCTGGGTTTTTTATGGAAATGACTAACCTATCATAGAGAATATGTGATTTGGTTAATTACAATTCAGTATGAGATGATAAGAGTAGTCCTTGCTAATTAGAGGTAAATGTCACGATTTACTATGGAATACTATGAGATTAAATACTTATGAGTTTTGTGATTCAACATTATTTTGGATTATTTTGAATAATATTATGGGAGATAATGTATTTATTGGTCTTTCTTTAACATTGGGCACTATTGATGAATTTTGGATATTAAGAGTAGTAATTTTTTTATAATGGATTGTCACATTTTGGGGATTATATGATCTATTACTAACCATTTTGGTTTTATTTGATATTAAAGACAAGGTAAATATATTTTTCTTCTTTTTTGGATTATGTGGTTCTCTATAATATGATTCTTGTGCTTTTGATGTGTCCAACTATTTTTGAAAGCACATTGTTTGGATAAAAGATTAGATTTTTGTACAAACTTATTAAAAGATGAAACTCTACTTTACGTAATTATTTTTCATTATGTTCTTATTCTATATAGTAAATTAATTCCACAAAATTATGAAAATGAACGTAAAACCAAAAAATTGTTGGTATATGTTTCCTACTGGGAAATCAATGTTTGTTTAACACATGATACATTTGTGACTTTTTGGTGGTTAGCTTTATCCTAATCATGTTTTCTACCACTCTCCATCAGAACTTGCACATTTTTTTGTCTATAATATCCATGTTTTCCTAAATGGAATCCTAGTATGGGTTATCTTAGGTGACCTTTGTACTTCTCTATAATTCTATTAAAGTGATAGTTTTACTAACTATTTTTTGATGTGGGACATTTATTGAAAATTTCAATCCCAGTTTTAAATTTGCAAGGGCGTAATTCCCAAATGGGGGGATGGATTTAACATCCCTTGTGAATAAATAAAATTAAATTCTTCATACTTAATTATATTTCTTAATTAAATATTAGTTCTACTTTGAAGGGGACAATATGTTCGATGGAATACCTGATACGCAACAATGGGTTTCGTTGAAACCTTAAATTGAACACCAATAATAAAATATTATTATTTTAAATGGTAGTTAACGCCTAGCTATTGTATTGGAGAGAGTGAATAGAACATAGTAAAATATGATGATAAATGTTTCTTGAATTTTTTTACTTTTATCAAATGAATGTTAGATGAGTAAGTAAAGAATCCAATTTTAAGAATAAATACTCTAATGTTCACTAAAAGGTCGATTTACCACCTTTAAATGGATAAACCACTTTAAATATAGTTTTTTCAATTTTATATGTTCCATTGGAAAAAATTAAAATATTATTTAGATTTGGGACATCAAAAATTACATTGGGTAAATATTTGTTATTTTTTGGATAATGTTCTTTTTTTATGAATAATGAAAAATTCTGTATTTTAATTAAATAATGCCTTTTAATCTAATTTATTTATAGGGTTATATTATATTTTTAATTTTTATTAAAGTAAAATTAAAATAAAATTTTACCATTTACTTAAATTTTGGTCATTGGACGTAATTTGATTTTGAAATTTGACTTAAACATTTGTCAATATTTTGATTGTTATTATTTCTTAAAAAACACTATTTGTTTTTACATCAGGAGTGAAATTTAAAATAACTTTTTCCACTTATATATTTGAAGTTTTGAAAAATGAATTCCATATTTGGAATTAATAGTTCCAAATTGTGTAAATTATTATCTTTTATTTTTAGACATTTTAAATATTTACTTTAGTAAATATTTTTTTACCATTATTAATGGGAAAATATAGTAAATAAGTGTAAAATATAATATTATAATAATTTTAAATTATCCTTACATGTGCCCTAATCATATTGGATGAAACATATCCAACTACGGGAATCCTTTGGTCAAATTTTGGACCCCATGGAGCCACATGATAGTTATAATGACACATTAAATTAATTGATTTAAATTAAACACAAATATGACATAAAAAATATCTTTTAGTAAATCAATTTTTACATGGGGTTATAAAATTATTCATTTTGAATATAAATATTATTTGGAAATATAAAAATATTTTATATCTCATGGTAATTTTTTGATAATTTTTGGACAACAAATAAATTAAATATTTTATGACACAATAATGATACAATACTTACCTCATTAATAAATGATTTAAATAAATAAGATTATAAATATTACAAAAATATCCAAAACCAGTCCAATTTTAATGTATTAATTTATTATGAGCATGAGTCATCTTAACATTTATTGTAATGAATAGTAGACCATTTGAAACCAAAGATGAGGTTATAAAAAAATAATTGTTTCAAACATTCTTAAAGAGCCCCTCCTCTCCCTTAAAAAAACCCTCACTTAGAACCATTTTATCACACATATCAACAATTTCAATCATAAAATATATTTTCCAATAAGCTCTGAAGATTCCTCTCTTCATACTAGAAGTCTTTCCTTAGGATGAAAACACATCAGGAAGCCATTTTGGTTCAAATCAAACGAAGTTACCCGATTTAAAGGTAAAGTTTTCTCTTAAGTTATTTGGATTTATTTTACTTCTCCAACCCCCTAAACTATTTTTATTACATTATTTCATGACAAAAATAGTTTCCTCAATATACTAGGATGTTTTTATGAATGTATTCTAACTACACTTACACAAACCTCAATCAAACGGGTAAAGATCATAATGTTTCTGTGCATGGTAACGTAATGCCTCACGGAACGATGATTGTTCAATTAACTCATACTTCCTCTCATGGTAGACATTATGA
Organism: Viscum album; assembly: GCA_963277665.1. Lineage (NCBI taxonomy): Eukaryota > Viridiplantae > Streptophyta > Magnoliopsida > Santalales > Viscaceae > Viscum > Viscum album. The sequence goes on along the minus strand of OY728138.1, from coordinate 1,021,342,580 downwards.
TGGAAATTTATTTATATATGATATAAATTAAGTTTACTTTTTCATTATGATTCTATATTTTTCATTTATATCTTACCTTTATGGTTTCCATAATGGGTAAATGCAATAATTTCATTTTAGGAAGCGCAGACTATTGCCCCCTCAAAGTGATATGACTCGTTAATGCCTTATGTGGGACGCATAAAAGAAGGTTTTAATGATATAATATATTATATTATACTGTAATTATAATATAACTATATATAATTATGTTTTAATTCCATCAAAGTATGAAATTTTAGTGAGTGTAGTGTTCATGCATACGTACAACTTACCGTCTCCATGAACATTGCATTTCATTTATAATCTCCAATTATTATGTACTGTTATAAATAAATATATACACTGAATATATATGATGTATATGAAATGTAAATCATGAATATATATATGGATATAATGTATTGTTTACCAAATTGAAAAATTGTTGTTATAACAAGTTAATTTTTAACACAAATTCTGAACATCGACAAAATGTCCGATATGAACTCAAAAAATTAACTAACAATTATTGCAAGGTAATAAGTGAAATAAAAGTTATAATAAACATTAAAAACGTTATTAATCAATTAAAAATCAACTTATGTTTATTATTCAAGAATAACAATGAACATACGAGTCATGTTGGACACGAGGTAAGTGATTTCTTATCTCACTTTTAATTCCATGGGATTTCAATTGTTCCCCAATTAATTGTTTAATGTGATGTATTGTGTACTGATATTAATTATATACCATCATGAATCTATTTATATTAATGGAATTATGTTATTCATTTAGTGGTTATTAACTTTTCTCATACGACTCGATTGATTACAACGTGGTAAGGGATTTTCATCTCACTTTTTTTCCCGTGAGACTCATGCAATATTAGCCACTATTTCATTTTGGGTGGTGGATGTACTTCCCATGATTTTATTATTTGTGTAATATAAATTAATTTATTGGTATTTACATATTCATTTTGTGAACTTTCTTTAATGGGTTGTGTGTTTTGTAAGTTACCAAATTAGTAAGGGATCCTTTCACCCTCCTCTTTTTGAAAGGATTCTTTTGTTATGTCTTTTAATATAATTTCTTTTATTTTGGGATATGTTAATATATATCATTATTGATGTAAATTCTATGTCTATGTGATGATATATTATTTTATCTCTCATAAACTTATTTTCTGAATTTTAATGTGATGTCGTTAGGCTGTTGAATTTCTGTAAGAAAACTTCATAACACAATTTCCAATTTTGGGTTAAACATCTACTTCATGATTATGTTGTGCTATGAATATGTGTTAATAACCTCTGATTTTTTACACATAATATCCACTTATATTGGGTGAATTTATATTTTTCACATATAATTAAGTAATTTATTTATCCTTAATCTAAGATACAATCCTTATAAGTGATTTCATCTCAATTTACATTACTATTATGACTTCATTGTTGATATGCACCAATTAACTTTTTTATGGTGTATATACTGCCCTTTGGCATATTATATCATGAATAAATTTATTCTCATGATATTATTAAGTTATTATAAAATGTTATTCCTCAATTATTCGTAATCTAGGGACTCTCGTTTTGTTAAAACTCATTAACTTAAATATCATTTTAAATGATTTAATGTTTTATTCATATAAATCATTGTCATTAATGTACATATTTTAAATACGGTTTTAAGGATTTATATATGTGGAAATTAATTTTTTCAAATGATAAATTCATTTAAGAGCTTCAATGTGGTATGAGACAATTTTATTCAAAAATCCCTTGTTAAAAGGTTTTTAAAATGGTTTGATAAAATCTCTGATTTTGTAAATATTTTGAAATGATATATTGTGATTGAAATGTAGAAATTATATCTTTCCATTATGTTTGTTTTATGGGTTATGAATATTTTATGGCTATTTTGAATTGTATACATATATGGGTGGTTCCATGATAAACGTAGGGAGGGTTAGCACAAGATATCTCTCCAATGCATTGGGTAACATGACAGAGGTAAATGTTAATGTTTATCTTAAGATATTTAGCGAATATACTGTGATGGGTATTCTAAATTTGACTCCCTCTGTAGAAGTTATAGATAAAATGAATGTATGTTATTTACGAATGAAAAGTATGGTATCATTGTTTTGTATTTATTGATGGGCTAATGTTTTCATTCCTTATTTTATATCCCATACAGATATTTTCATTCTCATCCCATGTTTTTGGCATTTTTTCCACATGACATAAAGATTAATAAGGGTCAAGGATGAGATCAAGGAAAAGTAATTATTTCTAAAACATGGAACTAGACATGGCTCATTTTTTCATGAGATTTTATTTTATGAAAAAATGGATAATGAGGAGAATTGTCTACAAGTAATATTCAGGTTATTATGCAAATTATATGACATAATTCTCTAAAAATCGAGACCTAAAAATATCCTCAATGTGAATTATCCATTTAATTCATGATTATATAATGCTTAATGTCGGGTCCTTATATGGGGAGCATCATGGTGTTGTCTCTGGTAAGCCTCATTTACCCTCTACTGGTTTAATGCTGGTGCAACCTGCGACTGCTGACTCAGCTGGAATGTCCTCAACGAAAGAACTTAAGTGTAACACCTCGTGCACGATGACTACTAAAAAATGTCAGGCACTCCTGTTGTTGATGACTATGAACACCATAACAAAAAAAAATCAAATAATCCCTTAGAATAGCCATGAGAGTTTATTCCTTTTAGTAAATGACATGTGAAGGTATGAGACCTACCCCTAGCTGAACGAAGACTCTTCTGCCCTGAAAACCTAGAACCCCAGCCTACAACTCTTCTTCCTGAGGAATCGTGATGATTCCCCTATCGCGATGATCTGTTCCTGGAAAATATTCTCTTGACAACCTATTCTCTGACCAACACCTCAAGATATGTCTTTATCATAAATGGGGTAACCTGACACTGGACCTCTGGACACAAAGCCTCGTCAAAATGCCTCGCACTGGCCTCCTCATCAAGAAACATGTCCAAAGCATATAGTAAAAGGTTCCCGAAACGGATTCCAAATTCTCACTCACTGGATCTTCCCTCGTCAAAGGGTTGGATGCTCCTAGTGAGTGGACTCCTTCATAGTTGAAGTAAGAAAATCGGCCTTAATCATTTCTCGGAACTCCTACAATGAGATCACTGACTCCTCACGATCCCCGAGGAACAAGAACTACAACTGCCTCCATGCTACATGCAGCATCGTCACAACTAAGGAAACCCAATGCTCTCATAATTTTACATACTCAAGTATTGAAACTCTCAGAGTGTCTTCCTTTACATGTCATTGTCGTAAACTTCAACCCAGTGGCGTTCTGTTGGAACAGCCTGTTGTACATCTTCTGTGAAAATCTCATGAGGATGTCGACCTGGAGCAATACCTATTAAATAAAAACCCATTATATCTCCTAAACATGGAATATAGAAGATTATACATTAATTAATTTATTTTTTTTCTTTCATTGATTTTAGGTTAACATATCCCAAGGTTTCCACATTCAAACACAGGCACAGAGAAGAATGGCATGATCCATTACTAGTTCTCTACCCTGCATCTAGTATCACTTTGTTTAGTAGCCATTGTAAACATCATTCTCAATACATCAGATCATAGGGGTCCCTAAATTCCTATTTCTCAGCAGGTCTCCAGTGTTTACATCACTTTATATACATGAATGAATCCATTTCCCTACCAACTCATGCAACATACCTTGTCCCTAAAACCAATATCCATCATATCCCTCAAAAAAACATCTGGTGCCATCCTGTCACAACCACCTCCCCATAAAGAGTAACCCTCCTGGAAAGACTACATGTGAAGGGAGATAATGACCCCCAAGGCCCGCCTCTAGTAGGCCCTCGGTTGGCAACTAGCAACGAGGGTTTAGCAAACACACATATGGGAGGCATTACACTCTAAGAGAACACATGCAAAACAGAGGGATAAGATAGGCACTATCCTTCTCCAAATCAACATGTATGTTGAAAAAAACCATGTACACATATGAAATTTCATGCAAAAATACTACAACTGATGTGGAAAAAACTGCATGTACCCAATGAATGTAAAACAACACCAACCACATGCCTGAACATCTCCTGCAACACCAAGCTAGTAAACACCAATCTGATCTCCAACTTGCTCCAAGTGACCGCAAAAACTATTTATATATACATAGTGTGAGTATAACAGTATACTCAATAGGATCCTCCCAGAAGCCTCTCATGAAAAAGTAAAGAAAGCATGTGAAATCGCAATGAACAACAAGTGAAAACAACCCATCTCCTAAATAGGTATAATAAGTTCCCAACCTCACAATGTCTACTCTTACCATGTAATGAGTACAAGAGAATATAATATAATAAATAATATCAAGGGTACCCCGCTACTACTTCCCCACTATTTTCTACTTTTCCCTAATATCGCACGTCCAAATCATCACAATCCAAAAAGGCTTGCGCACAGACACCAGGGCGAAGCACCACATCATGCACCTCATGCAACAAAACCACCACATCTACATAATCATAGTAACCATGTAGTTTATGGGAGCCACCATAGCCTACATAATGTGTATCATACGTTGAGTATTATAACACAAGACATTACATCCCATACGCCGAGTAATTATCCTTAAGAAATCATAGCCTATACACATTACACCTGTCGTAGTCCATGGAAAACTATATGCAGAATATGTGTATGTGAATAACCACAAGCCATTACAGCCCTCTACAAAAATATTTGGGGATAACTGACCACTTTGCCTACCTGCACAAGTAACTACCAAGAGAATATTGTGGGACCAAATGGGATAATCATCCATTCATCCTCCCACCAGTATGTTTGGGAAAACACCCCTGGGGGCTCATAATCCCAAGGGGGTCAGTTTCCCTTACTGACAGGGTGGAGTAGCATTTAGAAACAAAAAATTATAGGATATACTACATATCACAACCATACTATGGTCATAACTTAGTTTTACACTCAATTGTAGCTAACGTCTCTCGGACACTGGGATGATACTTCTAAGAATAGGTATCATATAACCACACAACCATTTAAAGAGATTAAATATATTACTTTATTATATTTTTTCACTTATACTTTATGTTAATTAATTATTTAAACATTAATCAATAATTTAAAATTACACATTATACTTCATTATCATCACACCCAAATTCCAACGTCCATTAAAATTACAACCTCATCGTTACGTTCCAGAAACTCCAACCCCAAGGGTTAACATCATTTATTCTATTATTCATTTCAGAATTACTTTCCCATATTCGCAGGAATTCTAAAAAAAATTCTATGCTACTAAACACTGGGGGCATAAAACGGTGAGTAGGTATACTGCCCATCGAGTCTTTTCCACCTATATCAAGATCATAGACCCATCCTCCCTTGAGAAGATAAACACAAAAAGAACAAGTTAAACCCCATGCATCTTTCCCAATTTCGGAAAAAGGGTAATCATGACTAGCCACCTTGATCAATGGTGAAAAGTAAAGTAGATAATCAGCCAATAAGAATAAGAAAGCATCCAACAATCACATCCATCATGTTCCTTCATCCCTGGTGTCCTACCCTACACCCACATGCCTAAACTGATGCATCTCACCACTGTAGGCATCATTTTCTACCATAAACAAAGGTCTCCATGCCCCCACATGCCAAAACAGCCATCCAAGCGCACATCACAACATAATAATCAGGAAAAAAACATGTTAAAAATTGGACTCTTGGCCCTTTTACAATCAAGAGGGTAACTCAGAACCCTTAATGTAATTATCAAACAATCAGTACATTAATCCTTCTTGAATCAACAGATTTATTATTCATAGGTTCCAAATTCGGGAAACCAAATCTGTATGTTATCAAAAAATAATTAAACATGCTTACTGCCAATTTTTTTAACATCAATAAACAAAATGGATAACAAGATTCATTTACATGCCTCTTTATCTTATAACCAAACATTTATCAATCAATTGTTGATTACATTCATTACCAATTTCAATCAATAATGAATAGCTAAACAAGCAAGCATAGAAAACACACTATCATGAAGTAAAAGAGACAATAATATATGATTGATATCAATTTACATGTCCAGTTCAAATATTTATTATGTTAACTCAATTGTCATCTAGGGGGACAAAACAAGATAACGATACAGTTTCTTAAGGAAGAGAGAAGCAACGATTCCCCAACATCAAATGATAATTGTTATTCTTTACATTGAAACAGTCCACGCAACAGTTCACAATCGCCTCCTCTTGCGACAACTGCATCCACCCGAGGGTGCCATGGTACGACCACACCAACCGATACTGAAGAAAAATCCATTAGAATCATGGGGATAAAATTCTATAATATGTAAAGGAGAACAAGAGAAGATTAACCCCAAAAGAATGATGATAAAACCTAACTTATATAGAAGATCGATGGACACTCCTTGGTTGCACCAAAACAGGGGGTGCACTTACAGCAAGAAGAACATTGAGGAAACCAATCCATAGGGAAAATTCTGATCTCATAATTCATGTGTGAATGAAGTAAAGGTTTGAGAATCTCACACTAGAGATTATAGAGGAAGAACAATGGAAGAAGATATCTTGTACCTTTGGATGATTTATCTGAGCAACGTTTAAGAAATGCTTCATTTCCTATTAAAAGCATATTGCATTAAACCATGTGGTTCGATCATGTAAAAACATACCGAGCATTTGGAATAATTATTATAGTAGTTATGGCAGTTGAATCATCCTTAGATTCCTTAATAGAAGGCTTTAATATCATTTTAGGTGAAAGGAAATGTTAAAGGGGCGAAACTGTAGGAAGCTGAGAACATTGTACACCCTACAATTCTAGAAACACTATACACCCTACCGTTCTGGAAATTATTAAAACCTTACCATTCTGGAAACACTATTTATGAACCTCACCATTGCACAGTTCATTATGGTCTATCATTGGAACTATTCACTTGAGGTTACCGTAGAACTGTTTACAATGGTCTACAGTTGGAACAGTTCATAGATGGACATCGTTGGACTATTCACAATGGTCTACCGTTGGAACTGTAAACCTAAGGATACGATTGCACTTTTCACAAGGGTCTACCATTGGAACTGTTCACCTAAGGTTACTATTGCACTATTCACAACGGTCTAATGTTGGAACTGTTAACCTAAGGTTACCATTGCACTGTTCACAACGGTCTACTGTTGGAACTGTTCACCTTAGGTTACGGTTATACTATTCACAATGGTCTACCGTTGGAACTATTCATAGAAGGCCACCATTTCACTATTCAAAATGATCTACCATTTGAACTATTCACTTATGGTTACCATTGCACTGTAAGTAATGGTCTACCTTTATAACTGTTCAAAGAAGGTCACTTTTGCACTGTTCACAAAAGTCAGCTACTTAAACTGTTCACCTAAGGTTACCATTGCACTGTTCACAATGGTTTACCAGTGCAACTAGTCAACTATGGTTATCGTTCCACTATTCACAACGGTCTACCATTGGTACTATTCCCAGATAAGTCATCATGACCTCCTGGAACACTAAAAAACCTGATTTTCACAAAGGAAAGCGCCCGAGAGGTCTGGGACATTACAATGAACATATTGAACATGTAATTTCTTAGGTGATTCATTATATTCATGGTCTTGTAAAAAATAATACTAGGTAGAACAATTCACTAGTGAATCCAAATATGTTGTAGTTTGAGTTTGATGTGCCAAAGTATTTTGGATGCAACACACTATCACTTATTATGAAATGTGTATTACTAAAACTCATATAACGAGTGATAATACAACCAACATTTATTTATTTATGTACCCAATTTATCACTCATGGGAAGGACACATAGATATAATGAATCACAAAATTAGAGATCACATTCATAAAGAAGGTATTAATTTAGAATTCACCAGAATTAAATATCATCTTGGTGATATTTTTACAAACCCTTTACCAATACATTAAAAAACAAGAAATGGTCAATATGAATTATAAATTTAAATCTAATTCTTTTAAACCAATTCATTGCTTAAAGTTACACCTTATCATACATGGAGTATTTTTTATTGTTTTTTTAATCTTTATAGTTCCAAATTTGTTATTATTTCTAAAATTTATCATAATGATATTTTAGACTCAAAAGTAATTATAATTTTTTTTGTTATTATCCCAAAAACGAGAAATCTGACACAAAAAATGATATAGATTCTCATGATTCAAATAATTTATTAAAAGATGTTTGTTAATGGGGTTTTTTTCTAATATATCATATTTATTTTTTACCCCTCTAAAATATTTTAGTTATTTAATTAATAATAATTTATTTGTTATTGTATTAAAAATATCAAATTTAGATTCATAAAATTATTTTAGTCTATTTAGTTTAACAAATCAAGAAGAATGTCATTTTCATACAGAAACATATTTCTAAATATTAATTTTATTATTCATATCCATTATTTTTTGTCCTATTTTAATACAATTAATTATCATTGATTTTGGGTTTTTTAATTTTTTTAAATTTTCATATCGTAATCTCTTTCAAAATAATAAATATTTCCATTTAATAAGAATTTAAAATTGCTTAATCCATTCATTATAGACCTTCAAACATTTTGATCAGTTGTTATTTAATATTATCTTTAGGATTAAATTTGGAAGATAAACTGATTCCATATATCACTTATATAAATAGGGGATCCTTCGGTCCTGCATCATAATTTCGAATAATTTTGTACCGAATATTTATTCCCTTTAAAGTCCCAATCGAAAAAAGTCATATTATTGTATCCAACATCAGTTTCTTCTCTAATTATGATATAATCTAATTATTTTATCTAATTTATGTTTATTATATTAATGGATAGCACATAGACCATTTTTTGACGATTATTAATCAAATTTGATATATATTATTTAATTATAATAATGAGAGTTATTATGTTTATAACAAACTTATAAGTATTCAAATCAATTTTAAATTGTTCATGTTCAAATTTTATATTCAGCTATTCTGTTTTTCACAGAATATTGAAAAAATTCATTTTTGATATATGAATAGGGTTATAAGATGTGATAAAAACAAACTATGAGAAAGATTGAAATTCCCATGAACGGAGATGGTTTCATCCCATATCATAACTCTATTTATGAAATGGGTTATCTTGATAAAAAGAATGCAAAGGATTCCTTCTTTATTCATTATGGAAAAGTAGGTAATGTTAGTGACCACATTGAAGATAATTTAGTGATATCACTCAAGATGTATGGTTTTCTTATTCCATGAAGAGGGGATTGCAATACTCTAAAGGTCGCTTTAATTTTCATTCTAGATTTTCATGTAAATATTATAAAGTGTTATCTAAAGGGATTCATTTTTATCACTATCAAAAATATCATGTCTAGATATATTAAATATAAAATAATGATGTTTCTACCTTTTCTATGAATTTTAATTTTTATTTGAATATAGTTTTTAACTATTGAACATAATTAAACTCTGATGAAATTGAAAATACTAATCATCGTTGATGTTACAATGAAAAGTATGAGGCATAGTTTCGTTAGAAAATAAAAATTGAATTTTAAAAAAAATTATGTAGTTGAACCTTCAATTTATCCTGAGTAGGGTATTCATTGTAAAAATATGTATCCAAGTATTTTAATCCAATAAAATAAAATAATCATAATTCAATAATAGATTATGTTATCGATTAATGGATTTGATGAAAGTTTAATGAAATAATGGTGACCATCAATTCGGTGTCGATCCAAAATAGGACTTCAACTTAAAAATATCATGATGTTTATACTCTAAAAAAGTAATGAAAGAAGTAGATGTAGAAAAAAGAATTCAATAATAGCTATTTTATGTGGTAGATTGAAGAAAGTAGTGGAAATGGCATCTATTAATTTATATTTGTTTATACTTCAATATAAATCCATTCAAATGAATCTATACTAATTTTTATCTTTTCATGAAACCACTATAGTTGATTATAATGTTCCCTATGTTATAATGACTAAAATAAAATTTTATGAATCATGCCCTTCTAGCGAAATATAATAACATTTTCATATAGCTAGAATGGTTGATTTAAGAACAGAGATAATTCTATTTGTCGACTTCCAATAATAAATGGACCAAAAGTCTATAAGACTTCATATATTAAAAAAATTGAAGGAATTCATAAATATATGGAATAAAAATCAGATTATATTGAATAATAAGTTCTGGATGATTCAAATAAAAATTAATAAGATAATGAATGTGGTGTATATTATGAAGATGATGATGATGATAATAAAACTATGAAAATAATAAATTTTAGAATATGTCTTTAAAATCAGTAGAGGCTACATCGCTGCTTCTAAAAACCAGAACTGATAATGAAAAATATCAAAGTATTGAAGGGGAAAATCTTCAGAAAAATTGGATGAACCCTCATCTGAGAATTTTTTGAAAGATCTAAACACAATTTCAAAAGAAAATAATGTTGTTAATGATAATGATGATATGATATAAATTTATGATTGAAATAATTAAAGACATAAAATAAAAAAAATATGATTCAATGAAATATGATAAATGAACTGGAAAATAGTGGATCTAGAACTAGAAATCATTATCTCCTTGACATCAAAGTATCTTATTTATTGAATATGATAACCTGAAAGGAGTTGATTATAAAATTCAAAATTTTATATACTATTAAATTATACTACCATATTTTAATAAACTGGAAATCAATGAGGATTTTATTATCGAAAATGGAATTAATAACATTTTATGACAATTAGATTCTTTAGAATGTTGTTGATGTCAATATTCATCAATAAATTTCTAAATATTATAATCAGTCATGTAATAATGTGATAAAATGGTCTAAAAATGTTAATGTTGATGTCAATTTACATGAAAAGACCACTGAATACATGAATATTATTTTATGAATAACTTAATGATATCAAATTGTTATTTATCATTTTAAAAGATAATATCAAATTTTAGTACCAATTCAAATATTATACTAGAATCTGATTTGATTATCTTAAAGAGTTAAAAGGGAAGTTTAAATATTTGCAGTCAAATGTGAAATAACTAAAAAATTAAAAAGATAAAATAATCAATTTTACAAGTTATAAAGATGTATTTGATAAAATAAATCAGATAAAAAATGTTAAAAATACATTTTATGATAAATTCATTGTAAATAATAAAGGAATTTTAAAGGGGATAAAGAATATGAATTCTGTTGTGAAATCCATGATAATGAAATAATAAAATTTCTTCTCTTTTTAATAGTTGTTGTAATCATCATTTTATTATAAAAAACAAGGTTATGAATGAATTACATCATCATATAAATATGATTGTCTAAATGTTTTCCCTATTCTGATTATTTTAATATAATTTCACAATTTTTTTGGATTATTATTTACTTAATCATTTGGTTTTATATAGTTTATTTTATAAAACTTTTAAATAAACTCAATAAATTTTCCCAATTGTTTCACAATTTGAAAACGGGGGATAATTATTCCAAGGGGTAAAAAAATGTTGTTAGTGACAATTCTACATAAATGGAGAGATATTATTTCATAAAAAGAACAGTATTTTCTAAGAGAGAAAATATAATCCTTATATAGAGATAATATACAAAGGGATAACTAGTCATATTCATTACAATAATCAGTTAAGTTATAAACTCAAGGGATGTATGATTTAATTTCTATGTCTAAATATGAAGTAAATAATAGATAATGGCCTTTTGTTTTCCCAATGATAATTTATATTTCTGTTTTTCAGGTTTTTCTTTCTAAAAATAGCTATATTTTTCGGTGAAAACATTAGTAAGGAATTTTCTATTCCTTTTTAAATAAAAAACACATTCTTTAATACATGCATACTATATTTATATGTCCAATGTGTTTTAATAATTTTTTTCTAAAAAATGTAAACGTTTACCATACTTATTAATAGTTCTAAATTATACATGAAAATAAACTATCACTGGTCAATACAACTATCATAATGAGTATAGAGTAGATAAACTTTTGGATTAACATTATCTAGACTATATTTAAGAATTTTCTTCATTTCATGATATATAAATTTTTTTCTTGATCCAAATGATATCGTAACATATGAACATTAGATTCACATTTATAAATATTATCACAATTATATTTGATACGAAGTCAATCAGACATACCAAGTTATAATTCATAATATGTAAAACTAATTTCTATTATATTGTGACATATTTTAAATGTGATGGTATAAAATCAATATGATTTTGGATATTCTATTATTATAAAATTATAATGGTAGTAAAAATTATAGGGGCCTAAGTCCTTCCACCAAAACTACGATAAAATATTATAGTTGGGATAAAATATTTTCATTGGATGGTTTCTTATAAATACCTTTTCATTTGAGGAGTTTTTAGCTATGTATATGAATTTTGATTTCATTTGATATTTCTCATAGTGTGAGAGCTCTAGATATTACAATGGGTTATGATATATTAATTTTTTTAAATGTTTTAGATATATTTTTTTAAGGGATAATTGTTAGGATTTTCCATTAAGAAAATTATTGTGTGTTAAATCCTGATATAGATATGCGGTTACAATAGAGGGGTTTCTAGCATGTCTTAATGGATAATCCAATCATAATATTGATCAAGGTCTTGTAGTAATATCCAAACTTATACAATCCATTAGACCGGGGGCTACCAAGGATTTGTAGATATATCAAATCTGATCATAATATCAAGGGAATCATATGATGTGGAATGATAGACTGTTTTGTATGTATAAAAAAATAGATAGATTAATCTAATGATTGTGGCTACCAAACTCACAAGTTTAAAAGATATAATTTAAAAAAACATATAATTCATTCATATATAGCTGGAATTGAATTACTGGTATCTTTCAGGCCTTTTATTAGACTATTCATATTTTTAATTATTTTACAATAAATTATCTGAATATGATAAAAATTAATATCTTAATTGAATATTATTTATTTAAAATTATTTAATTTACATATATTTTTAAAAACTAATATTATGATCTATGTTCATTTTATATTTTATAAATTTGATTTTGTTTCTCTGATATATCGAAATCAATCACCACTATGATAATCTGGTAATCAGACGGAGGACCATGTATGAATCTAATATTTTTTTACATATTGTGGTTTGTGAATTTTATTAGTTTATAATATTTTAAACTTTTGTTTTTAGACCTAAAATTCACACGCCACCAATTGTAAATGAGCCATCGAGAATACATTCTTTCAATCCTAATATCAATATACATAATATTGAAATGAGAAAATAACCTAGGTCTAAATATAGAGTACATGTAAATGAAATTATAATTCACGATAATATAATTTCTAAACCAGATTAATGATATTTAATTTATTATAAATAAACATAAAACCCAAATGAATGAAAAAGATTTTTTATGAAAACATGTATTTTTTAGCAGATTCATCACATTTTGGGATCCTATATTGAAATTAATTTACGACCATTATAAAATTTAGATGGAAAACATCAAATCTGTTTTTAAATAAAATTTAAAATTATATGATGATTAGTTTTTATAATTTTTTTAATAATATTATTTTATGACCATTTGTAAAAAATAACGATTTTTATTTAAAACAACCATTTAGTTTCATTAAATAAAAGGAACCATTTTACGTTAATATGGTTTCAGAAATTAACCTTAGATAACTAATTTATTTCCAAAACAAAATTATGATATTGTGATTAATTTCATATTTAATTGATATTGATCAACTTTTTAAACATTTTAATGTTATTTATTTCGAAAGCTGCTTTTCATCATGCATACTGGTTTTTTAATTGAATTATTCCACATCTCAAAACTGGATTTGAAAAAATGGATTCCATATTTGGAATTAAAAAAATTAAATCATCAAATAAGATCAACATAATTTTATAACATAGTTAATAATGAAAATTGTAAAAATTAGTTATTGACGTTTAGGTAAAAATGCATTTACAATGGGGTTAATCAAAATAGATAAGTGTTAAAATTATTTAAAACCAATCGAAACCCCATTGAATATGAATACTTTCACCGTATTATAGATAATGATTCATTTTAGATCCGTTTTTAATTTAAAAATTGTGAGTACGTTATATTTTTTACTAATATTCCATGGTTTTTACTAACCCCAATAATAAAAGGACACTCTATCCATTCATTTCATCACACCTTTCAATCCATTTTTTCATCAAAAACCATCGAATCTATATCCTAAAAATATTATTCAAAATCTAGAGATTCCACTATTCCAAAAATACTAATGCTAGTGTCTTTAAAATGATACCCAACATAGGTTTATCTGAGAGAATGTAACCAAATTAACATTTCTCATATGTTTTCTTTATTCTTTTATGACCTAGAATAATGTTCTCAAATATAAAATATAATTTAACCGATATCTCTCATATACTCAGATGTTATTCAGTTAAATTCATAACTTATATCCATTTTCCATTGACATATCTGATAATTTTATATGAAGATTTATTTAATATATATGTATATATATAAAATTTATGATATAATTATTCTTATGAAATTATAATATTATCTACACCTTCTTTTGTTCCATGTCGTTAAAAATATTATAATGTCTCTTGTGTGTTTAGTAGACTACAGTCACCCAATGGGATGTGATTTATTTTTGAATATGTGTTACATGGAAATTAACAATGTCAAATTTAATAAACATGAGATTATTATATGAAAAATATATTGAGTTTACAAAATTAATATATCATCATATTACTTACACATTCATTCATTTGTGGAATTATATTGTCACTCTTGTCTACATACAGACTATTGTCTTCATGAAGTGATGGAAATCATTTTCTATATCCAAACATAAATAATGATTATAAAATAGTATCTAATGAGTATATTTGATAATTACAACATCAAAATCATTATAGATATGTTGCACATATATCATGTAAACAAGAACTGAAACATTAATGATTATACATGCCTGATAAAACAACGTAATTAATAGATGAAATAATGAAAATAATAAAATATTAAGAAAAAAGGTGGTAAAATGTAATAATAAGATAGAATATGATATTATAAATATGGATATATTTTTTTTAAATTAATTGAATTATCAAAACTATTTTACAATAGGATACATCACATTCCACCAAAACAAAAGTATGGGGTAAGGGATTTTATATATATTTTCATTTCATCGGGACATATTTGTTTTTAAGAACATGTATACTTTTATGTTGTGTATATACAAAAAATTTTGTTGATTTAATATGAATTAAATTTGGTTAAATATGATTAATGTTTTCATTATTGTTTATTCTTGAAGGGATTATAATTTAAAATTTACCAAAGAGGAAAAAATCATTATAGAATTTAATGTATTTTTGTGATCATTTACTTTCACATGAAACGATCAGTTTATTTTTATTGATTTCATTATAAATTACATTTCTCAAAAATATCAAAATTCTATGTATCATGAATTTTACTATTTATTAACCAATGTACAGTTTTTTGTATGGTGTTTACATAGAATGTTATTTTGTTAACAGGGTAATTATATATATATGAATATTAATTAATAAAATGGATATTCGATGAATAATAATATTCATTAGTGAAATATACAGATTATTTGATATATCTAGAATGTGTTTGACCTGATGTGGTTGGAGGTCCTATTTATAAAACTCCCCTTGATGAATCAGTAGTATAATGAGGTGAATTTGTAAGATAACATTAGATGGGTGTTTTCCCAAAGACCTAAACTCACTTCAGAAAGGTCATGAATGCATAGGTATCATGAAACATGATATTATCAATTAAAATAATTAATACATTTTATTATCGACAAATTAGTTTTTATTTTTATAGATTAAATATTTCTATTGATATACATTGTAATTTTTTTAGTTAAATATCATGGGTGTTCACTTATTTAACATCCCATGTAGAATATGTTTTATTTACAAAACAGCTTGTGAGTTATGTTATTTACATATCCATATTGATTATTCCTTATTGATTCAGGATATATTCTATAGTATAAATTCCTTAGTGATAAAGTAAAATCATCCTAATATTGTTTTCAATCCCTAAGATATGAAGTTTAATTCCTTGATTGAGTTCAACGATTCTAAATTTTGTCAATTATAGTGATTTTATTATTTAAAATATAAAATTGGAATCATGATTGTATTTCTTTATATAGGACTATTAAATTGATAATTCATTGAAAATTTGATCCCTTTTATATTATACTAATGTAATAAAGTAGACAATGACACACTGTTTCTAGAGTCGGGTGTGTTAATGTTCGTATTAGATAATTTCAGTGGAAAACATGCAAACCAGAATAAGGAAATCCTAGAATATGGAAACAAACCCAAACATAAACATTTATGAGAAGTATATAACAAAATCCTAAAGATTTTTTATGTATAAATAATGTGGGTTTTCATTGAAATATGTCTATGTATTGTTAATTTAGGGATTTATTTGTTTCGTAGAGTCACAAAGGAGTAATGACTCTGAAAAAATTACATAGCGAATGAATATATCGTTAATGGGTATTTAAAAATGGACAATAAATTTCTTTTTTTCCTATCTCATAATATATGCATAGAATAATTATGATTATCAATATAGAAATTTTTTAATTATTTTCAAATAAAAAATTCAAAAAAACCCATTTATGAGAATCTATGATTTATGATGAATAAATTATAAATTAATGATATGGGTCGCATCCCATATAAAATTTTCAAATATGTTTTAAATATCACAATTTTATATGAAAATATATTTTACACAACTTTTTTAAAGTGTTTCTTATTAGAGAAAATAGTATCAATAATAATATTAAATATAGAGATTGGCCTATTCAGGAAGCCAATATGGCTAGTACAAATCTGAGCTTGATAGAGCTGTATTAGGTTATCTTAATCATGCTATGAGAAATATCCTTACCCAAAAGGATAAACATGTTGTTACACGTTTTGATTTTCTTATATCGGTAAGCTTCATGTGACCAATGTCCTTATCATTTAGTGGGACTACTAATGTAGTGATATCATATCAATACATTTTGTAAAATGAAAATATATTTCCTTCATTATTATTGGATGAAAATTAAAAAGGTTATATTATAAGTATAAAATCTCATTGGAAATTTTGATTAATGATATTTATTTATATAGATTACTATAGAGGAATAAAAAATTCAACAACTTGAATAGATAGATTTAAATGTAATATACATTTGTAAGTATTTCCCAGCTAAGAAATTAATTAAATTGAATAAAATGATCAATAGAAAAATAATAATTAATTTTGTTTTCTTGAGTATGAAAGGGTTTTTAAAATACCATCGAAGTCTTATATGGATTACCAAAACAAGATGAGATATAAGATCGACAATTTATTTAAAAGGATTCAGATATTTCTCATAAGAGAACTCATCTCTCAAAAAAAATTCCATATGATGAAATAGTTTTAGGAATCATTAATATAAAGGAATTTTATTGATCATATATGTTTGATGTAAATCATGAAAATAGAATTTTTATTGAGCACAAAAATAAAATAATTCATTCAATGTGAATTTGGGAATGAATAAATTTTTGTATTTTGAAAACTATAAGATGAATCCTCGTATAAAATTCGCGAATTGAATTGGAGTTTTTAAATTTGTATAGAAAATAGTCCTCATGATCATGTAGGTATAGGGAATAAAAGAATAAATGATGTCTATTGCTTCAATTTTAATGAAATGGAGTATTATTCAAATTAATCATAGAACTTTTGAAGGAATATACCATAGAAGAGGCCAATGATAAAAGTTTTATCTTATATTATCACTATAGATGATGTGTAAGTACCAAATGTTATGGTTCATGGTATGTTAATAATTTCCCTGAATGTTTCAAATTAATTACTTGATTCATAATCATTTCACCGTTTTATATCTTTTAGTTTTTTATGAAAACAAGATTTTTTTTCTAGTTCTTCAAAAAGGTTTTAATCAATAAAAACTCTTAATTAATATATTATTGTAGTAAGGTTGTGTTAGGTACTCCCCATTATAAGAAATAAATGTGAAATTTTTTAGACTATAATAGTATACCTATGGTTTACATAGATATAATACTGGTAATGGACTGGCTTTCAAAATATGATTTAAAAAAATTTAAAGCTACTGAAAATTTGATTCTTCTAAAGATATAAAATTACTTATCAGTAGAGTGGAGAATTAATCATATTAGTCTCAACTATCTACCCTTGTAAGAAATTATTAATGAGATGATGGGTGTATAGAAAAAATAATTGGAAGGATGTGATAATATTAAAATTGATGATGTACCTATTTTATATGAATACGTTGACATATTTTGTGAGGAGTATATTTGAAATTCCTTGGTGATTGAAGTTGAGATCCATATTTATTTAATACTTTATTAATGTATAATATCAATGAATCCATATATATTGTAAAATGTGTGTTTTTTGGATTTAATGAAAAACAAAATTCTTTGTATGGAATGTTATTTATTCTCCCCAGAGATTCACTATGGGTACCCATGTGATTTTCACTACAAAGAAACATGGTTCCATGATATTGAGAATTTATTATAGTGTAACAAATTCCATTAAGATAAAGAAGATGGATTATATAAATCTCATTGATGACTTATTTGAACAAAATTTAGAAGATTAGTATTTTTCGAAGATTTAAATTCCTTATGGTTATCAAGAACTGAGAGAAAGGAATGGAAAAATTATGGATGTTATTTGGAAATTATGAGTTTATAGTAAATATATTTCTGTTAAATAATTCACCATAATTTTTATGGATAAAATAAAATAGTGTTCAATTAATATCATAATGATTATTTGTCTTCCCCATTAATGATATATTGGAGTATTATAATATATACAAGGACTATGAGAATCACTTATGGGTCATTCTTAATACTCATAAAAGACAAGAGTTTTTTATAATTTTTAGAAGGTGCAATTTTTGGATTGAATAAGTTTATTTTCATTTCAATGTTGTCTACAATGATGGAATCTCAAATAATCCAATAGATGAAATCAATGAATGGACTCCACCAAAACCATGACTATGATATGTTGTTTCATTGGTTTGGAATGTTACTATCATTGATTCATTCTTCAATATGAATTATTTAATAACCATTTATCATTGCTTATTTGGAAAGTGGTTAAATTAATTGAGGAAAAGTAATGTGAAGACTATATTGATAAATTGAGGATGATAATGGTAAATGTGATTATTTTGACTCTCCCATCAAGAAATAATGGGTTCATGATATATAATTATGAATTGAAGAAAGGAATGGGTTTTATCATTATGATAAATTATGAAGCTATTGAATATGATTCTAGGATTGTGATTTTCCCATACACTACCACATGGGGAAGGGAAATAATGTAGTATACTCATTAAGTTTGAAGGATCATGGAAATCTATCCCAAATTACTATTAGAAGGAAACCTATGTCTGTATATATAGTAAATATGAATGTGTATATTATTAAGGAAAGGGAAACACCCCTCCCTTTATAATTATTTTCCACCTGTATATAATGTAAAAAATCAATATTATTTTAATCTTATGATGAAATATTTTGATGAAAACTTGAGAAATGAATAATTTATTTTTCAAATATCTTTTGTGAAGTCCACATTTGGATGTTTGGAAAGTTTTTTTGTTGTCAAGTTATAACTAATCTAAATGTGGAGTTGTTGGGTGATTCTCAAAGCTCTAATTTCACAACACACGCTAGTAGCACTAAGATTAATATAGATTTGAGGGAACATTATTAGTGGAATAAAATTAAATTTGATATTTTTCATTATATGATTATTTATTTTTACATTAAATATGTGAAATATTAGATGCATAATACTGGGGTGTATTTTCAAACTGTACCATCCCTTATCGGCTTTCCACTAAACTAATAGTTGGATATGTGGGTCACATGGCCTCAAGTGTTTCTCCCAATACTCCAGAGGTTGTCAACTAGTATAGATGTTCGTAGTTGGTGATAGTGGGGAGACAATACTCTCATATCAATGTTTTCTCTTTGGTATTTCATAATAAATAATAATAAGAAATAACTGAGGTAGTAAATGTCAATGATAAATTAGTAGAACACAACTTCACATATAACTAAATAGAAGTTTCCAATGATAGTTTACAAAAAAGTTGAATGCATGATTGAAAATATTAAACAATAAATTATTATATAAAATACATCACAAAATAAAAAAAATATAAAATCCCCTATGGGTGATCTCCATGGGAATCCTTAAATCCAACTTTATCATTTTCCCGTAACTCCCAGGTGCAAGAAACACACCAATCAACCAAAATCAAGAAAATAACACTACTACAAAAACGGGCAATAACAGTGCTAAAATCGGGATTTAACAGCGCTAGAAAAGCGCTGTAAAGCTCAGCGCTGATAAAGGGGGGGGGGGTCCTTTAACAGCGCTTTTTTAGCGCTGTTAAATGTCACCTTTAACAGCGCTAAAAAGGAGCTGTTAAATGTCACCTTTAATGGCGCTAAAAAAGCGCTGTTATATGTTGCCTTTAACAGCGCCTTTTTAGCGCTGTTAAAGGTGACATTTAACAGCGCTAAAAAAGCGCTGTTAAATCCCTGCCTGCTGCTAATAAAAAACCTGCACTAGTACAGCCAGCCGAGCAGACCTGCACAAAAACCAGTATATCAACCACAGACCTGCACAAAAACCAGTATATCAACCACAAGCATGTCATCAACCGATCACAACCCAACCAAACAGTGTTCTTACCATGAGTTAGATACCATCTACCCAGAAACCAAAACTACCTCATTACATAGTATCACAAAATATTCCTACACAACTCAGAAGATAAATACTAGAAAATTCCACTATGCATTGTTTCTCCTTGGATTGCCACTTGGTTTTGACAAATCGTGCAGAGCCCGTGCTCCTTGAATCATTCTGCAATACATAAAAAGGATATCCTAACTCTCCCAACCATCACCCTTAGTAATTATGTATATTAATACAAAAAAGGTAACATATCATAAATTGGGGGACTGTAATGAGACATCAAGATTAAAATTCTATATATAGGATGGATGTCTGGTAGGATTGGTTGCGTTGATACATGACTCTACCTGGACCTCAAAAATAGATATATGATCTCACTCCAGGACTTTCAGAGAGACTCCAACTATGTCTAGGACGTCCTGCTGAAGCGATCGTACTACCGTAAGTCGGAAAAGATACCAAAACCATCCTAGGAAGGATCATGGGAGACAACCCTAATGAAATATGTCCTTGATATAGTGTTCAAAGAGATCAATCATGGTACATAAAATTATGTGTCATTTAAAGGGTCACATGCCTTGTCGCTTTACCCTGGGTAACTCCAATGTTCATATGCCTTTGTGAATATACATGTCATATCAATAGGAAATTACATGGCATGATAAAAAAACATATACGTGTTACCCATTGATCTTGTGTCCTCTTATGCACCCTTTCCCTATGTTAGTACATGACATCGATCTCGTGTGATTCTTCCTGTGTATCTGTACAAGGGATAAACTGCGTAGCTGGCTCATTAAAGACGTCTAGTGGGATATATTCCATGTAAGAAAGCCATGTAATCCACCCAAGGTTTGACTCGTACACGTCACATATGACCCATGGATCATTGTACTAATGTGTTAACACAATCCTAAGGCGTTTGGTCGGTTTCCCGTATGTCAGTTGTTGATTTCACTTAAAAATAAATCCATTTTGAACAAAATAGAGGCACTTTGAGTGGTGTCGGCCACACTGGGCCTCGGATTGAGTTGGGGTTGACTCTTACACGTCAAATTTGACCCATGGATCATTGCCCTTAAGTTTCAACAGAATCCAAATGTGTTTGGTCGGTTTGCCACATGTCAGTTGTTGATTTCACTTAAAAATAAGTCCATTTTGAACAAAAGAGAGGCACTGTGAGTGGTGTCGGCCACACCGGGCCTCGGATTGATGCGGTGTTGAATCTTACACGTCACACATGAGTCATTGATCATTGTGAAAAAGTATCAACGCAATCAGAAGTCGTTAGATCGGTTTGGCGTATGTACGTAAAATATTGTCCATTTTAAACTAAATACATACACTTGGAGTGATACCAGTCACACCGCACCTCTGATTGAGGCGGGGTTGACTCTTACACGTCAAATTTGACCAATGGATCATTGTCCTTAAGTTTCAATAGAATCCCAATGCGTTTGGTCGGTTTGTCGTATGTCAGTTGTTGATTTCACTTAAAATTAAGTCCATTTTTAACAAAACAGTGACACTGTGAGTGGTGTCGGCTACACCGGGCCTCAGATTGATGCGGTGTTTAATCGTACATGTCACACATGAGTCATTGATTGTTTTGAAAAAGTATCAACGCAATCAGAAGCCGTTAGATTGGTTTGGCGTATGTACGTAAAATATTGTCCATTTTAAACTAAATACATACACTTGGAGTGATACCGGTCACACCGCGCCTCTGATTGAGGCGGGGTTGAATCTTACACGTCACATTTGACCCATGGATAGTTTTCCTTAAGTTTCAATAGAATCCCAATGTGTTTGGTCGGTTTTTCGTATGTCAGTTGTTGATTTCACTTAAAATTAAGTCCATTTTTAACAAAACAGTGACACTGTGAGTGGTGTCAGCCACACCGGGCCTCGGATTGATGCGGTGTTGAATCGTACACGTCACAATGAGTCATTGATCATTGTGAAAAAGTATCAATGCAATCAGAAGCCGTTAGATCAGTTTGGCGTATGTACGTAAAATATTGTCCATCTTAAACTAAATACATACACTTGGAGTGATACCGGTCACACCGCGTCTCGGATTGATGTGGGGTTGAGTCGTACACGTCACATATAACCCATGAATCGTTGTCCTAAAGTGTCAACACAATCCGAAGGCGTTTGTTCGGTTTCCCTTATGTCATTTGTTGATTTCTCACTTAAAAATAAGTCCATTTTGAACAAAACAGAGGCACTTGGAGTTGTGTTAGCCACAACAGGCCTCAGATTGAGGCGGGGTTGACTCGTACACGTCACATTTGAAGGTGAGTATGCATACACGATAGTTGACCTTTTTAGAGAAGGGTTTCTGGAAGAGTATAAAATACATGAAGTAATGAAGATCATTAGATTGTTGGAGCAAATGTGGTTGCTACAAATAATGTGGAAATCGGCTTTTGCAAAGCGACCTAAGTTACAACTTGCAGGTATTGTACTCTATTTTTTTCTGGAAGGTTTCAGTTTAAATGCATTTTGGAATGATCATTGCTAGCCATTGTCTTTTAGGTTTTTTTGACAGCCGAGGGGAAAGGGTGGGGTCTGAAGACATTGTAGGATATGTCGAAGGGTGATTTTGTGTGTGAATATGTTGGAGAAATGTTAACTCCCGCAGTTCTGAAAAGAGTCACTATTTAAAAGAAGTCACAAGTTTAGATACATCTCAAGATGGTCAGTTTAAAGACATTTTGAGGGACACTACTAAAGGCATGCTCAGATATGCACACATCCCCCACTTTTAGATCGTTGTCTACTACAATGATTTTCCAAACAAGATATGCATTAGAACGCTCATGATACATAGAGCAATTCACTGGCCACCTTTGAGAATGATCTGAAGCACAAACCATAACGGCATTATGATTTTAACTTCAGCACCTCAATTGAGAATGTGACACCTTTCAGGACTTGGCGCCATTGTATGTCGTTTCGTCCACTGAATGGGTCTATCCTTTTATTTAATTTTTTTAACTTCAGTCAAATATTCTAGAAAGATGTCGCGGCAGATCCTTCACCATTTTGTCTTGATGAACATCTCATTACATTGTTAAAAAAAAGCAGGGTGTCTTGCATGGGCAATACGTTCCTGTATTGAAGATGATGCACTCCCATTTATTCGAACCCACAAAACCACCCCGCAATAAATGGGAGTGCATCATCTTCAATACAGGAACGTATTGCCCATGCAAGACACCCTTCTTTTTTTTAACAATGTAATGAGATGTTTAGCAAAACAAAATGGTGAAGGATCTTCCGTGACATCTTTCTAGAATATATGACTGAAGTTAAAAAAATTAAATAAAAGGATAGACCCATTCAGTGGACGAAACGACATACAATGGTGCCAAGTCCTGAAAGGTGTCACATTCTCAATTGAGGTGCTGAAGTTAAAAACATAATGCTGTCATGGTTTTTGCTTCAGATCATTCTCGAATTTGGCCAGTGAATTTCTCTATGTATCATGAGAGTTCTAATTCATATCTTGTTTGGAAGATCATTGTAGTAGACATCGATCTAAAAGTGGGGGATGTGTGCATATCTGAGCATGTCTTTAGTAGTGTCCCTCAAAATGTCTTTAAACTGACCATCTTGAGATGTTTCTAAACTTGTGACTTTCTTTTAAATAGTGACTCTTTTCAGAACTGCGGGAGTTAACATTTCTCCAACATATTCACACACAAAATCACCCTTCGACATATCCTACAATGTCTTCAGACCCCACCCTTTCCCTTCGGCTGTCAAAAAAACCTAAAAGACAATGTCTAGCAATGATCATTCCAAAATGCATTTAAACTGAAACCTTCCAGAAAAAAATAGAGTACAATACCTGCAAGTTGTAACTTAGGTCGCTTTTCACAAGCCGATTTCCACATTGTTTGTAGCAACCACATTTGCTCCAACACTCTAATGATCTTCATTGCTTCATGTCTTTTATACTCTTCCAGAAACCCTTCTCTAAGAAGGTCAACTATCGTGTATGCATACTCACCTTTAAATGTGACGTGTACGAGTCAACCCCGCCTCAATCTGAGGCCTTTTGTGGCTGACACAACTCCAAGTGCCTCTGTTTTGTTCAAAATGGACTTATTTTTAAGTGATAAATCAACAACTGACATACGGGAAACCGACCAAACGCCTTCGGATTGTGTTGACACTTTAGGACAACGATTCATGGGTTATATGTGACGTGTACGACTCAACCCCGCCTCAATCCGAGACGCGGTGTGACCGGTATCACTCCAAGTGTATGTATTTAGTTTAAAATGGACAATATTTTACGTACATACGCCAAACTGATCTAACGGCTTCTGATTGCATTGATACTTTTTCACAATGATAAATGACTCATGTGTGACGTGTACGATTCAACACCACAACAATCTGAGGCCCGGTGTGGCCGACACCACTCACAGTGTCACTGTTTTGTTAAAAATGGACTTAATTTTTAGTGAAATCAACAACTGACCATCTCGAGATGTATCTAAATTTGTGACTTTCTTTTAAAAAGTGACTCTTTTCAGAACTGCGTGGTATGATGGTATTTTGGAGATTTTACTGGTTCATGCATGATATGAAGGTATTTTGGAGATTTTACTGGTTTTTTTGTCCAAAGGACAAAGAAATGTGGTCCATCATTCTTACATGTTACTCTTACACGTCACCAAGGACCTGTGGATCCTTCTCCTAAAGGATGAAGGCAATCCGGATGCGTCTGGTCAGATTTACGTAGGTCAGTTGTTGTTTCCAATTAAAGTGGTGTCCATTTTAAACAAGAGAGCGACCCTTTGGGTGGTAGCGGTCACACCGTGCCTCGGATTGAGGCGGGGTTGACTAGTACACGTCACCAAGGACCCGTGGATCCTTCTCCTAGAGGATGAAGGCAATCCGGATGCGTCTGGTCCGATTTACGTAGGTCAGTTGTTGTTTCCAAATAAAGTGGTGTCCATTTTAAACAAGAGAGTGACTCTTTGGGTGGTAGCGGTCACACCGTGCCTCGGATTGAGGCAGGGTTGACTCGTACACGTCACCAAGGACCTGTGGATCATTCTCCTAAAGAATGAAGGCAATCCGGATGCGTCCGGTCGGATTTCCGTAGGTCAGTTGTTGTTTCCAATTAAAGTGGTGTCCATTTTAAACAAGAGAGAGACCCTTTGGGTGGTAGTGGTCACACCGTGCCTCAGATTGAGGCGGAGTTGACTCGTACATGTCACCAAGGACCTGTGGATCGTTCTCCTAAAGGATGAAGGCAATCCGGATGCGTCTGGTAGGATTTCCGTAGGTCAGTTGTTGTTTTCAATTAAAGTGGTGTCCATTTTAAACAAGAGAGCGACCCTTTGGGTGGTAGCGGTCACACCGTGCCTCGGATTGAGGCGGAGTTGACTCGTACACATCACCAATGACCCGTGGATCGTTCTCCTAAAGGATGAAGGCAATCCAGATGCGTCTGGTCAGATTTCCGTAGGTCAGTTGTTGCTTTCAATTAAAGTGGTGTCCATTTTAAACAAGAGAGCGACCATTTTAGTGGTTCAACATTTTTTCATGTTGCTGGTGCATATCATCTGTTAAAATGGAAAAATGACTCATTGGAGAAAGAATGTTTTATTTAATAACAATTACAATTTTGCTACGAACATTTACATACAACAATATTTCATCTTCTGATCCCCTTAACCCCTCTCCAAAATGACCACCAATTGTACATGTCCCCAAGTCAGATCATCATTGTATTTGTGTACAATCTGTCATCAGGTATGCGGCCCACTCGTTTCTGAACACATCTATATCGTCTTGTGAGTATGAGGCTTTTCGGCAGTCATAGTAGTACTGCAAAATAAAAAAATAAAGAATTAATAAATAACTTAAACGAACTAGTAATTGTTTTTGAAAATACCGCTTTAGGGATGCTAGTTTGCTGATGAAAAACGATCTCTTTCATAAATTTACAAACATAATAACCGCAATCATTATCGTTTGTTTGTTTTGGACACTGCAAAAAAATTGATCATTAGGAGAATAAATAACTTGTGTTGAGGTGTGTTTGGATAGTGAAATTTTATTATATATACCCTGATATTTGTCCAGACGTAGTACTTGCTCGGCTCCTTATGCTTAGCCCCTGTCCTCATACCATGATTTAGACGATATTGGTACACCGCCCTATCATAATAGAATCCTCAATAAAAGATAATATATATTATATAAATTGATGTTTAGACCTAAAACGTAAGATGTAGTGTCTTACAGATTCACAAACTCCATCATGTATGGTCGGTTTGATGGATATCCTAGTTTTGAATCCAGAAAATAAATCTTCAGAGTATCCAAGTTCACAGCAATTAGCAACCAATGTTGCCTAAAAACACAAAAAGGAATAAGTAATAAAAAAAAGTGAAAATATAATTGATATGCTTTAATCGTAGAGTATTACCCCTGCATGGTTGGTATTAGGAAAAGTCTGTCATCTGTAATCTTGCATTCAAATGTTTTCAGCAAGTCCTTCACTATTGCACCCCTTTTTGATGACACTATTTTTGTTTGGTGTGTTGATGTGATATGAGGACTAACCAGTCCAAATCTTGGCTCATGGGAAAATCCCTTCAACTGTTTTCATAAATGCGTCTGTCAACAATATAAAATGCATTTAGTCATAATTTTCACATTAGATCAGCTTTTAGAAAATCAATTCATGGAAACATACCTCATATATACATTTACAACAGTGACGCCTAACCAACCGTTTTCAAGGATTTCATTTACATTTTCAGCAGCAACGAAATCTTTACATTCCTCTCCGTATATATTATCTTCGAAAATCACTATATGACTATTACCATCTTTTAGATTCGTATCCACATGAGTCTTCAATGCTAGTAAATGTGGAAAGAGAACAGGTGGTGTTATTGTGATTTCAGTAGCTCCTTGGGATCGATTGGTCGATCCTTTAGATGGTTTCGAGCCGATGTTAGTCACCCCTTTCCTTTCTCCGTCTATAACAACAATCATTGATTCAGACACTCTTTTCATTAATTGTTAAGGGTTTAGCTTGAAAATAAAAGGAAATAAATACCTCTTTGTCTGCATGTACTCTTACAAGTTGTGTCGGCCATGCAATGAATGTCCCAATATCCTTTTCGACCGTATGAATATCATCGTCATCAAGTGGAATAGGTAGCATTGCATTTGGCTCATGAGATACAGTAATCATCACTTTCAGATGATCTTTGAAAGTGGTCTATTATGCAGTGTGGCATGTGGGATATTGAACACTGTAGCCATCGCTACAAGGTGATAGGTGGGTGTTGACAGATATAAATCACAATCATTATCACCCTGTAGAAGATCAGTACAGATAAATTATCAGTGTTTTTCTGATTCATATTTCATGGGAACCATTATTAGAATATTTATTACCATGGCTAAGACATTTTTTTAGGTGAATGGCTTGCCTCAAAGCTGGTGGGGGGTGGGGCAGGATGTTCATGCGGTGGTTGTTCCTGAGTTGTGTCCTCCCTTTGCTTCCCACCCATAAAAGTTGCTAGCAACTCTCCCTGCCATTGCAATTGTTCTTCAAGGGTTGCTATTTTTTCGCTCATTTGTTCCAATTTTTTCTCTGTATCATCTATTTTTTTCTTCTTCTCAAAATATACTCGGGGTGTCACCCCAAACCCTGCACCTCTGACACGACCGTATTTTTCTGGCTGCTTCAATGTCGTCGATAATAGGTCTGTATCAGCTACAGGAGTAGCTGATTCCTGTGACTGTCAGATATAGGAAAAAAACTAATTATTTTTATGTAATAGCAATTTTAAACAAATCTTTTTATCATCGTGTCATACTTACACATATTTCCCACACTTTTTTTGTGTTCTCATCTATTAACTTCCCATCTTTGTTCACACGTGCCTCCTTCCATAGCACATGACGTGGGATAGAAGTGCATTTGGTTTTAGATTCATCAATCTACATATAAACATAGAAAGATAATTATGATGTTGTTTATTGGCACCTAACAATATTACTGTAAATTTACAATACGTACCATTCTCTTTTCTAATGAAGCGTACCCCATCCTTGCTTTACGATAGGGGTATGTTGGATTTGATGCACGTTCTTTATTTTCAGTACAGAGTTTCTGTTTCATAAATGAAATATTGACAATCAAAGTGATGAATAAATGTATCCTCAAACAACGTATTATCACTCACAATTTACCTGAAACTTCTCATCCCCACGACCGCCAATAAATGCATCCCATGCTTCTTGGGATATCAAGTGCGCATAGACAATGGGTGGGTGCGGGTTTATTTTACCTTTAGAATCTTTCAGGTGATATCTTGTTAAAATAGTACGAAAACCTCGATGAATCTTTCCTGAAAGCCTTAGTACATAATCCTTGTGTGCGTCGTCTACTATAAATGTACTCTGCAAGAGATTGAGAAGAGTAAGACACTGTTTCATCATTTTATTTGCTAGTTAATTAAAGAAATAAATTCATAATGTTACCGTAATTTCGTCCCAGATCACAGCCTTCAACCCGGACACAACATGGTGCCATGAATCTATGTCAATCGGCACGCGTTGCCGAGTGACAACTCCAATGTAACTGCTAAACATAGCCTTGTTGGGATTCACATGTTGGCCTCGTGCATTCCATCCGACTACAAATTTGATGCCTTTGCTTTTCGCCTTAAGAATTTTGGCTAACACTGTCAAACTACGACGCACCTGTGATTTCTGCGACGTCGGTCCTTCATTCCCGACCATTTCATCGATATCAACATCATCTATATGTTCATCTACTATGATATCAACGACATGTGCTGATGTTTGTTGGACCTCAACACTAAGAGAATGAGCCGCAACAGCAAGAGCAGCAGCAGGAGCAGTAGGAGCACCAGGAGCCGCAGCAGTAAGAGCAGCAGCAGGAGCAGTAGGAGCACCAGGAGCCACAGCAGGTGGAGGAGTAGGAGCCACAGCAGTAGGAGCAGTAGGAGCCGCATCAGGAGCAACAGTAGCAGCAGCATGAGATGCAGGAGCAGCAGGAGCAGCAGCAGCCGCAGCAGCAGCTGCTTGAGAGACTTGCTCAGTCTCAAGGTTAGGAGCACCAGAATGTGCAGAAGTCATTATCTGCAAAAGTGGTTGAACAGTTCATTCAAATTACATAAATTCTGTAATGATAAGATAATAACATGAGATAACAAGATCTATATTACAAACAAAATATAACCTGTTTACTGAACTCTCTTTCTTTTTTTCAAAGGTTGAAGAGATTTGACACCTCTATCGACAGTCCAAATCACTTCATTGTGGTCTCCTCTAACATACAAAACATCATCTGCATTGGGACCGCTCCGAATTGATTGCGACGTACCACTAAAAGGATCGTCCTCAACTGAATTTTCATCGGAACCCTCAATAGTTTTGGACGATAACAGAACAATCCACCACTTTCGGTTTGCGGGATCTGGAACATAAAAAACTTATACCGCTTGTGATGCCATTATAAACTGTTCGTCTTTGTACCCTTCTTTACTAAAATCAACTTTCACAAATCCCCATTCATCTATTTTAACACCACTATTGTTATCAATCCATTTGCATTGAAAAATCGGCAATTGAAATGTCGTATAATCCAACTCCCATATTAGTTTGATAATGCCAAAGTATGAAATATTTTCATAAATTGGATTTCTATCCTTACTACCAGAAACATGCATCGCTTCTGCCACTAGTGTAACTCCACTATTTTGCATGGTACTCTCTTCATCATGTTCATCCGTATAGAATGTATAACCATTAATTACATAACCACTGTAAGATAATACATACACATTTGGTCCAGCGGCTAGCCATCTAAGTCGTTCTGAAATTGAATTCGTATTTTCATCCAACTGCTTAAAAATATGGTCCTGAAACCATCCTATAAACTGGTGATTATGTGTATCTGCTAACCATTTTTCAGCCCTCGATGGATTCAA
Source organism: Viscum album (assembly GCA_963277665.1). Taxonomy (NCBI): domain Eukaryota; kingdom Viridiplantae; phylum Streptophyta; class Magnoliopsida; order Santalales; family Viscaceae; genus Viscum; species Viscum album. The sequence goes on along the minus strand of OY728138.1, from coordinate 1,021,311,511 downwards.
CTGCCTAAGAATTTCTTTGTGAGTTTCAATATATGGAGCAACCTCCCAACTGTTATGCAAAACATAAAGATGAGCCTGCTCCCGATCTGTAATACTGATTGTTACAACTTCTCTTCCAGAAATTCCCCCACCCTCAATGCGTCCAGTGTGACGAGATTTCGGGAGACCAATGCTTTCCACATCAGATAGGTATTCAATACAAAATTCAATGGCTTCCTCAACAATATATCGCTCCACTATACAACCCTCTGGCCGACTTCGATTTTTGACATATCCTTTCAAAATCTTCATATACCATTCAACATGATACATCCATCTATAGTGCACAGGACCACAAAGTCGAATCTCTCTCACCAAGTGAATCATCAAATGAACCATCATATCAAAGAATGTTGGTGGGAAGAACATTTCTAATTCACATAATATGATGACAATTTCTTTTTCCATAGCTGGCAATTTCCCCGGGTCTAAAACTTTGCTACATATATCTTTGAAAAAGAAACAAAGTTTGGTTAACGTATGACGAACATTCATGGGTAAAATGCAACGTAAAGCTATAGGAATTAGATCTTGCATCAAAACATGGAAATCATGCGATTTCAAACCTTTTAACTTCAAATCATTCATTGACACAATGTTCTTGATATTTGATGAGTACCCCTCTGGAACCTTTACATCATTAAAGAAGTTGAAAAACTGATATCTCTCTGCCCTAGAAAGAGTATAAGCAGCTGGAGGAAGAAACATTCGATTTTCACCTTTCACGGGAGCCAACTCTTCTCGTATTCCCATGTCAACCATGTCCAACCTTGCCTTAATTCCATCTTTTGTTTTGCCAGGGGAATTTAGCAACGTTCCAATAACACTATCACATACATTTTTTTCCACATGCATCACATCAAGAAAATGTCTGACGTACAAACAATTCCAGTATGGTAATTCAAAAAAAACTGATCTCTTTTTCCAACTGATTTTCGTAAGGTTTTTCGAAAATGGTTTACCAAAAATAGTGTTCATATCTTTTACTTTCTCAAACAGCTGATCACCTGTTAGTGGAGACGGTGTTGTGCGTTTTTCTGAACTTCCATTGAATGATGTCGTCCAAGATCGGTACTTATGCCGACGAGGTAGAAATCTACGATGTCCTAGAAACACATATTTCGATGAATGTTTCAACCTAATTGATTCTGTAACTTCTTCGCACACGGGACACCCTTGAGTTCCTTTAATGCTATAGCCTGACAAATTTCCATAAGCAGGGAAATCATTTATTTTCCCATACAACATCGCTCTCAACGTGAAGTATTCACTTTTATAAGCATCATACAACATTACACCTGAGTCCCACAATAACTTCAAATCCTCGATCAAAGGAGTCAGATAAACATCAATATCGTTACCTGGTTGTTTTGGTCCTGATATAAGCATAGATAACATGATGAATTTTCGCTTCATGCATAACCAGGGTGGCAAGTTATAATTTAGCAACATAACAGGCCATGTACTATGAGTGCTGGTTTGAAAACCAAAAGGATTCACTCCATCTATAGATAACGCAAGACGAAGGTTTCTCGGCTCTTTTCCAAATTCAGGATACTCATGATCAATTTTCTTCCATTGAGGAGAGTCGGTCGGATGACGTAATAACCCATCTTTATTTCTTTTATCTGCATGCCACGACAATTGTCTTGCAGTTTCTTCACTTCCATATAAACGCCTAAACCTTGGAATGATTGGAAAGTACCATACAACTTTCGTAGGATTGGATTTATCTTTCTTGTATCGAGAAGCACCACACTTTGGGCATTCTGTAAGTGATTTGTTCTCCTTTCGAAACAATATACAGTCTTTCGGGCAGGCATGTATTCTTTTAGAAATCATTCCCATCGAGCGTAGCATTCGTCTAGCTTCATATGTCCGGCTTGGGAGCTCATTGTCTTCCGGGATCATGTCATTCAAGAGAGCAAGTAGTTCCGTAAAACTGACATCACTCCACCCATTTCCTGCTTTCAATTTATACAACTTCAGTACAGCTGACAATGTTGTATACTTAGTGCAAGCAGCATACAATGGCGTCTTTGCACAACTCTTTAACTTCTAAAACAATTTTGGGCAATCACGGGGTTCATCTTGAATTGTCTTTGTCATTTCCTCAATACGATCTTCATCATCATTGACATATGTAATCACATCCTCCATACGGTCTTCTTCATTATCTATATTTGTATTCATATCTGACGATCCATAAAATGCAGTTTTATCCCAGCCAGTAGCTACATTCGCTTTTTCTCTGTGTTTATTCCAACATTTATAACTCCGATCTATTCCATGACATATCAAATGTTCTTCCAACTCCTCTGGAGTAAGTAGTCTAGAATAACAACAACGTAAAAATGGACAAAGGATTTGAGAAGGATCCTTTGTGTGATCCTTTGCAAACTTGATGAACTCTTTCACTCCGTTCTCGTACTCTATTGTTAAACGATTAGAATCCATCCAATCTATATTCATCTTCATCCTATTTGAATCTCAAATATTAGTATTTATGGTTCAAGTACACAAAAGAAGACTTCCAAATACAGTAGAAGGTAACCACTTCCTTGGAAGGAGATCAAGTAGTCTAACCTACAATCAAGATTCATAAAAAAGAATATTAGATTCACTAAAAAGATGATTATCTATCACTCTATAAGGAGGATATAATAGGAGATAGAGGATTTCCAATCGATGAGAGATACCTTTATCAGAGCACCGAATAGGGGAACCTAAAGGAGACTTGTAATAGGGGATCCTCTCATTATTTTATATCTTATCTCTTGGTAAATGGTTTCTATTTTGTGTTAGAGTACTTTTGTGGGATCATGTTGGTCAACACACCATTGGGGGTGTGATTAGAAGGAATCTGTCTTCGTAAGGGGTGTTTCCTCATGGTTTGTGAGTATTGTTTCATTTTGGATTTATACATGCTTGATATGATATGTATTGAATAGATAGTGATGATGTAATTTTTGGTATTTAATCAATATCACATTGATTGTTACCGTAGATGAGTGACTGTCATGCCAGATAAGGGTAGAGCCCATGTATTTTATGGAGAATGGGATATCTTGGTAGACCATGTAGGACCAGTTCTTCCACAACTAGGTGAGAACATAGACCAGTTTACGAATATTTTTCTTGATGATAATGGATTGAAACAAGAAATATTTCCCCCAGTAGTAGACTGGTTCTAGGATGTGTTTCAGGAGAATTGATCAGGGCTACCACCTAAAAGAGACTTTGAGTTCATGATTGAGCTGATGCGTGGAGTTGAGCCATTTTATATAACGCCTTTCAGAATGAAACAAGAATAGATTCAGGAACATAAAACTCAATGAGAGGAGTTAGATTATGAAGGGTGCATCTGCTCGAGTATGTCACCTTGGGGATCTCATGTTTTATTTTCCAAGAAGGATGACAGAACATTACATATGTGTTTCTATTAATAGAATATGAATCAGATGAAAATTAAGAACAGATATCCACTTCTTTGTATTTTTGATCTATTTGACCAGTTGAGGGGTTCCATATTGTTCTCTAAGATTGATCTAAGGTTTGTATATCATCATTTGAGGTTGAGAAATTCTGATATACTATAAACTAATTTTGAAATCATGTATAGTTTTTATGAATTCTTCATAATAAAATTTGTGTTGACGAATTCCCCATGGCATTTATTCTCTTGATGAGTTGAATATTTCACTTGTACCTAGACCAGATTGTAGTTGTTTTATGGATGACATATTGGTGTAATACCAAAATAATGATGATCATTCCCAACATCTGGACATCATCATGAGTACACTTAGAGAGAATCAGCTATACACAATCTATCTATATGAAAACATATACATCTTCTTCATAGATTGTTACCTTAAGGCGGCGGCCGAGGGCGTTGCGGGTTGCGGAAGGCGGCTACGGAGGGCGACCGAGGGCGGCCGAGTGAGGCGGAGGGCGGAGGAGGCGGCGGAGAGCGGCCGAGGGCGGCGGAGGGCGGAAGAGAACGGCGGCCGAGGGCATTGCGGGCAGCCGAGGGCGGCAGGCGGTGGAGGTCGGCCGAGGGTGTTGCGGGGGGCGGAGGACGGCGAGTGTACCGAGGGAAGAAAGCTCCGGCGAAGCGAACACAGCAACGGTATTCGGGAGAAGAGTAGCAAGGTTACGGTTCCGCGAGGGCTTTAGCTGCGATAAAACGAGGGCACTGTGCGACCGACATTATAAAAAAGTCGACTAAGGTTTTATCAGCGCTGATAAAATCTAGCTTTATCAGCGCTTTTCTAGCGCTGATAATATTATGATTTATCAGCGCTAGAAAAGCGCTGATAAAGATAATTTTTATCAGAGCTTTTTGAGCGCTAATAAAGGATACCCTATATCAGCGCTGAAATTTGAGCGCTGATAGAGGTGTTCTGTATCAGCGCTTTTTTAGCGCTTATATAGGCGAACCTTTATCAGCACTTTTTGAGCGCTGATAAAGACCAACTGTATCAGCGCTAAAATTTTAGCGCTGATACAGATCATATTTATCAGCGCTTTTCTAGCACTGATAAATATTACTATTATCAGCGCTTTTCTAGCGCTGATAAATATTACTATTATCAGCGCTAAGAAAGCACTGATAAACATTAGCTTTTTCAGCGCTGTAATTTTCGCACTAATATAGGGTATCCTTTATCAGCGGTTTTGCTTAGCGCTGTTATAAGGGCGTGCTTCCCTTGCCCGTTTTTGTAGTAGTGTAAATGGTCTACTCGAGAACTAATGGTACCGAAGAATGGTGTGAGATGAAATCATATAAATATATAACCCACAGTAGCAATCAAAATTATTAGAATATAAATAAGATAGTTTTGTGGTATGGATATTCTAATAAATTGAACTACAAAAATAAATAACACTCGTCCAGGTTCCTAAGGGGCACCAGACGGCTATACCAGATTCATCTCAATACTAGAAATTTCTTATTATAGTGTCACTATATATATTTTTTCTATCTAGCATGTTATAATAATGGATTCTGTCAATATACATATATAGTTATTTTAACATGTCTGGGGTAACCATACCTCCCCCTAGATATATAACAAGATGGCATGGAGTAAGAATACTTTTTATACATAAATATATGATACCATGCATGGGGTAAGAATGCCTCCAATACATTAGTATAATATACTGATGTGAGGTAAAAATTCCACCCATCGATATGGGTATAGGGATTTTAACTGGTTTGGGGTAATCATTCCCCTCACTCATACATAGTTTATATATGAGCATGGGGTAAAACTTCCTCCCATTCATAATAATTTATAATACTGTAATTGGGAAAAACTAACTCCAACCAATAAATAATTATATAGTGATGGTTAAAGAAGAAAATTTTCTTAATTTCAAATCAAACAATATCTTTGACTTGGTTATATTCATACGAAATTAACACTATCAGGCATAGACTAATCATGCATGTCATTTTCCAAACACATATAATGATTTTATGACATTCATAAAACAATCATTTACCTTGATAATATAATGCATAAGTCAATTCCACTTATGCATATTAATAGTAACGTTCAACTCCATTTTACGGACTTATTTCATTGAAACAATTGTAAAAAGGAAATAAATCCATTATTACCTAACAATTTAATCAGGGAATGTTTTTTCGTTGTGGGGAATCCTTCTAAAGGTCACCCTAATCAATTACCCAAGACATGGAAAATTGATTAAAGTACATAGGTCTTGATCATATCAACTAAAGGATGTCTCTACCTTAAGGGTAAATGAATTTAATGGTAAATTCAGAACAAATTATGTTTTCTGGGCCACAATAGTTTGATTATTAAACGGAAACTTCACTAGGGACTCTCGTAAGGTAAGTGTTCTAAACACGCTACATATGAAACAATGATTCATTGTCTAAATAAATAACCACAACTAGTAGAAGAAGAAAATATGAATGTCTACTGACAACATTCATAAATGGAAGGCTAAAAACCATCTAGGATGGGTTTTATTACAAAACCATGACTTTTATTACCAAAAATTCATTTACCTTATTAAATAATTATTTTCAATTCACCAAAGAGAATCATTTAACAAAAACTAAAATAAATGGATATTAATTAATAAGAGTGAAGGAATGAATAATTAAATAACTATTTCTTTAATAAATTAAAATATAATGGAAATGTATCCTGCCTGAGGGTGGAACCAAATAAAATTGTTTGGATCTTGGATCTTTATTACTAAATGATGTTGATCTCACACATATTATATACATATTTAAAAACATATAAGAACACCTAGACCCTATGCACTTAGTTGCATGGCCATGAAATTGTTAAAGGGGATCCTTACATATATTTTAATATGTATATACTTATCTCCACTCACCGATGTATATATTTTCATATTCCTAGAAATGCACCCCTACCCCCACACATGTATATTCACTGGCATGGGTCAATATACCTTGAATCGGGGAAACTAAATATATATGTACACGCATAAGTATTCATAAGATGGTAGGTCTCCATAGACCTGGTGACTCAAAACCACATCAAATAGTCTAACACACTACAATATAAATAGTATAAACCCATAACAATTAAAGACCCTAATTTAATGTGTATGAAACCTATAAATATGAGTAAAACATGCCCTGAAATGATTCTGGATGACCGAATCTACTGTAACAGCCTAACATTCAGCAGTGTATGCTTGATCACACCATTTAAGGTCCAAAGAGACCATTTTCATGCCCAAAACAAGGGAATCATTATAAAACCAGGTTATCCCCCGACCTATGGTTCGTGTGAACCATAAGGGCCACCTGAAAGACCATAATTGGCCGAGATAAGATGAGGAGGAGTAGTGGAGAACCATAATATGAATATTTGGAGAATAACTGAAGTGAAACAAAGTGGAATCAGTTTTCGAAGAGGTAGATGAAGTAGGTAACTCTCTCGACCTACAAGATAGTGGAGGGGGAGCTATGTCAAAAAATAAAGAGAGGGGTGAGGGAATGAGTTTTATGGTTTATGTTTTTATTTTAAGTGAAATTAATTAATTCCATAAAAATTAATACACAACATAGTTTGGGTGGAAAGGTTATATAAACTGTGTATGGACCATTTGATACACCTTACTTAAAAGACTCTCCTAACATGGTTTGTTATGAAAAGTTATCCTATCCATGTGTAGACCATCCGATGAACATTGTCGAGGTACAAAAAATAGAAATATTAGGGTCTAGTTGCACAATTTGAGAAATTTTGCATAGCCCACCTTATGAATTAATGTTAAAAATTGGACAATTCGGATCTATGACACTACCCACCATTGGAACATCTACTCAAATATTTTAATTAATCATTTTGATGAATCATCGGGTGGGATTTTTAAAAAAACATACCGTAAAGTACCCATTGACCACATTGACCATATCGAGCTGGATGTTTATGAAATTCCACTAATTACACAAAAGAAATAAATTTGTACCTAATGATGAGCCTTAAAACAGATCTTCGCTAATCACAATCATTAAAAAAGTGATGAAAAGTGTCAATCCACTTCTTCTGACTATATCTAAAGGTGTTCTTCTTGGACAACCGGTACATTATAAGCTGTAATATAATACCCTCTCTAATGTATCTCACATTCACGAATAACACATCCACTAAAGTATATACCCAACTTCAGGTGGTGTTCCTGAACAACCCACCAAGGAATCCACGCCTCGAGTGTGCAACACCAACATAGTTTACCCAATCAAGAATAACAGTGTTAATGTGTTAGACCATCTTATGTTCGATACTCTCTTATTTAATCATGGATAACATCAATATATAAAACATGCTAATTGATTTGTTAAAAACACTAATAAGGATTAATGGGGGTTTCTATTCAATCATACCTATTAAATGGAAAGAAAATAGGTCGATCCAAAACCGGTCATCTACATGTAATGTACCCGTCTTCACCACCTGAAAAACAATCATTAACCGAACACATTCCATTATTACCCAAATATTTCAATAATAATTCATCTTAAAATCATATTATGTCCTAGATAATTGGTTCATTTAATGGGTTTGATACAGTACAAACCAGAACAAAAATGTGATGCCATGAAAGAGATAGAACACACAAAAACCATCATCCTCAAGGACATCTAAGAAACACGACCATTTCCAACTGTCTATAATTGGTTGTACTGTTTTATACATATAAGGTCATTTATTTAGAAAAAATATCATGACACTTCCCATCTAATTGTTTTATTGTTTTGTAGGAAAAATAAGTTAAACTAGATACTCACAAGTATGCTAGTACATAATCTCCACAAATGAACATGTGATGTTCCTCAGAGTCACAGTCACATATGTTAGAGTATATAAAGAAATCAAAAAAATCAATGGAACCTAAATGGAACCAAATTGTCTAAAATTCATGGTATAAGTAAGGAATTAGACTTCTAAAGGTGAAACATTCCATGGGCTAGCTCTTTTTGAAGAACAATCATTGACTCGATCATTTGAGCACACCAATAGAAGTCAAAATCTCAAGAGCCTATCACCAAAAAATTTCTAATGAAATAGAAACTATTGAAATAATTAATGGTTTTTTCCAAGGAAACTAAATGATAATCTTATCATACCCTTACCTAAGGGATTAAATAGAGGACACTATTAAAATTTCCATTTCTATTCCCATTATATTTATTCAAATTTATTATTTTCTTCATATTAAAAGACAAAATTCAACACATCAAGTATCTTATGAAAACAAAATAACTAGGAACCTTATAAACAACTCAATGGAAGTAGTAATGTTTCACAAAACCCCTTTTTTAATAATTAAACAGTTATAGAAATATCATATTTAATAGGAAAAATAAATTCAAAAACATATATCAAATAAGGTAACCTATGAGTGTCAGATGGAGCCGACATGGGTTCTAAAAAAATTTCCCCAACAGAAGTTTCTCAAATTATAAATGTCTCAAAAACCCATATCTGGTAATATCTTAAAAAACATATCCCAAATGACCTAATTGGGTCTACTTTCACATTTTATCAGGTTTACGATTTCATTATAGATTAATAAAAAATCTCTTTCACATTTAAAATCATTTCACCAAGAATCATGCCATTACATTTAAAATAGGCTGCAATTTACCTATTTGTGAAGCATCCATAACCATCATGGATAAAATATTATCACCCATTAATTAAAATCAAACTCAATTTATAATTTAACATGGTCATATAAAATGGTTCATTCACATGTGTGTTCATCCACTAACCCGTAATGCCCCAATACACTTATAGTTTGGCATGTGGATCCCCTTTATCTTCATAAAAATAATTTAACCTATAAAATTTAGCCTCTTTAGATTATTGAATATCTAAAGAGATTTTTCCATTTTACAGATCATATTTTTTAAATTATAAGGTGCCCATAAACCTTAAAATAGAAAATTGGTTCACATATAATTGTTACCCTAAAAATATAACTCATGAAAAAAATTAAACATAAAAACAAGATATGTCACTATAAGAAACAAAAAATAAAGAAAAATGATGTAATAGAGAAATAATGGCATATCACCCATTCAAACATGAGAAAAATTAGTCATCATGGAATTGTAATAACTAACCATGTTATATATGTAAACTGAAATTAAATTTCCTTGCATAGAATATGAAAGACATGTAAATTTGTATGTGCTAAGTATGATGTATTCAATGAAAATTTCATTCCATATCAGGACCAAGTTAAAACTAAATGAATTTCATAAATCATTAGTTGTGTAAAGTACACTAATTACACTAGTTGAAATGATACCAAATGTAAAATCGAATAACAAAGAACAATAATCCCATTTGTAGTTATTTGGTCATCCCCCAAACAAGGGGTGATCAGCCGCAAGAACAGCTATTATCCAAGTGTAGACCAATTCCTAATATATTATCTACCAACCCAAAACAGAAATCAATGGATATTTAACAACCTCTGGTCCAACTTTTTAATGTCTTGTCCGGTCTTACCATTGAACTAGTAGCCAGACTAGTGGATCACATGGCCTCCAGCGAAACTCATAGTAAACCAAGTGATAATTACTAGAAGTGAGGTTCTCAAGAGGTTATAGAGGATGAATTTACCCTCATATATGAGTTTTCATAGTGGTGTATTCGAAAATAATAATAATAATAAATATGGGATGTAGAAAATTGAAATGATAAACCAGTGGAAGATGGATTCTCATATAACTACAAAGAGTAGACAACGACAGTTTATACATCTGATGACGGAATGACAGAAAATATTAAACAATACAACATCATTTAAAATATAGTAGGCAATAATGAATGAACTAAAATCCCCTTATGGGTGTTCTCCATGATCTTCCTGAGTTAAATCTCAATCCTCTTCACAAAACTCTTATAAGAAATAAATAAATAAATCATCCTAGATCATGAAAATACAAGGTCTACTTGGGTGCCAATAGTAATTGAGTAGGGTTTGAGTTGAAATATTAGTACTCCATCTCCCATAGTGTCAAGATAAATACTGTGGCATATAAATTAGAGAGTGTGAATTTATGGATATAGTAATTAACAGAACTACAAAAAAATACTCATTCATGTTCCTAATGGACAGAAGAAGTCCACATCAGCTTTGTCTCATTTCCATGATATTTATACGATCATGTCACCATATAAATATTTATGTATATATATATATATGTATGTATATCATATAATTTATCTAAAATGGTGTAAGAATGAATCTTTTCCATGTATGTATATGTATGTTGTAACTAGAATGGGGTAAGAATGCCTCCAACCCATTCATATGTATCAAAGATGACATGGGGTAAGTATGCATCCCATCAATAAATAGAAGATATCTACAAGGGGTAAGAATTCCACCCATCCATAAATATATGTTGTTTTCAAGGGGTAATAATTCCTCACATACATAAATATAAAGAGATTTTAACTAGCATGGTGTAATCATTCCTCCAGGCAATACATAATTTATCTAATAGCATGGGGTAAAACTACCTCCCATCCATAATCATTTATAATATAGGAATGGGGTAAAAATTACTCCAAACCTACAACAATTATACATAACATGATATGGTATAACCTATTTTTAATTTGAAATAAAAAAAATATCATATGCATAGTTATACTCATATGCTATTCACCACATGAGGCATAGACCACTCATGAATTTCATTTATCAAACCCATATAAAGTTTTTATCCTATTCCGGAAAAACATAATATAGATTTAAAACATAATTCATAAAGAAATGTGTTTTATTCATATTATAATTCTTGAAAAACTCCATTTGAACGAGCTATTTCATTTAAGACATTGGTATAAGGAATATAATCCATCATGACCTAAATATTTAATCATTGAATGACTTTTAGTGTGGGTCATCCTTTCCAGGGATACCCCACTCATGTTGCCCAAACATATCTAATTAATTCATTGTACAAGGTTCTTTATGATATCAATTAATGTATTCATGTATCTCATTGTTAAATATATTTAATGTTAAAGAAGAATCTAATTTGGTGTTCAAGGTAACACATGTCCGACCATTAAGTGTAATCTCATTAAGGGTCTCTTGTAATGGATGTGTTCAAGACATGATACATACCAAACATGAAATCATGATTTAAAAAATTAACAACCGTAAGTATATATGTAAAATAATAATGTCTACTAACTTCATTTTTAGCTTGAATGTAGCTCACCCCAATTTGAGGTGTTTTATTAAGAAACCATTATTTTTTTATAAAAAATGCATTTATCATATTTAATAATTAATTCCACTTCACCAAATGGATTCATTTAAGAAAAAATAATATAAATTTCATGTCATTAATAAGTGTGAAATAATGAGAAATTAATTATGTAATGATTTAATCAATTAAAAATGAAAGGAAAGGGATCATGCCTTATGGTGGAACCAAACCGAACAATTCATCTCATGGAAATTTCTATATAAAATTATATTATCCCAAACAAAAAATATACATATAAAAAAATTATATAAGGACATGTATAGCTTATTCACACACTTTAATGGCCACCAACACATGAAAAGGGATCCTTACATATTAGCTTATATGCACATATTTATCTCCACTAACCATCATATACATTTTCATATATATACAAAGGAACACCATGAACAATAAATGTATACAATATTCCAAGGATTAATATTGACATAAAGATGGAGATTATATACACATATATAATTACTTATGCATATGTAGGTGATTCTCTTATGAACTGGTGACTCAAAACCACACGAAATATCCAAACATACTAGAACAAAAATACTGGAATCCATAAACAAAAAATACCCAAATATAGATAGTGTGAAACAAAGAAAATATAATCAAACTGACCACAAAATGATTTTAGTGGACCGAAACTACATGATCTACCTCAACTTCAGCGACAATTACAAGAACACACAAGAAAAGCTCTCAGAAGACCATTTTTACACCCTAATGGGGTAAATAACTGGAAAATATGGATATGTATTGACGTAGGGTTTTTCCAAACATTTAGGGGAACCAAAAAGTCTATAATAATATTATAAAAGGATAGGAATAGGATCCTAGATTCATAAACTGAATATTCGTAGAATAATCTCTCAGAAACGAAGTGGAATCGGTGGTTATAGAGGGTGATGAATGAGGGGGATCACGCTACCCACGTGAGAGAAGATGGGGTGATACATTATGAAAGAGAGAGACAGAGAAGGTGCAAGGATAAGTGATTATGATTATATTTTAGTTGAATTTAAATTAATCATTTCGATAAAGAAATTACACTACACAGTTTGGGCCACACAGTTAGAAAATTGTGCACTAACCATGTTGCATGCCCTGCATAAGAGACCCCACTTGCACGGGTTGTTCTGCACAATTAGCATAATAGTGTGAAGCCTTTGTGATGAATATTTTCAAGGTAAACCTATAAAATATCAACCGTTAATTCAAGTCATATGGTTTGGAAAATGTTTCACAACCCATGTGTATGCCTCTGTCCACCTACTACCGTCCACACTGTTTCCGAAAATGGGTTGTTCGGTTTTAGACAAATTGTGCACCCAATGCACACCCTATTAAACATTGAGTTTCCTGGTCTGAAGCTTTAAAAACATCTTTAGACAGTAGGGATACATCATAGGCCTCCAAAAAAGTCCTAAAACATTACGTTGAATGGTCTTAATTCTCAAAACATTATTCTGATGGTTTGGATTAAATTCATCCCATCCATTAATTACAAAAATTCAAATTCCTTTGAAATTTATATCTGGTTCAAAACACAGATTAATACACAACCTATTCATATTCTAGTGTGGTAATGGAAAAGAAATACTATACACTCTTTCTATATACTTCCAATGTATCATAGAATAAATAATGTAGTACGGGTTATTGTTAATTTATTATCCACAAATTAAAAAATCCTCAATATTATAGAATATTATTTTGATAACATTGTATGTATCTATAATAATTACGTTATAATATTTCATCCCACATATCTTTATATTGGATATATTCATGATTTCTATTTTACATAAAAATTATAGAAATGTCTTTGTAGTTATTTTGATATTGATCTTCATTTGAGTGATGCATGTAATCACTAAATGGACCGATCTTCAAAAATAATAAATCAATCATTTTTAGAAATATTTAGTATTTGATCAATTGACTTTTATGGTATTTGGTATTAGAATTCAAATTTTGTTCTATTTTCCTATAATAATAATTTTCATTCTTGTATTGAAATGGTGATGTATAATGTAATATATGAAAAGTTATTTCATACTCAATTTTGTTGAGATGAGGTTGCAAGAATGACATATTTCTTCTCTACACTTTTTTGAGGAAATAATGACAAAAATAAGAACTATTTAGACTCTTATATAATAGTCTTGATGAAGGAAGAATATTTATAAAATAAACTGGGAACATAATTTTGAATTCCAAGAGTGATATCTGGGTTTCATGAATTATTTGCATAGAATGGTGTGATAAATATTTCTAAGAAGGGAAAGTAAAGCCTAAAAAAATAAGACTCTTAAAAAATTCTGGTAAGGATTGGATCCAAGGCTTATAATTTAGAAATTCCACCAGGAATCTTTAATGTACATGATTTGTTTGATATATCATTAATAAGTACATACATTCATAAAAAATTACATTTAAAGAGATGTAATTTGAATCTAAATTATCAAACTGGGAAATATCCACCAATATTCTTTATAATAGAGGTGATTTATTGAGAAATCAGATGAATTTATTAGTTAATGTACTTTGGAAAATAATAAAATATTGGATGCAATATCGAAATTTGAGGACATTATAGGAATGATATACCCTAATTTTTCTATGGTAATATCCACAATATATTAAGTATGAATATTCCATAAGAGGATCAACCATGACACCCCATGAATTTAAAATATATTCCTTTTAGTATAAAAATAATTTCATATATGCCTTTTGATATACGTAATTCTGAGTTTAAATGAAACAAAATACTGTAGTAATATACTAATATTTCATATTTCCATTATAACCTAGAAGTTGTTCTGTAGATTTTTAATATGACTAAATAATTTATAAAAATATATATTTTAATAATTTTAAATGGTAAGAAATTTATCATATATATAAATTAGAACAAATTGAATTAAATTGAAAAATATTTAGAAAAACTGCATTTTTCTAACAAAATATTTCATCATGTTCTTCAAACCAGTTCTAAAATAATTTTTTTTGGAATTTAAAAAAAAATTATTAAAAAATTAAATACATTTTTTAAATCATAATCATAAAATTATTTTATGGAAAAATTTTAGTACAGTTTTTAAAAGATTCATTTTCTGATGAATTTTTTAAAAAATAAAAACTTTTATTGAAACCTCTATTTTGATTAATGAAATTAAAAGCCCCATTTTATTTTTATATTATTGAAAAAGTTAATTTAGTGAAATTTTTTATTTAATAATTCTAATTAGGTTATTGTATTATATTTATTAGTAAATTTCATATAACAACATTTTAAACATTTGTTATATTTACTTTTGATGACATTTTTACCATGATTATTAGTTTCTTTTTAAATTGAATTATTACATTTATGTGAATATAATTTAGAAAAATAGATTCAATGTTTTTAATAAGAATAATATAATTTATCTAAAACGGTCAAATAAATATTTTAAAATAATTAATATTGAAAATATTAAAGATTATTAACCATGGATAAAGTGAGTGTTTCTTTACAAGGAGTGATAAACACTAATTATAAGGATATAGAGGATTTATACTTTTCCAACCCAATTTTAATGATTATTCTGACCACAAAACCACTATATATTGATAATTTACAATTTTTTAACCATTTATATGTGAAAATCATCAGTACACATTATTCATTTACAAAATTTCATGAGTACCATCTTCCTGGACTGTAAATGTTTACTAACTCCCCAAAATTATTGAAAACTATCAATCCATTTTTATGAACCAATACCTACCTTAATATATACAATAAATACTTATACACATTATATATCATCGTTTCTGCCAAATATACCATCCCTATTAATAGAATGCGAATATAAAAATGTGGTTTCTCAAAAGGACTGCAATCATTATAACAAAGATCTTTCATTTTATTTATTCTTTTACTACCTTCTATTGTATATTAACTTAAAAAATATAATAAAACCATTATATTATATTTAATTTTACTTTATTATGTTAACCAAATAACCTATATCAATTTTCTCCTACATCAAATGGGAAAAAATTCATCGATCTTTTGTACGACGGACTATCACCTCGCGAACCAAAGTAACACCTTTCCACTAAACACATCTCAAATTTGATATAATGAATGATTTAACTTATACATATAATATTTATTATATTATTATACTAATGGTATTATAATATGAAATTTTAAATTTTAAATTCTATTTAATTTAGATTATGATAATTTATATCATGTGTACGGCGGACAACCTATAAAAACATGGAATTCTAAAAGAATTTTTTTATCCAACATCCTGTACGAAATGAATTAATAGAGATAAAATAGAATATAACACCCCAAAAATATAGGATATATATACTATTTTATATAATTTAAATATAATTTATATCTTTCAATTCTTGTAGTAATCTTTAAGCTTTCATTGCAAACATCAATGATATTCTTCGATAGCTAGCGTTACTAGCAAGATTGAGTTTTAATGAATAATATTAATATTATCATATAAAAACAAATTTGACACCATGATATAAGATTTTAAGGTACTGAATTTTTTAAATTAAAAATTAAAATATAATTTTAATTTTATTGGATAAAAATTAATTAAATATGAATATGACCACCAATTGAATATAATGAGAATGTTTTTTTAAAAAACACATTTTTTTAGGCCAAGTTGATTTATCATAATAAATTAAATTAATTAATATTTTTTGATGATATTAATGAAATATATATAATATATATTGAATAAAATTTTCTTAAATTTTAACAATATATTATATGGGCGTTCAATAAGAACTACTTTCAACTTCATGCATAAAAATTTGTATTTTTTTAATGGTAGTTTTCCAAACTTTTAAGGGTACACATGTTTAAAAACAATATGTTGAGTCTTTTATAAATTTTATTTGATAAAATAAAACTCATTTATTTAAATAATAAACTCAATAATGTCTCAAGAATATTTGTTCAGATAATTTTAATGTTTTGTATAAAATTGAAATATAATGGAAATAATTTGTAACAATATTTTTCATCTATATAAATTTTGATGGTAAATTACAATTTTATTTTTTTTCAATGTAAAAATATATTAATTATAGATCTAATAATAAAATATACTTATTTTTAATCATTTTTATTTTTAATTTACCTATAAAAAAGTTATCTTTTGAACAATTTTATATTAAAACCACATTTTCACATTTATTCTACGAGAATAATTTTAAATTATTTTTCCCAACTATATTGTTTCAACATAAAAAATTGATTAAGCAATAGAAATAAAATTCAGTTTTAATATTAATGATCTTTACCATAAATTCATTACAAAATTATTACAGGAAATAGTAAAAATTAATTACATTAATTGAGAAAAAAATTAGTTTAGTTAGGGCCTAAAATTATAATGTAAGGTGAAAATTATTCTAGAAACATCTCCAAAACGTATTGGATGGTAATTTATGGTCATTTTACATTTTAAAATATATTTTTTATTTGATTTATTCAAATTACAAGGAAAAATCATGGGTTTATTATCCTCATTCACAACATTACATTTTTTCCACTAACCCCAATAAAAAATGCACCCCCCTCTTCCCTTATTACTACAACCCAAACACCATGTTATCATATACCACCTGAAAAAATTCCGTCCTGACATCCATAAACTCATCTTATAAATTTTTTCATATGAATAAATTAAAAATTAAAGGGAATTAGTGAAAACCAAATAATGATACCTGAAGAAGAGATCATATTTTTCTGAAACCATTTTTATTTAATTTCCTTATCCAACTATTTTAATTAATTTTATATCATGATTATATAATTACCTCATAATATTAAATATGCTCATTAATATTTATTTAAAGGTTCATTCCTACAATTTTACATACATCTATGAAATGGTTTATGAAGTTATCTCCCCTAAGTGTGATGAACTACTGGCACCTGAATTCATGTAATTCATTTTTACATTACCACCATTAATGGTTTGGAATAACGATAGAAATACTATTTAAATATGATATTTATGATATTTATGATATATTTATACATTTTTCAATTATTACATTACATGTATCTTCATGATCTCAATTTTTTGGAAATATGAAAACAATGTTTCTATGTAAGGCTAACAATCGCTTCACGAAGCCATGTGATTCATTTATTCATTAAAGAAATGAATTAAGTTTGGTTGTATTAATATTATTTTATATATATTTGTTAATAATGATAATGATATTATAATATATATAAATAATTATAGAGATAGTTTTTATTTTTCATTCATTAATGATGAATAAATTGAATTGGTGTTCAAGAGTACGTACAATTTACCGTCTCCATGAGTTGTGTATAACATTTCCTATCACAAAATATTACGAATAAAGGTCAAAAGATATATAACTGATATATATGATATTTACATCCTATTTTATATTATATATATTATTAAATAATGATCTATGAGAGAGGAAAAAAAATATGAAGTCAATACATACCCCGAAAAGAAGACAATCAAATCCGGAAAGAATAAAAATAATGAAGGATTATTCAAAAATCGCTAATAAAATTTTATAAAAGGGCCATATATGATATTGTAAATTTTAATTTTTTTTATTTTATAATATAATAATGTTATTATAACAATTATAAAATAGGTTAAATGAAATTGTACAAAAGGGTAGTGTAAGGTAAGGGATTACATCTCAATCTACAATCGATAGAGACATGTTTGATTGTAAGAACCAATGCACATTAATATAGTGTATATACATCCCATTTTTAATTTAATATAATTTTTCATAATAATTCAGGGTTTTTTATGTTTCTACATGAATTATAGTATTAAATGTGGTTTTAATTTAAAATTTCTAGGTTGTAAAAAAATTCATTGTAATATCACATTTTTTATTGTTTTATTATCAAGAAAAGATAACATAATTATGATAAATCTTAATATTAAATCACATTTCAATTAAAAATTAATATTTTTTAATTTATATGATTATTTTCAAAACCATATTCTATTTTTACATAATAATTTTATTTTGAATATTATTGGATTAACTACAGAAATATTGAAAACTTCTTATCTTTTTCTTAATACTAATATCCAATAAAGAACAAATTTTGTTAATTAATTGAATTATTCTTCCTATATTGAATTTTTTAAAATGTAATAATGGGTATCTAGATGGTTAATGAAATCATCTCGATACATTTTTACTCTAATGAGATACGTCTTTATTCAAAATTTAATTGGAATCTACATGTAGTTTTAAAATGTCTTGTGAAAGGTCTTGACGGCATATGTTTTCTTGTACCTCATAATTTAATTACAATAATTTATAATTTCTTTCATTGAGAATTAATTTATTATTATTATTATTATTATTACATGGTATTTTATCTTTCACATTTTCGATATATACATTTCAATCTCAGATTATTGATTAAATGGAATGTGATTCAGTTATTTACCTAGCCATGTTGATTATGTCTTATCAGGTTTTTTAAATTGTGTCTCAATTCAATTATATAAAATTACATATTATGTATGATTGTTGAATCATGAATATTTCTCAATTCTGAATCCATATTTAGTATTTGGTCTCACAATGATTTTGATTCCTTTACCCAGGATATGAAGTACAGATCGTTGAATGATATTTAAAGAATATTGTTTACTAGATTTTTTTAATTAATTATGATTCATATTCAATTCCCAGATTATTATTTCCATCCTATATGTAATCTATTTTTGTAAAATAATAAAAATTAATCCATTTTTATTTAACTCTTGCATAGATGTCAATTTTATAAAGTATGGAATGAGATCCAGGTTATTGGGGTCGATCTTGCTACAATTGGTATTAGAGATATATTATTAGAAACCATTGGAACTATGTATAAGAAAAAATAGATTTAGGAATGTAACCCTATTAAATAATTTGCGAATAAGTATAGAAGAAAATACAACATTTTGGTAAGGTAGTTATATTGTAATTCTTCAATGATATACATCCATACTTGGATACTATAATTAGACGTTGTTCTGGAATAGATATATCTCGAGTTAATAACTCTACAAATAGTGCATTGATTATGACTCAGACATAAACTGTTAAATAAAAATGGGCTATACTACACACTTGGTTTGACACTCTCATAGGATAATAATAATATTACTCACCATTTCTTCATAATGAAAAACAATTATAAATTATTAAAATAGATAATGATAATAAATGACATATATTAAACCAAAAACCAATGAAGGAAATATTTTCAAATAAATTAATGAAGTAATTATTTATTGGTATTCATAGAAAATATATTTAAGATGTATTTTTTACCAGATTATATTTTTCTTTTAAGAATCACGAATTATCAACAGATTCATTTAATATTAGAATAAATGGTGAATTTATTAATATAGGGGTTATGGTTAAAATAACTTATTAATTAATTTAAGATTTATTATGTGAAAAAACTAAAAAACACAACTTTTGGGGCATTATGTTGTGGTAATGTCATGTGATTAAAGATATTTTGGGATAAATTTATTGTAAAAATAAATTTTAATAAATATGTTATTTAAGTATTAATTCAATTCCATATCATATATATATATATATTTTTTTTTGTGTTTAATGGTACTGATATCCTTTAGGGTTAGTATAAGCATCAATGATATTGTAATAATATTCCAATAAGATTACAAGACATTCTCAAAGAATATCATTGAAACATTTAGAAAAAATGCAATCTATAGATTAACTATATTTCAAGGATGTCCATAATATTTTTTTTGGTATCCATATTATTATTTTATTAATATAGTTATATAAAAAGGTAACCTAAAAATTCTATGGACAATAAATCGTGGCCATACAGGCGGTGTGTCATGAACCTATGGCTGAAGGATGATAACGGTTTTATTCTTACCACTAATCTATATGATGTCTTGGAAAAAATTTATTGTTTTTAGTAATAAAATGTAAATAATTGATACTAATGAATAAATTACTTCTATTTTTAGTTTATATAATAATATATTAAAAATATTGGTTCTAGAAAATATATATAGATAAATATAAAGTCTTGTCACTATCTTATGGATAATACGATCTGTTTAATGTGAATTTTATTACTTGGGGCATAAAAACAGTTTTGGATAATAATTTAATGATTTAAGGGATGAGATGTAAATTGATTGAAGCATTACGAAATGATAAAAAAAATTATATAAAAATATGATGTATTTATTTTTCCATATAATCTTAGCTAGATAAATAAATACTCAACATTTAGAAAACCAAAATGGAACTATAATAATATGATCATTTATGTTGAACCGAAGCAATTTTATTCCATAACTTAATATGGGATTTTAGTACAATAACATTTTATTGATTAATCATATGTTAGTGATTGATAACCTCAATCATTCATTATAAATATTTTTTCATCACAACGTGAAATGATATATTGAATTGTTTTTAAAGACGAAATATATCTAATAATAATATATTAAATAAATTTAGGTCATTAGAATCTTTTTTATACTGATTTTATATATTAAAATTATAAATATTTCGAAAAAATTAACATTAAAAACATTCTTTCTCATCATGTATCTGGGATTAAATATTAATTTATTTTCACAATTTATGTGGTTTGAATTGTGAAAATAAACTAATTCTGTACACATAATTAAAATAATTTCTAATTTCTAAAAATTTAAACATAATTATTGACCTAAAATATTAGTGAATTTAGATAAAATTAATTAAGGTGATTATTATAAACACGAGTTTACTATGGGAATAATCAATAAATAAAAGGGAAAATGACAGAGAAACATGTAAAACACCCTTAAGATGGAATTATTTTTACACTATAACTTCTATTTTTTATTTGGTGCATTATTTGACACTCACTAGTTGAAAATTCATGGTTTGAATGCCCACTATCAAAAATTTAAAGGCATGTCCCTCACCCAACATTTAAAATCCAACCCCTATCCACAATCTTCAGTCAAATAAAAACACTATTTATTAACCAATACCTAACCATGTCAGTCCCAAAATTGTCTTAAATATTTAAAAAATATATATATTTGGAATATATTTAACATTAAAATGTATTAATGATAACCTAATTTATAAACATGATGAAGAGAAAATGTTTTTCAAAAATTATTTTTATTTTAATTCCTTTATCACATCCTTAAAGTATATATACGTCAGTATTATCGAATAAAATCATTATCTAAAATTATATCTATCAATTTATGTTTATTTAATTACATTTAAAATCACTCACATCCCTAAAATGTATTATGAATCATCATTTGTGTGTATGGCGGACTATGATGTTGTGAATCGATGACATTTGTTTTCCATTACCACGTTTTATAGTTAAAAATAATGATGGAAATAAAATGTATAAATTATATATATAATATTTTTTATCTAATTATACTCCTGGAATTATAATGTAAAACCTATCTTCTAGCATTCGTTTTTGTTGGAATTGGATGATCTTATATTTGTGTGCTGTGGACTATCACCTCACGAAGTGATGTGATTCGTTCACGCATTTTATGTAAGATAATAATTATATTTTATCTGATATATGTGATATATGTGACACAATAATTAATCTAAAATGATAATATATATATATATTACATTTCTTCCATTCAACATGAAATGAAAATGAAAACAATGGTCTGCGTACATACAACCTACCACCTCCAAGAACAATTTATTTCATTTCCTATCACCAAATTGTATAGATTACTAAAAATAAACATAAAAAAAGTATATATAGAATCTAAATCTTATGTTAAACTATTTAAATGATGTAATAATGATTTAATACATTTTAAAAAATAACATGTCCAAACATATTCAAAAATCATGGCAATTAACACCTGAAACAATTAACATAATGAATGATTATTAAGAAACATGGATAGGAAAATGAAAAATCTATCATATGAAATTTTAAATATTAATATGTTTCTAGATATAATTAATTATATTAAAAAACTATAATATAGGAGATTTAATATTGTTCCACCAAACGGGACCGTAAGGTAACTGATTTCATCTCAATATAATTTCTATTGATACTTTTTTGTTCTATCCTATAAATCCAATAATGTGTTGTATATAAATCCCCTTTGTAATTTAATATCAGTATTCAAACACAATTAATTTTATTATATTATTCAAATTTAATTTATCATATCTAAGTGGGTTTGACTATAAAATTACCAAGTGGTAAATGTTATTTGTGCAGTCTCGCATTCTATTGTTATTATTAAATTTCTCCTAAAACAATAACTTCTATGTCTTTATCATTTATCTCAACATAAATTTATCTTAAATATATATATTAATTGTGATTCATATGATAATTTTATAAATTATATATGATTTTTACATAATCCTTTTAATTTTAATGAAAATTAAAAATCCTGGGAAATATTAAAAAATATGTACCATTTCCTCAATATGGATATTATATAAGTAAAATAGTTTATGAATTAGTTATATTAATAAATATATGATTAATGATTTAGAAATATCATATTGTTTTGGGAAATATTTAACTAAATCCCCATTATTCATTATATGTTTCCTGAGATAAATTAGTTATCCCAATTAAATGGTTTTCAACAAGTAGTTTTAAATCATATTTTGAATGTTCTAGATGGTATCATTTTTAAAGTATTTCAAACATGATATACAAAAAATTATCATTTCCTTAATTTATTATTAATTTATTATAATTATTTATCAATTAAATATTCACTTTGAAATTATCTATGGAATAATTTCATTCTTATTTCATTGATTTTATGAAATGTATTTCAGATATTTTCATTTTCATGTTGAATTTGATGTATCCAGTTTCATATATGGAATGTTTTCTCAGATATCAATAATTCTATATTGATTATTTTATTGCTGCAAATCAGTTTTTATATTTTCCAAAGCCGGTTTAAGGAAAACCAGTAACCAGGCTTACAACCACAAACCATCATCCGAAAATTCAAATTTCAAATTCAAACCAGAATACCATCATGAGTCTTGATTACCAGGCCGTCTCGAACAGGCCGCCACCTCGAGCCACGCACCATCAGCGCATCAGACAGCACCGCCGGCGAACAACCCCAACACGCCGCTCAGGCTTTAACACCAGAGGACAGACACTCCTCACCAGTGAGCATCACCGGTGACATACTACCACCGCCCATGCCACGCTATTCATCACGCCCACCAGAGAAGCACAGGGGAACCAAAATATCTGGTACGAAGATGAGCTGCACCAACATCCACAACCCCATTACCCATGGTCAAGACCATACCGCCGCGGAAGGCGCCGACGCGTACCAGGAAGGATCGAGAGCGCTCCCTAGAGTATGCCGTAGACGGATCGGTCTTACACCCGAAGATCCATCCAGAAGCACCGTCGATCTCACCGTAGCTATAAGCCATCGACCATCAGGAAGAAAACCATCCCCAGCCAGAGGACACCGGGTACAGATCCATAAAACCAAATCTCACAAACAGTGAAACAAACCACAAACCAAAAAACCCTAATCATAGGGAAACAAGAAACCGATACAAGCAGCGGAAACCCGCAACCCGGATCCCGTCGCCTCCGTCCTTATCACCTCAAGAGTCGCCGCAAAACCTCAGCCGCCCCCGCCGGAGCCTTGAGCTTCTGACTCTGACCAGCGCCACACCTCCAGCAAAAACCCTATCCTACGAGCGGACTTGGGCAAGCGACCTAGAGACGAGAGTGGGAGAGTCGGAGAAAACCTCAAAGCCACCAGATCCAAGGGAGGGAGACGGCGAGGACCGAGGGAAGGAGGCGGCGACGAGGAGAGCCTTGATTATTGATATTTTACTATATAAATTAACCATTAATATCATTTTACACTGCCTTTATTATTTTCCCATTCCCCGTATTATGAAAATTAGATTGTTGAATGAATTTTTAAGGATGTGGTTCATTAGCCTGTTTAATGTATTATGTTTTATTTAATGTTGCTTATTTAATATCAGTATCAGGTGAGAAATATTTTTTTCTGGAATTAGTAAACTTTTTTTCTATTTTTATTTTAATCGTTTATCTACTCTAATGTAATAAAGTAGGGGACCATCTCAATGCTACTTGGTTGAAGATTGTTACTCTACCACATCATGATGTGATGTGATTAATTTTCACTTACACATTATATAGAAAGTTATAAAGACAAACATAATTTATATATTTCAAGTATATAACATGATATTGATTATATAAATTTTGAATATCAATAAATTTGATACCGTTTATGTTTTTTAAAGAATGATATCGCCACTCATACATTTTTTCGACCTACCATCTCCATTAAGTGATGTGATTCATTTTACATTTCAACCTTATGAGATTAATTACAGAGATATATGTATTTTTTGAATATGATATTTATAATATTAATATAGTTATCAATATTATATATAAATACATTATTACTATGAACAATAACATTCATGAAAAAACACACTTGTTAAAAAATGAAATTCCACCTAGAACAATGAGTGGAATAAAATATGATTAAGCAATAGTTGGTAATTGGAATGGAAAATGATGTTATATGATATTATAAATAAGAATATTGTTCTTATATAAATTATTTAAATTCATAGAAGCATTATAAATAATTTTCTATTTTATTTCACAGAAAGGATGAAAAAGTTAAAGGATTCCATCTCAATTTAAATTTCATTGATAAATATTTATTAATATTATCCTATTCACTTGTATGTGGTTTATATAATACACTTTTACGGGATGTAAAATTATTAAATATATTCTAATAATGATTAATTTTATTTTCATGTTTATTATCTATGGGGTTAATATTTAAAATTTACTAAAGGGGTAATTATTATTATAAAATATGACTTTCTATTTTGATTGTAAACATTCTCATGATATAATCACTTTATTGTAATCGTTTTTCAAAGGAAATTTCAGTTCTCTTACATAAAAATATTATTTATTTAATGGATATGATTAAATATTAAATTTTATGATATTTTTAAATATATTTTTTACTTTGAATGTTATTAAATTTACTGGGGAAGCATTGATAAAACGGTATTTTATACATGATAAAATATTTTATGGTAGTCTATATTAATTTTTAATTTTAATATACAATCTAATATATGAAAAATATCTTTTAGATGAAATTATTTTTATGGCCCCATTATTGATTGTTCAACATTTCATTGGTTATACCATGATGTGAATAAACCATCGTTAAATGTTTTTTTACATACAGATTTAATCAATCAAAGCTGATGGAATGATAGTAGATGTATCATGATACCTGATATTTTTATGTAAAATAATTAAAATTTTCCATAATTTATAATTATTTTATTATTATTATCTTTATTATTTTCATATTCATATGGTCTTTGGATTCCTTTCCTTCTCATTTTAATAATTATATGGAATTTATTTTCAATTATTTAACATTTTATATTAATTATTGTTTATTTGATCACGATATTCATGTTATTGATTAAATGCAATTTCTGTTCAATCATTTATCGTCCCATATTGTATATTCTTTAATGATTCATGATTTCATTCAATTTATGCAACCCTTAATAAAAATTTGAGCTCCCCATTATCTAATTTCTATTCCATGAGATATGAGGATGAATTCTATGAATGAGTACAAAAAATAGAAAAATCATCCACTACAATTATTTTATATCCAACATAAAATGTGTATCATTTATTTAAATGTTTATAAAATAATTCTATCCCAACTAGTCTTTATATTTTTGATCCATTATATTTCATTCCATTGTAATAATGTGGAAACCAACTATAGTTTTGTATATTATTTCTCATTCAAGTCATCTTATGAAACTTTTATTTATTATTAATAAGTGGGGATAAGAAATTTAAATTATTGTTTAGTGGTAAAGGTAGATATTTGTAATAAATATAGAGAACACATATTGACATATCAATCCTATAGATATTTTAAAAACCCGGAAATTCAAAGGACAATTTTTACTTAATTTATTTGGAATTTTACATGAACGCAGTTTCTGACGGCGCCTGATTCCAAGGCCCGGTGTGCCCGAAATAATTTTCCAAATTTTAGCTCGGGTACGTTCAGTGAAAGAACGAGCGGGGTTTTCCATCATTTTAACAGGTGCTCGGAATTGAAATCTGAGGGCACTGATGAACTCGCGACGCCGGTATTCGCTTAAGGGGACATTTACTGCAGTTGCGTTTTGACGTATGTGGTAGTTAAAAATTTGGGGATTCAATAAGAATTAAATAAAAGTGTTGTGAAAAAATCTTATTTAAGTGGATGTTTTTTCATCTAAAAGGAAGTTGGAGGTGGGGCTCACACCCCACCTAACATCCCATGTAAAAATATCTAAGGTTGGTGGAGCCCACACGAGCCCCCAACTTTTCACTTTCCCTCAACACCTTGAAACCCCTCTTTAACTTCCCTTGTAATTAATTGTGGAAACTATTCCTCTCCCTCTCTCTTCCCCTTTAATGTTGCCAACACATGTTAATCAATGAATTCTAACTATTTAATTAATTAATTAAGTTATTTTAATTTTGAATAACATGGGTGAATAAAATAATGTCTTGGCCATTATATTATTTTGGCAATTGTTGTGTTGGGATTTTGGGGGAAGCTCTAGTGAGATTGAGAAGGGTGCTCGTCTCTTAAAACTAAGAAAACCGACCATCCAATGAGGAACATCTTCTCCCGATGAAGAATGCTTCATGCCTAAAACTATTCTTCTTCCTCCGCGTCAAGGGAGAAGACACCATTAGTGAGGAGCATCGTTTACAACAACGACTCCTCCTTCAACAACGACGGAATCAACACCATTCTTCTATGACACCCGAATACCGCGACGTTCGACTTCTGCGACTCAACGACGTGCGACGTCAATTTCGAGGTAAGGGGTTTATTTTTTTGTTCGTGAATATTCGAGCATTCTTCATAATCATAGCTTCTTTCTATTGAATAATGGGAGGGGGCTGAACCGCAAAAACACGGCCGACACCCATCCCTTAATTCTGTTGTTGACCTTGATGTGGTTTGGAATGGAGATGGAGCGGTGCCGTCACACCGTGCGGGATCATGTGACAAGGATGTGCAGCGTCGTCGCACCACGCCGATGAAGTCGAACATGGTCGTGGCGCCGTCGCGCCGCGCCAGAGAATCACGAATACACTGCTGCCGGAGCGGGGCTGCGGCGGAGGGGCGCGGCGCCGTCGCTCCTTGCCGATCGGACCAAGGCCGTGGCTGAGGCCGTAGCAGAGCAGGGACGGGCGGCCAATTTCAGCCCACCGGCGTCAGAGCAGGGGGACCGGCCCGCGCCAGTCCCGTGGTGCAGCAGCCGGCCGGCCGGAGTGGGTCGGCCAGTCAGGGGGAGAACCGGGGGTTTAAAAGCCTCGGATGGAGGGAGGAGTGGCCCTCACGTGGGTGCCGCGTTATTTGAGATAGGGGGCAGCCCCCCCCCCCCCCTTGACCGTCAGCTCGGTGTAACCGAGGTGGCCAGCGAACCGCCAGCACGCCGGGCCGGGCTGCCCAGGCCAGGCCGCACCGAGCCGCGCCCAAGCCGGGCCGGACCTGGACCCGGGTTGGGTTGACCCGGTTCGGGCCGACCCAAGGGCTCTGGGGCCGGGTCGGACCGGGCCCGAACCCCCTATTTTCGGGCCATTTCCATTCAAATGGACATATCTTGGGCCACAAACATCCGATCAATGCACCTTAAGTTGCGATGTGAGCCTTGGATCAAGACGGTCGATTTGGTATATTACACTCAGGGTTTCAGAGATCTTTGGGTATGGCCGGGTTGGATGGAACATGAATCCAACCTAGCCCTCGGAGCGGAAACACTTATATCTTGAGTTCCATACGTCTCATTAAAGTGTCGTCAACTTTTTTGTATTCATTTTGATGAGACGGAACATTTGGAATACTTTTCCCATGGTTTGTACAATGTTGGATAGTGGCCGGGTTGGATTGTACCTGAAATACAACCGGGCCCCTAGAACGGAAAAACAGATAACTTTCAGACCAGACGTCTGTCTGACGAACCGTCAGCAGCGTTGGTGATCACATTGGGAAACAGATCCCATGAGTATACCCTATGATATTTTGGGGTACGGTTGAGGTACGGCCGGGTTGGTTCACACACGAAACCAATCGGGCCCCATGGACGAGAAGGTTAATAACTCACAGACCGGGCGCCCGATTGACGCACCTTCTGTTGTGTTGAGACCCTAATGACGAGACAGTCTATTGAGATACTTATTCATGGGACTTTGTGATACATATATTATCGACGAATAGCTCGTCGAGCGGACCCTCCAGGAGATGAGCGTGCGGAGTACGGAGACCGTGTAGCCGGCTGAGACCTGACGACTGCTTGACCGACTCGACTTGGAGTGAGTCAACTAGCCCAGTGGACGGAGCACTACTTTGTTTGGGTGCAGACCCATGGCAGACAGAGCACTACTGTGTTTGGGTGCAGACCCATGGTACTTGTCCAGAGAGTACCTCTACAGGCTATTATGGGGGTTGCACTACTGTGTTTGGGTGGCAGACCCCGGAGGGAAGCACTACTGTGTTTGGGAGGCTGACCCGCGGTACTCGGCGGGAGGAGTACCTAAGCAGTCTTAGGTTAGTGAGCAGTACCTAAGAGTTGTGATAGGACCATTGTACACTCCAGAGATGGGGTTTTCAGCAGTTACAGTTTAGATAATGAAAATCCTGGTTTTAGCGGAGTCTATGACCTTTGTGGTTACCTCATGATTGAGATGGGTCACTTGATAACTTAGGTATATGTATGTGAATACACCTGGGTGGTGGTTATCCATTTATTTCATGACCATTGTGTTTAACTCATGATTGATATGGGTTACTTGATAACTTAGGTGAAGGTTATCTGTTGAGATACTTCTGTGTGGTTATCCTTGTTGGATTTTGTGAGACCTTGATGGTATTGGGGTCCCTACTAAGTATCGTATACTCACCCTTGCCTGGGATATGCCCGTACCTCGTTGTGTTGGTTGCAGACAACGGCCAGCGCTGACAGAGGCCGAGTGTTCGAGGACTGGACAGTACCCGGAGGTGGACCACATGACGAGTCAGTACTCGGACTAGGTTGACGGGAGAGAGCGTTGGGGAGGCTATCTATACCTACCCTTCAGATAGGACCGTGGTGGACGATCCAGGAGTTGTGCTATCTTTACCTACCCATCAGGTAGGATCCGAGGAGGACGACCCAAGAGCTTCTTCCTTTCTACCAGTTGTTTGTCTTTTTCTATTGCACTTTGTTTCAGTTTTAGTTTTACATTTAGTTGGGTTTATATTCTGTCCCATTTACCTTTTAACACATCCTTTTGTTCATAGTGTATTACTTCCACTTGTACTCTGTGCTGTTCTGTTTACTTTTATAAAGGCAATGCCTTCACAGTTATCGGGAATTACGCCTTTGGTGCTAGTCACCAGCACCTAGCCTATGGAAGGTGGGTTTGGGGTAGTCACGACACAGGCCCCGAGGAAGGGTCGTGAAAAATTGGTATCAGAGGAGTTCAGTTATACCGCAGAACTAAGGACTTTAATCTTTTTCTATGTGAAGAAATAGTGTTAAGGGTACAGAGTGTGGTCTTCAGTTCAGGGAGTCCAGTGTTGGTGCGGCGGCCGACGTATCCGTACACCAAGTCCCTGACTACTGATTTCCGATTTTGTACATGAAAACACTGATTGCGTGTGTGTTTCCAACGTTTTTAAGTCAGCTCAAACCAGGTTATCTCACCTGGTATAAATCGTTGCCCATGTCTCATCTATTCAGGATGTCTCCACACAGATAGACAGTTAGAGTATCCAAGAGAGTACTCGATGATGGCTCACCGAGCGATGTGGCTCCGGTGCATGGCCCTCTTTCTATGTTGGCTCCCTCTGGTGGTGTTCCAGCAGCACCACCACCTGTTGGCCAGCAGATTCCACCAGTCGTACTAGTGGAAAGTGCACGCTGGCAGAGCACGATGGACGACTTCCAGCAGTGGAGGTCTTTGAGGTTACGAGGCAAGGCAGATTCCCAAACAGCAGAGGACTGGCTGGAGGCGATTTCTAGAGTTTTCCGCCTAGCTGAGATACTAGTAGAGTGGATGGTAGACTTGGAAACCAGTGTTTTACACTGAGTGACCATGAGGATGGTACGCGTAGTGATGAGTCTTTGGTACGTGGACCGATGCCTGAGATAGTTCCTTCGGGTAGTGTGTCAGTTATACATCACTACCCGTTGGTCTGCAGTTACTATCAGCCATACCTATAGGTGACACATGTAGGCTTACTAACTTACACGTGTTCTAACATTAGATACCCTCATGTTCTGAGGCGAACCTGACTCCCAAGTGGCTGAGGACTGGTTTGAGGAGGTGGTTGAGAGTTTTCTAGAGCACAGCTTCAGGCAACGGAGATCTGGAAGCAGGTGGACAGGAGCAGAACTAGTGGATGCCTTTTGTTCTTAGTACTTCTAGTTCCATGTTGTTGTTGCAATTGTCTCTTTGTAATATGAGCTGCAATAATAAAAGACACTTATCGTCGAGATTTTTACTTCCTGTCCTTTTTGTTTGGTTGATACTGAGAGGTTCAGGTTAGAACTGCTAACTTGACCCTCATTTTCGAGATTTCTACTGGAGGAGACTCAGAGACCACACACTGATGCCGACAGCGTGACTCGACCCTTAGATACGAGAGTGAAGGTTGGATCTCTTGGTAGTAACGTCGAGGCCTTACGACGTCATCCATGGCATGAATGCATCATTCAGGTCAGGATTGACTGTATTAGGCAATGGGTGTGGTTCATCCAGGGGATGAGACCGATATTCTCTTTTCGGCAAAGGAGAAATCTTAGCAGCTATTACAGATCATAGGCATTGAAGGGTGGTCATTGACCGACTTTCCACATCGGCAAACTTCCTACCGACCAGAGATGGTACGAGTTACGATGGGGAAGGTGCAGATCATTCAGGCGCGGATGAAGACTGCACAGTGCAGTAGGAAATAGGAAACTGGCACTATTCTCAGGGACATGAGCATGTAAAATGTTTCAAAAAGAAGGAGTGATAAGGACAGGTGAATCTGAAGAGTAGCAGATGTGGAGGCAGAGCTCGAAGAGCAGCATGAGGTTGTGTACATTTCAACATGTTACAACCATACACCTTGATTTCCCTCCAGACACAGGGAGATCGAGTGTAGGGGAAGAGAGTAGATTCATGCGGTCAAGGAGTGTGACCCAATGCCTCTTTATGATCCACTAATGTTTCAATACCAACCCATTTTACCATATATATGGTCTTTAGAATATGTTCGTATAAATAAAGAGTTATTGATATTTGAAATTTGTATGCTGAGAATATGTTCCAAGATAAATATGAATAATAAGAAAATTTAAGCATGATGAGTTATATAATGTTGTTTCAAATGCTGTATGAAGCAACTAGGTGGCATCATGTCAAAATTGGATGGAAAAAAATTATTTCAATCAATGCATCTAGAGGAAATTGGACCCTCTACACAAGAGAATATATTGGATTTTTTCTGAAGCAATACGAATGAAGTTCATGATTATTTCCCTAATATCCAATAAAATTTATCAATTTGAAAAATATTTATGATTATCCTAGTTGTAATTCAAGAGGTGTTATAAAATACAAGTTAAATTACCAAGTATATGTGTTTATTGGAATAAGATGAACAAAAGAACTAAATCATAATGTGAAAAATATTACTAAATTTTCATACTAAGGTTTATTAAGAAGATACTATTTGGGATGAATATTTTAACTAAATGAAATATATAGAGTAATTGTCAAATTCATACTAAATCCACTGTGATACATGTATCTTCAATATATGTTTTTAGTTAAATATTTCCACAAAAATAGTAATAACATATATAGAAATAAATTATGTAATATTTAATCATATTATGATACTTAAATGTATTGATATTAGTGGATATTCATTATAGGGTGGAAAAATATGATTATCAATGAAGAACCATTTATTGATAAGTGTTGTATCCAAAATTTAATTATGCATTAATGATATAATAATGCAAATAAAGTTTTTTTTCAAATTACTTTTTAATGGGTTTTCGCCTTCATATTTGAATGTGGAATACCATGAGTGTTTTTGTAACACCTTGATATATTAAGAATTTTTTAATTATTATAATATTTTTGATATATTTCAGTACAAGTAACAATAAATATATCTGATTTTATACAAAAGAACTAGTTTTTTATTATCTCTCTTGAAATAATAAGGTATGATTTCACAGAGCACATTATTTATAGTAGCTTTTGGTACAAATGAATACATATTTTCTGGTATTTCACACTATAACAAGTCCCTTAGATAGCTTGTATATATTGAATCAGCCTCATTACATACATAATCGTGGATTTAGTCAAGAAAATAATTCCTTTTATATTGAGGATATTTTCACATTTATAGCTTTAGATAATTGGGACATAATACATTTATAACATTACATATTGTTATAGGGTGGATATCATAAAAATAGTTTCCATATTTTTCAAATTATTAAATATTAAAACATAAAACATGATTCCCTAAAAATTCATCATCATATAGATTGGCCTATTTATTTTCCTTAAACATAAATTATTCTGTGAAAATCATTTAAAACTTGGGATGAGCACAAAAAACTCAGTAAGTGATAAAAAGTTAAGGGAAGAAGACATTAGTCCATGAATACTTGTAACGTATGAAATCATTCTCAAAAGACATAATTACAAACTATATTTATATACGTACATTATAAAACATGTGATTTCTACAATAACTAAGAAAATAAGTAGAATCATAAAGTTATCTTTGGGAATTACTTACATAATCTTGTAACCCTGTCAGCTACCATAAAATTTGTAACCCTCACGACAGCCTTACTATTTGTGTCACCATTACAGTTACACATAAATTAACCACACGACAGACCTTCTATATACACATACCCAATGCATTGGAAAGAGATATATGTCCTACACTTAATCATAAACAATTCCCACGAACCAAAATATAATCATACTATATGAATAATTTTATAAAAAAATAGTTTTTTAATTTTGTAAAATATATTTGTAAATAATGATTTTAAAAGGAAATCCCCTTATAAATATCATTCAACCGAAAAAAGACTTAATAGAGTTGATGGAATATGTATATACACTGTAAATATACATAGTTTTACATTATTTAATAAGAACCCTTCAAACATTTATTATTAATACCAAATAAATAAGGAAGAATAAGGTTATCCCAAATGATGGAAATCGGGTTAAAAATTCCCTTACAAAAAATAAGCATCCTAACGACTATGTAACATGGTTTTAGAAAATATTAAAAATAGAGGGGACATGGGTCACACATATATAAATTAATCAAAATAATGAATAGATCATGAATAAGAATGAAATAAGAACATGGTTTGAAAACATGAATGTTATACCAAATAAAAGAGAACTTGAATCGAAAAAATAATGAAATTAAGAATTTCATTACCTTGTAGAGTAACTCCTAGATCATTAAGGTTGGGACCTTGGGGGATAGTGGGAACCCTAGGAGGGATACTGGGGATGTAAGGAGGCCAGAGCATCATTGAGGATGAATTTGGAATGATTTTAATGGAAGAATGGGTTGGAATTTATAGCCAATGTGAGGTATTATTTTAATAATTTCTAAATGACACCTCATTAGTGGTATTTGAAAAACCATGGGTTTTCCCATGTTATTTACCTAAGATATAAGAAACATGGGACACCTCATATATTATTTTACTGTACAAAAGTCGAAAAGATTTATTTCATCATTAATGAAGTCATTAACACACCAAAACACAATACTGTATTTTATTACTATTTACCGAAAAAAACAACTCCTTCTGAAAAATTTCAAAAATTAAGCCTAACCATTTATCGATGAGAAGAATAAAAAAATGAAAAAACGTTTATTTAAAATATTTTTGTAAATAATTTTTATTACATTTTTAAATAAAATGATACATAATTGAAAAATTAATAAAATTAAGAACTATAACTACTTTTATATCTCATTTAAAAATTAATCAAGATGTTAATATCTTAAAGCCTTAATAAAATAAAATTACAATACATTTTAATATTCATTATTGTCAAATTACAATTCATATTACTATTAATAATGGTATCTTAATATTCACCAAAAAATAAGTTGGTTTCAATAGACTCCAAATAACACACTAGACACAATTTGAGATGACCATTATTCGAAATTCAAAACATAGAAGTAATAAAATTATGTTTAAAAGATATTTATAAATTTCTACATTAAAAAAAATTTCAAGCATTTCAATTTATTTTTAGAAACCCATGAGGGGTTACATTATCCCCACCTTCTAGAAATTATGTTCTCAAAATTTTAATTACTTAATATACAAAGTGAGTGTACCTTTCCGTCATAGTATTTTCAGACTCCAATGTTACTTATTCTACCATGTGGTTTCTCCACAAAACCTTTACCCGGTGGATTATCTTTTTCCAAAATACATGTTCACTTCGATCAAGAATATGAACTAGTTTCTCTTTATAAGATATTTTCTCTTCTAACTGAACTAATTTTGGCTCAGAATGTGGGATGAATCTGGCACCTATTTCTTCAACATAGAAAAATAAAAAACATTGTGTGCCTAAACCAATCTCTGAGGAAAATCTACTAAGTTTTCTACTGGTCCAAATTCATCTAGGATTTGAAAAGGGTCGATGAACTGTGGGAATTTCTTTCCTTTATAACAAAACGCACCACAATTATCCAATGATAGATGTTAAGGAAAAAATGGTAACCTACCTTGAAATATAATACTTTCTTTCTGTTTTCTACATAACTTTTTTTCCAACTCTGAGCTGTCCTCATGTGCTACTAGAGAATCGTCACATTCTCAGCCACTTCATCTATTAATTGTGGCCTCATCAACATTATTTCACTAAAATCATTTCAAAACGTTGGAGTCTTACACCGCTTTCCATAAAAATCCCTAGAATGTTCCATCTGTATAATAAAATGAGAAAAGTTATTATATAAAAAATAAACTAAAAAAATATGATATTCCCAACATCCCTAGTTGTCTATTGATCAATCTCAATGAATATCATCCAATGTTTGATTCTTTCATTCTGAAATCCCATCTAATTAAGGATGAAAAGCTGTAATGAAATTTAATTTTTGGCCCAACCACTTCTGAAGTCCCATCCAGAAGTCAGATATGAACCTGGTATCTCGATTAGATACAATTGAAAAAGGAAATCTATGTAACTTGACAATATCCTTGAGGTATAGTCGATAAATCTGATCCAATGTCATTGTATCTTGAAAAGAAAAAAATGTGCAGATATTGGCTTCTGATCAACAATAACAAAAATCACATTATTACCTAGATAATTCTTTTGTAGTCCCACCAGAAAGTCCATGGTAACATTCTCCCATTTCTACTCTAGCATAGGGAAAGGGTGAAGCATCCCCTTCGGTAAATGTATTTATTATTTAACATGTTTACATGTCAAACATTTCATTGTAAAATGAAAAATATCCCTTTTCATTCAATCCCACCAATAATACTCTCAAAGGTCTCTATACATCTTAGTACTTCTAGGATGAACTAAAAATGGAGAACTATGAACTCCACAATTCAATTATTTCTTCAATTGGGAATCACAAGGAACACACAAACTTTTACCCCATCTTTAAACACAATCTTAATTATGGTTAAATTCTGGAACCTTTCCAATTTTAACCAATTCTACCATTTTCTGCAGCTCACGGTCATCCTTCTATGCTCACTTAATTCAGCCTAACAATGAAGAATGCAATAAAACCTGAAACAAAACAAATGTATTCTCTACTCCAAAATCTTCTAATCCAAAATTCATCAAATCATAAATCAAGGGATCATGTTACAAAGGTAACATTTTTTAATGATGCATGATGTTTTCGACTCAAGGCTTCCTCCAAATTGTTTGCTTTTCTATGATGGTAATTGATCATGGAATCATAATACTTTAACAGTTCTAGACATCTCCTTAGCCTCATGTTTAATTCCTTACAAGTGAATATATATTTAGAACATTTATAGTCAGTATATATTTGAAATTTGGTTCTGTATAAATGATGAATGTGATTTTTCAATGAAAAAAACCACAACTGTCAATTCCAAATCATGTGTGAGATAATTAAACGCTTGAGGATTAAGTAGTCTTGAAGCATAAGAAATTACCTGATCATTTTGCATCAAAAAACAATCAAGTCCCTTCAATGAAGCATCACTATAGATGAAAAACTCAACATTTCAGGAAGGAAAGTCCAAAAAAATATCATTCACAAGTCTCTACATCCATTCCTATAAAAAAACATCACATTCCTCTATCTAAATAAATTTAACCACTTTTTGTGTTAACCTGATTATCAGGCTACATAACCATGAAAAGTTCTTAACGAAACTTTTGTAATAACCTACTAATACCAGAAAACTATGTATCTATGTAACATTTTCAGGTCTTATCCATTCATCAACCACTCTTGTTTTCACTAGATCAACATTTATTTTATCCTTATTTACAATTTTACTAAGAAACGAAATCTATTTCCACCAAAAATCACACTTGAAGAATTTTATATACCATTTATTTTCTTTTATAGTTTGTAGAAAAACCCATGGATGTATTTCATGATCCTCATTATTTTTATTAAATAACATAATTTCATTAAAAAATTCAACCATAAACGTATCCATGAACTCATGGTATAATCTATTCATAAGATTCATGAATACAGTAGGTGCATTTGTTAACCCAAAGAGCATAACAAAAAATTCATATTGCCCATATCTAGTAAGAAAGGGTATTTTTGGGGATGTTATCCTTCTTCATCTTCATCTGATGGTATTCGGATCTCACTTCAATCAAGGAAATGTATTGATCTCCCTAGAGTTGATCAAACAAGTGAGGAATAAAGATTCACGATTCTAATAGAGATGTTACTCAAAGATCTATAACCAATGAAAAGTCTAATGGAACCATATTTCATTTTATCAAACAAAATAGGACCTCCCTATGGTGATGTTCTAGGATTAATGGAGCCTTTATCAACAAATCCTACCACTTATTTTTCAATTCAAGTAGTTCTATTTGATCGATATGATATGGGGTTTATGAAATTGACTTAGAACCAAGAAATAAGTCAATTGTTAATTTTAATTCCCGCTCAGGTTTTACTTCGGATAACTCATTAGAAAATACATCAACGTATTCATTTACCACTGGAACATCATCAATATGAACAATACCCTTGTTTTCACAAATATGAGCAAGATATCTTTCATTTATATATTTCAAATGTTTCTCATCTTCCTTATATGTTATCAATTGAATTAGTTCTTTCATGTATACAAACTGAAACACTTTCTAAAAAATAACTTATTTAGTTCTACTATCAATCATTTCATGATAAATAGAATGTAAATCCATTCATTGAATAACACCTAACTCGAAAAAGCATAAAACAACAACGTTTTAAGGTAAATTATTTCCGTTGACAACAAGAGAAAGATTCTTATATTTCATTTTTTTCTATATTATTTCCACCTGCTATTTTAACTATATGTTCTCGTCTCTTTTGTTGAGGTTATATTTCCAATTTACTGAAAAAATGTATCATAGATGAATTTATTTTAGACCCCATATCAAAAACATTAGGGAAATCATAGTCAACAAAAATAGTACCAAATACAACTTCATTGGATGGACCGACATATGCTGACGTAGT
The DNA here is from genome assembly GCA_963277665.1 of Viscum album. NCBI lineage: Eukaryota > Viridiplantae > Streptophyta > Magnoliopsida > Santalales > Viscaceae > Viscum > Viscum album. Next base: position 1,021,272,664 of record OY728138.1, on the reverse strand, counting down.
CGCAAAGGATCTCACTACACCTTTATGATTATAGTCTGGATTCTTTTCATCCTTCAGATCACTCGTTGGGAAGGCATTTTCAAAATAACCCATCTCACCACATGTAAAGAACATTATAGTTTTCCTTTCAGGATTAGTCATAGGATCATTTTTATTGAAATCTCACGTCAAATGTCCAAACGTATAACATTTAAAACACTTCCTGGTTTTTCTAGGACATTCTCTAGGGTGTTTCATGCCACATTTTTCACAAACTGGAAAATTGAATTTTTTTACTGTCATGACTCGTCCAGGGGGCCATAGTCGTGACTACCCCAATCCCACCATCCATAGGCCAGGGGACGGCGACTAGCACCAAAGGCGTAAATCACTGAGCGGGGAAGGAATTGCCTTTATGAACGTAAAAAAACACAACCGAGTACACCACATAAAGTAAACACTAAGTAATACTGTATACAAAAGTAAGTGCTGAAAGGAAAAGGGGCCAGAAATACATGCCCAAAAGTAAACTATAGGTACAAAGAAAAGCTAGTACAACTGAAAAAGTAAATCAGCGACCACTGATTCTTCCTCTAGGAATCCCACCTGAATGGTGGGTACAAATGGTCTCACAAGCACCTCGGGTCTGTCAGTCTGCTCTATGTACGTCTCGTCAAGTGTTCCATGTCTGGGTACTGTCCAGATCTACAAGTCTCTACCTCGATAAATTTTTTTCGTCATCTGCATCCAACACAACGTAGTGCGGGTATATCTCATGCAGGGGTGAGTATGTAATACCCAGTAGGGACCACAAGACCCCAAAGGTCTCCCAGAATCCATGAAGGATAAACCACAGAAGAAAGAAACAAATACTAAGTATCAACAAACTCTACTTAGGTATATGCCCATACATATACCTATGTTATCAATATCATTTCGGATCTAACTCTCGAGCTCCTGCACAACCCAGTCCACACAGGAATGTAAGTCAATAACATCAATGATAATGTTTAGAAGTCACGACTCAGCTCACATAGGTATACATATTTCGTGTAGCAATAGAGATGATCAGATGTAGTCAAGGATTCATCTAAGCTATCGGACCCACACATGATACAAGACCAGATGGGCTCTCAGACTCACACAGGATACAAGACTAGCAACTTTGTCATACCCATACCGGATACAAGTACATATGTCAAAACTGACAGACCCACATAGGATACAAGAACAGTAGTCATCACAGTCAAACCCATGGAGGATTCCAGTACAGTATTCGTTGTCGTCGAACCCATGGAGGATTAAAGTATGTTAGTCATCACTTTCGAACCCACGGAGGATTCAAGTACTGTATTTGATGTAGTCCCTTCCAGTTCTAGGGTTCCCGCACACAGCACGCTCGATTCCGGGAGAGTCCGCTCATCGAGAAAAAGGGTTTGATACATCAACTATCACAAAGTCTAGATTTTATGTATCCCATAGTTCCGTCTCATCAAAAGTAACCCAAAACAATAGAAGACGAGTAAATCAGACGCCCAGTGTGAGAGTTATTGGTTTTTCCATTCTAGGGGCCCGGTTAGAATTATGCTCGTTCCCAACTCGTCCATTTTCCAATTTTGTCCAAAACTCACTTAGAGTATCTCAAAGGGATCACCTTATTGTAAGGGTCCTAGTTCCGCAAACGGCACGTTGATCGGATGCATGATCAAGAAGTTATTTGCATTTAAGCAAAACGGGCCAGGCCCGTCAAGCCCGGTGGGATGGCGGGTCGGCCCGTCCTCGCATGGTGGATCCGACCCGGATAAGGGGTCAGATCATTTTGGGGGGTGTGGCTCAGCCCGAATAGGTGGGGAAGGACCTAGATTGGTGGGGTGCGGCCCGGCCTAGTGGGGCGCGGCCCGGCCGGGCGAGGTGCGACCCAGCCCGGATGGCGCAGCTCGGTCAGCTGGCCGAAGAGATCGTGGGCGCGGCCCCCGGTCTTCTGAAATGGCGGCGCCATGTGGTGTCGCCCTCCTGTCTGGTCGGCCGGTATTCTTGGAACAAGGGACCTGCGATTGTGGGCCACAGATCCACCGCACGCGGCACCGATGGACGACGCGACTCCTTCTGCCCAGCCGACCGCCAAGCTGTTCGGTTCGCCCGCCGAAGCGGCCCGCAGAAGGGGGCCGCGGTTCCCTACAGCACGACACCGTAGTGGCATAGTGGTTCCTTCGGCCAGGTCAGTTTTAGCCGTTCAGTTCTTCTTTGGCCTAGCGGCTAGGAGATGTGGGCCGCGGTCTTCCTTCATGCTGCTGGTGTGCGTCCACCGCTGCCTCCGATCGTCGCCACCAAAAATAGCCAAGAACCATCATAAGGTCATCAGGATGTGTTTTTTCGGCACACACCCTCCACGTTATGTGATAATATTCGGCCAAAGACAATCCATGGTTTTCAATGAATAACAAAGTACAATTTTATTCAATTAAAATTGATCAAAAACCCTTACCTTGATTTCAAGAACAGTTCTCGTCAACGAGCTGCAGAAAACAAGCTTCACTGAGGTCGAGCGTCGTGGAAGATGGATGTCGATTCCGTAGAAGTCGGGGTGCATTCGAGGAGGAGGCATACTTGATTTTTCCTCAGGGATGGCGTCTCCTACCTTGACGCGGAGGAGGAAGAAGAATGGAGGTGTTCCTCGTGATCCTCTCCTCATGTTCATTCTTTGGTTGTCGAGAAGATATCATTCCTTCTATTCTTTATTGGTGAGGGATGAAGCTCTCCTTCAAATCTCCAAAAGCTCCACCACCAAATATTTTCCAAAAAAATATAATATTAAGGCTCCCCAATTTTAATAGAATTTCCATGCAATTCAAATTGATTTAAAAGAGGTTCCATTTAACTAATGAAATTAATTGGGTAAGTTGGCACATTCAATGGGTGGGAGGTGGAGAGGCTTCACCATAATAAATGAGAGGTGTTGTCAAATTAAATAAAGGGGTGGTAATAATGAGTTTAAGGGAATTTGAATGGTTAGGGGCTCTTGTGGGCCCCACCACACATTATCCTCTCATGGGAGGTTATGTGGGTGTGGGCCCCACCTCTAACTTCCCCTTGTAGGAAATTACCACAAACTAACAATAAAATTGTGTACAACCCCTTGTAGGAAAAACTCAATCGTACGTTTATTGAACATACCTGAACAAAACTTCAGAAATTTATTTTGGGCACACCAGGCCTCAAAATCAGGTGTCGTCAGAAACCTCAGACTCGTAAAATTCCAAAGTCTTTAAGAAAAAAAAATTCCTTGAAATTATTGGGTCTTTACATTTACCATAAGATTTCTTTGGTTGATTATTACCCATCTCCTTCTACTTGGACCTCTTCTTCTCCTTGTTTCTATAATTAATTTGATCATTAGAAATATTCATCACTACCCTATCATCACATCAGACTAGTTTCTCATAAGTTAAGAATTAATTAGAGGCCAACACCCTTAGATACCTTGGCTTCAATCCTGAGTAAAATCTATTCATTTTGTTATCAAAATACAAAATAAGATTTCGAAAATACATCGTTAGTCATGGGAAGTTTGCTTCATACACAACCACTGAATCCTAATCCTTTTGCTTCTATTCATGGAATTTATTATCCATCCTAAATCACACCGCCTTAAGAAAAAAAATCAAGGAAAAATACATTTAAATTCATCCCACTCTAAGGCATCAAAATCCTCTCCACCCCTGATATTCCTTGACATTAACCACCACTAATCAGATTCACCGTCAAAATGATAAATATAAATGCTTTCCTTTTGATTTTCTAAACATCCCATAACATCAAATATCATTTTAAGGTATTTGAACCATCCTTCAACTGCTACTAGGTTAGAAGATTCATTAAATGCAAGAGGGTTTTGTCTCATTAAATGTTCCGCTATTTTCATATTATATTGTGTAACCTCTGGATGTTCTCATGCATGGATTCCACCACCATTTATTGATGGTTTTAACTAATCCAATACTATCACAAACTAATCGGTTCTAATCCCTACAATTCTGGGATGGCGCCTCAACTATTTAGCTTCCATGTTTTTCTACGGCCAACTCTTCTAAAAAACATTTATTAGACGAAGAAACATTGTAATATTTAAATTATATAATATTTTAAATTCATCATAGAATAAAAATCATTTATATTATTATTTTAAAATAATCTTATCCCCTAATGTTATGTAATCCATACTCTGATACCAACTATAAAGACTCAACCATATTACATACATAATCTTAAATTTCATCAACAAAAAACATCCTCTAACATTGAGGATATTTTCATGATTATATCATTATAGAAATGGGACATAATAAATTCATAACATTACACATTTTTATAGGGTGGATATAATAAAAACTGTTTCAATATTTTTCAAATTTTATATAATTAAAACATAAAACATGATTCCTTTGGAATTCATTAACATGTAACATGTATTACTTCATTTTCATACACATATATTAACATATAAAAATTATTTAAAACATTGGATGATCATAAGAAATTCTGTAAGGGATATAAAAAGAATGAAAGTACACAATATTCCATGAATACTAGTAATGCATGAAATCATTTTAATACCATATGAATAATGAAGAATAAGGTTAACCCAAAGGATGGAAATGTGGATAAGAATTCCCATAGAAAGAATTGGTAGCCTAATGGCTACATTACATGGTATTAGAAAAATTTAATAACAGTGGGAAAAAATTTCACCCATCCAAGAAATATATGCTAATATAGAATAGATCAAGAATAAGAATTAAATGAAAACATAGAATTGAAACATGAAAGTTATACCACATAAAAGAATACTTGAATTGAAAAATATAAAAATTGAAAATTTTCTAACCTTGTAGAGTAACTCATAGAACTTGAAAGTTGAAACCTTGGGGGCTTGGGGAATCCTTGGGAGGGCTACTAGGTATGTTAAAAGTATAGAGCATCGTTGATGAGGAATTTGGAATGAAGTTAATGAAATAATGGGTTGGAATTTATGGGAAAAGTGAGGGATTATTTTAATAATTTCCAAATGACACTTCATTAGTGGTATTTGCAAACCCATGGGATTTCTCATGTTATTTGACCATGGTATAAGCCACTCAAGTTTCCTCATAAGTTATTTTACTATACACAATTGATAAGATTTATTAAATAATTATTTCATCATTAATGATGTCATTAACACACTGAAACTCAAAACTGTAGTTTTTTACTAATCCCTAAAAAATCAACTATTTCAGAAAAATCCCCAAAATTTACCCTAACCCATTATCATCCTCAATAATTAAAAAACGATGTCGTTTTTTGAAAATAATTTTCAAAATAATTTTAATTAAAATTTTAAATAAAATCATACTTAATTCAAAAATTAATTATTTAAAAACTATAACATCTTTTATATCACATTGAAACATTAATCAAGATGTCATTATCACAAAGCCTTATGAAAATATATAATAATTCAATTTACTATTCATTAGGGTCATATTACTATTCATATTTGTATCCCTAATGGTGTGTTACTATTCACCAAAAAAAGTTGGTTCCAATATACTCCAAATAACAAACTGAACACAATTGTAGATGACCATTTTTCGAAATTAAAATCATAGAAGTAGTAAAATTATGTTTAATGACGACTTAAAAATATATGCATTAAATTAAATTTCAAGAATCTCAATTTATTTTTAGAAAAACATGGGTGGTTACATTGTGTTACACAAAAGGACATGTTTTTTCAAACTCAAATATAATAGTAAAATTTTCATTGAAAATATTTTTATTGCCACCACCTAACAGTTAGAATGGAATTTATGAGTAGTATTAAATAACTTGTAAAAATATGAAAAATAGTTGTATATATGATATAATGACCCAAGATTAAACATTACATAATCGTGAATTATGTTAAAAAGTCACAATGAGGATTTTTTAGGTTTTTAGTTTTACAGAATTAGGCCATAAATATTACATAACAACTTGAATATTACAAATAGACACTACTACCACGTATCCATTTATCATAAAATAAATACCCTTTAATAGAAACATGTCTAGTTCCATGTTTTAAACAACATGAATTTTACTTGATCCTATCCTTAACCTTATTCATCTTTTAGTCCTGTGGAAAACATTTCAAAAACATGGGATGAGCATAAAAATCTCCACAAGGGTTATAAAATTAGTAAAGAAAACATTATCCCATCAATAGATACAAATCAATGAAACCAATACTTTTCAATCCTAACGTATTGTACGAAACCATAAGATTTATGAATAATAGATAGAAATCAAAAATCACAAACATAACTTATGGAATTAATTACACACTTAAATTGTAGCTATAACAGCTACATTGGTAGTCACATTTGGAATACCCATCACAATATATTCTCTAAATATCATTGGAGAAACATTAACTTTTACCTCTATCAAATGACCTAAGGTATTGGTGAGCTTTCTCGGGCTCACCCTCCCTAGGATTATCACGGAACCACTCATATATGTAAACAATTCCCAATAAACAAATAATATTCATAACACAAAAGACAAGTATAAATGAAAGATAAAATTTCCACATTCCAATCACAATATATCAAATAAATATATTCAAATAAACAATGCATTATCAAATCAATTCCAAAACCATTTAAAACATTAGAAAAATAGATTTTTTTAATCAAAGTGTCTCATAGGACATTGAAACTTTTAAATTAATTATCATTTGAAAACATTAATTCCATATAAATATATCCTAAATTTTTTTTGAGAACATGTACACTGATGATAAATATTTAGAATAAAAAATCACTAAAACATTTGAAATGTCATTTTAGTTAATTAGTTTTTAACCATATGATAGACGCTTTAATAAAAAAATGGAGAATAAAATTTAATCAGAACATTATAATATCATGAGAATAAAGTGATTTGGTATATAATATTCCAAAGGATAGTATATACACCATAAAAGACTTAATTTTTGTATAATAACAATGAACTCTCAATGAAATGTAATGTGATACAAAATCACTTATAAAAACTCTATCCTTAGATTAAGGATAAATCAGTTACATAATAATGTGTGAAAAATATAAATACAATCAATATGATAGGATATTTACTGTAAATAAATCATAGGACATTAAAACATGTTCTTTTTATGAAAAAAAAAACAATTACATGGATGTTTAACTCCATGAATGGAAATTGGGTTAAACTTACTCTTATCAAGCTCATATCGGTGACATGAAAATGTATTAATGCAGTGACTATGTGTAAGAAAATTATATGCACTAAAAAGGGAGTGAAAACATCAACATAAACAAGTAAATAATTATTCCACACATAATCATTTCATGACATGATTAATAATTAGAAGATTAATCCAAGGAATGGAAATTGGTTTAAAAGGATCCCTTATCGATTTGGTAACATAATAAACATACTACCCATGAAAGAAGGGTCATAAAATTAAGATGTAAATAACCATAAATTGAAGAATATTACACAATTAATACAATCCTGGGATGTATATTTCCCACACAAAATTAAATAGTGGCATATATAACATATATCTCACAGGAATAAAAAGTGAGATGAAAACCCCTTACCACGTTGTAATCAATTGAATGGTATGAAAAAAAGTTAATATCCACCAAATTATTCATATAATAGAATGAATATAAAGTTAATAATGATAATATATATCAAATAGAAGTATAAAATACCCCACATGCAACTAATTAGTGCCAAATAATGGAAATAACATGAAATTAAACGTGAGAGAAGAAACACCTTACCTCAGGTCTGACATTACTTGTTTGATCCTTTCTATTCCAAAATAATAAACTAAATTCAATTTCAACTTGATTAAGAAACTTTTTAAAATTTATTATTCTTTTTATATCACTTATTAAAATGTTATAAGAATTATGAAATCATTTATGTTAATAATTGTTGTTTGGTCGATATTTGAGACTTGAGTAAAAACTGAACACCTTATAATTACAAGTTGTTCTTGTGGTTAAATATGCATTATCTACATAATTATATTCTTGATATATATATCATATTTATCATATATATCTATTATATTTATTCAATTATCAAATTACAAAACATTTGGAGATAAGAAATAAAATGCACGGTTCATGGAGACGGTAAGCCGTAAGTATGCATGAACACTACTTTCATTTCTATTTCTTATTTTAATGGAATTAAAACATAATTATTCATAGGTATATTATAATTATATTACAATATAATATAAAATATCATTAACTATGTCCTTTATATGTCCCATATACGTTATTAATGAGTCATATAACATTGAGGGGGCGGTAGTCCGCACTTTCTCAAATGAAATTATCACGTTTACCCATAATGGAAACCATAAAGGTATGATATAAAAGGAAAATAAAGAAACATAAAGAATACAAAAACATAATTTATATATTATATAAATACATTTCCTTATTAATAGACACCATGAGAGGTGGTAGGATATTTGTGAAAAATCATCATTTCGTGAGGCGTTAGTTTTCCATCCACATAAATAGGATGTTATTCACCCATTTGATAGAGGTGTGTGAGTATTTGTAGTTGTAATAATTCCCATATAATCATACCAGTATATTTATAATAATTATTTTGATATAAATAAAGGGAATAAAAAAATTTAGGTGGTTTAAGAAGTAAAATAAAACAAAAAAAACTTAAGAGAAGACGTAACCTTTAAATCGGGTAACTCCCTTTGATTTGAACCAAAAAGGATTATTGAAGTGCGTTATGCCTAAGTTAAGGATTCTATAACGATTTTTGGGATGTAGGGAGCCTAATTGGGCCGAGTTTTTATGATCCAATTGGACTGAGAGGTGTGTGGAATGGGTTAGAGTTATGCGATCTTTAAAAGGGGGAGTATGGGCTCTTTAGGAAACTGCGAAAATATTATTTTATTACCTAATGATTTGGGTTTCTAAAATTCTAAATCATATTAAATTTGAAGATAAGATGACTCTTGGTCTAAAAAAAATAATCCAATAATATTTTGATAGGTTTTGTATTTTATTGTTTTACTTATAATATTATTTATTTAAATCATTTATTAATGAGGTAAACACTACATCATTATTGTATCATAAATAATTTAATTTATTTAATGTCTAAATATAAAACAAATTGATATAGGAAATAATTTTTTATTTAAAAATAATATTTATAGTCGAATACATAACTTATATAACCAAATATAAAAATTAATTAACTAAAATATATTTGTTAATGTCATTTTTGTCTTTACATTATGTTAATTAATATAATGTGTCATTATCACTCCCATGTGGCCCCATTGGGTTCCAAAATCGACTCCAGGATTACAATGGTTATAAGGGTAGAGAGAAATAATATTAGTACACATATTTTTGTAATTTTATATTATTTTAGTAATATTTGTTTACCCTAATTTACTAGATTTACCTTTTAACCATGGTAAATAAAATATTTTCTGAAGTAAATAATCAAAATGTCCAATAATAAAAGATAAAAATTTATATAATTCAGAAATCCTGATACCATATATGGAATCAATTTTTCAAAATTCAAATTACAGAAGTGGAAGATATTATATTAAAATTAATTCATGCTGAGAAAACAAAATGCATGTTTTTAAAAAATATTCACTATCCAAAGACTAGAACTTATTTATGTCAAATTTAAAAGTGAAATTAATTATAATCCCCAAAATTGGATTAAATGGAAAAAATATAATCAAATTAAACATTAAAACAGTTTAAAATATAATCTATCCATACAAATAAATTATATTAACAAGCAGTATTGAATTAAAATTCAGTACTTTCACTATTCATCAAAAAATGAATTTTTATTAGAAAAATAACAAAAGTTTACTCAATGTGAATTTTGATGTCCCTATTATAAAGAATAATATTTTCTGTCTAATATAATATATAAAAGTGACATAAACTATATCTAATAATGTTTTTCAATCAAAATTCATTAAATCAACCTTTTAGAGAATATTAGATTATTTGTGCATAAAATTAGATTCATTCACATTTTAAGCCTCTAAAATTTATTAGATAATTGTATAAACATATAAAAACATGTATAATAATATTGTAGTTAGGTTTGTTCATTCTCACTAATACAAAGACTATTAATTAACTACCATTTAATATAATAATATTATATTATTATTGTGCAACGTAAGATTTCATGAAAACTCATTGTTTCGTATTGGGTATGCCATCGAACATTAAAACCCCTTTAAAGAATAATTAATATTTAACTCACAAATATTAAAAATTATGAAAATGTATTATTCTTTATTTACATTGATTATACATAAAATGAATCAATTTGTCATCATTTAGGTGGAAATTAATATTTGAGCTGTCAGAAAATAATGAAATTACTTTTATAAGAAAATATTTTTCTATGTACAAACATAATGTTTTCTTAATTAATTAAATGAAAAAAATTATATTAATGTTTTAATAAGAAAATTATATTATATATAAAAGCAATATTTTTGACACTCATCAAACAGATTTGATAAGAATATTAAAAGAAGAAATAAAATTTTTTGAATTAAAGGAAGTATTTCTCAAAAAGTTAATTTCACCACCTTTCAATAGAAAAATTAATATAAATATAAATTTTTAAGGATTCATATAATTTATATGAGAAATTAAATTTCATTTTTGAAAATTAAATATAAAATATTATGGTTTTATTTTGGGTATATTTTTGTATACCTTCAAATGCTGATGAAGAGTGAATAATACTGAATTTTAGTACTATACTACATTTTAATCATATTTTAATATATTGTTAACTAATAGTTATAATTTATTATTAAGTATAATTAGAAAAAAATTATATCATTTAAACAAATTTTGGAAAATTTTAAAAAAAACTGCCTTAAATTTCGATATAAAAAATATAAATCTTTTGACCAATTGATATTTAAAAACATCATTTTTTGGTAAGTCTACTGGATTATCAATAAACTAATTTCTGAAAAATATATGATTATAATTTGTAAAAATGTGTTCATTACCATGAAATATAATAATTTTTTATTCTTAATGTGTTCAATATATTTTTAAAAAATTATTAGTGAAATATGTTATATTTATTTATTGTGATTATGGTAAAAACAATATTACATAATGGATTATATTTATTCATAAGAGGCCAAATGACCAAGGAAAAATAAAACTTAAACCCCTCAAGTATTCATAAATATCACATTACTTTTCACTAAAAAATACTTCCAAAATATCCACCCATCATAAATTCATTATTCATAGAACCATCCCTTTACGTTTAAATACAACCATGCAATCCCTTTGGTGAAAACCAAGAAACCGTTTCCAAAAATAGGCAATATCATTCAATAAGTTCATTTTTTTTATATTCATGCTCCATCCAGAAAAAAAATCTTATTAAAATATTATGAAATATCCTTTATGGACTCAATATATAAAGATGTTGTAATTGTATGGTTTTTACATACATAGTCACACACTTCAGTCTAATCGATAAAAAACATACTATTCTTTTGTATGGTGAACTACCACTTTTTGAAATAACGTTGTTAATTTTTACATTACCACATATAATAGGGGGAAATAATAATGTATTATATGTTTTTTATCATATTTATATCATATTTATGATTTCATTATGCTTTATTAATTATTATATAAATAATTTCTTGATGATTTTCATTTTATTTATATACTTTTAAAACATTTATAGATGTTTGGACTAATTCCTCATCAATGTGATATGATTCAATTAGAGTTTATATGAAATGTAATAAGGATATATTTAGTGAAAACATATGATATAAATCACATAATAATAATTCTATAATGATATATATAATTTACATTCTATCAGTAGGATAATAAAATGGAAATTAAATTCTTGCGTATGTATAACCTATCTTCACCCTAAATAGTTTATTCAATTTCCTAATTATATAATTTCTAAACTCTTATAAACATTCATATAATGAATAAGTATTATATTTATATAAATTTTTTTATAATTTCCATTAAATAAATCAATATATAAAAAATAGTGCCAATAATTATAAGTGAAAAATTGTACAGAAAAACAAAAAGGATATTGAATAAAGCTTAAAATAAATAAATAATTATTAAAAGGAAGATAATATAAAGTTATATATTTTATTAAATATAAGAATATGGTTTTTTGGATGATTTATAATAATCTTATATTTATTACATATGAGGTTTTAATGTTTACGGAGAAGCTGATGAAATAAGGTAAGAGAATTTCATCTCACTTTCTATTTCTTTGAGATTCATGAAATATTAACCACAATCTTCATTTTTTTGTTGTATATAATTCACTATGATGTGTTATATAATGAATTTATGTTATTAAATTATATAAATAGTCTCAATTGATTCAATTCTTTCAAAGATCTCATTATTTATTAGATACTCATGTAATAAAGGTTTTGTCATCTCACATTAAATTTTGTGAGATTTTTTTTATTCAATGATAATATATTTTTTTCACGGTATATAATTATCATTAATATATTATATTAATATCATGTATAAATTTATTGGTATTTTCATATTCATTTTATTATCTCTCTTTCACAGGAATTTACAGTTCAACGACATCCAAAATAGTGGTGTGTTTTTGTCTCAATTTTTGTTCTTAGAGGCACATGTTTTGTTATGCACATAAATTATAATATATCCTGTATATATCACAATTATAAATATTTTGTCATATATATTTTTATTTTAATGGTATTTTAATCTTTATTTAATTTAATATACTAGCATGGTGAGTGTTATTTAGTGTTACTAAGTGGTAAGAGTTTATTGAAATAATCTCCTTGTATATCAAGATTGATCATGATTATTATTACATTAATGAAGTTTTATGATAAATATCTCATGAAATAATCTAAATTTTATTCTCTAACATCTATTCACAATATTTTCATTTATTGTTAGTAATTTTAAACTCATTCACACATAATAAAATTATGAAAGTTGTTTTAAAAAAGTATAACATTATCATAATATTTAGATAGAAATTTGCATTCCTTCAAAATAATGTATTAAAAAAATATTCTTAAAATATTAAACTATTGTAATATGATTTCTATATGACTCATTATTACATGTTTTACCTTTAAAAGGTTTTTCTAAAAATGTATATTTTTATTTTTTCCTATCGTGGCACCTTTCTTAACGTTTTGATAAATTAAATAATTTTTTGGAATAAATGGATTTATTTTCAATCATGATCATAATTTCATTGATGATTCCTTTGTAACCATTTTATATTACATAATAAGAAAATTTTTTCTCTTAATATTAATAAAATTAATTTTCTAAAAGGAATTTTCAAAGAAAAATGTTTTCCAAAAAAAACATAAAAAAGAGTGTTAAAGGATTTTAAAAAACATCTTAATATGAATTCAAATAAAATTTCAAATAAATGGGTTTAAATTATTTAATATTTTTATTTATAAATTTTAAATAATTCTTGTTTTTAAAATGGTTTCATGAATATTTTATAATTATTCAATAACAATGTTTTTAAATATCTTTTAATTATTCTTTTATAAGTTTTCAAGGAAAAGGGTTTCAAAATATTATCAATAATCTTTTATAAGGATTATAGGAAAATAGATAAGTGTTTTTTCAAGTTTATTTTATATGTTTTTAAGTAATTTTTTTTTCAAATTTTTTTCATTATTATTTTTTATGATTTGAATGGAAAATATATTTCAATAGTTTCATATAATCCTTTATAAGTCATCATGTTTATTTGGAAGGAAAAGTGGTTTCAAAAAATATATTTTTAAAAAGGAATCATTCAATGGAGAAATGATATATTCTTCTAGAAATCATTTTAATGGATCTTGGGAAATTATTATCCATATAATATGACATGCAATGGTGTTAGTCATTCATAGGGTAAAATGATTGAAATGGATTTATTTATATTACATCCATGATTGGATTATATTTTGATGGCACTAGGTTTAAAATACTTGTTTCCTATACTTATTTTATATATTTATAGACAATATTTCTCATTCACAGGTTATATGTTTATGAAATCCTTTTCACTTCCACGGGTTATATTTTTATGAAAAAAACTTATTCTTACAGGTTATCATTTGATAAATAATTATAAAAACTGTCTATTTCTCATGGCTTATAATATGATTACATTTTTATGATACCCTTTTCATTTTATGGGTTAGGATATGATTTTTATGCTGTTGAAAATATATGTATGACGTAATTGTGAGATACTTGGTACACATATCTCACTCTAGGGAATTGCGGAATTATTTCTCTCTCATTAGAAATTAATGATTGGAATGGGTTGTAAACATGGTTTAGTAACATAGATTTATTTCTAAGATGGTCCTGGGAGTTAGAATTCACTTACAATATGATCATGGATGTGAATCATCAGTACAATGATATTATGGGGACATAACCCATACTAATAATACTATTTTGGATATGATGGATTTACTAATATGGAAATAATTTTATATTCTTATGTTTCTACCAAAATTTCATGTCTGATATAATTGTTCTAATTTCATGGATTATGATCATGATTCCTATATGGTTCATATCTTATTAAATATAAATAATTATTCTGTGACTCTGGTGTATGATATTTTTAATGCAGGTTATGATCCTCTAATATTATTATCATCTTCTGAAACATTTATTATCATGTTATTATTTTATTTCTCTTTTGTTTACCCAAACTGAGTATCTAATCTCAGAATTTTATTATGTTACATTTCCCTTGTATATGAACAATGCTTTTCTTTATAATTTATAAAGATAAATCTCTTACTGGGAAAAAATAATTTTTTTCCCTATGATAAGATATTTTTTCCCATGTCAGCAATGAATCATAACTATAGTGGACATCAAAAATATATTTTTATAATGTTATAAATATTCATTTAAAATGATTAAATATATATTTATGTTAAACATTGGTCCCATGTTATTAATAGACCTGTGTCTTAAAAATATGGAAAATTTTTCTCAAACCAAGATTTCTATATCTAGTCTGTGGTATAAAATATAAGAAACATAGTTAACATTGAATGTGATATAAAATTCACTAATAAGAAGTCAAATTCCATGGTCGCTATAGTGAAGGATGTTGTGATCAGGCCTAGTTTGATTTAAAGGAGCATTATTAATAATGTGTACCTTAAAAAACGATGACTCAAAAAAACATATAAAACAAGTTTGCTGATATTTCCTATAATAGAGACCTGGAGGAAAAAATATTCAGCTTTTTTTTTCTTAAGAATGTGGAATGAATCAAACAAGTGGATGTCCTAATGTAAGAAGAATATTATTTGAATATGGAAAATAAGGACACAAATAAAGTAAATGAAAATAATATATGAATAGTTTGGTTTATGCAATTTAAAGGAATATTGGCCACTATAGGATATCATGGAAGGATAAATTCATTAAATTTAGAATGAATTGAAATTATGAATATTGAGTCCCCATGTGTAAATTTCCAGAAGAGAATCACCTAGGTGTTATTATTAATGGTCATACTACTGATAATGATAATAATAAATGTGAAATATGGAATTAATTTGGTATAAAGTGTTATGATGATGTATTATTGTTAATTTTATAATCTTAAAGTTGAATAATTGTTGATTTTGGTATTTTTAATCAAGAATTATGTTATATGAATGGTGTAGTTTTTAAGGACTATTCATTTTATGTTTTTCAAAATGTACATACTAGATAATATTGAATGGTTAGGATGTACAATAAAAGGGATTTTAGGGAAGGTGATTTTCGTGTGAAATATATGATTAAGGGAAAAAAATCCTCAACATTTTTCTTATGTTCATATAATAATATTTTTTAAGGTATATAGATTACAAATAGGTAAATTGGATGATACTGGTTTCCTTAAAATGAATTTCATTTTTATTAAAAATTAATTTATGCTATCATTGATCTAGTATAAAATATTTTTGAATTTTAGGAACATATCAAATAAACATTTGAATAATAAAACATTCATGATTTCATACAGATTTATGGTAATCTAATTAATTAAAAAGTTTCAAGAGAATACATTATAATGGTATTTACATGTTTGATATGAGAAAAAAATATATACTTTGTCTTAGAATTAATTATAATTTTTTTTTGAGAAATTTAGTTACCTTATTTCTAATGTTTTGAAATTTCAACTTTTGAATGGGTTTCAAGGTTAACCATGTATGTAATGGTGAATATTAAACATCAAATGTGTGTTTATATAATATATTATTATATCACCAAATTAGTATTTATGCATATTAGATGACATATTGTAAAAACATTATTGTTATTAATACAGATTGTATGAATAATTATATTAATGGATCTAATGATCTTCCAATTCTTTAGAAATGACTATTTCACAACCAATTGTTTGAATAATGATGAGGTGGAAATTGATAAAGGAAAAACAAACAGTAATATTATGCTCTTATAATGTACGTATATATTCTCTAAAAATTATTCAACATACGAAAAATGGTCTTGAAATAAAATTTCATCAATTTATCATCATTATTGATGATATCAATAACAATTTTCAAGCCTATTTTGGTTATCACTTTGTAGTTTTTGACCTTCTCGTAACCATGTTTTTATCACTCTCGAAAAAAACATTGATAGTTACATTTCTTTTGAAAGTAAATTTTTACACTTTCCATCAATGTTCTCCTATGTGGAAGCAAATATATAATTTACTTTGGGTAACTTTTATGGTTCTAACATTCCTTTTTTAATGGATGGTTTAATTTTCATTTTTATGATGAGGGTTTCTATGAAAAAAAATTCAGTATTAAAGCATTGACAAGACAGGTGAATTTGGTGGGAGAAATTAATTTTATGGGGCGTAGTATTTAACAACCGTTTTTTATATTCTTAAAAAAATAATTTAGTCTTTTTGATATTTTTATGTCACACAACACTGAATACAACTTATTTTATTTGAATGAATTAATTTTTCTTGTGTTTATCATAAAACCAAGTTAATATTTCACTAAAAAAATCATATAGTAAATTATGTTACACATAAAACATTTTTTGGAATTTATTCTACACAATACTTATTCTCTTTGACATCTGGCATTACATAAAAGTGAAAATATTACCGAACGGAAATATAAACTTAATATTTTTATTTAAAAATTAATATAGTTTCCACCAAGCCATTTGAATGGATTTTTAAAATAATAAAAACTATATTGTGAAATAATTATTTAAAATTTTATATAATATGAATCCTTAGTTTATCTATTAGTTATAAATGAATATAAGAACTATTTGTAAATAATGACATTATTAATATAAGAAAACAAATTTTCTATGTACAACCACAATTTTATCTCAATAAATAATCAAACCACTTTTTATTAACATTTTTAATAAAAAATTATATCCTATCTTCAATAACAATTTATGATACTCATCCATTCGATTTGATAATTAATAGATAATAAAATATCAATTTTTATCAATAAAAAGAAGTAATTTTCAAAAATTTAATGATACAAAATTATAATGATGAACCTACTTTAAATAAAATTTATGTAAATTTTAAAATATTTATTTTAAAAAATAAAAATAATTTCTGAAATAAATATATCAATATTTACATTTGTTTTAAATTTTTTATTTTTCATTTAACATTCATTTTTTAATGAATAGTGAATAATACTAATTTTTTTTCAAAACATCATATTATTCCAATTTATTTTTATATTAAGATAATGTTTAATTTTTTATATGTATAATTATAAATATTTTATATTCATTAATTAAATATATTTCATTTAATAAAATATGCCATTAAATTTAGACAAAAAACATATCAAACTTTTGAACATTTTAAGATTAGAAACATGCTTTGTCATCCAATATGTGGTATGAAAATAAAAAACATTCAGAAAATTTGTTATTCTTAATATATAAAAATTGATTCCACATTATTAAGAATCATAATTTATAATTTATAATAAGATCAATGTTGATTTTTATGAAAAATATTCTTAAATTTAATTAAAATGAATTACATTAATTAATGTACAAACAGGAATACTTAAGGACTAAAATTTAATCATAACAGAAACAATGAACTGTAAAAAAGTAAAAATTACATTTATATAAATATTTTGACTATATATACAGTTGGGTATATCTTTATAAATTACATGGGGCACATGATGTAAGGGAGACCTCTAAAAAAATTACCATTTTTATTTTTAAAAGAGTGACGCTCCTCCTCTATAAAAGGAAAATCACACCCCTCACTTCCTAAAACCTCTAAAGGAAGTATTTCTCAAAGAAACATTAAAAATATACCCTTGTAAAATCCATCCCTAATTCGTAATCCCCACTTTTGTATAAAATCCTTCCATGTAATCGCTTTGTTTCAAACAAATTGGAGTTACCTATATTAGAGGTTACAAACTTCCTCAAAATACTTTGTTTTATTTTCATCCACAACCCCTAAAATATTTTTATTCCACAATTATATAATTACATTATTACACTAAATATAATGGTATATATTTATTATAATTTTTCTACCTACACTTACACTCAGACATCTAATGGGTAATGAAATTACTATTTTTTGCATAGTGAACTAACACCACAAGAAAGGATGTTGTTCATTTTTTAATTGTCACATCTCATTGGTGGTCATTATTATAAAAAATATCTTTAAAATTGATAACTATATTATATCTATAGTTTTTTTATTCTTCTTTAATTATTATATTAATATACCTTCATGGTTTATATTTTTTTGTAAATATGATTGCTCTGTTTATGGACATCTAGACTAACGTCTCCTCAAAGGTATGTGATTCGTTCACACATCACATGGAATGTTTTAATGATGTGTTTAGAGAAATTATATTATATGTATTATATAATAATTATGCTGTAATAATATTATATATATTAATATTTTGATTTATCTACTTTTTTTCAATATGATAATAATATCGAAACAACATTCATGCATATGAATGACCAACTGTCTACCTTAATGATTAATTCAAATTTCTAGATATATATTTTAATTAATATTTTAAATATTTAAAAATTGAATATATATTACATATATATCATGTTTCAATTTAATTAAATAAGTAATTATTTATCTAATTAAGAGGATTAATAATAATTCAAATTTGAAGTTAAAATAAAGAAGATATTACTAGAATCATAACATTTATATGAAATAGAAATAATTAAGTAATATAAATTAATATATTGTATTAGATATAATAATATGGTTATGTTGTCTATTTATAAAAATCTATATTTATTATATATGATTTTATAGTGAGTACTTTGAATGTGAATATATTGGGTAGGAGAATTTTATCTCACTGTTTATTTATGTGAGACACATGCCATGTTCTCAATTGAATTTTTTTATGTGGAGTATATAATACCGTATGATATGTTATATCATGATTTTATTTTATGAAATTATATTTATTTTATCTAATGTTTCATAATTTTTTATATATCATGATTTATACATTAGACAAGTAGTAAGGGGTTTCCCTCATCTCATTTATTTTTATAGGATTTATGTCTCATTCATCAATCGTTTCTTTTATGAGGTGTATATACTACCCATGAATATATTATATGACTCATATCCTTAAATTACTGGTTAGTTAAATAAAAATTATATGAACTCTCTTAGATGGGGGTTTACAGTTCAAATGTTACCAAATCAGTATGGTAGTTTTTTAATAATCTTTTTATCTGAGAGACTTGTTTCATAATGCACTTATAATATTTTATGTGGTTTATGTAGAAGCATTTGAAATGATATTTCATGAATCTACATATTTTAATCATATATTAATAATTATTTAATTTCAACGTCTTGAATGGGTTGTCTCATTAAATGTTACGATGTGGGAACTCTTTATTCAAACTATCACATCGTTTATCAAGATTCTTAATTATTATGCTTACATTAATGAAATATTATGATCTATAAGTAAAGAACTATAATGAATCTTATTTTCCTTTATTTATTCATGATATATTCATGTATTGGTACCATTTTTTCACTCATTGGTATATAATATAATTATTATTGTTTTCTTAGGATTATCTAAATTTACCTCCCTCTTAAATAATAAATATACATACCATCAAAAAATTCTTTTTAAAATTAATTCAAAATAATTCTACTATTATACTATATAATTTAAAATAATTCTTACTCCTGGTTTTCGATTAAAAATTGTTTTTAAAAATTAATCAACATCTAATTTGTATTGGTTGAGGCACATTTCTAATAATTTTTTGTGAAAATGGAAAGTTAGGTATGCATGAATATTTCTACATTCATACACAAAATTTCCTTGAATCATATTATGAATGTATATTGGATTCATTTAAAAAAACATTTTTCATTATATTATATACATTATATTTTCTAAAGGTATTTTCAGTGAACAATGTTTGGAGAATTTTTTTTAAATAGAAACTATTTTTAATAGTGATAGATTCTATATTAATATGTTTATAAAATAATGTTATAAAATAATATAATTTCAATGATTCTAGAGAATTACTAATAATGTTTATGAAAAAAGGGATAGTGACAATATTTTCAAGCTTCATTTAATTTATTTGAATTAAAAAAATTCAAATTATTTTCATGATTATATTAAATATTTCCATGGAATATGGTATTAAAAAATTTCACGCTTCTATTATAAGTTTTCAAGGAATTTTTTTTTTCAAAATATTTTTAATATTTTTTTATATTTTTTCAAGGAAGTTGTTTTTCAAATTGATTTTAAGATTCTTTTATAATTTTTCAAGGAAAATTTTTTTATATTTATTTCAGGACACCGTTATAAGTTTTTAGGTTTATTTTAAAATATAATGTCTTTTAAAAGGATTTATGTTTTTAAATGTATAATTCAAAGAAGAAAAGATATTTTATACAAGAAAAATTTTTAAGTAATATTCCCAAATAATTCTCCATTAAAAATGGCATTTACTATTATTTCTCATGCCATTTTAGTAATGTGATCCAATGGTTCCTTTCTTATCATTTCTCAGAATTGTTTATATTTTAATGGAAATAAGTTTATTAAACTTCTTTCTTATTTATTAAACTTGTATCTTTAAAGGGAAATATATTTATAATATTACTTTCTATTTCATTGTTTATATGATTATGATTCCAAATAATATTTAGAGTTTATGATTTTATAAAATATTTATGAATTTTGTTTCTCTTTCCGCATTTTATGATTTTATTAGTTTCTTATGATAACCATATTATATCATGGGTTATGAGATGATTTTTTTGGATCATATTGAAAACATATATATGATTTAATTATGAAATGGGAGAGACTTATATTACCTTCTAATATATTAGGTATGATTTTATATATAATGAGATAGACACAGCTAAAAAAAGGACTGTACTTCGTTCTGTAATGGGCTTCTTCCACAAATATGGTCTTAAGAGTAAACCTTGACTAATAATATGGACATGGGAGTGAACCATGACTAAGAATATTGTATTGGAGGGAACTCATACTACTATCATGGACATTGAAGTGATTCCTTGACTACAATGGAAATCAGTTAATAATTTAATGTGTCTGCTACAATTCCAAGTATTATTCATATGTTATGCATTCATGGATTCTTCTTTTGATTCAATTGTGATATATGACATATCAACTAACAACATTTATTCCATTGCTATTATATATGATCTTTCATATGTGGGTTACGATTATTTAAAATTATGATTATCTTCTCAAACCCTTTTCCTCAGGTTGGGATTTTGGGTCTCCAATGATTACCCTTATTGAGTATTTTATCTCACCCATTTCATATGATACCTTTCTACATGTAATGAAAAATAGATTTTATTATAATTACTAAAGGGAAT
The DNA here is from genome assembly GCA_963277665.1 of Viscum album. Classification (NCBI taxonomy): domain Eukaryota; kingdom Viridiplantae; phylum Streptophyta; class Magnoliopsida; order Santalales; family Viscaceae; genus Viscum; species Viscum album. The sequence goes on along the minus strand of OY728138.1, from coordinate 1,021,250,584 downwards.
ATATATTTTGGAGTAATTGAATATATTTCCCTGAGTTAGAATATTTTGTTCCTTGCTTCTAAAGATGCTAAACACCTATGGTCTTCATGAATATATTTTTGTAATGTGATGAATATTGTTATAAAGTAATGTAATGTATATGAATGATAATCTGATGTCACTATAGGTTTGATTATAATAATTTTAAGTGGAATATGATATTTTGTGTTATCAAATGGTATCAATTCATGAAATAAATATTCTGTCAAAACACATCATACATTAGATTCTAAATACTAAATAGTTTGTGTAAGATTATCTGAGAACATAGTGTTTGTTGAGAATGTGTAATGAAGGAGCTAATATGGGTTAGATTGACCATGCGAGTGGCATGTACAATTCTGAATGTTTTGACGTTAAATTTTATTTGTAATTATATGCCCCGACATAGTATGCATAGTGAATTCATTAAAACTGTTAGTGCTATGTCGTAATTTTAGTCGATAAATTTATTTAATTTAATGTAGATGATGTAAAGAAATTTATTTTAGATCTTATAAAGAGGATATTTATAGTATTATATTTTCCAACATGAAGGTTATGAATGTTTGTTATAGGGAGATATTGTTCAAGGTAAAAATTATCATTGGATGAGAAATTTCCCACCCCCAATGGTGTATCCAAAATGAATTTAGAAATCAATATGACATATAATTACATATATAACCCCATTCCTATTTGTTTCTAAAGGTATGGAAATAATAATATTTACCCTTTGGGTTTGAGGTGAATCTTTTATATTTCCTTGAAAAAGGGGGAGATAAAATTCATGGTAGAAATTTGTAATGTCTCGAAATTAATTAAGTATGGACCATCTTAAATTTTTATTGTATATCTTTTAAAGCGGCCAAGGGAACATGATTTTGCACCTAGTTGATAGTCATGGGTAGGTTTTTAAATTAATTAAATGACATCATGGTATTTATGAAAAATGTTATATTGATTTTTGGTGTGTTGTTCATGATATAAATAATTAAATATGGATTAAAAAAATAAGAATATACTTAATGAAAATTCAATATAAAGCATGAATTTATACAAATTAATTTTAAAAATAAATAGTGGGTTATAGAAAAATTAAAAATAATCAATGTGGGAAACATCCATTTTTATTATTTTTATCTGTATTATTTTCTATCACCATTATTTTATTTTATTTCCATTTTAATACCCATTTTACATTCATTTTATTTTTTTAAATTTTTTTTTCTTTTTTCCCTTTTTTTTTCTTTTTTCCTCTCTTCCCTTCTCATCTCCCTCTTTCAGGTCGCATCTGTAATGACCTAAATTACTAGGCCTTCCACTGGTGCCCCATTCCCGGTTCCCCACATGACCTCAAGCGCATTTCCCCAAATGCCAGAGGCTACCAACTAGCAGCGAGGGCCTTGGTATGTTATTGGAGAAACTATTCCCAAATTTGGTAAGGAATACAAGGAAAAAAACGACAATCAACAGTGGAAGAAGTAAACAGTATAGAAACAATGAAAATAAATTGATGAATAAATGAACATATAATGATAATAATAATGATGAAGCCGGTAAAATATCTAAGGAAAACTGCAAACACAACGAAGTGTTGAAATACTACTGAAAACATGTATGAAAGCAAACAGCAACTCCAGCAGCATCGTAAGCCAAAGCTCGGTCCTATGCTTTCCAGCTCCAACCATCAATCATGTACCTGAAGTAGAAGGTCCACAATCCATGTCCACACCTGAAACCATATAACCTGATTGGGCCGAAAAAAAAGGACCCAAATAGGGTGTGAGACTAATACCAGTAGGCAATCACCACGAGATTTGTGCCCTACTGTCAGTGATAAATATAGAAAAAGTAAAGAAAATAAATGCAGCAGAGAGGTAGATGTACACTAAAGTAAGAAATCCTACCAAACTCCATTCACAGTTATTTATTAGTTCAGTACAATCATTTTCCTATCAACCATGGAACCTAGAAACAGATCTATACTCCCAAGGTAACCACATAATCACAACAGGTAACTCGGCAGTCTACCTAAACCGCAAGCAGTACAAACCCAAGTTTGTTCTTTGTCTTGGTGGAAATTCACCACCAAACAAAAAATAAATCACTGACTCTCTGGTGGCTGCAACTAGAAAACCCCTCCAGTCAAGTAGAAGTACAAAGGCACAGACACTCTGGGAAGCTCTCGCCGTCAATTCCCATGTGGTCGTGCAATGAACGATATAGACTCTCTGAGGATGAACTTACGTCTAATTCCCCCTATAGTCATGGTATGTAACTAATGACACTCTGAGGAAGCACAATTTCTCATTCCCTTAGGTCCTGTGATCGATACTAATTATAACAGACCCTCTAGGGAGGCCCTAATCATCAATTCACCCTTTAGTCTACCACACCATGTTCACTCAGCCCTGAACAGTTTAGTCATGCGTAATCGACTGTTAGAAGCCTAAGTAAGTTCAGAAACTACTTGGCTAATATCTACAATGCATCCACAGGCATATAAACAGCAGGTAATTCATGAAAACGAGTCAACATGCATGCTATTAATGTGAAAAAGGGTTTCCTCATAGGAAAACCGTGCCAATTGACAATCAACATCCAAAATAGGTGAAACGTCCATGGGTGATCCTAAAACATGCTAACAAGCATTATTAATCATCTAATAACCTCCATTATACTAGAAAACTAAGGCAGATAACGATATAGGATCAAAACCCTAACTCGAGATACCTTATACATGGGTATCTGACACTTTTGCACCAAAAACTCAAAGACATTCAACGTAGGGAAACAAACAACCTACCTGAATCCTTAGATATTGATAATCTCGATCCTCATCCTATGATTCTTCTATGAACGTACTAAATCGTTGTGATTCTATTGCACCTGATGGTGTTCAATTCGGACAACCGGTGAAGGATCGGTGGCTCGGAGAAGAATCGGACCTCTAGGTCGCTCTGGACATAATTAGGCGGAGAAGAAGATGAAAATGGGGATTAGGCGTAAGCCTGGTCCGATTAATGAAATACAGAGAAATGTACACGGTGTGTACTTCTTGAGTACACAACGTGTACTCACCTTTCCGTACGCCATATTAATCGGACTCCACCTCATCTCTACACCCCGTGTGACTGGCCCGGACACGGCCATCACATGGCCTCGAGTAGAGGAAAAGTACACAGCGTGTACTTGTAAAGTACACGGCGTGTACTTACAAAAAATTCAGATTCTCATATTTTTTAAAAAAATGGACAGAAAGGGTAAACATACCTGAAAAGAAGGTCCGGGTTCTTACAAACTTCCCTCCATAAATAAATTCATCCCCGAATTTCTCTAGCAAGGTGGTGAAGAAGAAACCTCAAACCACTCTGTCCATTGTGATCGAATATCATCCTTCATCCCCCAAGTCTTGTCCTGCACACAGTCGTGCTGCCATAGCACTCGTACCAGAGGAACAGACTGGCCACCGCGTAATTTTTTGCTACGATCAACAATCCTGATAGGATGCTCCCCGAACGATGCATCCTACTCCAGCTCAACCACCTTCGGTCAAAAAACATGAGGCGAGTCTGAGAAATAGTTTTAAAGCTGAGAAACATGGAAGATGTCGTGCATAGCTTGATATCTCGGAGGTAACTACAACCTATAAGCAACCAGACCAACTCTCTCCAGAACCTCGAACGGTCCAACGTATATCGGTGAAAGCTTACCCTGTCTCCTAATCCTCTTGTGTCCCAACCTATGGGTAACACGTAGGAAAACCTGGTCTCTGACTTCGAACTGCAGAGGTCACCTTCGCTGGTCAGCATAATATTTCTGACAATATTGGGCTATAGAAATCCTCTTCCAAATCAACTCTATCTGCTCTGAGGTATCCTGGATGAGACGATGTCCCAACAAGGATGCCTCTCCTGCCTCTAGCCAACACAAAGGAGATCGGCACAGCCTACCGTACAAAGTCTCGTAAGGTTCCATCTGAATAGTTTACTAGAATTTGTTGTTATAGAAAAACTCCACGAGAGGTATATGATTTTAAAAATAATGACCAAGGTCTAGAATGCAAGCTCAGAGCACATCCCCAAACACCTGGATCATGTGCTCTGAATGACCATTTGTCTGAGGATGATAAATTGTACTCAGAAGCACCTGTGTACCCAACGGTTTCTGTAGCCCCTTCCAAAAATGTGAAGTGAAGCGAGCGTCCTTATCTGAAACGATAGTACTCAGAGCCCCATGCAAGCGCACAATCTCTCGGACGTACAACCGTCCCAGCTAATCGACAACGAAGGTCTCCTTTATCAGTAAGAAGTGAGAAACCTTCATGATCATGTCAATGACAACCCACACCGCATTGTTTCCTCTTGACGATCTCGGTAACCATGTCATGATGTCCATCGCAACATCATTCCAATTACATTCTTGAATGGGTGGCTGCTGTAAAATCCTTGCGGGTCGCTGGTGCTCCGCCTTCACCTGCTGACAGGTGGAACACCTCATGACAAAACCAGCCACATCCTTATTAATACCTAGCCACCAGTACTGGCAGTGTAATTCACAGTACATCTTGGTGACACCTGGATGAACTGCCCAAACTAAGGAATTGAAGTCTCGCATCAGATCCTCGCGTATATCTCTTGGCACCAATACGCGTCCCTAGAAACGTAAGATCTCATCCTCTCCAATGGTCCAACCAGGAAGAGGCTCCTCTCCTTACATGCTTTCCCGCAGGACTAGCCCTTCTGAATCTGCCAGCTGTCTCATTTGAACTTGGTCCAGAAGTGAAGAGGTAATGACCATTGATGATAGGAAGGTATGACTCTGCCTGTCGTGCACCTCCAAATGTATCTCCGAGAATAGAGCCATCAGTTTCCACTCACTGTTGGCCTCCTGAACTGCATGTATCTGTGTTCTCCAGCTCAGTGCATCAGCCACTGTGTTTCCTTTTCCAGGCGTATTGGAAAGCTCAAAATTGAAGGACTGGAGATACTCAACCCACTTCTGTTGTCTCAGATTCAGGTCACGCTCTGTGATAATGTACTTGAGACTCTTGTGGTCAGTGTATACCACAAAATGTTCTCCCAGAAGCTAATGTCTCCAACAACGTATAGCATGAATGACCCGGTCTAACTCTAGGTCATGCGTAGGATAATTCTTCTCATGAGGCCTCTGCTATCGAGATCCATACGCAACCACTCGATCCTCCTACGAAATCATTTCTCCATGCCCGATGATCTATGGATCACATAAAACTGTATAGCTTTTTCCCAGCTCCGGAAAAACTAGGATCAGTGCTGAATTCAATCTCCCTGTCATCTCCTAGAAGGCTGAGTCACATGATTCAAACAAAAAAAACATCACCCCCTTCTTATTCAAGCATGTCAGCGGTGTTTCTAGGCATGAGAAGTCATGTATAAACCGTCTGTAGTAACCATCCATCCCCAAGATGTTTTGTTCCTCGAAGACGTTCTTCGGCAGCTCCCATGTAACTACTACCCTCACCTTCTCTGGGACTACTGATACTCCTGTCTCTGAGATGACATGACCTAGGATGTGAATCTCGTCCATCCAAAAGTGGAATTTTGAGAGTTTAGAATAAAGACGATGCCCCCTCTGTATACTCAAAATGATCTCAAGATGGGTTGCATGGTCGTGTCGAGTGTGAGAGTACACCATGATAACATCCATGAAGACCATGAAGAAGGATTCCAAGTAAGGATGGAAAACTCGGTTCATCAGTTCCATGAAAAATGTTGGCGCATTCGTAAGACCGAACGACATAACTGTATATTCATAGAGGCCATACCTGCTCTTGAATGCTGTCAGAGGTATATCTGAAGGTCTAACGTGCAGCTGATTATAACCGGACCTCAAAGCGATCTTCAAGAACACCCGAGCTCCTAGAATCTGATCGAATATATCATCAATCCTTGTAATGGGATATCTATTCTTGACCATAAACTGGGTAAACTTCCGATAATCCACGCAAAGCCTAAGGGTATCGTCTGCCTTCTTCGCGAATAGGACAGGCGAACCCCAAGGAGAAGTACTTGGTAGGATGAAACCACTTGCCTGAAACTCCTCTAATTGCTTCTTGAGCTCCTAAAACTCAGGTTTATCCACACTATACGGTGGAATGGACACAACTGCTGCTCCTGGCACGAGCTCAAACAAGAAGTATACCTCACGCTCAGGAGGCAGCCTCGAAATGTCTTCTGGAAAGTGATCAACCACCAGAGGAAAATCTAATTGAGAAGTTCCCTGGTCATCCAAATAAATACTAGAAATCTGGGTCGTAACACCTCCTAGACCATGATGCTAGAGTCTGGCTCGACTCGCCTGAACATCCCACTCGCCTTTATGAAGGAAGGGTTCACCCCCTGGTGATAGGAAACTAACCCTGCGGCGATAGCAATCGAAGACTGCCTGGAAGGGAACCAACCAATCCATACCGATAATGACATCATATAATGTAATCTATAGGACATAGAGGTCCCATAAGAAATAATACCATGTAACCTCAACCTCGAGAGGTCACTCCTTGCACTGACGTATGCTAGATTTCCTCATCCCTAAGGGTTTGTCGAGAGTCAACATGTCAGCAGACGAAAAGACACAGTGCTCAAGGCTTTCCACGACAGCATCAGAGATAAATATATGGGATGCACCAGTATAGAAAAGGGAAAAAGGTAAAACTGAGGATAATAAGATCGTACCTCTAACTGTAGAGGGTTCGAGATCCTGCTCCAGATGAATCTTCTCTACAGCAAAAGTCCGGCCTATATCATGGCCCTATGTAGCCGGCTAAAAACCATGAGTTGATCCTCCCTACGCCTGACCACTATGTTCACGTCCTCTACCCTGACCTGAACCTATTGTAGAACTCTAGCCCCCAGTCTTTTGCGGAGCTGGTAATCCTGCTCATCTACGTTGGGTCGAAACTGATCATCCTTCACTAGCCGCTAGAAGGGAAACCTTGAAGAAACGTTGCAGGTGAACCATCTTGCAGCAGGATCGGAACTTCACTGGGTCCCTCGGGCACTGGTGCTACTTATGCCATCTCCTCCCACACTGATAACACACAACTTGGGTTCTAGAAGGGGCATCTAATCTGCCAGAAGGAATACCTCACTTCCTTGGGTCGCCTCGGGTAGACTCTCGGTGGCGCTTCCTGCTGTATGTCTCGAGGGGATCATCCATGGATACTGTACCACCCTAGTCCACAAATCTAGTCTCCATTAGGTTCCTCTCCATGATGTGTTCCTGGTATACTATCAGAGTAATAGAAGTCAACTGAAATACATTCACCTGTGATCTGATCTCTGCTCTGAGGCCTTCCTCAAACATCCTTGTTAGAAACAGCTTGTTATTCCCCAGGACAAGAGTGAATCACTGCAGCTCGATGAAGCGGGAGGAATACTCCATAACTGATAGAGTAACCTAATGTAGTCTCATGAACTCCCCGGCTCGGTCCGCCCTCAGCGTCGCTGGGTAGAAGTAGTTGTAAAACATATGCTGAAACTCAACCAAATTCATAGCCTACTGGTGACCCGTCTGAGAGACTACATTCCACCATCCTTGGCGGACTCTTGCAGGATATACGTCGCGAGCTTCACCCTCCTCTCTAGAGGCATCTGTAGTTGCTCGAAGATGGACAACATGGCTTCCAGCCATGACTCTGCATCTTGTGGTCCTCCATCCCCTATGAAAGTGGGAGGATGCTACTACTGGAAGACCTGCATCAGCTCTTCCATAGTTGGTGCTGGATTCAGAACTCCATAGAAGGTATACATTAATCTCATTAAACCCTATTGGAACTGAGTTTTGGCACAAGTGTCTGGAATCACTACATGTTCCAAGTCCGGAACGATGGGCGGAACTACTGGCAGTCCCTGATCGGTCGTATGAGGTGTACGTTCGCTTCCTGGTTCCTAGAATGCAACAGGAGGACGTCTCGGTGCCAAAGCTCTGAAATACCAAAAAAAACCTTCATTAAAGACAAACACAGTTGCAACATAGGAGAGTAAAACAGAACATGAGGGAAAACCCTTTAAATTTGGATAAAAACATGACTACACTGCGTGTAGTACCACTACACGCCGTGTTTCTTAAAATTTTACCCAGGGCATTACATTGGCCATACCTAGCTGTGTAAATTACCCGGCTACATGGCATCTTTATTAACTACACGGCGTGTACTTACCCTTTTCTCCCTGCTCAGTTACTCATACACGACTATGTCACACGGACTATCCCAGCTGAAGAATACACGACATTTTTGGGGAAGACAAGGAATCAACTGGATATGCCTTACCTGACCCATGTTGTTAGTGATACAGCCTGACACATGGTCGACACTACACGTCGTGTTCCTAAGAGACACAACGTGCACTTGAAGGGAAGCCTCGGCCTGTGTTGTTTCTGACATGGTCGGGTACTCGGCTGATCCTTACATGGCGTCTTCTTAACAAACACGGCGTGTATAGGAGAAGATAACACTGACCCGTGTTTTTCAAGACATGGATGGGTACCTAGGAAAGGATACATGGAATGTGCTTACCAAACACAGCGTGTAATAAACACGCATTAACTTGACCGTGTTGTTAGTTACATGGTTGGGCACCTAGTTAACCTCTACACGGCGTGTACCTAACATACACAGCGTGTTCCTGAAAACCATTTACAGCTCCCTGCCTCTGTCCCCAATGTCAGTGACATGGCCAAAAACTACACGGAGTGTATCTATAAAGTACACGCCCTATATTCTGGGTTTTTCCGGATAGTAGCCTCAAAAATGCACTGGAGACCAAAAAACATAGAAAAACAAGGGTTAAGGTGCCAAATTCCGATCCATGGGGGCCCATACTCCCAGCGAATCAAAGTTTGGCATCATAATGATGCATAAAAAAAGCCACAATATAAGAAATCATGAATGACCAACTTATGATCCATGAGGGCCCATTACACCTCTAAGATCAAATTTTGAAATCTGTGATAAGAAAGCCCCAAACAATGATACCCTATCAACATAATAGGTATTCTATCAGAGCAGCTATCACAACAGCATGCATTGTCTATCACAAATCCCATCACAATAGCATGAAATCTCTAATGCAACCTAGATGGCATGGAAAAATGAATGGCATGTGATCTTCTAACATGTTCCTGTATAATGCATGAGATTATATACCCTCATCTCATCGAGTTGCAACAAAATAGAACCGCAGTCATATATATAGAAACAACACATAACATGTGCATCACCCAATAGTGAAATCAATTAAACTACAACATTTTCAATACTCAAAATTTGAAATATTCGATGAAATTTGGCCATTTCCCTGTATATGGGTTCTAGAACGCCCGAGCACAGCTATTTACCATTTACCTATTCCGTTATATCCCTATATAATCTCGCTAAACATTAATTCTATAGTAAAAGGAAATAACCCCTTGGATACCACATTATAATGACCCGAATCCGGTGCCCTTCCATTGGTTCCCTGTACCCGGTTCACCACATGACCTCAAGCGCATTTGCCCAAATGCCAGAGGCTGCCGACTAGAAGCGAGGGCCTTGGTAAGTTATTGGGGAAACTATTCCCTCATTTGGTAAGGTATAAAAGGCATGAAAACAACAATCAATAGCAGAAGCAATAAGCAGCATACAAACACTAAAACTAATCAGCAGAAGAAATGAACATATAATGATAATGATAATGATGCAGCAGGCATAGTATCTAAGGAAAATAGCAAGCACAACAATGTGTTAAAAGTCTGTTAAAAACAAGTATGAAAGTAAACAGAAACTCTAGCAGGATCGCAAGCCTAAGCTCGGTCATATGCTCTCTGGCTCCAACTGGAAAACATATACCTAAAGTAGAAGGGCCGCAATCCATGTCCACACCTGCAACCATATAACCTATTTGGGCCGAAAAGCAGGACACAAACAGTGTGTGAGACTAATCCTAGTAGGCAATCACCATGAGATCTTTCCCCTACTATTAGTGAGAAATATAGAAAAAGTAAAGGAAATAAATGAAGTAGAGAAGCAGATGTATACTAAATTAATAAATCCTACCAAAATCCATTCACAGTAATTTATTAGTTCAGTACAATAATTTAGATATCAACCATGGAACCTAGAAACGGATCTATACTCCCAAGGGAAGCAAGTAATCACAACAGGTAACTTGGCAGTCTACCTAACCAGCAAGTAGTTCAAACCAAAGCTTGTTCTTTGGCTTGGTGGACTCATCATAACCAACCTACAAATAAAGCACCGACTCTATAGGTGGATCCTACAAGAAAACCCTTCTAGTCAAGTAGAAGTACAAAGGCACAGACACTCTGGGAAGCTCTTGTCGTCAATTCCCATGTGGTCTTGCAAAGAAAGATATAAACTCTTTGAGGAAGCACTTACATCTAATTCCCCCTATAGTCTCACTACGTAATAAAGTAAACTATGAGTAAGCACAATGTCCCATTCCCTTAGGTCCTGTGATCGATACTAATTATAATAGACTCTCTAGGGAAGCCCTAATCTTCAATTCCCCCTTTAGTCTACCACACCAGGTTCACTCATCCCTGAGTTATTTAGTCATTCGTAATCAACTATTAGCAGCCTAAGTAAGTTTAGAAACTACTTGGATAATATCTACAAAGCATCCAAAAGCATATAAACATTAGGAAATACATGCAAATGAGTAAACAGGCATGCTTGTAATGTGAAAAAGGGTTTCCTCGTACGCAAACCATGCCAAATGGAAATCAATAGCCAAAATAGGGGAAACACCCATGGGTGATCCTCAAATATGCTAACAAGAATTTTTAATCATCTAATAACCTCAAAAATACTATCAATCTAAGGCAGATAATGATACAGGATCAAAACCCTAACCGGAGATACCCGATACATGGGTATCCGGCACTTTTGCACCAAAAACTCAAAGACATTCAACATAGGGAAACAAAAAACCTATCTCAATCATAGGAGATTGATATTCTTGAACTTCGGCCTGTGAATCGTCCTAGAAAAGAGTAAATTTCTGCTATTCTATTGCACCCGACGTCGTTCGATTCAAACAACCGGTGAAGGATCGGTGGCTCGGTGAAGAATCGGCCCTCTAGGTCGCTCGGGACGTAATTAGGCAGAGAAGAAGATGAAAACGGGGATTAGGCGTGGCCTCGGTCTGATTAAAGAAATAAAAAGAAAATTAAATAGTGTGTACTTCTTGAGTACATGACATGTACTCACATTTCTGTACGCCGTATTAATCGGACTCCACCTCATCGCTACACCCCGTGTGATTGGCCCAGACACGGCCAGCACACGGCCTCGAGCGGAGGAAATGTACACGGCATGTACTTTCAAAATTTCCAGATTCTCCACTCTTTCATAAAAACGGCCAGAAAAGGAAAACATACCTGAAAAAAAAAGGTCCGAGTTCTTACAACATCTCCCACTCTCAATATGTGGCAGACCACCTTCCTTCCACTTCAGAAGAATGTTTCCCCACCATTCATTGTTCATTTTCATCACCATCACATGCACTATAAACTGTATGATAACATTAATTATACGCAGTTTTAATCTTATAGATTCATTGAGTATCCTTCATGTTGTCGTTCACATAAATATTTTACTCTAGTTTTTAGTTTTTATAAAATGATTCATTTTCATCTATTCTTATCCAAATGAATGAATACCATCGATCATAGTATTATATTCATCCATAAGGTAGGGTGTCTACTCAGTTTCAATCTGTTTTATTGGGATTTATAAAAAAAAATCATGGTTGTTTCATTTGTTGGTTCCTACTGATATTGTTATATTTCACCCGATATTTTAAATTTAATTGTTTCTCTTATTCCTTTAAACAATTTTTTTCATAAATTACATGGTTTAAATTGTTTCAAACATGTTCAGACACCCCCTTGAGAGTGCTTTCTTTTTCAATGTATTTTCTTTGAGCTCGACCAATCAATTTGTTTAACTTCTTGTGTTGTACATCTCATTTTAGTTGTGTTTGATTAAAATAGTCATTTTAGAATGATTATGATCCTTTAAATTTTGTATTTTTTCTTATTTTTTTTCAATTTAATTACTTAATAAAAAGTGAATTAATAATTATATAATGATACAGTTTCTTGCCTCATTTAGTTTTTATGCTTCAAAATTAAATAAATAGCTTCTATTGCATGAGTGTATCAGCTTATATTTGAAGAAGAAATTATATTTTCATACTTTTTCAAAACTTCTACTGTGAAATTTTAGATAAATTTTAGGAAGGGAGAGAATATGGGTTCTGTATTAAGGGCCATACATGGACTCTCAGATCCTGACAGATTTCATCTATGCTCTAGGGGGAGGTGTCGTAGATTTTCTAGACTGAGACTTCTCCATGATCTATAAATACTTATGAGTGACACTGGTTCCAAAATTCCCTCGTCGAGGATGAACCCCTTAGCAATGTGTCTATGCCAAGACTTAGATGATACTTGACCCGTTTAGTTTTATGATCTAGTTGGATTCATGGAAAATCCATGCCCTGAGTGATACATAGTCTTTAAAGAGATTTCCTTGGATGGGATCAATGGAATTGGGAAATTTTAAGTTTGTGCCATAGCTATGCCTTTAGTATGAGATCAGACTCCAACTCTCTACATGAACATATTAATAATGATGCGCTGAAGGTTTATTTTAATTCCAATTGATTCCAAGGAGTGTAGTGGTCCTTTCTGTTATGTTGATGCACATATGGTAGGCACATAATTTAGACCCCATGTTAATGCACGAGCTTGGGTGTATGAATTTCCTTTGTTTTACCTTGAATTTCTATGCTGATATATATAAATATGCATGCACATCCTTCTTATTACTATTTATTCTTTCAGAATCCCCGTTTATTCCGAAGCAGCTGGTTAAGAAAGGGTTCCATAGGGATCCCTAGATGAAATATTTTATTTGGATTCACATAATTTATTATCTACATTTATTTTGTAATGACACACTACATTAAATTATTGCACGAATTTGAAAGGTGTAGACACCATGGGTGCCGACCTACAAGTATTTTATCTCAAACCATGGTTGAGCATCATTGAAACCCGAGTAGATTATATTCATTTTGATATTGACCTATGAAAGTGTTCTTCTATCAATGCATGGATTTTTCTTGCTTCATTAGATGGAGACTAGGGTATAAGTACAAGACTTGCATGTGACGTAGCTGTCACACTTTGTTTCTTTTCTAGTTATTGGATAATATTCTTGGGTTTCTGTTTTATGTTCTTTTAGTTTAGATAGACATCATATCATGACATTATTTTGTGGTCTTCCGCACTTCATTCTTATTCAGTTGTATTATTCTTATTGATTCAACTTTAGATTAATAATTTACATGCTTCCACTATTTATTAATAATTTTTTTAGTTATACTGTGAAAATACTTATTTCCAATTAAGGAATACTCTCCACCATAGAAAATAAAATGGAACTTTCTTCTAGTCAGCAGCCTCGGGAATTTGTGGAGATGTTCTTGAGGATATGTGGCCGACCAGACTCTGGGAACCCATCCGGTGTCTCCTAGTATGAGGACACTACAATGTGTTATTATAGGGGTATTCACTTTTCTATTACTATTTTTTTTAGATACGATATTAGGATATATGGATTTGAAATGTACCATGTTATTCAAAGTAGCTAAGCCATGTATACGAGAACCCTAACTTATATGGTTGGGATTGAATCTAGTGATTAATCTAGTTATTTTTTATAAGATTTATCCATTGGGTGACTCACTTGTTTTGTGTTTTTATTTGTATTGGTATCATTTAGAGAAATAATTTTTATCATTTTTATCCCAAATGATACATGGTAAATAAATTACATGCATTATATTAGGGACCATCAGATTAAAATTAAATGAAAATTTCTTTCCATATCTCCATTTATTGTTCATTTTTGTATTTTCATTTCACTGTAATTGTGTGTTGTGGTAAAAATTATGAAATGTGTGTTTGTTAAATATGATGTTGTGAAATCAAGCTAAATATTAACCAGCCATAATCTGGAAATTTACAGTAGACCATATTTAGAAATCCAACTATGTTTTCTCATCCTAATTGAATCACGGAACTTGAAGCGGGTTATCTATAATATTATGCTCATAGGTAGGATATATACCTAACCTCATTTTCCACCATAGTAGTTTTCATCTTCTTCTTTACTATTTGTATGAAGGTCTATGTTCAGTTGTATCAGACCAATGTCATCACGACATCTTCATGACATGACTCAGGAGATAGGAAATGAGATCATTCCAGAGGTGGTGGGTCCATAAACTCAAGTGGTACCTTTTGTAGTGCCTCATGTGGTACTACCTTCGACCGATCATCTGAGGGACCCTATCACTATTTTCAGGGATAGTCTCTTAATGTTAATTTAGTAATTTTAGAATATCCCCAAACCCACCACATCTATAGTAGACCACACACATGGCTTTCTACATCATCACCCTCCCACCTTCTCAAGAAGCGGAAGACCCCATGCTGGATAATCTTGAATAGAGGCCATAATTTATATCATTGACCGCCTCGTGTCTCTTCCAGAGCGGAGGGTCAAACATAGAGTCTACATGCTATGGGACTCCACTATGTGCTAGTGGGACATTGTTTCTCAGTATGAGAAGACCAGTGACATGGTTTGGGCCGACATCCTAGTGTCTTTGTATGGTCAATTTTTTTCACAGACTCATAGAGATGATCATGAACAGTAATTCCAATATCTTTAGAATGACTCTACAATTAAGCTAGAGTATTCTAAACATTTCACAGAACATCAGTGTTTTCCATTCATTGAATGGATACATGTAGACTACTATGAGGAATTTTGAGGATGGAATTGTGTATACTATTTTTACATAGGTGAAAATATTACATATGACAATTGTGACATATATCGAAAATAAAGTGCTAATTTCAAAATGAAATTTCAGGGAAGCTAGACAAGTGAGCCATGTATGATTATTTTCAAGACATTGCGAAGAATATTCTGGTAGTATGTAACCCTATTTTTAATGTTTGCATGGTGGAAATCCTATCCAAACAGCCCATTTGGATAGCTCTATCACAAGTCATCAATGCGGTATATATGGTCAAAATATTCCACAATGCACAAGAGAACCGAAGATGTGTCGAGCATGATGAAGGTGGGACAACATCAACATTTTTGTTGTTCTTTCTCTTTAGCGTCTAGTGGAAGCAGATTTGGGCCTGAACACCCATCAGGTATGGGATCTATGACTCAAGAACATGTTTGATGTTCTTTTACCACCGGCTTAACAGAAAGAGGTATTATAGGAGGTTGTGGTTGATGAAATCATGTTCTAGATAAACAGCATTAGAGAGTGGACCTGCATAGGCTGACCAGGCCGCACCTCATGGGTGTAGTTCATGTCCCATGTACGCAGTGCAATCAACACTAGAGGAGGATATTAAAATACCATCTAAATTTAGAGGTACTATTCTCATAGCCTCTACTTCTGTTTAGGCAATTTTTTATATCATCACATCACACTCCTTTTTATCTTCTATTTTTGTTGAAATTCTGGGTTTTCAATTTGAGTACCCTTGCGACATCATGTTCCTCAACACTTCTTCAAGAGTTAGGACAGAAGGAATACACCGGTTTCAAGAGTGACCCTATAGATCGATGGGTACTGTTTTGTTTGAAATTTCTATATTCTCGATATTTCTTTCATTGAAGTCATTCTTGGTATGAACTGGCTTGATCTTTTTTGTTGTCATGGGGATTGCAATCAACGTCTGGAGACCATTACATCCCCTGATGAAAAAACATATCTACACAAAGAAGAATGAGATATATTGGTATATCGAGCTATGACTAAATATGTAGGGCTAGGCAGAGTGATAGAACAATTATCAAGTCTCTTCATGAGTGATCAGGGAATGTGGTTTGATGAACTCCCTATAGTTTTGGATCTTTTTAGAGAAGTCATCCCTGACCATTTCACTAGATTACATTTATAGGTTTATGGAGTTCACTATCAAGATCATTCTAGGTGTGGCACCAGTTTCCATTTATCCTTATAGGATTGATCCAACAGAGCTACTTGAACTCAACAAGCATATTGAGGATATCAAGGAAAAGGGTTTCATCATACCTAGCACATCGATGTGGGGTTCACTTTTTATTTTCACCAAGAAGGGAGACAGTACCCTTTTGTTATATGTGGATTATCGTTGACACAACCAGCTTATGGTGATGAACTGATATCCATTGCATTGTATTGGTGATCTCATCAATCAGCTCTAGGGAGAAATTGTTTTCTCTAATGGTGATCTGAGGTCAAGATATCACCATTTCCAAGTGAGACCATCAGACATATTGCGTACAACATTCTGAAGTAGGTACGGATTATACGAGTATTTGGTTATTCCATTTGGACCCACAAATGTGATGGATGTCTTCATAAATCAGATGAACTAGGTTTTTCAGCTATATCTTGATTCTGTTGTGGTAGTATTCGTAGATGACATCATGGTTTATTCTCATTCTATAGATGACAAGGCCACCCATCTCTAGTTCGTGTTACGTACACTGAGAGAGATCCATCTATACAATAAACATAGAAAATTATACATTAGGATTGATAAATATCAATTCTTGGTTCATATTCTATCTAAAGAAAGATTATCATTAGACCTAGAAAATTTAAGTTAAATAGTTTCATGGGTGAATCCCAATAATTTATTTGACTTCCACATTTTCTTGACACATTTTATATGTTATAGGAATTTCATTGAGGATTTATCCCACTTAGCAGTTCCTCTTATGCCCCATACAATGATAGGGTTATAATTCATCTGGTCAGAAGCATGTGGAAAATCTTTTTAGGGGTTGAATGGATGACTAAACTCAACTTTTGTCATGATTCTTCCCGATCTTGATAAAATATATATTGATTTCTGTGACACTTCAAGAATGAGACTAGGTGCCGATTTGATGCGGGGTGATCGAGTCGTGGCTTATGGTCCTGCCAGGTGAGACCTCCTGAGTTGAATTATCCTACACAGGACCTTGAGTTGGTTGCTTTGGTCCATGATCTATGTTGTTAAAGATAGTAATTTTTGGGTGAATGATTCGTTTTTACACAGATCATAAAATCTTAAAATATATATTCACTCAACAAGACTGGAAAATTAGGCATCTCTGATGGTTTGAATACTTTCAGTCATTTTCCTTTGAGATTTATTATACAGCTGGTAAGGGTAATTCCATGGAAATTTCATTGAGCCACAAGACACAGACACAAGAAATTTAGGTAGCCAGCTATGAGGGCCAGATGATGGATTTGTTTTTTGAGATGCATTTGGAGGATCAGGAATAGTAATTGAAACTAGTTCAAATAGCAGTTACATTGACATCCTCTCTTCTAGAGAAAGTATGCCTATGATAGTTGACTGATCCTGAGGGTCTAATTTTAATGGAATGTGTTATTGGAGGGAACAATACTCCATGTTGGGTTGATTATGTAATTGAAATTATGTTTTACCTATACCGTGTATGGGTGCCTTTTGGAAAATGGGAATAGTTGATGAAAGAATCTGACACCCCCATTTTACTAGTTCATCTGGACAAACAAATATGTACAGAGACATGTGTTGACAGTACTAGTGGCCACGTTTGAAAAATAACACAACAAGTTTCACCACTTGGGGCTCCATGTATCAATAGGTGAAGGAAGAGCATCAGTGTAACACCCAGAGCTTCCACTCTACACTTCTCTTTGAATAATAGAGTAGCGTGTGTTATACGCTACATCGAGTTCTAACACACACCACGACCAATCAATGTAGCTGTTTTGAATAGTAATACCTACTTTTTAAAATTTTAGAAAATTTTTCTCTCAAAATGGACTTTATTTTTGGATTCGGAGTATCGAATTTATCCTAAGGTGAAATATTGGTACTTTTCGGAAAACTTTAATATTTTGATGAATAGTGTAAATTACTAAATTGTAATTAAAAACAAATTTTTTATTCAAAATAATTATTACTGATAATTTATGAATTTGAGTGGTTTTAAAGTATTTATTAGAATATATTTTTACCATTTAATACAATTTTGGTCATTGGAAATAATTTCACTATTAAACCGGACATAAACAAGTATCAATCTTTTGATAGTTATTATATCTTAAAAACACGCTTTTTATTTTGGCAGCGGGAATTAATTTTAAATTAATTTCTGCCACTTCTGTGTTTTGTATTTAGAAAACTGGATTCCAAATTTGGAATCAAGATGTCCAAATTGTGTAAATAGGTAACTTTTATTTTTAGACATTTTGAATAATTACTTCGGTAAATATTTTATTTACCATGGTTAAAGGGTTAATCTGGTAAATAAGGGTTAAGAAATAATATTATATTAAACTAAATTACCCTAAAACGTGTCCTAACCTTATTTGTGGTTACATGTCCAACCATGGGCATCTTTGGGTCGATTTTGGGACCCCATGAAGCCACTTGTAGGTGATAGGGGCACTTTATTTTATTTATGTTAAAATAAATAAAAAATGACATAAGAATATATATTTTAGAAAAACATTTTTTACATAGGGTTATAATGTTTTATTTTAGACTATAAATATTCATCATAAATATAACAATATTTCCTACATAATGATATTTTTATTTATAATTTTTAGACATAGAATAATTTAAATTATTTATGCCACAATGGTGACACAATAATTTCCATAATACTGAGAAATTAAAATGAATGATATTATAGATACCCAAATAAAAAGAATTTGAGACATTTTATGAATTACACTAATTTTCTAGGATAATATTACATGTTAGGAGTGATTTAATTAACTTTTTTTGAGGTAATAATTCTGTTATGATTTTTACAAAAATCAATTATTGAATAGTGTCAAAATTGACATAAAAGAGTTTTTTAAACAAATATTATATTATTAATTGATATTAAATTTCTACAAATCTAAGGATCGTCCAAGAGACTTTTATAATGATAGATTTATCATTAATGGACCATTTTGGGTTCTCTTGGATGTATATAGTATGTTCATTAACCATATAATATAAAAATACAAAGGGACATTGTAAAAGTGAAACTAATTAACTAAGAGTTAATACATAAAGATATGGTTAGTACAATGACCCAAACCTGTCTAAATCCTATTGGTTGAGTGGTTTGAGACCTATAACCACCTTAAAATTTAAATAATCTACTTTGGAGCAATTAGAATCCGAATATTAATTTATTATAAAATAATATTTCTAGATTTTCCAAAGGTGCCCCTCACCCCTCTTATAAAAGGGCACTCCACCTTCTCATTAACTCACACCTTAAAAGCCTTTTGGTTCGGCCAAATACTGCACAAATACTCATTGAACTTCCCTCACTTCATCTTACATGCATTATATTAGTCATAAAGCCAACATAAGAATCCCTTTTGATCAAATCAAAAGGAAGAACCCAAAGAAGAGGTAATGATTTCACCACCCTTTTTCATGTTCCTTTTTTTCTTCCACTTCCTCTTTATTTGTTATTACCATTCTAAAATAATTACTCCAGTATATTTTATATATTGTGATGTTATTATAAATATGGTACAACCATATTCATTATTCTATCCATCCTTTGAATAACATGTCACCATACATGCGTACGTACGGCTTACTGTCTCCACGTCGTGGTTTAATTGTTATTCAATAAATTATTATTTGGATGGGTATAATAATGATGTGTAAATCATTTAAATAATAAATATAACATGATAAGTATTATTTATATATGATATACCATCCAATTAAAAATTATTTTAATATCAGAAGAATGATATTTTTGCTCGTGCGTACCTACAGATTACCGTCTCAGAGACGCGATGAGATTCATTTCCAAGTTCACCATTCATCGACGATTATAAAAATATATATATTACTAATAAGTATGTAATATATGAAATAATAATGCTACTGGAGATTTATATATATATATATATATATAAGTATTTATGTACTTAAATATATCTTATTCACATAACTCCGTTCAATACTATATGAAAACAGAAACAACGTTTATGCGTACGTACGGACTACCGTCTCCATAATCAGTGTTTTCCATTTCATATATATATATCTATTATACATATTTATATTATAAATATATATGATATTTTTATCATGTTTTATATTCTGGAATTATTTAAATCATGATCTAACTGATACAACTAAGAGTGACAAGTTAAAACACGTAAGATAAAGAAAGTGATTATTACCCGAAATATTAACTTAACATGGAAATTATTATTAAATGGTTAATATAAAGTCATAAATAAATCATGTATGATATCAAAGATATTAATATGGTTATGGTATAATTTAAAAACATACTACAAGCTTCATACACGAGGTTAAATGTACCCTCAATGAAAGGAAAGTGCAAGGTAAGGGGTTTTCATCTCACTACTTATTCCCGTGATATTCATGCCATATTGCCACCATTACCTTTTGTGTGGTGTATTAACTTCCCATAATTATATTCTATGTGTAATGCACTTTAATTTATTTTTATTTACATATTCATTGTATGATACCTCTTTCATGGGTTGTATGTTTCGTATGTTACCATATTGGTAAGGGTTTATTTCGAAATCTCTTCATTATCTGAGGTTGTATATACATAATAATCTCCTGGGATCTCTTTATCATCTACATCCATGTTTCTTAAAAATTTAATTCAAAACATTTTTACTATTTACAAGAATATTAGTTAAAGACATTTATACCCTTCTTTGACTTTTTCTAAGAGGTTTATAAAGGAATCGTTCCGTCGTTTTCCAAAAAAGGTCCTTTTGAACATTTTTGAAAAAATTAAGGTAAGAATGTTTTTTAACCTATACGACAGGTGTGGTTATTCTCCACCATTATTACACCTTTGAAGGTTCCTTCACAACCTTATAAATATATTTTTCCAAATAATGGTTTTCTCTATAATTATGCGACTTTTAAATGATTAAAAAAAGAGATATTTCTCTCAAATGGTATTGATTTCATCTATGTCAATATCCTTTGATAAATTTTGAACTTGTTTAATGTTGATTTATTATGATAAAAATCAGCCATATTGTATTTAAGGTATTGTGATATTTTTGACTATGGATGAGTTATTTTTATTCCATTAATGGTTTATGATTACTGTTTTGACATTTTGTATGTTAGTTTTAATATGAATGTTTATGTTATATTTCATCCACCTCTTAAGATGAATGTGTTGGACTAGTATGTACCAGGTTGGGGACCGGTAAAAGTAAGCCTCCTAGTTGGTGTCCGGTTATTAGAGGCACTCCGGGTTGGTGTCCGGTTATTAGAGGCACTCTGGGTTGGTGTCTGGTTATTAGAGGCACTCTGGGATGAAGTCCGGTTACAGAGGCTGTCTGGGTTGGGTTCTGGTTACAGATATCCCTTAGGTCTTGGCATGAGGCCTCGATACAGAAATTAAAGATCGACATCATGTATTCCATCATTATGAAAGTGGTTAGTGATATTGCATGTGATTATTCGATTATTAGAATATCCATGTGAAAAAGTAAATGAAATTATTTCATTTTATTTCTGCCATATTATGCTGAAGTTCACGTTTAAAAGGCTTTTGTTTTAGTTTTATACATTGCCTTAAATGTTTATGATTATTTTTGAATGTTTTCGTTGTATTTCTTACCCTTACTGAGCATTTGAGCTCACCCCTTTCTATGTTTCATTTTTCCCAGGATTCCTAGAAGTGTAATGTGATTGATATGCAGGGTTAAGACAAGGGAATAATGGTGTTCATAAAGATTATTTATGTTGTTTTTTTATGCCTTAATGTGAAAATTTAACATTCATATATGTGATCTATTTTTCTAAGACTGCAAAACTGGTCGGTCCTTCAGGAATTGATTCCTTGTAATCGTGCCAATTTATTAAAATAATGCACTGAATCTAGGTAACTGGGGTCGGGGTGTTACAGTTGGTATCAGAGGAAGTTCAGTACAATCCTTGGAAGCTAGATTTAGATAAAATATGATTAGAGCACATAGATTTAATATGGACATTGAGGATTAGTATATAAGAACTTCCTAGAATTTTGGTATTGTAATGATTTTGTGAATTTTTCGAGCAATACATCCCTGTCTGGATACGAGTAGGTAGAGGTGGCTCTGGCACAGATGTAGCTAGGGGTAAAACCTGAAAAGACCGCTTTGAGCTAGACTCAAACGGGAACTGGTGCACGGCAATGGGTCGTGATGCACTCTTGGTTACGACACTCCCGGGGGATATTATTAGGATAATTTTCATTTTAATTACAAACCATTATGAAGGGATTGTGAGTATATACTTATTAAAAGAAAACATTTTTATGATTATGAATTATTTCCATAAACTGTTCAATTTGTGTTAGGTAGTTTACAAGTTTGGTAATTATTCATTACAATTCATAAACTAAACTAGTCTATGCTATTGTATAGAAATGGCGCTCAGTAGAAGGGATGTGAACTCTCGTAATACGCATGATCCAAAGAGTAAGAAGGATCATATCTTTCGTGGTCCTAAGCCAGAATTTTGAAGTGGAATAGTTTCCCACGTATTATCATCATAGGAAGAAATAGAGTCATGTGTTGATAAGATGAGTAAAGAATTCTCGGATTCCTATGGTTTTGAAGGGAAACAAAAGAAGAAAAGGATGGAAGAGAGAAAGATGGATAAAGGGAAGAGGGAAAAGAATAATTTTCCCATATGTGATAACTGTGGGAAGAAACACCCTGGAAATTTCTTGAAAGGAATGGGAGTTTGTTATAAGTGTGGAGGAAAAGGGCACAAAGTACGTGACTGAAAGGGTAAAAAATGATTTCAAATGTACAATGCTTCATTTGCAAGGAGTTTGGACACAAGGAGAACCAATGTCCCGGTCACCAGACTATGCCGCAAATGATGCTATTGGATAATAATCAAGTTATGATACTACCACAGATGAAGAGGAATGACTAGTGTTCTTCTCTTGTTATTTTAGAATTATTTCATTTAATTATTGTATCAATGATGTTCTAGAAATAAAAAAAAATTATTGTAATGCACTACTTTTTAATTAAGGATTTGAGATTTTGTGGTACTATGAAAAGTGACTCTACAACGAGTTAATTTTTTTTTTGAAATTACATGGTTGACAGAAAGATAAGCCTTAATATGGTCCTAATATTGAGGTAGTGATTTTGGAATAAGAGATGGTTGATTTTGTTAATTCATGATTTTGTGGTGTTATAAAATAATATACGAGGAAGGCATTCACATTCTATTACCTGGAAAAAAGGATCCTCATTATGTTTAACTTCCTTGTAAATTTTGGACTGTGAGTTTGGATAATTGTATTTTGGATAAGTCTAATGGTTGGAATAGATTAAGTTTGAATGGTTATTTTTTTTGGATTTTTATAAATGGACAACACGCATACCGTGTGACGACCTGTCGTGTCAAACAAAGCTGCAGGAATCGAACCCACACCCATAGTGCAATTGGGATTTATCGCCTACCATTATGATACATGAAGTTCCCGGATGGTATAATGTAGTTTCTTTACATAAAGGGTCTGATATGTGAAATATAAATTCATTATATTTGAAAGCCTATACGATTATGATAAATAGAGTATTCTTGAGTTGTATTATGTTTTGGGGTGAAAGATGAGTTTGTGGTAGAAATTTATTAATGAATAAAACTCTCATTATAAAGTAAGTATATCTCGTTAGGATCTTAGCCAATCTCGTAAATAAATTTCTCAACATTATGAAAAGGAACTTAGAACAAAAATGTTGTCCTAGATGGTACCTTATATCATCACTAATTTATGGCTTTGGGATTGTTGGCCTTTTCATAGCCATGTTCTCTACCACTCTCCATCAGATAATGGATGGTTAGATTTCTCTTCCATATCCATATTTTCCTACATGGAATACTATTATGTGTTATTTTCAGTAATCTTCATACTTTCCAATCTTTATTTTAAATAGAGGCCTCATCAATTCATTTTTCGATGTGGGATTTCAACTAAGATATTTTGAAATGTCAAAAATGGGTTATCATAATACCTTAGGATTTGTTGAACCGATGGTATTTTAAATCATCATAGATTGATGAATTTAAGGACCTTAATTTTAATCGTGTTCTTAATTTATGACCTCAATCACTACCTATAAATATTTACATTTTTCCTCCAATTATATGTCTAAAATTTCTACCCATGTCCTCCTAATAGAGATCATAATTTTTTGGTGACCCTTTCATTTCACTTTTCATCTTGTTAAGATTAAATTTTATTAACCAAATTTCCGATATGAGTTTTTTCACAAAGATATTTTCTATTTTCAACCTTTATTTTCAAAGAACAATATCAAATTGTGAGGACGCAATTTATTAATGGAGGTTAGAATGTAACACCTCGAGCTTCCATGCTACGCTTCTCTTTGAATAATACAGTAGCGTGTGTTATACGCAACTTCGAGTTCTAACACACACCACGACCAATCAAAGTAGCCGTTCTGAATTGTAATACCTACTATTTAAAATTTTAGAAAATTTATCTCTCAAAGTGGACTTCATTTTTGGATTCTGAGTATTGAATTTAGCCTAAGTTGAAATTTTTGTACATTTCGGATAACTTTAATATTTTGATGAATAGTGAAAATTAATAAATTTAAATTTAAAAAAACTTTTTTAATCAAAATAATTATTAGTGATAAATTATGAATTTTAGTGGTTTTAAAGTATATTTAGAATATATTTTTACCATTTAAAACAGTTTTGGTCATTGGACATAATTTCACTATTAAACCGGACATAAACAAGTATCAATCTTTTTATAGTTATTATATCTTAAAAACACGCTTTTTGTTTTGACAGCGGGAATTAATTTTAAATTAATTTCTGCCACTTCTGTGTTTTGAATTTGGAAAAATGTATTCCATATTTGGAATCATGATGTCCAAATTGTGTAAATAGGTAACTTTTATTTTTAGACATTTTGAATAATTACTTCGGTAAATATGTTATTTTCCATGGTTAAAGGGTAAATCTGGTAAATAAGGGTTAAAAATAATATTATATTAATACTAAATTACCCTAAAACGAGTCCTAACCTTATTGGTGGATACATGTCCGACTATGGGCATCTTGGTTCGATTTTGGGACCCTATGAAGCCACTTGTTGGTGATAGGGACACTTTATTTTATTTATGTTAAAATAAATACAAAAATGACATAAGCATATATCTTTTAGAAAAACAATTTTTACATAGGGTTATATATTTTTTATTTTCGACTATAAATATTAATTAGAAATATAACAATATTTCACACAAAATGGTATTTTATTTATAATTTTTAGACATTAAATAATTTAATTTATTTATGCCACAATAGTGGTGCAGTAATTACCATAATAGTGAAACATTAAAATGATTGATATTGTAGATACCCAAATAAATATAATTTGAGACTTTTTATGAATTAAACTAATTTTATAGGTTAATATGACATGTTATGAAATATTTAATTAATTGTTTTCGATGTTATCATTTTGTTATAATTTTTACAAAAATCAATTATTGAATAGTGTAAAAAATGACAAAAAAGAGTTTTTAAAACAAATATTATATTATTAATTGATATTAAATTCCTAAAAATCTAAGGTTCATCCAAGAGACTTATATCATGATATTTTTATCATTAATGGACCAATTGGGGGTATCGTGGATGTATATAGTATGTTTATTAACCATATATTAGAAAAATACAAAGGGACATTGTAAAAGTGAAAATAATTAACTAAGAGTTAATACTTAAAGATAAGGTTAGTATAATGACCCAAACCTATCTAAATTATATTTTTTGAGTGGTTTTAGACCTATAACCACCTTAACATTTAAATAATCTACTTTGGAGCCATTAGAAACCGAATATGAATTTATTATAAAAATAATATTTCTAGCTTTTCCAAAGGTGCCCCTCACCCCTCTTATAAAAAGGCACCCCCCCCCGTCTCATTAACTCAGAACCTTCAAAGCTTTCTGGACCGGCCAAACTCTACCCAAATACTCTCTCAACTTCTGTCACTTCATCATAGAGGCCTTAATTTAGTCAGGAAGCCAACTTATGGAGCCCTTTTGATCAAATCAAAATGAAGAACCCAAAGAATAGGTAATGATTTCACCACCCTTTTTCAAGTTTTTTTCTTCTTCCACTTCTTCTTTCTTTGTTATTACCATTCTAAAATAATAACTCTAGTATATTATATATACTGTGATGTTATTATAAATATGGTACAACCATATTCAGTATTATATCCATCCTTTCAATAACATTTCACCATACGTGCGTACGTACGGCTTACCGTCTCCACGTCGTGGTGTAACTGTTATTCAATAAATTATTTTTTGGATGGGTATAATAATGATGTTTAACTCATGTAAATAATAAATATAACATAATAATTATTCTGTATATATTATATACCATCCAATTATATATTATTTTAATATCAAAAAATGATATTTTCGCTCGTGCGTACGTACGGATTATCGTCTCCACAACACAATGAGATTCATTTCCAAGTTCACCATTCATCGACGATTATAAAAATATATATATTACTAATAAGTATGTAATATATGACATAATAATGCTACTGTAGATATATATATATATATATAAGGATTTATGTACTTACATATATATTATTCACTTACTTCCGTTCAATACTATATGAAAACAGAAACAGTTTTCAGGCGTACGTACGGACTACCGTCTCCATAAACGGTGTTTTCCATTTCATATATATCTATTATACATATTTATATTCTAAATATATATGATATATTTATCATGTTTTATATTCTGGATGTATTTAAATCATGATCTATGTGATAAAACCATGAGTGACATGTTAAAACACGTACGATAAAGAAAGTGATTGTTACCCAAAATGTTAAATTAACATGGAAATTATTATTAAATGGGTAATATAAATTCATAAATGAATCATGTATGATATCATAAATATTAATATGGTTCTGGTATAATTTAATAACATACTACGATATTCGTACAGTAGGTTAAACGTACCCTCGACCAAAGGAATGTGCAAGGTAAGGGGTTTTCATCTCACTCCTTATTCCTGTGAGATTCATGCCATATTGCCACCATTACCTTTTGTGTGGTGTATGTACTGCCCATAATTATATTCTTTGTGTAATACACATTAATTTATGTGTATTTACATATTAATTGTATGATACCTCTATCATGGGTTGTATGTTTCGTAAGTTACCAAACTGGTAAGGGTTTATTTTGAAATCTCTTCATTATCCGAGGTTGTATATACGTAATAATCTACTGGGATCTCTTTATCATCCACATCCATGTTTCTTAAAAATGTATTTCAATTTTTTTTACTATTTACAAGAATATGGGTAAAATACATTTATACCCTTCTTTGACTTTTTATAAGAGTTTTATAAAGAAATCTTTCCTTCGTTTTCCAAACAAGGTCCTTTTTAACATTTTTGACGAAATTAAGGTAAGAATGTTTTTTTAAAACATATATGGCAGGGGCAGTTATTCTCCGCCGTTAATACACCATTGAAGCTTCCTTCACAAGCTTATAAAGATATTTTCAAAATAATGGTTTTCTCTATAATTATGCGGCTTTCAAATGATTTTAAAAAAAGAGATATTTCTCTCAAATATTATTGATTTTATCTATGTCAACATCCTTTCATAAATTTTAAAATTGTTTCAAGTTGATTTATTATTATACAAATCATCCATATTGTATTTAAGGTTTTGTGATATTTTTGACTATGTAGGAGTTATTTTTATTCCATTAATGATTTATGATTAATGTTTTGACATTTTGTATGTTAGTTTTAATAAGAATGATTATGTTATATTTCATCCTCTTATTAAGATGAATGTGTTGGACTAGTATGTTCTGGGTTGGGGACCGGTAAAAGTAAGCCCTCCAGGTTGGTGTCCGGTTATTAGAAGCACTTCGAGTTGGTGTCTGGTTATTATAGGCACTCTGGGTCGGTGTTCGGTTATTAGAGGCACTCCGGGATGGAGTCCGGTTACAGAGGCTCTCGGGGTTGGGTTCTGGTTACAGTTATCCCTAAGGTCTTGGCATGAGGCCTCGACACAGAAAGTAAATATCGGCATCATGCATTCCATCATTATGAAAGTGTTTAGTGATATTGCATGTGATTAGTCGATTAGTAGAATATCCATGTTAATAAGTAAATGGCATTATTTCATTTTATTTCTACCTTATTATGCTGATGTTCAAGTTTAAGAAGATTTTTTTTAGTTTTATACATTGCCTTAAATGTTTATGATAATCTCTGAAAGTTTCTCTTGTATTGCTTACCCTTAATGAGAATTTGAGCTCACCCCTTTCTATGTTTTAATTTTCCCAGGATTCTGAGAAGTGTAATATGATTGATATTCAGGGTTAAGCCAAGGGAATAATGGTGTTCATAAATATTATTTCTGTTGTTTTTTTTGTCTAAAATTGAAAATGTAACATTCATATATGTGATCTATTTTTTCAAGACTGCTGAATGGATCGGTCTTTCGGGACTTGATTCCCTGTAATCATGCCAATGTATTAAAATAATGCACCGACTCCAGGTAACTGGGTTGGGGAGTTACAATCAACGATATGCAGGACTCCTAAAACCACTATCTATTCTTGAATGGAAATGGAATTACATCACCATGGATTTTGTTATAGTGTTTACAGGATCGTCACAAGGAAACAATGAATTATTGGTTATTATCGATAAGTTAAACAAGGATGGGAACTTCTTACTTGTATGAGAGACCATTATAATTGATGAGTTGGGGATGAGGTCCATCCCTGAGGCTGTTAGAATTCATGGCATACCTAGTTCTATGACCTCAGACAGATATGCCTACTTTACTTCATGATTCTAGAAAGGGTTTCAAAATGTGTTGGAGTCATATGTACTTTTGAGTTCTTTATATCACACTCAGAATGATGGGTAGTCTTAGAGAACTATATGAGTGTTTGATGACATGTTATGGGCCTGTATCCTCAATTTTGGAGGTTATTAAGAGACACACACCCCACTTATGGAGTTTACCTATAATAAAATTTTCTAGGTAATAATTCAAATTTCTTCTTATGAGGCCCTCTATGGTAGACTGCGTTGTCCACCTTTATGGTGTCTGAAAAAAGGTGAGGCGGCTCAGTGGGTCCCCATCTTCATCAAGATATTTTTAGAATGTTCATCATAATCAGAAGCATATGACTATATCTTAGTCTGGAAAAAATTCTTATATTGAACGTCACCATAAAACATTGGAGTTCGATGCGGGACATCGAGTCTTCTTCTATGTTTCTCGAAGGATAGGTCACAAGTGTATCATGATACTAGGAATGTTATCATCAAGATATTTTCATCCATTTGATATATTGTAGAGTTTTTGGCTAGTAGCCTATCATATACAGTTACCTCAAAGGTACCATGACATGCAAGACATTTTCCAAGTGTCTCATCTCCAACCATATCATCCTAAACCATCTAATTATTTTGATCCGGACCACATCGAGCATGAGGAAGATGAATCCTTTGAGAAGAATCTGATCCATATTTTAGACTATAGCACAAACTTCCTTCGAGGTAGGTTAGTCCCATTGGTCCGGGTGTTATGGAAACATAGACACATTCAGGATGAGACCTGGGATCGAGAGACATATGTATGTGTACTGTGGGTGGAGCTTTTTTCTAATGATGTCCCACTACCCTCGTAAGGGAAATTCAGGGACAAGTTGTCTTAAGGATAGCATGTTGTAATGTCCCGAATTTAATCACATATGTTCCATTATAAATTTCGGTTTTCTAATTATTTAATTCAACCCAGGCTATGCACCTGCGCACCCTACAACGGGTCCCTGAGAACATTTTATATTATGTAATTGACTGCATGAGATCAATGAAAACTGCTATATCCTAATTTAGCATTGTGTAATCAAATTAAATAATTAATTTATAAATAAAAATATTTATGGAGAGATTAAATGAAAATTGTAAATAATTAAATAAGGGAATAAAATATATTTAAATATAAAATAAATAGGGGTTATAAAAAAATAAAAATAATTAAAGTGGGAAAATACAATTTTTATTATTTTTATCTTCTTTGTTTTCCATCCTTTTTTATTTTATTTTATTTCAATTATATATCCCCTTTTTTAAATTTAATTTTTTCTTATTTTTTTCTTTTCATTCAGTAGTTTTTATTTCTTTTCTCTATTCTATTGTCTTATCCATCTCTTACGACGCGCCTGCCCCTCTCCATATGTGGCACACCTCCTTCCTTCCACATCATAAGATCGCTACAACTCTATTTTTCATCCATATTATTCACCATAAGGTGTTATGAAAACCTTACTATATGTCTAATTGTACATAGTTGTAATTGTAGAGTTTAGTTGAGTGTCCTTCTTGAATTATCTCACAAAAGGCTATTACACTATTTTTTGGTTTTTCTAAAATCATTTTTGGTCATCTGTTCAAGGAAAAATCAAAGCCTTATGCAGATAATAGGATCATCTCCAACCATAAGGATGGAATTTTACTCACTTTTCCTCCATTTCATTGTGATTTATAAAAAATGATAATGTCGTTCATCGGTGCCTAGAAACTTATTTTAATTTCACTCAATATTTTAAATTTAATTGTTTCAAATATTCATTAAAGCCATATTCATCATAAATTAAATTTTTTAAATTTCTTAAACATGGTAGGAATCTACATAGGTCTGCCTTTGTGGTTGATATATATTATGTCAGCCTGAGAATTCAATTTATTTAATTTCATGTGTTGCACATCCAATTTTTGTTGTGTTTAAATTAAATAATAATCTAAGACTGATTATGAACCATGAATTGTTGGATTATTGTTAGTTTTTTCCCGATTAAATTATTAATTAAAATGTTCCTTTATCTTCTTATGATGACACCGTATCATTCCTCATTATGTTTTTAACCTGTAATATTAAATTAATACCTTTTTTGAACAGGTGTATCTGGTTATATTTCAAACTACAATTATATATGAAAATTATGTAATATTAGTTGCTGAGAATTTGTAATTAAATTTAGTGTTGGGAGATAATGTGGGTTCCATATTAAGGGCCACACATGAAATATTCATTCCTGACTGATTACCTCTATGAATTGGGGGCGGTGTCTTATGGTTTGCCCGACCGAGACTTCCCTGGGCTCTCTAAATACTTATGAGTTATAATGGTTCAAAAAGGTCACATTGAGGACAGATCTAGTGGTAATGTGTCTATGACTAGCCTCATATGATACTAAACCCCTTTCCTTGAATGATCGAGACAAAATCATTGTAAATCCATTCCCCGACTGATACAGGGTATTTCGATAGATTTCCGTGGACAATCTTAGTGGTACGGGGAAATTTGAAGGATGTACCGTAGAGATTTTTTAGGACATTCTCAGACCCCAAGTATCATCATGAACATATTAATATTGAAGTACTTAATGTTAATGTTAATTCCATGGGATTATCTTGAGATTTTTTATTATTTCTAGTATATTGATGGGAATATGGTTTAAAAATAATTTAGACCCCATGTTAAAGAAAAATCATGGGGTATTCCTATTATATGTTTTACCTTGAATTTACCGGGTAATATATATATATATATTTGTGTATACTAGTTATTATAGGTACTTATTTTAGACTCCTAGCATAGGCCAATGGAGGTGATTAGGGACGAGTGTTGTTGGGAACTCTGGCCGAATAATTTTATTTTTCAAGGCCTAATTGATTATCGTTATTTATTATATAATGACACACTGCCTTAAATTTCATCATAAAATGTAATGGTTTAGGAACTGTGTGTTCCAACCTACAAGGATTTTTTCTGACACCCTACATAGGATTTTTTGAAACCCACAAAAATTATATGCTTTCTAGAATTGAAAAAGTAAAGCATGCTTCTACCGATGCCTGAATGTTTTTACTAGGTTGGATAGATACTAGGGCAGAGGACCGAGCCTTGATGCTGATGTAGTTTTTTAAAATTCATGTCTTTTCATTTTAGTTGGTAATATTCTCAGGTTTTTATTTTCCATGATTTTAGTTTTGATAGACATCATAACAAGAAATAGGTTTTTGAGATTCCACACTTGATTATTATTCAGTAGGATTATTCATATTGCTTCAGCTATACGTTATTCATTTATATGCTTCTATTATTTGTTATTAATTGTTTTATACTTCTTCTGTGATAACAACTATTACCTATAAGGAATAGTCTCCACTTAAAACACTAAAATGGCCCCTGCTGCTTGTCAGTAGCCTCTTGCATTCGGGGAGATGCACTAATGGTTATGTTGACATCCCGGCTCAGGGCACCCATCTGGAGGCTCCCAGGATTGGGATGCTACAAAAAAACTCATTTATTTGTTTATATTGTCAATGAAATATGTAAGGGGATATTTATTGAAACCTAAGGGTATATAGTGGTTTTTTTCATTTTAAATTTTTTTATTATTAATGTATAAGTTCATTACATTGGATTTGTTGAAACAAGTATTTCTGGAAGTTATTATATATTTTAATGAAAATTGGAGGATAATTTTTTATTTGTTTTCAATAAAATATTTAGTGTGATCATTGCTGTTCAAATCATAAATGGAGATATGTAAATTGATGCATGTCATATAAAACAATAAATAATATTTTAAATGTAGAATCATGTGTAGATGATTTTAGCGACCATTAGATTTGTTGTTTATAATATTGATAGCCAAAGTAAATGAATGATTTCCAAGTTAACTAAATGATTAATCCATCCAATGTATGAATTTCATGTTCCACACTATGAATATTACATGGATGATCTTTTCGATGTTTTTAAATAGTGTTAGTGTTTATCTGATGAAGCTATGATTTGTTTTGAATGAATTATTTAATTATCATGTCAAATATGAAAAATGAAAAATATATTTATTTTATACTGAGGGTCACCGATGATTTTTTAAACCATATATTATATTTTCTCTACACTATATAAAAAGAATAACTGAATTTATCATATATTGATGTATGTAAGTAATTTTGGTCGTGCTCATAATATATTTTTAAATAACTGTATCATAATAAACATACTTATAGGATACATAATTGTATATCTTGAGTAAATTTAATATAATTCATTCACATGAATTATTTTCGAAAAATGACACAATATTTAATCATAAAATAGAAGTATTTGAGGATACTTTTAGACAATATATCATCCAAATATTAGAAATTTGGTTGTGTGAGGCAATTTTTTTAATTTCTATTTTGTGTTTTCATATTTTATATATTTTTAAATAGTGGTAAAGTGTTCGTATTATTCAATTTTGATTCTATTCATGGTAAAAACATTATAATAACTAATATGATTAAGATTCAGTATTAAATCAAACCATTTATATGAGTAATTGAATATTAAGGAGATGTGATGAGTTATATGTCATGATATGAGAGTCCATTGTAGGATGTCGATATTGAAATAAAAATTAAACAACAAAACTGATTTCATCGATAATTTTAATGTAGGGGAATGGTTATATAATTTTAATATCATTGGAAAGGCACAAGATCAGTTTTAAACATAAATTTCTTGTTGTTTTGATGAAAAAAATTCATAAGAGATTATGAATTAGAATGAGTTAATAAAAGACAATGCAAATAATGTTATGTTTCCCTAATTAAATATGGAAATATAAATTTTTTATTTTTTCTTAGAATATAAATTACTAGAAATGAAGCTACAAAAGAGTGTGAGAATTTTGAAAGTCTAGACTAGTACATTATTGTATAAAAGGTTAAAAGGATAACTGTGAACAGTGGTGGGATATAGCCATAAAAGGGGGAAGATTATCATCATTTAGAGTCCATATAGAAGATTATATTTTCATTTGTAATCACCCATTTGAATGATTTTTTAATTTTTGATTGTGATATTGAAAACTTCTTAGTGCCTGTAGATTGTATAAGACCATTTTACTAACCATTATCAATTTATTATTGATTAATATAAATGGAATATTCATTTGGGGTGATAAAAAATTGCCACAATGTGTGTATCTATCGACAAGGATGAATTACAAATAAAAAACAGTCGGTATCCTTTAATTTTCTACATCAATAAGTATCACTAGATAGGTGATACAAAATATCAAGAGGGGAATAGATTTATAATTAGAATAAAAAATATTCACATCCACCCCCACCAACACCCCCTCCCACTATTTATCACTCTTCATGTGATGAAATTATGTGAATGAATGTTTCTATTATTAGAGATTTTTTATGGATTGGTCCATTTTTTACTCATAAGGGTGGAATGGTACTTGATGTCATGATTTATATGGTATTTGATAAAAAAAAAATATCTTCGTGGAATAATGATTGTATATATATAATACATATTTATAATCCTCGAATTAGTTCATTAGTATAATCATGAAGGATATACCTAATTTTAATAAAATAATGAATTTATTTAGAGAATTTACATTGGTGTCCAATTAATTCAAAACGGAATACAGTGTTTGAAGGGGTACACCCTATTTAAAAGTGTTATATTGAATTGTATAGAGATTTATAGTTGTACTTGGAAGGGTATACCTTCAACAAAAAAATAATAATCATATACACTATTGGTAATTTATGATGTGTTATCAAAAGGATATTTTGGAAGGGTTCTAGGTAAATGTAGTTGGAAATTTTGTATGGGAAACAACCTTTGCAAATTTTCTAAAAAATATCCATTGTATAATTTTAAGTTTTCCATCATTGAATGGGTATTATCAATAAAAATTCAAGGGAGGTTAATTCCATATTTTTTATGTTATTTATGGAATATATATAAATATTTCATGGAATCTAATATAACCTAGTCATAAATTCAATGTGAATTAAATGAAGCAACATGGAGATATCAATATTTTATTTATAGTGAAATCATAAGTCATATTTTAGATCAATTTTGAGGATTTAATATTATATAATGTTTTAGTAATTAATTATAAATATAAATGGGAGTCAATTATATGATTCATTACCCATCCTTTAGTGAAATAAATATCATGAGGATTTAAATTTTAAATCATAATTCCAATAGAAATTTATGGAGCATAGTATAATTATACTTCTATAGATTAAATATCAGAGGAACAAATGGTAAGGATAAGGCATAATGAAAATGAATGGGATGTAATATTTCAAGCTACATGAATTATTCAAAATAAAATATTAAATATTAGTGTTTATAGGTATCAAGAAATTATTAGAGGATGAATTCATAGGTTTCTATATTCATATATATATAACATATATCATTTAATACTGTTAGATATAATTGGCCAAAAATTTATGAATGAGATTTTAACATGTGGTTTTCGTAATAGAAAATGTAATGATATATCAAACATAATTATTACATAGTTTAGAAGGAGGATAAAGAAATATTGAAAAGTGAATTTGTTTGATCTGAATAAAGAAGTAGGTGTTCAGTAATCATATTTAATTTAACATTTTAAGAAAAATTCTATATACAATAAGGATATGTATAATGAATAGTGATTGACAATATACTCTCTTTAGAAAAAAATGTATATAAAAGGAGGAGGGACATAATATATGATAAATATTTTATTTTTCAATTATAAGAATAGGATTATTCCATCCAAAAAATGTAAAATAATTCTTATTCTCAAAATTAAAGTATAAATGAATTTTAATACTATTTATTGTAAAATATGGGAAAAGGAACTATTTCTTCAATGATATGTCCTAGATTGAGGATTTTGATACTATTTATTAAGAGATTCACTATCATTCTTGTGAAATAGAAGTTTGAGAAGTTAAAAGTGTACCATCCCAAACGTGGTACAATAATACATTGGTGAACTATCTATTTAGTATTATATACCAATTATGTTTTTTATACCAGTAGATTTTATAAAATATTTTTTAAATAATATAATATTATAGTTATATATTATTACATTCAATAACAGTTATAAAAAACATGATATACATGTAGAATGTTATCAAAATATTTTTTCACCTAGATATTGTATTGGAGGGTATTAATAATACATAATAATTTATGATAATTTATGACGCACAAATTTAATTTATGGTCAAACTAAATAATATAAATTCTAGTGATATTAAAACAGATTTCAATTTGATACATTCACAACGATCCTTTGGGAATATATTTTTAAAGATTTATGTCATAATTATTACATAATTATCCCATGTATTAAAAATTATATAGTTTGGCACATTTTCTATTTTTTCAAAATATTAATCACTAAAAATAAAAAACACTTTCATGGTGAATCTTCATGACTTTAAAAAATAATTTTTCATTTCTATAACATATTTATATCTATGTGAGAACATATTAACAATTTTTATGTCCAAAAAAAACTAGAATTGGATATAAATAATAAGTAATCAATTAGTCTAAGGAAAAACATAATACCCATATAGAATTTTCTTCAAAAAATAAGTTATTTTCCAAAATATACAATCACATTTATTTTAAACAAATAATTATCCTAGCTTTTGTATTTAAAACTTATACATGAAATCTAATTATATTAAATAAAAAAATTATAGTGTGTTACCTAAGAATTTATCATCATAAAACACAGAAAAACCATCACAAATTGGTATAACCATTTAGCTAACCTCCAAAATAATTCCCCTTAAAAAATAATAATTACAAACTACATTTTAGCTCTCTATGGGTGAACTCGTTGTATAACCTATAAAGGGATCCTTATATCTTACGAAAACTATAAAATAAGCTATATCAGGATTAGTTATGAGATATAATTAACCTCA
Source organism: Viscum album (assembly GCA_963277665.1). Classification (NCBI taxonomy): domain Eukaryota; kingdom Viridiplantae; phylum Streptophyta; class Magnoliopsida; order Santalales; family Viscaceae; genus Viscum; species Viscum album. Next base: position 1,021,213,505 of record OY728138.1, on the reverse strand, counting down.
ACTCATCATCAATATTTTACAAGGACCATATTACAAATGAAATAGTTGAAAAAATATTTTAAACCCATAGTCAATAAAATTTGGATATAAAAATACCATTTGTTTTTAAAAAAATTCTCAATAACAAAATACTCTATGAATAGGGAAGATAATAGTCTTTTAATAAAATATGAATGATTGTATTGTAATAAAAACATATAATAATGTGTATGGAAGTGGGAAATATTTTTTATCTCTATGTACCTTAGAATAAAACAATTTTTTTAATGAAATTCAAAAATTCTATAAAATATCCCTTTTTGAAAACCTCTTGATTTAAATTCATGAAAAATTATTTATTAAAATCTAAAAAATATACATAATGAAGAATCAATTTTCATTGAAATGAAATGTGGAAACATTCAAAAAAATTTCTATATAGTTAACGTTAATACATGATTTTTTACAAAATTAAATACACTTTATAAAACACTTATGATAGATATGTCTACTGTATTTCCAATTTAAGTACACTACATTAATATTATAAATAGTAAAACAATCATCATTATTGAATTTATTTTAACATGATCACACTTAAAACTACATGGAATAACAAATTGACATACTGATGAAAGGGGTGAGAAATAAACCCTAGTAAGGGAATATGAATGGGGAAAGGTAATACATCTTATAAAAAAGGCTTAATAATGGGGAATCAAATGTACCTGAATAATGAGACATGATATAGCCTTATAATCATAACAAGGAAAATGTGAAAACATCTTAAAACCCTACATTTTAAAAATACGTGATGGATAAATACAATGAAATCAAACTAGATAATGTCTAATTAATGAATTATGTTCACTCCTTGTCCAAAAATTAGGTCTCATTTGACTAAACAATACCCAATGCATTAAATTGTTATGTAATTCTGGTCTCATTCGTCACTTTCATTTTATTCTCATTAATAATTTATCCACATTGATCATACTATATAGATTCATTCATAATAATATTTTATTCCACAATAAAAGAGTCTAGAATATGTAAATTTATATTCCATGTCGTATATGTATATTTATATAATGAATAACAACCTTTCTAGTAAATGGTTATGGTATTCACTACACAGTTGTTTTTTCATGGATATTTTTTGTGAAATTTTGGCTACATAACAGTGTCACATAAAAAATCATAAAAGGGGATGATGATATGGGAATTGTTATCTCATATTTTGGAAATTAAATGGGATTTTATAATAACATGTAAATAAATATCCATACATTAATAATTTGAAATGGAAGACATACGAAAATAAATAATAAAAAGGATAAGGTAAGGATCCCTTAGCTGATTGAGTGACACCAAATCCTTTAGAGATGCTTATTGAGAACATGGTGGAACCATAGGAGGACTAGAGATATGGGTGGTTCGATTAAGTTTGTGTTCTAATAAATATATGTAAAGAGAAGACGGATGATGCGTTGTTTTATATAGGAAAATATTTGGGATTAATTTTTTGTTTCTAATATTTTGGTTTTGGACACTATATAATAAAATTACCAAAACTACCAACCTTCCCATTATTTTTACCCATATATTCATCCAAATATGATGTGTTTTCCATTATTTTTTATGGACAAGGTAGAAACACAATAAAATCACAAGCATTATTATGTGGAGGTGAGTCATACTTCTGAAGAAATAAATTTAAAACCTGAAAATTTAAAAATGGTTTTATAGGATTTATAATGGATATAAAAAATTAATAAAATAAATATAATTTAATATTTTTTTAAATAAAAAACCAAAATTTATTTATTTATACTTTTTATTGTATTAATTACAATTTTTTGGGTCATTATGATGTCACAACACAAAGTGTATATATTTTACGATATATAATTTTTACCTTAAAATTGATATAACTGAAAATATTATGAGAAATAGCCCATTGGATAATTTTGCATATCTATTTAAAAAATAAGATTAATTTAATTTAAATATTTTTAAATATCTATGAATCTTTACTTGAAAAATACAGTCAACATTTATTGAGAAAGGTTAGGTTTTTTACATTAGAATGTATCGAACTTTTTTAAAAATACTTTTGAATTTTAAATAATATATTGTAATTAATATTCTTTAATAATATTATTTTTTAAAAGTTTTATTTATTTAAAAAATATAATAATTAATTAAAAAAATAGATTATATGAATTTGAATAATAAATGAAAATTCGATTTATGGTTTATTGTAAAACAATAAAAATCATATATAATTTAGCAATAATTGGGTGAAAATATATTCATTATTATATAAAATATAATGTACATACCCATATTATTATGGGTTTGATAAATATATTTCAAATACATGAATAAAATTTCTAAGATTAAGGACCCATGTAATGAGACATTCACAGGTTGGTTCAATGAATAATGTTTGTTGATGATACTTATTTTTGTTACAGTCTCCCTCTATTTATAAATTTCATCCTCCAAATTTTTATTCCCACGCTAATATTAACGAGCATAAATATTTTTCATTACCACCTCAGATTCCCACTTCTCTTCATCAATATTTTATTTTATCTAAAACACATTGACCAGGTTCATTTTATTATTTCACTTTACTTTGTTTGTATGCTCTATGTTCTTCACTAGATACTCCTAATATGATACATCATTCTCCAATTGTAAAACCTCTAGATTGAGTATATGTGAGGGATGTGGAGTGTAATTTCTCAAGATTGATACATGTAATACATCATGTACTGGAGATAGGTTAGGTTGTAGTGATATTTGAGAGACTATAACTCCAATGTGATAAATCATCTCAAAGGGTCGACGTATCTTGTACTAAGAGTTACTATTTTCCCAAATATCAAAACTTTATTCCATGGAGATATGTTGATAATTACCATGTCTACATCATAAAACTATAAGTATTATTGATTTTTGATATTATAAATATATTATTTGGACTCTCAGTATCCTTCATGTTCTACTAAATGGCTATATCATTTTCTTCCATTTGCATGACCATTTTAGAATCTAGGAGTCTTCATTCCTCAACATCACCCCATCACGAAATATTATAAAAATATTATCATAAAAGGATTCATAGGTATCCATTTGGATAATTTACTGTTAATGTTTTTTGAATGATAACTCAACCTGATATATATGTTGATCATATCCACCTTTTATGTGCATGGAACATTCCCTAAACATGTCCTGAAATATTGGATATTACACTCAGAATGGACATCATTTTTTTGGTTAGAAGCTATATTTATGACCATCATTGTTTTTTAATATGTTAAAATCATTTATATAACATCATGTTAAATCTAGGATACTAATCAATTACAATCAATACTATTACACTCTGAATACTTACAACTTATCTGCTGTATATCTATCCATGTTGATCGTGTGATAAGGCCTCTAAAATTGAGAGAATGGGAACATTATTTGTAAGATGATCAACAACAACCCATATATAATTTTATACTCTATAAGTCTTCCAATATTTGGTGATAATGTTAATGGTGTTGTTTTCCCATTTCCATGTTTATATGGTTAATGGTTGAATCATCCCTATTGTCTTTTCTCTTTTAGCCATCCCTTTTTGACATGAAAGTCATATTTTTCTATATTCTGTGATATACTTATTCATATTGACCCATGAATATAACTCTCGAATATCTTGATACATCTATCTGATTAAGTGGTTGATTGAAAATTTCAAACTATGTGAATCATCCAACAACTCATTCTTTAGCTCTGGATTTGATTGTACACATAGTCTTCAGCAAAATCTTATGACTCTATCATCATTAATAAATAATGCCAATGATTTCATTTTCCATATATTTTCCACATTCTTTTTAATTTCCTCATCAACTCAATGACCATATTTCACCATTTATATAAGGGATGGATGAGAATTATTTTATGGAATCAAATGATTTTTTCCTTCATCTATGATTCTCATGTTTATCCATTACAAATATAAGAAGATAATATCCCTCTTGGTCATCATCATTAATAGAAATGTTGGATCCTTTCTACATGGAGCGTCTTCCACATTATTTTTCCCATGATGGTAGTGAATTGAACACTCATAGTCCTTAAACGTCACTAACCATCTTAATTTTTCACTTATTATACTATTTCTATGTGAATATATACATCATATTTTTTAACTTTATATATTTCACACTTCTCCACATAGAGATAATGCTTCCAAAATTTAAAAGTGAATTTCACTACAAAAAACTAATTATTATTAATTTGGTAGATCTTTTTTTGAATATTCTGATTCCATGAAGCATAGGTGTTCACTTTTTCATTCTTTAATAACACATATCCCAATACCTTCTTTGATGCATCACTATACATAAAAAAACATTCTCTACAAGTGATTAACATGAGTATAAGCCTATAGATATGCCACTTTTTCAAATCCATTAACATATCTTCATATTCAAAATCACATTTAAACATTACTCCCATTAGATTTATACTGCTATAAGGGTTTGAAAATCACAATAATTTTTTCAAAAAATAGATTATAATACCCATCTAATCCTTGTAAAATATAAAATTACATCACAGATAATGTCCATAAAAATTAATTCATTTCTTATATCATTTATGTGTCCATAGAAATATAATATCTTGTGATTTTATCTATCATAAAGAGAATTCATTTAATTAGAACACATATTTTCTAAACATGTCATAAATCATCTCCTTTCGCAATGTCTTTAAAATAGTTATTGGATTCATGTCATCCTCCTCCTTGATTTCACAGTATATTACAATATAATATATATAAACTATAATAAACTTGATTAGGTAATATTTAATGATTATTTTTATCAATCACATTATGATTTAGGGAGAATTGGTGTGTCTTAATGGGATGAAAATTAACACATATTTCTCTTTCCTTATACAAAAATTGTCATTGGGGATGTCACCCTTCTCTAACCTTACATGATTATGTCTATATCTATGATCCAAAATAGATAGGTATTGTGTTTCATTTAGCTGATTGAACAAGTCATCAATCAATGTAAGATGATACTTGTTCATAATCATGATCTTTATGAGCTCATGACAATCAATTCAATTGTGGATCAACCCATTCTTCTTCTTGATGAATAGAACTAGTTCTCGATGGGGTGAAGAACATGGGAATGTGAACCCTTTATCCATAATATCTTATATTTGTTTCTTCGGATCATCTCATTCCAAAATAGTTATTTTAAATAGAAACATAGATAATGATAACTCCCTATGTAAAATATCAATTGAAAAATCAACCTCTCAAATAGGATAAAGTCTAGGAAATTTCGTATTTAATGCATCAGTGTATTCCCTTACAATGGAAATGACTTCAACGATGATATTTTCTTTAAACACAATAAATTGAGCAATAAACACCTGATTATTGGTTAATATTATGAAATAATTATGTATAGGTTCTAATGAATATTTTTTCATCCTCCTTGAACAGTTATTGAATGAATGGATCATCCCCAACAAGGAGATTAATTTCTTGCTCACAAAAATATATGTTGGTTATATATCCAGAAACTCAATCCATACCCAGAATTCCATAATATCCATCCAAAGGAAGTATGAAAAGGATCACTAGGAGGATAAACTAAAAAATCTAGATATGGGATTTATATACATAGGATTTAGTAATTTCCCATGTTTCTATATTCACTAACAGCTATACTTCCATGCCTTGTTGTGGTATTGTATTAGTTCTCCTAAACAATCATGAAATTAAGGAATGAGTAGATTAAAAATATATACTTTTTTAACTGTTATTTAATTAATTAAACAATTATATTTTAAAAGAATATTTTTGGTATCCACATGGTTTTTTGTTATAAAAAACTCCCCCTACTACTGTGGAGGTTAATGGTTCTCTTCCAAAAGCTTAATCTATGTGAATCTATTTGAAGAGTTCCCTGGTTATGTGTAGTTGATGTGATAAAAAACTTGTTGAGGGTTTCATATAGTATTAATATACACTATTTATATAGTGGGTTTCTCATGTCATAAATCATTATCTAGTTTCCCATCCTTCAAATAGCTAATTCATTCATTTATCCCCCCTAGTATATTCTAGAGGTGCTTCTCTCCACACTATGACAAGTGGGATGTTTAAATTTCCTAGAACCATTATATTTTTCACCAAACCACATTAATTAAACTACCCCTTACACATATTATCACCATGATACCATTTATATTTTATAACCTCCATTTTGACATTGCGGTAAAATCAGACAATTTACTCATACGAATGAATGAATTGGATCCCCTAAATTTTTCAAAGACTATGTTTTGGAACACCAAGGAAGCAGTCAATATTGAATTCAGGGTAACATAAAGTATAAGTAATATCATGAATCTATAGTAAGGTTTTCCATGAAGGCCTTGATATATTCATAATATTTTTTTGGTTAAGGAAATCCCTTTCCATTTTAAGATAGAGATATCAATGAAAATATATATCAAAAATAAATTTTTGAAATTCCTTCCACCCATAGCATCAATTTATTTCTCATGATATGTATTTTTTTCAATGCACATTGATGAGAAAATTATCCCATAAAATGATATAAAATCATGATAACCTTCTATTTTTCATAGCATCATAGGATGGATAATATCATCTCAATGGAGTTGATTAATTGTTCGAAATTTAAGGATTTAGTTGATCCATTGAATGTAACTGGCCTTTAATGTATAAATCTATCAATCAAATATTTTTCTCTATTTTGGTGATTTGAATGATCCTAGTCATCCTGATTTCTATTCATAACTTAATTCATTTGATCTATTAGATTCATAATGATCATGATTCCCACTCCCACTAGTTTGGGCATCTCATTGGGATCGTAACCTCCTTTCCCTACATAATGGTTGTTTACCTAATTACTTCTATTTCCAACCATTGTCATGAATAAAATAAAAATTTTGGATGAATATTTTAAAACTATTAAAACATAATAGATAAAACTATTGACAAAAAATGGGAAATTATCATTTAAATTTATTTTTTGACATACAAATTCATAGGCTTCAATATATGTTTTCAATGATTTGTTTCCGAACATATAATATTATTGTCAATTTTTTGATATTTTAATAATAAATTGTAATGATATTATTAATTTACCAACTCATATCCCTTGTGAGTGAATTACCTGCATCATATTAAGGTATGTTTTCATGTACCAAGTAATGATGAATCTGTCCTGACACACCTTTTGGAGTTATTACAAAAAGGTATATTTTTATTGAACCACGTCCACATGAAGTATATAGATAGGGATCCATTATTATTATAATTCACATACTCCATACATACACAGATTTATTTTGGTATTCATATACAGAGTATTTTAATTAAGTCGTTATCTAGAGATTTCTAATCATAATTCTAAAAATTACTAAACTTCTCGTTTGATACCATCTATAAAAACCCTTTTCATTATTTGAATATTAAACAAGATTTATTTAAAAAAAGTAAAATATATACAACATAATTGATCAATAATTCAAGTGTATTTCACAATTAAGTACTATACATAACAATTTCAAATTGGAATTAATATCTTCTTTATTGAAACTTTTCTTCCCATGCTTGTGAATAATTAGGAATGATATAGAAAGATAATCATATGATGGGAAATATTGCAACATATTAAAACATTTCACCATAATCATTGTTCAAGGTTAACTACCTAACATAATAATATAAATGTTCCTAGAAATGAAGATGGTTTATTCAATGTCCCAACATGATTTAACAGGTTACATAACATAAATAAATTCATTGGAGTGCTATATAATTTTGGGGAACCCATCAGATTTACTTAATTATGATGATAAGTGTCCCACATAGATCATACCATAATCATATTTTATTTCATGATAAAAGAGTTTTGAAATAATACATGTATTTTTCATGATAAATAGATATATGAATATATATGTGAACACCATTTATGGGAAATGGGTATTTTATTTGGTACACAATTGTTTTGGAATGGAAAATGATTGTGAAATTTTCACAGAATGACAATGTTGTCTAAAAATTAATAAAATGGGTTGATGAGAGAGAAAGGGTTAAAAAAATCTATTACATTAAATTTTTAGTAATAAGGGTGTGTTAAGATATATTCCAATATTTGGATTTTAAAATTAATGGCATTGTAAAATAAATAACTTTTTATAAAAAGAACAAAGTGAGGATCCCTTACATGAGTGTGTTAATAAAAATTCTTTAGAGGAGATTTTTGAGAACATGGTGGAACCTTGGGAAGACTTTGGAGAATATTGGGAAGAGTTAGGATGTTCTCTAATAATTTTTTGTGATGTGCAGTTATAGTTTGTAAGGGTTTATTTAGGAATAAAGTTGGGATGCCATTAATATCTATCAAACATTTGTTTTCGATTCAAAATAAAAAAACCAACAAACCGTACAATTTTTATTACACGTAGTTTATGAATAATTGGTTTAGGTTCAATTATTTTAAATTTCGAAGGGTTTAACATCAAAAAATAATACCCACTCTTAGGCGGAGGCAAGTCATACTCTTAAATAAATAATTTTAAAACTTTAATTATATAATTTTTTCGTAGGATTCAAATTGGATTTATAAATTTAATTTAATAATGATAAAATCTAATTGGTTTAAATAGAATTCATATATTTTGTTTTGTGTACCTTTTATAGTTTTTATTGAATCACTTTTTTGACATTATGATCTCATAATACAAAATTTCCTTTTATATAATATATAATTCTTACCCAAATATTCTACTATATCATAAAATTAGGAAAAAATAAGCATTAGATAGTTTCAACAATATGATTTCAAAAATAATATTCCTTTAATATAAATATTTATCTACATATATTAATCATTTACTTTAAAATAAAATTGAAATTTATTAAGAAATGTTGAATATAACAGTTTTCAAAACCTTATTAAAATTAAACATCACTTCATAAAAATCATATAAAAATTTATATTATTTAATAATAATATTTAAAATATTTATATTTTATTTGAAAAATAAATAAATAAATTAAAATAATTTAGTTAATTTAAATGAAATATTGACCTACAATCTAATTTTAGTTTTATTGTATCAAAATAAAAATAATATATAATGTAACGAAAATAGAATGAAATAATTATTATTATTATGTGGAAAATAATGTACATACCCATAAAGTTAAAATAATGTTACATATCACATTAATACAGTAGAAAATTTCCAGAGGTTATGTTTTGTGACAGTGAGATTTTTAGTGGATGATTTCATCGAACATGGGTTGGGTCGGGATCTCGATGATCTTAAACAGCTACCGTAAACAGTTTCAGTCCTGACATAGTTATTGGATCTAATATTTTTATTTCTAAAAATAATATCACAGATATTTCATCCCCGTCATAATATCAGATAAATGGGATTCACTATGAATGATCATACTGGTTGAGGTCATCATGTCATTTTTCTGTGTCAATTTGATTTGTTAAAACAATATTTTTATACTAATTAAGTTATCACTATTAAAAAAATTATTGTCAATGGTAATGATAGTTAATGGTCTTCAAAATCCAATTGGATTAATAAAACAAAATAATTTCTTGTATTTTCAATTACAACAATACATAATGAACCATTAAATTAAATCATAATGTGAATTTTATTTTTAATATTTTGGGACATCATAAATATTATAAAATAAAAATAAAATTATTGAAGAATAATTTTAAAAGTAAATTTCATTCATGTTTTATAAGTAAAAAAATAATTCCTTTTGAGATTTGTAAAAAAAATTCAAATATGAACATTAAATGAGGATTTATAATACAAAGTCCCTTATACTGAGTTTGACATGTCATATAAGTTATCATTAACCATAAATAAAAAAGTACATTAATATTATAAATTAATAGTAAATATATTTAATTTCATTATTCCTATATTAATTTTCATACCATAATATATACAATTACTTAATTTATTAAATTCTTGACTTTCATTTTGATGATGTTTTTTCATGTCTCGAAAATGACTTTCATAGGATGAAAATTTTCGAAGTGCTCGTTATTCAATAATTTATAGAATAATAATCCTAAATCAATTATACTATTAATTAATCAATTATAATTTTAAACCCAACCCGTATGTATGTTAATGAAAAATAAACTACATTATAATCGTGGAGACGGTTCGATGTACATATGCATGAGTAAAATATCAATTTTTCTATGATCATTATGGAAATATGATATGTATTATTTTATTTTTAGAAAATGATAATAACTTATAAAATATCATATTGAATCCTATGTTATAAATATTAATTTGTGTATATATATATACCAGTCATGTGATTTGGTGAGGAAAATCATATATCATCGCTTTGAATCGGTGGTAGTCCACATGTACTGATGAAAAACATTAACATTTTTAAATGAATTTAATGAAAAAAAAATGTTATAAATTATCCTTATAAAATGATACATTTATCCTAAATATCAACTATATAACATAAATCCGTAATTAATACAATTATTTAAATAATGTGATGAAAAATTAATCACATTTTTTTAAGAGAAGGTAGGTCGTCGAACACTGGAATGATTAATTCATTTTCCATTATAAAGAGGTTGGAGATGAATTTATGTTTTTTAATTAACATAATAACATAATAGTATATGGATGATATATTTGATACTAATTTATCATGTATTAATAATATATTATGGAGGTGGATGTAGAAATAAAAATATAACATACTGTTAAAAAATATACCACATATTTGGAAAGTCATCATTGTTTAAAACCTTATACCCACTATAGTTGGTGTGTTTATTACAAGAGAAATTTATAACGCGCTAAGGGATTATAGGATGGGATTTGGGAAGTGATTTTCAAAACTAAAAGGATTTTAATTTTTTATTTATTAATAATATTTATTTAACTTTTTATGATATAAGGGAGGTGCACTCATAGAGTTTCTAAAACATTTAAATTAATAAAAATTATATTTCAATTATTAATATCTCTAGGATAATATATTTATAATATATTATGATTCCTGGTTGAATTAATCTCATTAAATAGATAGTATAAATTATTAGGTCACATTTTTAACAGTATATTATTTTTTTATCTCCTCGTTAACACTTATTATACATAAATTAAAATAAATGATTTTTACACATTTAGTGTTAATATGGTTACTATAAATAAAAATATTCCATACAAAGACATAATCTAATATTATTAACAACATTCAAATAACCTTTCCTTAAATAATATTTTTAGGTATTCTCTCTCATTTATTCAAAAATTATTTTGTTTAAAATTTAATTAGTGTTAATTTTATTTACGATTGATCAAAATGAATTTAATAACATAAAGAAAAGAATTTCAATTAAGAGAAAACATTATTACATACATAAAATTTCACTATCATCTAGAATACATTTTTTTATAACATTAATTTTTTTAATTTATATATATATATATATATTAAATTTTTTTGTGTTGATTATTTATTTATTTATTATTTGAATAATTAATCTTCCTGCATTCTGAAATTATTTTTTGTAATTATTTCGTTATTAAAATTTTAAAAAATATATATAATGGTAAATATTAATATATCATATTTGGAGAGACCATTTATAATATCACGAATCCCTCCCCACAAAGTGTACCCCTCCTAGAACGGAAATCTGAAATGAGAGATAATGACCCCTGAGTCCCGCCTCCAGTAGGCCCCGGGTTGGCAACTAGCACCGATGGTATAATAAACACTCAAATGGGAGGAATTACCCTCTAAGGGAACACATGCGGAAGAGATAGACAAGATAGAAACCAACCAACTCCAACTCAGAACTGAAATCTAAAAGAACCCCAAGCACATATATGAAATTCCATGAAAATGTACTACAACTGAAAGGTAAAACATCAGGTACCCAAAAGAAAGTAAAATGGAAGTGACCATAAGCCCGAACAGCTCCTCTAACCACATGGTAGTAGTAACCAGCATGATCTCCAACCTACTCCAAGTGACCTGAAAATAGTTTATATAAACGTAGGGTGAGTATAAAAGTATACTCAATAGGATCCTCCCTGAAGCCTCTCATGAAATGTTAAAGAAAGCATGCTAAAGCACATTGAACGACAAGTAAAACTAACTCGTCACATAAATAGGAATACTAAGTTCCCAACCTCACCATGGATACTCTCACAATGTAACAAATACAAGAGTATAGAATAATGTAAATAATATCAAGGTTACCCTGGTACTACTCCCCCACTGGTTTGCCGCTTTTTCGCAACAACATACGTCATGTACATATCTTTCCAAAGTCTTGCCTGTATACACCTAGGCTATGCTCTACAAGATGAACCGCGTGAACCACAACGGTTTGACCGTAGACACCTGGGCTAAGCCCCACACCATCCTCACAACCTAAAGTAACCAGGTAGTTTCCGGGAGCCACCACATCTCGTATAATGTGTATCATATGTCGAGTATCATACCTCAATCCATTACAGCCCATACACTGAGTAAGGATCCTCAAGCCATCACAACCTATACATGTTACACCTATATTAGACCATAGGATACTATATCCAGAATATATGTGTGTGAATAAACCCAATCCATTACTACCCTCTTCACACATATTTGGGGAATACTAACCGATGTGCCTCATGGCACTAGTATATACCAAGAGAAGAGATCGGGGTCAGAAGGGGTAGTCATCCATTCATCCTACCACCAGAATGTTGGGGAAAACACCCCCCCCCAGGGCTCAGAATCCCCAGGATGTGAGTTTCCCTTACTGACAGGGTGGAGTAGCGTATAGAAACACAAAAATTACAGAATATATTATAACTCAAAACCACACTATGGTCATGATCTAGTCTTAGTTTCAACTCCAGGTAATGTCTCTCAGACTCTAGGCTGCTATTTCTAAGACAAGGTATCCTATAAGCACACAATCAATTAAATAACTTCATCAGATTACTTCATCCCATCTTTTATACATTTCACTCTACATTAATTAATTCTTTAAAAATTAATTAACTATAAACAAAACCACATTAAATTCATCAACATCACAACCAAGGTCAAATGTTCCTCCAAAGATACAACCTCACCGTTGTATTCCAGCATCTCCATCCCCATGGGTTAACATCAATTCATAAAACATTCATTACAGTATTACTTTCCCTTATTCCCATGCATTATAGAAAAGCATCATATTCTACTAAACACAAGGGGCTCAACACGGTGAGTAGATGTACTACCCGTCAAGTCTTTGCTGCCTATAGTAAGAGCGTAGACCCATTCTCCCTGGAGAGGCTCAACACAGAAAGCATGTGGCATACCCCGCATGTCTTAACCCCTTTTGGAAGAAGGGTAAGCAATTCCAGCTGCATGGACCAGTGGTGAAAAGAAAAGTAGATAAAGAACCAAAGAATTCACAAGCATCCAACAACCACATCTTTCCCATCCCATCATCCCTGGTGTCCTCCCCGACAACCACATGCATAAACTGATGCATATCGCCCCTCTAGGTGTCATCTGTTACCACAACCACAAGGCCTCTATGCCCCCGCATATCACATCATCCTCCCAAGGTCACATCACTGCACAAGCAGCAGGAAAACAAACATTACAACAATTTGGGATCTTCTCCCTTTACTAAGGCATCCGGCCTTCAAACAACAGGAACCAACATATTTTAGGTTTACCAACAACTGAATTGGACACATCATCAGCCCCAATATGATTAAAACCAAGTTGGAACAACATCCACAACACAATAACTGGATTCATTTACAAGCCTCTTTATCTTTATCCAATTAATCATCAATTAATTCCGGCTTTATGTTCTTTATCAATTTCATCAAGAGAATCATGCTAACAAGAAAGGCATATATATCACACTATCTAGAAAATCAAGAGGTGAACTGTTATCACGGTACAAAGAAACAACATGCGATCAAACCAATTCTTTTAATCTGGTTCATGTATTTAATTAGGTCAATTCCATAGTGATCCAAAGGGCTAAATCATGCTAACTCTATGATTGCACATAAACAAAGGTCAAAGAATGCCCAAGAAGACCGGGACGATTCACTAAAGATCCCCCCTAGATCTCTTCCCCTAACACAACCGAGACCAACGATCTTCATAATAGACATCCACACACTTAGATATACCCATAACAAGCATAGATCTATGTTCTTGAGAGAAGAGGAAGAGTAGATCTAGGAAGATATAAGAAACCAACAAAAGGGTCACATACCTCGAGAAACCGGCTTCGATTCGTGATGAGAAGCCTCCGGATCACCTCCAAAATGCATGAAAGAGGTTCTCCTACATCCAAGGAAGGGTAATCCCGAGTTATGGCCACTTAGGGGCTTAAACGAACCATTTAGTGGAAAAAGAGTTCAGATCCACAATTTTATGATCATACTTTATGTGACCACTTGGTTTAACAAACTGTACACTAACCATGTGTTACCTTCTGCCTCGCCCAACACTCCTCGCTTGGTTAGTCAGCACGATTAGAAAAATTGTGTGATAACTGTGTGTTAGAAACTGCCTCCAACACCAACCTCGCATGGTATAGGCATACCGTGATCCAACCGTGCGGAGACCATAACACTTTAGCTTTCCTTAAAAATCCACCCAAACGTACACCAAGTTGCCTTGTCCTCCCGAAACACCTCGGTTACCACATTTTCACAATGGAATGGACCGGAGAGGTCTGGACCATTACACCGATACCTCTCAAAATGTTCTCATCCTTGAGAATCCAAAACCGACCTAAAGAGAAAAACGAAACATGGTCTGAACAACCACCCACCGAGATACCTCTCAAATGAGAGAAAGACACAAAAGCAACAAATGGTTCCATCTCATAAACATGAATGTTCTACAACCACATTTTCTAAAACAATACATGAAAAGAGTTAAACATCAAACAAATCTGTGTACTGAGCATGTATCTGTGACTGACATTCCCAAGTACTCCCCTACATGCCACTGTGTCTCCACATGACACGAACTAAGGGGATGGAATGTTCGCGCAACACCTTCTCCTTTCAGTCTTGGATCTACACAGGTCACTCCTCAATGGTGGCATCATCATCAACATCGATCTCTCCCCAATCGATGATGTGGGAGTCATCATGAATATAACTATGCAGCTGTGATACATGGAAACAATCATGTATCCGACTCATGTAAGGGGGAAGCGCTACTCGACACGCCACAGCTCCAACATGATCTAATACCTCTAATGGCCCAACAAAACGGAGAGAAAAATTACTCCCATGACCAAACCTTCCCTGCCCACGATGGGGAGTCACATTCAAAAATGCATGATCCCCAACATTAAACACTAGGGTCCTCATTCTTTGATCGGAATATGATTTATGAAAATCTTGCACTGTCTTCATCCTCTCACGAATCACATGAACCATCTCTATTGTATTCTTGACTAGTTCTGGTCCGAGAATTGCTGACTCTCCGACCCCAGTCCAGCACAAGAGAGAATTGCAAGGCCGAACATACAAGGCTTCAAACAGTTCCATACCAATGGTGGAGTGAAAACTATTGTTATAATCAAACTCCCCCAAGGGTAAGTGACTCATCCATGAACTTCCAAAATCAAGAACACAAGAGTGTAACACGTCTTCAAGAGTCTGGATAGTTCCCTCTATCTAACCATATGTTTGAGGATGAAAAGCAGTGGTAAGGCATAGATGAGAACAGAAAGCATGTTGGAGACCTCTCTACACCCTGGTGGTAAAACGAGTATCTCGATCAGAAATGATCGTACTTGGGACTCCATGACGTTTCACCACCGCCTCTAGATGCTACCTCGACAAAACCTCCACTGAGCTCGACTATTTGATTGCTATGAAGTGGGATGATTTTGTTAAGAGATCAACTACCACCCAAATAGCATCATGTCCTCCTGGAGCTCGATGTAATCCTGTAACAAAGTCCATTGAGATGTCCTCCCACTTCCACTGAGGAATCTCAAATAGTTGGAGAAGAACCCCAGCAACACGGTGTTCAGCCTTCACCTTCTGGAAAAGTAAACATCGTGACACAAACTATGCAACCGCATGCTTCAGCCCAGGCCACCAAAACTGACGCCTTATGGATCGGCACATCTTTGACACACCAAGATGCACCGCTAAAGGAGAACCATGGAACTCTCTAAGTACCACCTCGCGCATTTCCAAGGGAACAAAAATCCTCCCATGATACAACACTCTGTGTTTT
This sequence comes from Viscum album, assembly GCA_963277665.1. Classification (NCBI taxonomy): domain Eukaryota; kingdom Viridiplantae; phylum Streptophyta; class Magnoliopsida; order Santalales; family Viscaceae; genus Viscum; species Viscum album. Next base: position 1,021,197,130 of record OY728138.1, on the reverse strand, counting down.
TTATCCTCAGACCAACCATCAGGGGCCACACTACGAACAACTCGGTCTCTATAGACCTCCACCTCAAGATCCCCCAACTGAGACTCTTCCACCTTCTATAGTAGGGATGACTGTACTATCATCTGAAAAAGACAACCTCTACCCCCAACATCTCCCACATCAAGATTCAATGTTGAATGTTCTTCCATTATTCTCCAGGAATCACCGGATTCATGTTCAGAATCACTAGGTGACTTTCGTCTTAGTGCATCATCCACAACATTCCCTTTTCCAGGTGTATATGATATTTCGAAGTCGTATTCCTATAAGATCTACATCCACCAACGTTGTCATATGTCCATGTCATGCTGGGAGAAAACATACCTCAAACTCTTATGATCATTGAAAACCAAAAATCACTCACCAATGATGTATTGTCTCCACAAATTCAGAGCAAACACCATGGCTTCCAACTCAAGATCATGGGTGGCTTAGTTGAGTTCATGGGGACTCAACTACCGAGACCCGTATGAATTGACTGACCTCTGATGCATAAGAAAAAAACCTTTCCCCATATGTGAATCATCTCAAAATACATCAAACTAAACTCCTTCAGTAGGAAGAAAAAGGAAGAAAGCAGTTAATAACTTCTCCTTTAGATACTCGAATGCTGCCTGACACTTATCAGTCCATATGAAATCCTGATCATTCCTTGTCAATGCTATCAGTGGAGTCTCAAACCGTGATAAATTAGCTACGAACCTCTTGTAGTAGCCTGTGAGACCATGGAATATTCACACCATTGACAATTTATTGGGGGCTGCCCAAGACACAACTACATTAATCTTCGATGGATCCATAGCTACTCCCAGTTGGGACACAACATGCCCTGGGAAAAAGACTTCTCGAGCCCAAAACTCCCACATAAAATACTTTCTGAATAGCTGATGTCGACGATGAACATCCAAAACGGCTCATCGATGCTCTGCATGCTCCTCTTCATATGTGGATTACACAAGGATGTCATCGATAAACACTACCACGAACTTGCCTAGGAACTCACGGAACACAAAATTTATCAAACCCATGAAGGCATCTTGAGCATTCGTCACACCAAACTGCATTAAAACAAACTCATAATGCCCATGACTACAATGGAAAGTAGTATTCGGTGTATCCTCATCCTTCACACGCATCTGATGATATCTTGATCTCAAATTGATCTTTGAGAACCAATTTTCACCCTTTAGTTGGTCGAATAAGTCATCAATTCACAGAATAGGATAGAGATTCTTTATTGTCACATTGTTTATGTGACGATAATCGAAAAACTAGTGCAAACTATCATCAGCCATCTTAACGAACAAAACTGGTGCACCCCATGGTGACTCACTTGGCTGAACAAAACCTCACTACAATAGACCATCAAGTTTTATACGCAATTCTCGTAACTCGGAAGGGGTCATACTATATAGAGACATAGAGATAGGAGACGCTCTTGGCTATAGATCGATCCCAAACTTGATCTCTCGTCGAGGGGGAAAGACTACAACCTCTTCTATAAAGACATCAAGGGACTCCTCTGCGACCCTAAGAAACGCCAACCACTAAACCTATGAAAAACTCACCATCATCTCAGTCACCAAGGATGATAAGAATGAAATTCACCTATGACCCAGTCAAGGGTCTCGCTGACCAACAGACACAACTTTATCTCTATCCACACCAAATAAAATGACCTTATTCCTGAAGCAATCTATGATAGCCTGCACCAAATACAACCAATCTATGCAAATGATGACATCATATGGTTGTATCTGTAAACATTGGAAATCTCCCTAAGAGCGGTGTGGCCCCAACACCATCTCACATTCTCTACATACTTCAAAGAAGCTAGATCGACCTCCAAATAGTGTAGTCAACGCCAAGGGCACTGGAAGCCTCTCTACCTCAAGTCCCAAAGCATGGAAAAAGGTAGGTGATATGATGGAGTGTGTCACTCTTGAATCAAAAAAGGAATACACCAAGATAGAAAACAAGCAAAGGGTACCTCGAATGACATCTGGCTCATCTAGTGCTGGAAAAACTAGACCATGAAGATGATTACGACCTCCTCCACAGCCTTTATGACCCTGATGACGACCACCACCACGGCCGCGCTCTGCTATCTAAGGATGGGGAGTGTCATGGGGATGTCCTTTTCCTACCCCATCTACCCTCTACTAATATAAAGATGGTGCAACTGGCTGCTGATGCCTCGGCAGAAACTGCCGCAACGGAGGAACTAGGAGCATTACACCTAGTGTACGATGACTGCTCTGAATGTTCGGGCACTCCCTCTACTGATGACCACGACCACCACAAGAAAAACAAATGCCTGATCCCTTGGCATAGGCCTAAGAGTTTCTGCCTCTAGATAAATGAGGTGTAAAGGGCTAGGACATACCCCTGGCTAAACGAAAACTCCTCCGCCCTAAAAACCAAGAACCCTGGACAATAGCCTTGATTAATGAGGAATCATGATGAATATCCTCTCATGATGATCCAGTACTAGCCAAAGTCCTCTCGAAAACCACCTCCCTCGCCAACAGCTCCAGATATGTCTTCAGCATAAATGGGGTGACCTGGTACTGGATCTCTAGACGCAAATCCTCCTTGAAGTGCCTCGCCCTAGCCTCCTCATTTGTTAACATGTCCGAAGCATACTGTAAAATGTTCCCAAAACGGATTCCAAACTATCGAACAGTGGATATCCCCTGTGGAAGGGTAAGGAGCTCTGGGAAACTGGACGCCTTTACAGTCGAGGAAAGGAACTGTCCTCTAAACATATATTGGTATTCCTCCAATGAGATCACTGACTCCTCAATATCCCTGAGGAATAAGAACCATAAACTCCTTGCTTCTCCACGTAGCATCGTCAAAGCTAAGGACACCCAGTTCTCCTTCCGAGCACAGATCGAACTGAAGTCTATCTCGACCTCCTCCAACCAGTCTTCTGTGACTGCATCTAAAATGGAGCCCTCATATTTCTGCAGGCTCTGGCGCTGAAACTCTCGGAGTGTCTTTCTCGAAGTGTCGTCGTCGTCAACCTCTACCCTGGGACATCCTGCTGGAATAGCCTGTTGGACATATTCTATGTAAACCTGATGAGCACGTTGACCTTGATACATACCTGCAAAATAAAAAACACTTAGAGCTCCTAATCCTGGAATATGGAAGACCCATCATTTATTAATTAATTGTTTTCTTTTATTCGTTTTAGGTTAACCTATCACAAGGTATAACCATTCAAACACAACCACAAAGAATAATGATGCATGATCCTTCCCTAGGTCTCTACCCTGCAACCTGTATAACCCTATTTAGTAGCCATTGTAAACATAAAGGCATGTACATCAGATAATAGGGGGCCCTAGACGCCTATGTCTCGGTCGGTATCCAATGTTTACCTCAATTTCTAAACATGAATGACAATGTTGCCCTTCCAACCCATGAAACATCACATGTGCCTAACTCCAAACTCCATTATATTTCTCAACTTGACTTTCATACCAATCTGTCATGACCCCCTCCCCACAATGTGAACCCTCCTGGGCCAGAAATTTGAAAAGAGAGATAATGACCCCTGAGTCCCGCCTGTAGTAGGCCCGGGGTTGGCGACTGACACCGATGGTATGATAAAAACTCAAAAGGGAGGAATTAACCTCTAAGAAAACACATTTGGAAGAGATAGATAAGATAGACACCAACCAACTCCAACTTAGAACTGAAATCTAAAAGAAACCCAAGAACATATATGAAATGCCAAGAAAAAGTAATACAACTGAAAGGGAAAACTACAAGTACCCAAAAGAAAGTAAAATGGTAGAGAACACAACCCCGAACAGCTCCTCTAACCCCAAGCTAGTAGTAACCAAATGGATCTCAAATTTACTCCAAGTGACCTTCAAAAGAGTTTATATAAATGTAGGGTGAGTATAACACCATACTCAGTAGGATCTTCCCTGAATCCTCTCATGCAAAGGTAAATAAATCGTGCAAAAGAATAGTGAAAAACAAGTGAAACTAACTCGTCGCCTAAACAGGTATAATATGTTCCCAACCTCACCATGGATACTATAACCAAGTAACACATAAAAGACTATAGAATATAGTAATGAATATCAAGGGTAATCTGCTACTACTTCCCCACTGGTTTTCCGCTTTTCCCCAATGACATATGTCCTGTACATCTCTCTCCAAAGGATTTCCCGTATACACCAGGGATAAGCTCCACAATCTGCACCATGTGCACCACAAAGGCTTGCCCTCAGACACCAGGGTTGAGCACCGCACCATCCTCACAACCCAGAGTAACCAGGTAGTTTCCAGGAGACACCACAGCTCGTATAACGTGTATAATACGTCGGGTATTATACCTCATGCCATTACAACCCATACACCAAGTAAGGATCCTCATTCCATCATATCCTATTAATGTTACACCTATAGTATTCCATAGGATACTATATCTAGAATATATGTGTCTGAATAAATAGAATCCATTACAACCCTCTATACATATATATGGGGAAAACTAACAGTTGTGCCTCATTGAACTAGTATCTACGCAGAGAAGAGAGTTGGGTCAAAAGGGGTAGTTAGCCATTCATACACCCACCAGAATGTTGGGGAAAACACACCCCCCAGGGCTCATAATACCTGGGGTGTAAGCTGACCTTACTTACAGGGTGGGGTAGCGTATAGAGACACAACAAGTACAAAATATATTATAACTCACAACCACACTATGGACACAACCAAGTCTTAGTTTCAACTGCATCTAACGTCTCTCAGACTCCGGGATGCTATTTCTAAGACTATGTATCCTATAAGCACACAACCAATTAAAGAACATAATTAGATTACATCATCCCATTTCTCATCAATTTCACTTTATATTAATTAATTCTTTACACATTAATTAACTATGAATAAAACCACATTAAATTCATCAAAATCACAGCCAATGTCAAATGTTCCTTCAAAGTTACGACATCATCATTATATTCCAGCATCTCAATACCCATGTGTTAAGATCAATTTGTCAAACATTTATTACAGAATTACATTCCCATATTCCCAGACATTCTAGAAAATCATCATATGCTACTAAACACAAGGGGATCAACACGGTGAGTAGATGTACTACCCATCGAGTCTGTGTCGCCTATAGCAACAACGTAGACCCATTCTCCCTAGAGAGGCTAAACAAAGAAATCATGTGGCATACCCTACGTGTCTTCTCCCCCTTCTGAAGAAGGGTAAGAAATACCAGCTGCCTGTAGAAGTGGGGAAAAGCAATGCAGATGAACAACCAAAGAATACACAAGCATCCAACAACCATATCTATCCCATTCCATCATCCCTGGTGTCCTCCCTGACACCCACATGCATAAACTGATGCATCTTTCCACTCTAGAAGTCATCCACTGCCACAACCATAAGGCCTCCATGCCCCCACATATCACAACACCCTCTTATGGTCACGTCACCGCACAAGTAGCAGGAAACAAACATTACAACAATTTGGGCTCTTTTCCCTTTAGCAAGACATCCATCCTTCAAACAACAAGCACCAAAAGATTTCAGGTTTACCAACCAACTGAATTAAACACCTCATTAGCCCCAATTTGATTAACACGAAGTTTGAAAAACATCCACAATACAACAACTACGTTCATTTACATGCCTCTTTATCTTTAGAAAATTAATCGTCAATTAATTCCAGCTTTACGTTCTTTATCAATTTCATTAAGAGAAACATTCTAATAAGAATGGAATATATATCACACTATCTATCAATTCTAGAGGCGAACCGTTATCACGGTACAAAGCAACAACATGTGATCAAACCAATTCTTTTAATCTGGTTCAAGTATTTTATTACGTCAATTCCATCGTGATCCAAAGGGCTAAATCATGCGAACACTATGATTGCACATAAACAATTAGAGAAGCCACAAATCCTCTACCTCAACGGTTTTGACGAAAATCACAACGATCGAAGAACACCCAATAAGACCGGGTCGATTCACCAAGGATCCTCCCTAGATCTCTTCTCCTAACACAACCAAGACCAAAGATGATCATAATCAACATCCATGCACATAGATCTACCGATAACAGGTGTAGATCTAAGATCTTGATAGAAGTGGAGGAGTAGATAAAGGCAGATCTAAGAAACCATCAAAACGGTCACATAACTTGAGAAATCAGCTTCGATTCACAAAGAGAAGCCTCCGGATCTCCTTCAAAATGCATGGGAGAGGTTATCCTACCTCCAAGGAAGGGTAATCCCTAGTAATGGCCTCTTAGGGGCATAAACCCCATTTATATGCAAAAGAGTTCAGATCCACAATTTTAGTATCTAACATTAAGTGCCCGCATGATTAGTCCACACTGTTTAACAAACCCTACACTAACCGTGTGTTACCTTCTGCCTCACCCAACACTCCTCGCACAGTTATTCCGCACGGTTAGACAAACTGTGCGCTAAATGTGTGTTATCCACTACCTCCAACACCAACCTTGCACGGTTTGGTCGCACGATTTAGGCAAACCGTACACCAACCGTCCGAAGATCATAACCATATAACTTTCCTTAAAAGTCCACCCAAATGTACACCATGTCGCTTTGTCCTCCCAGAACACCTCTAGCACCACATTTTCACAAAGGAATATGCTAGAGTTGTCCGGTCCATTACATATAACCACATATATCAATTGGATTTCCCCGTGTTAAAAAAAAGTTATTATTATTACTAACAAGATGAGGATAATTTTTTCTTTTCTTTAAATAAAATATTAAAAACTCGTAATCTCATCCGAATTTTCCAAAATACCAAATTACAATCTCAATGATTAGTATGGAAACATGAAATCATAAAATACTATAAATAAAATTGTTATGATCAAATTATAGTCCATATAATTTTATTTTATAACATATATTAATACATTTACCCACAACTATGGAAACAAAAATATCTGATGTTACTATTCATATAGATCAAAAATAAAAGAATCATATTTAACGCATTTAAACCCACTGAATCTAAATATAGAATCCAGTTTTAAAAATTAAAAATGTTTTAGTAAATGAATTTTCTATTAAAATTTTAATTTTTAAATTGATTTTTTATATGTTTTACTTATAACAATATGGTTAAAATGGAATATTAATTTCATTTTCTATAAATGGTTATTTATGATTTGTTATATATATGTAAAAAAAGATTTTTTTTCTTATATTTATTTATCATATTATCATATTTTAATTCCTAATTATTTCACTGAAACATTCTTTTAAAGATTCCAAGGTTATTGTTCTATAAAATTTTTCCATAATATATTGTAAATTTTGGGATTTTAATGAATGGATATAAGTATGGAAAGGTTGTTTACTGGAAGAAATATTCTAATTTATCTTTTAATATCATTTAACTTTTATGGTGACATCCATTGATCTCACATAAGACTTACTAGGATAATAAGCCAGCGATACCATCCTAATTCTGTCTCTGAATGGACTGTGTTATGATGAAAAGTTGATTAGAAATCCCATTCCATTTCCATGGTAAAAATGACAATGAAATTATTATTGTTTTCAAAAAAATTATTACATTTTAAATGGGTTGTGATATAATTGAATTTTTAGAAACCCCATTTCCATTTATGTATTCTAATATGATGAATTTTTTATGATCTTATGGAACTCATATATATGATTTTTATTATTTGACTATTGGGACTTATATATCACATCAATATATTAGGAAATGATTATTATTATATGATATTCTTGGGCATAAAGGGGGATATCCAAATCACATTAGTGGATCAACTAGATGTTATATAAGACCGAACTAGGTACCTAGGTTTTAGACCTATCCAAACATGTTATGAATGTATTTGTGTGATTCATTAATATAAGGTTTATTGTTCTTATGTTTATAAAAAAATTCATGTCTTATGAAAATGTTATGATCTCATCACACATGTTGATTTATAACTTATGAACTACCAAGCATTATTAATGAATATTTATTTTGATCTATGATATATATGGCATGAATTTCATCAATTAGTCTCATTTTTTCATACTAATATGCTCATATTAGGATTATGTGGTCGTAGATATCCCCCATGTTATCGTCATTGAGTATTAGAGCTCATACATTATTTTTTTTATTATCTCTGATTATGATGAAATTTATTAACTATGGTATTTCAGAAAATGGTTAATGTTTTGAAAGAGTAAGTGGGAGATGATATATTTCACCTGTGAACCAGCTGTTAGTGCATCTATGTTTAATATACCACTAGATCTATATGATTAATGTGTAGTTCATCATGTAATTAAAAAAAATTCATCTAATATGATATGATATATATGAATGAACAATGTGACTTACTGTAGTTATTATTATTTAATTGTTATTTGGTAGTTGAAAAAAAGAATGTGACATCTTTTTTAAGAACCCCTGGGAATATTCTATGTATATGAAGAATTATGGATGTTATGGAAGTGACCATGAATATCCCATGTTACAAATTAAGATTCAAATAGTAAAAATAAAAAACCATGAATTAGACATCAAATAATTAATTTTTCATGATTATATGCTCTCCAACTATGGTAATGGTATCTCACACATGTTATTTCATTTAGGTCAATTTTTGTAATATTAATAAATCATGTTAATGATCATTTTAATTGAAAACTCAATTATTTTCCTCCAAAGAAGAAAATGGTAATACATATTGAATAAAAAATCTCATTGTTATGATCATAAAACATTCTCAAGATATGAATTAAGATGAAACTCCAATTAATATATGGAGGGAACAATATTATGTGGATTGAATAAAGATAAAACTCCCAACATCATATAGTTGGTCTATTGATCTGGTAATTTCAATGAAATTACATTGTATCATTGAGAATATAATATCCATTCTCTAATTTTCAGATCATGTAAATTTTGATTTGGTTTTTATCATTTGTATGTTGTGGTGTATCAACGGTGGACAAGAATCCATAAATCAATCTAATGGGATGTCATTTAGTCTTGAGAGTGGGATGAATTTAAGGGTTTGTTCATCAATAAATACATTCCTTATATTCTTAAAACTAATTAACATATGTAATACCTTAATTTAATGATGAGGGATGAAGAATACTTTGGAACCTATGATGTAAATTTTACATCTCTTGTGCGGTATGATTTTACAAATATCACAAAACATAAAATTATGGTTGAATGATTCTTTAGTCACTAAAAAAATTTGATGAGGGGTGTTATTGATATGGAAATTAATTTTTAGGATGAAATTATTCAATTAATAACAAATATGGAAATAGTGATTGGATTTATAAATCAACATCTTGGTTTTCATAAAAAAGGACGGATGGGATTGAAAGGAGTTTCTAAATCTATGGAGAGAAGAATTTGATACTTACCTTATGCTAAATGTTTATAAGTAAGCATTTTGGAAAGTTTCTACATGGGACTAATAAATTTCGTTAGTGAATAAAAGAATGGAAATTGAGAGACTGAATGAAAAATTGATGATAAGATATTATATAATGATGTTCATATATAAAAATAACAAAAAATAGCCTACCGATAATCTAGTTATTCAAATTCCAGGTGTAGGGTAATTAACCTGTCCATTTCCTAAATATAAATTTTAATGATAATAATCATCAGATAAAAACCTCTTAAGATCATAGTTAAATGAATATCTAATGTTATCACTATCTTTGGTGAATGGTGTGAGGAACATGTGGTGAAAATAAAACATACCATCTAATATGGAACTAATATTTTCTTTTTTGATTCTAGATCATCCCAATATATTATTTCAATGGAATTTTCTATGGGTATTACAGTGACATATCAATATGTATATATTGAATTAGAAATGAAAACCACTAATTGTGTATTGATCACATATAATGTCTATGATTCTTCTACAGTTTATGTTTATGGTAATTTTCATTCAAAAAATAATGTTATCCACCCTATGGTTAATTTTGATGTTATTTTAGAAATTTATTGGATTTATTTACATAAATACCACATTTATTTCCATATAAGGGTACTTATGTTTGATATTATTGAAAAAAATATGATCCAATATTAGTGAAACCATAAATATGAACATCAATTTTAAATAAAATACATTGAATGGGTCAGTATTCATATTTAAAAAAGCGTTTTATACGAATTTTTTTAAAAACACAGCAACAGAGATGAGCTTATTGTGTGGGAGGTTTTCAATATATATACGAAACCACTTCCGAGTATTCCATAAAATCGTGAAGTTATGATTTCAATAAATACATTTCTATTTCTACTCAAATTGTATGTAATCCATATAGAAAAGACATTACTAAGTTTTAGGAATTGACAGAAAACATCAAGATAATCATTACAATGGATTCATTCTGCCAACACTGTCACCTTAGGGTAATCAAATATATTTTTAAAGACTAATTTTTGATAAATGATCCATTTAATTAATTATCTAGAACATATAAAGATCACTATCAAGGAAAATAATATTGTACCCTATATTGATGTATTTATGTGATCAATTATAGGGATCTTAAAAATTTACCGAGATTGAAATTTGATGTTGATATTATCTATTGAGGTTTAGGATGGAGGATATAACAAGACAACCTTCTTAACCAAGTGCTCCGTCTATGAATATATACAAATTTATTTTTCCTTACTAACTCTCATACTCTCATCATTAATTTAATGACTATATTATATAGAAAATTACTTGCTGAATATGTGGTATTATGTATAGATGATATTATTCATTACTCAATGTTTATGAAAGGGATTGATGATCTGTTTTTCATTGTACTAAAATCCATACGAATGGAATTTTTTAAAATATTTAAAAAGTAATATTTTTATATATAAGGAGTTTGATAATTTGTATATAAAATATCATGTGAAGGTGTATGTATAGATCCATCAATGATAGAATATAATGATAATTAAATCAAAATAAACATGATCTCTAAGTTAAATATATTCAATGGTTTTGTTAGATATTATTGATGGTTTGAGGATAAATTTTAATGATTTTCCCATCAACTTATAAAGTTAACAATAATCGGATCCATGTTCCTTTATACATATGAATGTAAGTATTACTTTAAGGAACTGTTAAGAAGGATAGTTAGTGAACGTTTTGTTAACTCACCTTATAATAATGATGGACTTATGGTCTATAATGATGATTCAATGAAGTGATAAGGATATTTCCTCATAAATAATGATATGGTTATAGGATGTTCCTAATAATAATTGATGGTTCATGAACAAAATTAACCAACACATAATTCTCAGTAATCTATGGAAATTTTCATACAAATTATTTTTGAGGAATTATCTTTATAGATAATGGTGTGAGATATATACAAAACTGAAAACATTAAATTATATATTAATCTAATAAAGATTAATATATTACATAGAAGATGTTTTTATATGATTAATGTTTATAAATTATCAATACATTACCTCCCTGGAAAACATAACACTGCTGTAAATTCATTGATTTGAAAGTATCTTTCTAGATTGTCTATGATAAGGATCAGTAATGATGTAATTTTCAATTATTTTCAATGAATGGATATATAAATTTTCTTGGATGGTGAAAAAATGTAACTAATAATATATATTTGAATAACGATTTATCAATGTAATGATAAATAAGAATAAAAGTAATATATAAGGGTTTATATAGTTATAGGAAATTTTCATGTGTTCAGCCTTTATTATTATGAATTTATAATGATCTAAATTTTTTTCCCTGTAATAGATGATTTGAAGAAGGATTTTTTAGATAAAGTTCATAGTTCATAATTTTATATTCATACTATAATTACAATTATGTATATAGATTTAAATGTTTATTGATTGTTGAATTATATAAAGAGGTATATCATATAGTTCATATCACAGTGCTATGAATGTTTTCAATATATGTTTGAGATAAAAATTCCATTTTTAATTATAATAATTACCCATACTAGAGTGGAAAGTGGAAAACATCACAAGTGATTTTGTCATTGGACTCCCCAAAATGAATGAAGGGAATAATTCGATACGGTTTGTTGTCAATTTAATTATATATTCGACACAATTAATCACCTTTATAGAATATTACTCGATGGATCCACATTATAGGATATATATTATCATTGTTGTAAAGTCACATAGATTACTATATTTTATTTTATATAGTCAATATCAGTGCATTACCTCAAGAATCTAGTGAATTAATCACGAGCCTATAGATATATAATTAATATTTATTATGTGATATTGTCATAAAACATATGGTTATTACAAGAGAACTATTCTAACTCTATAAGATATTTTGAAAGCTTTATGTAGGGAATTTTAAGGTGGTTTGGATCAATAACATCCTTTTATAGAATAATTTTAGAAAACCATATTTAACATTATAATTTATAGTAATACTTTTTATAAACTATACATTTTAGGGGAAAAATTCTAATGTGATGTTATGATGTTGGATAATAAAACAAAGAAGGACCCGACCAAGCTGATGAAATGATAGATAATGATAGAACCAGTCCACGGTATATAATGGAAACTGAATATCTGAAACATAGTAATGTTGATAATCATGGAAAGTATTTTTATTTTAATGTTAGTGAAATTTTCCAATTAATATCATACTATTAGTGGCTGAGGAAATTTGGAAATCAGGTATGGATGACCCGATGATAATCGACCCCTTAAAAATTCTTAATTATGGTGGGATATTATCTTATCAATTTATGATTCTTGAAAATATCTCACTAGCTCATGGTGTGTTCTATATATATCTTCCAAGGGAATATATAATGTATCCTTCACATGTAGTAAATGTATATGTAGTACCATTGGATAATAATCTCTCCTATCATGAACCATCAATGAATATTCTAGATCCTATAGAAATTTCAATGAAATAAGACCACTCACATAGTAATTATATTGTGAGAAAAGTAAAAATTAAAGGAATCTATATGGAAGTTGAGGATATAATAAAATAGAGATATTCTCACTAGTTTTCGTTTAAGATATTAGTTTTAATAGATAAATTAATTTTAATAGGAATATAATGTAACAACCAAATATTATATTAAAATTTTAAAAAAATTTGTTTCATGGGTGGTAGAATTATAGGTAATTGTAATAAAAATTATTCAATATACCATTAGAATATCATTATTGTGTATTATTACCTAGTCATTGGATTTGTTGGTATGAATAGTAATGACTAAAAAATGAAAATCTAAGGCTTACACATTGATAAAATTAATTAATTGGTTATAAATTTATTATAAATTTAAAAAAAAATTAAACTTAATGATATTTTATATAAAACATAGTTTATATACCATCATAGAATTTTAATCCAGAAAAAATAAATTTATCACTATTTTTGAATGATTTTAAGGAAATTTAAATATAATATATTAAATAATGTTTTTTAAACATTCATGTAATGAATTTATAGTCATGAGATAATTGAAATTCATGTTTTATGATTACAAATGATATTCTTCTAAAAAAATCACAATTTTCAAAATTATATTAAAAAATATTTTTACAATTATATATATATTTACATTTATAATATTAATTCCATTCATATAATTTAGATGATTATGTTATATAAATAGGATTTTTTATTTATTTATTAATGAGAATATAAATCATGGTAAAAATGTTCACCTAAGGAAATGGGTAAATCATGTAATTCTGTGTATAAAAAAAGTGATAAGTCTATAATGATTCATAAAAAATTCTATTGGATGAATTAAAATTATAATTTATCAACCTATTCTCTAAGTTTATTTATATAGGGTAAATATTTCTATTGAAATAATATTTATAAAATATAAAAAAAATGTTTCAATGTGTTAACCAATTAGTTTAAAAATGATTTTGTGTATTAACATAAGGACAAAAATACTTACAAAAAATTAATGATAGTGATTTTGATATTAATGAATATAATTTCATGAATTATGTTTATTTATAATTATATATTACTTATATAATGACCTCAAATTCTTCTACAATGCTGATTTAGTATTTCCCAAATTTATTAAAAATTTAATAAAACAATTAGAAATATTTATATTAATATAATTTGAGTTATTTAATATGTTATGGGAATTTTTATATTTATATGACATATTATTTTTATTTTATATAATTATATTAGACTTAAAACTTTTTCTATATTTCAATACTAAATTAATTTTAGAATTTCAAAATTGAAACTAATGATATTTTATCAAAATACTGTTTTCTTAAATTTTATAAATTAACTAAAAAAGAGGAAAAGGGGTGAAATATAAATTATTAAATGGAATCCAAAATTATTTTCCCCCATTTCTGGCCATTTACTTTGAGAATTACATTTGTATAAATTAATCATTTCTGAAGATCCAAGTGTGTCATCCCCCTCAATTATAAAAGGACTCCCCTATATATATATTCATAATACCACATTGAATGATATAGAATAAAAAAACAAGACATATTATCCTCCCAACATACATAGAAATGTTTTTTTATGTTTCATTATACCCAAAATACCAACAATATATTTCTTATGAAAAGATCTCAAGGATGTCTCCGAGAGGAGTGGTTGTTGGCTCACCCAGCCGCTGTCATCTTTTTTTTATATTTATCATATATATCAATCTAGTTTTAAAAAAATTATTAAAATTTGTATAATAAATATGATGAAAATTTTTAATTATTTTTGTGATACAAATATCGACCTAAATCTAAACAAACAAGAATTTAATGTTATGTTTGTGCTCATATATGACTAATTGTCTCCACATAGTGGTACTACTAATTTTACATAACCATCATTCATGGATTATAATTAAAATAGTTTAAGTGATTATATATTTTACATAAGACATAATTATTTTTCCGTAATGATAATGTAATATATTACTTTTTTTATAAAAAATTGGTGGAAAATGATAATGTCGTGCATTCTTACGTGTGGACTACCCATCCACAAAGCGATGTGAATCATTTTTAATTTATATTTTATTTTGAATGTAATGAGGTTGGAACAAATGAATTTATACTATTTATTTGATATAATAAATATTTTTTATATGTGAATTATTATTTACCATTATTTTATTCCTTATCGCGAATAATTAAAATAGCATTCAAGTGTACATGCAGTCTACCATCGTTTTTTATGGTTTAATTATTTTGTCTCTCTATCATTATGGGTGAAACTAAATACATTTATGCAGCGAATAAATATTATATAATAATAATTTATTATATTATATTATATAATTTTAATAAATTTAATATTATTAATTATGAAATTAGAACTCATTAAAATCAAGTGAAACTTGAGGTATGTGATTTTAGTCTCACTTGTATTTATATAGGACACATTACTTACACACAACATGTTTCATTTCTGAGGTTTTTATAAAATCCATGACAATATTTTGATATTATTATAATAATTATTATTGGATATTTATATATAACTATGTTTTATTCTTTCAACGGACTTCTGATTCAAATGTTACCAGTGTGTTAAGTGTTTTATACTAAAATATCATTTTTTATGGTCGATTAAGAGTATGTTTCATAAGATGAAATAGTATGATATACCTCTCAAGAAACTCATGAATTTTCCCTCCAATGTTTATTTTTTGGAAATAATTTATTTTTTCTCAATTTATTCACATTATTTTCTCAGGATACCAAAAATATTTCATTAAGGAAAATATGACTTTCAATATTTGGTAGTAAACAATATTTTACTTATCCATGTTTCATATAAATGTTTTGAGGAATATATTTACTCTAATTACGATATTTTATAAAGTTGTTTTTACATATTTTTTCTCATGTAAAAATGATAAAACAAATATTTTTTGTCATTTTCTAAATGATATACTTCATGATTTGTGCTTACAAAAGAAAAAATGGATTTTTTAAAATGTATAAAATGAAAAACATTCCCACAGTCATAATAATTTACTTTCCAAAATATCCCTTTTAAAATATCTATGCATATATTAAAAAAATTTCTTCCATAAAAATTTGGTTATTTTCGATTCTATTGATGTGATTTAAAATTTGAATGGTTTTTAACATCATGAAATATTCCAAGTGGTTGTTAAAAATCCTTTTTATCTATGATTAAATACATTGATTTTAATGTGGAATATATTCTTTAATAATCCTTTGATAAAATCTTTATTCTTTATGAATATATTTAATATTTTTAATTACAAGACATTTAAGAAATAAATTAATTTTCAATAAATTATACTATGATGAAATGATAAAATATTTAGGAAACATGTAATTTTTCCATGGGTTATTCTATGAATAAATGTATATGAAAGCCATTTTTTCATGGGTTCACATATAACGAATGTATTATGATTTTTGTGGAATACATATGTTTGATTGTCATTATGGTTATTGTAAGACCTATATATCAATCTAGTAAATTGGGTTATCATTAATGTTCTATGAGTTCAATGGTTATCAGGGAGGTTATCCCATTCCCAAAATATGATATAAAATAGTTTATATGATTCTTAAAGAAGGTAAATGGGAGGATATCCCAAGACTAAAATGTTATGAACATCTTTAATGTAATCCATGAGATAAGGTTTTATAAGCTTACTTTTAGGCCACAATTCCATGTATTATTATAATTTTATGCATTCCTAGATCAAGTTATTTGGTTCTTTTATTATTTAGGTATTATGATCATCCATAATTTATTCCCTGACTCAATATTATGATCAATGATATTAAGGGTAAAGATGTAAAATTTTAAACCTAGTTTCTCATACCGTTCGGATCATGTCATGACTATGTGATCGTACAAATGCACCTTAAATACTATTGCTAAGAATTACATATCCCCTTCAATATTATTCTTTTTACAAGTTTTTAAATACAGTCCTGATTTATGATATATCGTATAGGGTTTCTAGTTATAATGAACAACGTGGGAGATTATGTAGTTCATTGATGAAAAAAATTTATTATATATCCACAATTATCAATACAACACACTTATATGATTCTGAAATTTATAATAATGTTATACAAATAATATTCATCTAATTATTTGTTATATTTATATATGAAATGTTCGAGATTATATAAGGTAATGTAAAATTTTAGCAGTGATGATAATGAAATTTATTTTAATAAAATATTCCTTGGGAGGATCTGATCCAACCCAAAACCATTTTTTGGTGACAAACCCAAGGCATCACTTGAATCCTACTAGTAATTATTATGATTATTGTGTTTTCATGTATTGAAAAATTCTTAATCACATGATACTTTGGTGATCCCCTCTTGAATATCTTTCTAAGAATCTTGTTTTTAATTATGTGTTATCTAATATATATCTTTTATCCACAATTTAATAACGGTAGGAAAAAATTAAAAGATAACTGATTGAGGAAAAAAGGTAATGGGGAAGATAATCTGATATAATTAACTAAAATAGAAAATATAGAATGAAATTATTGATTATGTGTTCATGAATAATAAGGGTTATGAGAGATTAAGGAGAAGTTATATAATCTATATGATAAAATGTAACATAATAAAAATAATATAATATCCCAGTACTTATAGTGGTATTCCTAGGTCGAAATTCTTAGTTAAAATATCACATTTGTTAGTTAATGAAATTTTAATGGTATGTGTCTTGGGTATTGGGGTGGAAAAAATAATTGAGCTTCAAGAAAGTGGAGAACAAGGCCAATCTGTGAAAGGAGCATTATTGGGGCCCGGTTAATGAAATAATAGATAATTACTAGGTAACCACATATTATTGGACTGAGGAGTGACACACAATTGGTGCAAGCTTAGTATAACCACATAGCCTTCCTAGGTAACCGTGCTACCCAACTTTCTTTATATTGTTTCTTTTACATGGTTTTGTATGGTCTTTAAAACCATGTGGGTAAACCATGCGGGTAAACCATGCGACCTAGTAATGTTAAAAAAAATCAAAATTTCCATTTGGTGATATTCTGTATCCCATATGATTTTTCTCCTATTGCTTCAACCTTCATCCCTAGTGACACCCAAAAAACTTTCAACATTTTCCCTTAATCTATATAAATCATCCCTATGGCATTTAGAACACTGTCAATTGTGGATTGAAGCTCCATGTAAGTATAATCTCTATCTCCCTTCTATTTTTTATATTATGGCTTATAGCCTTTTATATAATCTTCTAGTCCTCTAAACTCATTTATTTCTATTTTAATAAAGTTAAATGTTTCAAGGGGTTTTTTGGATTCAGAACTAATGGCATGTTTATTTGTTTTTCATCGTCATATTTGAGGTAGGTGATCTGAAAATTATATCCCATGGTTTTGTTACATATTTTGGCATCTATGTTAATATAATGCATCCCTCTTGTTTTTTATTCATTACCATGAGTAAAATTCAAAAAAAGGTTGTATAATTTATGATTTAGACCACACATACGCCCAATGGGAAGGGTTGGGGATTATTATAGAGATTTGGGGCTACCCATAGTGTGCATCGGCATTCTCAAAGCATGATATTGGTGATGTTAATTGTGGGTTTTACTTGCGATAATGAAGAGCCAATATTTAACAAGATGAATATTTTTATATGAGTTGAAAATGAAATATTGATAGTTGTGTTTAGTTTTTCTAATAGAGTAATGGGTTTTTTGGAATGGATTGAAAATTTTAATTGGGTTAATAGAGATTGTGTTCAATGGCATATAAATTATGAAATAATTCCTAAAAGTGTGAACATATATATATATATATATGAACTGATGATCTTGATATATTAGAAATATATTGTGAATTTAAGATCATGGAAAGAGGTTTGATTAATGTAATTGATAAATATATTGGTTGGCATTATACATGGGAATTACGGGTTATACCTAATGGGTTGAAAGTAGTAATGTTATTTTGTTATGTGATGTTTGAATTTTAATTTAAATACATAACTGGTAAAATTCTTGGGAAATCACAAATGATCTAAATGGGATAATTTATGGTAGTTGGTGAATATTTTCTAATGTATGGTAATTGATGAATATAATTAATATCATAAGGCATGAGAATTGAAATTTGGTTAAATGTCTATGTAAAGTAATTAGAATGTGTGAAAATGGGTTATGGAATAGTATTGATTACTATGATGATTTTTGAGGATTATTATTATTATATATATTGGATTTTATTTGTTTTGATATGGTTTGTGTTTGGGGAATGAATGAATAAGCTTGTTTGCATGGCTTCAGGTGCGGGATAAAGGATTAAGGCTCCTCTCATGGGTAGAGTTGGACTGAATCTCTAACACTTCACACATATTATTTTCTATTTCATTCATTTTGGAAAAATTCAAATAACATGACATGGTTAATATTAATTTATGTGTTTTAACTATTTTTTGGATATTTTAGATATGATTTTTTTTGTTATCACATAATTTTTGTACTATTTATATTTTTAACTATTTTGGCCTACTTCAGTAAAGAGGGTATAGTCAATCCATGTTTCTTATATTACCTTAACAACTAGTTGTTAATATTTATAATATATTGAGGCACACTTGAGGTAACGTGATGACCCAGCTTAGGGCACTGGTATGTTAGCTCCCAGATTGGGGACATTACAAATTAGTTTCATCTGAGTTTTTTGAGTTCATATAATTTTGGATAGTTCAACGGTGGTTATGATGTGTTGGGACTTTGTAAATGAGAAAATTCTTGGTAGTATCTAAACAATGTATGAAGGAAAACTAAATTACCCAATATGAAAAAAAAATTCATCAAATTTGTTATTATAGTTAAATGATATTTCACTATTATTTGGAGAACATTATATGTGATGTGACTATTTTATGAAATTTTTCTCATTCCCATATATAAATGAGGTTGTTTGTTCATGCATCATTTATAGAACCTAAAAATATAGGTTTCATGATTAATTATAGGCACACACATTATTTGTGTGTGGGTCATAGAGACATGAATGTGTTACACTCTATTGAGAATTTGAATAAAATGGAATCAAATAAAGATGATGTAAATGTTTAAATAAAAAATACATGTTGATGAATGATTAATCAATTGTGTTTAACGAATTGTGTAAATGAGTTTAAATAACGATTGTAACAATTTGTGAAATGGGGAATGTGCTTAAGAAAAAATATTTTTGTTATAAAATAAGAAATATTTTTAAATATATTTGAGCAAAATACTAATAATTATGTAATTTGGATTTCCCAATGTTTAAAATGACCCTTGGTATGAAGAGAAGAGGTAATTTCAAATGTAGGTAGTGTAAAATCTTTTCCACAATGGTTAATTTTTTTCAGTCATTTGTTAGCATGTTGGTTGAGGAAAATGTTTCCGAATATGTTCATTAATAAGGTACGTAATTTCAAATGGTCAATTGAGAAAGAGTTTAAAATGTGAATGTGTGAGTTCAAATCATATAAGGATAATTTTAACAGGATGTGTAGTGGTGGAACATTGGATGAACCGGGTAATGGGTATTCCTTTGGTTTTCAATATTACCCCCTAATAGGTGGTTTGGTGCTATGAGATATATTTTGTTGAGAAAATGGTAGGATTGTGGTCTTTAGGCTATGAAGCATTGTTTGATAATGTGATAGTAAAAACTCATGGGGTTGTGATCATATGGAACGCATGATTGACCATAAAAATAGTTCTTGGATATTGGTGTCCTTGTGAGTAGGGACATCACAAGTTGTGTTTTGGATTATAGAGATTGATATAGGGAATGATTATAGTTTGGTGATTCAATTTGAGTGGTGGTCATGTGTTGGTATTTTTCAAAAAAAAGGTTGACTTCCTGGGAGGCTATCCCAGTGATGAGGGTTCCATAGAATATGAATAATGAGAAATTATTTGGATTCATAATCGATGTATATTGTATACCATTGAATTTTAATAAATTGTATAGATTTTCCCTAGTTCTATCAGATGGTCACCCAAGTTCTTATGGTGGGTTGTATATTTTTTCCAAAGGGTTGTATAATATGGAAGCATGAATCATCTATTTAGATGATAATTAATGGAGGTATGAATTTTTTCATCGAGTGAAAGATACCAGGTTATGAAAAGCATGGTAAGACAAATTTGTTTTCAAGGTGACACCCTAGGAAAGGGTGGTCACATGGGTGAGAATGTTTGTATTAATGGTTTAAATGTGCATGGGTTGTGCATAATACCTTGTAGTGGATGAGGCTGACTGACCGACATACACGGTTGGTTCATTAATTGGGCATTGAGATTTTCTTAGGTGATGGTTGGATTTTGCGAACTAATTTCATTTTAACAGTATTCATAATAAAGTGTGAAATAATGAATTTTCTAATGAGGAATTTATGTATTATTGCATTATTATGTCATGATTTCGATCAGGAATTGTTCATCCCGTTCTCTATGAAAATACGGCATGAGGTGTAGTTATGTAGGATATAGTTGGTATTATTGGTGTAGTGGGCCATTGTGATTCAGTTTTAAACTATTAATGGCGTACGAAAAGAGATCTTCTGGTGTAGTACATGTAGTACCACAAGAAATTATGGTCCGTGGCTACTTGGCAGGTGGTCTTTGCGGATGGTGAATTTGGTTTGAAAACAAACCTTAGTAATGGATGTTATGGGATGATGAGATGTATGTAGCATCGTAGCATGAGATCCTTCGAAGAACATTGTGTCTCATTTTTATAGCTAACATCAGCATTGGATATGTTGGGGACATTGTTCATAGAAAATAGAAATCATGCATCCACAAGTGATAATCATGCCCAACATTTTTACATCTTCCAAGGTATGTTGAGAAGCACTGGCTTTACATCCAGCGATTGGAAGGTGTTTTGGTTGGATGGGGACAATCATGGAGTTTACACTCATAGTGATGTATATGTGGAAGTGGATGATGGGATGTAGACCATCGAATAATTTTATAGTGATTAATTGAGATGGACTAGGTTTCAAAGAATGTCATGGGTGATGTCCACGGAATCCAGAACAAGAACTAGTGGATTCTCATTTACTTCTTCTATGGAATGTTAGACAAACAAATCAATGTATTTGGGTTTTACTTATCATCATGTGGAAGAAGTTTGGTGTGATTCCCTAAAGGATATCAATAGTAATTACACTCATAATGTGGGAGGTGATGAATTAGTCCTTGATATGTAGGGGAAACCATTGATTTGTTAGAGTGACATCCAGATTCCAATTTGGAATATGTGAGGTGCATGTTGGTTCATTGAAGGAGGACACGTGGGTTATGATTATATTGGTTGATTGATTCAAGAATTGGGTTTGTTATTAGGGTGGTCTCGAATGAAATTTTAGATTCCAAGGTCTGGTCCTCAATGTTTGGGGTTAAACATGAAAATGGTGTGTTGCAATAGAGGTCATGATTTATATCTCCATAAAAATTTGTAATTATACTACTCTAAGATTCATTGGGTGATCTTGTAATGTATGATATTTAAGGTAACCTTGTCCATGTGATTTAGTTTCATTACAATGGAGATGACAAATGATCCATAATGAGTAATCTAAAGAATAATCTACATTCATATGAGTGGGGAATAGATGTGGAATGTTTTAAAACACATTCAGTGGATGTTTTTGGGTAATAATTACATTTTATTTTTTTAAATGGTTTGATTGATAACCAATACTTCATTATTTGGTGTGTGAATGGTATGAGTACTTTTGTTGATAATGTTTATGGGGAAGTAGGGCCTGATGATGGTTTTGAGGGTTGTGATTCTATGAAGAATGAATAATTTGGCGGTCATGGAATGGCCTCGGTAGGAATTTTGAATGATAGTGATATGATTTAAGTCTGTAAGAACCTGGGGTTGATGGGTGATAGACAAAAAATATCAGTGTTCTGGAACTATCCATTTAGAGGTAGTCTAGTCTGAAATAGAAAACAAGAATAGGTGTGGTGAGAGTGAACCACCTATAGTTTGATTTTGTAGTGGAAATTATCACTTATAAATGAATTCATAGTTCAGTAGGGTCATGTTGATCATAGTTTTCGAATACATAGTTTAGTAATATCCTCCTAGGCAATTAAATTTCATGGATAGATTCAAATACAAGGTAATTTCAATATGGATGTTCGGGTGTGGTCATTTGGAACATGGCATGTATGTTTTGAAAGTTGATTTGTGATTATAGTGGTCTTTCATCGATATTGGGATTCCAGATAATGGGTGATGGTAGAGAGATCCATAATATGAATGTTTTTGGTTGACGATGTGATCGGTGTTTCAGGTATGGAGGGACTTGATTGATTATCGTTTGAGTGTGTGGTCCTGGATTGAGATTTTTGGTATAGGATTAGTCAGTTGAGTACCATGTATCTTTGGATGCTTTTTGATGAACAATTATGGAATTAGATAGTATTGATGCATGTGGTGGATCAATATAAGTGCGGAAATTTTGTTGGAAGGATTGTGTGTTTTTTTGGGTGGTATCCAGAATTTTCCACTATTAAAGCTTAGAAAACTGAGTAAAATGTCCCCAAGTGATTCAGTTCATGAGTTGCGAATAGGATTTGACCGATTTGGTGTTAATTGGTTCCTCCATGATGCTATGATGAAGTGTTCAATTTTTTCCTGATGAATTTGGAATTGTTTCCTGTGATTTCAAAATGTTTTTCTAGTGGTATATGTATGTTTAATGTCGATTCTTCCCTTTATGAGTATCTGGATTGTGTCGTGGGATTTGGTAATGAATCCTTGTGCAGAACAATCATACCTCTGGTTAAAATTCGTTTTTAGAATTGAAATGTTCAAAGGGAAACATGAAAGAAGAACAGAATGGATAGGTGAGCCTATCGTCCTCTTCTCTTTGTTTAAGGATTCTAAGTGATGCTTAGGAATGCGGGACAAGGATGGGTTTCAATAAGGTGGTCGGGTTGTACGATCCCAATATTTGTGAAAGGTGTTCCATTACATATGTATTGGTTTTAATATCTCGTTTATTGTGAATGAAATTCTTCTGTGGAGTACTTCATGTCATGGGGTGTTCCAATGGTTTCGGAGATGAGATTGGGGAGAACTAGGCCAATCTGTGTAAAGAGAATGGTTGACATTGTAACATCCTAATAAAATAAAAAATATTACTTTTTCATATGTATTAATATTTGTGAATAAAATATTAATATTACTTTAAAGGGAATGTTATGCTCGATGGTGTACCAAATATGCAACAACGAGTTTCTTTGACATCTTACGTCGTACTCTAATAATAAAATAATATTATTTTAAATGGTAGTTAACTCTTAGCCAATTTAATGGTGGGAATGAACAAAACTAACTTCAAAATGATTATATATGTTTGTCAAATATTTTTACTTTTACCCAATAAATCATAGATGCTTAAAATGCGAATGAATCCAATTTTATGCATAAATATTCGAATATTCTTTAAAAGTTCGATTAACCGCCTTTTTATGGTGAACCCTTCTTAAATACACTTTTTGACAATTTTATATTTTATATTTTACAGAATAAAATCCTTCTTTAGATTATGGACATCAAATTTACTCTGTGTAATTTTTTGTTATTTTTCTGATAAAGATCATTTTTAGTGAAAATGTTGTCTTTTAATTCAAAACCACCTTTTAATGTGATTTATTTATATGGATAGATTACGTTTTTTTTGGTTTTAAAGTGTATTTATAATATATGATTAACATTTAATCCAATGGTGGTCATTGAAATTAATTTCACTTTGAAATTGGACTTAAACTACTGTAAATCTTTTAATATATTTTGTTTCTTAAAAACACGCTATTTGTTTTTAGAATTGGAATTAATTATTAAATTGATTAATGAAAATTATATTTTTTGAATTTCAAAAAATATACATCATTTTTGAATTCAGAAAATCAAATATATCTTACGGGGAATTTTTGGTATTTTTCTGAAAAACTTGAATTTTTGATGAATAGTGAAACCACTAAGTTGTAGTTACAAAACTGATTTTTCGTTTAAATGAAAACTTAACACCTATGTGATATCAATTTCATAAATACAATATACATTACTGTCATTAATATGTAAAATTTGGTTCAATGGGATGAAAATAATGTTTGCTGAATACTAACTTTTAAGTTTTATTAATCGCGATTAAAGGTAATTAGTGTAATTTAAGGTAAACATAAATTTATAATAATATGAAATGACCTTGAAACATGTCCTAACCATATTTTATGAGTAATGTACGACCAAGAAAATCCATGGGTCAACTTGGGGACCTCATGGAGCCACTTGGGTAAGAAAATGACATTAATAGCTTTTTATTTAATGTTAAAATAAAAATGTCACAAACATGAATTGTTTTACTAAAACAATTTTTTACATATTGTTATACAAGTAATATTTTTGACTATAAATATTAATTGGAATTAAAAATATATATTCTACATCATAATATTTTTTTATAATTTTTAAAAATTAAATAAAATAATTTATTTATGACACCAGGATGATGCAGCGATTACCTCATTAATGAACGATTTAAATAAAATAAAAAGATAACGTAGAATATAAGACATACACTTTTCAAAAACCTATTGGATGGGTGGATTTTGAACCCATATAACCTCATACTCGAAATATATAATTTTAGATCTTTGATATCCGAAAATCATTTTATACTAATGTAACTTTTCAGGACATTCCAAGAGTGCCCCTCCTCCCTCTTATAAAAGGCCCCCACCACTTCCTCCTTACCAACAACTCTCAAGACATTGGCTTGCCCAAACTCTGCTCATATGTTCTCTCCACATACCTCTCTTACTTTTAAAAGCCTCACTTTGTGTAGAAGTATTTCCAAAGAATCTTTTGAGCTAAAATCATAAAGAGTTATCCAATTTGAAGGTAATGTCTTATCTTATGTTTGTTTGTTTTATTTTGCTTCTCCACCCCTCCCCCCAAACTCTTTTTATTCATTTATTTTGAAAAAACACCAGTATCTTAAATATAATATGATGCTGTTATGATAGGTATTTGAGCTACACTCATAGAGACCTCCATCTAATGGTTAAAGAACATATTGTTTCTGTGGGTGGCGAATTACTGGCTCACGAAACGATTATTGTTCAATCTTCTTTTAACACCTCTCATGGTGGAAATTAAGATGTCACTGTTTTTATATATGACATATACATTATGTTTATTTTTTACTTATTCTTCTTTATTTTTCATTTCTTCCATACCTTTATGGTTTCCATAATGGGTAAACACGATAATTTCAGTTAAAGAAGTGTGGACTACCACCCCTCAAAGTGATTTGAATCATTAATACCATATGTGTGATGTATAATGGATGGATTTAATGATTTTATAAATTATATTATATGGTAATTATAATATACCTATGTATCATTATTATTTTTTCATTCCATAAATTTATGAAATAGAAATTAATGTAGCGTGCATGCGTACGTACGGCTTACCGTCTCCATGAATGGTACATTTCATTTCTTATCTCCAAATGATATGTACTATTATAAGTACATATATATAATGGATATATATGTAATATATTAAATCTAAATGATGGATATCATTCATTAATTTTAATATATATATCTCTCATTTAGTTTTAATTCCATTAATATGACAATGAAATGAAAGTAGCATTCACACTTATGTACGACATACCGTCTCCATGAACAGTGCATTTCATTTTTTTATCTCAAAATGTTATTTAATTGAATAAAATGATTATATACAGGATATATATGATATTTGAATCATTAATACTATTCTGGATATTATGTACCTATAACTACATGGAAAATTCTTTTCCAACAAGTTAAATTTTGACTCATGTACCAAACATCGACAAAAACATCTGATATGAACTCACATTATTAACCAATTATTATAACATTATAATATGTGATATGAACTGAATAATAATCTTTTAAAGAGTTACTTATGAAATTCTAAATTGACCAAAGTTTATTATTCATGAATATAATGAAACGAACAAGGCAAGTCAGATATGAGGTATGGGATCCTACCTATCTCTTTCTTTTTAAGTACTCTCTTTTATGTCGTTTCTTTTAAGCTCATCTTTCATATGTTGGGGGATATTATTTTATATTCCTACTACAGTAATTTATATGTTCATATGATGAGAGACCATATCTGATTTCATCAATCCATTTTTTTGGATGTTTTAAGTGGCGTTGTTAGGCTGCCCAGTTTTCTTAAGGGATTTTTCATCTCACTTTTATTCCCATCAGATTTATGCAACATCTGTCACTATTTCCAATTAGTGGTGCATTTACATCACATTATTCTACTCTTTTAGTAGCATAATTTCTTTTATCGTTATTTAGATCAACATTTTATGGTCTTTATTTCATGGGGTGAACGATTCAAAAGTTACCCAAATCGTTAAGGGATCCTTACACCCTCCTCCTTTTAAAAGACTTATTTTTTATGCCTTCTAATTTACATCTTATTATGTTGGGATATGTTATTATATATTCTTATTTATGTAAATTTTATGTCCAAGTGATGAGATACCATTTTATCTCTCATCGACTCATTTTCTGAATTTTAATGTGATGCCGTTAGGCTGTCGAATTTTTGCAAGGGATCTTCTTAACCCAATTTCAATTCTTTGGGTTAACCTCTACTTCTTGATTATGTCATACTATGAATATGTTTGGATGACCTCTGATTGTTTTACACTTAATATCCTCTTATATTGGGTGTATTTATATTTGTCACACATAATTATGTAATTAATTTATCCTTAATCTAAGGATACCGACGTTGTAAGGGTCTTCGTCTCAATCTCCTTTCATTGAGGCATATTTTTGTTCTAATAAATGAATTTATTTTATAATATTTATAAACACCTTTTACTTTTCATTTCATTCAATGTGAATCTTTTTCTACGAAGAGTTTTATTGAATGACAAAAAGGAATGTTTCATTTAACGTACGCAGTGACAACGACCTTTTCCACCGCCGCGAGTACTATTTGACCTTTGGCTTCCTTAATAATCTGTAATGTTTTTAAAATAAATTAAATACCATATACTCTTTTATGTATTTTGGTACTGAAAATGATTTTGATAATGGATTTTTTATGTAAATATATTTAAGTTATATATTCTGATTGAAATGTGGAAATTTTTCTTTCCCTTATATTAGTTTTATGTATTTTGATTTTGTAATGGTACATGGACATTTGACGAGTGGTTACGTGATAAACCATATGATGGGTGGTTCCATGAATACCAGGATGGGTGGTTACATTAGAACCTCCAACGAATTGGGTATGGATGTTGGCCGTTTGACTATTCTATGTAGTGATATGTGTGAAAGTCAACCATATGGTTATTTTATTTAAGTATGTTTATGTACCAAGTTACCTTTATATGTTCTGTGTTCTTTATATGGGATTATGGTAATATTTTGGTTACAAAGGACAAGTAGTGATCTTTTATTCAGTGAAGAGTATTTACTACTTCATAAAGGTAAAAAGTATTAATTTGATAAATTATTCATGGTTTACTTGTTGTTCTGAAAAAACTAACAGCTTTCCATCTTTGTGTATCCTTTACTGGGATTTTTATGCTTATCCCATGTTTTTGAAATGTTCTCCACAGGACCTAAAGATGAATAGGGTCATGGATGGGATCAAGGAAAGACATGCTATCTAAAACATGAAACTTGACATGTTTTTTTTATGATTTTTTATTTAATGGAAACTTATTAGAAGTGTCTACTTTTTAATCATTTGAGATGTAATAGGTATGTCATAATTCACTAAAACTCTAAACCTGAAAAGATCCTCTATGTTAATTACTAATTTAATTCTTTATTATGTAATTTTTTAAGCCCGGGTCCTTACAATTTGTATCATAGGTCGGTTTAGATAACTTAAGAGGATAGATTGTTGTTTAAGCATAAGTGACAAGTTGTGTATATCCACCATGGGTAGTATATTAGATGGAGTCATTATTTTTTGAAAGTAAGAATTAGTTTGAGATAACTTTAATACCTATATTTTAGTGTTTATCTTCCTCATTATTATATGATGATTTTACTAATATGCTCACACTGACCTTTTTGGTTTTAGTAAATGGATGGAACTAGCAAGCACCAAAGTAACAGTGGATGTGAAGGAAACTATGACAGTTTTCTGAACGAGCAACTATATTATATGGGAGCTGTAATGTGAACTCTTATGTTTATCCTCAACCAAATCTCTTGAGTCATTATTGACAACCTAAACCTTGGTGTTTTTTATAAGGAATCATAAATGCGAGAAACAAATCCCTACAAAAGTTCAGGTAATAATCATTAAGGTAAGTGTGTTCAAAACCCTATGTGTCAATGATGTGGAAAGAAACACCTAGGAAAATGTTTCAAACAGACAGAAAGATGCTATAGACGTGGAAATGAAGGTCGTAAAGCAATAACCTTCCATGGAAAAAGGAAGCATCCAGTTGACTCGAGGAAATGGAAAGAAGTACTTTCTGAGGGATCAATTAAAATTTTTAAATGTGGTGTGCATGGTCATTATGCAAACACATTTCCTACGAAAAAGTTTCAGGAATCGGATCACCAAGATCGTACAAATATTTGTTTACCAATACCTAATGCCATTCCGATTGAGGATGAAGAAACTGACAGTGCCCAATCAAAGGTGTGGATTAGTTCTTAAACCACGTTTTCTTATTTTGGAATATTAGGATACAATTCATGATTTTGTTTGTAGGAAAGAAGTATTTCAGAATAAGTTTGAAAGGAATGGTTAATGGATCATGAATAATGATGATTGAGTAAGAATTCAACATATAAGGGATTCAAGTGTTATGTTAGATTTTAGGATGGTTAAATTATTAAAATTATTAACTCTCTTTTCATGATGGGGTTACATTAGAAAGACTTTTGATAGTACGTGTAACCCTAATGTTTTGATATATGAAAATTTTATTCAAGGAATAGATATCTATTATTTTGTGGACATAGTTATAAAGAACCATCTGGGTTTATATGATCCTTACATTTGAGATAATTATGGGTTACTATATGTTATGATGGAAAATAAAAGGCATGAGATAAAATTGAGGCTAAATTAGGTTATGGTTATATTTGATGATTTTATCTCTTTTTGGGGATTTTTTTGAGATTATATAGTTCTGGAAAAAGGAAAACACACTGAAAATGTGACAACCCATCACGTCAGACAACGCAGTGGGAATCGAACCCACAACCAATGTGTGACTGGTAGTTATTTCCTTCCACGGGACTACGTGAATTCCATGGTTAATATGACAAATTATTTTTAGGTATATAATTTTATGAATAATGAATAAGTTGATTTTAAGTTATTTAGGAAAATATTGAAATATCATGGAGGATATATGATTACGTTAATTACTTTTCAATATGAGACATTAAGTGCAACTGATGTTATTTAAAGATAAATGTTAATTTTTACCCTGGAAGACTATATGATTAAATCCTTAAAATATTTGGGTTTCAATCATAGTTTGGTTTACTTTGAATAATTTTATGGACAAATTGTTTATCGAATGTTCTTCATTGAACTTTGTGTTTTGTTGGAAAAATTTTGGAGATTAAGAATATATTTTATTTTTATAATGGTCTATCATTTTGTGGATTATCAAATCTTGTTCTAACAATTTTTTTTGTTAATGTCTAACGACATGAGAAATATATAGTTCTCTTTAGTGTATTAGGTGATTCTCTATAAGTTGATTACAGCGCTCTTAATGTGAACAATTCATCTTAAATACTCGTCTTTTGGAGGAAAAAATGAGTTTGTGTAAGAAATCTAGTAAGAGATGAAAGTCTAAACGACAAGAAAGTATGTTTCATTGTGATTTAGTTAAGATAATAAATAAATTCCTCAATGAAAAGTATCTTAAAACTAAAATGTTGTCTGTTTGCTTTCTCATATTGGGGAATCAAATACCGTTTAACCCATCACATGTTTGTGATTTTATGGTGGTTAACATTCTCCTAAAAATGTTTCTATCACTCTCCATCAGAACTTTACACTTTGTTTTTTTCTTCCATATACATGTTTTCATGGAATCCTAGTAACTATTGTCTCGGTTGACCTTGGTACTTTTCTTTCATTCTTTGAATGTGATTGTTTAATTTACTCCTTTTCGGATGTGGGGATTTCAATGAAGTTTCCATGCCCCATTTTAAAATTGCGAGGACACAATTCCAAAAAGTGGGGAAGGGTGTAACATCCCAGTTAAATAAAGAATATTACATTTTCATGTTTATTAATATTTTTGAATAAAATATTAATATTACTTTAATGGGAATTCTATGCTCAATGGCGTACCCAATACACGACAACGAGTTTCTTTGAAATCTTACGGCTTACTCTAATAATAAAATTATATTATTTTAAATGGTAGTTAATGCCTAGACATTGTAATGGAGGGAATGAACAGAACTAACTACAAAATGATTATATATGTTTATCAAATATTTTTACTTTTATCTAATAAATGTTAGAGGCTTAAAATGTCAGTGAATCCAATTTTGAGCGTAAATATTTGAATATTCGTTAAAAGTTCGGTTAACCGCCTTTTGATGGAGAACCATTTTTAAATACACTTTTGTTAAATTTTATATGTCATATTTGACAAATAAAATCCTTCTTTAGAATCTGGACATCAAAATTTACTTTGTGTAAATTTTTGTTATTTTTCCGATAAAGATCATTTTTAGTGAAAATGATGTATTTTAATTCAAAACCTTCTTTTAATATGATTTATTTATATGGATATATTATATTTTTAATTGGGTTTAAATTTTAGTTAGAATATATTTTTACCAATTAATCCAATTTTGGTCATTGGAATTAATTTCACTTTGAAATTGGACTTGAACTAGTGTCTATCTTTTGATATATTTTGTTTCTTAAAAACACGCTATTTGTTTTGACAATGGGAATAAATTATTAAATATATTAATGCATCATATATGTTTTGAATCTTTTAAAATAGACATCATTTTGGAATTTGGAATATCAAATATAGCTTAGGAAATTTTTTGTTATTTTTCTGAAAGACTTCAATTTTTGATGAATAGTGTAACCACTAAGTGGTAGTTAAAAAACTGATTCTTCGTTTAATTGAAAATTTACCACCTCTATGATTTGAATTCCAAAAATATGACATACATTGTTGTCATTAGGATGTAATATTTCGTTCAATAGGATGAAAATAATTTGTGGTGAATAGTAACTTTTATGGTTTATTAATCGCGATTAAATGTCATTACTGTAATTTAAGGAAAAGATAATGTTATAATTATATTTAATGACCTTGACACATGTCCTACACTTATTGGATGATTCATGGCCGACCAACACAATCAATGGGTCAACATGGGGACCCTATAGAGCCACATGGGTAAGAAAATCACATTAATAACTTTTTATTTAAAGTTAAAACAAAAATGTCACAAACATGTATTGTTTTACTAAAAAAATTACATAGTTTTATACATGTAATAATTTTGACTATAAATATTCATTAGAAAGATAAAAATATTTCCTAAATCGTAGTTTTTTTTATAATGTTTATACATTAAATAAATTAATTTATTTATGACACCATGATGATGCATTGATTATCTCATTAATGAACGATTTAAATAAAATGAAAAGATAATGTAAAATATAAGACATACACTTTTTTAAAAAACCTATTGTATGGGTGGATTTCAAACCCTTATCACCTTATCCTCCAAATATATAATTGTAAGCCCTTTTATATCTGAAAAGATTTTTATAGTAATGTAACTTTTCAAGACTTTCCAAGAGTTCCCATCCTCCCTCTTATAAAAGGCCCCCCACCTTTACCTCCTTACCCACACCTCTCAAGCCCTTGGATCATCCAACCCCGACTCATATTCTCTCTCCCCATCCCTCCAAAACTACTAGAATGCTCAATTTGAGCAGAATCCTTTCCAAGGAAGCCTTTGAGCTCAAGTCAAAAAGAGTTATCCGATTTGAAGGTAATGTCTTCTCTTACGTTCTTTTGTTTTATTTTGCTTCTCCAGCCCCCTAAACTCCTTTTATTCCTTTATTTTGTAAAAAAATAGTATATGAAATATATTAGGATGATTTTATGAGATGTATTCGAGATACACTCATACACACATCCATCTAATGGATAAAAACATATTGTTTCTGTGGGTTGCTAATTAGTGCCTCACGAAATGATGATTGTTCAATCTTGTTTTAACACCTCTCATGGTGGCCATTCAGATGTCACTGTATTTATATATGATATATAAATTCTGTATATTTATTCCATATACTTATTTATTTGAATTTATTCCATACCTTTATGGTTTCCATAATTGGTAAACATGATAATTTCATTTTAGGAAGTGCGGACTACCTCCCCCTCAAAGTGATATGAATCATTAATACCATATGTGGGATGTATAAAGGATGAATTTAATGATGTTATATATATTATATTATACTGTAATTATAATATAACTATGTATTATTATTTTTTATCATTCCATTAAAGTATGAAATAAAAATGAAAGTGGCGTTCATGCGTACGTATGGCTTACCATCTCTATGAATGGTACATTCAATTTCTTATCTCCAAATGTTATGTACTATTATAAGTACATATATATAATGGATATATATGTCATATATTAAATCTAAATGATGGATATCATTCTGGAATTATAATATATATATATCTCATTTAGTTTTAATTCCATTAATATGAAAAAAATGAAAGTAGCGTTCATGCGTACGTACGACCTACCGTCTCCATGAATGGTGCATTTCATTTTTTATCTCAAAATGTTATAGAATAGTATAAAATGAATATATAATTGATATATATGATATTTAAATCATTAATACTATTCTGGAGATTATGTACCTATAACTACATGTAAAATTATTTTCCAACAAGTTCAATTTTGACTCATGTACCGAACATCGACAAAAACGTCTAATATAAACTCACATTATTAACCAATTATTAAAACATTATATTACGTGATATGAACTGAATAATAATATTTAATGGAGTTCCTTAAAAAATTATAAATTGACCAATGTTTATTATTCATGAATATAAAGAAATGAACAAGACAAGTCAGAATTGAGGTATGGGATCCAACCTATCTCTTTCTTTTTAAGTACTCTATTTTATGTCGTTTCTTTTAAACTCATCTTTCTTATATTGGGGGATGATCTTTTATATTCATATTAATTTAATTTATATGTCTATATGATGAGAGACCATATTTTATTTCATCAATCCATTTTTTTGGATGTTTTATGTGGCGATGTTAGGATGCCGAGTTTTTGTAAGGGATTTTTCATCTCACTTTTATTCCCATGAGATTTATGCAACATTTTTCACTTTTTTCTTTTGAGTGGTTTATGTACTGCCCATTATTATACTATTTTTTAAATATAATTTCTTTTATGGGTATTTACATCAATGTTGTATGGACCTTCTATAATGGGGTGAACGATTCGAAAGTTACCCAAATCGGTAAAGGAACCTTTCACCCTCCTCCTTTTAAAAGACGTATTTTGTTTTTTCCTTTTAATTTAAATCTTATTATGTCGGTATATGTTCTTATATATCCATATTGTTGTAAATTTTATGTACAAGTGATGAGATACCATTTTCTCCCTCATCAAATCATTTTTTTAATTTTAAAGTGACTCTGTTAGGCTGTCTATTTTTTTCAAGGGAACTTCTTAACCCAATTTCAATTCTTTGGGTTAAACCACTACTTCATGATTATGTCTTACTATGAATATGTGTGGATGTCCTCTGATTTTTTTACACTTAATATCCTATTATATTGGGTGTATTTATATTTTTCACACATAATTATGTAATTGACTTATCCTTAATCTAAGGATACCAACTTTGTAAGGGAATTCGTCTCAATCTCCTTTCATTGAGGTATATTTTTGTTTTAATACAAGACTTCATTTTATACTCTATATAAAACCCTTTTAATTTTAATTTCAATCAATGTTAATCTTTTTATACAAATAATTTTATTGAATTAAAAAAAATAATGTTTTTTTTAACGTACGCGGTGACAACGACCATTTCCACCGCAGCGAGTACTATTTGACCTTTGGATTCCATAACAAACCATAATGTTCTTAAAAGAAATTAAACACAATATACTATTTTATGTATTTTGGTATTGAAAATGGTTTTGATAATGGATTTTTTATGTCAATATATTTATGTGATATATTGTGATTGAAATGTGGAAATGTTTGCTTTACATTATATTTGTTTTATGTATTATGATTTTGTAATGGTACTTGGACATTTGACGGGTTGTGTCGTGAATGCTAGGATGGGTGGTTACGTTATAACCTCCAATGCATTGGGAATGTAAGTCATCTATATGGCTATTCCATGTATTGATATTTGTGGAAGTCGACCTTATGGTTATTCCATTTAATCATGTTTATGTCCCAAGTTACCTTTATATGTTATGTGTTCTTTATCTGGGATTATGGTAATATTTTGGTTACAAAGGATAATTAGTGATATTTTATTCAATGATGTGTATTTACTAATTCATAAAGATAAAAAGTATTACTTTGATAAATTATTCATGGTTTACTTGTTGTTTTGAAAAAACTAACAGTTCTCATTCTTTGTGTATCCTTTATTGGGTTATTTATGCTCATCCCAAGTTTATAAAATGTTCTCCACATGAATTAGTGATGAATAGGGTCAAGGATGGGATCAATGAAAGACATGCTATCTAAAACATGGAACTCGACATGTTTCTTTTTTAGAGTTATTATTTTATGGAAACTTAGTATAAGTGTATACTTTGTAATCTTTTGAGATGTAACAGTTATGTCCTAGTTCTCTAAAACTCTAAACCTGAAAAGAACTTCTATGTGAATTATTCATTTAATTCATGATTATGTAATGTTTTAAGGCCAGTTCCTTACCGACACACTGCTAAGAAAAATGTGTGAAATTCCAATGTAAACATGAAACATTTGATAGACGATTAAAAAATGGCTAGTACATGGTTATTCAAACCATTCAGCCTTGTGTAGTAACTGTGCTAACCAAATCCTTTTGGAAAGTGGATTGTGCTCAGTATTTACATTGTTTGGAAAACCATGTGGGTAAACTGTGGGGCCAGGTGATGTTTATAAAAATTAAAAAAATCTATTTTTTAGTTTAAAGTATCCATGCCTATTTTAATTCTATTTATTCTTCCTCGAGCCCAAGTGTCTCCCCAAAAACTTCAAAATATTAGAGGGATCAACCTCCATTATCTATTAGATATTTGGATAACTATCTGTTGTGGATTAATGCTCCAAGTTATTCTAATCTCCATGTGTCTTCTCTTTTCTTGTTTAAGTCATGTTTCCGTGTCTATCTTCTTCAAAAGATCTAAAAACCACTTCTTCTAAGGGAATTTATGATTAAGAATCAACGTTTTTGGGGATATAGATCTATGGCTACGTTTATGAGTGTCCTCATCATATGATTCCATGTAGGTGGTCAACAAGTCTAATCCCATATTTTTGTTATATATTATTTCATGCATTTTAAGCTATTGCTACCATTATTTTTTGAATTTTAAAACATGAGTAAAATTGTCTAAATGCTTGGATATTTATATATTGAAAACACTCAAAATCATAAAGGTTTCATTATGGATGATTAGAATGATTTGGGTCGATCGATGACTGTGTCGCATTAATGAACCTTGATATATGTAATGTTATGTGTAGGTTTGTCTTGTTATAATTTAAATCCCATATTAAACATGTTTAAAATATCTAGTGGGCATGAAATTGCAATGTAGATATTTATTCCTTATTTTTTATAATTGCATAAGGGGTTGTTTAGCATGGCTTCAAAAAGGTTTACTACTGTTAATTGAGACTATGTAGAATGGATTAAAAATTGTGTTGAAATGTATAAAATGTATAATATATATATATATATAAGAAATGATGAATGTATTAAATTTGAAATGGATTCTAAATTCATGAAAATGAAAATGTGTTTGAATAAGAGAATTTTTAATATGTGGAACAAAATAATAGATGGGAATTATTGGCTATACATGATGGGTGGAAGGTAGTGAAGTGGGTGTGTTATATACTGTAATAATTTTACTTGAAATTCATATGTGGGAAATTTCTTGAGAAATGATAAATGGGATAAATGGGATAATTTATGTTAGTTGGATAATAATGGAAAATGTTTTAGAATTATAGAATATACATAATTGATTATGTCATGATAATATAAATTGGGCTAGACCACTATGTAATGTTAATATAAAATGTGTTGATGTGTTATAGAATAATATTGATTCCCATGTTGATTGTTATGGATTTTGAATGTTATATATATTTATTCGTTTTGTTTTTGATATAGTTTTTGGGATGTGAATGGATGAATAAGAATGTGAACATGTCATTATTCCCTTATGCATAGTGATTTATGTCATTAGACTCATGTGTATATGATGTATGTGCCAAACCCATGGAACACATGATAATAATTGGATTAAGTATAGAATAAGGTATGAATGTTGAAAATGTTAATAAATATATAATTACTGAAACAATAATTTGTTATCTAATGACACCAAAGTATTATTTTTTGTTACTCATAACATATACTATATACTTCCAGGAACTATATATAATACAATATATTTTTTATAAATTGTTGGTCGTGACCTACTAAGTTGTACTCACACCCAAGAAGACTTAAATTTATTTGTGTAGATATGGGTAAGGTCAGAGGGATTGGGTGTTAAGTCGGGAATGATATATGCATGGATATGGATCTAGAATTGGAGTCTAGACCATTTTGGAATTTACTTGGTTTTCATTGTTTTTGGTTTCATTCATTTTT
Source organism: Viscum album (assembly GCA_963277665.1). Taxonomy (NCBI): domain Eukaryota; kingdom Viridiplantae; phylum Streptophyta; class Magnoliopsida; order Santalales; family Viscaceae; genus Viscum; species Viscum album. The sequence goes on along the minus strand of OY728138.1, from coordinate 1,021,159,001 downwards.
TCACTATTAGCAGTACATGAAATTGATAATATTTATTTGTAGTTTTTACCTAGTTATTAGAGATTTTGGATATGCATGTTTTTTGTTTATTACATATTATTACCATTATTTATATTAATTACTATTTTTTCCCACTCTGGTAAAATAAATTTAGTCTTCCCCCATTACTTCTTAGACCCCCACTACCAGTCGTAAGCCTCTACCATATGGGAAGATGAGCTTGAGGAAATGTGATGACCCAACTCATCGTAGTGGTTTTGTGTCTCTTTGATTGGGGAAGTTATAAATAAGAACCACTAGATACACCTCACATATTAAAAAAATTGATAGACCATTCACTGATACTGTGATTATAGATGTTTTACTGCATACTCACCTCCATTATTTAACAACATAATCTACTTGACTATAGCATTCATAGTCATCCAGCATCCACATCTTCTAGTCATCATAATAATTATATAAAAACATGAAATATAACATTTCAGATTGTTTGTTAAGATACCATGTATGTATATCCATTATAGTATGTCCCCTGATTCCATCCACATGAATAACCATGATCTTTCTAGATCAAAGATCCAAAAAAAAATCATTCATTATGCTCTAAAAAATCAAAAATTGTTGCAAAAGATGATTCGTATTTGAGATTCCATCATATATTGCCACATGTAATCTACATATATCCTTGAATAATTAAATAATGTTAAAATATAATTTTATTTGTGATGTGTTGGAGGTAACAATATTCTCTAAATGAAAGAAATACACATCATGAAATCATATATTATATAAATTATTTATACTATAAAAAATAAATACATATATGGTTATGTATATATATTGGAATAATAAATAAAATACAAATATCTAGGGCTGGAGCTATATTTATTTCTGCCCAATTTTATAACTGTAGATGTAGTAGAGATAATATTTTGGGAATTGTCATCCACATATATCATTGATACCTCATAAAATAGTTATTGGATCTCATGTGGATTTCTATCCATTGTAGTCTTTTGATTGACATAATGGAGTACATTATTATCTCCAACAATTAATCATATTATGATCTCCAAATGTGGGTATTGGATGAATTGCATATCCCTATACATATGTCATTAGAAATGATTTGGTTTTTACTCGACTAAAACTATATCATAGAAAATGTTTAATATATCTCATCTCGTATTAGTGGGTGAGTAGAGATAGATACTAGAATAATGTATCATCACAATTTACCCAACATAGTTGGTGAGATAAGGTTTAGAAATTATCATTGTATACCAACTATAAATAAAGGGTGAATGTAATGAGGATGCTGGATTGTACGTAATAACCATCAAGATACATCCTTCACTAAATACTCCTCATATCAACATAATTAATAAACAAATTAATAAAATCATTGATAATTAAAAATCATCTGTTAAGTCTTAAAATACATCAATATAAAAATATCCATCTATTAAATTATCCCTATAAGATATTGATCACCTATGATGATAGAATGATATTGATAATTTGGTATGAGATGAACTATATTAATGGAATTATACTAATCAACACATTAAATCAAAAAAATATTACATTACCCTTGGAAATATCTATATTTCACAATATCTTTATTGTTTCTCTTCATTCATGTCTCATCATATTGTAACACAGATAATTTAATATAGATAAATTTAATTGTTGAATTATTCATCTGGAAACATGATACCTTGGTTGATACTACCTTATTTTCTTAGAGATGTGTCCACATCAACTCAAATTTCTATAGTAACTCCACTAAATTACTCATATATTTTAATTGTATATTGAAATATTTCTCTAACATAATTAACTATGTCAGTCATGATGAGTTTAATCCATCATCATTATTTCATTCTCATCAATTATGAGAACCTATATTTTCATTTTGGACATCTCATTTCATTGAAGGGAATATATATCCTTTGTATAATTTCATCAACTCATTCCTTATTATAGACTAATCTCATGTAAAGCTATAATTTATATTTATAATTCAATAAATCTATAATTTTTTATTATTCCAATAAATATCATTTTACTACTTGATATAATAATTAAATTTATATCATTTAACTAACTCTGACATTGACCTCATCATAAAATAAATCACTAATATATTAAAAATTATTATTTATTTGTGTATCTAGTATATTTCATTTTTATTTTATTCAAAATCTATATAATTCTAATTAATCATCACTAACATATGTCATCATGTGTTATTTTTTTATTTATCATTCCAATCAAATATGATCGTCCTAAAATATTAAATATAACAACGTTAATTTTTAATTTCTTTAACTATTATAAAGAAGATTTGTAAAAAATTATAATAATGATATATGATTATCCATCACATTGTAATGTACTATATATCACCACCATTAGGTCATAGAGATAAACAACTCTATAAATATCATGGATGTATAACTCTTTTATATGAGTAATTCAATATTTTCATAGAAGCGACATGAATGTTTTATCATAAAAATATGGTCAATAAATATTACTATCATCATAATCATCATTATTATTATTATAATAATTATTATTATTAACATGAACACTCATACATCACTAACATTAAGACCTATAAATTGATATTAAATTAACATTCCCTCATTATAATATCAAACTTGGTGATGTTTGATTTATAATTTTCACTAACACATTATTTTCGATGGTAAAATAATAATTATTAATATATTAAGAATTTTATGACTAATCTCATCATCAAAAAGACATGGAATGTCATAGAAAATGGTTCCAAAAGGCCAATGATATTTCATAGATCCCAATGAAATATTTGATACCTTATTTTTACCCTAGAAACACATTCAGACTCCATATAATTCATTTCTCATTATTGGAGTTCCTCATCAGACCCCCATAAGAACCTCACAATTTTACCTACAGAGTTAAAAAATCCTTGAATATATCCCATGTAAATTTTTTATGGGATGTATTATCCACTTACAAATTTCTTCCTTACTACACTTTAAAATCATCCGAAATGTGTTTTTAGATTCTTAGGTTAGATGATTGAGGAAAAAATGACCCATGTACTGTGATTGGCCTTTTATGGGTATATATGACCTCTAAAACACTATTAAATCATCATGAACTATTTATCTATGGTTCATGATCATTATTTCTAATTCAAATCCATAAGGGTAGACTGTAATCCAATCATCCATTTAATCAAGGTATCAGGTAACCCCTGTAAATTTTTATCAGACACTGCCAACATGTCATATACGGTTACTAGGGATACACCTCCTTAATTAGACTAGTGATTTAACATATGTTACTATATATGTGAATATTCGATTATCATTGGATCGATGTTATATCATCACAATTTTCCACAGTGATTAAACAATGATTCAAAACCTTCTATACAATTAAATATAAAAAATTTGGTATTTATAGCCTCTTATTTCCTAACAATGTCTTCATTTTACATGATTTAGAATGTATATACCACTTACCATAAATAGAAATTAAAAATATATAAATCATGTCTCTAATTTTTAATTTAAAATATAATTTAAATTGGAGTAATTCAACAGAAAAATGTTTTCCTCTACTATATGATTTCAAAAAAATAGATGGAAATAATAGTTATTCATCTAAATTTAAATTTTATTAATTGATTTCAGATTTCACCATAAATATTTTTCCATGGTTGACACAAAATACATTTTATTGTATTCTGATAAAATGAATAGAAATTTATTCATTATGAAACAGGAAGTAACATATATATATTTCTTCATAAAATATGTGATTTTAAAAACAATGGGGAGAGAATTTTGAGCTTCATCAACACTATTCCATAAAAAATGGATAAATATGAGAGTTCATTTGTCATGCATAAAAAATAATTTATCATAAATTTAATATTTCAAATAAAAAATGACTTTTTTTACAACACAATGACTGAATGAGACCCATAATATAATAAACCACCTAACCATGGGTACAAATCCAATTTTTATCTAAATAAAACTATTTGTTTTAAATTACAACAATCATATAAAGTATAATTTAAAATTTGGAATCCATATAAAATTCATGGTATATGAGAAAATGCCACCGCTTGTGCCTATTATTCCACAATATATGGTGTAAAAGTACAAAATGTATTAGAGTCCTCTAAGGATGGATCCTTATTAAAATTTATCACATTTACAATGATAGAATTACATTCATGATTACATAGTATTTGTAGAGACCCGAAGCTTGACGTACATAGACATTACATTATTTTGCGGAATACTTCGTACATAACAAAAACACACACACAAGGACCGTAATAGTTTAGTGTATTTGGAAACTCGGAATATAATCTCCTAATCGCGGTGAAAGATCTTCAACATCTCCCATAAAGATATTCTTCTTTTTTTAAACCTAAATCCTTTCTTTATATCCTGGGGAAAAGAAAACATAAAAGGGAGAGATCAAATTCTCAGTAAGGGTAAACAAAAGAAATATCAATCACATCATATTCATAAGATCATATCTTTTGTAAATCTTAACCTGCAAAAGAGATCATAATTTCATAACATGGGATAAATCATAGTAGTGAAATTTAATCCAAATAATAATAACACAAAACCTGAAACTTTGTGGCATGCACACATAATCATAGAGAATCATATCTTATTAGTCAAGACTCATTGCCAAAACTATCTTAGTGGACAATGTCCATTTCTGAACCGAGTCACCCTCGTTTCAGTCCTGTTTCACTGAACCGGTATAACCTACCATTCCAGTCATGTCTATGTCATGAGATATAAAATCTTTAACCAATGCATTGGAGGGATATATAGGTCCCACCAATCTCATAATGATACCATTCTTATGTGTTCCACAAAATCATAAATCATTCATCATTGCATAACCCATGTAATAAAAATGGGATTCTTAAACAACATGACATCATAAAACAATTCATATAAGATAAAGGAATTCATAAAAATATTTCCATAACAACATAATAAAATCCATGTATTAATAGGGATAGAAACAGAACCCTATATTATCTTATATGTAAAATAATTTTGATAAAACACTTGAACTCCATTCTTGAGGAAAATATCATTTCTACTTCAAAAACACTTTTCCTTTCTTAACATGTCGTACAATTCTAAACTAAAATAAGTTGATTAAGAATAAAATTGATACCTTGTAAAGGAAGCTTCTTGGAAATAATGTTTTAAAAATCCATTCATGCCTTATAAGTTAAAAAATATATTCTTCTCGTACTTTTGTCGGAAAAGTCAAAAAGTACCTCGTACGAAAAACGACAAAAGATTCCTTTCATATCTTTTACTAAAAACTCACCAAAGGGTAAAATTTGATTTAAACAATTATAGATGGATGGAAATAATATTAAATATTGAGTAAACATGGATTTGGATGATAAAATGAACCCCAGTAAATACCAAAGTATAAACAATCTCGAATAAAAATGAGATTGTGATATATCCCTTACCTTAGGTCCGATTTGCTTCGTAAGTGTCCGAACCTCCTCTTTTTGACGCGCCTTCACTTAACCTCCACATAAAAAACTAAGGATGGTATTTGAAGAAGACCAAGACCTCTAGGATGATACTAGGGAAGTGGAGAAGAGATTTTGTTAGGGGTTGGCCGAGCTTGAATGCTCAAATTGGTGTGAGGAGGAGAGGGAGGAGGTGCCCTTTTATAAGGGAGGAGAGGGCATCCTTTGGAAAACTAAAAATATTATTTCATTATAAAGTCATATTCGGTTTTAAATAGATCCAAATTGATTTATTTCTAAGCTAAGGTGGGGATGGATCGAAATCCTCTCATCCAATAGAATTTAGACAAGTTTAGGTTCCTATTTTAACCTTATCATTTAGATTTAACATTAAGTTATATAATTTTACTTTTACTGTGTCTTCTTGTGTTCTTACACTATAAGGTTAATAAACTTACTATAAGAAGCCAAACTAACCCCAAGTTGTTTATTATTAATATATATAACCTTATCTAAGTCATTTTGCAAAACCATAGATTTTTAGGAATAAAATAACAATTAATAATATAATATTTGTTTTAAAAACTATTTTATGTCAATTTTGACACTATTTGGTACATGATTTTTATGAAATTCATAACAGAATGATAAGTTCAAAAAAAGTTACGTATATCAACAATAACATGTCATATTAAACTAGAAAATTAATTTTAGTCATAAAAAGTCTCAAATTACATTTATTTGGGCATTTATAACATCAATTATGTTAATATTTTCTTAAAAAGGTAATTACTACATCATCGTTGTGTCATAAATAAATTAAATTATTTAATATCTAAAAATTACAAATAAAATATCATTATTTTGTAAATCCTTTTATCTTTCTAATGAATATTTATAGTCGAATTTATCTTATGTATAACCCTATATTAAAAATTATTTACTTATTAAAAATTGATTTTAACTATTTTAACCCTTCTTTAAATAAATTAATAATAAATGTCCTAATCTAATCCAAGTGGGCTTAAATGGTCATATTTTATTTCTAAGGTTGTTTTTGGTCGAATTACACTTATCCAATAGAATTAGGACATGTGTTAGGGTAATAATAATATCATTTTTACCCTTAATTACCTTATTTACTTTTAACCGTGGTAAAAAAAAGTCATAAGTTACTATTCACCAAAAATTATTTTCATCTCATTGAACCACATTTTAGTCCATGATATTAACTTTGTCTCTCGGTTTTTCAAAATTCCACTCACAGAAGTGGTAAAATTATGTTTTATGAAAAATTCAGTTTTTTTAACTACCACTTAGTGGTTTCACTATTCATCAAAAAATGAACGTTTCCAGAAAAATACAAATAATTAGGCCTAAGATTTATTGGATATTATGAATTCAAAAATGATGTCTATTTTACCAAATTCAAAATATATCATTTACATTAATTAATTTAAAAATTAATTCCCGTCGTCAAAACAAATAGCGTGTTTTGAGAGATATTAACTATCAAAAGATTGACACTTGTTTATGTCTGGTTTAAATGTGAAATTACATCCAATGACCTACATTGTATTAAATTGTAAAAATATATTCTAAATATATTTTAAAACCACTCAAATTAAAAATTTATCACTATTAATTATTTCTATTAAAAAACTTGTTTTTAATTAAAATTTAGTAATTTTCACTATTCATCAGAATATGAAAGTAATCCGAAAGGTACCAAAATTTCACCCTAAGCTAATTTTAATCTTCCGAATCAAAAAATGAAGTCCATTTTGAAAAATAAAATTTACAAAATTTCAAAAAGTGGTTATTAATATTCATAATAGCTAGTTTTAATAATATTTTAATAGCATATCGTTGTTTAGTGAAACTCGGTATTGCGTACTACACACACTATCGATGAAGGTCGTGATTGCGTGTAATGCAAGGCAAGTCACAGATGCGTGTTGTGATAGCTCCTTTTGGTGTAGCATACAACACAAGACATTAATTAAAAATAATACTTTTCATAATATCTCAGGGTGTTACATTCTACGCCCCTTAAAATGAATTTCGCCCTCGAAATTCGTCGAGGATATAAATGGTTTACTATTAGAAAGTTTCATTAATAGAAACCCACATCGAAAAAAGGAATACCAAAACCAATCTTTAAAAACAATAGTATGAAACGTAACGGTTACCCAAATAAACTAATCACTGGGTTTCCACATAGGTGAAAATATGGATATGGAAGAGAAATCTTACCATCATGTTCTGATGGAGAGTGGTAGAGAACATGGCTATGGAAAAGCCAGTAATCATAAAGCCATAAATTTGTGATGATCTAAGGTACCATCAGATTTATCAGATATAAGATCACTATTACAACATTTTTGGTTTTCAAGAGCATTTCCCTAAAGTTGATGAAATTGGAATTAGAATAAATACTTACATGATTTCGGTATAGTCTCACCGTTGGTCGTTATTTGGACAATTTCCACTTCATCTCTTAAAGAAATGAGGTTGAATTTGTTATTCGTGATGTGTTATCAGATCATGTGATAGAATGATGGGTCATTCCATCTGTCTCAAACAAAAGGTTAGAAAAGTTATCAAAAAATACATAAGTCCATCTATAGTGACATTAATGATATATGGTTCCTAAAATGGACTTATACTTCATATATCATACTGCTTATAATAAAACCAGTTTCTACTAAATAGGGACTTCCTGTAGGCCAGTGGTAGGCGATAAAGGCCAGTCGCACTTCGTTTGTGGGTTCGATTCCCACGGCTTTGTCCGACGCGATGGGTTGTCACCCGTCCTGTAGGTTTTCCTTTTTCTAAAACTACATTACTATAACACCCCATCAATAATATCAAAAAAATCATCCTTAAACAATACTAACTTATGTCCAACATAATCCATCCCAATCTTTAGGCTTATCTAAAATACTTTGGTCCAAGCTCATAGTATAAAGAAAATGATTATTTGAAATATCATCAACCAAGCATGTGAATACCATCATTTATCCCCCATATATCTTGTTGGTCACATTCCAATCATGTGAATACCTTAATCATGTATTCTCTTGAAAAAAGAATACCCATTAACCCTTAGTGAAAACATGAATGATGTCAAAAGTTAACTCTTTCCACATAGCAAAATCCAAAAATTCTATATACTCAAACCGTGATATAACCTTCTCCATATATCTGTCCTGAGCTCATGAATACTATCAAACATTTAATTTTCTCTTTATCCCTTTATAATGCGCATATCATCTACTTTCCAAAAATACTGGTACCATTCATCACATAATTTCAAAACATAATGAAAGGCAACAGTGTAACAATCCTTATATTTCTCTTTATTCCATAGTACCATGAGATTACTTATACAACATTACACATGATAAACATGTAATCATTCCACTACATTCTTAAACCATTGACCGACCATCAACAATTCTTTAATCTCACATATCATTTTTAGTCTCATCATCATAATAAACATAAATACTACCCATACGACCATACTGATTCTCTTCATGAGACATTCCCTTAGGGAATTGGTTTGCATAATGCCCGTACATTTAACATTTAAAACATTTAACCATTGTTGATGTCGTAGAAATACCATTATCCTCATCCCTGGTGTTAACTGAACCTTTTCCTTTGCACTTACTGGCTTTGTGTCCTTCGTTTCCACACCCAAAGCATCTTCCAATTCCTTTGAAACATTCTCCTTGATGCCTCTTCCCACATGATTTACATAGGGGAAATTGAACTTTCTTTCCTCTATGATCATCATGAAACTCCATCATTCTCTTATTAGCCGAGTCAGGAATCTTACCAAATTTTACTTTATTGATCATATTATGAGATTGCTGATTCGACATAATAATGATGTTTGGACCTCGAAATCCCATTTCATTTGGTTTCTCATGAAGAATATTATTCCATTGTCCATCATATCCTCCATTATCGTGAATCATCTTGTTTCCAGCCATTTTCTAAAACCCAAAAAGAATAGTGTGAGAGGGAAAAATCATAATAAAGGGGGAGTAACTTCAATATCTAACATCTTTGGTTTAATCTAATATCGTTACCATAGTTCTAGGACTATATACTATATGTATACTTATCTTTAGGGACATCCCTAGACATACCTTAGAAAAATCCTTAGGGATCTCACTAACGTTTTTGCATCCTAGTTTCCAAAGGTTGACAAAACCTTTCCTCTGATACCAACTGTAGAGACCCGAAGCTTGACGTACATAGACATTACATTACTTTTGCGGAATACTTAGTACATAACAAAAACACACACACATGGACCGTAATAGTTTAGTGTCTTTGGAAACTCGGAATATAATCTTCTAATCGCGGTGAACGATCTTCAACATCTCCCATAAAGATCTTCTTCTTTTTTTAACCTAAATCCTCTCTTTATATCCTAGGGAAAAGAAAACATAAAAGGGTGAGCTCAAATTCTCAGTAAGGGTAAACAAAAGAAATATCAATCACATCATATTCATAAGATCATATCTTTTGGAAATCTTAACCTGGAAAAGAGATCATAATTTCATAACATGGGATAAATCATAGTAGTGAAATGTAATCCGAATAATCATAAAATAAAACATGAAAATTTGTGGAATACATACATAATCATAGATAATCATATCTTATTAGTCAAAACTCATTTCCAAAACTATCTTAGTGGACAAATTCCATTTCTGAACCGAGAGACCCTCATTTCAGTCCAGTTTCACTGAACCGGTATAACCTACCATTCCAGCCATGTCTATCTCATGAGATATAAAATCTTTACCCAATGCATTGGAGGGAGATATAGGTCCCACCCATCTCATAATGATACCATTCATATGTGTGCTACAAAATCATAAATCATAAATCATTCCATAACCCATGTAATAAAAATGGGATTCTGAAACAACATGACATCATAAAACAATTCATATAAGATAAAGGAATTCATAAAAATATTTCCATCACAACATAATCAAATCCATGTAATAATAGGGATAGAAACAGAACCCTATATTATCTTATATGGAAAATAATTTTGATAAAACACTTGAACTCCATTCTTGAGGAAAATATCCTTTCTACTTCAAAAACACTTTTCCTTTCTTAACATGTCGTACAATTCTAAACTAAAAGAAGTTGATTAAAAATAAACATGAAAACATGTAAAGGAAGATTCTTGGAAATAATATTTTAAAAATACATTCATTCCGTATAAGTTAAAAAAAACATTCTTCTCGTACTTTTGTCGGAATAGTCAAAAAGTACCTCGTACAAAAAACGACAAAAGATTCCTTTCATATCTTTTACTAAAAACTCACCGAAGGGTAAAATTGGATTTAAACAATTGTAGATGGATGGAAATAATATTACATATTGAGGAAACATGGATGTGGATGATAAAATACACCCCAGTAAATACCAAAGTATAAACAATCTCGGATAAAAATGTGATTGTGATATATCCCTTACCTTTGGACTGATTTACTTCGTAAGTGTCCGAACCTCCTCTTTTTGATGCGCCTTCACTTAACCTCCACATAAAGAACTAAGGATGGTCTTTGAAGAAGACCAAGACCTCTATAATAATACTAGGGAAGTGGAGAGAGATTTTTGCAGGGGTTGTCCAAGCTTGAATGCTCAAATTGGTGTGAGGAGGAGAGGGAGGAGGTGCCCTTTTATAAGGGAGGAGAGGGGCTCCTTTGGGAAAATAAAAATATTATTTCATTATAAAGTCATATTCGGTTTTAAATAGCTCCAAATTGATTTATTTCGAAGATAAGGTAGGTATTTATCTAAATAATCTCATCCAATAGAATTTAGAAAATTTTAGGATCCTATTTTAACCTTATCATTTAGATTTAACATTAAGTTAAATAATTTTACTTTTACCGTCTCTTCTTGTGTTCTTACACTATAAGGTTAATAAACATACTATAAGAAGCAAAAAGAACCCCAAGTTGATTATTATTAATATATATAACCATATATAAGTCATTTGTCCGAACCATAGATTTTTAGGAATAAAATAACAATTAATAATGTAATATTAGTTTTAAAAACTATTTTATGTCAATTTTGACACTATTTGGTACATGATTTTTATGAAATTCATAACAGAATGATAAGTTCTAACAAGGTTACTTATATCAACAATAACATGTCATATTAACCTAGAAAATTAATTTAAGTCATATAAAATCTCAAATTACATTTATTTGGGCATTTATAACATCAATTATGTTAATATTTTCTTAAAAAGGTAATTACTGCATCATCGTTGTGTCATAAATAAATTAACTTATTTAATGTCTACAAATTACAAATAATATATCATTATGTATGAAATCCTTTTTAGATTTCTAATGAATATTTATAGTCGAATTTATCTTATGTATAACCCTATATTAAAAATTATTTACTTATTAAACATTGATTATAACTATTTTAACCCTTCCTTAAATAAATTAATAATAAATGTCCTAATCTAATCCAAGTGGGCTTAAATGGTCATATTTTATTACTAAGGTTGTTTTTGGTCTAATTACACTTATCCAATAGAATTTGGACATGTGTTAGGGTAATAATAATATCAATTTTTCCCTTAATTACCCTATTTACTTTTAACCGTGGTAAAAAAAAGTCAAAAGTTACTATTATCCAAAAATTATTTTCATCTCATTGAACCACATTTTAGTCCTTGAAATTAACCGTGTCTCTCGGATTTTCGAAATTCCACTCACAGAAGTGGTAAAATTATGTTTTATGAAAAATTCAGTTTTTTTAACTACCACTTAGTGGTTTCACTATTCATCAAAAAATGAACGTTTCAGAAAAATAAAAAAAAATAGGCCTAAGCTATATTTGATATTATGAATTCAAAAATAAAGTCTATTTTACCAAATTCAAAACATATCTGTTACATTAATTAATTTAAAAATTAATTCTCGTCGTCAAAACAAATAGCGTGTTTTTGAGAGATATTAACTATCAAAAGATTGACACTTGTTTATGTTTGGTTTAAAGTGAAATTACATCCAATGACCAACATTGTATTAAATTGTAAAAATATATTCTAAATATACTTTAAAACCACTCAAATTAATAATTTATCACTATTAATTATTTCTATTACAAAAGTTGTTTTTAATTAAAATTTAGTAATTTTCACTATTCATCAGAATATGAAAGTTATCCGAAAAGTACCAAAATTTCAACCTAAGCTAATTTTAATATTCCGAATCCAAAAATTAAGTCCATTTTGAAAAATAAAATTTACAAAATTTCAAAAAGTGGTTATTACTATTCATAACAGCAAGTTTTAATAATATTTTAATAGTATATCGTTGTTTAGTGAAACTCAGTATTGCGTACTACACACGCTATCGAGGAAGGTTGTGATTGTGTGTAATGCAAGGCAAGTCAAGGATGCGTGTTGTGAAAGCTCCTTTTGGTGTACCGTACGATACAAGACATTAATTAAAAATAATACTTTTCATAAAATCTCGGTGTGTGACAGTATTGTGTGCAGATAGGGTGTCCCATGACATGAAAATTAATTTCCCATGAATCCAATTATCCATTTGGATTGAAAATAAGCATTATATCTTCCTAACCATAATATATTTTCTTCCTCACTACTATAGATGTTCTATTGTTGTCATATATTGATTAATTATATAAAATTACGGACTCAACCAACATATGATGGTCTAAATCCCTAATGCATGGTAATATATGATATAAATATCTATTAAAGATGATTTAAATTTTTTGAGTTCTTGTTCTCAAATTTATTCCAAATAATTCAAATGTTACTTGTTTAGATGTTTCATGGTGTTTAATATGAATTAGAACCCTATTACAACATGGGCTTAGATCCATTCACATATTTTACCACATAAATTTCAAAATCAATTCATTATTTACTAGAGAAGTAATATAGACAATCTAAAAATCTAGTCATTTTCCTTATAATTAGTAGACTATCACATTATTGAACCCTACAATTTGGTTATGAAGATGTTTCTAAATTGTAGTTGTATTTTTTCCTTGATCGAAATCGAAGGAAAAGACCATTCTAAGAATGATGATCAGTAAGAATAATAGAATTGTTTATTTTTATATTAAAATCATCTAGGACACATTATTCAAGATTCTCATTAAATTATATTTGATTTCCTACCACTTCATGTCGATTACTAACATTTCTATGACTCTTTTCATGAATATGATAAAAAAAATATAATAATATAAATAATGGGAAGGAAGAGATTTTTAATTAGTTTGGTATGGGATTAAATTGTTGAAGAGTATTTGTAGATAGAAGAAGATAGAGTTATATATAATTCATCTATTTAAATGTTTATGTTGAGTAATATATATATTTGAGTTAAGGGAGTAAGGACATTATATGTTGATGTTGTGAATTGTGTTCTACAAATGCACAACTCGATAAAATGTGTTAATGGAAAAGATGAACGTGATTGAATCTAATTAAAAAAACCTTGTTATTCCTATGATGTATAAAGAATTCAGGATTGTTTAAAAAATTCTACAAACACCATATTATGTCTATAGTCTTTATTATACTAAATACCAATGAATTAATGGTACCATTCTAGTCTTTAAAACATAGAACCCTAACTGTATAAAATAATGATAATACCTAAATGAATAATAAAGGAGTTGTGTGGTTGATGAAAAATGTGTTCAAGTTATATATATTATTTTCAATCTTGTGGGAAGTAATAATAGATATATATGATAATAATTGGTTGGAAGTTGTGTTGCATGGTAACAACTGTATATATATTCCCCTTTAATTAAAACATGTATTTAATATAAATTTTGGTACATAAACATTGTATTAAATTGAATAATAAATAATTAAATTTAAATTTAATCATAATAAATACACAATGTGTTAACAAATAAATTAACAATCATTCGATATTAGTACTAAATAATGTTAAGAAAATATAATGAATAAATGGGTCATTTTATAGAAAAGTTGTTTTAAATATAATTTTAGAAAATTTATCAGGTTTCATGTTTTTTGATGAAATAAAATTAAATGTGTAATTATTATTTTAAAAATAATCTTATTTTTATTTTTTATGATTTTATAAAAGCTGTTAATTTAATGAAAATAGTGAAAACACATTTTTTTCAAATACATTCACTACTATTATATCATAATTATATTAGAATAACATAAAAAATTAAGAAAACATTTATTGAGAATAAATATTTGATTATAGATAAATATAATTATTAAAATATCAATTTTAAATTTCCAAACCGTTGTTTCACATTTTAAAACTATGGTGTTGATTTATTGTAATAAAAAAATATTTCCTATTTTGGATAAATTAAAAATTTACAAGAATAAATTAGGGTTTTGATTGGTTTCAATTTAAAAAACAATCCTTGTTTATTCCTAAACTAATATAATTAATTATTTTCAATTATACATATTATTTAGGTGTAAAATTAATGTTATAATTAAAAATCCATTTTTTATAAAAACTATTTTTAATGTGTTTTGAATACATATATTCAATGTAGGTTTCATCATATATAGAAATTAATAATCATAATATTTATTAAATATTTACAAATATAGTATTCAAGTTATTAAATATATCTCATTTCATTTTTAGCCATAATATTAAGTAACCATAGTAATGATTATCTCCATTTTAATGGTTAAAAATGTTATGGGGGTGTTAAAAAGATGTGTAAGGAGAAACGTGTCACTAAAACATGTTTAAAAAATGAATCTTTTGTATATATATACCCAAAATAATCTAATATTGGAAATTTTTCCAATTTTACTCCACATTCCCCTAAAATGTTCATTATATTATTTTAACATGGTGAGTATTTACTCAAGTGTCCCTCACTTATGAAAAGGGCCCTCCAATTCTCACTTATCCACACACATTGATCACTAATTCAAACTTCATATAAAAAAATAACATACATGAACCCTTATCCTTGACCTATAGGATCTCGTCTTATTAAAATTCTAGACAAAGAATACTGAAGGAGAGATCCAAATGTTGATACCCAAGGAAGTGATAAATGTTGTAATAATATTATTTTATGTTACATAATTATGAAACATATTAAAACTATTATATAAACATAATACCCTAATAAAACAAGTGAAATGAAATTAAATTCATGTTCTATGTCATTGTAACCACATTATCATCCTGATTTCTAACTGTTGGGAAATGAAAACATTGTATGAACGTACATATGAACTAACACCTCCAAAAATAGGATTTTTTTTTCTCATCACTACCTTACAATCCCTATTCTAGGACTTATTTAATAGATAAATATTTTCATTACAACATAATTTATTTTATTTAACGAAAAAACATTTATCTTATTTCCATCCATATCATTCATTAGAAAATGAAATTGTTTCTATTGCCTACGTGCCAACTACTGCATCCACAAATGACATTTTGAAATGTCCATCATTATAAAACATGGATGGTTATATAAATTATTCTAATATATAAATTTCATTTTTATAAAATCAGTAATATTTTATAATGTTTATATTCATTTATTCACTAATAAAATCAACTCTATTTATTGAATTTATGATTCTTAAAATAATAATTTTTGGTGTTTTATTTATATCAACATAAAAAATTACCTAAAGAGATTGTGGATCTTAATAAATATATATAAAAAATTCCTATAAGATAACATAATCATTCTAATTGCTATTAAACCAAGACCATGATGTATGTACTAGAAACACTGATTCAAAACATCTATGGAAAATATAATAATAAGTACAAAAAAATCTAATTTTAATAAAAAATTATTACAAAGAGTGTAGTAGTAATTTATATGTTATTTATTTATATAAATAGTAAATTAAAAAATGTTCTTATTAATAATTAAAAAAAATTAGTATACATGGAAATTATATCATGCCTGACTAAGAATGAATACAAAGATAGGGTTTCTCCTCTAAAAATATTTACATTAAGATATTTTTTCAAAAATGCAAATATATCAATTATATAAACAGTGTGAAAAAATAAAATATTATAACATGATAAACATCATAATCAAGGTAATTTATTTTTCACTTCAGTTTCATGCATATAATATGTTTTGATTTGAGTGTTACAAAATTTGTATGTGTTTCTTCGTCTCATTCATGTTAACTTGTGCCATGTTTCATATTAAGAACAATTATTTCTTTCATATGGTTTTCTTAACAAATTAAACTATTTTAATAAACTATTTCATGAAATAATTTGGATGTATAAGACCATATCATGTTTATTATTTTGATGGATATTTGTTTGAATATTATTGAAGTCATAAGGGTTTTTTTATAATCTCTCTTTTTATCAAGATTGATTAAATTGAATTTTAAATTGAAAAAATATATATGAAATTTATATACTAGCCCAATATATTTTATTAAACGATTTTTATTTTGTGACATTAAATTATTCTTCAATTCTTTCTGTATTTGGCACACTAAACGTCAAAAAATTTATTTAAATAAAAGATGACATTATTTATTCTACTTAACCAGGAACAATAATCGTCTATATAAAAATAATTTATATTGTTATAAGAATTTTTTCTTTTAAAATTAAATTATTAATTAATCTCTTGTAATAATAAAATGTTTGTTTAGTCAAAATGATAACAATAATATTTTAATGTCGTCTCATAAATTTATTTTTTACATTCTTTCAAAAGTGTCAAATAAATATCTTTTTAACATTTTCTTCATGAATATGTTCTCATAATGTCATGGACATTACCCATGAATGAAAATCATTTACATATTTATTGATGTTACAAAATATTATCTATTTCCATGATTCAAGGTTTTTTTTAAAATAATAGAATATAATTTTATTAATAGTTTTGAAAATGGAACCACTTTAATTTATAAATTTTTTTTTCATCTTTCACTAAGCATTTTCTTACATAAGTGAGTTTTAATTTCATGAATCAATTAATGAATTTTTTAATAAATATTGTAGTAAATTTTATATTTAATTCTTAGGAATGGAATATTAAATGTGACTTATGAATTTTGTTTTTTCCTTAAATTTATAAAATATTTAAAAGGTATATTTTTTAAAAACATCACCTCATTTTCCCATAAATTTTCAAAATAACAGGAATTTATTCAAATTCCATGTTTATTCATGAATTTTTTATCACCAAAATTTGAATATTCATTAATATCATTTGTTTATTTGACATTTATTCTGTATTGAAATAGAAAAATACTCATGATTCATTACCGTGTTAAAACCCAATCATTCATAAATAGGATTTGAGGGTTCTCATTAGGACAAATAATATAGTTATTAGATAAGAAAGACATTAGTTTTTTAAATATTTTATTTCCATAATACTATATAGGTGAAAATCTATAAGTAAATTCAGTATATAAATTACTAAATATTTTCATTTTGTGATTATAATTATGGATTGTTAAAATTTAGTCACATGGGTTATTATGAAATATAAAAAATGAATATTATGTTTTTGGAATTCGATCCAGTCATATGAGTCTTTGGAATCTCATATTATATATTAGACAGAAGAAATATAATTTTCTCATGGATGAAATCCCAATATAAATACATGAAATGTATTACATGAGGAATGAAATGAAATTTTTAGATGATAGAAAAGGATAGGTTTTGATTAATATTTTTATTCATAATATATAGATAATATGATTTCAAGGAATACATTTGATAATGAAATAATGAAATTATGAAAAATGATATATTTTCAAATGATTATTTTATTTCTATGGGGAAGAAAAATAAATGATTAAAATATAAAAAACAACCAAAACTAATTATTAATAGATTAATGGAAAACCTAGGGGATTGATGGAATTCCACTGACAATGAGACTAAAGAGATCAGGGGCCCAAGCCATTGTAGCTTGGTAGAATCCACAGTACCTCCATCCTATGAAATTTCGCCGGTTATGGTGCTCCATGAATCATTATTAAATAATTTAGTTCATGAATTGAATTAATAGATGAACAAAAATTTTCATCTCCACCCAAATTCAAAAAATATTGATAATATAATATGATGAATTTGGTTAGGTTTAATTGGGGAATATAATGAGACAAATTACACAGATATTGAAAACCCAAGAGATAATCCATATAATGAGAAGCATGGGAAAATCCCTATGGACGCCATGAATAACATCATTAATTATATCTCACTGAAATATGATTTATTTTTCAAAAAAAATTCTTTAAACCTTATTCAATTTGTTAATTATTAAAGTCTATGATTTCATAGAATCCCTTATTAATAAAAGCTCTTAGTATTATCCAATCATCTATATTATGAATCATTCTTGGAATATCATGTGTGATTCTTCCATCTCTAATATTTAATGACTTCTTGTTTGAAATTCAAATACTATCTTTTATGTCCTTTATTACATTTTAATTTCATAGTGGCTGTTTGATATGGTCATAGTTTTAAGGGTTCTCACTCAAACAATTTTTTTTTCATTCATAAATAATAAAATTACATTTGGAGGTGCTGATGTGAAACAAAATATAAAAGGATTGGATCATGTGTTGATTTTTTATCAATTGAAATTAAATTTTGGTGAATAAATTTAATATTTTTCCTATCTTTTCTCATTGAAAGTTTTATGGATATGTATTATTTTTAAAAAGAAATTATTTATATTTATTAATTAATGTAATTAAAAATTAATGAAAATTGTCAATAAAAAATAATGTGCATAGTAGAGTAATGTATTATCTCATTATTGAGTAAACTAGGTCCCTAGAAGGGTTCAATCATGACATATAGAAGTTAAAAACTAGTGTTGATGGTAAATGTTATTTATTGGGTAATGATTTAACACAAATAACCAAAACAAAATAATTAATGTCATTAAAAAATAAAAAAACACTTACATATTTTTTATAACTAAAAAAATAAATGTCAATATTTCAACATTTATATAAAGATTGTAATTCAAAAATGGATAATCATTACATGAAATATAATTCAATATAATTTTGAAACATGGTTCTCCATAATTTGTAAGCCATCAAATTGATTTTAATCTCCATCTAAGTACATATAGATCACAACTAAAAAGAATTAACATCATCATGTAACATTAGTTGTGATAGATAAATTATGAATAAAAAACATTTGTCAAATAATATTTAAATAATAATCCCATTATTGTTCCAAACATTAATTTTCATTACAGGAATAGACAATCCTATATAGCATTATAATTCTACTAGTGGGACCAAAGAAAATATTTTCAAAAATATTTTCTATTTAGTTTTTGTAAACAAAATGTTCTATTGAACATGGAATATTAAAATACAATACTCAAAATTTATTTTTTTGTAATTAAAATTGATAAATAATTTACCTTAAAAGTTATCCTATTTTTTGAAACACTTTATATTCAATAATGAAATTCATTTCTATAATCACTTTTTTCTGAAAATTAAATAATATTATAAAAATGTTCACTATAAAAACGATTACTATCTTGTTATATCCTCGTGATCATAAATGGGAACCAACTATCTAGTTACTAAAATCAAAATAAAATGGTTTTACTTTTCCCTAACCTAATAAATAAAGAAAATATTCACTAATTTTTGCATTAATTATTTAATCTATCATTATCATTTAACATCCAAGACACATAATTGTTGTAATCCTCATGAGTTTAGTAATACCAACTACTTCTCATAACACAAAAAATAAAATGAAACCATTATATTGTAATGATTAACCATGAACCTATTGATTGAATTTTTGAAACATATTATGTCTCCCATTATATAATAATTCAATAAAACAATTACTGTTAAATCATGACAATCATGAAATTCAATTCTCTAAAAATTTATTCAATAGTATCTCAATTGAAATAAAAATTGTTTAAAAATAATTTTAATTCAAAAAATATATTTGTTATTTGAAAAAAAAATTAAATTTCTTTAACTGATATATAATAAAAAATTACTAATTTTCTAAAAAAAAATTGAATCTGAAATAATATGAACCACAGTCCATTCCACATGGTTTATCCCGAATTACACATTATATTAAAAATTTAATGAAAAATAAAATCATATTTATTGAATTTTGTTATTATTAACTGTGATCAATCAAACTAACATAGACAATGAAATCATAATTTACAAAAAAAAATCTCACTCATTAATAAATCATAATATTCTAGTATTGAAACAATCATTATAAATAATTAGGAAATAATTATATAAAAACAAGAAAACATAATTCGTGATTTGGGATAGGGAGAAAATATTTAGATGAGAAAAACTTCCATGTTTATAGATCTAGGAGTCCTTAGTGTTCATTCAGATTTGGTTCCACCAAAAAATTAACAAAATTAACGAAATTACATTATAAAAATATGAAATAATTTATTGAGGTCCTTAAAAATTTTGAAAAGGGATTTAGGGATAATAAATGAGTGTTTAAGAGAAGCACTACTCATTAAAGTGTAATGAAATGGTTTTTTCAAATCATGGATGACTATCAAACACATTTTTCTAGAAAATCACATAACTTTATAGGACAAACATCCTCTAAACTTAAAACAAGGATAGTTCACAAAATTATATAAAAATTTAACTGATCAATCATAAGACACTAAAATTAGTTAGATATTAAAATTGAACATATAAAGTAGTTTAAATATTCTAAATCTATAAGATCTCATCGAACATCAATTTCATCACTAAATAATCCGAAACATAATTAAATAAAAAATATATTATATTCATGGTGTGAAATAATATCTTCTGGTATATGAAAACGATAGTTATAAAAAATTACACAAAGAGATCAATTATTAATAGAACATTATGTTTTACAGTAAGAATCAATAATACTATTCATATGGCATCTTGAAGATTTAAAAATAATATTTTTATTTGATTATTTCATTTAATGAAAAATATATCATTATTTTATAAATATAATTTCAACATCCTTAAAACATTATTTCCCTCAAATAAATTTTATAGAACATATTGAGTTATTTTATGAAAAATATTTTTTTAAAGAATAAAACAAACACTATAAATTTATTATGTATAGTAAATTTTAAATATTAAATTAAATAATCGTATATTAATGTTATAATAACATATAGTACGATTACAAAACATTTTAGTTGTTTAGAATATATTTTTTGGTTGTATAAATTATAAATTACCCATAATTAATCATTTAATCATTTAAATGATGTCATTGATTGTCTTCTTATATTGGAGATAAATTCAATTTTGAATCAAATTTGTAGTCATGGTTTATGTATGAAAATTTCAATTTCAATTTCAATGCATATGTATGAGGGTGTCTATTGATTGGGTTGTGGTCTATTTTTATATTTTTATAATATAAAAAATATATTTCAAATAAATAATATTTAATATAGAAATGGACTTTCTATATTATTTGGTTAAATCACTTCTTTTATTAGGGTATTAAAATTAATTTCCAGTGTGAAAAATCTATATGATTTAAAAATATACTGTAAATATATATAAATAAATAAAATATATATATAATTAAAAATATATAGGAAATACAGTAAAATATACAGTGTTTTTTGAATTTATCAGGTTAGTATTTATATGTTGGACTTAGATAACATCTATTGAATAAAATTAATTCAGTTTGGTCAAAAAATAAAGAATCATTGTTAAATATTCTAATTTTGATAGAATATTATAATTAATATATTTACACCTTTTCAAAAAAATTATTTTTATTGGATTTAAATTTCCTTTTAGTAATTTAATTATTTACCATTTACTAAATAGTATTTAATATAATTGAATTTTTATTTATATATTAACATAAGAATTTATAAGAAAAATAATATATTTAATTTTATAAATATTAAAAATCAAATTTTGTATTTGACATTATCATGATATAATATATTTGAAAGTTAATAATATCTTATGTGAAATAAAAAACATGTTGGTAATAATCCTATTATGCTCCAAATAAAAAGAGAAAATTAAATATATATAAAATGGTATGTTTTAAATTTTATATTATTTTTTTCAAATTTTACATAACTTTAAAAAATTGAATATAATTATATTTTACAAAGAATAAAATTTATTTTGATCAAATACTTAATAGATATATATAACATAATATATATCTAATATAATATGTACCAAAATTTTATATACAAGGGGAAGCTGTAATATATATTCAATAAGTTTATGAAGTGTTCATTTTCAATATTCTCATTTTATGATATTTTCAAGATAAAATGATAACATTATGGTAAAAAATTGCAATGCTTTTCTATATGTTATTTTAAATATATTGATAATGGAAAAAAATTGATAATGTTATTTATTTGAAACAATATATAACTAAATATATTATTAATGTAGAATATATACCTTATATATTATTTTTAAATAAATATATAAAGTTTATTATTGGAAGAATATATAATAATTTTAACATTTTCATGAATATATATTATTAATTATATTCTTTGTATTGAATTTTCCCTCTAAAACATTATAGCATTATAATAAGAAAAGTATTTCATGGAATATTTGTATGAATTATTATAAATATTGATAACATAATAAAAAAAATTAAAATATTACATATGGGATAAAACATAACATTTTTATAATGAGATATAACGTTTACATGACCTACCCAAACGGTTACTCCCCTAGCCACAAAAAAAGATGTCAGTTACTTCTAATACCTTCTCCAAAATAAAACAGGCTAAAAGATATCATATTGTTGTATACGATCAAGGATTAATGTATTATTATAAGCGGGAGGGGAAGAAATAATGATACATTTTCATTTATGTTTCCCTTATTTGGAAAAACCCTTCACCTCTTATTAAATATCTACCACTTTCCTAAAAATAAAACAATCTCATATCCACAAAATCACAAGTATTCATAATGTTTACTAATCAGCAGTACTCATTGTGTCCTTGGTGTAGTTTTGATACAATCCAATACCACACAATACACAAGAAAAAAAATCCTTTTGTGTGGATACAACAAGTAGGATATACCCCTATACATGTGTACCACTATGATCAACATAAAAGTGCATATTATTCTTCTATCAAAACTGATATAAAATAAGTTTGTTTATCATGTTAAGAAAACCTAACCATTTGGTCCTAAACTATTTACTATGATTCCCAAAAATCTTCCAAAATTATATTTATTGAAAACAAACTTAGTAAGTTTTCTACCCTACATTACATAATAACATCACTTTCAGTATTTGTACAGAACTCTTTCTGATGACTCGTTCATATTCTATTGTCGGATATTTCATTAAAAATAAAATCATAAATAATAACCTAAAAATAATTCAGAACCACTTCAAATATTTAATGAAAATCTTCCATTGATTGATCATTCTTATCCATTGACTCATTCTTCTTCAAAAAGATAAATGTACTTCTTAATTTTTCTAGGATAAAAAATTTGTATTGGTGGGATAAGAAAATGTTTTCCAACTAATTTTTTTACAAAACTAAAATTCCAAATAAATTTATAATTAATAATTGACTATTTTAGAACATATAATCTCTTCTCAATTTTATTTAAAAATTATCAAATGTTCTTAAAAGATCATCCAACAAGTAAAAATCTAACCATTCCAAAGTATTATATCACTGTTCATTCTGGGGACTTTTTCAATATGATGTAATAATTTTATGACTAAAATGAATCATTAATTTTCTATATATAAATTTTAAAAAATGAATGATTTATCATTCTCATGAAATGTTTAGATGAAAGAAATAAAATATTATGGAAAAAATCTTCCATAAACATAGTTTCATCTTCTTTGGAATCCAGTTTATTTTCTTTTACCATAATCTTAATTGATCGTTCTAATGATATTTGGATATTTTTATAACACATCAGGATCATCATCAATCCCCCTTAAAAACAAATTGAAAAATAATCCCAATAATTCACCTATTCATTAATTGGATAGAACATTATCTAAGAGCATATGATGACTTATCAAAGTCTTTATTCTTCCAAAAAAAATTATCTGATTCCTTGTAATGTATCGATGTCAGAACTCATATTTTTTCAAAAATACATGAAAACAAACAAAACTTTTTTCTCATCATCCAATTGTTATAAAACAAAAAAACATGATGAAATTGGTGGATTAAAGTATTCTGAAACAATTTTTTTCTCAATCCCAAATTCCATTCTAATAATTGGTCTCAATAATTAATATATACGAATATACATCATAAAAATTTGTAATCCACATCCATTAATGGATTGGTGGAATGGAATGTCAGATGGACAAGTTCCAGTAGTGAGTACCGCCTTCCATTTTCTTTTAAGAAGTTTAATGATCATTTATTTATTTTGGTTTTAGTAATTGGATAGTCTGATGGATTGGATGATCAATGCTTCAACAGAATAATAAACTCACCAACTAAAAACTTCTATACATTTATTCTCCCAATAAAAAAACTTTTATCATAAGTTATTTCAGACATTAAGATCAGATAGATTAGAATATCATAATTTCACATAAATTAGAATGATCTATGACATCCCATTATTCCTGAATCATTTTCCTTTCATGAAAAGCTCCAATGTGATTGCCACCACTAGGAATGATCAAACACATTTTCTCCAACTTCATATCACAAACCATTAATCATAATATTCTAAACCAACATAAGATATATTAAAAATTACCAAATCGTAAAGAATACAAATATTTTTTTATTTAATTCCTTGAAGGATATTTACACTCCAATAATAAATCACATATTGATGGAAACATTAATTCATGAAACAATGTTATTCAAAAACACAAATTTTTTCAGAAACCTTCATGGAAATAGAAAATTGATACTACATAAATTTTTTAAAATATTATATCCAGTCTTCTAATTACGATTCCCCCATTCAACCTATTTCTAAAACAAACAATGTGATATGATTTTTTTCATAATGACAGTAAATTAAAAATAATAATTAAAAAATCATTCAGTATGAAAATACACATCTAGAGAACTTTTCCCGATATATCCCCACAATGGATTCAGTTTTCGACCTTAGTTAATAATTCTAATTTCTTTGTAGCATCATGAAATGGATCACATATCTACAATTATTACCCTATGTGAGAGAACTAATTTTAGGAACCACAAATCATTTATATAAAAACCATGTTGGCCAATTTATTAACATAATAATCATATTTAACTTTTAAAACATTTTTGTCTTCAACCTTTAAAAATAATTTTTCTTTCAAAATCTTATAGAGATAGTTTTCTTATATGTTTAAAAAACTATTAGAATATTTCACAGAGATATATTTAATTTCACAACTCCTCCTATATAGAATTTTCCTTAAATAGTTTACCACATCTCAATTTATATATTAGTGATACAATTATTTGAATTCGACAATATAGTCCAATGAAAAGATGTGAGAGTGGATAAAAACACATACATAGACATTGGAAAGAAAGTGGATGGACACCAATGTTAAACTCCATTTTGTTAAATGTTTAATTGAGTAATGGTTTTTCTATTATGCCTGTAACTTTTTCCAATATTGTAATATACTCTATTCAATTGTTTCTTCTCCATATGATCCAATTCGTTAGTAATGTCATTAATCTACTCATGATACATAAAATTAGAAAAACCCACTTTTAGTTCAAATTCGAGATTAAAAGAATTGTATGTAACAAATTATATATATTCTTCATTGTTGAATATTTTAATTTTGATAAAATTCAATGATCCAAACATCCACCCATTTCATCAGTCATTGAAGGGATATTAAAACACCTTCATTGTCACTATAAATAGTTATCTAATATTCTCCAACTGATAAATTTCTAATGTTTCTCTGACATATATAACACATCCTTTAATGCCACAACTTATCTACATTCATCATTTTTAGATAACATGAGTTTGTTATAACACTAACTGGAAACATGTTTCCCATTGTATGTTGGTCTCCTAAAACTACATTTCCATATTCATATTTTATTAAAACAAAACCATATTTAATTACAAATAATTATATTAACTTAATTAAAATATTGTAAAAAAATTAAAAATTTGGATTTCAACCCATCGAAAAATATATTTTTTTCAATTTTTTTAATAATGATAGCTAATTTAACACCATTTATTTTGAGATATTGAAAATTTCTAAATTCATCTCCTCCTTCTTTGAAATATTTTACATTCATAAAAAATTACAATTATCCTATAATATGATAAGAACAACTACTATACATGGTTCAAGGTCATTATTTATGTATTTCATTGAGAGAAGTTTAAAGATGAGATATTTTTTCCTTTTATATTTAATCACATCTAGCTTCTGAGGATTTTTAAAAACATTATGTTTTTTCAATAAAAAAACCAGGAACCCCTTTTTAATATGTCTAGGTTTTCCACATATTTAGCAAATAATTTCTAATTTTTGTAATCTATTATCATCTTTCAACACATCCTCCTCATATTTCGTTAATACCTACTTCTTATATTACACACATTGAGAAACATTTCTCCCCCTAAAAACATTTATTGTTTAATTTAGGGAATCCTTGTAATGATGTTGGTTTAATTAACATATAATATTGATATTTCCAAATCCATCACAATAAAAACCATATCCATAGAAACAATATGTTCCACTATAACCTTCATAATATTGGGAATTGTAAGTATTATTCATAGAAACTTTTTTATAATTCACATAAAAAAATTGTTGAGTCCTAAGAAGTATTTATTCACTTAAAATCATATATTTAAATTTTGATATATTTTTATCATTATTAAAATGAAAAGTAGGAGAAACCTTTGTTTCAAACTCATAATTTTCAAAAAC
Organism: Viscum album; assembly: GCA_963277665.1. Lineage (NCBI taxonomy): Eukaryota > Viridiplantae > Streptophyta > Magnoliopsida > Santalales > Viscaceae > Viscum > Viscum album. Next base: position 1,021,131,434 of record OY728138.1, on the reverse strand, counting down.
ATATTAATTTTATACATTCTTGGTTTTTGGTCACATATAATAATTCTCATTCTTTGTTCTTATTAGAAACAAATTAAAATATATATTTAACATTAGAAGGTAAATTATTTGTATCCTTTTAATGTTTACCCTTTCTATATCATTCACCAACCTAAATAATAGTGTCCAGGAAACAAAAAAATCATTTCTCATATTTAGAGTGTTTTTATCATTTTATAGAATATTTCCTTTCCCTTTTACGAAACATCATGATTTTCAATATGATTCATTTAATTCTCAGGTTTCTTCATAAAAAAATTATCATCTTCCTATAGCTAAGAATTCCCTTACTGATAATATACTACATGTTTTCTATAGAACATATATTCATTAATATCTTGATTTATTTTTAATCTCCTAAAATATTCCTCATACATTCATTTAATTCCCACTTTCTGTGGATCTCTAGTTTAGTATCATCTTATTCTTAACAACTCTTACTAAACACTTCATCATTAATTAATTCAATAACAGTGTTTTCCTCATCAATATTAGAATAAATCTAAATTTTTTCTCCAATATCATAGTCATTCATCATAAAAATTATCCACTTTTTATCTGAATAACTTATTATCCTGTCCTCTAGAGTAAGATTTGTTTTGTTAATTCTTCCAACATATTCTTAAAACTCTTTCATCTTCATCAATTTCTTCTCCGTTATTTCTTCTTTATTCCCTATTTGATGAAATATTGATAGCGAAGTACAAAATGGATCCACATTAAAAAAAATTATATATTTAAACCATTATAAATTTCTATGCCTATTTTATCTTTTTTAGAAATTAATTATAAAAACACAAGAAGATTTTCCACAAATTATTAAAAAAATTAGAGATAACTACTTAATTGCCTTTGAGAATCCTCTAAAAATAATCAGTCATGGATTCTTTGAATAATATTTCACATTAGAATTTTTATACCCTTTATAACTGTTTCCCTTCTCATTTTAGAAGTAATTATATTATTGTAATGGTCAACCAAAGAAATAGATTCAATATCACTATCATCCAATGATGAATCATTAGCCTCACACTTATCTGGAATAATTCTCATGATATTTTTCATGACTCTTGAATCATCCAAATTGTCACCAAGAAATATAATGGTGATAATAATATAATTCACCCTCCAAAAATCATCAAAAATTCATACTAACACATTTATGAAATTCATACATCAACCTCCATATTAATAACATTTGATCCTTAACTTTTGTATTCCTTTCATAAATGTTCATCTCTTTATCCCAGATAACATTGTCTATTTTTGAACATTTACTCTATAAAACTCACCTTTATATAGTGATTAGAGTAATACATTTTTGGATACTCCATCATTTTGAATGTGTTTTATAATCTACAATTTTAAGGGGATAATTCAAAAAAACAGGATGAAGTCTATTGGTAGAAAATTAAAAGACATCTTACCAAAGAAATATTTGATATTGAAGTATTCTATCTCTCAAAATATTATATTTTTTAACATTTAATTTAACAATCCAATTAATTTTAACATAATTTAGATTATCCATAACAAATCATCATCATGAACATTTAGCATTGTGTAAATGAAAATAACCTTTTCTCTGAAACCACTAGTTATAGTCTATCGAGGATTAACGAATCAGTTAGTGGGGGACTTGTGAATTAGGGATACAACTTTATTTTATGTTTCCTTTATTTTGAAACATCATTTAACTCCTGTTGAATATATATAAATTTTATAAAAACAAAGAAATTACATATATCAAATGACCAAGGTATTTACATGTTTTAATACCCAAAAAAATTAGCCACACCCATGGTATTGTTTTGAAAAAATACAACACCATAAAATACACATGATTAACAAATTGTGTTGATAAAACAATTATTATATAACCATATTTATTTGTATAATTATGATCAATACAACAGTGGATGTGATTCTTCATTCAAATTTTATATAAAATGTGTTTTTGTAACAGGATAAGAAGTGTTTACCCATTGTGTCAAAACAATTTTATGTGTTTCCATAACAAAATAGAATTTTTTTCCTTCATTAAAAAACACTTATTTAATTTCTTATCAAGTACCTAGTAATAATGTCACATTTTATACATATAAAAAATAATTATCTAATTGATGAATTTGATTCCAATGTTTGACTCTTCAGTATAGAAAATATATGTGAATTAATACCCAGAAAAAATTTCTGAACCATCTAAAACATTATCTTCAAACCTGCATATGATTGATCATTAAAATTTGGGATCTCATTATTTTTATTATTCATTCCATACAACCTTCTCAATAAATATTATTCTAAAATTATCTTTTCCATAATATTTAATTTCTTTAACTTCCTTTATTTTTTTATGAACAATACTCCATTGTACGAAACTAAAATATATTTCCTTCTACTTATTGTTAATAAATGTGTTGTGCATTGGAATATGATAATGTTTTCAAACTCAAAAAAAATTCGCAAAAGCTCACATTCAACATCAATTTTTAATTCCTTACTGACACTTTCAAAACATTTTTTCGGCTTCACGGTTTTTATTGAAGATTATCAAATCTTCTTAAAACATAATACAGATTATATGTTTCCAAAAAAACAATTTTTTTTATATCATTGTATGTTCTAAAGAATTATTCTTTATGATGAGAACATATATAATCCTTAATACAATGATTAATTTTCACAATTTCATTTAAAAAAATATTAATTACTTCTCATTACAATTCGTCATATGAGTTTAAAAAAAATGAAATCCATTATTCCCTAGATGTTATTACAATCTAATTATAGAATTTTTTTTTCTTTTAATCTAATTTTTTTTCTTCTTTTAAATATATCAGAAAAAAATATAAACACTTCATCACTTTCATCAAACCACCTTGGCGAAGCCTTGACAATGCTTTGAAAAATTGGTCATTTTTATCAATTATCACCAACATCATTAAACTAATTCTAATGAATCATTTAGGTAAATATTATTATTATGAATTGTTACAATTAGATATATTAGTGGCAGTTACACTATGATGGATTGTTCTCTTCTTTCTTTATTAGAACGTCAACATTAGTAACTGAAACTCCCAATCCTTTCCTCTTCAAAATACATCTACTTGTGTCATAACATCTTCAGGTCTATAAAAAATTAATCATTTTATTTTCTACCAAATTTTCTAGAAATATATCCAGACTCCAATACATGTTCTCATATTTATAGAAACAATAATTCATTATAAAATTTGAGCATCAATCATAACTTCTTTCATAAAATTTATTAAGAAAAAAATAAGAATGATGAATATTCTTTTCCTGATTTCATATGTTCTTACGATTTTGACTCCCTTGTTCACCCAGTTTTCATAACATTATATTTCAAATGAATTTATTATAATTTTAAAAAAAATATAAAAAACATTCATCACAATGATCTTTTAGCATCCAAACAAAACTACCAGCTGATATGGACCCAACATGTAGAGGGTATGAAACACACAATGATAGTATTAATTTCCCTAATATTTACCATGGATAATAAATAATTATCTAATAAAATCAATTATATTTAATTACTAATAATAATACACAAAATTTCATTATATGAGAGGAAAAATATATATATACAACAATAACATGTCATTTTCCATGAATTCCAGTAAACCACGACAAACCACTATGAGAATGTTAGTAAATTCTCACTATTCAACACCCTCCTTCAAATTATATACACAAATATATATATATATATATATATATATCTTTTAGTGTGTTTGATCATATAAGTACACATGATAATACCCTTCCCAAATATCTCAAAACAAATAAAAGACTATACTATAACACAATAAATAAATGTAATGAAATAAAATCATCACTTAAATTTAGTTATATTTATTCCATTCGAAAAAGGACATTCATTCCATGTCACCCACTAAAATTTCTTTCCCAAAATCAATGTAATATATATGTATATATATAAGAATGTTATCACACTTAAAATTTTCCCCCTAAAATATTATCCTAACACCTCCCAGTGATTAACATTTTACTACTCTCATAGACAACAAAATTTATATTTCACATCAATGAAAACATAAAATAGAAACAAATGTCCCATACTAAACAACCAAGAAAATGAACACCATAGTTTTGTCATCATCGCATCCTCATATAATATAGTAGGTCAATATACCCATTACATCGTATGTAAATTGCATATTATTTCTGAATCCATTGCATCTCATGTGAAAGAACTCATATAAAACACAAACCCATTACAGTCATTATAAAACATTATGATATAACCATATGTAGAAAAGACATGAATTTATATTTATATGGTACTTTTGATCCATCACAGCCACTATGAGAGCATATCATTTATCAATAATCCATTAAAACCAATATATGCCAATATACATTATATGTGTGGAAGATAGGTAAGGGTAATGGGTGTATTAATCCACTAGTATCAACAACAACATAGTTTTCATGAGAAATCCTAAAACGAAAGTCCAAATATGGGTACATTCATCCATTATCAACTCAATTTTTAGTACATAAAAAATAATAAAAACATAATGATATTATTTTTCACTACCAGGCCAAGGGAAACTGTCACACCCAACATTCAGACTATAGAAAATATTCAACATGGAACTATTATAACATTTATAAGTACTAAAAATCCATAATAATGTAAACATATAAGAAAAATTATCCATTCCAAAATTTATAAATTTTTTTATAATAACCCAATTTCATTTCTAGTTTAATAAATTAACCATCTGAAATCCATTGTGATTTTATTCACTTTTATTACTCTCATTCTCATTACTATACATTTTTAAACACTTACTCCAAAATAATTCATATTCTTCATTTTTTATAATATCATAATCATTATCAAAACCCCTTCCCATTAATTCATATATAATTAGTCACTATTTGATGATATTGGTTATTTTAAGACTCAATAAGACCCATTTTAAAAAAATATATAACTTCATTGAAAAATAAATACATAGAAATGATGAAATAAGAATTATGTTTAATCAATAAGGAACTAATATTATATAAGAAACTCATCCTTTTCCCAAAAAATGCATTATATAGATCATTTGATGCATCATTCATAAAAATTTAATCACTATCCAAAATTGAATATGAAATTTACAAAAAGAAACATTTCTAGTATAACGATGTTAAAGTGAGGTATTAAGAATAAATAAAATAGATTCCATAATAGAGGTATTGAAAATCATAAGATATAAGTGTTCCTAAAAAATATTTTAAAACCATCGTTAGTAATAGCTAGAAGGAACAAGAAGTATTTGGGGTTAGTTAGGGATTGTAGGTAAGTAGTAAAAAATAAACAAGGGAAAAATAATGATCTATTTAGAGATAATATTTTATGGGATATCTCTATTTGATGTTGAACATTTCTATAGTCATGTTTTCTCTTATCCACACCATATCTACAACTCTTGATTTTAAAATAGCCAAAATCCCCACATCACATGGGTCATTTCCTCAATTTAAAAAAAAAGTTCACCAAACACAAATTCAATTTGATACCCAAAATGGTCATGGAATCCTTCAACATGAACTCCAAACAAACATCCACTATGTCATAGATACCCACCCCTCCAATACAATTTTTTTACACCATGGATTCCACCTTGTTGTGGGGGAATCACCATGACCATTTAAAATATTTTATTAAAATCTATCCATTACTTGAATCAACACCAACATGGCCACTAACACGAATTTTAAATAATTTATTATTTCCCATAGGGAAATATTCATAACACCTCACCCCTAACATGGACATAACTATTGTGTGATATCCTCAAAATCAAGGATTATATCATAAAATAGGTGTGAAAAATATGTATCTTACTATGAAATTCCATATGTAAGGGTTTGGCACTGAGAATTTCATCAGGAGAGTTTAAACTCTACCCTTGGTACATAGGTAAATTCCCCTGACACCATACCATTAAAAATAAGATTCCCTATGTCAGGGAGAACCACTATAGAATAATAAATCACCAAAATGGGATTTTCATATTTTGGTTTAGAATTCCTCAGAATAGAAAACTCACACGGAATCACATCCCAATCCACATAGAGCTTAAGAAATTACATGAGTTTTTTAAATCCCTTAAAAAACACCCATAACCTCTAAATCCTATTTAGAATCCCGTATGGCCCCTGAAAATAGTGAAAAAAGACAATATACGGTTCTAAAAAATAAGATTTTGTAATAAAGAATTCTAAAATTACACTTATTATCAATAATAAAAACAAAAACCATGAATGAAAATAATTCAACAAAAATAAAAATACCCCATTTGATATATCTCTCTCATCTCTCTTTTATATGAGCCCAACTAACTCAAAAATAGGAAAAGGTAAAAATCAAGATAATATCCTATATCAACTAAATGGTATACATATGTTATCATAAAAATAAATCAAATTAAAAATTGGGATACTGAATGTGCATCATGAAATCACATTCACAAGTACACTCTTCTAATCCAATATAGTATGAAAAATTTAAACAAAGGGAATATATCACCCCTGAAACACCATCTTAAAAAGTACCTGAATCCCAGTATTTTATTCAGTGAATATCCCATAAAATTTCACAACAATCACCCCCAAATTCACATGAAATATAATAATCATAAAGATATTAGTGAAGCGATAATACATTGTAAACCATGTCGATTCAATTAATTTATTGTGAGTGTACGAGTTGAAATTTCATTGGTGTAACACACTACAACACCCTTAAAGACCATGTAAAATAGGAAAAAATCATACTCCCATGAAAAAAACAAAATCTCTCAAGTTCAGGTGGTAAATTAAATAAAATAATAACCCTATTATCGAACTCATAAGTCTCATTAAATGACCAGAACATGAAATCTAATAATCCTTAGCACAATACATTCATTCATGAATCAACTGTACATTTTATATCATGTTTTGAACATATAATAGTGTAATTCTATCTTACTATCCCAAATCTGTGAAAAAATAATTTTTAAGTACATCGTATCAAATATAATTCATCTAACAAGAATATAAAAATGGTAGTATAAATTACCAATAAGTGATAGAATATATTATATTCATATTTATTTATAAAAATTTGATAGTTTAATTTGGAATAAAAATTATTAAGTATTTTTATATCAATTAAAGAAAATAGTTTTAACAAAAAAAACTTTTCTTATAATGTTTTATAAGAATGCCTAATTTATTATTTTGCAGGATTTTTATTTTTTTTAATGAAAATAATTTCTTAAATCATCATTTGATTATTTAATGTGGGTTAAATTTTATGATTTTTTGACAAATTTTGATTATTTAGGGAATAGTGAAATATACATATTTTTTTAAAAAATTATTCTCTCTTTAATAATTACAAATTTGAATGTCATGGTATTTTTTTTATATTAAATGATCTATCATAATCATTATATTGTTATGTTCAATCCATTTAACTATTTTAGAGTGAAATTTATATTGGTTTTTAGTATCAGTATTTTATTAGGGTTAATTAAGGGTTCTTCTAAACAAATAAATTGGAAAATTATTCTCAAATTTTATTAATTAAAATAATAACTAATTGTTATTTTTATAAAAATTTATAAATTATATCACTAAATATTAATTTATTGTCATAAAATTATTATTATTACTCATATATTTTATATAGAATACTATTTTTTAGGAAAAATACTCTTCTTGAAAACTCTTCGTCTCACGTTGTCTGAATGATTGATATTAAAATAACTTTTTTAAAATACATAAATTTAACATTCATGATTAGATTCTATACTTATAACAAGAATAATTTACATTATTTATTATGGTCGACCTAATTTTTTACTAATGTGATTACATAATATAATTAAAATTCATTATGGAAACTATGGAATAATTGAGATTACCCGGTTTAAAAAATTAGAATAGAAGGTGATAAAATGACCAAAAGAATTCCAAATCCTATTAGATTATTATTTTTTGATTGTATAACTTATATTTAATAGAATTATTTAATATTGGGGCATGGTATCCAGAACCAAATGTGGGTGGAATTCACTCCTTCAAGTCAATTGCAGGTTTGTCACTCGGGTCACTTATAAAATTCATCCCACTCTCCTACTCTAGTGAAACATTAAAAACAAATTTGGTCATCAATGAATATTCATTATTTTTATAAATTTCTATATTCTCATCATAGAATCCATATTTTTGGACTAAATCCAACCAAGGAATTTCATTGGTGAAAAAACAAAGGAGTTTCCTATGGAAGATGTAATGTTTTCCAACAAAATTTTTTCTTTTATTTATTCCAACACACCCTAAATTATTCTTGTACCAATATGATATAATAACATGATTATATTTTATAAATTAATATCTTTTTATTCTAATGATATGACATACAACCACATACACTTCTATCAAATTTGTTAAGAAATCATCAATCATGTGTACAACAGTCAACCCCCTTACAAAAGGATGTCATTGGTTTTTCCTTTAATGCCTCTCATGGTTGGGGATGATTATATATAAAAATTTTAAATAAGATACTTATAACATAATTATAATATGGGATTTATTATACAACATATACCCTTTTTATATTCCAATACATAATGTGCATGATAACATATCTTGTATATGTGGCAGAGTACCGCCTCACAAAGTGATTTGTTTCCCTTTTCACTAGCATTTGATGTGGAAGTTAACGAGGGTAACGATAGTAATCCTACGAGATATATATTAAATATTTATGATATCATATACATGATAATAATTAATTCAATAAAATATGTCATTTTATTATTTACATTTTCAATCACTAAAAAATTAAAAACATCTTTCGAGGATGTGTGGACTACCACCTCCCTGAACTGATGTGATTATTTTTTTTCAACACCACATCAAAATAATGATATATTTAATAATATATAAATATTACAGTATTAGTGATATATTTATCTTCTTATAATTTTATTTTATTAATCTAATTCTTTTCATATTGATCATTAAAAAATTGAAAGATTACTAATGCATATGTACCGCCTAACCTCTCCATGATCGTAAAGTTAGTTCAATATTCATAACAAAATTTAATGATAGGTTTTAAAAGTATAAATTATATATAAATATGATTATTATTTCATGATTAATATTCTATAATTTTTATAAAAATGTCCCCTTTGACCATAGTAGACCTACCAAAGTCATTTTTGACACATAAAAGTAATATGGTCAAAAAATTTATCCTAAACAAAATTTATTATGTAATTTTATGTCATTTTCTAATACGAGAAATAAAATTTAAAATATATGTTAAAATGTTCACAATAATTTTAATATGTAATGTAATTTTATTTTTCAATTATATAAAGAAATATGTGATATGTCGGACATTCGGTAGGGGAATTCATCTCAATTTCCCTTCATTGAGGCATATTTATATGATTTGTACCTATATTATTTCATGAGTTGTATATAATACCACATTTTACAGCCAATATAATTAATTTATCTATTCTCATTGAATTTAATTTTTTTAAAATTTTATTCATCAATGGGGATAATTATTCTGATATTCCCATCTGATAAAGTACTTTTCCATTAAAAACAACTTTCGATGATTTTCCATCAAACTCCGAATATCTCCCACGACCATGGTTTTTTAAACTATTCTTATGGTAGTATTTCTGAGGAAATAAAATAGATATAATGTATCTTTTTCTAATTTTTAAATTATTTTCAAAGGATTTCAAAAATATTATTTTAATATGTTATTTAAAATTTGTATTCAGATTAAAACAATAATGTCTTATTCTTAATATACAAAGTAACAACAAATATTAACCACTATAAACAATATTGAATTCCAATAATTTTTTAAATTAATTCATTTTTAAAATTTAATGAAAACAAGTTTTTAATTTTCTTTGGGTATTTTTCTATTAATTGTTTTTAAAAAACAAAGTTATTTTTATATTTAAAATTGGATAACAAAAACATATGGGATTTTTGTATATGAAATTGATTTTTGTATATGAAATTGATTTTTATGAGCTTAAATGTGTCTTCCAAATGTATTTGAATAGAAAATCTAAATAACAAAAATTTATTATCAAGTATATTGTACATAATAATTATAGATGAGAAATTGGTGGACATTCATAGTGTCCGTTGAGACTATTACAACCTATACAATGGGGTGTCCCAGATAGCATACAGTGATCCCATTACAGATTATGTGTTATGGTTTCCAAAATAGTTCTATGTGATCCCATTATATCTTAAATGACTGGTGATCCTAAATAGAATTCAACTTATTTTTGTTCTATTCCTTATCTCAGTTGTAATGAAGGAGGGATTTAATAAATGGTATCTCCTATGGATTTTACAATTCTCCATTTACATTAAATTGAGTTTAAGAGGGGTTATGAATATGATTCATTATGTTACAAAGAATTTTATTTAATTTATTTCTATGTGTTTTAATTATTCTCATTGAGAAAACTTTTCTGTATGAATTTCATGTCAGGATATTTTATTTTATCTTCTCAAATAACTCTATAGATAAAGGGGATTATTTTGTAATTTTTAATGTTTTCAAATGAAAAATGAACTTCCTTCATTTTTTATTCCATATGTTGATTATTGAGCTCATTCCATGAATTTAAAAATTATTCATTGTATTTATGAATTGGTACGGGAAATGAATAATTCATGTAAAAATTCATAAAGATTTACCATGAATGGAAATAATATTTATTTTTAAAAAATTATATTATGGGAAAAATAATACTATTCAAAAGATTAAATGACTATTTTATGGTTATTTATCTATGATTTATGGCCAAATTCTATAAAAATATAAATTTGAAAAGATCTTCAAAGGTAAATAATGAAAATGTTCGACTAAAAATAATGATTATGTAATGTATAAGGTCAAATATGTATAGTTCATATCAATAGTATGTTTCGGTAACATTATAGGTTAGGATAATGTTAATAGTATTCCCATGAATGATTTTACCACGTTTTTGAGTTAAAATCATATAATATTTGAAGATTATCATTTTTAACAATCAAAAATAATTTTTTCCGAATTTTTTTCTTCAAAGGAAACATGGATGCGGTGATGGAAATGATTTGAAAGGAGAATATGCTACTAATTAGGTAATTGTAGATAGTTGGAATATGATGATAATAGATTGGTACAACGATTGATTAATTTAAAAAGACTATATATAAGGGTGGTAACCATTATATAGAGGATAAAAATCTTTTCCAGAGCAACATGTCTATACTAGATAATTTCATGATGCAATATTACCCATCATTTACTGTATTATATCACCCTAGGGTTGTTGAATGATGGATAAATTCTTTGGAAATATAATTGGAAGTCTCGGGATGTTTGAAACAACAAATGGTAACTCTTTATATTTCTCATTTTGAAGGTGAAGTTCATCTATAGTGGTCTTTTGTTAATAATAACATAGATTAAGGTGATATTGAATCTCTGAAATATGAAACATCCAAAGGAATTTTCACTAGTTTAAATGAATCTGTGTTTTTTTCACGCCATATGGGGAAAAACTACAATTTTTGGTACAAAGTGGAAGTCCGCGTATATATATATGTATAAAACATCACAAGATTTGGAATTTATATGGATAATTTTCATTGGATAGTGATAGTAAAATATATAGATTTTACTATAGGTTTAAATTTTTTTATAAATTCCATTAACTAGATGATAATAAAAAAGTTACAATAAAATGTTTCATTATGTTGGGAATATTGATATGGAGTTCTTTGAAATATATGTTTCTCAAAATAAAACATTATTAAATTGCTAATGTGGAATGAAATGGAGAAGCCAGAATCTACAAAGACTGAATGAAAGGACCCAATGTGATCCAAGACTAGGAAACATCATTTTAATGAGTTTTTAAATATATATATGATTTTTTTCATTGTTAAATGCTGAGGCATAGAGATCATGGCTGAAAAAAGTATATTCATGAAAAAAAATAATGTGGTAATAGATATCTATCCATGGTTTAGGTGTTTTACTTTCACTGAGTTGGGTCATTGTGAAAATGTGTGTATTATGTAAACTTCATAGGTTGGAATTCATCGTGATTGGAAATTGAAAGGTACATTAAATTCATTTTATACTATGATATATGATTTTTTCCATAATATGAAGTGATCAATATATATGTTACTTGTGTATTTTAGTTAAGCCAGTCTAATGTTTCACTCTTGATCTTTAGACATTTTTTATGATAAATATTCAGTTAAATTGGGAATATCTACTCTAGAAATTAAGATGTATATTTTGGTGAAAACTCTAGGTGGATGTGTAACATCCCTCCCCTTATCATTGTATTAGTCCAGGTATATATGATACATTTACTTTATTGAAATCCCCAAAGCACCAAATGATGGAATTAAATTATGAGGGATTCACGATTTATTGGTGTAAAATTATCATTTTAAAAAAACATACCAAACATAACATTAAAAAATAACAACTACATTATGTATTTCAACAATTTACTACAACTCAAAATGATGCCAATATACAACAGTAACTGAACCAAACATAAACTAATTGAAAAATTAGTGTAAAAAATGGAATATTGAAATGATAAAACTCAAAGAATCTAATAACAAGCTTTATATATACACATTACCCTCATTGCTCCAACTCCACAAGACTACCCAACCATCATGATGAAACACAAAATAACTGACATGGTTTACCTTCATGTGTGTCTAATAATACAACAACTACCAATTCTCACAAGCCCCAATGTAGGGGTTGAGTGATAATTATAAATATGATCTCTGAAAATGATTTCTCTATTCACATTGTTAGGATAGAACAAATTATCCCAAATATATTAAAAAATTATTTAAAACCATTTTCAAAATGAAAAAATATCTAGGAAACCAAACCCATTAATAACATCATATTTTTTCCATACAAACACATATTGAATAAATGAACCCAAAAAACTGATTAAGAATTTTACTCATATCATTTGGTAATAATTCGTTTCCCCTTGCATGATTTCATTGACATATTAACCATAGACAAAATCCAACAAACTGATTTTAATGTTACCATTGATGGTGGAACATCATGTCCAACCTCACCCCCTTTTTATTATGGCACTTCATTCCGCTTTCCAATTATTTCATGGTAGTACATGATTCCCATTATCCATCCCATAAAACATATTATTAACCACATAAGACAAAAACACAATTCAACTTATACCAAAATCAACTCATGAAATATTTTCCAAACAACCTACACCCTTTATGTTAAACCACATTTCCAAAAAAATATGCCCAAACAATTCAAATTAAAATAAAACATTTATTGAAAACACAATTAAGGCACATTCCTCTCAAGAATTTTTCAATAAAACAACATTATTATTGTAAACCATCTTCGCAAACCGTTTCCATAAATAAAAATAATGAAAATAAATTCAAACCAATCCGTTTAAAATCCCAAAACGAATCATATTGCACAATAGTATCATATTTCACCCAAAACGCACATGTCATCATAAATGGGGAATCAACCATTATTCAAATTTTCAATATTATATTAATCTTCAAGACAAAAAAATAATTTCAAATCAATGAATTCTAGTTTTAAAATGAGTATTTGAGAGTGAAGACACAAACCATTAGGGATTTCATGAAAACAAAAAATGACACACACTCCCACCAAATCCAGCTGAGAATTACTCAAATTTAGCATAGATCCCTTATCCTAAAATTATTTGATCGAAATATTATCATTATTGGAAAGAATAAACCTTGATATAAATATAATAAAAATATATCTAATAAACATTAAGAGGGGGATGATTAGATCTAATAATAATGATGAAATTACCAACAATGAAGACATTCCATTGGAGTTTCACCTTAAAAATATGAGGAAACCCTACAAATGGCTTCCAAATTTAGTGGGAGATGTACCCAAAACATAGAGATTAGAAATAAAAATTTTGGTAAACATGGGACAAAAATGGTTTATTTTTGGTTAATCTCAACCAACACTTAGTTTTTTAAACCCACTTTTTAACCTGTGAACAACTCAACCACATGGTTAGGAAAATTGTGGGCTATGCAGGCACCTGTTACTATCCCAAATGGGAAACCACATTGTTAGTCATCATTATAAGACAAATTCTTCACCAAACATGGGAAATACCACAATCACATGATTCATAGTATAACTAGGCGGTCTCTTGGTTTAGATAATTTTGCTCTTTTACATGCAAAAACTCATTGCCTTCTAGATCCTTATAGACTATTTCCTCTAACCATTCTCAAAATATGCACCCTTAGAAAATACCAAAATCATTATCAAACCCTTGACATATCTCCAAATAAATTCCCAATCACTATATCCATATATAATGGAATAAATAAGAGTTTAATACCTCAATCTAGTGGTGGTACATTATCCTGACAATGGGCCTTCCCATCCATTAAAATTAGATAACCATCACATTTTTCAAAGAGAGTGGGCCATTGTTAAACCACTTATTAATTCTCTCCCAATTATCCTCCTTTATTTTCCTCCATTAGAAAATACCTCGTATTATATTCATGATTTTCCCATGAAATAAATTCTGTTTCATATCTAAATCCTACATGCAAACATGCAGTATTTAAGAATCCAACTCTAGCTCAACATGATAACCTAAAATCACATGGTTGGGATCGATCTGATAGTTATAATGTTGAGATATGTGATAAACATTATGCAACACTCTAAACCATGGAAATGAAAAATAATGTGAAACCTCTCCAACTTGATCATGTATCTCAAAAGTCCTGATATTTTTGAGGGATGGCGTTCCATTCTTTATAAAATATATATGTCAGAACATCATAGAGATTATCAATAATAGACGATTCCCCACCTCAAATTAAAATTGTCATTAATGATGGTCCACATATTATTTCAGACTACAAAAATCCATCTCTATTCTCATCCTGACTACTATAATATTCTTTATGGTAACGACGACAAGGATCAACCCCACTGTTTATGTCTCACCAATTTCCACCCCATAATGTGGATAATTAAATAGAATCCCAAAAAAAAATTAGTTAGAGATGCAGTTATTCGGGATTGGTAACTAATATTATATGAGAACTCCACTAATGGAAGATTATCTTCCAATTAGCCACTAATATCATTCACATAAGCATGAAAATGTCTTCATATTTATGTATCATATTCAATGATTTCTCATGAATTTGATGATTATAAATTGTACTCTTCATCGACGGAGTCCTAATGTCATGTTGCATGGATTTCGAGAAATGAGATGTAAACCATTTACCTATATCATATACAATCAAAAGTGTTACACACTGAATATTTACAACCTCACTGATATAGATTTTAGATAGTTACTCCCCCATTTGAGATTCACAAATATTGATTAAATGGGACACATTTGTAACCCAATCCATAATCACCCATAGAGAATCATGCTTCTGAATATTTATTTGGGGTCCTGTGATACAATTCATAGCAATCTGCTCCCATTTCCACAAAATGATAAGTAATGACAGCCGCATACCCTACAGTTGTTGATGCTTTACCATGACTTGTTGACATTTCAAGCATCTAAATACATATTTAGCTACCTTTATTTTCATTCAAACCAACCAAAACTGTGCTTTCAATGCTTTATATAATTTTTTAATTATCATATGAAAAAAACATCTTGAATGATTATATGTATTAAGAATATTTTTCTCACAAGAAATGGGTACAACCATTCAATTCTGAAAACACCAAATTGAATTATCATCTGGCTTATAGACCCCAATATTATATACCCATTGATTTTGGACCTCACATCCAATAATTATGAATTAGATGTATGTTTCACATTAAAGAATCCAACCAAATAAATGGCCTTACCAAACCAGAAAGAAAACAATATCTCACCTTGGTCATCACATTGAATATGCATGTCGGATATAACTGGAATCAATATCCTATGATCTAAATATTCATTTATGACGTAAACCATTGAATTTATAATGAGTGTATCTACCACCAAATTTCCTTAACTTGATGTACACATCTAGTCAAATTAAAACATCTCCATCCATATCCTTTATCTGAGGTACAAATATTTTTTGGACAAAATATTCTATAAACTCTTATAATTGGTAAACTACAAGAGTTTGTTAGCAAATAGATAGTGACTCAATGCTTTCAATGAATGGACACCTAACGTAAAAAACATATCATTCATTAGGTAGTACATCTCATGAAACCAAAACTATATTGATCAATATGCAACAACATAGTCTACCTGCATGAGGACACACCCCATCCCAGATCTAGATGCATCACAATACAATACACACTATTTCCCTATTTCTGGAAAAACCAAGATGGGTATTGATGTTTGGAAACCCCAAACCACTTCCAAATAGCTGGGAAATTACTTATTGCATTTAAATGGAACATTTATCATTATCAAAGATGTCATTGGTGTAGATAATCATGATAAGTAATGGATTTTTTTTTGAAATAACCAATTAGACCAAGGAATCTAAATATCTAGAAAACATTCATTGGTGGTTTCTAATAGATAATAACTTCTATATTCGATGAATCATCTAATAAACCATTCAATAAAATAAAATTTGTAAGGAAGTGTATCTAATATGGCTGAAAACAAACATTGATAATTTGGCATACAGCTAATGGTCTCTAAAAATTCCCAGCTCTATTGCCATGTGATTCTCATGATAAACCCTATTCCTTAAATACACCAATATATCATCCACAAATCCCCCCAATAAATATACAATGTTTTTTTATATATATAATTCATCAATACCATGAAGTCTACTTGTGCATTTTTAATACCAAATGGTATAACCACAAACTCATTATGACAATATTTACTTCTACATGTGTTTTTAAATATCCCCTTTACACACCCAAAACTAATAATATATTAATTGCTTGACAAATTTCGAGAACCACTAATCTCACATTAACTAATTGAATACACCATCAATTAATGGGGTGGATATTGATTCTTTTTCGTGATTGGGTTAAGCATATTATAGTCTATATAGAACCAAAGAGTTTAATCATCCTTTTTAATGAACCAGACCATGGATTCCAAAGAAGATGTCCTATGATAGAAAATTCCTTTGTCATATATATTTATTAACTACACTTTATATTACATCAATTTCTTTGGTGTCTTATGTAAATATGGAAGTGAGATAGGTTTGGTCCTTAAAAATAGATCAATTGTACACTCCTCTTCTATTGTTGGTGGAAACCTTGAGACTTATTTGGGAGAAACATCTATAAAGAGATAAAATATTAGTAGAAACTTGTTATTAATGATTTCATCCTTAGTTTCCAATAAAAAGTCAGCACACTTATATTTTATTTTCCCAACAACTGGTTCCAATAAGAATGATTGACCCATCTTTACCTAGTTTTCTCCTCTAAATAGATTTGGATGCTATCACCAGTCGTGAAACTAACCGTTCATGCATACCATTATATGTTGTAATTAAACACCATAAACTAATAAGTACCGAGTATTATAAAATATAAATCCATATCATTCACTAAATAAGCCCCATAAATAGTAATCTCAATCATAAATTATAAGACACACCCTTATTAAATAGTGATTTCATAAAAATAAAATTTAAAAAATCTTACCCCTCACTGTGGATGGTCAAGAATGATCATCCACCACATCCCACTCAACTCTATAAACCTTCTTACTCACATTACTCTCCAATTTATTACTCTTTTGATGTTTAACTTCCTGAGGAGTCCGGGTGTTACTTGAATCATCATGACTGACTATATTCATATGGTGAGGGGGGTGATGCTACCATCATGTCATTGATGCATAAGATTCAGGTGACCCCTAGAGAGTTTCAAAAACTTATATCCTCAGAGATGATATGAACGGACCTAATTTACCCTCAAACATAGAACAATACCCATTCTTTCAAATACAAAAAGTGAGTTTCCAATCCCCATGGGATGGTGATAAGATCCTGAGCCTTGAATAACATAAAAAATGGATTGATTTATCCAAACATAAACAAACCCATGGAATATATATTCATTCATTAGGAAGAAGCAATAGAAGCAAAAAAAATATTCTAAGACACTAATAAGATAAAAGATAAAAAAAATATAATTATAATATTTAAGAGAAAAATCCAACTAAAAAGAAAAAAAACAAAACATGTACTCCATGTTATGGAATAGAATAACTCCCACCATATCAACACCATCTACCCAACTCCTTTTACACAAAACTCAATGCCTCACTATAGTTCATTTCATATCCCTACAATGAATGACATATATAGGTATGTACACATCTGAAGGTTTGTTTATTGTGTTATATAATAAGCATAATAACATCCCACCCATGTGTTCCATAAAAATTATTTCAATAATGATTCGTTTATTAACATTTTAAAATAAAACATTCCATGAATAGAAGTAAAGATTTTTTTATCAAAATCATGGTGAATTTGGTAGTTATCATCATTCCAAAACAAATGAAGTTATTCCAATTTTGAACAAAATTTTTATTTTACATATCATAATAATAAAAATGCATATCAAGGATAAAAAAATACATAGAACAAAAAATGGAATCACAAGTATCAAAACCAAATAACACTCTATGTTTGGTGATAATTCTAATCGTATCACAATCAATTAGATGCACAATACGGTTCCCAGAGCATAAGATTAGGAAGTAGAAGAATACCCAATGAGTAACACCACCCCCCCCCCAATGTCAATATCATTCTCGTAGAACGATGCGCCTAGGAATAAGTGGAACAAAAAATGATAAACACTCCAAAAAATAAAAAATAATTGACTATGGACTCAATCTAAACCTTCAGCCAAAGAACCCAAGGTAACCCATGCTGTTGTTTTCACAATTAATACCAATGCAATGAAAATAATATATTTCATTCAATTAACCAACAACCAATAAAACAAAATTTTCCTTTAAAACTCTATTCAAAACACACAACATAAAAATTCAAATTCCATGAATAAATCTTTTTATTAAATAAGAACAACAAGGTTCATCAACCTAGGCTTCAGATGAAACCACAAACCTTAAAAACACTGGTCTTATAAGACAGAAATGGGATCAACCAAAAACTAAAACTCAATGATGTCAAAAAAAAATATCCATAGAACCCATTGAAAAAAAATGATAACGAATACAATTGATAAATAGGGTTCGATAAGAAGAGAAAACACCACATACCCCATGAACGAAAATCTGTTGGACCACAGCCAACAAAATAATAGTGTCTTGAATGAGATCTCACAACGGATCTTGAAGGAGACTAGATAAAATACCATTTTGACCAATAATTATGACTCAAAAATGCAAGGGAACTGTCATGATTAATTGAAATGAAGAAACTGAAAGGTTTCTAAACAAGAAAGAAGCCTTTTAACCAAAACAATGATCGAATGTTGAATGGTTTGATCCTGAAGGAATTTAGTCACCCAAAATAGTCAGAGAGGAACACTTATTTGAGAGAAAAAGAAAATCGTATCAAGAATTGAATATCCATCCACGTACGACATCCTAAAAATACATCCTTAGTAAATTAAATGACGTATAATTCATATACATGTCCTGAAATCCATGATTTCTAAATTCGATGATAAACTTGTCAACACAAACTAAAAATATAATCTTCAATTATATCTGGACATTTAAAACACACCACAACATGTAACCTTTCATAGACTAAATCCTTCTCAATTCATGAACCATGAATGCATTAATCATTGTGTAACCTAGTTATGTGGTGTGTAAATCTTCAACCACATCCATAAAATCCAAAATTCAATACATAGGCCTTCATGATAAAAATGGCACTCCAAGAGTGGGAAAAATATACCCAATCAAGGTAAAGTGATTTTATAAAATCCCCATCATAAATACATTTCATCCTTTGAAATTAATGCAGATTATGTAACCACTACAAAGATATGAGGCCATAACTCATTTTTCAACAACACACATGAGGAAACTCCTCCCTCAACAATGTCTCAAATTACCAATAATCCGGATATTTTGATCTGTGTTAAAATTATATTATTACCCACTAAATCCAAGTCAAATTTAAAACATTCACTTGAGATTCAATGATTTCAACTAGTTTCCCCAAAATAGATAAATATTCCTTTTACTAAATTTCGACCCAACTCTGAATTTGAGCAGCATCAAGATGATACATCCTAAGATGAGATATGTGGAAAACATTATTAATACATTTAAACTGAATTGGACATAAAAATTTACAAAAAACATTCCCAATACAATTAGTGGTCTAAAATTTTCCAAAAAATATCAGATCCATTTTTACTTTTTTCCAAGCCAATAGTGACCCAACAAATGAGAATCTTTCTTGAAAAAGGTATTCACTAACAAAAAATTCCATTTGATGATGTTGTTGTTCTGTAAACAATTTCAATAAACTATGGGCTATAAATTTATGTTGATATAAATCTTGAATTTTCAATGATAGATCATGAACCAATTTTATTCATCAAAGTACACTTCACCCACCACATCCCAACAATAAAAGTGATATGGAATGGTAGCAATACATTTCCTCAAAGAGATCCATTAGGATCGATGACTGATGACTATTTTCATTAAAAGAACTAAAAAAATCCTAAATGGAAATCCCACAATCGATTGATGTCTTGGACCTGGAAAAAAACCCATATTTTATTATATCTAGATGAAATGATCTAACAGACCACATGTCTGTAGATGTTAGGCTATTCTTTACATGAACTGACATCCCATCGCCCCTTGAAGACACTTCTAGAACCTCTAGGTAAACCAAGGATCCCTATATGAAACAATGAAATATTGACTCCCATGTAACCTCATAATCTCTTACATATACAACATACCAAAAGCATCAAGAACAGTGCTATCTGTTATTATAATGAAATATGTGGACTTCCTCAACCAATTAACAAAAACCCATCTGGAATTCCTACATGTAGGCATCCCTAGTAATCTGATGAAAAAAATTCCAAGGATACCACATCCTATTTCTGAACTGGAACTGGTAGAGGCCAATTCGAATCGGAGTATTTCAAGTGATTTTACATTATGTGTTGGAAGGTTTAATTGTGGGACACATAATCCACAATGTCACACTACATAAACATCCAATATAATATTCATCTAATATCATAATACATCTTCAGAGTGCCTGGATCAAGGGACCAAGAAAACTATCTCATTTAATGAACACTAAACTCCTCACAAATTCTGGGAAGAAAATACATTTCTCAAACAAGCGCATACCATCTGAATAGAGAGACCAACCAGAAATATTCTACTCACACTAAAGGCTTTCTAGAATTTTACTATAACCATCATACCACTATTGAATCATCAAAATATGCATCGCAATAGATGATTATAATTGAAGGCTACTTAAAACCATTCATGAATCATCCTCTCGGGCATCCAGGTGCATCTAGGTGAAAATACCCATAAGTTTCCACTCCTCCTCCAATTCCAGAACAACCTATGATGGTATATTCATTCTATGATCATCTACAATGAAATTACTATTCCTCAGGGTGTTGGTGATGTCGAAGTTAAACATATAATGGTATTAAACCCATCATATGTATTTAATATTCAGTTATTTTTTGAAAATATATAACTCAAACTCATATGATCAAAAAAATGTGAAACTATTCCAAAATAGATAGTTCTGAAAATAGAATATTATTATACACAAAACTGTAAAAATATCTAAGTCATAAGTGGCATAATGATTCTCTGTATTTCGGAGATAATGAGATCTATTAGATACCACTTGGTCATCCTACATAAGAAGGAATCACAAACTATCACAAGAGGCATTACAATATACAACTTACCCCATAAGAGGATCATGAAAGATCATAACAGGATCTAATTTCATATGTCATTTTTTATTTGATTTATACTAAAACTTCACATCCCATGTGAATTTCACGTCTTTCCTGCTAATAAGAGTCAATGTTAAAACCAAAATAGATAAATCCATAAAAACATTCATTATTATTAAGAAATCCCATGGATGCTCTATATATAAAATTAATTTTTCGGTTCTTCCCATGTGATGACATCCTTCACCTTCCCAGGATCAAATGATGAGAAATTTTCAGAAATATCATACCCTATGAACATCACATCTTCAATCCAAAAAATTCCTTTTTAATTATTTCTATACAAATAGAGTCTCCTAAAAATTTATAGACCTAAAATAAGATGGTGTGCATGATCACACTCAGATTTTGAATAAAGGAGAATATCATCCATGAAAACTTCAAAAAATAGTAAATATATCGATGGAATATATGATTCATCAAAGACATAAAAATTGTAGGAGCATTAGTCAGACGAAAAGGCATAAAATGATATTCACAATGGCCATACCTTCTCTAGAAATTTTTCTTCAGTAAATTAGACTCTTGAACTATGAGGTGATGATAACATGTCCAAAGATCATTCATTATAAACCACTTATCCCCCTTCAATCGGTCAAAAAAAGAATTTATATGAGGTAAATGATACTTCTTCATAACAATTACCCAGTTCAAATTTTTATAGTTCTCACAGAACCGAAGAGAACCATATTCCCTCTTAGAAAATATTATTAGGAATTACTATTGAGAAACACTTGGGTGAAAAAAAACATTTTTCCAACACGTCATCTAACTTAATCGTGAACTCTTTCTACTCTGATGGTTCCATATGATAAAAACGAATTGATATATTCTATGTACCTGACAGCAGGACAATCATAAACTCTACCTCTATCTCTCTCTATGAATAATGACCAATGAATACATCTATTAAAACATCTAAAAAGTATCAAAAATTGTAAGATAAACAAAACAAGTAATTTAATTTGACTCAATCATAACAACAAACATCAAACTTTTTAGCTAAGGCTGGTAAGGTCAAGCATAACCATATATTGGGTCCTACTCCCACTATACCACATGATAGTTCCCATCGAAAACAAGAAACAAAACATGATAATGATAATAATCAACTATATCTCGACGAGTGACAAGAAAATCCATAACAATGATGATGTGAAAAATATCTATATCGAGATTAATAAAATCATAATCCAACTTTGTATCATCTATCATAAACAAACAAGAAGGAGACCAAAACCCATACACTTTCCTCTCACCCTGAGGTGTAACTAACTCTATTACAATTGAAATTAGCTTTATTATGATTTTAAGAACACCATAAAAATGATATAATATAAATTAGTGGGATGCACCAGTATCAAATAAACAAATTGCAGTAGACGATGAAATAAAGATATTTCCATTCATTGTTGCTAGGCCTACATCAATCTACACTGAAAAATCATATATTGCATGAAATTTAATCACTATTGAGGTCTTTGGTTGGATCCCTTTATTACCTGAAGCATCTGACTATCCCATAGTATCCTTTGCAGATTACAAACCAAGATCATAACGTAGTGTAGCCATTGACTGATAGAATCACTCTATCTGAAAAACACACCCATAGCTATTACCCATCTCTATTGGAATCAGGTAAGAGAATCTTGTCTGTCGGGCCTTTCCATGCAGAAAGAATGTCAGAGGCACATTGTGAAGTATATAAGTTGGTTTCAAGGACGATCATTTTGGAGACCCTCATCCTCTACTCTTACGATAGTCTTTCCACTTCTTATTCTTTCCATGATTTCCATTGAAGCATCTACTAGATGGAAGGGAATAAGATGATAGGACATCTTTATCTACCTTATTCATCTATGTCATCATAGATCTATATATTCTCTCTATATAGGATAGAATATTTTACATTAATAATTATAATCTGATATCAAATCACTAACTATAAAGGCACTTTAGGGCCTTTAACTGGTCATTTCTTATATAATTTAGAGAAAAAAGGACTTGCACAACAACTTTATAGCTGTAAGCCAACACGGAACACTATCTAAACTAAAAAGATAGGAACTGTAGGTATTTTTCTGAAATCTGTTACATAGGAATAAATATATTTGAGGAATAGGGTTTTGAAAACCGTAGAATCAAATTCCATGGGTTAATCATCCTAGACTGTGGAATCCCGCCATCTCTTTTTGGAACCCTCGAGCCTCAAAACTAAAAAAATTACAAAGATGTTCATAGGTGTATCTAGAAATTCAAATACTTTATTGTTCCTATGCATCTGGTTCTCTGCCTCATGTGGTTCATGATTTATTTTTTAGGACAATGGCTTCCCATGCAAGAATTCTTGTGACTGATCTCTCTATCCACCAGCACTTGGAAGAACCTATGCATGAATTTTATGAACTCGTGGTACTCTATGATCAATTGTAAGAGTTCATTATACTATAGGCTCAATGAGAATATAATCTTTGGTGGATTCCCTTGTGGATCATTAGTTTCACCATTGTGAGGATCCTGTAGAATTGATCTCAGATGAATACCGTTGCACACCAAAACTGATGGAATGATCACACAATAGAGTAAATCTCATTCCAAACCAGAAAATGAATAAAAAGAAACTGATATTGAGTACAAGACACCATACTAGAGTCACGTATCCTAATATCTCATTGAATCTTGACTATACTCATGATAAGATCATTAAATAACCTCATCACAACACACCTTTCATGTCCTAAAAATCTTATCTCCAGTCTAAAAGATGTCCCAACACAAAGAATCTTGGGGGAATACCCCCATTTGATACTATTTAGAAATTAAATGTCATTATTTACCCTTAAACTGGGAACCATACCGTTTCAACACATACACAAAGGGCATTCCCGATACCCCAGGGTTGGAAATAACCCCCCATGCATTGAACCACAATACAAAGGAATGATTTCGTCCAACCTGAATAAACACAAATAATATATATACATGGATCAATATGTAAAATTTTAAGGATAAAATATATTCCATTAATATAAGAATATATTGAAAAAAATTACTCTAAAAGTAGAAAAAACTACCAAGAAACATGACCAACTACAATGGGCCAAAACCAAATAGCCACTCTATATTATGGATAGAAAAAACGCCCATAATCTCACCAAAAACTACTAAACTAAAATTAAATAAAACCTCTCCACCCCACTATGATGTAATTACCTTCCCTACATTGAAATACATACATGTATCTTCACACCACTGAAGGGGTGTTTAGAGTATGGTATAATAGGATCAACATGATCCCACTTAGGTGTACCATAAAAAGTCTATGTATGATTATTCATGTATAATCATTTTAAATTAAACATTTCATGATAAGAATTAATAAATTTTTTTGAAAACTATGGTAAACATTTCCCATTATCCAAATTCTAAAAAAACATAGGTTTTTCAATTTAAAAGAACAATTTTTATTTGAGTTTTCATAGTCATAAACACAAATATAAAGGGTAATAAAAATTCATGAATGATATAATATATTAACATGTATCAACACCAAAGATTAGTATAGATCAGGATAAGAAACATATCATACCACAATCAATCATGTGCATAATATAGTTCCAAGATCAAGCGCCTAGGATGTATATGAATACCCCTTCAGTAACCCCACCTATCAATATTAGTCCCCATGAACAAAGGTCCTATGAATAATAGGAATGACCAATTGGAAAATGTCTTGATAATCACAAAAAGGATAATTTCTTCATGATAAACCTCCCACATAAGTACCCATGGAAAAAATGTTCTTGATTTCCCAATACATTCCAATTCATTGAAAATACCCATTTTCATTCCATTTATCAACAACCATGGAAAACCCATTTTTCTTTAAAAACAAATTTCTACACACACAAAGAAGTTATTAGGATTCCATGTATAAATTAATTTATAGAAAAGGAATAATAGGGTTCATCAACAAAGGCTTGATATCGAACCTCCTACCTCAAAACTCGGGTGCTACCTACCCGTAACGGGATCCACAAACATTGAAAAATCAATGATGTTAAAAGATTCCCTAGAACCGAGTCTACACATCCCAAAATTGATCCAAAAGATAAATAGTTTCATTGGAAAATAAGAAACTCCATATAACATAGGAATGATCAACCACCACACCACAACCAACATTGTAACTACCTCTGGAACGAGATCCCAAAATAGATAAAGAAGAAGAAAATAACAAACACCATTTCAGAAAAATGAATCTGATAACGTAATGCCAAGACTTTTCTGTGGTCAATGGAAATGAAGAAGAAGAAAGTAAACTCACTGAGTGAGACACATAGAAAACAAAATCAAGATCTAATGTTGAACATATCAATCTATATGGAATAGAATCTCCCAAAATAACTATATAATAACCCTTAGCTGAGTGAAAGGGGAACAAGAAACCGAAATAGACACTCAAACCCCGTATGGTTCCCTAAAAATACGTTTTTGGATAATTATATGATGCAGAAAACCATTACATGTATATAAATCCATGATGACTAAATATTAATAAAAACCCATCATTGAGGATTAATAATCCAATCATTATTTAAAAGATGATGTGTAATTTTTTTAATTTTATGTAACCATTCACAGTGTGAATCCTTCTCACATCATACACCAAACAACCATTACACAATGTGTAGCATAGTTACATGGTGTGTAAATCATTTTCATCCTATAGAAAATATATAAATAAAAAGTCGCATACTCCATGTAAAAAATGGATCATAGAAAGTGGTAAAAACATACCCGATCAAGGTAACATAATGTTACAGGAGCACTAGGAAAATAACTCTTAAGATACCATGTTTGGTTTCAACTGTGGCATGCTCTAGGTGGTGTAATACAATATCACTACATATGTCTTAGATAGACACAATTAAAACATCCTACATTGATCTATGGTTTTAGAGGAAGATTCACCAATCTAGTTGTTGGATTCTATGCAATTATCCCAACATGGAAATAAGTATCAATATTCCTCTTCATTCCCACAATATAGTTCCAACCATTTCCTATGGGTATCATCATACATCATCCACCTATATCTACCATGAAATATCATTCATCCTTGGTAGTTATATTTAAAATATTTGTATTATCCATTTTTTAGAGAACTACAATCATAAAATATATTTCCATCTCCAACCTAATAAAGAAAATACACACCTTCAATGTTGTACTAGTAGGAACCTCATATGGAAAATGGATTAAATTTATGAATTTATCTCCATACTCTATAAATTAATGGTTCAATTAACTCGTGATAAAGAAATATATCATTTATAGGATTATGAATTTGTGAGAGTAGAATTGTTTGTTTTATAATTCCTTGAAATAATCTCATTCCATTCCATGGTTTACATTATTATGGACCACCAAATCCACCCACTTACTTGAATGACCATCCAAATATTACATCACTAAATTAAAATTAAACTATTCTTGTGTTATTATGAAATTAATGATGTGATTCATCCTATTCAGCCACAACCATGCCTTTTCTTGTTCCAAATCACCTTGAAAGATGGGTTTATTCTATCTTAGAAGTTAAACTGAATGGTCCACGAGCCATGAATATTGCTTTCAATTCCCACTATGCACATCCTGAAAGTAATTCACAATGCTCGGCCCTAGCTATTGGTATAAATGTTGTTCAAATGAAACAACATTTTATGTTGCTACCTCAGGTTGTTCCCTACCATGGCTATTCAGATCTATTTTTATCTACACAAAAAAAAACATAAGTCTCACTCTCTAGAAACTGAAGTCTTATAATTTTAAATTCAATCATATTGCACTATCCTAACCATGTTTTCCAAATTTTCAAATTTTACATGTTCAATCGTTTTGGAGAAATCCATAATGTTTTGAAAATCAACACATTTCAAAAATGACGAAACCTTTTTCTTCAAAAAATCCTAGATTTTTTCAAAAAATGGAGAATTCATTCCTATACTACATTTAATGCTCAAATCATTTGATAAACTCATGATAATCATATTACACTCCTATAAGTGACTAAAAAATACTTATATACCCACATCCCTAGTTACATGACGTTCATCATAAAAAAATTATAGCTATGCCGTTTGATGAAATGTGTTTTATGTTCCTACAATTCTACTCCTTTGTACTATCCCAACACAAAGAATAAACCATAAATAAGGGCCTTCTCTATGACCAATAATAGATTCTAATAGACCGGAGAAGGCTGAATTCACTTGTAAGTCAAGGACCAACAAAACTGTAACCACTTATAACAACCCACCCCTCCTTATAGGCTTGAAACAAGGAGAAAGTTCTTTTTTTCCTTGAGAGACATCTGTAAGGTGCTAAAGGTGGGAAATATATTTTTTGGGCTTCATGAATGATTGGGTAATAATTTTAACTTTTAAAAAAAACCAAATCTACCATTACTAAATAACAACTACATGATGCATTTCAACCAAGTACTATAACTCAAAAATGATTCCATGGTGTAATAATAATTATCCACAATTAAACCAAGAAATAAAATTATAGTTCACAATAGAAAAAATAAGAAATAACAAAACCCAAATACTTCAAAAACATGCTCCATTGCTCCAAACCAATTCCTATGAAAAAACACTAGACCACCCAAGCATGATGATGGGACAATAAATAAATGAGATGATTTACCATTACATCTGTCTCAAAATAAAACATTTGAAAATTATCTATAGTGGAAAATTATGTGGTGAGTAAAAAAAATTGTAGCCTCTCTCGAAATGACTTTCCAACTAATTCCACTATGTGTGAAAATGTTATGAAAAATATAAGAACAATTTATATAAAATAATTTCAACAAAAACACAATTTATAGCAAGCCAAAAATTGACATACCATAATCGGTTTTCCTAAAACATCATATATTAGATTAAAGAAAATAAATAATTTATTAACACCATTTATAATATCATGTTGGCATAACCCATTTCACCTTGTGTGACCACACACACTTCTCAACCACACAAATAGTCCAACCATATGAGCTCAATGTTACTATTTCCAGTGGAACATCACATCTTACCCCATCCTTTTTTATTATGATACTTCATGGCACATTCAAATTCATGGATAGTGATACTTCATCCCCATTATGTATCCCATAGAACTCATGATTATCCACTTTATACAAAAACTATAAAGCATCATGTACCAATATCAAATTAAATAACAATTACCATCCAAATAAACCCATTAATCCAACCCACATTTCCAAAAAAATATTCCAAATCAATTTCCATAAAATCAATCATTTATTCAAAACAATCTTAAGACACATTCTTTCCATGTATTGTTTTTATAAAAAATACTTTTTATTAAAATTGAATTTCATAAATCATTTCTATAAATCAAACAAGGAAACCAATTCTAAAACCAACATTTATGTTACATCAATGAAACATACTACACAGTAACAGCACATTTCCTAAAAAATACAAAAATAATCACAAAAGGGGTTGGACCAATGCTTCACACATCAATTTCTCAATCAAGATCAAGAAAAACAACTAATTTGAAGTCTAATTCATATAGTGATATAGAGAGGTTTAGAGAGTGAATCCAACTACCATAATTGTTTTTGAAGAAATGAACAACGACAAAAAATATCACCAAATATGGGTAATGACTCTTAAAATAAACCTTAGAGAACTTATCCTCACTTTAGAAAATATAGATTTCACCATTATTAGAAAAATTAACCCTAGATCTACCCTCAATGGAATTATATCAATTAAAAAATGAAATTATATTAGATCTAAAAAACCATGAAACTAGAAATAAAGGAGACATACTAAGGGAGAATCATCTTCAAAGCACCAAGAAAACCCATCGAAAATATTCCAAAATTAGTGGGAGATATTTTCTAACCTTGGGGGAGGAAATATCATGTTAGAGAAACATTGGAGAAAAATGGGGTTTTAGTATTAATCCCAACAAACCCTAATTTCTTAAAACCCAACTTTTTATCATGTGCAAAGATAACCTTCAGGGTTAGGGTAATTGTGAAATAGAAATGTATCTTTTAATGTCTTAAAAGGTACACCACATAGTTATCCCACATGGTTAGGGAATCTATGAACCACCTTGTGGAATCCCACTATACCATTTTTCATTTTTACCTTGTTGGACACATGGCTTGGAAAACCATGAACCATAATCGTGCACTGACCCATATCCCAATATCTCATTGTTCTGTGTATCCTGGTGAAGATGCATGATTTTAGCTAACCAGGCTAAAACCATGAACCCTTTGAAAATCCCTAAAACCATCCAAACTCTCACAAAATATAACCAAAAACATTTATATAAATAGAAAGGAATAAATAAGGGTTATATAACACAAACTGGGGTTGATACAATATGTATTAATGAAACCATACATTATAGTAATCTTAAAGTTTTTATCAGTAGCATTTTCATTCTTGAAAAAATAGTTAAAATGAACATAGTATATCTTCATTTCATTCAGGGTGTGGATTATAATTTGGATAATCATGATAAAACAGATTTTAGAGCCATGAAAACATTTTTAGATGATTACATTCATATTATAGCTTATAAAGAAGTTGATAACTTGATTAGGTATGGATGTAGAGGTTACCCATATCATATTGATAAAAAATATTGAAAATTTTAAAAATATTGATGTGATAGTAGTAAATTAATACATGAATGTATTTATTAATTAATTTACTGAATATTTTCTTAATTGGGAGGTTGATTATACTTTTGACATAATACCAAATAATAATCTAATTTTTACAACCCCCACATTTAATGGCTAATGTGGAACTATTATATCTAAAAAATAAATCAATGGATTTATTATTATAATGGTTTAATCTGACCTAGAACATCACCATGGGGTGATCCTATTTCTTAATAAAATTAAATATGGTTTAGTGATACTTTATATTGATTATACTCCCTTCAATAACATCATTTTTAAAAACTAGTTACATTTTCCTCATATCGATGATTTAATAAATCAGCTCTAGGGAGATTAGTATTTTTTGAAGGTTGAAATGTGTTTTGGGCACCATCATTTATTTGTAAATTATGATTACAATCTGAATGGTATGTTTTCGAATACATGTTGGTACTATATGTTTTTATTTATTTTTGACCTAATATACTTCCTATATTTATTAAACATATGAATAGAATTTTTCATAAGTTATTGGGAATGTTTATCATTTTATTTATTGATCAAATTTTGGTATATTGTAAAATTAAAGTATAACTTTACAAAAATACAATGTTTTAATGAAATAAAAAATTAAATTAAATTGTATGAAAATATTATAATGTCTAAACATAGGTTACAATTAATATATTTCTTTGGAATTTTATTTCTACGTACCATATAACTATTTACCCTATTAAAAAAATATTTTTGAATAATTTCCATGACCCATAAATATCATAAAAAATTGTAGTTTTCATGGATTATTAAATTATTATATGGGTGATATTGAAAATATTTCTCTCTATTCTATCCAACTAAATATGTTAACATGTAATGGATTTAAATTCATCAGGATTCACAGATGTGATGCCATTTTTTAGAAATTGAAATCAAGATTGGTTAATATTTATGTTTTGGACATACATTAAAAAATGTTGAATTTCTCATATATAGTATTGGTTAATTGAAAGTATATGGTTGTGTGAAAATGCAGAATGATTAGGCAATTTATCTTTCTTCTTATCAATGAAATCCTCCAAAGATAAATAACCCTACTCATGATTTTTAATTAGTTGTTGTTGTTTTTTATTTTAATATTTAGAGAAATAAGTTGAACCTATTTATGTATGAAATATATTGGGATGACAATATTATGATATTTATATCTACATAAAAATAATTACACATGAGATAGAGAATATGGTTATAGCTGATCAAGAATTATTATTGCATGATTCCTTACTATCGTGCACTACTGGAAATGGGGTTTATCCCCATGCATCTATTCCCACAGTTTAATTAACTGTGGGGATAAATAGTTTTTAATTGTCTATACACATGTTTTATTAAAAATGCGGGTATTCAACCCCTAATTATCGTGCTTCTCCCCACACTTCCATCGCTCTCCCACCAAATCAACCCTACCTCTCAAACCTCTGACTCTCGGCCCTGTCCTCCCCCCCCATATGACCACCGCCTCCCGGCCATCTAACCTCCACCTTCTGGTTATCTTATCCCCTCCTCGGCCTCTGCCTCCTGGCTCCACCTTCGCTCCCAACCTGAACCTCCCGGCCTTTGTCTCCGCCTCAACATCCTGGCCTTCACCACGCTTCCCCCATCTCCAGTGACGTCCCTTCTCCCCACTCTCTGCTCCCTCTCATCCAGGTATCATCAAATTCGACTCCTTCAACTTTTGAATAGCCATTAAAAACTAATACAGATTTATTTCTCACTAATTATAATTTTTCATTCAATTTGTTTCAAAACACCCACACTATCCTGATTAAATTCTTCTCTTTATGATTTGGTACCAACTCCCAAGTCTTATTATTCTAAATATTTATAATGAATCGTTAATAGAATTAATACAATCCTGACTCATTAATGGTTCTCCTATATTTTTAGGTTCTACATAAAAAAATAATTATGTATGATTTGTTATCCTTAATGTTATCCAACTTTTTACTTACTATATTTGGTCTTTAATGATATTTTGGAGCTTCATTTATATTCTCTACCTTGTATAAGATGAATGATATTGTTCCTCATCACTTGAAATTGATGAATCTTCTTCTCCAACATGTATTCTCTCAACACCTTCATCTCATAACAGGATTGTTATTATCAGGTATCACTTATTAATGTTCTTCATGTAATTTTTCATGGTAAAACCCCATTTATGAAACTTAACTCCAATGCTCAGATTTCTAGGTTTCAAAAATGTTATTTCCTACTAGTGGAGGCCATTGTTTACCCCTATATATAAATTATATCTCATCATTACCCTTAATATGAAAAAATACTAATTATCACATTCTGACAACTACATCTCTAATGTCTATAATGGCCAATGATCATATTATGGTCATGTAAAGTTATGATTTTAAATTATATTTTGTTTATTTTTTATGAAATGTCACACATATAATTTATTCAATTGTTTATTCCCATATAAAAAGTAGGGGTCGTTACAAACATGATGTAGACAGGGAATTTGAAGGATTTTATTTATTATTTTTTTATAAACTTTTCTTGAATTCACATATTACCCATCAATGTGTATGATTACACTAAATTAAACATAAAAAGTTCATTCAAAATCCTTGAATGGATTTTAGTAATTAAAAATTTCATAATAATCAAACACTGAAAATGTTTTTTAAACAGTTAACTATTGTAATGAATAATGGTTTTCCTAATTATATAACCCTCTGAGTAAAGATCAACACTATACTAGAAATGTATTAATTAAGATCTAATCTCCACCCCCATAATCAATTATCTTAATTTTGTATCTTAGACTCTAAGACATGTTATGTTTTCTAATCATCAATGGATCTTCAATTTCCTCCTTTTTATTTGTCAAAAACATGGAGAACAACACATGAACTCTCTTCTATGTTTCAAATGCCATCATCCTATGTCTCCATTATAAATAACAATCTATATATAGTCTCCATTTATCATCTCCTGGAAAATCAAATCGAGAGTCCATCGCCTTTTTAAGATATTATAATTCATTCTCTTCTTTCATTCTTAGATAACATGATTTTCTAACAACCCCCACTTGGAATAAATTGCCTCTAGAACTCTTATCCTCTTTTAACCACACATCCATCCTCAATTTTCTTAACCAATAACGTATAATTCCTAAAAATATATATTTCCATTATCATGAAGTTGAGAAACACTTAAAAAATTGTCTTTTAATACATTAACATAAAGAGTGTTTTTTGATATAAGCTTTTATTTCCCAATAACAATTAAACCAACTACATTAACCTTTAGTGACTCATCATTTTTGAAGGTAAATAAACATCGGTTTCATTTTTCAATAGATTTAAATTTTTTCCAATCATTTATCATGTGAGCATAACATTCACTATCTTTGATCCATAGACTTTCGCCTTTGGATACATTGGGTGAAACATCAACAACTAAATCATTCTCTTTCACTATTCAATTCTTATTTTTATGATTTTGAGTATTAAAACTCAAATTTTGGTAGGATGGTATAATTATGAGGCATTAATTTTCATCATTAATAGGATGGTCACAGCTTCCATAGACTTATTCAAGAATATCAAACATTTTCTTTGATTTCTAAATAGAATTTACAATACGTTTCTATCTTTTATTCTTTTAAATGGGTTGAAACTTTAAACACCCGTAAAATTCAAGGGAAATTTTTTCTTAATTTTCTTTGGAATTTTACAAGAGCGCGGTATCTGATGGCACCTAATTCTGAGGCCGGGTGTGCCCGGAATCATTTTCCGAAGTTCGGCTCGGGTACGTTCAATGAACGAACGAGTGTGAAATTCTAACTTTTGATCTGTTGCTCGGAATTCAAATCTGAGGACACCGATGAACTCGGAGTGCCGATATTCTCTTAAGGAGACCTTTTTCGAAGATACGTTTTTACGGGACGAAAGTTAGTTTTTGGGAGAATTATAAAAATTTAAATAAAAATGTGGAACACTTTTTATTTTTCTTACTTGTTGGTTAACTCCTCTCAAAGGAAGTTAAAGGTGGGACCCACATCCACTTAACCTCCCTTAGGAGGATTAAGTGTGGTGGGGCCCACACGAAACCCAACATTCCATCTCCTCTCAAAACTCCCTTAACTCCCCTTTTAAATGAAATTGACAACATAGCTCATTAATTGGGTTGAGTTGTTTAAACTTTTTCAAACCTTTGAAATTCACAAAAAGGATTGGTTGAGTAAATAAAATAATCTCTTAGGTTATTTTATTTGGTTATAATTCTCTAGCCTCTTGAGAGTTTTGAAGCCTTCTCCTTCTCCTCCTTCTTCTTCTTCTTCTTCTTCTTCAAGTTTGATGAAGAACGCGAAGAACCTTCGAGCTCCGACGAAGAACGCCGCTCCTCTCTTCTTCGTAGCCGTTGTTTCCAAAGATCGACGACGTCTACCGTGTCAACGAAAGGGAACACCGCTTCCTCCTCGGACTTCCTTTGTCGGCTTACGAAGATTCTCCAATGACGTACCTCTTCGGACGTACCTCTTCGTCAACGAATTTGACGAACGATTACCGCGACGCCCGACCTCCGCGACGTTGTCTTCCGCGGGTCGTTGACAATATTCGATCTTGAAACCAAGGTAGGGGTTTGTTGTGGTTTATTTCCTTACCCTCGTTCTTGGTTCTAGAATGATAATCTTGTGTTTAAATATTTAAGAGCTATCATCTAACGAGAGGGGGGTTGGACCGCACAAACACGGCCGAATTCCCCCTCCTTTGTTCTTGGTTATTTATATAATCTTGTTGATGAACGAGAAGGCATGGTGCCATCGCACCACGCGGGAATCGCCCGGCTTATTTACGCGACGTTGTCACGTCGCGCCGTGGAAGGATTATCATGAACGCGACGTTGTCGCGCCACGTCGAAGGGAACCGAAGGCACCGCGGCCGGAGCGGGGCCACGGCGGTAGGGTGCGGTGCCGTCGCACCGCGCCGGACGACGAACACCGCGGCCGGTTCTGGGCTGCGGCGGGACGAGAAGACCGGCGGCTCGCCGGGCCGCCGGCATCGGAAACCGGAAGGGGACCGGCTTTGCCGGTCCCATTGAAGAAAAACTGGCCGGCCAGGTGGGCCGGTCGGAAGGTCAAAGACCGGGGGAATTTAACTCCCATGGTCAGCTCAATTCCCCCCCCCCCATTTATGAGGGGGAGGGGGTTTCTTTGAGGGGTCAGGCGGCCCCCCGGTTTTCCTCAAGCAGGCCCCCACGAAAGGAGCTGGTTCTCCAAAAGGCGCGGCTTAAGCCGCGCCACCAGCTGGGAAGCGGGGGCCATTCCCCCCGCGCGTGGCACCGGCGTCGCCAGGCCGCGCCGCCGCCGGCCGGGCCGCGCCGGCCGGGCGAGGTCGAGCCTGGGTCGGCCCGGACCCGGACCCCCCGTTTTCGAATCGTCTTCGGTATTTTGCCATAACTTGATCCACGGACCTTCGATTGACGAACCATCAGCGGCTACGCGATCCTTGGATCGAGACGGTCGATTCGGTATATCGCACTCAAAGTTTCGGAATACTTTGTGTTCGGCCGGGTTGGTTCATTCACGAAACCAACCAGGCCTTCGGAGCGGAAACACTCATATCTTGAGCTACGGACGTCCGATTGACGTGCCGTTAGCTTTGTTGTGTTCCTCTTAGTGAGACGGATCTTTTGGCATACTCCGTCCGAGGTTTGGACGCAGGTGGAGTACGGTCGGGTTGGTTTTGCCTTAAAAACCAACCGGCCCCCTGGGACGAAAAAGACGATAACTCTCAGACCGGGCGTCTGATCGACGCGCCGTCTGTTGTGTTGAGTTCCTGTTGACGATACATAACTTTTGGATACATCAACTCTGGACTTTGTGACAGTTGATGTATCAGCCTCTCGGTTCGTTGAGCGGACCCTCCTATACGAGCTTACTGTGTGCGGGAACCCTAGTGCTCGCTGCGACTGTTACTGTGACTACTATTGCTACTGCTACTGCTACTGTGACTGTGACAACGACAGTACAGAGATCCTGTGTGGATTCGATGACGACGACTACAGCACTCAGCGATCCTACGTGGATCAGTGCTACAGGTCCTGTGTAAGCCCAATCCTGTGTGGGTCCGATCCTGTGTGGGTCTTTGCGCTCAGCGGTCATGTGTGAACCAGCGCCTACAGGTCATGTGTGGGCCCGATCCTGTGTGTGTCTTTTGCGGGGGTTAGTTACCTATCGATCCTTCGTGGGTCCGATGACTTAGATGGACCAGATATCATCTTTATCGTCCTTTGAAGAAGTATACCTGTGTGAGCTGAATCTTGTTGCTTTCCTGTGTGGATTGTGTTGTGCTATCCTGTGTGGATTACATTTTGCTTTCCTGTGTGGAATACATTTACTTTCCTGTGTGGACTGAGTTGTACTTGGGCTCGGAGGTTGGAGCGTATTGCAATTGATGACTTAGGTATATGTATGGGCATATACCTAAGCAGTGTCGGTTGTTACTTCGTGATTGTATCTTCCTTTGTGGTTTATCCTCTGTGGATTTTGGGAGACCTTCAGGGGTCTCGGGTCCCTACTGAGTAGCTTATACTCACCCATGCACGTGTTATGCCCGCACTACGTTGTGTTGGTTGCAGACGACAGACAGCGTTGATCTTGGCTGAGGCTTGCAGAGCAGGATGGTACCTGGAGGTGGACCACTGGGCGGGACGTGTTCGGAGCGGACGGTGGGACCCGAGGAGCAGTGGAGCTATCTGTACCCACCCTTCAGGTGTGATTTCCAGTGGACAGCACGGAGTAGCGGCTTTTACTTTACAGTTTCTTTTTTCCCTTTTGATTTGTACTTTACTTTCAGTTTGGGTTTGTATACTGGCCCATTTACTTTTCCGCACTTTCAGTTGTACTCTATTTTCCCTTAGTGTTTACTTTCCGCTTGCTCACTCTGTGGTGTTTGTTTACTTTTCAAAGGCAATTCCTTCCCTTTTTACTGGGATTTACGCCTTGGTGCTAGTCGCCAGCCCTTGGCCTATGGAAGGCGGGCTTGGGGTAGTCACGACACGAGCCCCGACGGTGGGTCATGATAAATTGGTATCATAGGAGTTCAGTTCTACCGCGAACTCTGATCTTTTCTATGTGAAGCAATAATGTTTAGCGTATTGAGTGTGGTTCTCAGTCCAGGGAGTCCAGTGTTGGTGCGGCGGCCGACGTATCCATACACCAGGACCCTGACTTCTGATTTCTGACTTAATGCACGAAAACAATGATTGCGTGTGTGTTTCAATGTTTTCTTTGTGATTACTTTATATCAGCTCACCAGGTATACTGTTCTGACCGTGGCACACCTGTTTCCTTTTCAGGATGGCCCCACGACGTCAGCCAGCTAGGGTTCCGAGAGTTGAGTGTGATGACAGCCCACCGAGCGACGAGGCTTCGGTGCAGGGCCCTTTGTCAGTAGTGGCACCGGCGGTAGCTCTACCCGTCGAGCCACCGATACTTCCAGCGCCAGCCGCTGACGATGCACGTCGCCTCAGCGCACTGCATGTGTTTCAGCACCAGTGACCACCCAGGTTTTGCGGGGAGACGGATCCCCAGGTAGCTGAGGACTGGCTGGAGGCAGTGGTACGTGTGTTTAGGCTAGTGAGGACACCAGCAGACCTCATGGTGATCCTCGCTGCGAGCCTACTACACGCAGCAGCAGGACGATGGAGGAGCTTGATGCTCTAGGTGCACGATGATGCATCTCTTCTATGGATGGACTTTGAGAGCCTCTTCTGCTCAGAGTTCGTCCCAGCCACCCTTCGTGCGGTGCGTATCCAGGAGCTTCTTCAGCTGCGGCAGGGCAGCATGACGGTCGCTCAGTACTCGGCGAGATTTACTGATCTCTCGCGCTACTCGACCGACATGGTACGGGACCCATTATTCTGGGCCCGGACCTTCGAGCAGGGTCAGAGACACGAGATCAGGGCATCGCTGATCTCTCTCAGCATACCGACTCAGACAGGAGTACTAGAGCGGGACCTTTTGATCGAGAGCTTCCTTGCTGAGTCTACACCAGCACCGAGACCCACCGCAGGGCGACACATGGCAGATTCATCTGCAGCAGGCAGTCGACGGATGACTCAGGGGTCCAGGCAGACCAGACCTTCAGGCAGACGACCTCAGGACACTGGCTCAGCAGTGCGGGGCACACAGCGCCGAGCCAGTCTTTCGAGTGGAAGACAGTGCTATGCATGCGGCGGGCAGGGCCACATGGCTCGTGACTGCCCGACTCGCCATGCAGAGGAGCAGCAGATGGTTGAGGAACCACCTAGGCAGAGGCAGAGGTTCGACCGTGTCGGTCCGTAGGGAACAGGAGGACGAGGCAGAGGAGCTGGCCGAGCAGTAGGTGGTGGGCGACGCTTTGAGGCTCTACCACCACCACCACCAGAGGGTCCACCCCGACCTCAGGGGAGAGCACAGCTTCAGGCAGCAGAAGCTTACGATCATGGAGCTCCGGAAGCGGGTGGACTAGTGCGAGACTAGCTCCAGGCATAGAGGCCTTTGCCCATAATGCCTCTAGCTTTGTAGATTGTGTTGCCTTGTGTCCTTGTACTTTAAGTTGATGTAATAATGATACTTGACTTGGTGACTTCTGTTTTCTTGTCTTTGGTTTGTTTTTACTAAGAGGTTCCGGTTAAAAACTGTTGACTTGACCCTCACTTGCGAGATTCTTACTGGAGGAAACCCAGTGACCACACACTGATGCCGACAGTGTGACTCAAACCTTGGAGGCGAGAGTAACAGTTGGATCTCTTGGTAGTAGCGTCGAGGCCTTACGACGTCATCCATGCCATGAATTAACTAATCATGACGGGATTGACTGTATTAGGCAAGGAACGTGGTTCATCCAGGGGATGATACCAGATTTCACTTTTTGGAAAAGGAGAAATCTTTGCAGCTTTGTCGTACGTTAAGGAGAAAGGGGAACGTAGTAGCCGATGCCCTCAGCAGGAGGACGGGCATTCAGCTACTTGAGGAGGCGACGGAGCAGCTAGCCTCATTGCAGATATCCTTCGTGGATAGAGATGGATCAGCCTTCCTCCAGTCTCTCACAGCCACCCCTCCACTACTGTAGCGGGTCAGAGAGGCACAGCGTGAGGATGCTGATTGTGAGACACGGCGTGCACAGATATCCTCGGGACATGCACCTGATGGTTTCTCCCTTGGATCAGAGCACGACATCCTTTTCAGAGGACGTACCATGGTACCAGTCGCTTTGCGAGAGGAAGTACTGAGAGAGTTTCACACTTCTCCTTTGGCGGTACATCCTGGAGTGGCGAAGATGTACCAAGACCTCAGACGACGGCACTGGTAGCCAGGCATGAAGAAGGAAGTAGAAGAGTTCGTTTCTCGATGCCTCACCTGCCAGCAGTTGAAGGCAGAGCATCAGGTACCAGCAGGCTTGGTACAGCCCTTGGAGGTCCAGGAGTGGAAGTGGGACGGCATATCTATGGACTTCGTGACTGGACTTCGACGCACTTCCAGAGGTCACGACTCCATCTAGGTGATTGTTGACCGACTCACCATGTCGGCACACTACTTAACCATCAGATAGCAGGGCTCAGTGGAGAGGTTGGGATGTCTCTACGTTCAGGAGATTGTGCGGCTCCACGGCGTGCCATCATCTATCATCTCCGATCGAGATGCTCGCTCTACTTCCCGGCTTTGGAAGGGGTTACAGGAGGCGTTCGGGACGCAGCTACGTCTGAGCACAGCCTTTCACCCTCAGATAGATGGTCAGACGGAGAGGACCATACAGACTCTCGAGAACATGCTCCGCGCATGTGTCCTCGACTTTGGTCGTAGCTGGGAGGACCACCTACCCTTGGTGGAGTTTGCGTACAACAACAGCTACCACTCCACCATCGAGATGGCACCGTAAGAGGCGTTGTACGACCGACCTTGTAGATCTCCTTTGTGCTGGACAGACCCTGGGGAGTCAGCACTTGTGGGACCAGAGATGGTTCAGGCCACGACAGAGAAGGTCCAGGTCATCCAGGAGCGGATGAGGACAGCTCAGAGTCGGCAGAAGTCATACGCTGATAGGAGGCGGAGGCCACTAGAGTTCGAGGATGGTGACCACGTCTTCTTGAGGGTCTCATCTCGACGTGGTATTCGGAGATTTGGCCGAGGCGGCATGTTATCTCCGCGCTTCATCGGACCCTTCCAGGTCCTCAGCAGGATTGGCGAGGTGGCTTATCGCCTGGCTCTACCACCTCAGTTGCACCGGGTGCATGACGTCTTCCACGTGTCTCAGCTGAGGAGATACGTGCACGACCCGACGCACATCATTGACCATAGGGAGCTTGACGTTAATGATGGGGCGACTTTTACAGAGGTCCCGGTGGAGATAGAGGATCGACAGGAGCGGGTCCTACGTGGGCGATCAATTCCTCTTGTGCGCATCAGATGGAAGCACGGGAACCTCCAAGAGAGCACATGGGAGCGGGAGGCTCAGATGCGTGCTCTGTACCCTCATTTTTTCCCTAGTTTTTGATGTATCTTTACAGGGACATAAAGCCCTGAGGTGGGAGTAATGTAATGACACGTAAAATTCAAGGGAAATTTTTTCTTAATTTTCTTTGGAATTTTACAAGAGCGCGGTTTCTAACGGCACCTGATTCCGAGGCCCGGTGTACCCGGAATCAATTTCCGAAGTTTGGCTCGGGTATGTTCAGTGAACGAACGAGCGGGAAATTATAACTTTTGATCTGGTGCTCGGAATTGAAATCTGAGGACACAGATGAACTCGCAACGCCGATATTCGCTTAAGGAGACCTCTTCCGAAGTTGCTTTTTTTTGCGGGACGAAAGTTAGCTTTTGGGAGAATTATAAAAAGTTAAATAAAAATGTGGAACACTTTTTATTTTTCTTACTTGTTGGTTAACTCCTCTCAAAGGAAGTTAAAGGTGGGACCCATATCAACTTAACCTCCCTTGGGAGGATTAAGTGTGGTGGGGCCCACACGAAACCCAACTTTCCATCTCCTCTCAAAACTCCCTTAACTCCCCTTTTAAATGAAATTGACAACTTAGCTCATTAATTGGGTTGAGTTGTTTAAACTTTTTTAAACCTTTGAAATTAAAAAAAAAGTTTGGTTGATTAATTAAAATAAGCTCTTAGCTTATTTTATTTGGTTAGAATTCTCTAGCCTCTTGAGAGTTTTGAAGCCTTCTCCTTCTCCTTTTTCTTCTTCTTCTTCTTCTTCATGTTTGACGAAGAACGCGAAGAACCTTCGAGCTCCGACGAAGAACGCCGCTCCTCTCTTCTTTGTAGCCGTTGTTTCCAAAGATCGACGTCGTCTACCGTGTCAACGAAAGGGAACGCCACTTCCTCCTCACACTTCCTTCTTCGGCTTACGAAGATTCGCCAACGACGTACCTCTTCGGACGTACCTCTTCGTCAACGGATTTGACGAACGATTACCGCGACGCCCGACCTCCGCGACGTTGTCTTCCGCGGGTCGTTGACGATCTTCGATCTTGAAACCAAGGTAGGGGTTTGTTGTGGTTTATTTCCTTACCCTCGTTCTTGGTTCTATAATGATAATCTTGTGTTTAAATATTTAAGAGTTATCATCTAACGAGAGGGGGGTCGGACCGCACAAACACGGCCGAATTCCCCCTCCTTTGTTCTTGGTTATTTATATAATCTTGTGGATGAACGAGAAGGCGTGGTGTCGTCGCACCACGCGAGAATCGCCCAGCTTATTTACGTGACGCCGTCGCCTTGCGCCGTGGAAGGATTATCATGAACGCGACGCCGTCACGCCGCGTCGAAGGGAACCGAAGGCGCCGCGGCCGGAGCGGGGCCGCGGCGGTAGGGTGTGGTGCCGTCGCACCACGCCGGATGACGAACACCGCGGCCGGTTCCGGGCCACGACGGGAGGAGAAGACAGGCGGCTCGCCGGGCCGCCGGCGTCGGAAACCGGAAGGGGACCGACTTTGCCGGTCCCGTTGAAGAAATCTGGCCGGCCAGGTGGGCCGGCCGGAAGGTCATAGACCGGGGGAATTTAATTACCCCGGTCAGCTCAATTTCCCCCCCATTTATGAGGGGGGGCGGTTTCTTTGAGGGGGGCAGGCGGCCCCCCAGTTTTCCTCAAGCAGGCCCCCACAAAGGGGGCCGGTTCTCCAAAAGGCGCGGCTTAAGCCGCGCCACCAGCTGGGAAGCGGGGGCCATGCCCCCCGCACGTGGCACCAGCCGCGCCGGGCCGCGCTGCCGCCGGCCGGGCCGCGCCGCCGCGCCGGACCGCCGCCGGCCGGGCCGGGTCAGACCCGGGTCGGGTCGGGTCGGCCCGGACCCGGACGCCCCGTTTTCGAATTATCTTCGGTCTTTTGGCCATAACTTGAGCTACGGACCTCCGATTGACGAACCATCAGCGGCTACGTGATCCTTGGATCGGGACGGTCGATCCGGTATATCGCACTCAAAGTTTCGGAATACTTTGTGTTCGTCCGGGTTGGTTCGTTCACGAATCCAACCGGGCCTTCGGAGCAGAAATGCTCGAGCTACGGACGTCCGATTGA
The DNA here is from genome assembly GCA_963277665.1 of Viscum album. Taxonomy (NCBI): domain Eukaryota; kingdom Viridiplantae; phylum Streptophyta; class Magnoliopsida; order Santalales; family Viscaceae; genus Viscum; species Viscum album. The sequence continues at coordinate 1,021,087,938 of OY728138.1, read as the reverse complement.
CGTGTCGTCAGCTTTGTTGTGTTCCTCTTAGTGAGACGGATCTTTTGGAATACTCCGCCCGAGGTTTGGATGCAGGTGGAGTACGGTGGGGTTGGTTTTGACTTAAAAACCAACCGGGCCCCTGAGACGAAAAGGCCAATAACTCTCAGACCGGGCGTCCGATCGACACGCCGTCAATTACGTTGAGTTCCTGTTGACGATACGGAACTTTTGGATACATCAAATCTGGACTTTGTGATAGTTGATGTATCAGCCTCTCGGTTCGTGGAGCGGACCCTCCTGTACGAGCTTGCTGTGTGTGGGAACCCTAGTGCTGGCTGCGACTGTTACTGTGACTACTACTGCTACTGCTACTGCTATTGTGACTACGACGACGATAGTACAGAGATCCTGTGTGGATTCGACGACGACTACAGCACTCAGCGATCCTACGTGGATCAGTGCTACAGGTCCTGTGTGGGCCCGATCCTGTGTGGGTCCGATCCTGTGTGGGTCTTTGCGCTCAGCGGTCCTGTGTGAACCAGCGCCTACAGGTCCTGTGTCGGCCCAATCCTGTGTGGGTCTTTTGCGGGGGTTAGTTACCTATCGATCCTTCGTGGGTCTGACGACTTAGATGGATCAGAGATCATCTTTATCGTCCTTTGAAGAAGTATACATGTGTGAGGTGAATCTTGTTGCTTTCCTGTATGGATTGTGTTGTGCTATCCTGTGTGGATTACGTTTTGCTTTCCTGTGTGGAATACGTTTACTTTCCTGTGTGGACTGAGTTGTACTTGGGCTCGAAGGTTGGAGCGTATTGGAATTTATGACTTAGGTATATTTATGGGCATATACCTAAGCAGTTTCGGTTGTTACTTCGTGATTGTATCTTCCTTTGTGGTTTATCCTTTGTGGATTTTGGGATACCTTTAGGGGTCTCGGGGTCCCTACTGAGTAGCTTATACTCACCCCTGCACGGGCTATGCCCGCACTACATTGTGTTGGTTGCAGATGACGGACATCGTTGATCATGGCTGAGGCTTGCAGAGCAGGACGGTACCTGGAGGTGGACCAGTGGGCTGGACGTGTTCGGAGCGGACGGCGGGACCCGAGGAGCAGTGGAGCTATCATTACCCACCCTTCAGGTGGGATTTCCAGTGGACAGCTCGGAGTAGCGGCTTTTACTTTACAGTTGTTGTTTTTCCTTTCGAGTTGTACTTTACTTTCAGTTTGGGTTTGTATACTGGCCCATTTACTTTTCCGCACTTTCAGTTGTACTCTGTTTTCACTTAGTGTTTACTTTCCGCTTGCTCACTCTGTGGTGTTTGTTTATTTTTCAAAGGCAATGCCTTCCCTTTTTACTGGGATTTATGCCTTGGTGCTAGTCGCCAGCCCCTGGCCTATGGAAGGCGGGCTTGGGGTAGTCACGGAACGGGCCCCGAGGGCGGGTCGTGATAGAAACCCCCAAACATTGATTCTCAATAATCTCAAGAATATCATGATTTCTATTTTAAAAACATATCTTTTCTATATGAACAAACAATCCAAAGTTCTAATAGAATCCATCAAAATTATATCTTTTAAGCATCATGTTGTATAAAATTTGTAGGATACCTTTATCCCTTTTTTCAGTCGCGAATTTTGCATAGTTTTGTGAAATAAAAAAAATTGTGAAAATATAGAAGCTTAATATTCATCATGTAACACTTCTTATCAACCGTTTTATATTCATAAATTTTATAAGTTTTTGAATTCAAGATGGCATACCCATAATTTCTAGATTTCTGACTATCACCGAATTTAGCTACAAACATAGACTTCAAGACTTGATCATTATTATTTGACTATTAGATGATATTTTCAAACTTATTTTATTATACTAAATATATTTTTTAGACTTATTCTCACTCTTATTTAAACATTCTCTATCTTTTGAAATAGAACTCTAGAATATAGATCTGTATTTGTTCCATTCATCTTCTATTTGATCAAATTATATTGAATATGATCAAAATCATTCAATTTATTTTTAAAATTTTATTCTATATTGATGTTAAGTGTCTTATCATCACAAAAAATATTATTTAGACCATCAATATACTTTGGAAATTTTGACCTTCCTTTTGTAAAAACAAATTTGTTATTTGTTGGATGATTGATTTCCTTTCTTCAACCATATGATATATTTTTCAGGTTTAAAGATAATTAAGAGATACTATTTAAATTATTTATTCAATAAGAAATATATCTCAATATCTTATTATTACCTTTTATAACTATGTTCATCACTTCTAATATTTTAATCATTAAATTTAACAATAAGTAATTTTTCACCATCTTCATCTCCAGAAAATACATCATCGTCATTATCTTCACAACCATAACTCTCCAAATATAATAAGTTACTTATTTTAAATTTAATTAAAATTTTATCCTTCCCATTATAATAATCTATTGAATTATTGTATTTCAACTTAGATAAAAATAATGGAATTTCTTCTTCCTTGTCACTATCCTCCCCAATTTTTTATTTTGGATTGTTTTCAATGAAATTAGCAATATCACGACACATTGACTCTCTCTTAATATATGAAGCTAGTCCACTATCCAGAATCCCTGGATTCTCATATTCCGATGAATTTTGTACCACTTCAATAACTAACACATTCTCCTTCCCCTTACCCGTATGTTTTTGATAATTTCAAGCATTAAAATTCATAATTATTTGTGAATGTAGAATTTTTTGACATTTTTTAGCGTGTTGACCAGAAGTGGAACACCATTCATAATTATTTGGAGTTTAATTTTTTTATTGCTGGACTTATTGTATGTGAATTTCATTATGCAATGAAATGAATTTTGGAATACATTTTCATCAGGGGTGTTATTCGACAATAATTTAGGTAATTTTCACATGTCATATTTTTTTATGGTTTGGTGTGTTTATTTTTATCTCGCCATTTTATCTTGGCCTTAGGTGTGGAGGGGAGGCCTGGGATGGGGGGAGGGATGTAGTGGAGTGATGGGGAGATGCAATGGGGGGATGGGAGGGGGCTAGGAGGGGAAAGTTGGGAGGGGGCAGTGGAGGGCTAGGAGGGGAATGGGTGCATTGACATAATCAATCTTTCATATACTCGTCATGCAGAGGATGTTCATCTGGAGAGTATGATCATGTCCTCCACTTTGAGGCAGAAGAGATCAACTATAAAAGGCATTGAGAATTTTTAGTGTCTCCTGATCTTTTGCTTTAAATGTAAATGCACTGATTTTTAGTTGCTATAGTGATTCATATTTTTTTTGTTCGGTTTCTTTATAAATAGTGGCCTTACAAAGCTACTCCAGTTTCTTTTGAGGAAATACATCAAACCTTGGCACAAAATTATTGTGTTAATGTGACCATGACTATGATTTCTCTACAAGGAAAGGCATGTAACTTTCCCTCGTTTCCCCTTTCCCATTTCGGTCATCGATTTATGATTATATTGTTATGTAGTTCACTCATGACACAAAAAACTAAAACACATTCCATGTGTATTTTATTTTCCTAAAAAAACTACATCTGTTGGGATGTCAATGAACCTCATATTTTATTGGAAAATGGTAAATATAGTGGAGGAGGAGGGGCAGGGCAGGAGGGAGTGGGAGGAGGAGGTGCTGGGCAGGGGGAGTTGGTCATTGGGGAGGGGGTGGGGGAGGGGTTGGGTAGGGGGGAGCTAGGAATGAGGGATGAGGGGGAGGGGCTGGGCATGAGGGAGGGGGAGGCGGAGTGGCTTGGAAGGGGGATTTGGGAATGATGGAGGGAAAGGGGAGGGGATAGGAATGAGGGGAAGCTGGGCATGAGGGAGGAGGGGGAGGGGCAGGGGGAGCTGGGCATGAGGGAGGGGATGGGTAGAAGGGAGGGGAAGAGGGAGGGAGAGGGGAATTTTATGGGCATGTGTGAGATAAGGAAATGAGATTTTAATCTTGATAACGTGAAAAAAACTTGAATATTGATAATATTTTCTATTTATGGTGGATACTTTGTATTTATATCCATCGTTTAATGACATTACGATATATTCTTGTGTATTTTATTTCATGTGTTTTTATCCAAAATGTTCTCTAAATATTTTATTGTACTTGACTAGTTAGTATGTGATCTGATAGTTATATGAATATTCAGATTTGACTAACTGAATTAGATGTTTCATATTCTGTTTTTGGTTTTTAGCTTTTCTTTTCTATAATTTTTTAATGTGGTTTTTGTGTTTTCGAAAGACTCTAAACACAAAATAAAATTCTTATTATGTGGAATTCTGATTTAGGTTTTACTCCAACATTGTAATATTAGTGTTTGACTGTGTATTTGTGTATTTTTTGGATACATTTAACTGTCATCACATTTGAAAAGGCATAGGATGTTATTCAAGAATCATATATCATGGTCTACTTTCAATAGGTATGCACCCTTATAATTTTTCATTATTTTTTAATCTATTAACATGTGAGAGTCTTGAATATTGATAACATTTTCTATTTATGGTGGATACTTTGTGTATAAAACAATTGTTGAATTACATTGCAATACATGTGTGTGTATTTTATTTCATGTGTTTTTTATCCAAAAGTTTCTCTACATATGACATTCTACAAGACTAAAGAAGGGGCGGGGGATTGGCAGGGGGAGGGGGAGGGGGAGGTAGAGGCGGAGGAGCTGGGAAATGTGGAGGTAGGGGAGGGGCTGGGAAACTGGGGAGGGGGAGGCGATGGGCTACGGGGAGGGAGGGGGAGGGGCTAGGTTGGGGAGGGGGAGGGGCTGGGGGAGGTGGTGGGCCGGGGGGTTGCAGAGGGGTTGGGAAGTGGGGAGGGGGGGAGGGGGAGTGGGAGGTGGAGGAGCTGGGTAGCGGGGAGGGAGGGGGAGGGGCTGGGCAGGGGTGAATACACATAATTTAGATGGGACCCTCTGTGGGTTTACCCACTATGTGTGAAGAGTAAAAACAATTTACCTGGGCATATTATACTTTAGTAGAGCTGGGTATATAGGATAGTGTCCATGAAGGGGTTCACACTGTATAATAGGAGGAACATGTCATGTAATTTGGAAAAGTTCAAAACCAAGTGGACCAAGGAACATGGTCTATGAGGTTCATTCAGGTTACAATTAATTACTCCCATTGTACACATTGTTTACAATTTCTCCCTAAGTCTATATTTCCTATTTTCACCCTTGTTTCAAAATTGGATTTGTGAGTACCACATTGTGAGATTTTTTACACATAAATCATATTGGATGGATCCTATCAATTTTAGAGTCTATTTTAGTGGGGTTATTTTTTTTAAATGATTAGTAGGATAATTTCTATATGGTTTGGTTTTAGATTCTTCATGGGGTTGGTTTGTGAGCTTCAAAGCCTATTTGAGGGTGTAATCTCATTATATATAAATGGATTGTAGATTCCAACTTGTGTTATTTAATGTTCAATTGTATGGATCATTGTAGGAGAGATCAAGTAGTTTCTTTGAGAAGATCGTTGTTTTACATTGTTTATTGGGACAGTTTTCTCAAGATTAGAGATATTGATGTATAAATCTTGAATTTTGGGACCACATATATTGGATTACTATTAGAAGGAATGACTCCTTTTGATGGAGGTTACTGTAGGGTACCATTATACTACAAATGTGAGTCTATGGGACTCTTGAGGATACCATTTTTGGATAGATTCTGATAAATGATTAGTGGTTGTCATAGAAAGTTATTATGAATGCCTGTATTTATGAACGAGTTGAGGAAACAGAAGAACCATAATGAAAATATTAATTTCATAAAAAGATCACTTTTTGAAAGATTCCAAAAGGACGTTACATTATTATAAATCCAATCACTATGATTTTTATGAGCTAATCATTCAACTATAAATATTCATGGAAGGAATGTTCGTGATTGAAGATGAGATTTTAGGATGAGTTAAATATAGCCGATGCTGAATTTTGTGGGAGTATTGAAAAGTCGAATAAAATATATTTGGAAGATAGTAAAGTGGTCAATTATTAAGGTAATCAGATTTTTAAATTAAATATCATACATTCACACATCTATAAGAGGAAAACATCATATATAAAGGGGGAACATCACATGAGTTATGTATATGAAAAAGAGGGAATATTGAGAATGAGATATTGAGAGTTACTAAAAAAAAGTTGAATAAGGGGATTTTAGGATCTACTATCATCAAAAGTTTATTTGGGTCAAAGGAGTTAGGAAGAACCAAAACATAGAGTTTTTTAAGAAGAATAACTTAAAGGATAACATTTTGGATGAAGTTCTATAATGTTGAAAATTGAGTAGATCCAAATTATCCCAGATCCAGAGGAAGTTTCATGACAAGTATACCATTATAAAAATATGTTAAAGAACTGAAAGTAGTTAGACACAAGATATAGTGATCCAACATTCATGTTGATGAATAATATTTAACGAAGTCTATTTTTTTACCCTTGATCAACTCTAAAAAGGATATTGCAGATGGGGTATATGAACAGTTGTAGGAGGCTTTTAGATGTGGTATATAACCAAACACTGAAGGAGATTTAAATTGTGGTGTATAACAACTATGTTAATAAAGGATATAGTGTATAACTATTTGATGTATTTTTATAGTAATGATATATAACAAATTAGTATTGATATTATTAGAGTATCCATGTTGTCTCGTATATCCAATATAGAAAGGAGTAGGCTTTTCACTAAACATTGTAAATATTCTTGTTCCATTATTGTGCTTTCATTTTCATATGTATGAAGTAAGGGTGATATTTCTATATACATAGGATCATGTATTTTACCATCCATTGAGGTTGAAGTTCATAAAATTAATAAACTTCATAAAAATAGATGTTATCAAAAAATTTCCATTACACCTATTAGAAGATGAATAAGAGTAAAATATATTTATTTCACCACTAATTCGTGATTCTAAGTTGATGCAGTGCATGGGATGAGTATATAGTCATATATTTGATCAAGTGGAGGGTTTTCTATGATGATTATAAGGCAGATACCATAGGATAATTGACAAGACATGTCTATATATAGGTGATTGTAGTCACTTTCTTAATAATATTATTTCAGTTCTCTTCTATTCTATTTCTAATAATGTGTAATGATTATTATCTCATGGAGTTGTACTAATTTTGAACTATGTAAATTCTCTTTTTGGTGCTTTTATTGGGTGTGAGTTTTTCCCTATTTTAGTATATTCCACTAGGAAATATCTATTGAGACAAAGGATATTGAGTGTGAGATTTTGGTTTATAATTCCTTTATTAAGACATTGACATCTGGGGTCACCACTTTTGAAACCTCCAGCCTTGTTATATAGATTTTATGTTCTATAAGAATATTTTATAAAGTGGGAGATTTTTCATAACAAGTGGTTTTAGTGATTGGATTAGAAGATGTCTTCTAGTAAGGAAATTTTAATTTATATTTTCCATTTTAGGGGGAGATTAATATTTTCTAAGTAATGATGTTCTAGGTCAAAATTGGAAAATTTTATGGTTGAAATATTATATTTTGGAAGATGTAGATTGGATATTATCTATTTTATAGTAATTTTGAGGTTTTTTTGAATGGTGTTAAATTAGATTTACTAGATAAAGTATAATGAAAAATACATATGTTATCTTAGAACGTGGCCCTCAAAATCAAGGAGAATAATGTGACTACAACATTAATATCCATTCTCATAGACATGTATGAGAAGCCAATAATAATAATAATAAAATTCTGATAGAGAGACTCTTTATGTTGAATATTGTGGAAGGTAATTCAATGGTGGATCATGTCAATGAATTCAAAATGATTCAATGTTAACTCTAATTGGTAGGTGTGAAGTTCATAGGTTCGGTGTGGGAATTGATCCTCTAAACATATCTTACGATGGAATTTAGGTTGGATAAGGTTGTTTATATTGGTGTGTAATGAGTTGTTGGTTTCATCACATGAGTCCCTACTTAGAATCCACATTATGTTATAGCCCTAGGGACTGCAACAGCTATGTCTCTATGTTTACCCCTGAGGTGGGTCATTTAGTGCCCATGGTGGATTCATTATTCAATGCTATGATCAACGATTCTAATAGAGGCCACATGATTTATTAGAAAAGAGTGGATTGAAACATTTTGTTTAGATATTTAGATATTGGGGATTAGGTTGGATTATCGAACATCTAGTTTGACATGCCATGTATATGTGCTAATATAGGCTCAGAATGGTAGGGAGGTGTAGATGCTTGGCCTGGGGAACCTCTCTATACCTATGGTTTGGTAAACTATGGGTAAATATAGGGAACTATAAATAATTATACCCATGGTTTGAAAACCGTGGGTATAAATCTATACCCACAGTTTAATAAACCATGGGTAATATCAATTTTCCTTGGTCTATACCCACGGTTTTCAGAAAACTATGGGTATAAACCTATTGCGAAGACACTATAGCCAACGGTTTCTGAAAAAGTGGGTATATCCTATACCCACGGTTTCAAGGTCTATATCCATGGTTTTAAGCCATGGGTATTGGTGATATTTCAGGTAGTGATGGGAATGAAATCAGAAGTGATTTATACACTAAGATAAAAATTAACACAACATTAATTATGTTACATTTAGATCATGAAAATACAATTATTGATTAGATAAAAATATAAAAGAATTTTTCGATGCAAGGAAATATTATATTTTTTCCATATTTTAATATATTTCACATTATAGAAATAAAAAATCATTCTCAGATAGAGAATCAATATTTTTGGGAAAAGGTATAATACGTTATGATGAGTAGGATGAATGATTTTAATATTAAAGAAGATGTTGGTTTATGGTTTGGGAAAATGTTATGTCATCCTGGTGATTCCATGTTATATAAGGAGTTATTAAAATACTCTCACAGTTTTCCATTTTCCATTCATCATGTTATAACTAGGATGTATTGACAATATTTGAATTATTAATGGTGGGATTGAATAAAAAAAATATATTTCTAAGATTACCATGATGTGTTATAATTATTAGTTGGTTAAATTAGAATGAAAACTACTGAGGTGAATTCTTAAACAGTTTCTATTCTCAAAGTGGAAATCTGAGAACATATATTCAGACTTCAAGGTGGTATTTCAATGAAAACGATGAGGTAATAATTAATTTGTGTTATTTTTGATGGAGTAACTAAAATTTCACATTTCATTCCATTTAAATTCAAAATTTCATTAGATAATATTTAATGAAATTATCTAAAGGGGATGGTCAAGTGACATGTAGTTACAATCTATATAGTATAATAATTTTATCCCATGTTCACATTATGTTTTTTGGAAAGGAAATCAGAAATTGTTGTGTAATAAATCAACTTTCAGTACAACTACCCAACCTCAATCTATTTGATAGTCTAGGTGAATTATTTAGATCATGGAGGATATTGATTTTTCCTATTCAATAGATTACAGAAATATTGTGACTAACAATATTTATGGGTATATGTTATTATAATAATAATTTTCATTCCAGGGTAAAAATGGATCAATTTAAGTAATTATTTGGAATTCGGTGTCAGATGTCATCTATATTAATTTATTTTGGAGAAAATATCTTTATGGAACTATAAATGGTATAGGAAATGGATGATAAGGTATATTAGATTAATAAAAATATGAGGATGACATAGATATAGTATAAAATTTATATTGATAATCAAATTAAGGATATTTCTTTAGTTGTAGGTTATCTTATAATTATCAAATTTTATCTATCAAAAAGTGTTCTCTGACGAATTCATCTCAAGTTTTATATTGTAAACAGTTCAGTTAAAGATAATAATTTTCATTGGGAATATCATATTAATATTATTTAACATTGATAAATTATTTTTATAAATAAGGTGTTTCCATAGGTTATGGTTTTCTTGGAAACCCCGCATGGATGAATATGAAAAATGGGAATTTGAGGATGTTTTAAGGGATACATATCCCCACATGATTAAAAGGTGAAGACATTGTGAGCATGAGATTTCAAAAAGGGTTTGAGGATGTAAAAACCAATTTAATAATATATTAAATACGTTTAATATTCATTCATATTTATAGGTAGTTATATTAATTTCAAAAATTTAAACCAACTTCTAAATCGAAAAAAATTTAAATAGTTTTATCCAAACTCTTTTAGTAAGTGAATTTTCATTAAATAATAATTCATCAATGTTATAATTTTTATATTATCAAATATATATCTTTTTTAAAATCAATATATAAAAATTTTATTTCGATGAAATATTTTTATTTTTCAAAAATACTGAATTTTCAAAGAAGAGTGAAAAAAATTATTTTTTTTAAAAACGATTTAATTTTTATAAATTAATTTTTTTTAAAGAATAAATAATTATTTCATTATTTTTAAAGATAAATAATTATCATTTAAGTATTTTTTTTATCCAATTAGTTACTTTTGAATAAACTTTATTTTGGGTCATATTATATGTTTTTTTAATCGAGTTTTTCTAAACAGTATTTTAAAATTCATAATGTTTATCGCATTTAAATCATTATAATAATGACTGATGAGGATTTCAAAAAAATAATGTTTTTATATTTTATATAATTATGTATTATTATATTTTCATAAAATTTTTATTTTAACTCATAGAGGAAATATATAATAATTATTTTCTATAAAAATAATCTTGTTGATGACTCATTGTCTCAGTACTTTTTGGGATTAATATTAAATTAAATCATTCCATTTATTTTAATTTAATTTAAAAAAACATATCCCATATTCTGGATCTTCATTATTTTCATTTATTGTTTTTTGAACTTATTTTTTAACCATATTTATTAGGGACCCAAATAAAATATATTACAATGATGAAGATAAATATGAGTTTACATAGTGGTTAAACATACAATATAAGATGTAAAAATGATTCAAAACAATTCTATAATACATTTAATTGTAATCTATTGACCGTATCACTTAAATTATTGAATACTTGTCACTATTAGGTCTTGTTTACATGTAGACATCATGGGAGGAATTCACCCTCTCAGAAAAATTAAATATGGTCCACTCACCTCACATAAAAAGGCCACCCTATCTCCTCCCATCTTCACAACATCAAAAAAATTGGCTCAACCAATCCCTTACCCAATTAATTATAAAATTCATTAATCGCATCCTATATTCCATATTTTTTGCATAAATCTTTCCAAATATGGCCATTTCATTAAACAAAAAAATAGTTACCCAAAGAATAGGTAACATTTTCCAAGGAGTGTTTTTATTTTATTTCTTCCTCAACCCACTTAAATTAATCTTATATCATTCATTAATAATAACATCCATCAATTTTATTTAATTATATTTTATTATGATAATGTTATAACTTATAACCATAACCAATTATATCAAATGTGTTGCACAATCATCGTTTATGTGTAAGAATCATTATCACCTTATGAGATGATGTCATTATTCTTTCCATTTTCACCCCTCACTGTTGGGTATAATGATAGATATAATGTCTATAAATGAAATTTTCAACGTAATTATACCTCTTGATTTATTATAAAACACATCACCAATTATATTTTAATGAATATTTGATACGATAACTTCGCTCATGTTTACGGTGAACTACCTCCTCGCAAACCGATGTGAATTATTTTCCAGTAGCGCATTAAGTGGAAGGTAATAAATGTAATTATAATAATTATATGTTATATAAATGATAAAAAATCATTATTTTAATATATTATATAAATTTTTTAACCATTTCACTCACTGAAAAAATGATAATGTCATTCGTGGAAGTGTGGCCTACCTTCTCCTTGAAGCGATGTGATTCCTTTTTTTCATCACCACATCACATAGATGAAATATATAATTTTATATAAATATTATTGTATTTAAGATATATTTAAAATTTTGAAAATATAAAATATTATCTACATTCTATCTATTATGATCCTTGAAAAATGGAAACGTTACTCAAGCGTATTTATAGAATATGTTCCCCCATGATAGAAATACTAGATCTTTTTTCCTGGCCATTATCCATGATTAGTTTTAATTGAATAATTAATGTATAAGTATTTATTTAATTAATTAATATTATTATCTATATGTTTTAATATTGACCCCTTTTACCATAGTTATCCTAACAAAGGCGTTTCTAACAAATCAAACAAATATAGCAAACACATCTAACATAAACATAATAGATTATATGCTGGTATATAAATTTTTATAATAAAATTAATGTATTAATATAATTCAAAAAGACACTCAAGAAATCAAAAAATTAACATTGGATGATTAATATGTAATATTAAGAAATATGTGAAAATTCAGACTCAAGTTAAGGTACTTCATCTCAACATCCTTTTATTTAATAATATTATGATCTTATGAATCTCTATTTTTTAAGAGGATTATATAAATCCCCTTTGAAATTCTATATAGTTAACCCCTCTATTTCCATTATAATTAAATTTTTATTTAATTCTATTCTTTCATGGTTCTATTGATTCCAATATTTTCATGTTATTGGGACATTTTCCTATAAAAATAATATTTAAATGTTTTTCTATTAAACTATATATCAATTCCATCACAATCTATTTTAAAATGTATTTATGAAAAGAAATTATGGGAATAAAATATTTTTAAAAAACCTATTAAGTAGATTTTTTTAATTATCTACAATGGATTTTTTGAAATAATATCTTTATTGTTTTATATGGAAAATTTTTACAGATGAAAACAATAATGTAATGTTTAATCCATTCGGGGTGAACATGACTTTTATGTCACAATGTCCATTATTTTATCCCTGGATTCATTTTAAATATCTCTTTTTTTGGTTCAAGGATACCCTATATTCCTTTTAATTTTGGTATTTTGGTATTTAAAATGGGTTTCAGATGAATAGATTCTTTATATTGAAATATTGTATTAAAATAAAATAAAATTTTTATAACCATAGATAATTTGTTTTTGAGTTTCAAGCATTTGTACAAATTTTTCATAATTGAAAAGTGTAAGAATAAAAAAATAAGGATATTATAAGGCCCCAGCCTTAAACCTTACTTAATCTTGAGTTAATACAAGATTACACGTTGAAGATCTTTTCAGGTTTATAGTTTCAGAGAATTAGATCATAAAACTTGCATTAAATTTCACATTTAAACAAAGTGGTTACATAAAAGACAGGATTCATTCTTCCCATCATCGGAAACATATTTAAAATAAAACATGGATTCTTTCTTGACACATCCTTGACACTATCATCACATCACGTACCTTTCCCTTGACCTGTGAAAAACATTTCAAAAACTTGGGATGAGCATAAAAAGCTCAGTAAGGGTTATAAAAAATTATGGAAAGGAATCATGAGTTCATATATACATAAAAATGAAATCATACTTTACCCATAAAACATAGGCACTTTAACATACCTCATGAAATCATGAATAAATCATAGAAATCAAAAGACATAAAAGGTAACTTGAGGCATTCATAACATTCTTGCGTAGGGAGTAACCCTCTTGGTTACGTTTTGGAATACCCATCACAGTATATTCCTTAAATCTCTTCGGAGAAACCATAACGTTTCACTCCTTCACGTTACCCAATTCATTGGAGAGTTATATCGGGCTCACCCGCCCTTAGTTTATCACGGAACCACCCATCTTCATAATAATCCCCAAGAACCATAACATTATTATATCACATAAAACATGCATAATGGAAACATAACATTTCCACATTTCAATCACAAGATATCAATAAAACACGTTGATATAATAAAAATATTATGAAAACCATTTTAAATACCAAAATAAAAGAAAAGTAAAACATGGTATTTATTTTTCTTTTAAAAAGAAATGTATGGCTTGTAGAGGAAGCCGAAACTCAAATAATGGTCATGGTGGCGGAGAAGTCATTGTCGCCGCATACGTACGACAAAAACATTCCCTTTTTGTCGTTTAGTAAAACGATTCGTATAAAAAAATATTCCTTTTGGATAAACATAAAAGTAAAAGGGGTTTATACATCGTATAAAAGATGGTTGTGTATAAAACAAAATATACCTCAATGAATGGAGATTGAGATAAAGTCCCTTACAAAGACGGTATCCTTGGTTTAAGGATAAATCAATTACATAATTATGTGTGAGAAACGAATACACCAAATATAAGTGGATATTAAGTGAAAAATAATCAAAGGTCATTCACACATATTCAATGGATGACATATTCAATAACTACATGATGAACACAAAGAAATCGAAATTGGGTTAAGAAGTTCCCTTGACAACCTAACGACGTCACATAAAAATGAGTTGATGAGAGATAAAAAGTGTATATCATCACTTGGACATAAAATTTACATCAATAAAGATATATGATAACATATCCCAACATAAAAATATGTAAATTAAAAGACCCAATAAAAGAAGTCTTTTAAAAATAGGAGGGTGAAGGGTTCCCTTATCGACATGGGTATCTTTCGAAACATACACCTCGTGAAAGAAGGACAATACAACATTGATGTAAAAACTCATAAAAAAAAGTATATTAAAAAATGAGTAAATTAATGGGAAGTACATACACCACTCAAAGGATATTGTGTCAAATGTAGCATAAATCTCACGGGAATAAAAGTGAGATGAAAATCCCTTACGAAAACTCTATAGCCTAACGACGCCACTTAAAACTTCCAAAAATGGATTGATGAGATAAAATAGGGTATCTCATCACATTAAAATAAAATTTACAGAAAGATTAATATAAAATAACATCCCCCATCATAACAAAGAGGAGTTTAAAAGAAGTGAAATAAAGGATAGTATTTAAAAAGAATGAGATAAGTTAGATCTCTTACGAAAATTCGGCAGCCTAACGGTGCCACTCAAAACTTCCAAAATGCATTGATTAGAGGAAATAGGGTCTCTAATAATATGAACATAATAATTACAGTAGTATTAATATAAAATAACATCCCAATCATAAGAAATATGAGCTTAAAAGGAATGACATAAAAGAGTACTTAAAAAGAAACAGAGGAGTAGGATCCCTTACCTCAAGTCCAACTTGTCTTGTTCGTTTCTTTATATTCCTGAATAATAAACTTTGGTCAATTAATAATTTCCTATGTAACTCCTTTAGATATTATTATTCAGTTCATATCACATATTATAATTTTATAATAATTGTTTAATAATGTTAGTTCATATCAGACGTTTTTTCCGATGTTTGGTACATGAGTCAAAAATGAACTTGTTTGAAAAAAGATTACCCATGTAGTAATAAGTAAATAATTTCATGAATAGTATTAATGATTAAAATATCATATATATACATTAAATATTCATTTTATAATATTCTATATCATTTGGAGATAAATAAATGAAAAGCACCGTTCATTGAGACGGTAGGCCGTACGTACACATGAACGCTACTTTCATTTTTTTGTTATATTAATGGAATTAAAACAAAATGAGAGAGATATATATATATGTTATAATTCCAGAATGATATCCATAATTTAGATGTAATATATTACATATATATATATATATTATATATATGTACTTATAATCTTACATAACATTTTGAGATAAGAAATGAAATGTACCGTTCATGGAGACGGTAAGCCGTACGTACGCATGAACGCTACTTCCATTTCTATTTCATATTTAATGTAATTAAAACATAATGATAGATAATAGAATTTTAATTACAGTACTGTATCATATATTATATCATTAAATATATCCATTATACGTACCACATATGGTATTAACGAATCAAATCACTTTGAGGGGGCGGTAGTCCGCACTTCCTTAAATAGAGATATCGTGTTTACCCATAATGGAAACCATAAAGTTACGCCATAAATGAAAAATACATAATCTTAAGTTAAACATAAACATATTAAATATCATATATAAATATAGTGTCATCTTAATGGACACCTTTGAAGGTGTCAGAAGAATGTTGAACAATCATCGTTTCGGGAGACAGAAATTCTCCATCCACGGAAACAATATATTCTTTAACCATTAGATGTAGGTGTGTGTAAGTGTAGCTCGAATAATTCTTATAAAAACATCCTATTATATTTAAGATACTGTATTTGTTACAAAATAAATGAATAAAAATAGTTTAGGGGGTTGGAGATGCAAAATAAAACAAAAGGACACAAGTGAAGACATTACCTTAAAATCGGGTAACTCTCTTTGGTTTGAGCTCAAAGGTTTCCTTGGGAAGACTTCTGCCCAATGTGAGGCTTCAGGGAGTAATAGAGGGAAGTGGAGAGACAAAATGGGAAGGGGTTGCCCAAGCCAAAGGGTTTGGGAGTGTGAGTAAGGAGGTAGAGGTGGGGGCCTTTTATAAGAGGAGAGGAGGGGCACTCTTGTAAAGTTACAAAATGTTACTTAATTTTCAATGGAGTTTCGGATTTTAAAGGCCCCACATTGATTTATTTAGAGCATAAGGTGATAAGGGTTAGAAATACACTCATACAATAGGTTTTGGACATGTGTAGGTCTTAGATATTACATTATCATTCCATTTTATTTAAATCGTTAAATAATGAGGTCATCGCTGCATCATCATGATGTCATAAATAATTTAATTTATTTAATGTCAAAAAATTATAAAAAAACTAATATGATGTAGGAAATCTTTTTATCTTTCCGATGACTATTTATAGTAAAAAATATGACTTGTATAACTCCATGTAATAATTGTTTTAGTAAAACATTTCATGTTTGTGTCATTTTTACTTTTACATTAAATAAAAAGATATTTATGTCATTTCCCAACCAATGTGGATTCATGGGGTCCCCAAGTTGACCTATGGATTTTCATGGTCTGCCATGACACATAAAATGAGGGTAGGACATGTGTCTAGGTCATTTAATTTTATTAAAACTTTATTATTACCATAAACTACACTAATTACCTCTAATCGCGTTTAAAAACTTAATAAGTTACTATTCACCAAAAAAATTATTTTTATCCCATTGAACCACATTTTACTTCATAATTAAAACCATTTATGTCAGATTTTTGAAATTCAAAACAGAAATATGGAAAATTTTCATTTAAACGGAAAAATCAGTTTTTATAAGTACCACTTAGTGGTTTCACAATTCATCAAAAATTGAAGTTTTTCAGAAAAATCCCAAAAATTCACCCTAATATATATTTGATATTCCGAATTCAAAAATGAAGTCTATTTTACAAATTTAAAAACATATAAGTCACATTAATTATTTTAATAATTAATTTCCGCTGTCAGAGCAAATAGCGTGTTTTTATGAAACAATAAGTATCAAAAGAGTGACACTAGTTTAAGTCTGATTTCAAAGTGAAATTAATTCCAACGACCACTATTGGATTTAATGGTAAAAATATATTCTAATTTAACTTTAAAAACAATTCAAAAGATAATATAATAATATAAATAAATTTGATTAAAAAGATGTTTTGAATTAAAATACAACATTTTACACTATTCATTAAAAAGTGAACTTTATCGGAAAGATACCAAAAATTTACACAAAGTAAATTTTGATGTCCCAATTCTTAATAAGAGTTTTATATGGTCCAATATAATTTATAAAAGTGAAAAAAACTATATTTAATGACGGTTCCCCATCAAAAGGCGATAAATGAACCTTTAGGGAAAACTAGGGCATATACGCCTAAAATTGAATTCTTTCTGTATTTTAAGCCATTATATTTTATTGGATAAATGTAAAAACATTTAAAAACATATATAATCATATTTTAGTTATTTCTATCCATTCCCTCCAATACAACGACTACATGTTAACTACCATTTAAAATAATATTATTTTATTATTAGAGTGCAACGTAAGATTCCCAAAAAACTCATTGTTGCGTGTTGGGTACGCCATCGAGCATAGTGTCCACTTTAAAGTCATATTAATATTTTATTCACAAATATGGTTAAATTTGAAAATGTCATATTCTTTATTTACCTGGGGTGTTACATCCTTCCCCGCTTTTGGAAATTTCGTCCATGCTTTTTTTTAAAATTGAGCTAGGAAACATCCTTAAAAGTCCCACATCGGAACAAGAGTCGGTAAAACAATTACTTTAAAATAAAGGAAGATAAGTACAGAGGTCTCCAGAGTTAACCCATACTAGGATTCCATGTAGAAAAACATGGACATGGAAGAAAAAGCAAAGGGTCATGTTCTTGAGGGAGAGTGATAGTAAACATGTCTAGGAGAAAGTTAACCATAAGAAAATCACAAACTTGTGATGGGTTAAACGGTATTCGATTCCCCAGTAGGAAAAGTTAATAGACAACATTTTTTGTTTTAAGTTAATTTTTATTGAGGAATTTATTCATAAGGAAATATAATCACTTATCATGTTGACTTTCAACTTTTACTAGATTCCTTAATGAAACTCATATTTTTTCTAAAAGAGGAGTATTTAGGGAGACTTGTTCGCATTAGGAGTACTATAATCAACTTATAGAGAGTCACCTAATCCACAAAATAGAACTATATATTTCCCATGTCTTTAGACTTTAACCAAAACCAAAACCCAAAAGGTTAGTACAAGATCAGATAATCCAGAAAAGGATAACCCTTTATAAAAAGAAAATCTATTCTTAATCTCCAAAATTTGTCCAACAAAACCCAAAGTTCAACGAGGACCATTCTATAATCAATTTGTCCATAAAATTCTTCAAAGTAAACCAAACTAAGATTGATACCCAAATATTTTAAGGATTTAGTCACATAGTCTACCAAGTTAAATCGTATCATTTATCTCCAAACCACATCAGTTTCTCTTAATGTCTAGTATTGAAAATTAACATAATCAAATATCCTCTATGATAGGTTAATATATTTCCATAGATAACCCAAAATCAAATTAATCTTAATTCATAAAATCATATAAGTAAAAAGAATTAGTCAAACTAACCTGGGACTTCACGTAGTCCAGTGGTAGGCGATAAATACCAGTCGCAATTTGGTTGTGGGTTCGATTCCTGCTGCTTTGTCCGACGTGACGGGTTGTCACACGGTCTGCGTGTTGTCCTTTTACCAAAACTATATAATTCATAAAACATTCCCCAAAATGAGATAAAATCATCAAAAATAATCATAACATATTTTAACCTCAAGTTTATCTCGTGCCTTTCATTTTCCATCAAAACATATAATAACCCATAATTTCTTCAAAAGTAAGGCTCATATAAACTCTAATGGTTACCTTTATAATTATTACTTGAACTTCCACATTGATTGGTCATCTCGTACATGATGAATTACAGAACATACCAAGGTTCAAGTGGATGATCATGACTCCTTGATAGTTGGTTTAGAACAACCATGAGTTTCCTCATTGAATACCCCATTTCATCCAGAATATTAATCAGAGAACCACCACAGTTTCCTTCAAACCAATTGTCACTTTGGTTCCTGCTAGATCCATCCATTCACTAAAAACAGAAAGGTCAGTGTGACTATATCAACAAAACCATCTTGTACTAAGATATACTTACTCATTCACTTTATCTAAAATTAGATCTCTTTCTGAAATCCTAACCATTATGGTACTGTCACTTATGCTTAAAGATTACCCTAACCTCTAAAGTTATCTAAACCGACCATTGATACCAACTATAAGGCCCCATACTTAAACCATACTTAATCTTGAGTTAATAAAAGATTAAACATTGAGGATATTTTCAGGTTTAGAGTTTTAGAGAATTAGATCATAAAACTAGCATTACATTCCACATTTAAACAAAGTGGTTACATAAAAGACAGGATTCATTCTTCCCATCAACGGAAACATATTTAAAATAAAACATGGATTCTTTCTTGACACATCCTTGACACTATCATCACATCACATACCTTTCCCTTGACCTGTGAAAAACATTTCAAAAACGTGGGATGAGCATAAAAAGCTCAGTAAGGGTTATAAAAAATTACGGAAAGGAAACATGAGTTCATATATACATAAGAATGAAATCATACTTTACTCATAAAACATAGGCACTTTAACATACGTCATCAAATCATGAATAAATCATAGAAATAAAAAGACATCAAAGGTACCTTGAGGCATTCATAACATTCTTGCGTAGGGAGTAACCCTCTTGGTTACGTTTTGGAATACCCATCACAGTATATTCCCTAAATCTCTTTGGATAAACCTTAACGTTTCACTCCTTCACGGTACTCAATGCATTGGAGAGCTATATAGGGCTCACCCGCCCTTAGTTTATCACGAAACCACCCGTCTTCATAATAATTCCCAAGAACCATAACATAATCATATCATATAAAACATGCATAAAGGAAACATAACATTTCCACATTTCAATCACAAGATATCAATACACCACATTGATATAATAAAAATATTATGAAAACCATTTTAAATACCAAAATAAAAGAAAAGTAAAACATGGTATTTATTTTTCTTTTAAAAAGAGCGGTATGGCTTGTAGAGGAAGCCGAAACTAAAATAATGGTCACTGTGGCAGAGAAGTCGTTGTCGCCGCATACGTACGACAAAAACATTCCCTTTTTGTCGTTTAGTAAAACGCGTCGTATAAAAAAAGATTCCTTTTGGATAAACGTAAAAGTCAAAGGGGTTTATACACCGTATAAAAGAAGGTTGTGTATAAAACACAATATGCCTCAATGAATGGAGATTGAGACGAAGTCCCTTACAAAGATGGTATCCTTGGTTTAAGGATAAATCAATTACATAATTATGTGTGAAAAACGAATACACCAAATATAAGTGGATATTAAGTGTAAAATAATCAAATTTAATTCACACATATTCAAAGGATGATATATTCAATAACTATATGATGAACCCAAAGAAATCGAAATTGGGTTAAGAAGTTCCCTTGACAGCCTAACGGCGTCACATCAAAATGAGTTGATGAGAGATAAAAAGTGTATCTCATCACTTGGACATAAAATTTACATCAATAAAGATATATGACAACATATCCCAACATAGAAATATTTATATTAAAAGACCCAATAAAAGAAGTCTTTTAAAAATAGGAGGGTGAAAGGTTCCCTTACCGACATGGGTATCTTTCGAAACATACAGCTCATGAAAGAAGGACAATTAAACATTGATGTAAATACTCATAAAATAAAGTATATTACACAATTATTAAATTAATGGGCAGTACATACACCACTCAAAGGATATTGTGGCAAATGTAGAATAAATCTCACGGGAATAAAAGTGAGATGAAAAATCCCTTACGAAAACTCGGCAGCCTAACAGCACCACTTAAAACTTCCAAAAATGGATTGATGAGATCAAATAGGGTATCTCATCACATTACAATAAAATTTAAAACAAGGTTAATATAAAATAACATCCCCCATCATAACAAATAGGATCTTAAAATAAGTGAAATAAAGGAGAGTACTTAAAAATAATGAGAGAAGTTGGATCTCTTACGAAAATTCGGTAGCCTAAAGGCGCCACTCAAAACTTCCAAAATGGATTGATGAGAGAAAAAAGGTTCCATCGTCATATGAAAATAATAAGTACAGTAGGATTAATATATAAAAACATCCCCATCATAAGAAATATGATCTTAAAAGGAATGACATAAAAGAGTGTACTTAAAAAGAAAGAGAGGAGTAGGATCCCTTACCTCAAGTCCAACTTGTCTTGTTCGTTTCTTTATATTCTTGAATAATAAACGTTTGTCAATTAATAATTTCCTAATTAACTCTTTTAGAGATTATTATTCAGTTCATATCACATATTATAATGTTATAATAATTGTTTAATAATGTTAGTTCATATCAGACGTTTTTTTCGATGTTTGGTACATGAGTCAAAAATGAACTTGTTTGAAAAAGATTGCCCATGTAGTTATAAGTAAATAATTTCCAGAATAGTATTAATTATTAAAATATCATATATATCCAGTAAATATTCATTTTATACTATTCCATATCATTTGGAGATAAATAAACGAAAAGCACCGTTCATGGAGATGGTAGGTCGTACGTACGCATGAACGCTACTTTCATTTTTTTGTCATATTAATGGAATTAAAACAAAATGAGAGAGATATATATATGTTATAATTCCAGAATGATATAAATAATTTAGATGTAATATATTACATATATATCCATTATATATATGTACTTATAATATTACATAACATTTTGAGATAAGAAATGAAATGTACCGTTCATGGAGACGGTAAGCCGTACGTACGCATGAACGCTACTTCAATTTCTATTTCATATTTAATGGAATTAAAACATAATGATATATAATAGTATTTTAATTAAAGTATGTTATCATATATAATATCATTAAATATATCCTTTATATGTACCACATATGGTATTAACGAATCAAATCACTTTGAGGGGGCGGTAGTCCGCACTTCCTTAAATGAAGATATCGCGTTTACCCATAATGGAAACCATAATGGTACGCCATAAATGAAAAATAAATAAGCTTAAGTAAAACATAAACATATTAAATATCATATATAAAAATAGTTTCATCTTAATGGACACCTTTTAAGGTGTTAGAAGAATGTTGAACAATCATCGTTTCGGGAGGCAGAAATTCGCCATCCACGGAAACAGAATGTTCTTTAACCATTAGATGTAGGTGTGTGTAATTGTAGCTAGAATAATTCTTATAAAAACATCCTATTATATTTAAGATACTGGATTTTATACAAAATAAATGAATAAAAAAAGTTTAGGGGGATGGAGAAGAAAAATAAAACAAAAGGACACAAGTGAAGACATTACCTTAAAATCGGGTAACTCTCTTTGGTTTCAGCTCAAAGGCTTCCTTGGGATGACTTCTGCCCAAAGTGAGGCTTCAGGGAGTAAGAGAGGCAAGTGGAGAGACAAAATGTGCAGGTTTTGGCCGATCCAAAGACTTTGGGAGTGTGGGTAAGGTGGTAGAGGTGGGGGCCTTTTATAAGAGGAGAGAAGGGGCACTCTTGTAAAGTTACAAAATGTTACTTTATTTTCGAAAGAGTTTCAGATTTTAAAGGTCCCAAATTGATGTATTTCTAGGATAAGGTTATAAGGGTTCTAAATCCACTCATAAAATAGGTTTTGGACATGTTTAGGTCTTAGATATTACATTATTTATCCATTTTATTTAAATCGTTAAATAATGAGGTCATCGCTGCATCATCATGATTTCAGAAATAATTTAATTTATTTAATGTCTAAAAATTATAAACAAAATACTATGATGTAGGAAATTGTTTTATCTTTCCGATGATATTTATAGTAAAAAATATGTCTTGTATATCCCCATGTAAAAATTGTTTTTGTAAAATATCTCATGTTTGTGTCATTTTTACTTTAACATTAAATAAAAAGATATTTAGGTCATTTCCCAACCAAAGTGGATCCATGGGGTCCCCAAGTTGACCCATGGATGTTATTGGTCATCCAAGACACATCCAATGAGGTTATTACATGTGTATAGGTCATTTCATTTTATTAAAACATTATTCTTACCATAAACTACACTAATTACCTCTAATCGCGATTAAAAACTTAATAAGTTATTATTCATCAAAAAAATTATTTTTATCAAATTGAACCACATTTTACTTCTCAATGACTACCATGTATATCAGATTTTTGAAATTAAAAACATAAATATGGAAAAATTTCATTTAAACGGAAAAATCATTTTGTATAAGTACCACTTAGTGGTTTCACTATTCATCAAAAATTGAAGTTTTTCAGAAAAATCCCAAAAATTAACCCTAAGCTATATTTGATATTCCGAATTCAAAAATGAAGTCTATTTTACAAAATTCAAAACATATAAGTCACATTAATTAATTTAACAATTAATTCCCGCTATCAGAGCAAATAGCGTGTTTTTATGAAACAATAAGTATCAAAAGAGTGACACTAGTTTAAGTCTGATTTCAAAGTGAAATTAATTCCAACGACCACTATTGGATTTAATGGTAAAAATATATTCTAATTTCAATTTAAAAACAAATCTAAAGATAATCTAATCATATAAATAAATTATATTAAAAAGTGGTTTTGAATTAAAAGACAACATTTTACACTATTCATTAAAAAATGAACTTTATCAGAAAGATACCAAAAATTTACACAAAGTAAATTTTGATGTCCCAATTCATAATAAGAGTTTTATTTGGTCCATTAGAATTTAAAAGAGTGAACAAAACTATATTTAATGAAGGTTCTCCATCAAAAGGCGATAAGTGAACCTTTAGTGAAAACTAGGGCATATATGCCTAAAATTGAATTTTTTCCGTATTTTAAGCCTTTATCTTTTATTGGATAAATGTAAAAACATTTAAAAACATATATAATCATATTTTAGTTATTTCTATCCATTCCCGCCAATACAATGACTACATGTTAACTACCATTTAAAATAATATTATTTTATTATTAGAGTGCAACATAAGATTCCCAAGAAACTCGTTGTTGCGTGTTGGGTACGCCATCGAGCATAGCGTCCCCTTTAAAGTAATATTAATATTTTATTCACAAATATGGATAAATATAAAAATGTCGTATTCTTTATTTACCTGGGGTGTTACAGATATGGTTCATTCTTATTATAATTGAAAAATGAGTGTGCCAAAATAGTGATGGGTGAACTTAAAATAGATTACACAATTAGGATTATAAGATAGAAATGGGTGATTACATAAAATCTTATATGATGTAGAAGACCATATAGTGTCATGCGATCTCGTTAATGATTAAAAATTGGGTGTTTCGAGATAGTTCCAAAATCAATGGGTTGTGATATTTTTTTAATGAGAAATATTGAAGATGTTTCCAAATGGTTTCTTCTATGTATTTAACTGGGCTCTAGATAATTTTGAGAAGAGTTTAAATCTATTTACATACTTGATGTTTAAAGGTAAGGAAATGGATTTTTAACCAATTTCAATTAGTTTTAATGATTTTATTTGTAAAAACATCTATGTGTGTCTTAGATGTGAAATCTTTTTATTTCATATGTTCATATAACATGGATGATAATTCTGAATTACATATGGGTTCTCATGTTTTCATAAGACTAATGGTATTCATACATTCTGAATATTTTAAGATTTTATTTATACTCCATCCATTTAAAAAATAACAGTAATTAAGGACGAGTTTTGTAAAGGAATAAGAGAAGTTGAAATTAATAATGATTTACCTATAAAATAAATCACACTTTATATCAAATTTTATATATTATGGGGAAAATAGAAATTAATCAAAATACTCAACTTTTTTTATCTATGAGTTAGGGAGAAATTATCTAAAAATATAAACCAAAATTAAAAATCAAAGTGAAATAATTTAATCTCATAAAAAACACTTGATTATGTAATTTTTATAGTTTGTACTTTATTGGATGGTTGATAAAAATAATTACCAATGAACTCCACCAAGGGTAAGTGCTTCGAAAACTATCCACTACACATAAAAATGTATACACAGAATGTTTCTTCCAAAGGATTGATAAGTTGATCTAGCTTACATTATATCAACAACTGAAAACTTTATTGAAGGAATAAATAGTAGATAAAAGATCATAGATCCCTCTATATTATATAGAGGTAATGATATGATTATAAACTAGTTTGATCATAATTAAAACCCTATATTTTCTTTACAATTTTCCACATATAATTGATAAATCATCCCTCATTATCATCTTCAAAGATTCCAGGAAGTGAGATGACATCATGAAACAATAAAAAATCACCCAGATATCATTATTTCTAAAACAATATTGATTTATTTTTTTAATTAAATCCATTGAGATATAATCCATCTTGTACTCGGGAACATATTGTTTATTATGCAACCCAATTCAACATTTACCTTATAGAAGACCAAACAATGTGATGAGAACATCACAATATATCTCTTTAATCCTAAGCACTATAAAAAACTCTATAAGGAATCATTTATGTTTTCCCCATCACTATATATTCATCCACCTATTCCACCTAGTATTACTACATTTTTATTTGGTAGATACATTCTCTACCATCAACACCCATATATTGTAGTGCAACATCACAATCTCCCTAGTTACTCTCCTAATATATCTAGACTGATGAAAATCATCATCACAGAATTTATTCATTAAAAGATCAAAAAATTATGTTTCTTATTATATTCTAAATATTGAGGTAATAATACTATAACAATTCAAAACACTATTTTTGGCATAAATTAAAATATCAATGGTAGAAATCATAGAAAAAATATGGTCTAAACAACTACAAACAACCACCTGATGAGATACTATCTACATAACTCCAATGAATGAAAACCCATGGAAATATTGAGATCATATGTAGTGCATTTATTTTGAAGAGTATGTAACTTCTAGGATAATTTTTATATATCTATTCTCTAATACATAAGAATACAGGAGAATCTATTGAATGAAACATCCCAATAAACCTCAAACATACAACTTTCTCAGGAAAATTATGAATATTAGAATATACTGCCATCTCATTAAATAATAAATATATTCTTGTATGTATTAACTCCATATAAAATAATAATCGTTATTATTCAGTGTTGTTAATGGAGTTTTAATTAGATATAGGTCCAATATAAACATCATGTAATAGATTGAAAGGGCATGGAAACTATACACCTTCCCTATATTACTAAGGGAATCCTAGGAAATAGTAATAATAGTCATAAATGGACATGTACTAACACTTGAATAAAATATAAAAGATCATATTAAATGAATATTATTGTCTAAAAACATACGCATACATAACATTACAAATATGTAGCGATCTCTAAAACACTTTAAAATATATTCCAAATACAAATTTTCTGTCATATGATAATGTAGAATATACAATGATTACATCAATGGAAATAACTATGAACATGTAGATTATCTCATGGAAAATAGAGTTCATTAGTTCAATGAACATGTCATGGGAATTTTGGATGCCAAAAATCGTTACTATGAACTCATTGTGTCCATAATGACATCAGAAGGTAGTCTTATGAATTTTTGTATCCACAACATTAATAAAATGATATCTATATCATAAATTAATATTTTTTTAACCAATTACCCCCTTAATGTATCCAAATTTATCATCACTCCAGATACAGGTTAATGGATTTTCCCATACAGAAAGATAAAGTAATTATAATTAACACAGAGCCAAAAACTTCTATATACATTCATCACGGAAAAAATTTTATTATTACATTGTTACATGATTGTTTAAATAAAACCTACTTGAAAATGATTATATATTAAAATCTGTTAATCTTGTTACTTTTATGTTTATATCATATACAGATACATATATATTAAGGAAACCACTGAGTATAACTCAATACCAAACAAGATATCATTTGAAGTAGGAATCATCACAAAAAACATCAAACATACATAAAGGTATTCATTGAAAATATGTTTAAATACATCTAGCTATATTTCTTCTAAACTAAATATCAACTCAACCATATAATAATATAACAGAGAAACATGGATCAGACTTTTCTCATGATCTCTCTTAATAATTAACTTAGAGTAATCTCTATCCAAATCAATGAATATAATTATCTTAATAAATGATAAATAGAAATTATAATTAAATAATATTAATCTCAATATAGAATAATTTTAAATTTCAATATTTTAAAACATAGAAATAATTTCTTAACGGGATATGATGCCTTAATACAAACTCATAGTCTCTATATACATCTTACTGGAGACCTTCACATCCATCAATAGTAATCAATTCTAAGGGATCTAGAATCACATAGACCATAATTCTTAGAGAATGGTATTCTAAGAGTCTAGTAATGGAGTTTATAGATACAAAATTAAAAAAATTCACAAATAAAATGGTAATATAAAAAATGACACCTCACACAACATCAGGCTCCACTTGAATTGGAAACACACACAAAAATACATCTGAATACGTAATGCTTTATGAATTCACTATCCTTGATGGATCTACATTTATAACCATTACCTATATATTTTCCATAAGGATGAGTATAATAATAGTGTTTTCCTCAACCACCTCCTCCCATTTATATTGGTTAATTCCTAGAGAACCATGTTATTTTTTCAGATACCATAAAGTATTCCACTTGGGTAGCTAAACCTATTGTGGTTATCAAATTCCATTATAACTATTGTGGAAGGTCTGATAGTCTTGCGTCTAATGTAAATGACCACCATATAAAAAACTAATCTTTATATAACTTATGGGGTTCAATATTTATTTGTTCTAGTGACAAGTTGTGTGGAAGGGCTAAAATTACTCCTTGATATTTGAAATTTTGATGTCTTAAAAGTTGATAATTTCTAGAATATATTCTTCTCATGATATAGTCATAATGACTTGACTCGTTATTTGATCTGGTTATAGAAATCATCCTTATTGTGAAATCTACCTTTTCCATCACCTCAAGATACATAAAGAACTAGGATGGAGTGACCAAACACATAATATATTCACAAAAAACCTCATAAAATTTAATTATGTAGAATCCAAATTTATTAGGGGTTTTCAATCACAATAGAGAGTGATCATATATTGAATACAATACTCCTAAGAACAATAACTCCTCTGTAGAGTGTAATTATTTCATTCTTATAACCTTTATTCACTGTTGAAGAATTGTAATCCAAAAGAAATTGAATTTTGAACATGTCTCACACAACTGGAGACACCTAATGATCTCTTAGGGATACAATCATCATGATAGATAATCTCTATATAAAATGATTACATCAAAAGTAACCCATTACACCCTCTATTCATGGATTAAAATGAATGAAATCACTACATTCCCCAACCCATCATTAGCAACAAGATCAAAAGTTATCCCTCATAATTATACAAGATTTATAACTACAAATCTAAAAGTTTTATCCCTTAAAATGGAATTATCTATAAAACATTGTGGTAATGTATGGGCACATCCTATTGCACATCATCAATTAATACATTGTGCAAATTTATAACAAGATGCGTACCTAATTTTTTTCATGGAACTATAATAATTCAGAATTGAATAAATAAGTTTTATTATTCAATATCATTACTAATTACAAATATATTCCGAATTTAGTTTCATTAATTCATAAGGATGATGAATGGTCCCTATCAAAGTATCTTACTTATAATAAGAATCAATACATATAGTTTATTTAGTAAACATAATATCCTTTAATTCAATCATAAGGGGAAAATTATCAAGTTTCCTATTTAATCTCCCTTATATACAATAGACACTAAGATCATTGGATACAGTTTCCCTACCAACCCATGTAATTCCTAAAAGTCTACACACCCAATATCAATAACATCCCTAAAGAATAATATTTTACACTACTATTCAATGAAATTCCCCCATTGGTACCCATCATTTTTCATCATTAATGATATCAGTGAACAGAAAATGGAAATTTCCAATTGTGCTTGGGGAAGTGACCAGAATCTAGCATAAAAAACCCAACACATGGGAGCTAATTCCATTGTGATTACTTGAAATAATAATGAATATATCAATTAGCTATGTTAAATTAGAGAACTAATACCAATATATTGAAGGCAATAAAATGAAATATCACAATGTAAATATACCATAGAAACACTAAAGAAAGTGGAAAAATACTATTGATACTCATGAACAACCTCCTTGAGCAAGTAAAACCCATATAGATCACTAAAACATTATTAAATACTATAAAAATTTATATATATATATATAGGAATACAATTATATATATTTTTATCCACCCCAAAAAAATATATCTAAATAAGGTAGAGACATAGTAAATCCAATGGAATAAATAGAGGAAATAAACTCATCGCCTAATGGAATTTATGTGTATTAAATCCCCATTAATGCTCACTCACCCAGTAGTGCACTAAAATTGGTAAAACTAATCAAAGACATATATATTTTTATACAAAATTTTCCCTTCTTTCAATTTTATATTGAATTAAGCGAATTAATCCTTAATTTCATATATCCAATTTCTCTTATCCATTGTATTGGTCATACTCCACATCCATGAAAACATATCATAACCACTTCATCATCCAATATTTCATATTATTGAAAGACATTGTGGTTACACCATCACATCCTCCCCATTATCACATAGTAGTATCATGTCTCATTAAACCCCATGTAAATTAATATTATTCTTAAACCAGTCACCACCCATGCATTTTTACACCTCTAAAACCCATCTCTATTACACTTAGTATACAACCACTTGTTATGACAAAAATATACCACAACCTAAATTTACTAAAATACCATGATGGTTATATACCATGTCTTTTGTGATCACATATCCTATATTAGCTAGACACCACAGCTCAGATATGACTATGAACATTCTATATTTAGAAAATAGTTAGGGTAGAGGAATTAGTTATCTATCTATATCACTAAAGTCTTATATATTGGGAGAACACATGATTCCAAAACAAATATTGGAATTATCTACCCATAACAAATAGATTTGTGGTGTATAAGAAATATATGAAATCAATTAATGTTCATAAGTATGAAATGTAGTTTTCTTCAAAAACTGAGGATACCATGATTAGTAATATGTTTTCAATATTTGATAATGAAAATTAGTGATATATAAGTTAATTTGAGTATTCATAAATGTTAAATGATTGAGTTAATATGAAAACGTTTTTTTTATTAAGTGGGTATTGTTTCAAATTGTAAAATACATTAATGTTAGAATATTTCGATCATATGAGAATGATTCTATCATTAAAAAGTAGATTCACTTTTAAGGAAATGTGAGAGGGAATCAAATGTTTTTTTTTTCATTCATATAAAATGGTTTCTACTTTAATATTATAATAATTATTCCATACTGTAATAGTATTCCTTAATGTGAGAATATGAGATTACTTATGATGACTATTTTCTTATGTAGTTAAATTTTATCTCGAATGAAATGGATAGAATAAGACAAGTTTGAAGAGGTTTCTTATAATGTGGGATTTCTATCAAATGAATATTATAGTATATCATTTTCTGTATCATATTCAACATTATTTTTAGTCAATTTCTATGGATGAAGGGAAAAAATGAAACACTATTATTCGTAAGTGAAATTAAATATAATTTTAATTTAGTGATACTCATCGTCAATAAAACATCATAAACTATTTTGATTCAGTAATTAGTTTGAGATTATTACATGCCATAAGGTGTGGATAAATTTTATAGTGTTATACAGTCAGGGAAATTCTCAATTGAAAATAATTGAATTTATTTTATAGAGAAATTAGTTCTATAGTATTTGATTTATCATGTATGAAAATAACATGAGTTTTTTCTTAATTTTAATCATATGTGGCCGGTTATGTGAATGAGTTTATATGAGTCTAAATGGGAAATAAGGAAAAATATGATAGACCTCATTAAATTCCAATGATATAATTTTATATAGATGTCATCATTCAATTTCCATAATTATTATGAAAAAAAATGTTAATATTATTCTAATATTTTTTTGGAATAAAATCTAGAATAAATTAATAAAAAAAATAGTGTGAATAGTAGTTTTATGATTTTGTGATGTTGGAGAAACATAAAACCTTAAAAAGAAAATAATATTCAGAACTGAGATCCATATACTTGATACCATCATAGTAAATTAAGAACAAACTGAAGTTCATACTTCTTCTCGAAGGAGATAAAGTCTCTCATGATTGAGTATTTAGTAGATTGAGGATGATCCATATTAATTGAGATCTAAAATTAATAATTGAGATAGAAATAGCTGATCAATAAAATTGATTTTCCAAGTTTATAAATATTGGGTATAACTGTATACTTGTTTTCTTGGTTTGTTTATGGATGTATATCTATATAAAGGGGTGTAGAAAAAACCCAGTGAAAAATGAGATATTTATCATTTTGAATCAAACAATTGTTGTTGGTATTGAGAATATATATTTGTAAAGACCCGCAAATTTCAAGGAAATTTTTTTTCCTTAATTTTCTTTGGAATTTTACAAGAGCGCAGCTTCAGACGGCACCTGATTCCGAGGCCCGGTGTGCCCGGAATCAATTTCCGAAGTTTGGCTCGGGTACGTTCAGTGAACGGACGAGCGGGTTTTCTATCTTTTGAACCGGTACCCGGAATCGAATTCTGAGGGCACCGATGAAATCGCAGCGCCGGTATTTTCTTAGAAACGCTTCTTCCGGAGTTGCGTTTGCTCAACCGTGGTTTTTAAAATTTTGGGCTTTAAGTCGGAAATAAAATAAATGTTGTGCGATAACATTATTTTATTTCACTTAAGCCGCTTGGAAGCCACTTGAACTGAGTTAAAGCGGATAGGGTGCTATCCGGAAATACCCTACCCCTTGATAGGATATTTGTGCGGTGGGGCCCGCACGAGCCCCGCCGTTTCTTTCGCTAAGTAACGCACCTGCGAAAACCCGTCAAAATAACTGAAAAGTCAACCGACGCGTTTTCCTTAATTCTTAACAGACCATTTAATTGGGCGGTTTATTTCGTGAATTAAATGGGCTGTTTCATTCGTTGAATTAATTCAACGAATTTAATGGGTCGTTACTTACGCGTTTGCGTTCGTTGGCAAATTAATAAAATAGACAAACTTGTCTATTTTGGAGGATTGCTATCGTTGTGCGAATCCTCTGAGCCTCCACCCTCCCCGCGAAGAACGCGAAGAACGCGAAGAACGCCGGAACCGGAATTCGACGACGCACACAGTGATCTGCGACGTCGACGAGCTCTACCCGCGACGTTCTTTGGCGACGCCTCTTCTTCCGCGGCCGATCCTCGTTCGGCAACTAAGGTGAGAAACGGATCGTTTAATTCTCCTTTTTTTTTAATTTCAATAACAACGGATTTAATTAATTAAATCCGTTTGTTCTAGATCCGGAGATCGTCGGCGCGGCGCTTTTCCTGCGGTGCGACGAACGTCTCTTCCGCGAACGACGTGACGATCCCCTCCTTTCGCGACGAGCGATTCCGCGACGACCTCTCGTCCGACGGCAACTTCAAGGTAGGGGTTGTTGGAATATTTTATTTCCCGTGTTTATTCTTTTAAAATAAAGAACCTGATCACGGAACAATTTTAATTTATTTTAAAATTGTTGATTGGTTATTTTCTTTTCCTCCCGTTGAGTTTATGACTAACGCGGAGGGTGCGGGTCTAACAATCAAGACCCGGCAACCCTCCGCCGATCTTTTTGTTGTGCGGATTTGGCGGACGACGACGAACCGTGCGGCTGGGGCGATCCGTTGATCCCGCAGTGAAGATCGGCCCCCGGGAGGAGCTATGGCGTAGACGGGAGGCAAAACGGTCCGGCCACCCAGCACGCGGCCCGCGCGGGCCGCGTTCCTCCAAGCCGCGGGTCAAACCCGCGGCGGTTTCTCTTCGGCCGCTCGGCCGAAGCCGAGCCGGCCGGTCCGGTCGGCCGGGCCGCGCCCAGGCCGGATCGGACCCGGCCTAGCCGGGTCGGGTCGACCCGGTTCGGCCGACCCTGGGGGGGTTCGGGCCGGGTCGCCCCGGGCCCAGAACCCCCGTTTTCGGGCCCTCTTCGGTCTTTTGCCCATATCTTGGGCCTAAGACCTCCGATTGACGAACCGTCAGCGGCTACGCGATCCTTGGATCGATACGGTCGTTTCGGTATATTATACTCAAGGTTTCGGAAGACTTTGGGTTCGGCCGGGTTGGATCGTACACGAAACCAACCGGGCCCTCGGAGCGGAAACGCTCATAACTTGAGCTACGGACGTCCGATCGACGTACCGTCAGCTGTGGTAGTTTCCTCTAAGTGAGACGGAACTTTTGGCATACTCCGCCCAAGGATCGGACATAGGCGGAGTACGGTCGGGTTGGTTTTGCCCTAAAAACCAATCGGGCCCCTGGGACGAAAATGCCAATAACTCTCAGACTGGGCGTCCGTTTGACGCGCCGTCGGTTGCGTTGAGATCCTGTTGTCGATACGGAACTTTTGGATACATCAACTTCGTACTACGTGTCAGTTGATGTATCAGCCTCTCGGCTCGTGGAGCGGACCCTCCTAAACGAGCTCGCTGTGTGCGGGAACCCTAGTGCTGGCTGTGACTTCGACGACAGAGCAGAGATCCTCCGTGGACTGCGACGACGGCAGAGCAGAGATCCTCCGTGGACTGCGACGACGACAGAGCAGAGATCCTTCGTGGACTGCGGCGACGACTGTGCAGAGATCCTCAGTGGACTGCGTCGACTACTTCACTCAGCGATCCTACGTGGATCAGTGCTACAGGTCCTGTGTGGGCCCGATCCTGTGTGGGTCCTTACTACCGGTTCTGTGTGAGCCACTGCCTACAGGTTCTGTGTGAGCCCGATCCTATGTGGGTCTTTTGCGGGGGGTTAGTACCTATCGATCCTTCGTGGGTCCGACGACTTAGATGGATCAGTGATCATCTTTGACGTCATCTAAAATAGTATACCTGGTTGAGCTGAATCTTATGTTACTCTCCTTTGTGGATTGTGTTGAACTATCCTATGTGGATTTACTGTTTACTCTCCTTTGTGGATTTGAGTCTTGCTTTCCTATGTGGATTGAGTTGTTCTTGAGCTCGTGAGCAGAGCTAGAAGTGGGGACTTAGGTATATGTATGGGCATATACCTAAGTCGAGTCAGATGTTACTTCGTGATTGCACCTTCCTTTTTGTGCTATATCCTTTGTGGATTTCGGGAGACCTTCGGGGGTCTCGGGGTCCTTACTGAGTAGCTTATACTCACCCCTGCACGGGCTATGCCCGCACCTTGTTTTGTTGGATGCAGACGACGGACAGCACTGATCACGGTTGGGGCGTGGAGCAGGACTGTACCTGGAGGTGGACCACTGGGCGGGACATGCTCAGAGCGGACGTGGGACCCGAGGAGCCTGGAGGCTATCTATACCCACCCTTCAGGTGGGATTGCCAGTGGACGACACGAGGCCGCCGTCTTTTCTTCAGTTGCTGTTCTTTTCCTTTTCAGTTGTACTTTCTGTTGGGCTTGTATTTCGGCCCCCTTTACTTTTCTGCACTTTGTAGTTACTTTCCGCTTGCTTACTCTGTGGTGCTTGTTACTTATAAAGGCAATGCCTTCCCTGTTTACCGGGATTTACGCCTTGGTGCTAGTCGCCAGCCCCTGGCCTATGGAAGGCGGGCTTGGGGTAGTCACGGCACGGGCCCCGAGGTCGGGTCGTGACAAATTGGTATCAGAGGTGGTCGGTTCTACCGCAGACTCTGATCGTCTTTTCTTTTTATATGAAGCAATAGTGTTTAGTGTATTGAGTGTGGTTATCAGTTCAGGGAGCCCAGTGTTGGTGCGGCGGCCGACGTATCCGTACACCAGGACCCTGACTCCTGATTTCCAACTTAATGCATGAAAACATTGATTGCGTGTGTGTTTCAAGTTTCTTTGTGATTACTTGTGTCAGCTCACCGGGTATACTGATCTGCTTCATGAAAGTCTCAAGTTTTCCTTGTGATTACTTGTGCCAGCTCACCAGGTATACTGTTCTGACTGTGGTGCTCTTGTTCTCCTTTTCAGGATGGCCCCGCGACGACAGCCAGCTAGGGTTTCGAGTGTAGGGCGCGACGGCAGCCCACCGAGCGACGAGGCCTCGATGCAGGGCCCTTTTCCAGCAGTGGCACCGGCGGTAGCTTTACCCGCCGAGCCACCGATGCTACCAGTACCAGACGCTGACGATGCACGTCGCCTCAGGGCACTGCATGAGTTTCAGAGCCAGCGACCGCCCAGGTTTCGCGGTGAGGCGGACCCCCAGGCCGCCGAGGACTGGCTAGAGGCAGTGGTGCGGATCTTTAGGCTAGTGAGGACACCAGCGGATCTCATGGTGATTCTCGCGGCGAGCCTCCTGCAGGCGGCGGCAGGACGATGGTGGAGCTTGATTCTCCAGGTTCACGATGAGGCATCCTTGCTCTGGACGGACTTCGAGAGCCTCTTCCGCTCTGAGTTCGTCCCGGCCACCCTCCGAGCGGTGCGCATCCAGGAGCTTCTGCAGCTGCGCCAGGGCAGCTTGACGGTCGCTCAGTACGCGGCGAGGTTCACTGACCTATCTCGCTACTCGACCGACATGGTACGAGACCCCTTCTTCCGGGCCCGGACCTTCGAGCATGGCTTGCGGCAGGAGATTCGTGCGTCGCTGATCTCCCTCAGCATTCCGACCCAGGTGGGAGTGCTGGAGCGAGCCCTCCTGATCGAGAGCTTCCTGGCAGAGCCTTCTTCAGCGGCGAGACCTAGCACAGGGCGGCAGGTAGCTGAGTCTTCGATAGCAGGTAGCCGACAGATGACTCTCGGGTCCAGGCAGACCAGACCCCCACGCAGACGGCCTCAGGACACCGGCTCAGCAGTGCGGGGCACACAGCGGAGTGCCAGCCTTCCGAGAGGCAGGCTGTGCTACTCCTGCGGCGGGCAGGGTCACATGGCTCGTGACTACCCGACTCGCCGATCAGAGGAGCATCAGACGGTGGAGGGGCCACCCAGGCAGAGGCAGAGGGTCGACCGTGGCGGTCCGCAGGGAGGAGGCGGACGAGGCAGAGGAGCTGGCCGAGCAACGGGTGGTGGGCGACGCTTCCAGGCTCTACCCCCACCACCACCATGAGGGCCACCTCGACCACATGGAGCTGGCGGGCAGGGACAGGCCCAGCTCTAGGCAGTGGAGGCCTACGACCCCGACATGCCAGAGATGATTCGAGGTACGATCTGTGTCTATTCCACCCTTGCTGCAGTACTTATAGACACAGGAGCGAGTCACTCTTTCATAGCCTCTACCCTTGTTCGGAGCTCGGAGATTCCGACTGAGCCGTTGGCTCGATCCTTACGGCTAGAGACTCCTACGGGAGCAGACTCGACGATTACGCACCGGTGCCGGTAGTGTGAGCTTACTCTAGGAGGGGAGAGCTTCGGCTGGGATCTCCTTGTAGCGGCGTCGAGGCCTTACGACGTAATCTTGGGCATGGATTGGCTATCCCCGGTTCATGCCCAGATCGACTGTTTTAGGCGCAAGGTGCGATGTGTTCGTACCGACGGGAGCAGGTTTACCTTCACCGGCGAGAAGGGAACCTTTGCAGTACAGGATGGACTTCCGCGGAGGAGAGTGCAGCCCATCTCTCATCAGTTGGCTAGCCTCATCCTAGGAGCAGTGGACGTGCGGGGTCCAGTTTTTCCTGCAGTGGTGGACCAGTACGTGGACGTCTTTCCCGACGACGTTCCAGGGCTACCTCCTCGTGGAGAGGTAGACTTTTACATCTACTTGTACCCCGGGACAGCCCCGATATCCACTCCAGCATACCGGATGGCCCCCGACGAGCTTCGAGAGCTACGGGTACAGTTGGAGGACTTGCAGAGCAAGGGGTTTATCCGACCCAGTGTTTCACCCTGGGCTTCCCCGATATTGTTCGCCAAGATGGCGGACGGGAGCTTTCGACTGTGTGTCGACTATCGTCGCCTGAACCAGGTGACAGTGAGGAACAAGTATCCGATGCCACGGATTGATGACCTATTCGATCAGCTCAGGGGAGCGCGGTGGTTCTCGAAGATAGACCTCCGGTCAGGCTATCACCAGCTCAGAGTTCGAGACGAGGACGTGCAGAAGACGGCCTTCAGGTGTCGGTATGGCCATTATGAGTTCTTGGTTATGCCATTCGGCGTAACCAATGCTCCAGCAGTGTTCATGAGCCTCATGAACAGAATCTTCCAGCCATACCTCGACCAATTTGTCGTGGTCTTCATTGAAGACATTTTGGTATACTCGACGACTGAGGAGGAGCATGCCTACCACCTGCGAGTTGTGCTAGACACACTCCGAGAGCACCAGCTTTATGGAAAGCTCTCAAAGTGCCAGTTCTGGTTACGTGAGGTCCACTTCTTGGGGCACGTCATCTCTGAGGCGGGAGTTGCTGTGGATCCCGCGAAGATCGAGGCAGTGCTAGCTTGGGAGCCACCCAGGAGCGTGACGGAGGTGCGGAGCTTCTTGGGCCTAGCCGGATACTATCGGAGATTTGTGCCAGACTTCTCCAGAGTTGTGGCACCACTCTCAGTCTTGACGAAGATGGGGAAACCCTTTGTGTGGTCAGACAGATGTCAGCAGAGCTTCCAGGAGCTGAGACAGAGATTGACCAGCGCACCTATCTTGAGGTTGCCTGAGGAGGGAGTTGGGTACGTAGTTTACTGCGATGCATCAGGGACTAGACTCGAGTGCGTCCTGATGCAGGAGCGAGCCATGATCGCCTATGGATCACGTCAGTTGAGGCCGCATGAGCAGAACTACGCCACTCATGACCTGGAGTTAGCAGCAGTGGTCTTCGCTCTGAAGACTTGGCGGCACTATCTGATGGGCGAGCGCTTCACAGTCTTTTCTGACCACCAGAGTCTCAGGTATATCTTCTCTCAGAAGGACCTGAACCTGAGACAGAAGAGATGGATTGAGTTCCTCCAGGACTATGACTTTGAGATAGTCTATACTCCTAGGAAGGGGAACGTGGTAGCCGATGCCCTAAGCAGGAGGACGGGCATTCAGCTACTTGAGGAGGCGACGGAGCAGCTAGCCTCCTTACAAATATCCTTCGTGGATAGAGACGGAGTAGCCAATCTTCAGTCTCTCACAGTCTCTCCTCCACTTCTACAGCGGGTCAGAGAGGCTCAGCGTGGGGACGCTGACTGTGAGACCCGGCGTGCACTGATATCCTCAGGTCAAGCGCCTGATGGCTTCTCCCTTGGATCAGAGCACGACATCCTTTTCAGAGGACGTACCTTCGTACCAGTCGCTTTACGGGAGGAGGTGCTGAGAGAGTTTCACACTTCTCCCTTGGCGGTACATCCCGGAGTGGCGAAGATGTACCAGGATCTCAGACGACAGCACTGGTGGCCGGGTATGAAGAAAGCGGTGGCAGAGTTCGTTTCACGATGCCTCACCTGCCAGCAGGTGAAGGCAGAGCATCAGGTACCAGCAGGCTTGGTACAGCCCTTGGAGGTCCCGAAGTGGAAGTGGGACGGCATATCTATGGACTTCGTGACTGGACTTCCACGCACTTCCAGAGGTCACGACTCCATTTGGGTGATTGTCGACCGACTCACCAAGTCGGCACACTTCTTACCCATCAGAGAGCAGGGCTCAGTGGAGAGCTTGGGACGTCTTTACGTCCAGGAGATCATACGGCTTCACGGTGTGCCATCGTCTATCGTCTCCGATCGAGATGCTCGTTTCACTTCCCGGCTTTGGAAGGGGTTGCAGGAGGCGTTCGGGACGCGGCTCCATCTGAGCACAGCCTTCCACCCTCAGACGGATGGTCAGACGGAGAGGACCATACAGACACTCGAGGACATGCTCCGTGCATGTGTTCTCGACTTTGGTCGCAGCTGGGAGGACCACCTACCCTTGGTGGAGTTCGCGTACAACAACAGCTACCACTCCACCATCGGGATGGTACCATACGAGGCGTTGTACGGCAGACCCTGCAGATCACCGTTGTGCTGGACAGACCCTGGGGAGTCAGCACTCATGGGACCAGAGATGGTCCGAGCCACGACAGAGAAGGTCCAGATCATCCAGGAGAGGATGAGGACAGCTCAGAGCCGGTAGAAGTCATATGCTGACAGGAGGCGGAGGCCACTAGAGTTCGAGGATGGCGACCACGTCTTTTTGCGTGTCTCACCTCGACGTGGTTTACGGAGATTTGGCCGAGGCGACAAGTTGTCTCCACGCTTCATCGGGCCTTTCCAGGTCCTCAGCAGGATAGGAGAGGTGGCTTATCGCCTGGCTCTACCACCTCAGTTGCACCGGGTGCACGACGTCTTCCACGTGTCTCAGCTGAGGAGATACGTGCACGACCCGACGCACATCATCGACTTTGGGGAGCTGGACGTGGACGATGGGGCGACTTTTGCGGAGGTCCCAGTGGAGATCGAGGATCGACAGGAGCAGGTCCTACGTGGGCGGTCGATTCCTCTTGTGCGCATCAGATGGCAGCACGGGAACCTCCAGGAGAGCACTTGGGAGCGGGAGGCTCAGATGCGTGCTCAGTACCCCCATTTGTTCCCCTAGTTTTTGATGTATCTTTACGGGGACGTAAAGCCCTGAGGTGGGAGTAATGTAAAGACCCGCAAATTTCAAGGAATTTTTTTTTTCCTTAATTTTCTTTGGAATTTTACAATAGCGCAGCTTCAGACGGCACCTGATTCCGAGGCCCGGTGTGCCCGGAATCAATTTCCGAAGTTTGGCTCGGGTACGTTCAGTGAACGGACGAGCGGGTTTTTCTATCATTTGAACCGGTACCCGGAATCGAATTCTGAGGGCACCGATGAAATCGCAGCGCCGGTATTTTCTTAGAAACGCTTCTTTCGGAGTTGCGTTTGCTCAACCGTGGTTTTTAAAATTTTGGGCTTTAAGTCGGAAATAAAATAAAGGTTGTGCGATAACTTTATTTTATTTCACTTAAGCCGCTTGGAAGCCACTTGAACTGAGTTAAAGCGGATAGGGTGCTATCCGGAAATACCCTACCCCTTGGTAGGATATTTGTGCGGTGGGGCCCGCACGAGCCCCGCCGTTTCTTTCGCTAAGTAACGCACCCGCGAAAACCCGTCAAAATAACTGAATAGTCAACCGACGCGTTTTCCTTAATTCATAATAGACCATTTAATTGGGCGGTTTATTTCGTGAATTAAATGGGCTGTTTCAGTCGTTGAATTAATTCAACGAATTTAATGGGTCGTTACTTACGCGTTTGCGTTCGTTGGCAAATTAATAAAATAGACAAACTTGTCTATTTTGGAGGATTGCTATCGTTGTGCGAATCCTCTGAGCCTCCACCCTCCCCGCAAAGAACGCGAAGAACGCGAAGAACGCGAAGAATGCCGGAACCGGAATTCGACGACGCACACCGTGATCTGCGACGTCGACGAGCTCTACCCGCGACGTTCTTCGGCGACGCCTCTTCTTCCGCGGCCGATCCTCGTTCGGCAACTAAGGTGAGAAACGGATCATTTAATTCTCCTTTTTTTTTAATTTCAATAACAACGGATTTAATTAATTAAATCTGTTTGTTCTAGATCCGGAGATCGTCGGCGCGACGCTTTTCCCGCGGTGCGACGAACGTCTCTTCCGCGAACGACGTGACGATCCCCTCCTTTCGTGACGAGCGATTCCGCGACGACCTCTCATCCGACGACAACTTCGAGGTAGGGGTTGTTGGAATATTTTATTTCCCGTGTTTATTCTTTTAAAATAAAGAACCCGATCACGGAACAATTTTAATTTATTTTAAAATTGTTGATTGGTTATTTTCTTTTCCTCCCGTTGAGTTTATGACTAACGCGGAGGGTGCGGGTCTAACAATCAAGACCCGGCAACCCTCCGCCGATCTTTTTGTTGTGCGGATTTGGCGGACGACGGCGAACCGTGCGGCAGGGGCGATCCGTTGATCCCGCAGTGAAGATCGGCCCCCGGGAGGAGCTATGGCGCAGACGGGAGGCAAAACGGGCCACCGGAGCAACTCCGGCGGCCCGCGGAAGGCGGCGGCGGTGCGGGTCGCCGGCGCGGCGGCGCCCGGCGCGCCGCCGGAGGAATCCGCCGCGGCTCGGCCGCGGCGGCGGCGAACCGCCGGACCGCGTCCTCGGTCCGGCCACCCAGCACGCGGCCCGCGCGGGCCGCGTTCCTCCAAGCCGCAGGTCAAACCCGCGGCGGTTTCTCTTCGGCCGCTCGGCCGAAGCCGGGCCGGCCGGTCCGGTCGGCCGGGCCGCGCCCAGGCCGGACCGGTTGGGGCGACCCGGTTCGGCCGACCCAGGGGGGGTTCGGGCCGGGTCGCCCCGGGCCCAGAACCCCCGTTTTCGGGCCCTCTTCGGTCTTTTGCCCATATCTTGGGCCTAGGACCTCCGATTGACGAACCGTCAGCGGCTACGCGATCCTTGGATCGATACGGTCGTTTAGGTATATTATACTCAAGGTTTCAGAAGACTTTGGGTTCGGCCGGGTTGGATCGTACACGAAACCAACCGGGCCCTCGGAGCGGAAACGCTCATAACTTGAGCTACGGACGTCCGATCGACGTACCGTCAGCTGTGGTAGTTTCCTTTAAGTGAGAAGGAACTTTTGGCATACTCCGCCCGAGGATCGGACACAGGCGGAGTACGGTCGGGTTGGTTTTGCCTAAAAACCAACCGGGCCCCTGGGACGAAAATGCCAATAACTCTCAGACCGGGCGTCCGTTTGACGCGCCGTCGGTTGCGTTGAGATCCTGTTGTCGATACGGAACTTTTGGATACATCAACTTCGGACTACGTGTCAGTTGATGTATCAGCCTCTCGGCTCGTGGAGCGGACCCTCCTAAACGAGCTCGCTGTGTACGGGAACCCTAGTGCTGGCTGTGACTTCGACGACAGAGCAGAGATCCTCCGTGGACTGCGACGACAGCAGAGCCGAGATCCTCCGTGGACTGCGACGACGACAGAGCAGAGATCCTTCGTGGACTGCGGCAACGACTGTGCAGAGATCCTCAGTGAACTG
This sequence comes from Viscum album, assembly GCA_963277665.1. Taxonomy (NCBI): domain Eukaryota; kingdom Viridiplantae; phylum Streptophyta; class Magnoliopsida; order Santalales; family Viscaceae; genus Viscum; species Viscum album. Next base: position 1,021,045,289 of record OY728138.1, on the reverse strand, counting down.
CGTCGACTACTGCACTCAGCGATCCTACGTGGATCAGTGCTACAAGTCCTGTGTGGGCCTGATCCTGTGTGGGTCCTTACTACCGGTTCTGTGTGAGCCACTGCCTACAGGTTCTGTGTGAGCCCGATCCTATGTGGGTCTTTTGCGGGGGGTTAGTACCTATCGATCCTTCGTGGGTCCGACGACTTAGATGGATCAGTGATCATCTATGACGTCATCTGAAATAGTATACCTGGTTGAGCTGAATCTTATGTTACTCTCCTTTGTGGATTGTGTTGAACTATCCTATGTGGATTTAATGTTTACTCTCCTTTGTGGATTTGAGTCTTGCTTTCCTATGTGGATTGAGTTGTTCTTGAGCTCGTGAGCAGAGCTAGAAGTGGGGACTTAGGTATATGTATGGGCATATACCTAAGTCGAGTCAGATGTTACTTCGTGATTGCACCTTCCTTTTTGTGCTATATCCTTTGTGGATTTCGGGAGACCTTCGGGGGTCTCGGGGTCCTTACTGAGTAGCTTATACTCACCCCTGCACGGGCTATGCCCGCACCTTGTTGTGTTGGATACAGACGACGGACATCGCTGATCACGGTTGGGGCGTAGAGCAGGACGGTACCTGGAGGTGGACCACTGGGCGGGACGTGCTCGGAGCGGACGTGGGACCCGAGGAGCCTGGAGGCTATCTGTACCCACCCTTCAGGTGGGATTGCCAGTGGACGACACGAGGCCGCCGTCTTTTCTTCAGTTGCTGTTCTTTTCCTTTTCAGTTGTACTTTCTGTTGGGCTTGTATTCCGGCCCCCTTTACTTTTCTGCACTTTGTAGTTACTTTCCGCTTGCTGACTCTGTGGTGGTTGTTACTTATAAAGGCAATGCCTTCCCTGTTTACCGGGATTTACGCCTTGGTTCTAGTCGCCAGCCCCTGGCCTATGGAAGGCGGGCTTGGGGTAGTCACGGCACGGGCCCCGAGGTCGGGTCGTGACAATATTCTATAGAGGTCATACCTAATTTATGAATTATGTTAATCTATATTGATTGTATCCTGATGGCCCATGGTGTACCGACTTGGTATTCTATTCGGAATCCATGATTGGGATGTCTAAAAAATCACAATAAGGATTTGGATTTTATAGACAATGTTTGTAAATTTATATGTGTTGGTCTCTCTGTATTCCAAGAGAATATGTGGTGATGCTACTATAATTCAATATTGATATTTCTAAGGCTTCAATGAGTCCAAATATTTTATTTAAAAGGAATAATTAATAAAATGTATACCTATATTTCACCTCTCCTCTCATTGGTACCTAACCTAAATGGGGATTTATAAATGCTACCATAAAATAATATACTTTTATTATAAAATATATTATATGTTTTTGATTATATATATTTTAGTTTCATAAAATATAATGGTTTCATTTAATGGACTATAATATTTATATATTGAAGATGATTTCCAATGATCTATAAATATTATAGGAGCTAAAGGATACATTAATAGTAACATTTTTGTCATTTATTGAGAATGATTCAATATTATATTGAAATAAATAACATTTGGATATGGATGGAAATGGAAAAATAATAATTTCAACGTATCATTCAGAAATGGTTTACTCAATGGTCTTATGAATCAAAACTAGAATATAAATTCAAAAAATTAATAGAAAATTATGATGAAACTATCAAGGTTGAGGATCAAAAATTAAAATTATTGGTGAGATTATTTGAGTATATTATGTTGGAAATGGATAAATAAATAAATAATAATTAATTTGACTCAATAAAAAAGTGATTAATATAGTAGGATTTTGTGATATGATGAATGATTCATTTATTTTCCAAAATATGATGAAAAAAAATCTATATAGGCTTGACTCAATGGTATTAGTGATATTGGATAAGAAATTCCTATCTTAAGATATAATTGAAACTATTATCATTTTTGATAAAATAATTAATGATATTGGATTAAATGAGAAAAGAAAATATTAGTTGTATTTTGAGGCCATGAGAATGGTTAGTGTCAGAGAAGAAGATGTTTTATAATACATTGATTCAGATAATGAAAAAGATGTAGAAAAATAAAATAGTGTTGTTACTCTTTATTCATAGATGTTTAAGAAAGAAAATAGAGATATTAATGAAAAAACCACGATGGGGTTATAATGATAAAAAAATGGTAACTTTTAAATTATTTTTTTAAAAGAAATTTGTACAATCGAATAAAAATGAGAGTGATGGGAAACATCAAAAACCAAAATTATGTAAAGAAAGATTAAATTGCGAGGTAATATGAAATAGTGTTTTATCTGTTATAAGGGACAAGTAAATTCATCTTTTTCAATTCATTCAGAATGTGATTATAATTATATAGCTCATGTTTTCGATCATTTTATACATTATATTATGATAAAGAGAATGATATAGAAGAACAAATCTATATAATTCATGACATTTTAGTGGATTATATTGAGTAAAAAACATAACTCACGTAAGAATATAGATTACTAATGAAATAAATTAAAAATAGGGATACTAAATATTATTAGTATGTCAAGAGAGAGGTTCCATTCATAGATGAGATAGGGAAATATATATTGATGTTGATAGAGTAATAGAATATGCCGATAGATGTTGAGTATAAGCATGTTTTTAATGAAGAAGTGTTATCTTAGATAAAATTAATATTTACTAATGATTAGAATAATATGATGAATGTTATAGAATAAATAAAAATTGAAACTGAGGTTAAATATTTGTCCTCTTAATATGGTTAGAATAAGAATCCTAATATATTGGTAAAATTTATTCTCAATTAATTTTTTAATATACCTATTATTCAATACAAATTATGTTTTGGAAAAATTAAACTACATTAGGACAACAAGACATGTGAAATACATTTTTATACATTAAACTAAAAAAATAAATATTTAATAATTTCCACTACCATTAGTAAATACTATTCTTTGTAAAATGATGTATTGAAAAAACAAAAAGAAATAGATAAATTTGTTATCAAGATAAAAGATCAAAGATCATAAAAATTTATTTTAATAATGTAATAGAAGTAATAAAAAATACTACATTTTCACTTTTAAAAAAATATTACTAGAGAAAAGGAATGATCTATATCATAAATTCAGTGAGAAAATGAATATAAAATAAACTAATTATAACTAGAAACTTTTTCCTCCCATAAACTAAATATAGAATAGTTAATTTAGAATAAATATTTGGTAGTGTTCAACTATAAGTTATAATACGTTTGGAATGCATGGATATGATTCCATGAGGTGTTTGGTTTTGTGGGGATGTACATCCATATAAAAATGAAAAATTAATGGTTTTTTAATATTTACTTGATTTTATGTGAAAATTTTAATGAAATGGATAATATCAAGATATAATGACTAATAGGTTGTCCATCCTAGTAAGATATGGATAAGGAAATAGAGAGTCCACAAGAAAATTATTTTTCTTGAAGGAAAAAGTATGATCACGTGAGAGTATGTAGGAACGAGAGAATTTATCAAAAGGTGGTGACATGAAAATGCAATGATTTTTTTTGTAAGATTAAAAAAATATCAACACAATATGAAATCATTTATGACATTCCTACTTTCTAAAAAAGAATATATAAAAAATATAATCAAGGAACTAGGAAATGAAATTATTATATTGACTAAGGTGGATTAAAAAACTCCACAAAATTATATATTTCAAAAGAATAAGATGATATTTCATTTAATTATATATCATAACAAGAAAATAAAAAAATAATAAATCATTCCATGATAATATTTGAAGATTTTATGAGTCTTAGTTCATAATAAATCATTGTACCAATAGATCTAATGACTAATTATGTTATTCATTCTTATTAAAAAGTAATTTATCTATATATACTAAATAGTAATTAATTGATGTATATGATTAATGGATAAATATTGAATATTTTAGTTTACATTAGAATAAGATGTATATGTTCTTATGGACTTTAGTAACTACCCAGATAAACTATAGATCAGTGTCTCCCTTGAGGGGAATTTTACATTTGGAGGGGACTAAAAAAATTAATAGTTAATGGAACATTTTGATTTTTGGATACATCATAAGTAATTTTGGAATTTGTGGTAATAATATTCAATATAATTCATATGTTTAATTATTTATATAATGGGGGTATTTGTTGACTTAAAAAGGGAATTAAACTATTATCACTGTTTATGTTTTTAGTGGGTTTTTAAGTAGGGTGTTGGTTACATTTTCCTGTTATAATTTTTTGAATCATCTACTAAGAAAACGAATTTGAAAATATTAGTGTTTTTATAACATGAAGAAATTATTATGTGAAACATAGATTTCAAATTTCTACCCTTATATTTCCTATGTAGACTTATGGTTGAGACTTCTGACTCATAAATAAGTTAATTGTGACCTAAAACAACTCTAACCATCTGGATATGAGAAAATTTCTGAATTATAGAAGGAATATGGGAAGATTAATTTAGAGATATGGAAAAACATTAACAATATTTAAGATAATTCAAATCATATACCTTTTTAGTTTTTTTATCAATAAGGAGAGATGAAAAGGATGAATGTATTAACATAAAGAAATTGGGTTATTCGATTTAAATTTAATGGTGGTGAATGATGTCTCAATTTATTGATTATATTTATAGTTATTAAGTGATACTTCCATGATTAAATAAATGGTGTCAATATATGATGAGTAAAATCTCTAAATAAAATAGAAAGTGATTCCATAATAAATTTAAAATTGATGATATTATATGACACCATTCATTCATCTGACATAAATTTTCTTTTATATGTTTAATAATTATCATTAGAGATTAAAATACTTTTTTATTGTAATATGGAACTCATACAAGAAATAATTCATCTCATATAAAGATGAGAATTTTCCATACTGGAAAATTTTCACATGAAATGGTTGACCCTTTGAAATTGGATGGAGGCTTCTATGTGTGATTAGTATGATTCCATATAAGAATATGAGTATTCTAATAATTAATCAATTTATATAAATATATATGTTTAAACATTCAAGATTAAGGATTATACATGGGTTTATGGAAGTTCTATATAACAGTACTTCCCTTATATAAGTATTCTAGTTTATCATATAAATTCTTATAACATCACGGAACTCACCCATTGGATTGGGAAGAGAAACATGTATTATTGGGCCTTAGTTAACATCCCCATGACACCAAATGCAAGAAATAAATTCCTAGGGATTAATAATTATTTTGGGTATGCTTCTACATTTATATGATAAAATAGTCAATACACGAATACCAATAACCATGAAACCACTAAATGAGTCATGATAGAAATTCAATACAACTAAATGAAATACCAAAATACATCAACAAAAAACTAAAACCATGAATTATATTAGAGTTAAAAAGATAAAACTAAAACCAACATCTCACAAAAAAGAAGAAATACAATAAAAACTGGAAACAGGATCCAATTTCTAACTCCAAAATCCTTGGACAATGTAAAATGATCCATCACTTATGAACTGATATACCTTTCCTTTAAATTTTTGACAATATACAACATATGAATATGAAAACAAAGTACCAAATAAAGGGGTGATTAAAAAAACCATGTGGATTTCACCAATTTTCATCCCTTCTCACACCACTAGGAAATGACCAGTTAGAAAATTTATATAATTCTTTTTTAATAAAACAATTGAATGAAAGAATTTCAAATCAAATGAATAGTTTTCTGTAAACCCATTTTTTATATATAGTTACTTGTGTAAATCATCCAAACCATTCATAAAATCCATTTCTCAATCCAATTAGCATAACTCATTTAATATCCACATTCACAAACGAAAACACACACAAAAATAATTCTTTGTGTTATAATTTATGGTGGATCTTCATTTTCATACTCTATCACTTTAATGTTGGTACTTCAATAATGAAATCCATTCCATCCAACTCACAACTAACCATTCATAAATAAAAAAGACCAATCCAATTATGAAACCCATTTCAAAAAAAGAAATCATTTTATGGAAATGACCTTTAAAACAACATTTATTCATGTAATAACAAACATCAATTTTAAATTCATAATTTCCAATTCATGAAACAAATTTCACTTTAAAAAAAAACCAATTTGCATAATTTAAAAAACAAGAACTAAATAGGGTTTACAACATTCACTGAACATCTAATTTTCAATTCATACAAATAATGTCAAAAATTTATAAATATATCCATATTGTTATATAAATATTATTTGATATTAAAGCCATATATCTAACAACATATTTTAAAACATATAATTATACAAATTCTTTAACAAAATTGGATTTGATATTCCCAAATCCACCTTAGATCTTATTCTTCATCATAAAAATAACCACATATCATTATTATTATAATAATAAATCATGCATAAGTCCCCCATATATGTGATTTATGAATTCAAGATAGAGAAAAAGATGAAAACTAAGGAAACCCATATGAATGAGAATATACAAAATAATCAGGTTCTCCAAAGCACCAAGATTTGTTAATGGATTTATCTCAGATCAAGTGGAATGATCTCAATGGCCTTGGGGAGGAATGAAAATCATGGTATGTTCTATAATGGGGGGATATGGGGGTATAAATAATAATATGAATTAGATCCAAAAATTATGGATATACTTTTTTAATTCATCAAGGTTTATGATTACAGTTAAGAAATCGATGTGTAAACTATGCCCCAACCACTACCGCAAACACCCCTCACATTGTTTTATTATATGGTTAGACAAATGATAAACCGACTTTGATAAATTACTTTGTTCAAAATTACATTGTTTCACCAAAGTGGATTCATGGTTTTGCCAAATCATTCCCCAAATGTGCACCTACACAATAAGATATGTTTCTAATTTCACTGATTTTTGGATGTGTTTTAAAGTTTCAATTAATAATCAGCAAAATGTGAACCTATTTTAAAACTATAAAACTTTTCTAAAGCTCCTCCAAAACAACCAAAAAATAACCCAAATAATAAGTATACATTTAAAACATAAATAACTGGAAAATTACCTAAAAATAGGATTTAAAAATTTTCCCCCACCCAGTTATCCATTCTATCCTGAAAAAGTAGAAAACCACTATTTAATGGTAATAATTTAGGCCATTTCTCAATAATTATTTTGTCATGCTCCCACATTTCATCCATAATCTGACTATGTTTCTATAAACCCCCCACTATAAGTATTATTTTCCCATAAAATACTTTCTCATCCCCATCTCTATTTCACACATGCACATGAATTAATGAAGAATCATTCTCTAAGTCAGTGTAATCCCACAGAGTAACATGTTCAAAATCAGAATGACACTTCATCAGTTGAGATACATGGAACACATTATGAACTAAATTTTTATTTTTTGGGAAAAATAGATATTCCACCTCATCGAATTATTCCAATATCATAGAAGGGCCTATATATCATGGAAATAGATTTCCCTACCTCCTAAAATTATAATTCACAATCCTTATAGAGATTCTCAAGAACACATGATCTCTCACATCAAATGATGAGATTAATTTATTATGATTCGAACACAATTTTGGATGATAATGATCCATGAATATATTTTTCTTTATTTGTTGAATCTTTTCTATTGGTAAATTACTCAATGCTTGGTCCCAGTAGTAATGTCTCGCATATTTCATCCCAACATAATGAATAATGAAAATGATTTCCATACAATGATTAAAAATGAATCATATATATCAGGGCATGGTAACTGTTATTATATGATAACTCCACCAATAAAATGCGCTCCTCCGATCCAACAAAAACAATTGAACAAATATGAAGCATGTATTCTACATTTTATTATCCTTTAGAATTTTAAATCTATCTAAGGATGATATTTCATACTCATTGTGAACTTTTTCCCAAGGTATAGGTGTAAAAAAATTATTAAATTGATACATAATCCTATGATCTCAATCCAATACTATTGACACTGGTATGTCATTCCTCTTTTCCAACTCTTGGATATTGAATTTACAAAAGTCTTGTATTGTATGATATTCACACATATGAATGGTATGGGTTGAATTATTGTGTTTATCCATTAAAACCCATAAGGAATTATGGTTTAAAATAATATTTCGGATAGCTATCACAATATACATGTATATTTCCTCGCATTTCCACATAGCGATAAGTAATTACTAGAACATGTCCATTAGTGATCTTTATTTACTTATGTGATAGATGATGTATATCATAAAAAATCATTCACTTTTATTTTCATTAAAACCCACCAAAATTGCCGTTAATATTCCTTACACATATTTTTTATTCCATGATGAATATACCTTCATTAATGGTGGTAGTCATGAGGAATTTTAATATGAATGTGCATTTGTAATAAAATATGATCTAAAAAACATGGATCATCTATCTATCATCAATCCCTCAATGGTATCCCCACCACATTGTTTTGAACTCTTTGAAATGAAATATGAATCATATGTTTTTTGATATTTAATTAATTCAGCTAGATATTTATCAAAAAAACTAAGTAGAAATCTACAGCACAACCTCATTATTCAAATTCCATGTTCTTGTTATCTTTTACTGACAGCAACATCCAATAATCTAAAGCCTCATTTTCTATCTTACCATAAGTAATTATACATAATAAATCCACCATTGAATTTACCTTACTTTATGTATATATCATGTCAATTTAATAGATATGGATATACTCCATCCATAGTCATTGTCTCGGTTTAAAATATCATTGTGAGAAATTGTGTTACAAACACCTATGATCTGTGAACATCATAAATTTATCACAAAATAGAAAATGACACCATGTATTCAATTCATGGAACATAGATACAAATAATAAATTACATTTAATTTAGATAATCTTGTGAAACCAGAACTATAATGATCTATAATAATCAATATGATCTCCATGTATTAGAACACATCCCAAATCGAGATCAGTAATCTTTTCAATATAATACATAATCGTGTCCTAATTACGACAATATCATGATCAGTGATGATGTAAGTGGTATATTAATCACATGAAAATACATATATCATTATTCATTACATTTAAATTGAAAATATATTTTTTAAATCACTCTTAGGTGAAACTAGTCATGATAATTCATGAACAAAGCATTTTTAATTACCATCCAAAATAGGGAAACATTATCTCTAATGAAAATGTTATGAGATTTCGATGAAATTAGTGCCACTATATTCTCTGCATCCAAAAAAACAAATTTTTTACTTATTACATTGACATAGAAATGTACCTATTAAATCCAACTATCCCAATATAAATTTTTGGAAAACATACAAGGATCCCTCAAGATTACCAAAATAGTCTCAAAGTGTTTCTCATCCTTAAAATATTTATTTTCATAAACTAGTATTTCTTGTATAAGAACCACCACAAATGAACAAGATAAAATTGAAATAACTTGTTTATATATTCCATAAATATTTATGGTCCCTTTATAAAACAAAAATAATATTTCACAAAAAAAACATGTGTGCTGCCCCTGGATATTTACAAGGACTAATATATACTTTTTTTCCAATGATTAAAACTAGATATTAAATTCCCTTGATTAATTTTGTTCCACCTACTAATATGGAATTGATATTGAAATTTTATATGTCAGTAGATAAACCATAAGCTGAACTTCTATTGTGTGTCAAAACCCAGATAATTTCTAGATTAAAAATAGAAAATCTAAACAATAATTCTACGAAAACTTCTATCCCTGATCTCATCCACCAAAGTCATGTTCAATGCTTCCAACTATTATGAAATTGTTCCAACATTTTGTTCAAAAAACCCCATAACACATGATATTAAAATATGGTCTCCTCTAATGTGATTCTTTCCACCATCATAGGTTTTAAAACATTTTTTTCATGTAAAAAGACAATATGGTCATTGAATATTGTCAATAAATCTATAACCAGGATTCATCAATAGACCTAAAACTCAATCATAAAGAAATTATAAATAAATTAAGATCTATCAATAGTAGAAGTACACTTTTTAAACATAATGGTGCTATATTCTAATTGAGAAAAATGATTTTGATGTTTCAAATTAGAATACATTATCTAAACTTGTAACCCTGATATATCATGATCATGCTAAGTAATAAGATTATAGGATTCAACCATGTCAAAAAATAATTCCTAAGAGTATAATTCGAATGAAACATACCTCTCACTATCAATGATCTCAATTGATAATCCGTGGTAAAATTAATTGATCCATAAAATTGATTACTCTTTGTAATTTTTTCTTTATTGTCCAATTGTGATTTCACGACTTGATGTGTCATTGTATTCATATAATACTCACGGAAACATCAGTTCATCAGACAATAATGATTATTTTTTCGACATACCACTAAATAATACGACATATATGGTACATAAAACGTGTCCCAAACACTCGATCATAGAGCATAGCGATAATTGCACCAAAGATGCCCTATCTAGTTGAAATTGTGGAATGTATATGTTGTGTAGGAGAGTCTCTCCTCATGTGATCTGAATAACAACCTTGAAAACATATTACATAACTCTTGGGGTTTGGAGGAAGATTCACCAATCCAGCTATATAATTCTAAGGCATACCACATCCTTTGAATTAGATATCTCACTTTCATTTATTACCAATATTTATGATCACACTATTTCTCATATGTATCAACATTCCCCTCTTCCATTAGTTCCTAAAGAATCTCTCTCTTTCATTGTATCTCTATTGACTATCTCCATATTATCTGTTATATAAAGAAAACAAGTCTTCAATAGAATCACTCACAATCACCCTGATTCTAAAATTAATTCCTTCAAAGATGCACTAGAAATAATTTCCGAGGAAAAGAATTATAAATTTAGTAATTTTGATGCATACTCAGTCCCTGAGAGTACCTCAAGCATTTAGCTGAAAAAGTTAGTTGTTCTAGAAATCTTGATCATGTGAGGATATAGTTGTTTGTTGAATAATTTTTTAAAGTCCTATTGTGTAGTGTATCTATCTAATTTATCCTAAATGGCTAAATCCAACCACAAGTTTGGTAGATCCTCCAAAAAGTATTTTAAAAAATTCAATTTTAAATGATTTAGTGCAGATAAGAAATAAAATAATTGACTCATCCATTTCAACCACAACTCAACATTTTATTGTTCTAAATCACCCTAATATATGGGTGGATTCATATTTTGGTAAAGAATGTAATGATACACATTCCTTATTTCATCGCCTCTTTTCCATCTATAAACAACCTGAAATTCATATAAAATAATCCAAACCATTATTGAGTTCAAATGGGATAAAGGGTAACCATATTCTCAGCAACTTCTTCAAATTTAATTATATGATGTCTACCAGGTTCCATTTTATATAACCAATCAAAATTTCTATTATATCTCACCCTCTGAAAATTAATGGCTTTTTTATTTCAAATTTAACACATCACATTTTTAACATTATGAAATTAAAACATTCATCCATTTTTTCAATTCAAACAATTTTTCGAATTTCAACCTTACCCATTAAAAATCAAAACATATTCATCTATTTTAAAAAATTGAAACATTTTTTTTAAATCATAATTCATTTCCACAAATTAATTATTCCCAAATAAAGGAATTAATTTCTATAATGTATGTTTAACTCTTCACATCGGATAGACCCCTAAAAATGAGGTAACATGTCATAGGAGTTTCTTAAAACTCATTTCACCAAAACCTTAAAAACATGAAGTTAAGTATAAATAGGTTAGTTACACCACCTTGTTCTTAACATTTCATGTCCCAATGATATACTCATTTCTTAAAACTCAACTCAGTGGTTGAAGAATGATTATTTCCCAAATCCAAGATAGAAAATGAAATACTATTTTTTCAAAAATGAATGATGGGCTATAATGAATAATACCATTTTTAACATCACTCCACTCAACCTTTGGCTAGGTAAGAGGTAGAGGTGTTAGGGAACCTTAGGTGAAATTCCCCAAAAACTAATGTCTGAAAATAAATTACAAGGTTTTCATAAATAATTGGATGTTGTTTTTTTATTTTTAAGGTTAAATAACAAATACAAAAATACAAATAACTTAAAAAAAACTAAATGATGTAGAGAATAATTTAATACAACTCAATGTAATACCAAAATTCAATATAAAAAAACAAATACCAAAAACTATATCATAGTAAAAAGTATAAACTAAAAAAACCGGAAGACAAACAAGATAACCTATGAAACCCAAAAATGCTATAATATCCAAATCAACCATACATTCCCATGGTATCAGGATGAATCACAATCTAACATTGAAACCATTGCATTACTTATGTCTCTATATGCAACATCTAAAAAGGGAAAACGTTCCAAAAATATTGTGAGTATAAATCATAGTAGGATTTTCCCAACTGTTTTCTTTACTAATTCCACTAGTATGGAAAAATATATCAAAATTATATGAAAAACATTATAAAAAATAATAGAATGAAGTTCAAATAAAATTACTATAATGTGTTTCCAATAATATTCCATTTCTAATAAATTGTTTACCATGGAATTAAAATGACCAATTATTAAAAATATTTTAGTAATTCAATTGTCCTAACCCATTTTCTTCCACACACAAATACACAGTGACACAAACACACACTCAATATTTTTGTTTCAATTGATGGTGGAACTTCCCATCCATACTCTTTCTCGTTAATGGTGTCACTTAACGATCATTATCTATCCCATTCAACTCACTCCCAACCATTTATTCCAAAAATCATTCCAAAAAATTGTAACATACCATTCCAATAAAATTATTGTTTTACTGAAAACGCTTTTCCAAACACTTTTCAATAAAAAACTAACAATCATTTTAATAGAAGGAAATAAATTACGCATTTCACGATACAAAATTCCTAAATTTTACAAACCATCACTAAAGAGGGTTTCCAATAACCATTTCACATTAATTTCACAACTGAAAATAAAAAAATAAATTATTTGTAATATTTTAATTGTAGATCATACAATGTGATATGATATTCAATCCACATTCCTCAAAACAATGTGAAAACGAATAACTACACAACTTATTCAACAAATATGTCTTAGATTATCCAAATACAATCGTAGATATTTCTCCTATAATTAACACATCCAAATCTCAAAATTATATCAATAATAACTCACATGTCTATCCCTAATTTTAAATATATATGATCCAAAGAGATGGAATAAGAATAAATCTAAGAAATAACACCAAGAATGGGATATTTCCATACAATCTGGGCCACCAATTCACAAAGATTCATCAATGGATCACACCCATATCAAGGAAAATCTTACCCTCATCCTTTGGGGGAAAAGGAAATGGTGTAATGGACTGAGAGGTGTTTAAAAGATAAAAAATATTATAAATAAAAATAAAAATATATTTTTAATGATATTGAGTTTATGTGATAGTTATGGAAAACCATCTTCAAACCATGAAACAACCACTACCTCAAAATAACCCTCCCATGGTTGACTTGTATGGTAAGAAATTCCATACACCAACCATGAAAGGTCCCTATGTTCAACATTACATTGTTTCACTAGTGTGGCACATAGTTTGGCCAAACTTTTCACCAACACATTAACCTATGTTCTCCCTTAAATGACTTTCTTAAGGTGTTTCTTAGTTTCTGCTAACCATAATCAGACTGTAAACATTAATAAAATCCAAAAAACATTCCATAACTTATCCAAACATTTCCAAGCATAACCCAATTACATTATATTCCTAAAATACAAAATTAATGGTTTAATTATCTAAAACTAGGGGTGATACATTATTGATATAAAAAATCATATTGGTAGATTTATATATATAAAGGAAATGAATTTTCAAATTTTTTTCCATATAAAATTAAAATAAATGATGCTTTAGTATTGTTTATTCATCAATCATAAATTACAATGAGTTGTGATTCAAGATTAAGTTTGAGATGACTCTAAGCTACATGTTAAGGTTCCATGATACAGTTTTACACACATGAGTATTTTTCTAACAAATATTAAATTAATGTATTTCATATAGAAATTTAAACTGCGATATTTCTATTATCAGTTTTTGAAATAACTGGAGTCCTTTTTTCGTTTAAATAAGACATAATAAATAATTCAAATGAGTTTAAATTTCATTATATAATAATTTATATAAATTTTTCTTAATCTATATATATTTTTATGAGATGAGTTAAATATTTAATTATTATGGAAATTTTATAATTATTATGAAAATAATATTTGAATATTATTTTGATATTCTATTAGTATATAGAAAATTATAATGTAGAATCAAATTTGATAATTATTATATCAATGATTGTGATATGTTGGGGAAAACATCAATGTCCAGCAATAATAAATATCGAGAACAAAGAATCCAATACATGATATTATTGGGGAGAAATAATATGTGATAAAATCTCGGTATTCATTGGTTGAAGATGAAAAAATTCCAACCTTAGTGATTACAATATTGAGTAAGAACCAATTCAATTGTAATTTTGAGTGATTATTAAATATTTTATGATATTATTAGGGCTATAATCTATCAAATTTCAAGGGGATTGTCTTAAAAATATTTCCAGTAGAACAAAACATTATATTGTGGGAGATCTATATCAACATTTGAAGAAAATACACGATGAAGGGTGAGTAATTATTATTTTAGAAAAAAAAATTATATTGGATAGTGTCACAAACCAGATATAGTCTCCACCCAGAACAACACTTGACCCAGTCTAAGAAAAGTCTTGAGGGGATTTCCCTATCCCAATGGGATGGAAAAATTGTCTGGAAATCATAAATAACTCTTTCAGAAGGATTTAATTATGTTTTTAAACATAAAACAACCAAAAAATGAATCTGAAAATATAATCCAACAATACATTAATAAAAGAAATTTAATTGAATTACATTATTTAAAAATTACCCAAGGTCTTCACAATTTGTAAGGAGTAGCAAGTAAAACACTATAACCACCATAGGATAAGGGGAAATCACACACAATACTTCTCCACGGTACCATACAAACGAAATAGGAGAACACCATGAACCATTTTCACAAGGGACCTTTACCTTTCCTATAGAAAACATTATCAAGTCTACATACACACAAAGGTGTATATTGGTTGTTTGAATAACCCAAAATATGATATCACCCAAAAATATACCACATGAAAAACATTTTAAGACTAATATCTTATATGTTTTAAGAAAAGAGAAATGATAGAACAATTTCTGAAAGGTCTATCATTTAATGAAAATAGTTTTTTAGAGAGATACATTGAATGATCTAAAATTTAAAATAAAATTTAACTTCCACTTAATTTTCCATAAAAATAATTGTATTCTTATGGTATGTACAATATATTTAATGAGAAAAAGTCAGGGGAACACCCCTAGGCACTAACTCGATGTGGGGACCTAGGTACATAGTATCTCTATTGGTAATCAACCATAACCAAGATTTATCTCATGCATGACACACTAGGAGGGGAAACCCCAGGGGTAAAGGTATACCCAAACACCATCCTATATTATTTAGTATTGACATCATCATATGTTCTAATAGAAATCAAGACGATTCCATGATATGATAACAAGAATACGAGTCCACATCTTCCCACTTAGATGAATGATACGAGCGCAGCGGAAGCGTGTGAGTGGATGTGCCAACTTGGATTTTTTTCATTGGAAATGATCAATCTGGGATCAATACGACGATAAACGCCAGTCTCCACGGATCGAATCATAGGAAAAGACAAAGAGGAAGGTTTGTCCCGGAACAACAAACAAGGATCGTTACAGGTTGATTATAATTGATTTAATTAATTATAATGAAATGACTTTTGGGTGTTATTTCTTCCTTGATGTTCTTGATCACATTTTCAATGTGATCCATCGTTGAGTCATAGAATCCAAATGTAGACTCCCTCTAGTGGTGATCCACATGTTTACCTCATATCTCTGGATGTCGCCAAATGATTCTTCGGGTGCTAGAATGGAGAATCCTTTTCTTGCATTGTCTTCCTTAGTTTGTCTTGATCCGATGGAAGAGGATCTCTCTCGGTCTTGAGAGAGTTCTTGGTGGAAGAGGTTCATTCGGCCTTGGAAGAATTATCCAGAGATGTTGTGTGTCTGGAAAGAGTTGGGGTTGTGAGGATATTTATAATCGGGTGTGCGAGGTTATAGATTTATGACAATAAATAAACGTGTTACGCATTTTATTTATTTCATTAACTCTTATTGAAATCCCCATTTCGAATAGTTAATTCCTTTACATTCTCTTATGATGATTATAATAAATATAATTTAAAACAATATTATATCTTCAAAATCCCTATTGGAAAAACAACACGGTGTGTATTAATAAATACATGGTGTGTACTTGTATTTCATTGAAAACTACACGGCATGTATATTCAATGTACACGACGTGTATATCTTGTTTTCATTTATTCATTTACTTCCATAAAGTAAACTACATGGAGTGTAATTATTAATACACGGTGTGTACTTGTTTTCCATGAAAAACTACACGGCGTGTAATCTTTAATACAAGGTGTGTATATCTTGTTTTTCATTTCCTTTTTCCTCCATCATTAAAACGATTTAGGGTTCCTTAAATAATAATTAAACCACGTCTGGGAATAATCTATATTCAACTTGAGATATATGAATACACATAGTGTGTGATCATCTAGGCCTCTTTCTCGTTGGCATTAGGCGGGCATGCCCGAAGTCCAAGATTACTGTCTAGCAACGGGTCAAGGCACCCAAGAGAAATAAGTTGATGCCGCATTGACGTATCACCACATATGAACGCTTATTATGTAATTTAATCCATTTTTCTCGATATCTCATCAAGCAGGATTCATGGCAGTGTCATAAACCTATATGCTTGATGCGTCATTCTTTGACAACCTGAAATAAACTCATTGTTCACACCATGGCCATAGAATTTAATGCGACATTTCTATTTCAATAAAAGGGTTGGGATATCAACTTCCATAAATGGATGAGAAAAATCCTTCCTCTACTTATCCATTAACAACATGTCACTCGTGACGCACCCAACGTACCCTACTTCCCTCCAATTTTCTGCGTGACAATTTTCATCAGTAAATCTAAGTACGCGAGTCATGTAATGAGTTAATGATAATCTTACAATCTAAGGACCATTACACACACTCGTAGAAATAAATGTCCGATGAAACCAAGAAATGCGCAATAGCTACTGGAGGGTCCGTTCTCATAATCCCCCATCATGGAGATTACCATGTGCGAACTCCATGAGAGAGAGTCTCATCTTCTTACGAGTACTCGCACATGATGGTTTGAATACTATGTGTCCTATCATAGTATGTCATCCAACCGTAGAACATTATTTAAGAATATTGTTATAGAATTTCAAGGTTCTCATCATAGTGGGGATCTTCCATGACCTTATCAATGCAACAAATATTCCAGGACATTATTATATTATATTCATGTAGAACAATGAAAAATATATAATAAGTAAACATTTATGTAATCAAAGTAAAAAACAGTTCTTTCTCAGGACACAAACCCTTACAAACTCCCACTTAGACTAGAGCCAACTGCCTATGACTTTTAGTCTTCTAGACCTCACATGATGATCATGTTTCTGCTGAGTCAAGGCTTTAGTCAATGGGTCTGCCACATTGTCGTCCGTGGAAATACTCTCACTGCAACTTCACCTCTCTGAGAAAAAATCTTCAAGAGATGATACTTCCGACGTATGTTCTTTGTCTGCTGATGTGACCTTGGCTCTTTAGAAAGTGCCACCGCTGCAGTATTATCACATTAGAGCATGATAGGATCATTACTTCTTGGTACTACATCCAGCTCTTGGTCGATGCTTCGCCTACATACGACTTCTTTAGCTGCCTCATAAGCTGTGATATACTCGGACTCCGCTGTAGAATCTTCCACCACACTTTGCTTTGTGCTCTTCCATCTCACTGCACCTCCATTCAAACTGAAGATGAATCTAGTATGCGAATTCATTTCATCTTGATCAGTCTGGAATCTAGCATCTACATGCCCTCTGATGACTAGTTCCTCATCTCCTCCATAAACCAGGAACACATCCTTAGTACGCCTCAGATACTTAAGGATAGTCTTGACTACCATCCAATGGCAGTCTCTTGGATCAGCTTGATATATTCCTACCGCACTTAATGTGTAAGAAACATCTAGCCTCGTACATAGCATATCATACATGACCGACCCAATCGCGGATGCATATGGGATCCTTTACATTCTCTTTCTTTCCTCATGTGTCTGAGGACACATTTTCTTGGAAAGATGAATTCCATGTGACACTGGAAACAATCCCCTCTTGGACTGTACCACACTGAATCTCTTCAGTATCTTGTCAATGTATGTACATTGACTCAGGCCCAAAATTCTCTTGGATCTATCACGATGGATCTTGATCCCAAGAATATATGCTCCCTCGCCCAAGTCATTATTGGAAAAGAATTTATGCAACCATGCCTTAACTGACTGTAAGAAAGGTACTTTTTTTCCAATTAGTAATATGTCATCAACATATACTATTAGGAAAATGACTGCACTTCCACTAAACCTCTTGTAGACACAAGGCTCAAATTCGTTCTTGAAAAATCCAAATTCCATTACAGCTTCATCAAAACTAATGTTCCATGACCTTGATTCTTGTTTTAATACATAAATGGATTTCTGCAACTTACATACCTTGTTGGAATCCTTTAGAGTCACAAACCCTTCAGTTTGTGTCATGTAGACATCTTCGTGGAGGTTCCTGTTAAGGAATTCTATTTTGACACCCATTTTCCAAATTTAAAATTCATAGTAAACGGCAATGGCCAATAGGATTCTGATGGATTTCAGTATCTCAATCGGTGAAAAGGTTTCATCATCATCAATTCCTTGACGCTGTGTAAAACCTTTTGCAACCAGTCATGCCTTATAGGTGCTGACTTGCCCCTCCATGTCTAGTTTTTTCTTGAATACCCATTTATTACCAGTAGGATTTATATTAACTGGAGGATCTACCGAAATCCATACTTTGTTTTGGAACATGGAATCCATTTCAAAATTCATGGCTTCTTGCCACTTGACAACGTCTGTGCCTTCAACTACTTCCTTGTAGGTAAAAGGATCATCATTGCCTTCTAATAATGAGTCACCATCCTCAGTGACAAGAAAAGCATATCGTTCTGGTTATCTCTCCTCTCTCGTGCTTCTACACAGTTCTTGTGTCTCTGAAATAGATTGTTCTTCCACAGGGCTTTGTGGAATCTATTCTTGTACCAACTCTTGTGTGTCTTGATCCTCGACATCATCGAAGTCTATCTCGCTCCCACTATTGTTTTTGGAGATGTGCTCCCTCTCAAAGAATATGGTGTGTCATTCCACTATAACCTTTTTTTCTAAGGGGTTGTATAGGTAATATCCCCTTCTTTCATTGGGATATCCTATAAAGATACACTTTGTGCCTCGGGGTGCAAGTTTGTTATTTTAAGAGGCCTTAACAAAATTTTCACTACCCCACACATGTAAATTCGATAACATGGCTTTTCATCCACTCCATAACTCGTATGTAATACCATTTATCGATTTAGTTGTTACTTAGTTTAATATGTGTGCTGATGTTTGTAATGAATATCCCCAAATGGATAATGGAAGACTCGCATGACTCATCATTGATCTCACTATGTCCAATAGGGTGCAGTTCCTCCTTTCACTTACACCATTCCACTGAGGTGTGTAAGGAGGAGTGAGTTGAGATAGAATCCCAAACTCCCGTAAGAAAATAATGAAGTCCTAATTAAGATATTCTCTTCCTCTGTTTGATCGGAGTTCCTTAATTTTCATACCAAGCTTGTTCTCAACCTCTTTCTTGTATTATTTGTACCTATCAAAAGAACTTGACTTATACCTCATTAAGTAGGTATATCCATATCTACTAAAATCATCAGTAAAAGTTATGAATTATGAGAACCCACCCCTTGCCTCAACAGGAAATGGCCCACACACATATGTGTGAACTAATTCTAGAAGCCCTTTATCTCTTTCTCCATTCCCACTAAATGGGGTTTGGTCATTTTTCCTTTTAAACACGCATGACATTCTCCAAGTGGTTTTAGTTCGAAAGAATCAAAATACCCATCTTGATGTAGTTTTTTCAAACGCTTCTCAATGACATGACCTAGCTGGTGATGCCAATGTTGGGTGTGGTATGAGTCATGTGAATTTACTTTTTCCTCGATTTACATTACTTGGTTTGTGTAGTCTATCACATAAAGGCTGTTATATAAATGTGCCCTGCCAAAACAAATGTTATCTTTAAAAAAGTAGCAACATTCATATCCAAACATGAACATGAATCCATAAGTATCTAATCTGCATACTGAAATAATGTTTTTAGTTGTAGAAGGCACATAATAACAACCCTTTAACAAAAAGATCATTCCAGCTGGCAACGTGAGCTGCTAGTCCCCGACAGCTACAACAGCAAGTCTGGCTACATTGGCTTCTCTTAGATCTACCTCCCCTCGATCAATCTTCCTGAATCTACGTGGTTTCTGTATTTGGATACGGATGTGATCACCACAAGTAGTATCTAATACCCAATTAGTAGAAACAGATATATTTGATTTGATAACAAACACACCTGAAGCTTCCCCTTTCATCCTTGGCTAGGTGCAGTTTTTCTTCCAGTGGCCCTTTATGCCACATGTGAAACAAACAACATCATGTTCCTTTGCCTCCCCATTGATCTTTTTTTCTTGGAAGGCCTTGAGGAATCTTTGGGCTTAAAGATCTTCACCTTCCCTTTCCTTTTATTCACCATAAGGATAGAATGATTTTCACGCTTCATGTTATTGTCCACATGGAAAATAAGGATAACATGATCAGATAGAGAATTATCAGTGTTGTTCATGTTGAAATTAAAAACAACATTTGAGAAGATCTAGGGGAGTGATGCAAGAATGAGATAGGTACCCAGTTCTTCGGGGAGTTTAAACCCTCGAACCACCAAGCACTCGATGTATCCAATGAGCGTGAATACATGAGGCCCAGCTGGGGCACCCTCTCCAAGCTTGCTCTGAAATAGATCCTTGGAGATCTCAAACCTTTCCCATCTTCCTCTCTCCTGGTATAGACCACAAAGGGGCTCAATCATATTGTAGGAATCCGTGTCTTCATGAGACTTCATGAGCTCACTAGACATAGATGACAGCATCTAACATTGAACTTCAAGAGCATCGTTCAAATTTTGATCATAGACCAGAAAATCTTCATCAATCACCCTTGGGGCAGGAAATCTGGAAGCGAGGACTCTAGCACGTAAAACTTTCATTCATGGTGTAGGATAACCCAAAGGAACTTAAAACATTCCTGAAAGTTACTGCCGATGAGGATATTTTCTTTATCCACAATTGATCGCAGAGAAAATGTGGTTGATGAGTTTGTCATCTTGATTCTATAATTTAAAAGAGCAGATTTATTAGTACTTTCTTTGATTACATTTTATGAGAAATAATAAATTTTATCAAGTCTCCCACTATTTTATCAAATCTCAATGGCCCTCACCATTGAACTCGGAATGTCCAGTTGCTTTGACATTCTAGGGGAAGGGCTCCATATTCCCCTTCGCATAACCCCAACAAGGGTTGTTCAAGCTATTTGAAGGTATTTAGGTAGGCCGGTCTTTTCCAACTGTGAGCTTAAAGTTCCTTGATCTGTTTATTAGACTCCCCAATCCAGAAATCCTGACATGGATTTCATCAACTCTTGCCTCCAATATTACATCAAGTCTAGAAAGGTCTACTTCTCTTGATGTAATATGGTTAAGTAAACCTAAAACCTTTCATAAGGGCTTCCATTATAAAAGTAAGTGTCCCAACAAGGGTTGGTCAAACACATAGTTTTATTGAGTCATTCCATTAATCAAGTAACGGAAGGATTGGTTTGACATAATATGGTATTTGAGGGATTTTAATATTTATGCATAGTTTTGAATTATCACAAGCTTGTTAATATTAAGTGATGCTTTTTTAAGTTATTAACCATGTTCTGATAGTGTTTACGCATAGTCCGGTTTTTTTTGTATTCCATCTTTGCATGCTTGTTCATTTTATTATTTATGTGATCGCAACAACACATACATAATAAAGAAACCATGCAATCAGATAGAAATAAAATAATATGGCATGATCATGAGCTTCTATTTGGTTAGCTTATCTAGTAGTTTTGAAAAGTTAACCTTGACCTAGGGAAAACACCTTGAACTTGATGGTTCGTGTTTTGCAGCTCCCACCTATCCACCTTGGTATCTTCTTGCATCGGTTTCACCTTGGTTTTGGGATTTGAACTGTCTCCTCTAGCTTGGGAGATCCTCTATTACATGGCTTTACATTAATGAAACCATGGGAACGCAGGCCCTACATTTTATTGGAAAAAGGCTCACAGACCAACAAATTTAAATTAAATAAATTCAAATGAAACAATACACATACAAAGTGTCTTTGGTCAAGCTCATGATCATCCATAGCATGCAACGACATTTACGCATATTTAGAATTCAAATTCTTTTAATAATTCTTTCATTTAAGATAAGTCACTCTTAAATTCAATTAATTATGATCTTATAATTAATCAATTCTTTTTCTTAAATTCATTTCTGAATTTCTTTGAGATTCTTCTCATACATATTCCTTGTATGGGTCTTTGTACATTGGAGGAAACCATGTGAAATTCCATTTCTGTAAAGTACACAGCGTGTAGTTTATAATTACACGGCGTGTATTTTTTTTCACCCTTTATCCAAAGTACACGCCGGGGGATTTGGTGTGTTTTCTTTACTTTGGAAATTTTGGAGTACACGGCGTGTAGATGAATCATACATGGCGTGTATATCCTATTTATGCGGTAACCGGCTTGGTAATCCTGTGTACGTGGTACGCGGCTTATCCTTGTACATGGTTTCAACTAGGCCAGAACGGACTACTCGTCGTGTTTCTCCAACACACACGTCGTGTATTCTGGTTCTATGCGCCATTCAATTCTGGTCAACACGGCGTGATTAATATTTTGGAATATTCAATTCACACATCGTGGTTTGGAAGACCAGTGCTAGTTCATCTAACCAAAGTACACGATGTTTAGTTTTAATTACAGGCCGTGTAATCCCGTGTTGTAGAGACAGAAAGAGTGGCTCCTCCAGATGAGTTCCTCGTTTTTAAAATTAAAAGGTCATTTCTGTGATATGAATCAAGAAACAAAGGAGGAATAATAGATCACGTTTATTCACATTAATAGAACGATATATTTTGATTTGAATAAAATATAAATTCATAAATTATCAACGAAAATTAAATAACTATAATCAACGTTACAACCTCCCTCTGATACCATTTGAAGGTTCTGGGTGCAGCGGAAGCACGTGGGTGGATGTGCCCACTTAAATTTTTTTCATTAGAAATGATCAATCTGGGATCAGTATGATGATAAATGGCAGTCTCCATAGATCGAATCACAGAAAAAGAAAAATAAGAAGGTTTTTCCTGAAACCACAAACAAAGATCGTTACAGGTTGATTATAATTAATTTAATTAATTATAAAGAAATACCCTTTGGTTTTCTTTCTTAGTTGATGTTCTTGATCACGTTGTCCATGTGATCCATCATTGCGTCACAGAATCCAAGTGTAGACTCCCTCTAGTGGTGATCCACACATGTACCTCGTATCTTTGGACGTCACCAAAGGATTCTTTGGGTGCTAGCGTAGAGAAGCCTTTGCTTGCGTTGTCCGCCTTAGACCGTCTTGATCCAATGTAAGAGGATCTCTCTTAGTCTTGAGATCATTCTTGGAGGAAGAGGTTCATTCGGCCTTGAAATAATTCTCTAGAGATGTTGTGTGTCAGAAAAGAGTTGGGGTTGTGAGGATATTTATAATCGGGTGTGTGGGGTTATAGAGTTATGACAATAAATAAACGTGTTACGCATTTTATTTATTTCATTAACTCTTATTGAAAACCCCATGTCGAATAATTAATCCCTTGACATGCACCCATGCTGATTATAATAAATATCCTTTAAAACAATACTATTTCCTCAAAATCCTGACTGGAAAAACTACTAGGCGTGTACTTGTTTTTCATTGAAAACTACATGACGTGTACATTCAATGTACACGGAATGTATATCTTGTTTTCATTTATTCATTTCCTTTACATAAAAAAACAACACAGTGTGTAATTATTAATACACGCCATGCAATTGTTTCCCATGAAGAAATACACGTCATGTAATATGTAATACACGGCGTGTATATCTTGTTTTTCATTTCCTTTTTCCTCCATCATTAAAACAATTTAGGCTTCCTTGAATAATAATTAAACCACATATGGGAATAATCTTTATTATACTTGAGATACTTGAATACACATAGTGTGTGACACTCTAGGCCTCTTTCTCGTTGGCATTAGGCGGGCTTGCCTAATTTCCAAGACTACTGTATAGCAACGGGTCAAGTAACCCTAGAGAAAGAAGTTGACGCCGCATTGATGTATCACCACATATGAATGCTTACTATGTAATTTATTTCCTTTGTCTCGATATCTCATCAAGAAGGTTTCATGGCAGTGTCATAAACCTATATGCTTGATCCTTCGTTCTTTGACTACCTGAAAAAAACTCATCGTTCACACCATGGCCATGGAATTTAATGTGACAGTTCTATTTCAATAAAAGGGCTGGGATATCAACTTCCATAAATGTAAGGGACAAATCCTTCCTTGACTTATCCATTAACAACATGTCACTAATGATGCACCCAACGTACCCTATTTCCCGCCAACTGTATGCGTGACAGTTTTCATTAATAAATCTAAGTGTGCGAGTCATGACATGAGTTAAGGATAATCTTACAGTCTAAGGACCATTACTCATGCTCGTAGATATCAATGTCCGATGACACCAAGAAATGAGGAATTAAAAATGGTGGGTCTGCTCTCATAATCCCCCATTTTGGAGATTACCAAGTGCGAACTCCATGAGAGAGAGTCTCGTCTTCTTACGAGTACTCGCACATGACGATCTGTATACTATGTGTCCTATCATAGTATGTTATCCAACTGTAGAACATTATTTAAGAATATTGTTATAGCATTTCAAGGTTCTCATCATAGCGGGGATCTTCCATGACCTTATCAATGCCACAAATATTCCAGGACTTTATTATATTATAGTCCTACAGAACAATGAACAATATATAATAAGTGAACATTCATGTAATCAAAGTACAAAACAGTTGGTTCTCAGGACACCAAACCTTACACTAGATAACTTGGTTTCCCAATTTGTGCTCAAATATGTTATGCATGTTTTAAAAAACTATTTTTACTTAAGAATACAGTTTTTCAGTAAAAAAACACACCAAATAGTACCCAACATGTTTTTCACCCTTTGTATAACTCTATAAACCGTTAAAAAATTTCATAAAACAATTTCATGAATTAAAATAAGGATTTTGCACCAAATCCATTTTAAAACCCACTTTCAAGGCCAAATATACCCCAAAACAGTACCTAAAAAATATTTTAAATCCTATAAACATTTAATAAATTATTTAAATGTATTATAAAATTCCCACAAATGATACAACATGAGTCAAACATTAAAAACACACAATTTCATGTAAAAATAAAACATTAGAATCAAATGACTACCCAATTATATAAAATAAATCACTACACACAATAGGTACAAAAAATTCAGGGATGTTCAATCTAGAATTATGACTCATTAGAGAATGATTACACAATTAAAAACCTATCGTAGATGTCAAATACCACAAATCATTGTGAGAAACTTCAGTCGCACCACCGCTGCACAACAAGGGCATGAAAATGAACTATAATCCACAAGATTCACCAACGAAACTTAAAACTATACACTATGTATGAATACATAGTTTATGGACATCTAGAAAATCAAGAAGGAGGGAATAAACTATAGAGATAAGGTATATAAAAATGGGGAATCACTTACTTGAAGAATCTTGATGTTTCCCCCACTAAAAACCCAAACAAATTTGGTTTCCAAAATAAATTAATGGATATTGGGGGGGCTTCCTTGGATGCTAAGGTTTAATGGGTGAATAAAGGGGTGATATATCATAATAACAGAAATGGAACACATGTAATAACAAATAAATATCAATGACCTAAACACATGTGCATGGTTTTTCTGCACAGTTATGTAAACCGTACGTCTAAATCGTGTAGCCTATTTTGGCCACCAAAAAACCTATATTTTCGTCCAAATTTCAATGGGGGTTAGGCGAAACCTAAAGGTAAAGATTAAAAAGAATAAAAGATAAAAATAACTAAAAATAAGGTCATAGATGTTATAGTTCTTCCAACCCTAAAAAACATTATTCCCCAGAATGTCAACTAGAAGCTTGATCAGAAAGCAAGAAATGATACTCTTTCTCCCCCGATGACATCTACTCCCAAGTCACATATAGATCATTCCCATGCCTCCAGAGGACCTGGAATAGTGCAATATATTTCTCACAAGTAACATTCTATTGGAAATCCAATAATAGCACTAATCTCTCAAACATAGATAAATTGGGCTCAATTCCCAACTCTTCCCAACTATGCACCTTGGATAGATCATGGTTGTGCTTATTTAATTAGGATATATGGAATAAATTGTGAATAGATTTTAATTTATAAGTCTAGGATAAAATTTATTCCACCTTTTCAATTATCTTGGTGATCTCAAAAGGTATAACATACCATGGAGTTAGCATTCCCTTTTTTCCCAATCGATGATGACACAAAAAAGGGGCCACCATCACAAATAACTAATAAAACACAAAACCTCAAAATATCAACACCCCTAATCAGGATAAGATTTTTTGTCACTCTGAGATGTAAATAACCATTTTTTAATTAATATTACCTTCTCATATGTTTCTTTTATAAAGTATGTCCCCAACATTGAGGTCTCACCTACCTCAACCCCACACATAGTGGACCGACTAGACCTATCATAGAGCGCCTCAAATGGAGCCATTCCAGTAGAATATTTTTATATATTAATATAAGATGAGTATACCAATCCTAAATGGTTATACCAAGATCCATTGATGTCCATGACCCATTCATAAACCTTGTCATTAATAATATTATTTATGTTCTCTCTCCGACCATCCGTTTGAGGTTGGTATGTACTTTTCATCTTAATCTGGAACCCCAAATCCTAATAAACGACATCACAAAACCAAGAGTTAATAAATGGGTCTCTATCTATAATAACTGACGACAGAACACCATGATTCCTCAATACCTCTTTAATATACTGTTGTCCTAGCACATCCAGTTTAGATGTATCTCTGATTGGAATGATTTAGATGAATTGGTTAAATGATAAATCACTACCCACATATAATAATAACCATGAGGAATAGGATGTAACACAAAAATGAAATCCATGGCGGCCTTAACCACTTGTAGGTTGGAATAGGTAATGGATAAAAGAAAATGGAGGGCAACTGATTTTCATCCTTCACCTTCTGACATGTATAGTATCTCGACAGAATGTCAGCTATGTCTCATCTCATACCAAGACACCATAACTACTGAAAAACATCATAATAAATTTTTTGGAACTAGGATTAAGGGTCCCTGAATATTGGTCACTATCCATTATCCCAAACTTTCTTAGAGAAAACGTCACCACTGAACTATCCTTCAAGATAAAAATTCCCTCGGTAGATAAAGACCAATCAGAAGGCATCTTAAAATAATGAAGAAACTACATCAACCATTGAACTTGCCCCTCACTGGGATGATCCAGTTGATTCATTTCTAAATGGGAAGGATTATACAGAAAACATTCATGAAAATTACATCCACATTTCCTCTTGATCTCAATATGCATCTAATTAAAAAGCCCCATTAGAGTTCACTCATCATTTTACTTCCTCAAAGATTGCATTGTAACTTTATTTCTTAAGGAATTAGATAACACAAAAAAATTTCTAGGGGTGTAAATGTTATCAATGTAAAACACCAATATATACATGATCTAATGGTTCTACCATATATTTATATCCTTTTGTGATAAGATGTATTCCAAGATGTTATAATCACAGTAGACCATAAACTTCTCCACAATGATCCAAGATGTTATAATCACAGTAGACCATAAACTTCTCCATAATGATGTAGTTACAAAAAGTATTCAATGCATGCATAACTGCTTCCAACTCCAAGTCATGGGTCGAGTAATTATTTTCATGTTGTCATATTTGGAGAGATATATCTTCCACCACATTATCACCTTATATAAGAACACACCCTAGACCCATACAACATGTATCGCCATACACTACATAACCATTTCTGGAATCTAGAATGATCAACACTGCGACAATAGTCATCCACCAATTCAACTCCTGGAAGGATTCATAAGATTCTGAGGACCATTTAAACTCCAACCCTTACCAGGTGATCCTGATCATTGGAAAATAATGATGAGTTACATAACGAACAAACTGCATATAATAACCTACCATGTAAACGAAACTCATAATCTCGACAACATTCTTCTACTTCTACCATTAAAAACATCACTGATCTTATTGGGGTCCACTAAAACCAATATTATGAGATTACATGACCAATGAAACATCATCTCTATGATCTATAAAGTGAACTAAAACAACTTTTCATATAGGCGATGATTTTTCATAGTAACAAAAATGATCAGTAGGTTATTCTCATGCTCCTACTTAAAACTAGAATAAAAAATGATATCATCCCCCAATAACACAAAAAAAAGAGTCAAGTTATTGGTAGAACAAAATATTCATGGGTTCCATAAAAACTTCATTAGAACTATTCAACCCAAAACTCAAGACCAAATACTAAAAGTAGTTATCCTTGATTCTGAAAGCAGGTTTCGAGATATTCATCTCTCTCACCCTGACATGGAAGTAACCCGTATTAAAATCTATCATGGAAAAACATTCCAACATCAACATATCAATCATGCCATCAATTTTGGGAAAAGGATAATTTTCATGATGGTTTCATTATTCAGATTTCAGTAATCAATGTATATCTAGATGGACCCGTCATCGATCTTCACAAAAATAACATGAGTAACCCAATGATTCTTGATCGGGAAAATGAATCCTTTAGATTCCAAATCACCGATTTGTATCATTAATTACCTAAAAATAGTGGGGCATATGATATAATGGATGAGATATCAGCTCTGTTCCTAGCACCAAATCAATGAGGAACTCCACATCCTGCTCCAGGGGAAAGCCAAAAAAATAATCTGGAAACACCATCGAGAACATATCCACAACATTATGTAATAAACCATCAAGATAACTAACATCATCCCCTATAATGGTTGATGATAACTATGATATAATATTTCTTAATTATGGGAGTGTATGTCCCACATGATAGGAATGAGGACCCCATTCCCCCATGAAAGATCTGAGGACTCCCATCATGTACCATTAAACTCAACCGCTGCCTATAGAAATCAATATAGTCATGAAATTACACAATCCAAATCATTATGATGATTACATCGAAATGTTAAATCTCGAATACTAGGAGGTCTTCCTCCATCTCAATCGTGGACACAAAAGGCGTAAACCACGAGCACCTAAGACCTTACTCTTTCTTCTTACACAACAGTGTCACCAAATCCATCACAAAATAAAAAATGAAGTTGGAAAATTCTGTAGGTTTTAAAAATGGGTGGATATAAAAGAAAAATTTCAACTAGAATCAAAGGAAAAATAATCAAAAGGAGATGTAATCAATATGGTACCTTGAACTATTGAGGTCCCTACATCCAATTCCACCTGTTCGTGATCCAGCGCATGGAGATGCCTCATCTCCTCATGAGAATCGCTACTCAAATGTGGATCTTCAATGAGCTGGATATTCCTAGAAGATGATAATTTCTATTACCATAGACACCAAACTGATATCCCACTTCCATATATAGCTCAGACGGAACTGACCCTCCCCTATACTCCACAGATCATTCCTCATTCTGAAGGGAATGTTTCACCTTTCAAAAGAAATAAATCTTCCCCATAAATCAACAATAATAACAAGAAATAAGATGATATGTCATGAATTATAGGTACACCATGTCCTTCCGCACTAGATGAACAAGAAAAAACACCCATCAGAAGTAACAGATGAGAATTTCCAAGGAGGGTTTCTTGAACTACCACCTCCCTTCTGCACCTTCTCCACTCTCTTATTTTTCTCCTTAGATGAACTACCACTTCCCAACATTTATACCTTGATAGATAAAATATTCCTCCAATTTTGATCAATCTCCACCATACAGGCCTAATCAACCACAACAACATAGGTATTCAGCTTGAATTTGAATACATGAGAATATATTTCTACCTGCAAACCCCTATTGAACTTTTGGGACTTCGTCTGCTCATTAGAGACAATTTGAGGTGCATATCAGACTAGATTGGGGAATTAGTTTTCATATTCCTTTAATGATTGATACCCATATATGATTTCCATAAACTCAGGATATTTGGAATAATCCATGTCTTTTGGAAAATTCCTATCAATGAATGCAACATTGAAGTCCTTCGAGATCATCATCTCAGGCTTCGCATATTAATGCTCTAATTCCAAAAACCTCTAATGAGGACCTTCTTATAGAAATGAGTCAAACATCAACCTAATCCCCTCAGGTTTATTAAGGAACGAAATAATTCATTTGATCCTGTCAAGTCACTCTACTACTTCCTGAGGCTTCATGCATCCTTGGAATGTATGAGGCTTGTTCTTCAAAAACTTCTAGGATTTTTACTTCGTAAGACCATGTTCATGTTATCTAACTATTGTAAGAGTGGGAAACACTCACTACCCTAGTTCATAGAAATCCCAAACCACAAATTCTACTAACCTCTAATGAAGTGGTGATGGGGATATCTCTCTTTCTTCCTCCTATTGGTGCCTCAGAGATTTTCGGGGAGGCATGTTGCTACAAAAAGGAAACAATCACAAGATAAAACATCAATGAAAAATTATGAAAAATCATAGTTATAAAAAAAATAAAAAAAAAATGAACTCAACAAAACAGTGAAAAAATACTTCTTCACCCCCAACCAATGCCCACATATAGTCTACAGCCCGCACATCCCACTTAGAGGAGAAGTAAAATAGAGAAATCCAATATCCCATGGTGACATGAGGTCTATCATGAGAGGAGATGGTAAGGAACCCTAATCACACTAATATCTTGAAGCCCCAATAGTCCAAACTCATGTCTAACCAGACTCACATAAAATAATATAACCCAAGGAGCATAATTATGCTCTGATACCATTTTGTCACAAACTAGATGAGGTATCCATCCAAACAGGCCCTCAACTTGCTCCATTGAATGTCCTGAGGGGTTTTCCTTATCCCCGAATGCAGCAAATGTTCCTGGGTATCATAAATAATTTTTTTTTGAATTATTTAACTTACATTAGAAACATAAAACTACCAACAAAAAAATAAATTGAATCATAAAATTCTATCCAAAAAGTCGTTAATAAAAAATTCCAAATTGAAATACATAGTTTAAATAGTATGTAAGGGGGCAAAAATTAGGAAGGAAAATAATGTACAACCCAAGAACCACCACACTAATAGGGTAAATCACACTCAACCCTAACTCATAACACCAGACCCTAGAAAGAGTCTAACAACACGAACAACCCTTACCGAGGACCTTTCCCCTACCTATGTCAAACATTATCAGGTAAATATACACCTAATGGTGTATATTCGGTGTGAATGTAATCTTAGTATGATTCCACCCCAAAAGAATCCATGATATAGAAATTTTGATTCAATAAGTGTGTGTGTTTATATAAGTAAAAAATGATAGAACACTTTTCTAACAGGTGTAACATTAAATGAAAATAGTTTTAAAGACAGAAATTTTTATTAATGTACACATATAAATAAAACCTAAATTTATCATAATTTTACCACAAAACACATGGTATACAGATATTATATACAATATAATCAATTATCACAAGTCTCTAGAATACCCCAAGTTTCTATCTATTTTTGGGGCCCTATGTACAACGTATCTCTGTGTATAAGTAATCATAACCGAAATCCTTCCCATGTATGATCCAAAAGGATGGGAAACCACAATGAAATATTAGTCCCCAAACATCATCAAATTTTTTTAGTGTTATAATCATCATACTTGTTATGTGCAACAAGGATTATACCACTACCGTATCACTAGCAGACTAGTCCAAGTCTACACAACTAGATACATGGGTTTCCTTATTTGTGCTCAAAAAAGTTCCACATGTTATAAAATAACATTTCCAAAAAATAATACATTCACTAAATCATACACACACCAAATAGTACCCTACATGTTTTAACCCTTTTTGTAATTCAGTGGACAATTTAAAATTTTCATAAAACAATTTCAAGAAGTAAAATAAGGATTCTCATGAAAAATCCATATCAAAAGCCACATTCAAGGCCAGATTTACCCCAATACCATACCAAAATAAAATTTAAATCCCTAGTAACATTTAATTACATGTTTTCATACACTATAAAATTTTATTAAAAGATATTATATGAGTTATATAGGAGAAACACACAATTTGAGGATGAAATGCAACATTAGAATCAAATGCATAGCCAATTATTTCAAAAATTATTTTCATACCACACACAATAGGTAATAAACATTATATGGAGGTCAAACAAGCATGATAACTCACCAAATAATTCATACAATTGGAAACACCAACCATAGTTTTCAAAAACCCCAAATCATTCTGCGAAACATCAACCACACCTCCATTACACCAGAAGGGGATGAAAATGAACTCTATTTTACCATATTCAACCATGAAGAATAATGTTAATTCCTAGGTACAAAACTATAGTCTTGGGTCGTTTTTAACTTCCAGAAGGGTGGATAAAACCTTATAGAGAAGAATATAAACAAACGAGGAATCACTTAATTGAAAAATATTGATGTTTCCCCACCAAAACCCCCTTCAAAAATTGGGTTTCAAAAGATCTAGAGGGATATTGGGATCATTATATGGATAATATTGTCAGGTGGGGGAATAAAGGGGTGAGATATGTTTAATCCCAGAATGAAAAACATGGAATTAATAATAAATTTTTATGACCTAGACACTTATGTGTGGATTGAATACAATTTTTAGTGAACTGTGTGGTATGTTATGGACACCAAAATTCCCACATTTTCATCGAAATTTTATACGAAAAACTAGGGTAAACCTAGGGGGAATGATATGGAATAAATAGAAGTGAATAATACATCATATTAAGAAAAATGATGTGATAATTAGTGAATAGTCGTATTATTTATTGGAATATCGATAAGGATAGTTGTGGAACTCAATTTTTATTGTATTAATAAAGTCCATGGTGAAACCGCTAGAGTTTGTATCTTCAATCCATCATTGGAGTATCTAACCAATCAAAGAAAATAGTATGATTTTATTCAAGATATACAAATCCTACAATGTTAATAACTATCTATTACAAGTGCATATCGGTTTAGGATCAGTTAAATCTTCATTTTAATATTGAGTATTTTATTTTTCCAAGAGGTTGATTAAAAAAGAAGATTTTATAAAACTTTTACTACTAGATTTCCCATACTTCGTGCTACATCATCAGTGATAGGGTCTATAAATTTTATATTAGAAAATCAAATTTACATAAAAATGATCATATTAGGTTCACAGTACATATATTTTACAATTTTGAATTAAATGTTATGTCCAAATATTTCATGTTATGAACTATCAGAACTTGATAAATGGGATTCTTTAGTCCCTTATATCACATGGAATGGAGGTATTTGATGCTTCAATAATGGGATTTCCATCATTTAAATACAATAAATCTATTTCCATTGGCGATAAGTGAAATATGGAACTATATAGAAAGTAACAAAATTCAACCTTAATGTACCATACAGAAAATGTTTATATATGTGTTTAGCAACTCCAAAATACTACATAAATATGAAAAATAATATGAAGAGTGATCAGGAAGAGATAATTAATTTCATGGTTGAAAATTTAAAATTGTTGATGGATATATTTTGGGACATAGATATGTATTTTAGATAAACAATTATGGCTACATAATTATAAACAATAAAATTTCTTGAAATGCTATGGGACGTGATGATAATATAAATAATTTCGTTATCATGAAACAAGTTGGGATGACATCCTACCCAAAAATATACCTAGTTTGATATACGAACCAAAGGGTTTCCTCAAACCCTAAAGGCTTGAATCTAGTGACGGGGTATCAACAATAGTCTTTGGGAATGATTTTACACATTTACATAATCATAAAACCCAACCATAATCAACCACACAATAATTGATAAACATAACAAAAAAAAGGTTCAAAAATTATCAGATTTTATGTTTTACATGTTCAACAGAATACAAATATTCTACAATTAAAGGGGAATAAAAATTGTACCAAAAACTTCCATGCTACATGAGATTATTCACCCTCATTCTACCACCGCCAACACATTCATGATGTGTAACTCTAGCAACCAAAGCCACCATATCCATTGTGATAAATCTTTCTTAAGACTGGTCCATACATAACAATGCCTACAGACAAGAAAATGGGTATCAAGGGTGTAAGCCAATGACCAGTTGAATTCCACCCTAGAGCGATATTACATGCTATAACATTAGAAGAAAAATTAAGATTCACATTTACATAGAAACATTTCAAACATTTTTTAGATTAAATTTTATGGAAAACCATTACTCAAATAATCTTGGTTGAATAATAATTCAGATTAGGTTTATTATATACCAATGGATAGAAACACACCAAATAAGAATCATGTCACAAGATATCAGCATGGAAAAATACATATAATTAACTAGCTCAAATGGAACACAATGAACCTAATTCTAAATTGATCAAAATCCTCTACCTAACTACCAATAGTGCTCTTTTTCCTGAGCTATTAGAGGGGATCACACCCCACGATCAAATGGTCTCTATATGATAATCCAAAACCAATAGTGTTCCCATGCATGATCCGCTAGAGGGGAACACATCCCAATGTCTAGTGGTTTTCGATCATATCCCAGATTTAGTTAGTTTTATAATCACCAATCCTACTAGATTAATATGTGCATTAGCCATATCTAAGAAAACTAGAGTACTAGTTCTATCTCTCCCTCCAAGATTCCCATGATTCACTTTGTGGTCAACTTCAACTACATATATCAAAAAAGTCAACATATCCACATTCACATGCCAAATATAATAAGAATTCTATGAAATCATCACTTTCACACGTCACATATCCAAGAAAACCGCTTCCCATTTCACATGCACACCAAAACAATTTCAGAATACATTTCAAAAAACATGCACATTTTTTGAAACACATTTGAATATTAAAAAACAATAACACATGTAGATCCAAACCACTTCCATGGGAAATTATCCCTCAAATTCATATTAAAATTTTTTTTATAGAAACTATTACAATTCATAGACACATTTAATGTTAAAGATAAATAATTCAGCATGTAACAGAACCCATGTAACATGAAAATTCCACATTCAAAACATTTTCACCTTAAAAAATATTTCAAAACACATTTTCACCATAAAAATTAGGCATCTAACATTTTCAAGATACCCAAGAATGAAGCACACGTAAATCTTAAACACTTTTCTTTATAATCACTCATTTTCATCATTTTTGAATTTCAAACACTATTGAGATCATGTTTCATACTATAAAAATAAACCATAGAACACATTTATGAAACAAAAACGTCATGATTTCTTAAAAAATACATGATAAACCCCTATTTAGTTTGAACAGCCCAATCATAAATAAGAACTCAATATAAAGGGGGGAGAAACCCTAGAATAAGCGAGGAATTATTAAAAAAAGGCTAACATGAAGATTTCTCGAATAACTAGGGTCAAAACACCCCATATATTGTGGAAAAAATGCTCCATGAAAGCATAAAGGTGGATCCCTTTTATGAAAATCCTGAAAGGGGTGAATGGGATGCCAATTAATGTAAAACTTGATTATGTAATAAATGTAATTTCATTCATTTTAATGACATGGACTTGTCACAAGGTTATCCGACATGTTTTTACAAACTGTGTGGAAACCATGAACCCTTCACTATCAAAGAGGTAAATTACACCCCATTTGCCTAAAATGTTATAAAATTTTTGTGCCAACTGATCAGTCCCCACTAGACAAAAGGACACTTTCTTGCACGATTACCTAGAGAAGGGCACACACTTTTCCCCAATCATGCACCAACCATGGGCCTCCTTCTATCAATACCAAAAGCAATATTTTTCACCAAAAACATAGTGGAAAACAATGATATAAATACCCAAAAAACAAACAAAATATTACCACAAAATAGAAACACATGGGTAAAAATTCTTTTTATTATGAAAACATTTCATCATACACAAGTCCACTTGAATCTGGATCATATAACAAAAACGGATTCTACTCCTCAACCAAATACTTCTTCTCAAAGGACATATGAAAATATTTTCTATGCTAGAAAAGATCTCATTCAAATGGAATAGACTTACAATAATGATATTTTTCCCAAGAATCCACTTTTTTTCCAATCGTTCAAGCATAGGAAAATCAGCTTCTTATTTCAACTCTTGTCAATTCAGCAATATATAAATATCTATTTTATTAATTTTCATCTGAGATACACCGAACACACCATGAATTTATTTCAAATTTGATAAAAAAAAATATAACATATATTCCACCTTACCCATCAGCTCAGTAATCTCATTATTTTTGAAATACCAAAGTGGTATCCTCTCTTTTATACCCAAATAATGATTACCAAAGTGAGGTTCTACATTCATATACACCAGTACTCCCATAAAAAACTCAAAATCAAGGAACCTATGATTAGAATATTACTTATAATGACTCTAATATCTCAACAATTGCTTCTTGATTAGTTTTATTTTCTCTAAAATGTCTTGCATGATACTCAGTACCAATAGTGATGTCTCAGCCACATCCTCCAAACACAAACAAGACTTACATGGACAAACATAAAGCATATAAAAAGTTGAATGTTGAATCATTTATTGGTAACTAATTTAGTATGAAAACTAAAACCAATCCCATGTGGATTTCCCATAAACTTTTGATATCAAAAACCTAATCCATGATCATATCATCCAAAATCTAATTCACCTACTCTATCGGAATATCTACTTGATTTTGGTATGTCATCCTCAACTTGACATGTGACCCTTTCACCTTCTAATTTACTTCCCAAAAAATGAGGTAAAATGGGGGTCCCTTTTAAAAACAGTTTCCAATAGGACACCATGATGCCTCTCAACCTCTTGGAAATATAATCATCCAAACTAATCCAACCGTGTTTAATCCCTCATTTGAATGAAATGGAATGATTTGGTTAAATGATTAGTCACTAACCAAATTTAATTCTTCCCCCAGGGTGAATGTTAATAATTAAAATTAAAATCAGTGGAAATTTTTTCCAACAACTAGGTAGGAATATGAAGTGGTTATATAAAACCAAAGATCCTTTAGTGCTCCACTTTAACCAGTAGACATGTATAACACCATGATAAAAGATAGACATGTAATTTTTTATACCTAGCCAATAGAAATAGAAAAAAATGTCATAGTACATCTTGGTAGTACCAATATTAACTTCCCCCTATGAATGATTACAATCATGTGCCACCACATTCTTTAAGTACAACAACACTATTAAGGGAAGATTTCCACAGAACACTGGCCATGAAAGAACCTCTACCATAATCCTTGTTTTTCAAGTGCTTCAAAGAATATATCCCCATAAAATTCCACTCATCAGTAGAATAATTAAAATATTTTAAAGGTACATACCTACTCAAGGATTCAAAAACAACATTTACATCACCTATGGTATAAAAAATGTCAAAATTTAACCCCTAAAGGTTCTCCAACCAATGATGTCATCTCTTGTTTTTTTACTTCTAAGAGAAAAATTATATATTCCCTTCTGATTAGAATGAACTAAAAATTTTACATATAAAAGATAATTCCAGCATGTATAGAATGCATTAATTTCCACTATTTAATTTATGTCATGGTTTGGGTATTTCTTCACATGTGGTTGGTGTGGGAGAAAACATTATGCCACCGCATGGGAAGCCTACATCAAAACACACCTTCATCCCAAACCTAATGTGTCACAATTAAACACAAATCCAATTAATACTTCTATAAACATAAAAATAGGACTCATTGTTAAATAACTCTCAATCCCCTAAAAGGATTGTTGGAACTATGGGATCCAATTAAAACTCATACCCTTCCAATGAATGTCCAAAACAATATGAAAATATTACTCAGGATCCTCCTCTATTCTGTAATATACCGAGATACAATCTAAAAATAAAATGAAAAAAAATTGATGATACTAATGAAACATTCTGATCATGGATTCCATGAATACTATTGGAGAATTCCGTAACCCATAAGTCATGAAAAGTACTCAAAATGGTCATAAGAATTTCAAAATGATCTTTTTAGAATATCATTCTATCTAACATTGACTTGTTGATTCCAATAATGAAAATAAATATTGGAGTACCACCATTCACTGTTAATTTGGTTTAAAATGTAATCATTGTGTGGGAAAGGGATACTTGTTTTTTATTGTCACATTATTTAGCTTCTTTTAATCATTTTAAACCATATACATCCATGAGAATTTGGAAAGAATAACTAGGGTGCCCCAATGTGAGATGTTATAGATAATTCATCCTTTAGATTATATATTTTCTGATTTTAATTTTTATTCCCTAAACTAGATTGGGGATATATGGTAAAAGGTAAGATATGTAGTCTTTTTTCCTAGTTACATGTCAATGGAGAACTCCAAATCCTTCCTCAATGGAAAACTCAACAAATCATCTAGAAAAACCGCAATAAACCCTACCAACACAAGAGGAAATCCACCCTCAAGAGGGCCAATGTTTTCATCAAATTTGAGTTATGAGATAAAAAATGATATTTCTTAATTATGAATGTGAAGGTTTAGCACGTATGGAAAGGTGATCCCACTCACTAAAAAATACCTGGACACTCCCATCATGTTCCAAAACATGTATTTTAGCCTATAAAATACGTTATGTTCCTAAAAATGCAGCATACAATCTATATCAAGGATCACAACAATTATTTATATCCTTAAAAATATAAAATCTCATTCCAACCCATCCTATGACATAGTGAGCATGCAATACATACACCTAAAATGATGCACATGGTTCTTACCAATCTGAATTACCAACTCCATTCCATGCATCATAATATTTGTTGATAACAGTAACACATAAAAATATGGTGAGAAATGGAAAAACTAATGAAATTGAATGAAAGATAAATAAATTTAAGGATGATGAAAAACAAAGAATGGTACATCCAACTGTCGTATTTCTTGCATCTGAATCAACTTGTTCTTAGTAAACCTTCAGAAGTTGGCTTGTCTATGCTTGAACCTAAGAATGACAACTACCACATGGATCATCCCATAACTAAATATTCCCATAATATGCTCGATCCCTAACAACATGACCTTAAAACTGAGATCTTGTTGTCCTAGAAGGTGCGGTCTTTGCTGGTATCCCATTTGAAACCATTGATCATGTACCAAATTGATATGAGTGTGCCAATTTTAAAACTCACCGAAATTTACCCATAGTTTTTCACAACTGACTAGACATGGTTATAGATGATAATTAATATTTCATGTGTCTTTCCTTCCCACACAGGTGGAACACCAATAATCTGTCATTGGAAACCGTAGAAGAAGAAAACCAAGAAGTATGGAATGCACTACCACCTCCCATATTCCCTTTCACATCCTACTACCTCTTCTTCCCATATGAAATACCACTAAACTCTCATGATACTACTCTATAAGAACCTAATTTTCTTCTATGATCAATTTATAGCATCATCTCATGGTCAACCACCTCAACATAAGTATTTAACATGAACAAGAAGACCTGAGATCGAATTTCTGGTTGTAACCCCACCTATAATTTCTAATCCATCATCTTTTCATTAGAAATGTTCTTAGGTGTTTACCGAACTAACTCTGCAATGTTGTTATCATACCCCATAATGGTTTGATATCCATATATAATCTTCAAAAACACAAATGATATAGTGAAGGAAAAAATATTTTTATATTACTCTCACTGAAGAAATACTTCAAATATTTCAAACTCATATTCTCATGCATCCCATTCTAACCATTGAGTAACACCACATTTGACTAGGGC
Organism: Viscum album; assembly: GCA_963277665.1. Classification (NCBI taxonomy): domain Eukaryota; kingdom Viridiplantae; phylum Streptophyta; class Magnoliopsida; order Santalales; family Viscaceae; genus Viscum; species Viscum album. The sequence continues at coordinate 1,021,004,655 of OY728138.1, read as the reverse complement.
ATATAAACAAAAAAATCACATTTCACTCTCAATAACTCAAGAGTATCATGAAACATAAATATACTTTATATAGTTTAAGTGAAATCCTCTACTTCCTGAGGTTTCATGATACCTCTAAAAGAAAGAGGTTTGATCTCCAAGAACAGCTGAGGATTTTTCATTCCCATTCCTTTTTCATATTCCTCATCCCAGGAAGGACCCAAGCCTACTCCTTGAACCAATGCATGAATGTCCCAAACCACTGCATCTAATAAACATTGAAAATATTGGAGAAAGAGAACTCTCTTGATCGACTTCCCACAGATGCACATGAATTATTTAGGGAGGTATCTTTCTACATGAGAAATAACCTATGGGAAAATAACAAAAGTAAAAATCAATATAAAATTGGAAACATTTCACTAATAACAACAAATCTCAAACACATCTATGAATTACAAAAAAGAAACATATTTATCACAATATAACGTAAAACAAACCACTTCACATCCACCCAATGTCCACATACAAATTTTTAGCTTGTACATCTCACATCTAACAGAATTCAAAAAAATCACCACATCCCAGGGTGAATCGAGTCCAGTAACAAGGTCTTCTAGCCAGGAACCCTTTCTCGAAAACTAAACATCAATCCCCTAAAATTCTAGATCTCATCTATCTAGACTGATACAAAATAACTTGACCCAATATACTGTGACCTTCTATGATACCATTTTGTCATGAACCATGCTGGGATACTATGCATCCCGACACCTTACCAGATTTGAGACAACACCTGAAGAACGTTCCTGATCCCCATAGTCTAGAAACTAGTTCTTGGGTTTCAAAAATAATCCTTGGGAATTATTACACCCATTTATATAATCATATGAAAAAAACATCATAACTATTGATAAACATAACCAAATAAGGTGCCATAATTTTCATATTCAAATTTTTACAACTTTTAAATAATCCGAAAGTACTAAAATGGACATGGAACAACCAGACTACCTCAAAAACTCTAGGCAGTAGGAAAGTCATCACCCTCAATTCCAAACCACAAAAACCTATACGAATTGGAACTCGATCCAAAAATTCTGCTATATCCACTACAATAAATCTTTCTATTACCTGGTTCATACAATAAATATTCTACATACACCAAATGGTGTGTGTTGGGAGGGAGACAAAGCCATGTATGATGCCACCCAAAAATTCGATTAAATGATATAACATTATAAGAAAATTTAATAAAAACATTTTCATAATACAATTTTAATAATTTTTAATAAATATTCATGAAGAAATTTCATTTATCTAATAAGATTGCATGAAATGAAAATATACAGATGTTAGACCAAATACAGATGATTAGACCACATCACACAAGCATCATGTCAGAATATGTAACAATGGTAAAATCCATATAGGCAACTAGCATAAGAGGGACACAATGATCCGTGTTCCCGAATGACTAGAATACACCAATAAACTACCAATAGTGCTCCTTCTCATGATCCATTTGATGGGATCCAATCCCATGGTTTAATGGTATAACAGCCCATACTTTACATACATTGTTATTACTTCAGAATTGAAGCACACTTATTACAACATATAAAAAAACTAGGAAAGGACCGTATAGGTATAGAGTCTTTAGAAACTGGGAAACATAAACAACTGGTTCATAAAGCATCTACTTTGCCTCCCATTTATTTCATCATATCTATAGTCCCTTTTTGGAATATCCTACTTAATAACCTTCTTCCTGACCTGGGGAAATAAAACATACAGAAGGGTGAGCTCAAATTCTCAGTAAGGGTAAACAAAAGAAATATCAATCACATCATATACATAAGAACATAACTTTTGGAAATCCTAACCTGCAAAAGAGATCATAATTTCATAACATGGGATAAATCATAGTAGTGAAATATAATCCCAATAATCATAACATAAAACATGAACCTTTGTGAAATACACACATAATCATAGAGAATCATTTCTTATTATTCAAGACTCCTTGCCAAGACTATCTTAGTGGACAAAGTCGATTTCTGAAACGAGTTCACTCCTCGTTTCAGTCCTGTTTCACTGAACCGGTTTAACCTTCCGTTCTAGCCATGTCTATCTCATGAGATATAAAATCTTTACCCAATGCATTGGAGGGAAATATAGGTCCCACCCATCTCATAATGATACCATTCTTATGTGTTCCACAAAATCATAAACCATACATCATAGCATAACCCATGTAATAAAAATGGGAATCTTAAACATCGTGACATCATAAAACAATTCATATAAGTTAAGGGAATTCATAAAAATATTTCCATCACAACATAATCAAATCCATGTAATAATAGGGATAGAAATAGACCCCTATATTATCTTAGATGGAAAATAATTTTGATAAAACTCTTGAAATCCATTCTTGAGGACAATATCCTTTCTAATTCAAAAACATTTTTCCTTTCTTAACATGTCATAAAATTTTAAACTAAAACATGTTGATTAAAAATAAACTTGAATACTTGTAAAGGAAGATTCATGGAAATATTGTTTTCAAAATCTATTCATGCCGTATAAGTTAAAAAAACATTCTTCTCGTACTTTTGTCGGAAAAGAAAAAAATTACCTCGTATGAAAAACGAAAAAATATTCCTTTCATATCATTTACTAAAAACTCATTGAAAGGTAAAATTTTATTTAAACTATTACATATTGAGGAAACATGGTTCTGGATGATAAAATACACCCCAGTAAATACCAAAGTATAAACAATCTCGGATAAAAATGAGATTGTGATATTTTCCCTTACCTTAGGTCCGATTTTCTTCGTAAGTTTCCTAACCTCCTGTATAATGATTTAAATAATGTTATTGAATTATTAAAGAATCAAATGTATTTTTATGATATCATATATTTTTATATTCTTAACTGTTTATTTGTAATATTTCATTACTACTTGTTATTCGGGTGCTTATTAATTTTTGTTCTTATGCGTGTTTTGTCGAATAAATTCTTATTTTTTTTGGTTATAGATATCTCATTTACAGAATGGTATTAGTTTAATATATATCATAATCATTCATTCAATTCATTTATATAATCATTATTTAATGAAGATCATGTAGAACGAGTCGCATCACATCGTGGAGACGGTATTCTGTACGTACGCACGAGCGATGATATTGTTCCCATGATCGTGGAATTGTATTGGAGTGTATGTATACTATTTCAGAATCAATATCACATTACAATAATCATATATAGTCATTATTTACACCATTATACCCATCCAAGTAAGGTGGTGGTGGAAAATAGTTTACACCACGGCGTGGAGACGGTATTTTGTACGTACGCACGCGCAGTGATTTCGTTTTCCGTAGGATGGATAGATTGTGAAATAGGGTTTTTTCATACTTATAATAACATATCAGTTTATGAGTGATACTGATGTCATTAATTCATAATTAAAAAACTAAAGAAGAAGAAGTTGAAGAAGAAATAAAGTTGAAATAATCGGTAACGGACATTACCTCTTCTTTGAAGCGCTTCCTTGAGACCTCCTTTTAGGGCACTAAAATTGGTCTTTGAAAAAGACCAGGACCTCTAGGATGTCTCTAGAGAAGTGGAGATGAGAAATTTTCAGGGTTTGGAAGATCATGAAGGCTCAAAGTGGTGTGAGGAAGAGGGGGAGGAGGTGCCCTTTTATAAGGGAGGAGAGGGGCTCCTTTGGAAAAACTAAAAATATTATATTATTATAAAGCCAAATTCGGTTTTAAATTGCTCCAAATTGATTTATTTAGAAGCCAAGGTAGGTATGGGTCTATTTTCTCTCATCTAGTAGAATTTAGAAAAGTTTAGGTTCCTATTTTAACCTTATCATTTATATTTAACTTTAAGTTATATAATTTTACTTTTACCATGTCTTTTTGTGTTCTTACACAATAAGGTTAATAAAAATACTATAACAAGCCAAAAGAACACCAAGTTGTTTATTATTAATATATATAACCTTATCTAAGTCATTTGGCCGAACCTGATATTTTTATGAATAAAATAACAATTAATAATAAATATTTGTTTTAAAAACTATTTTATGTCAATTTTGACACTATTTAGTAATTGATTTTTGTGAAACTCATAACAGAATTATTAGTTCGAACAAAGTTAATTAAATCAATACTAACATGTCTTTTTAACCAATAAAATTAGTTTCATTTATAAAAAGTTACAAATTACATTTATTTAGGTATTTATAACATCAATTATGTCAATATTTCATTAATAAGATAATTACTGCATCATCATTGTGTCATAAATAAAATAAATTATATAATGTCTAAAAATTACAAATAAAATACCATTATGTAGGAAAAAGTTTTAGCTATCTAATGAATATTTATAGTCGAATTTATCTTCTGTATAAACCTATAGTAAAAATTTCTTTAGTTATTAAACTTTTATTTTAACTATTTTTACCATTCTTTAAATAAATTAATAATAAATGTCCTAATCTAATCCAGGTAAGCCTAAATGGTCATATTTTTTTCCTAAGGTTGTTTTTGGTCGAATTACACTTATCCATTAGAATTAAGACATGTGTTAGGGTAATAACAATATCATTTTTACCTTTAATTACCCTATTTACTTTTAACCGTGGTAAATAAAAGTAAAAAGTTACTATTCACCAAAAATTATTTTCAACTCATTGAACCAAATTTTACTTAATGACATCAACTTTGTCTCTCATATTTTTAAAATTCCACTCACAGAAGTGGTAAAATTATGTTTTCTGTAATTTTTCAAATTCTCTTAGGAGGTGGGTAAAAGACGGTGAAAAGTTAAATAAAATTTTTATATATCTAAAATTATTATAAAATGACTGCAATGGATTGCATTGAACTTATATAGGTATTATGTATCAATTTTTTTCCTAAAATAAATTTAATTAATATAAATAATTATTTAAATAAAAAGTCAGTTTTTAAATAGTGACCCAGTGTTTTCACTATTCATCAAAAATTGAACGTTTTCAGAAAAATAACAAAATTTCACCCTAGGCTAATTTCGATATTCCGAATCCAAAAATAAAGTCCATTTTAAGAAATAAAATACATAAAATTTCCAAAAGTGGTTATCACTATTCATAACGGCTAGTTTTAATAATATTTTAATAGCATATCGTTGTTTAGTGAAACTCGGTATTGCGTACGACGCAAGCTATCGAGGAAGGTCGTGATTGCATGTAAAGCAATCCAAGAAAGTGTTGTGTGTAGTGAAAGATTCCTTTGATGATTCATATAACATAAAAACAACATATTTCTCATAAAAGTCTCGGGTGTTACATCCTACCCCCCATAAAATGTATTTTGCCCTCGAAATTCGTCACTTTGTAACAAAAACATGAGGATACCTCTCCCTCATCATATCCTCAAGCTCCCATGTAGCTTCTTCTAATTGGTGGTTCCTCTATAAAACATTCACCAAGCGTGTGGTCTTGTTTCGTTGGACTTTTTCGCTACGATCCAGAATCTCTATCGGCTGTTCTTCATAAGAAAGATCTTGCTCAAGCGGTACAGCTTCTATGCGGAGTACATGTGAAGGATCAGGTATGTACTTTCTCATGACAGATACATGTAACACATCGTGAGCTTGAGAGATATTTGGTGGAAGCGCCTATCAGTAAGCTACCTTCCCAACATGATCCAGTATTTCGAAAGGACCGATATATCTAGGGCTCAACTTCCCCTTCTTTCCAAATCTCATGACCCTCTTCCAGGGAGATATTCGTAAGGACACTATATCACCCACTTCAAACTCTAGGTCTTTTCTTCGGTTGTCGGCATAACTTTTCTGTCGACTCTAAGCTGCTCTTATGTGTTGTTGAATAGATTGGACCTTTTCTGTCATCTCATCAACAATATCAGGTCCTAATATCTTTCTTTCCCCAACTTCATCCCAGCAAGTTGGAGTCCTGCATTTCTTTCCATAGAGAGCTTCATAAGGAGCCATCTGAATACTGGAGTGAATGCTTTTATTATATGAAAATTCCACCAAAGGTAGGTGTTGATCACAACCACCTTTGAAATCCATAGAGCAAGATATTAACATATCTTCTGGAGTTCGAATTGTTCTCTCAGACTGACCGTCTGTCTGAGGATGATAAGCAGTGCTGAAACTCAAATCTGTATCCAGAGTATGATGAAGACTTCGCCATAACTTTGAGGTAAACCTCGGATCCCGATCAGATATAATAGAAAGTGGTACTCCATGCAATCTTACTACTTCCTTTACATATATCCTGGAAGGCTAATCTAGAGAGAAATCCTCTCTAATAGCAATGAAGTGTGCAGACTTTGTAAGATGGTCAACTATGACCCAGATACCATTATTGCCTTTGGATGTTTTAGGAAGTCTTGTGACAAAGTCCATAGTGATGTTTTCCCATTTCCATTCAGGTATGGGTAATGGTTGTAACATCCCCTTAGACTTCTATCTCTCAACTTTAACTTGCTGACAAACCAAGCATCGAGAGACATATTCAGCTACATCTCTTTTCATGCCATCCCACCAGAAGTACTCTTTCAGGTCCTTATACATCTTCGTGCTTCCAGGATTAATTTAGGATGAAGAACTATGAGCCTCATCTACCAGCTACTTCTTTAATTTGGGGATGGGAGGAACACAAAACCAATTCCTGAACTTTATTATCCCATCACAATCAAGGTTGAATTCATGAACATTTCTCACATTATTTTGTAACAAGACATCTTCTTTATGTGCCTCTTTAATCTTCACATGTATAGATGGTTAAACATTCATTTGAGAAAGGTAAGATTTTTCCCCTTCCATTATATTTACAAGATCCATCCTTTGTAAATACATAAATATTGGATCTTTTGTGACCCTCATCATGGATAAACTAGCATGGTCTTGTCGACTTAATGAATCTGCCACCTTATTTTCTTTCCCAGGGTGGTAATGGATTGAGTAGTCATAATCCTTAATCATCTCCAACCATCTTCTTTGGCACATATTCAGCTCCTTTTGTGTGAAAATATATTTTAAACATTTATGATCAGTATAAATTTCACACCTTTCTCCATAAAGATAATGCCTCCGAATCTTTAATGCAAATATTACTGCAGCTTACTCCAAATCATGAGTTGGGTAATTTTTATCATGGATTTTCAACTTTCATGAAGCATAATCTATCACCATATCATTTTTCATAAGAACACACCCCAATCCCTTCTTGGATGCATAACTGTAGATCACAAACCTTTCTCCACTACAAGGCAGTGTGAGCACAGGTGCACTGGATAACCTTATTTTCAACTCCTTGAAATTCTCTTCACATTCCTCCGTCCAGACAAACTTAACTCCTTTCCGAGTCAACTTGGTTATTGGATTAGATAATCGTGAAAAATCTTTCACAAAATGTCGATAATATCCATCCAAACCAATAAAACTTCAGATCTCAGTTACTGTTTTTGTTCTCGACCATCTTTCGATAACCTCTGTTTTTGATGGATCCACAGATATCCCCTCTTTTGAGATTATGTTGCCCAAAAATGAAACTCTTTGAATCCAAAATTCACCCTTGGTAAATTTGGCATAAAGCTTCTCTTTTCTCAGGGTCTTCAATATAATTCTCAAGTGATCTTCATGTTCTTCCTTTATGTTTGAATATACAAGAATATCATCTATAAAGACTACCACAAAACTGATCAAGATAGTCTCTAAAGACACTATTCATCATATCCATGAAGATAGCAGGGGAATTAGTAAGCCCAAATGAAATCACTATAAATTCATAGTTTCCATACCTTGTATGGAAAGACGTATTGGTATATCCTCCCTTTTGACCATTAATTGATGATACCCTGAATGAAGATCAATCTTGGAAAAGTATTGAGCTCCGCGTAGTTGGTCAAATAAGTCATCAATTCATGGGAGAGGATATTTGTTCTTGATAGTGATCTTGTTATGTTCTCGTTAATCAATGCAGAGTCTCATTGATCCATCTTTCTTCTTAACAAAAAGAACAGGTGCTCCCCAAGGTGACGCACTAGGGCGTATGAATCCCTTATCAAGATTCTCTTGGAGTTTCTTCTTCAATTATTGCAACTCAATTGGGGCCATTCTATAAGGTGTCTTTGAAATAGGAAAACCACCTGGTACGAGTTCTATTGAAAACTCAACTTCATGATTTGGTGGAAGACCAGGCAATTCCTCCGGAAAGACATCATCAAACTCCCATAAAATGGGAATATTATTAATCGTGAGTTTCTCACCAACCATTTGAGATAAATAACCTTCATTTAGTTGAATCAAGACCCATAAGATGGATGAAATTTCCACTGAAATATTATGTTCATCCTTGCATCGATAGACGATCATAGATTGATATGGAATATGAAATGTGACTTCCCTTCTTTGTCAATTGATATTATCTCCATATAAAGATAGCCAATCCATGCCAAAAATCACATCAAATTCCACTATAGGAAGGATCACAGGATTTTCAGGAAGCACTTTCCCAAAAACTTCAATCAGAGAAGAATTATAAGCTTTTGATGCGACTGTTGTGCCATTAGGGGCTGTCATAGCTAACTCTACATCTAACTATTGAGTTAATACGGTTATACCCTTAGAAAATTCATCAGAAATAAAATATTGGGTGGATCTAGAATCAAATTAAACATTTTCTACTTTAGAGTGGATGGTAAGTGTACCTTTCACCACATCGTTATCGTACTCCAGATCACTGAAAGAAATTGCATGTGACTTTCCTTTTCCTTTAGCCTTAAAAGTTTGTTGACGTCGACCATCATCATCAACCCTTGGATTTGGGCATTGATTGGCATAATGCCCCATCTCCTTGCATTCGTAACATTGAAGTGTAGGAGGTGCACTATGTGTAGCCTTTTCATTGTTCGCGTCACTAGACATCTTCTTCCCATCATTTCCGCATTCAAATACCCGATGACCTTCCGTTCCACATTTGAAACATTTACTTGTCCCTTTAAGACAACTCCCTCCGTGTTTCTTTCCACACTTTGAGCATAATGGAAAACTCATCTTCTTTTCAGTGTGCTCTTTAGATTTTCCTTTGAATTCCATTTTCCTCTTCTTATCAAACCCATATGACTGATGGGTTACTCCAATATCCATATCGACTTTGAGAGAACATAGAATCATTTCCTCATAGCTATTGAACTCCCTTACGGCTAACTCTCTTCGAAGACTTGGTTTTAAGCCACTAAAGAATCGATCGATCTTACTCTCACGTTGGATAATAATACCAGAAGCGTACCTTGTATGTCTCGTAAAATTTGATTCATAGTTACCAACAGATTCATCATCCTTTTGCTTTAGTTCAAGAAACTCCTTCTCTATCTTTGTTCGGAGAATACGAAGGAAGTACTTATGGAAAATACGTTCTTGAACTCGTCCCATTCCATGGACTCAATTTCATCTCTTGGCCTCGTATTCTTGATAAGATTCCACCATTGATCAGCATCACCTTCCAAATGATTCAATGCTAAGATGAATTTATCATGTTCAGAACATTGAAGAACTGAAAATATCTTTTCAGTATTATTGATCCATTGTTCAGCAACTAATGGATCAGTAGAACCGCTGAATGAGGGTGGATGCTTCCTTATGAAGGATTCAACGGAATTTTTCTCTTCCTTTTCTCCTTTGGAATACCTGCATGATGTATAGCTTGATAAAGTTGTGTGAACATGACTACAATATTTTTCATTCCATTTCCCATAACGTTTGGTTGCTCAGGGGGACAATCATCACATTTCCCATCGCATTCCGCATTAACAAAGTTCATTCGGGTTCCAGCAATTTACTAAAACCAAGAACAATTGTGTGAGCAACACTAATTATAATAGGAAACCCACATAATTAAGAATAAAATTTCACACTTAAGGTATTATCATAGGTTTTTCATGGACATTTTTAAAACACTAATATCGTGTTCTATGCTTAGACTTATCCATAGGGTTCTTACTAAGCTTTGACATCCTAGTTTCCAAAGGTTGACTATACATTTCCTCTGATACCAACTATAACGACCCATACTTTACATTCATTTTTTTTTACTTTAGAATTGAAGCACACTTATTAAAACATATAACAAAACTAGGAAAGGACCCTATAGGTATAGAGTCTTTAGAAACTGGGAAACATAAACAACTGGTTCATAAAGCATCTATATTGCCTCCAATTTTTTTCATCATATCTAGAGTCTCTTTTTGGCATATACTACTTAATAACATTCTTCCTGACCTGGGTAAATAAAACATACAAAAGGGTGGCTCAAATTCTCAGTAAGGGTAAACAAAAAAAAATCAATCACATCATATACATAAGAACCTAACTTTTGGAAATCTTAACCTGCAAAAGAGATCATGATTTCATAACACGGTATAAATCATAGTAGTGATATGTAATCCCAATAATCATAACATAAAACATGAAACATTGTGTCATACACACATAATCATATAGAATAATTTCTTATTATTCAAGATTCATTGCCAAGACTATCTTAGTGGCCAAAGCCCATTTCTGTACCGAGTTCACCCCTCGTTTCAGTCCTGTTTCACTAAACCGGTTTAACCTGCCATTCAATCCACGTCTATCTCATGAGATATAAAATCATTAAACAATGCATCGGAGGGACATATAGGTCCCACCCATCTCATAATGATACCATTCTTATGTGTGCCACAAAATCATAAACCATACATCATATCATAACCCATGTAATAAAAATGGTAATCTTAAACAACGTGACATCATAAAACAATTCATATAGGATAAAAGAATTCATAAAAATATTTCCATCACAACATAATCAAATCCATGTAATAACAGGGATAGAAATAGAACCATATATCATCTTAGATGGAAAATAATTTTGATAAAACTCTTGAACTCCATTCTTGAGGAAAATATCCTTTCTACTTCAAATTTTTTTCCCTTTATTAACATGTCATAAAATTTTAAACTAAAAGAATTTGATTAAAAATAAAGATGAAAACTTGTAAAGGAAGATTCTTGGAAATATTTTTTTAAAAATCTATTCATGCCGTATAAGTTAAAAAAACATTCTTCTCGTACTCTTGTCGGAAAAGTCAAAAATTACCTCGTACGAAAAACGACAAAAGATTCCATTCATATCATTTACTAAAACCTCACCGAAGGGTAAAATTGGATTTAAACTATTACATATTGAGGAAACATGGATGTGGATGATAAAATACACCCCAGTAAATACCAAAGTATAAACAATCTCAGATAAAAATGAGATTGTGATATTTTCCCTTACCTTAGATCCGATTGGCTTCGCAAGTGTCCGAACCTCCTGTATAATGATTTAAATAATGTTATTGACTTATTCCAAAATCATACTTATTTTTATGATATCATATATGGTCATATTCTTATCTTCTTATTAGTAATATTTCATTACTACTTGTTATTCAGGTATTTATTACTTTTTGTTCTTATTCGTGTTTTGTCGAATAAATTCTTATTTTTCTTTTTAGGTTATAGATACCTCATTTCCAGAATGGTATTAGTGTAATATATATCATATTAATTCATTAAATTTATTAATATAATCATTATGCAATGAAAATCATGTAGAACGAGTCGCATCACGTCGTGGAGACGGTATTCCGTACGTACGCACGAGCGATGATATCGTTCCCATGATCGTGGAATTGTATTGGAGTGAATTTATACTATTTTAGATTCAATATCACTTTACAATAATCATATATAGTAATTATTTACACCATTATACCAATCCAAGAAAGGTGGTGGTGGAAAATAGTTTACACCACGGCGTGGAGACGGTATTCCGTACGTACGCACGCGCGGTGATTTCGTTTTCCGTAGGATGGATAGATGGTGAAATAGGGTTGTTTCATACTTATAATAACATATCAGTATATGAGTTATACTGATGTTATTACTACATAATGAAACAACTAAAGAAGAAGAAGTGGAAGAAGAAATAAAGTTGAAAGAATTGGTAATGGACATCACCTCTTCCTTGAAGCGCTTCTTTGAGACATCCTTTTAGGGAAATAAAATTGGTCTTTGAAGAAGACCTGGACCTCTATGATGTCTCTAGGGAAGTGGAGATGATAATTTGGCAGGGGTTGGCCGAGCATGAAGGCTCAAAGTGGTGTGGGGAAGAGGGGGAGGAGGTTCCCTTTTATAAGGGAGGAGAGGGGCTCCTTTGGAAAAACTAAAAATATTATTTTATTATAAAGACAAATTCAGTTTTAAATAGCTCCAAATTGATTTATTTTAAATATAAGGCTGGGATGGGTCAAACTAATCTCATCCAATATAATTTAGACAAGTTTAGTTTCCTATTTTAACCTTATCATTTATATTTAACTTTAAGTTCTATAATTTTACTTTTACCGTGTCTTTTTGTGTTCTTACACTATAAGGTTAATAAACTTACTATAACAAGACAAACGAACCCCAAGTTGTTTATTATTAATATATATAACCTTATCTAAGTTATTTGGCCGAACCTTAGATTTTTAGTAATAAAATAACAATTAATAATATAATATTTGTTTTAAAAACTATTTTATGTCAATTTTGACACTAATTAGTTATTGATTTTTGTGAAAATCATAACAGAATGATTAGTTCAAACCAAAGTTAATTACATCAATACTAACATGTCATATTAACCTATTAAATTAGTGAAATTAATAAAAATTCTCAAATTACATTTATCTGGGTATTTATAACATCAATTATGTCAATATTTCATTAATAAGATAATTACTGCATCATCTTTGTGTCATAAATAAATGAAATTATTTATTGTCTAAAAATTACAAATAAAATACCATTATGTATGAAATCTTGTTAGCTTTCTAATGAATATTTATAGTCGAATTTATCTTATGTATAAACCTATATTAAAAATTATTTATTTATTAAACATTGATTTTAACTATTTTAACCCTTCTTTAAATAAATTAATAATAAATGTCCTAATCTAATCCAAGTGGGGCTAAATGGTCATATTTTTTTCCTAAGGTTATTTTTGGTAGAATTACACTTATCCAATAGAATTAGGACATGTTTTAGGGTAATAATTATATCATTTTTACCCTTAATTACCCTATTTACTTTTAATCGTGGTAAATAAAAGTAAAAAGTTACTATTCACCAAAAATTATTTTCATCTCATTGAACCACATTTTACTTACTAACATCAACCGTGTCTCACGGACTTTGGAAATTCCACTCACATAAGCGGTAAAATTACGTTTTATGTAAATTTGAAAAATCTCCTAGGAGGTGTGTAAAAGACGGTGAAAAGTTCAATAAAATTTTTATATATCTAAAATTGTTATAAAATGACTCCAATGAATTGAATTGAACTTATATAGGTATTATGTATCAATTTTTCCCTAAAATAAATTTAATTAAAATAAAAATTTATTTAAATAAAAAGTTGTTTTTTAAGTAGTAACCCAGTGTTTTCACTATTTATCATAAATTGAAAGTTTTCAGAAAAATACCAAAATTTTACCCTAGGCTAATTTCGATATTCTGAATCCAAAAATGAAATCCATTTTGAAAAATAAAATTCATAAAATTTCAAAAAGTGGTTATTACTATTCATAACGTCTAGCTTTAATAATATTTTAATAGCATGTCGTTGTTTAGTGAAACTCGGTATTGCGTACGATTCAAGCTATCGAGGAAGGTCGCGATTGCGTGTAAATCAAGACAAGAAAGTGTTGTGTGTAGTGAAAGATTCCTTTGATGATTTATATAACATAAAAACAAAATATTTCTAATAAAAGTTTCGGGTTTTACAAATGGTCTCCAAATGATAATACAAAACCAACAGTGTTTCATGTGGATGACATACTAAAAGGGAACACCTCCAAAGGTCTAGAGGTCTCAAAGAATATCACATGTTAAGTAACTATTATTATCATCAATCGTGTTAGATGAATCTAGGTCTCATCCACTTTTTTATCAACTGGCATACAACAAATGGTTTTTCAAAAAAGATATCTCAGATTCCCATTGTTCAAAAATTGAATTTCAATTAAATCAACTCTTTCATGTTCACATTCCATGAATCATAATCACATAAGGAAATAACCAATTTTAAACATTGAAATTTATACAAAAAAAGATGCATTCCATTTCACAAGAACACCAAATTTATTTTGGAAAACATTTTTCACCACTTTAATATTTTATGAAACATTTTTAAATATAATAAGAAGAACATATATAAAACCCATAAATCACATTAGAAAAATTCCATTCAAAATAATATTCACCACAATATCTTTTTTATAGCATACAACACAATAAAAGACGCATTTAAGGTGCACAAAAAATGGCCATGTACTAAAAAAATCATTACACATTTAAAATACACTTTCAAAACATATTCACCTTTAAATAAATTAGAAACACATTCCACACCTTTCACATAAAGCATAAAACATTTTATATAAACACTATAATGAATCTAAGAAGATACATAAGAACATTTTCATAGAAAAACATATTTAAATCATATGTGCATCTCAAAACTCTTCCAAAACATGTTTCACATAATAGATAAAACAATAGAACACATATAAGAAATGAAGTAGGTATATCATAATAATATAATAATTTAAAATCAGGTATCCATAAACCTCACACTTGGAAACTTTGAGAAACCACAACTTCACCACCAGAAAACCGTATAACTGATATATGGAACAAAAAATGTCAAGATGTCTCCCAATGACACAAGATCAAGCCCACTACAGGTCAAAAAACATGCAGGAATATAAGAACTTGATAATGAAAAAGGTGAAGCCCTATAATAAGGGAGGAATCATGAAAAAGGTGTCTTTCCTATAGACTCATTTAAGAAAAATGCTCAAAACCTTCAAAGGATTGAGGTACAAATACTCCATTAAGGCATTGAGGAGGCTCCCAGGGCTGAAAACTCATAGTCAGGTAGATGGGAGGATAATTATTTTAAACATAGAATAGGTAAAAATGGTAATTTCTTATATTTTAATGATCTATAGATGTATCATAGTTAAATAATATGGTTTTAGAAACAGTAAAGAAATTGTGTTCCCCTCACTGTCCAAGAGGGACATGCCACATGGTTTGTCTACATGTTTAGACAAACTGTATCCCAACTGAACGATCTCAACTATCCAAAATGACACTTGGCCACACACATAATAGGAAAGGAGTTCACAGTTCCCCCCAACTATGTGGAAACCATGAGATACGTAATTTCAATCACAAAAGTATCATTTTAACAAAAAAAATGTGTAATGTTTATGAAAAAACTACTATACAATAAAATAAATATAATATTACTTCAAAATAAAGAAACAGATGTGAAATCTATTATATTAAATAATCTGATAAGAATCTTGGTTGATAGGTTTGATATAATGGAATCAGTGTTATATGGTAGAGGATCCCTCTCATTTTGAGAACCAAATAATCATCTAATTAATTAGAAAATGTTGATGAATATATATATTTCAAGGGAAAATAAATATATAATAAGTCTTATAAATACATGATAAAGAATAGAATTATATATATTGATGTTTTGATTCATGTGATTTTAATGATGAGAATAAATATTTCAAAATATTTTTTCTTATTTTGTCAATTATTTTTAAACTTATAAGTAATATGGGAAATAAATACAAACCACCGTGGTATTATAAATTTAATGAACCTGAAAATTTTAAAAATAATTGTCTAAATAAGAAATATGTAGAATCTAAAGCATTTTAAGAAGATGAGAACCCTATAAAAAATAATATAGTAAAAGGGGAGTAAGATATTAAATATTTTAGAGATACTGTTTTATGATAAATAAGAAAAAATAAGACTCATATTAATGTATCTAGCCAAATAATGAAGCTAATATTATGTGTCATTTGAGGTAGTTTTTTACCCATCACGTAGTGATGATGGAGAAGAAATGGATTATAATTAATACATACTAAATGATAAGTTAGAAGCCTATCATAATAAGAACACAAATATCATGAATGAAAATATAAACTTATTGAAATAAAATAAAAATATAGTTCTATAAAAATAGGAGTATATCAATAACTAAGTTACATATATTGATGAGACTAATAAAAAAAATTTAAGGTGAATGAAAAATAGAAGTTACAAAGAGATCTTGAGGGGAAGTTGGTTTTCAAGAAAAAAACATTTTGTGACTCACAATCTATATATTCAGAAGCATATAAATAATTAAATAACATTTCAGAATACTCCAAAAAGGAAAATGAAGTTAAATATAACTCTTTATTATGAAGTTATAAGAATAGTCCAAATGGACATGTAAAAGTTTTTTCAATGAAATTTCAATGTTGATGGGTTATTATAGATTTGTGAATCATTTAAATTAAAATTTGAATATATTTAAACCAGTAATAAATTTTAGACTCTCTATTATTTATTTATTTCAGAGATTCATATTTCAAAAACCTTATATTACATATATAAAATTAGTCTTAGTTTCAATAAGGGAAACAATGCATATTATCTACATATTTTTTTATTAAGGTGGAAGTTAAAATTTTAATTTTTTAATGGGTATATGGTATATATGGACACCAATAATATCTATTATTTATTGAAATTTAATTTTTATGGATGTGGAACAAACCATGGGGTGGCTATGGTTATAGTAACAAAATATGTAATTTAAAAAGTAATATTGTCACTGAAAACAAAATCATTCAAGCAAAAACATATTAGGTTATTTAGAAAAAAACATGCCACATATTTTAACAACATAATTTTTAGTGTGAGTATTGATTCCTATGATAATAATTAAAGATAAATATAGGGTGAAAGGGAAGAATATTCATAGTAAAAGGAATGGTGAGTAATGATTTACTTTGGATTATAAGAAATATTGTGAGAAATATAATCACACTAAAAATGTTAATAAAATTATTATAACACATTGAATAGCCTAATTGTTTATTTACATAAAATAATAGAAAATATAATAACAGTATAGTTATAATAAAATATAATTTCACATAATTATATTTCTTTATATTAGAATATATTTATAGTTGGTGACTTGGAATTTCAATAAAATTAACATGAACGATGTGAATATGTTTGAAATAGTAGGAAAGACTGTATCAATTTCCTAGTAGTGAAAATAAATTTATTTAAAATATGATTAATAAACAAAAAAAAATTCCTTGAAAATATTGGTGGCAAATAAAACATAACGTAAAGAAATTGATCGATAGAAGAAGTTGAATATTCAAAATATTAAGGATCATAACTTGAAATGGATCAAAAATATATCTTCTTAAGTGGATATTGGAATAATTGAGGATTCATGGATGAGATGGAACATTTACCCTTATTATTTAAATTGTGTAATTTATATTTTACAACTAATTCCATAAATTGTTCACATGTTTTTACTAATATATAGCATATTTAATGTATCATCTGCACTATGAACATGTGATTATATTGTTTTCTTTATATAAATATGTGAAGTCTATCATGGAGTCTAATAAAAGAAATAAAAAAGGGGAGAAGACTAAATACATTGAGGAGGATATTACCTAACGAGGTTGTTGTAAATATCCGCAGTTCCCTTAAAATCTAGATTTTTTTTAAACACTGAATTTACATTTTATCATCATGTAAGAAAATTATATCAAATAAATTTATTGAGTTATTTCTAGATTACTATCAGGTGTGTTATTTATTATATAAAATAATGGTATTAAACTATGAAATTCCATGAGAATTTTTTTTAATGTTATTGTATATCACATTTTTATAGTTAAAAGTATCTTAAATAACTAAAGATATTTACATTTTTGAATAATCTATATTTTTTTCCAAATGAAGTGTGTATAATGGATAACTATTATTTCTAGTTTTATATACTCTTGTTTAAAACATTTTGTGTTACCCCATAGAAATAATTTTATACTTTAAGGCTCATAGAGAATATATTTTTGGTCCCATTGTTCACTCAATATATTGATCTGACTATAATGTTCAATTAAAAAAGGTTGATTAGAAATATATTTGAGAGATATTGATGAAAACAGAATCTCAGATGATAATATATATTCCTACAATTTCAGTATACTTATTATCAATACATGGGAGAATAAAAGTTCAAAAATATTGATATAATTACTTTAGCGTTTTTGATAAAAATTAAAATGTGGAGGATTTTGGGGCACATGTATGGATTATATATATAGCTAATATTAAATTCTCCCATGATTAATGAAAAGTTGTCAAAATGAATTGATGATATTTTTTGAAGATTAAATTTGATTCCTCCATTATAAATACAAAAAAACTAGTTCATATTATAATATTCTTTCACGTAATGTGGGGTTTTACATATTTAGGTAAATCTATTAAGATGAAATAAATATTGATTCATACAAGAATGAGACTTTCATAAAAAGAGGAATTATTTCTATTTGTTTTTTAGAATCTAGAATAAGTTTATTCCATAAATTTAATTTTTTGGATAATTTTATATGATATTTATCCTTTTATATGATACTGAAATTATTTTATATGATAATATGAGGTCTCATATGAGGAATCATTTAATATGAATCTATACGTTCTCCCATATGGGATCTAGATAGTCATACCAGGTTGATAAGGTATCATACAAGAAAAATGTTCTCTAATATGAATATAATATTTAAATATATGGTGAAAATATGAATCATGTGTGTATGGAGTTATTTATGGTAGGATAAAGCGGTTATTAGAACTATTATTTTGAAATATAATTCAACATTTCAGC
Source organism: Viscum album (assembly GCA_963277665.1). NCBI lineage: Eukaryota > Viridiplantae > Streptophyta > Magnoliopsida > Santalales > Viscaceae > Viscum > Viscum album. The sequence continues at coordinate 1,020,985,763 of OY728138.1, read as the reverse complement.
AAATAATTTATATTATTTAATGGTCAATCCTAATAAATACTTGTTATTTCATAATTTTTTTGATATTTATCAATTATTAATGATGATGTGCCACATCATAGTGTGTTACTATCATAGATATCTTTAGAGGATAATTAATGAATCGATGTCATATAGAAATTAATGATATTATTTCCATGATAACAACTAAAAAAATAACATGACTCTTTTTTGGATATAATAATTCCTTAATGGAAATGTAAATTATTCTAAATTATTTCAATTTAACATTAAACTAAAATTACCTTGACATTATTGAATTTGAATATTATGATTTCTTTCTAAAATTATCATGGAGTTTCCCTAATTATTATTTATGTAAAATTTGAATATTCTATTTATATTTTATGAGTATGAAAATAAAATTAAATATAAAATACAATTGTATAATGGTTATTTTTACATATTTTTTACCAAAAATAATACTACACCATAAAATAATAATGAATATTAAGAACATATAACTTTGTACTTGATATTATCAAAAGAGAAAGTAGATGAGACTAGAGGTTCATTACTTTGAGATGATGGATTATATTCCCAAGTATTTAGTAGATTAAGTAATGTAAATGTTATTAATGATTATAATTGAATATTATTTAGTAAAATATATTATCATGTCTATCCTTTATCATGCTTCATTAAGATAGTGCATAAGAGTGGACTAGTTGATCTTACATGTCCATGGAATGAGATCAATATCATGTGGTATATAAGAAACTTGTAGAATGTGGACATATTTATTATATTGGATAAAAAATTTGTATTGGATCATTATATGTTACATTTTCTTATAGGACTTTATAAATTAGAATATCAGTGCTCTATACTAATGGCATCAAGATGGCCTATGATTTAACCACTTGGATTTATTGTGGAAATCCATGATTACAAAATCTAAACAATAATGAAAATGATTATCCATTTATGGAAAAACCTAATAAATCCTATATTTTTTTATTGTTGTTTCATATGACTTGATTTAATGCTAATCCTTGATTTTCATGTACAATGATTTAATTGGACCAATAGTTTTAATTAAAAATAATAATTCAAAAAAAATGTTACAACTGGTCTCCCCATATGATACCTAAATGAAAAAGGGGACATTAGGTAATGTTTTGGCTGATATGTGTTCCCTATAAATTGTTCATTAGTTTTCTAATTATATATAATTTAAATTCAATAAATGTTTGTGGTATTCCTATATTTTATTGGATGAAGTATCATGTTTAGATTAATATGGTGGTGCCCTACGTTTTATCACTTATCTTGGATAAAATGGATGATTTAATAGTCGGTTTTCCTCTTTTTGTGTGGTAATGATTTCATATCCTTCACTGATAAATGAAATATTCGAGTAGAAGTAAAATAATAAAACCCATTTTTATGTCTCGTTTTAATATGGATTAAACAATGGTCAGGGGACACTAAACGTGAAATAATATTTTTCACAAATTATTGTTCATTTATAAAGGAAATATAAAAATTAGGTAGGTCAAAATAAAATTATGTATGAGTATATTTTATAATATTGTGTTGTATTATAATAATAACATTGATGATTATATCATTACCGTGAAATAAATTTTCAAAACCAGTCTCATATTTGTATATAAGTGGATGATTCTACAATTTTAAAATAGAGTATGCGATACACTATGAATATTAATGATCTAAATATATTAGTGTTAAAAGATAGAGAATAATTATCATTGTTCAAACTAATAAATCATTTCACTATTTATAAAATAATAAAGCATCTAGATTTTATTAAGGGATCAAAGGATAATAGGGTTTTGTGTCCATGAATAAGATTAAAGGTAGAGATATAGATGTATTAGATTTTATTGATTATAATGATAATGGGTATGGTAAAGATATAAATATATTTTTTTCTCTTTCTTACAGAATTATTAAGAATTATTATAGGTATATAATAATAAATATTCTACCAAGGCATCATAGATGTAATGTATTTTTTTCATGACCCGACCCGACAGGACCCGGGCCGTGACTTCCCATGCCTACCCCCAAAAGTTCTGGGCTGGTGAGTAGTTCTAAGTAGGAATATCAATAACATGGAATGAATATCCTATATTCCTATATGAAAGCAGACATCTCCATTCACACAAAATGATGAAATGAAACATATAAACAAACTAATGTGTACATAAATATCCCACAACAAGATTAAAATAGATGTACTCAAAGAAAATGAAGGGGAAAACAATATCGACCAAGGAAACTGTAAATGAATCCAAACGGGTTTGAAGGATGGGATCAGTTTCAACTACAACTACCAGATAGATCCTTATCCCAACTCTGGTAAACACCTTGGTATGTCTACCACACTAAGCTCTACATGCCTCAGGTCCTCCATGGACTCTGTTGAGTGGATTATCCTCTGATCAAGACACAAAACAAGTTATGCCAATTCTCGTGCAGGTTTGAGAATTCAAATATTCAGAAGGCTCCCCCAAACCCCCAAAATAAAATTGGATAAGGTGAAGGGAAACAGTATGATCCACCTAGAAAAATTGAATCTCCAATAGAAATAGAATATCCATATTTAACAATCCCCTAATGTACTCAACAAGTTAGTTCAATCTACATGGTTTTTCAAGCCCGACATGTGACAACACGGTACAGACTCCCCAAAATCACCTATATATACTCATCTAAGACTCCAAGTATCAGGAGGTTCAAAACTCATAGATAGTAAAATGATTCGCTTCATTTTCTCAAAGGGTGTTACATAAAAACGTGATGACACACTCCCTAGGGACATCTATCCTAGGTGGGACCTTTATATAAGATTAAATTCATCAGGAACACCACCACCATTTCTAATGTTACATATGAGAGAATGTTCTTCATCAAGAACATCATACTAGGTTTAGCACTAGTTCCTGGCACTTGAGGCCATGTTAGCATTACCTTGGACCATTGCAAGATAAAGAAACCTATGTTATTACGTCCACCCCTCACCACATCACTTATATGAGTAAGAACTATTCCAGAATATGCACTGGATGCATCCTATCTAATAAAATTGAATACAGGGAACCATTATTCACCACTACCCTGCAATCGAGGGAGTTCTTGTCCTATCTAAACAATGAAACATATGTCACTACTTAATGGAGTGGATCGCACCTCAGTCCTTCCAAGGCTAAGTAGCTCTCAATGTAGTATTATTTACATCATGTGGACTATCCCACTCATAATAATTGTATACCTCATTGGTGGGATCTTCAACTGTAAATGAGAACCATGTCCCCTCTGATACTCAGGTATGGGGGAGTAATACGCCATAAGTGAGGACCCACTCCTGAATCTAGTAGGGGGTACTATATAGGGAATGGAGCACCCACACAATGATATTTCATGGGAGTAAAAATATATGGATTGAGGAACCACACCCTAACCTGGTAGGAAAGTACGAATATTTTATAGAGGACCCGAACCCTGGTAGGATAGGGTAGTATAGACTATTCAAACTCATTCTTTATGGGGGACCCACAACCTAATAATACAGGGGAGTACCAACCCTAGGCATAATGACCCACTTCTTAACATATAAGGGGAGTACTAAACCATTAAAAAACACATTGGGGGACACACTCCCTAGATCTACATGATAGGACTGACTCCTACGAGGGAGGACCCTCACCCTCACATTGTAGGGGAGTACCCACTCAATTTTTACATCACATAAAGAAAACTCACAACCTAATTTAACAGGGTTTTTTTCTTCTATTTTTATGAAAATCATGTTGAAACCCACACCCAATTCTGGAAAGGGTGTAACAATCCTATAGGAAACTACCAAAAGGTAATGAACATGTTCCCATGACATGGGTTCTCGTTTATCTACATAATTAGTGAAATAAGGGAAACTCGTTCCCTTGTCCATCAAAGAAGTACCACTCCAAACATCTCTCTACAAGAATCACACTGATCTCCAAACATCGTCTCTATAATAATTTAAAATAGTCTTTCTCATTATATGTCACCGCATATTGTGTAAGCCGTAATAGATTACACCATTTTGATTTACACAAACAATTCTTGGGAGAGATTACTCACAATCCTGAATCTAATTCCCATATAATATGATACATAATATAGAATAGACCCATATGATCTCCTAGTAGTACACGGTGTGCCCTATAACACAAATGGCATGTGACCCTATCCGAGAACCTTTACATATATCTTTTCTACATGGTTTACCAACCCATTAATGGGTACATGGTGAGTAATGTAGGTATGCACTGTGTCCCACATCGCTTCACCTCTAGCTGTGTTATTCTTCTACATGAATCGTATGATAGTATCCCAGACACATCGTCTATACCATACTAAATGTCGTGTTCAGGATAAACAACCACCTTCTTATGTATTTTTCCAATGTCCTTGCACTAAACCACATTTTCATGTACTATGGCCATGTGTTAGTGAATGACCATGTAGTTTCAAATTTTACACCCAAGCCATGATCCAAGATTACATGGGTAATGTCACTAAATGTCGTGTAACACCTGTACATGTTATGTTGTCCTAAAGGTTCATCTTCCCTGAACAGGAGGAGATATATGGCATGATTGTATAAACTACACGTTGTGCAGAAAATGATTCTTATAAGGAATCAACTCTAAAACCTCTGATTTTCATATGTTTACTTAAAAACTACCATATCTACCATGAAGGGATCGTTATAAATTTTATTTGGGCTATGGAACCTTAAATAAAATGCATAAACAAGGCTATTTAGAGTAAAAGTCAGGTATGCCAACCTCGTTGGAAAAACTCTGATGGTTTGGAAGAAGAATGATGCTCTTATTGTCATTCTTCTCTATCTGATAATGACATACATCAGAAATGGAGATCTTAAGCACCTTTCATCGTCGATTTGGATCATTTTCATCAATCATACAAAGAGAGGTGGAGAGAAGACATGCACAACATTTTGTGTTTTCTGCTCTATATTTTTGGGGGATGAATTTTTTTAGTTAATTTAATCCAATTATTTCCCATTCTAACACCACGTTTTTAGAACATTCATGATCAAAAATCCTGGTATGAATGACCATGTGATGTTCCATGTGTAAAAACGACATCAGAGACTCAACATCGGTCTCTGAAATTTAATCTGAGAATACATATGGATGTTATTTAACATCCAATTGAAACTACACTTTCTCGAAAAAAATATTTACTATTTTTAATATCACTACACTAAGTCTCATTGTACCCCAACATACAGTGCCGACCCCACACCCATCACTATATGTATTCTATGAAATATTATGATGTATTTTGGTTCAAAAACCATTTAATTATATTATCTCCACCTATGATATTTTCAGAAATGAATATATAAATCATATGAACAATGGTGGAAACTAAGCTCTCCAATGGACCCCCACACGTACAGTTTATGAGAACACACAAATAGGAACCACCAATGTCAGACCACCAATGTCAAACCACCCTTATTTCAATCTTTTATTTTTCCAAGATTGTGAAATAATGGGAACATTTCTCCTTAGCCATGACTGGTGGGTAATCACTAAAAACAATTTTCTACCTATGGTCATGGGGTCTAGTTATATGCCACCTCACTAACCAGACACTCATACAAACAGAACCCAATAGTTCACATCAACCCCTATTTAGAATACATTGAATCTTCTTCAAGTGTTTTTCTTTCGTGGTTCATATTGAGCACATGAGGGTATTCACAAAAACATTAGGTCTTATTAAAAGTAAACATTGGGAATTATGAATCCCTTTGTCTACAAACCTCTATTTGTAACACAACATGCACAAACAGAAACACTGCCACACCAACTAGTGGCATCCCAACTGTGTATGGATCATAGAAAATCTATATTTACTGTGGAAACATCTTTGGTCTTTAGTTTTCATCTATGAAATCATTTAAGAAAGGCTATCACTATCTAGGGGTCATCAAGATAAATGGTTCATATAGACAATCATACTTAAAATTTTAGGACCTAATTTAATACTATATCACAAAACCTCTCCCTAAACATGACAATATGAGGTACTCATCCATCACACTTCAATATTTTCTTCTTTGGGCAGCACTAAATTGATCAATTGGTTTTGGTCATATCACCAAAACATGCCCTATTTCAGCCCCCTTACTCATGCGTTTAATGAAATACCAAACTTCTCACATCCTCCATGATAATTTCACAAAAAATGATGATTCTAAGAGAAAAATGGTAATAATTTAAAACTAATAGATCCTTAGATAATCATTTTAACTTTGTGATCCCTCCATTACAACTATCAATACAAGGATCGTCCCACACCCCATTTCACCCAGGTCAACCACGAGCATAAGTGGAATGAAAAGTGTACCCTCAATAGTGTCTCATAACCTCTTATATTAAATGAAGAAAGGGAAAAGGGAGTACCAATATTCAACCATGGAGAATTTAGGTCAATGGCCAATACAGATTGCAGTATTCCTCATCTACATTCTCTCCCCCAAAGCCTAACATTTACCACTAGGTGGTGGTGGTGGAAACACATCAAACTGCATGCGACCTCTTGCTACTCTTCCATCTCCTCCACCTCATTTTCCACCTCGTCAATCTCCTTGTTTCAAGGGTTTTCTATAATAGGTCACCTCTTCATCTAGATCCCTCTTAGAAGCACGATGTGTTGAACAATTTTGATGAGATTCTCACATCCGTCTAAATCATAACACCTACTCTCTTGTGATTAACGAGATCCTCAAAAATGACCATTCAAAATATACCCTCATATTTGAGTATGGGAATGGGTTTTCCTCCAACACCACAATATTTTCATCTATTTTCTACTAGCTCATAATGAATCCTCAACCTCCTCACCAGAACTATGGGTCACATCTACCCTTTCCTCATTAAAGAAAAACTTCATCAGAAAGCATGATCCAGCACACCATAATAGTTGGAAATGAATAGCCAGATCAAATATTCCAGGATCTCCTCATGAATTTGCAACTCAAAGGTATATCTGCTTAATAAAGGATCTCTAACCATATACATGGAGTATAGTTACAACTATATGGGCCTTTCTAAAAATTCTTCCACTGTCAGGCTACCCTAATAAAAATAAAAAAAGCTTTGGGATACATATTGATGTCAACTTTTCTAGGTTAACCTCTTCCTTGAAGTGTATATAAAAATTAATTCATGTGAGTGTCACCTCGTCAAGAGTTTGTATCAAAAAACCCCATCATCTCCCAGCTGAATCCTGCAAAAGGATCACTATTTGGACCACCATCTGATAGGCAGGTTTCCTCACTATGTGGAAAACCTGTTCGACTCCCTAAATCATGTCATCTAATTATTGTGGGGTCTAAATCACCCTAATACCTTAGAGTCCACTACCTATAGAACTCATATAAGTCACTAATAAAGTGTGTTCCTAATCCTAAACTATCAATAAAAATGGATTCTAAATAGGTGGGGTAACTACCAGTGGACCTCCTATAGGTATTTACTCGTAGGAAATTCCCTACACCAAAACATCTACATGGGGAATAATTTCATCACAATCGTTCCATAAAGTCCTTTCTGGGATACATCATGGATGCATCTAGAAATATAAATATATGTATGACTTTCAAAGAGTGTATCTTTTTATTTTACATAAAATGAAAAGAGAAACCAAAAAACCTCATCCTATATGATTCATGTGAAATTTATTTTATGGAGAACAACGTCCTAATGCACCAAGTCGAAATTCATGTTATTAGAGTCCTGGTAAAGGGATACATCGGTCGCCACACCAATACTATAATATCTAGTGAGAAATCCACACTCAAAACATCCAAAAACAACTACTATGAAACAAAAAACAACATCACGACCATATGGTCCGAAATCGAAATAGTGCTCTGATACCAATTTCGCATCACCAAACCTGATGGGGCCTGATCCACAACTCCCTAAGCCCGCCCCCATTAGACCAGGGGCTGGTGAATAGTATCATGAAGGCATATCACTAACATTAGAGGAATTTCCTATGTACCTATTTGTACGCACACATTTCCATGGTAAAAATTATTAAATTAAAAATACAAAAGAAACCAATATATTCATAACTATATATCCCACAAAAAAGGAACCAATGATGTACTGAAATTCAATGAATGAAATAAATTCCCATAATGGAATGAGAGGATTTCTTGAAACTGAAACTGTTTGAATGCTCCCTGGCCCATCTCTGGTAAACACCAAGGTCAGTATAGGTCACAATGATTCACCAACCTTGGGTCCTCCATGGAAAACATCAAAATTCTTATAGTCTTCACAATACATAAATAGTGTTTTTCTAAATCACGTGTAGCAGTGAGAATAAAAAAATTAGAAGGATCCCCAAAACCCCAAAAATAAAAAGGGACAAACTAAATGGAAACAGACCACTTGACTTATCAAGATGGATCCCCCAATCAATAGATGAACACTATATAAAACCATCATAACTTGAACATGATATGTCTGATCAGTCTATATGGTGTATCAACACTGACTGTGATGACATCACAATGAATCCCATAACTCACCTATATATATGAATCCTAGAATCCTTATCTCATGAGTTTCCAACCTCAAATCCTTTAACAATATTATATTCACAAGATCTGAAGGTATATTCTAAAACCAAGAGAAAACACTCCATGATCTCTGTTATCATTGTTGGATCCCATTCATTAATATCACTTCATTTGGAATATCTCAACCATTCTTAATTATGCAACCAAGAGAACGTGCTCCATCAGGAACATCTTAATAGGTCTATATCTAGTGCCCAGTACCAGAGGTCCTATTTTCATTACCTTGCTCCAAGTGATAGATAATGAAACCCAATTTAAAAGCACCTCCCCACACCGCTTCACATGTTTGAGGGAGAAGTACACTAGAACATGAACCATGTGTACCCCTTCTAATAAGAGAGAAATTAGGGACCGACACCTCACCACTACCCCTCATCCGAGTGAGAAATAATCATAACAAAACCCAGAAGCCTCTTTCCCTCCTATATGGAGTGTTCCACACATCATTCCACTAAAGGAGAACAAACTCGTATCAAGGTATTTCTCACATAAATAGGAGGATCAATCTCCTCCTTATCGTATCCCCAACTGAGGGATCTCTAACTCAAATGGAAGAAAAATTCCCCATTTACACTCAGATGTGGAGGATTACTACTCTATAAGTGAGGAACTATTCCATAATCCACAGTGGATAAGTACAACAATAATGGAGGATTCGCCACCTGATATAATTGGGGAGTAGAACTTCTTGGATCAAGGAACTACACCCTAACCCAGTAGGGGAGTACAACTCTATGGCTAGAGGACCCTCACTATAGAAGGAAATCATAGTACTGAATCATCCATCTCATTCAATATGGGGGTGGGTGACAATTTTAATATGATAGGAGATTATTGCACCCATATTTATGTACCTACTCCGAGACACAAAATAGAAGTACCCACTCTTCTATAACAACACATATGTATGACATGTTCCCTAGGATGAAAAGGGAGTACCAACTCCTTTGATAGAGGACCTGAACCCCAACATGGTTGGATAGTACCCCCACAATATATATGTCACATATGGATTACCCATTCCCTTCTCCAATAGGCTATAAATGTAAATCTTAACAAATATCATGTTGAAACCCACATAGTAATCTATTAGGGGATAACACCCCTGGAAGAAACAACTTAATGGTAGCGAACCCATACCCAAAACATGGGGAGTCCTATCTCTGAATATGAATACATTTATGGAAAATTGTTCCCTCTTACTTCAAGAGAGTACCAATCTCAGCATCTCTTTACACGAACCACATTGATATCCAACATTGGTTTTTTATACATCACAAGAGTCATTCTCATTATATGAAGATAGGAATATCCTAGGATATAACATAGGAAACCACATAATTCTATGTGGAAATATCCTCATGATAGACTACTCACATGTTTGAATCTATGTCCTAGAATAGGAGATACTGAAGACAGAAGATCCCGAGAGTATCTCCTAAGATTTCACAACAAGCAGCGGGACACACACTGCTAGTGAGAGAACTAGAGAACCTAACTGTGTTTCATGTCTACATAGTATAACAAATCAATTGTGGATAAATGGTGTGAAAATTAGATACATGTTATATCATGCATACTCAGACCCTGGTCATGTGCCTCTTCTACCTGGATTTGTTGATTGTGTCCCTCACATGCCTTTTAACATATACAGCATGAATGCTCAGGCTAAACAACCACATGTCCTTATAGTTTTCCCATTTCCTTGTATCGAACCATATTTTCATGTACCTTTTAAATGTGTGATTTCATTACCATGTATTTTCACATGGATAACACCATACATGTCACAATATTAGATGATTTAGGGGAAAACACCGCGTATAACCCTAGTATGTGGCATGTAGTCTTGAAAGTTCATCTTCTACGAACAGGAAGATAATAACTACTTCTCTCACTGAATCGCGATCATATAAATTTTATTTGAGGCTCCTCAATAGATTTATTTACATTTTATCTAAAACTTCTTTTTCATAGAAAAACATATTTAATATTATTAATATTGATGCAACGAGGCTCCCCGAGCCCACACTTCTCGTGTCGACTAAACGTCGGGCCAGGAATTAAACAATGAAGCATTCAAAATTCACTTGTGTTAAGACCCGAGTCATAAAAAATATAAATTTTTTAGAATAATATTCCCAATAATTATTTTTTTGGATCGATAAAAATGTGGAAATTAGATAACTCAAAAATATGATTGTGAAAATCATGATGAAATATTCCTATAGAAATATAGGGTGACGGGAATTAACAAAAATGATACATCAACTACAATAACCTACTATGAAGATGAAACTAAATTTATGTATATTTTTTGGAGAGGTTTTGAAACCTCATGTAGTCATAATTGAGAATAAATGGAAGAACTAGAATGCATTGAATGATAAATTTGATGTATGTGATTACTATAACAAATAATGACTAAAAAAATATAAAATTCTTTAATATAATTTATATGATAGTTGTATAAAAATAAGAGTATTTCATGAAATTGTTTTCCTACATTTATGAGATTAATACATATAAATTTATGCTGGTAGATAATGATATGATTTCTATGATCATACGGAGAATATTTCATAATGGATGAAGAGTTTCCTGATAATTTTTCTTTATTTATTTAATCTATGAATGAAATGAATAATATTAGATAAAACGTCACAAATGTGGTGGAGGTTAAAATTTATTCATATCAAGATGCTGGGAAGGCTTTTCCTAATATATAGCTAAAATCTATTCATAACAAATTACAAAAAAAAATTATTATTTATATTGTTGTGTAGAAAAAAAATTCTAATCATATTTAGAGCAAGGTTAAATGTGAATGGACCACTTATATTATAAAATAATGTGGAAATATTTCAAAAATTTCACATCCCTCAAATATAAATAAGGAATAATTTAATGGAGGACTATAACATAAATTTTACAAATAAAATTATTATCACGGTGAATGATTGAAGTTAAGAGGTATGGACTAGTATTTTGTAAGGTGTAAACACATTTCATTCTAATTTATACTTAACATGTTTTTATTAGGATGATACATAGACCAAGGGGAGATATAGTTAATATATGATGGTATTTTCTTCAAAAAATTATAATGTGACTAGAAATTGAATAAATCCATCATCTAAAAATATATATGTTAAATTATTTAAAACAATGAATGATGGTCAAAATAAATTCATATATCAGTGGAATTAATGATTACGAACCCAAGAGAAGTTATATATTGTCATAAATGGTATTATATATAATAGATAAAATAATAAAATATTTTCTCTTTTGAGGTTACTAAGAGATCATATAAAATCCAAAGGAACTAAGAATCTTCAGAAAAAATATCTAATAGTTAGTCCTAGTAATCTATAAATGGATAATGACAATTATAAAGAAGAAAAAAATGAATATTCTAAAGGTAAATAAACTAATTCACATTAGAATATTGATTTGAATGTGGTGTTATATATAGGTTCTGATTTATAATATTTAGTGATATTTCATTTATGATGTGGACATGATATATATTTTGTGGAATAATATATGGAATCTCTAGAATCCCAAAATGAATTTATTTAAAATATTTTTCCCCAACTACTCAATGAAATTTCATTGATGAGTTAATTGATGAAAAAAATACAAATATTGAAATTGATAAAGGTGTGATGATGAGAATAAAACATAGTGTTGATCATAATAGAAAATAAAACATAAAAAATAATCACACGTTAATAAATGAAGAATAGAGGGATCTTGTTTGATAAAAAACTCCATGAATTATCGTTTCAAAATAAAAATAATGGATTTCAACCTTATTATGAGAAATTTTTCATCGGTTCTAACTTAGATAAAATTTATGGATCTCAATTATGTGGGGTATATTGAGGGTATTAGTTTTCTTTAACATATGAATTGGACACATCATGGATTTTAATAACTACAATAATAAAAATAACATTATGTAATCTCTTGATGGGGGGATTTATTGATTATGGGGATAAAAAAATTATTAGTTCTATGAAAATATATAATTCTACAAAAAAATGATTTTTTGGTAAATTACACTCTAATACCCATATTTATTCATTTCAACACTACTATAAATGGAATTATTTACTAACGTAAATATGGAAGTAAACTATTTCTTATCATTAATATTTTTAATGGTGTTTAAGGAGAGTGAAGGCCACATTATCCTTGTTAAAATTACTTGCAATTTACCCAGAGATAGTGAATTTAAAAATATGTAAATTTTTTCACATGAAAGATAGATAATGGCCATCTTTGATATCTTAGATTATTAAATATTATTTTTACATTGAGTTTTCCTAGGTCGACATAGAGTCTATAATTGGGGTCTCATAACTAAGATAAGTTTGGTTCCATTCTTATCTAAATATGTGGATATTATGGTGATTATAAAATAAATATGGAAGTGAATATATGTATTTAATATATATGGAATAAAATATATTCTTTGTTTAGAGAATACTACCCCAACACATTATTATATTTATATTCAATAAGATGGAGAATAAAAGGACACACATATTGATATAATGTTTAGTATTTGAAAAAAATTGTGGTTGACTAATGTTTTTATGTTTGTATTTTACTTATTTTTAATAAGTTATGAAAACATTGTTATGGAGAAGATGTAAAAAAATTTGTTGATAATATGGATTTAATCATAAATTCTAATGGAATGATTTCATCTAAAAATTTTATTTCACATCAAAATTACATTAATTTTATTATGGGAAAATTATTTCATATTATAGTAGAACATTTTTATATGAGAACAAGTCACATATTCAATAATGAGCTCCATTCATATGAAGATGAGTTCTAATCATGTGTGTCTTCCATTCATACAATATGGTTGATCCGTTCATATGGTAATGGGTTTTAATTATAAGGTAGATATTATTAGGAATAATAAAATGAACATTAATAGGAGTAATAATTTTCTATAAATTGGGATGTTGTATCATAATTTATTAAGGAAATTATATATGTCTAAGGTGGTTTCATTTTAATTGTGAGTTCTGTCATATGATTATAAGAGTTTAACACATATTTATTCATATAAAACATATTTTTTATGTGATTTATATGGATATGAGAAAATTATTTTATAAAAATTATTGAAAAGAAAAACCAATTAATATAATGATATACTTATATTCTTCATTGATCAAACATGATAATGATTGGATATTTAAGATTAATCATGAGATCCCTTCACACCTAATTATAAATATTCAATTCAAAGTACCATGCACAGAAGGAGATTGAATGAACAATTTTTATGGAGAAATAATTGACCTAAAATTACTTATAACATTTGAAGAATAATTTTGAATCATATAGTGATTTTAATAATCAATTATCCTAAATTTTAAAGAGTTTTAATTTGAATTAAACAACAATATTCTTGGTTGTTTAAATTCAAATGAAATGATTTTTTTAAACAAATATCAAGGTGTTTCTATAAATATTATAAAACTAATTTATAAATATTCATAATATATTATGTGATTATAAAAACCACATGTAATGGATAAATAAAAATGATAATTAATAGTTCAATATTTTTCTGATGTTGGAGAAACCTACAACATTGAAGAAGAAAAACATATTGTGAATTTAGAACAAAATATTTCATGGTATCAAAGTAAATGAAATAGAGAATGAATATAGATGTTATTTGGTAAAATATTGTTTCTTATATGACAATTTATTTATTAAATATATGAATAACGATATATTTGTACATTTAATGTCAGTATTTGAGAAAAAAACAAGTAATCAGAACTTATGTCTATAAATGTTCATAGAGATAGAATACATTTGTAGACCATTTCATCCATTTATTTCATGTATGAGGATCTATACCATGTGGTGGAAAATAAATATGGACTATAATGAATTTTTTCTTCTTTTGGATCAATCATTTTTACTTGTTATTGAGAATATGCATACTCCCATATGCCTCTAGAGTAAGAGAAATGTGGGACTCCATGCTAATTGGATTGGTAAATTCCATAGTAGTGACACTTAATTTTAGAGGTGAAATATTTTATTAGGGAATATAGCCAATATTAGCAAGGCGTTTGGCTTTTTGGTCATACCTTGTAAATCCATGTATATTTTTCTTTCACTATTCCTCATACATTTGAGGTGTCTCTATATAAATTCATCATTTAGATTATCATGACTTTGATTGATCAAAGAGTTTAAAATAAACTGATTAATTATTATAATGTGTACCACAAATTAATACCCTCTATTAGTGGTATGTGACCGATCCTAGTCTCTATAATAATGATATTAATTAATAAAACAGTTCTAAGGGATTTTATCCAACCATAGAATCTAACTATATCTTATGTCTCACATGATAAAAAAATTCATTTACATTCATTGGAATGATATAATAATATTATAATACATGTATCAAGATGCATTCCATCATTCATCATCTAATGTATAATTACCCATTAAAATTTTGGGATAATATATTATCAATAAAAATAAATGGGTATTTTTTCTGGTTTATAACTTTAGTTCTTATCACAAAACTCTTTTGAACTTTTTACCTAAAACATTTCATGGATTCTATTTATCATCATCTCATAATCATCATCAACACCCATTATAATTATTTAATACATAATTCATTCTCATTCCACAATCCTAGGTATTCTAATAATCTACTATAAAATTATCTGGAAATTGATTAACCAAAAGAGATTAATAAATTCACAGCAAGTGGAAATAATTATAACTAACCTAAAAACAAATCAAATCAAGAAACTAACCCAATGAAACCCAACCATACCATCATAATATTATTCATCACTCATATCATGCATAACATCCAATCATCATCGACACATGAATCATTACAAGATAAATATACACAATAGACATATCCTATGTGAATGGATAGATTAATTATAAATAAATGAAAGGGTAGATGAATATGAATTGAAAGACTTAATTATAATCCTGATAATGAAAATCACAATTCCCTATATAAATAATTCTATTTATAATGATTATCATTTCTAAACTGATTTTTTATTGGGTAAATTTGTGTTTTAATAGATGGAGAAGTCCAATACTATCGGATGAGAATATACCATGTTTATCATATTAATGTTTAAAAATCCCATTAAATAGATGTATACATAATTTATAATATAGAAATTGTACAAAGTCCATTTTAATGAGTTATATTAATTCCATAAAATGTTGATCTACAAATTCCATTCGTTAGAGTTATAAAAAACATCTCATACAAATTTTGAAAAACCTATTATATAGGGATGTAAAAAAAGAATACAGAATATATATTCCATATTTATACTAGAAAATGTTATATATATATATATATATAATAATTAAAAACGAACCGACCAAAAGAAAAAATGGATAAATTCATTATATTAAAAATTAATTGTATAATTTCATTGCAACTGATCGAGAAAGGTATTGAATCGTGCCATTGGATGATTTATTATAAATGGGACAGCAACTAGAGGAGAATAACCAACCAAATACTATGATATAATGTTTTATATTTTTTAATATCTCATTATTGATTTTTCTTCATATTAAAAATCATAAATATTTGAGAATATTATTGTAAATTATTTAAGATTTATATATTCTAATTGTTTTATTTATATTCTAGTGGAAAGTGGGATCATAGGGATAGATTGATTGTGGTTTGTATGATCATATTGATCACGGGATCATAAGGATATAGAGATAAAATATTTTGATCTATTGGATATAAAAATTATGTGGTTTGAAATATATAAATTCTAATAAGTTGATAATCTAAGACAGCTAATGTCAGGGTAATATATTTCCTTTTCGCATTAGGTGATTGTAAATAACATGCATAATAGAAGAGATATATGTTTTGTTACATTATTTTAAAAAACAATTATACTATATTATCCTCATTTATACATATTTTATATTAATGTTGTGAATTTTTGTAAAATGTTTATATTTTATATATATTTTTTACTATATGACTATAATGTGTGTGTTTAATACTATTTTTTAGATTGAATTTGATAAAAAAAGGTGTTGGAAAATTTTATGTTTGAATTTTTATAGTCTATAATTCACCATTACCCCTATTTTACTATTTTGAATAATCTTATGATCGTAAATATGGTATTAGATCAGTTATATCTTTATATTTTTCTTTTAATAACACTATTGTTAGATAAAAATTCTGATTTTTATTGATGATTTGTAATTTGGAACATCAAAAAATCAAATTCCTATTTTTGATGACATGAGATATGATTATTTTCATGATTAAATGAAGCCTTTTTTTATAACTACCACTACATTTTTCCTTTTAATGATTACATGTAGTAATAAAATTTTGGATAACAATGATAGAACCTTAAATAGAGAAGTAATGCTAGAATATCTATTGAACTACATTGTTTGTAATAAAAATTTACATTCTATTTAGAGTATACTTTATAGTTATAAATCTTCCTATAAAATATAAATAAATATTAGGAGAAATATTGATGTTCTACAGTAAAGATCTTGGGATGTTTTAGAAACAATAAAATATAAGATTCATGTATGCTATAGGAATTTTTATTTCATATCATGTGAGTTAGTTTCACAAATTCATCAATGATTAATGACTATTGAAAACTATTTAAAATCTCATCAAGAGAAACAGATATCATAATAAAAATATGTTGAAATAATTATTGATATCATTATCATGGAATGGGAATCCTAAAGGATAGCAACAAATTATAGAAAATATATATAAAAGATAATTTTGGATAATATTATAGAAACTCACATGTTTTATGAGTGTAGTTTCAAAACAAATATTGAGAATGATAAGAAAAATAAATTGTATTATTTTACTTATACATTTGGTACAACAAAAACTATGAAGTTTAGTTCGATATAAATGTTTTTAAATCCTAAAAGTATAAGAAAAAAATTAATCAGATATTAGTTCTTTAGAAGAGATTTAGAATGATCATAAATATCTAGTGAAAAAAATTAATAATTTATTTGGGAAAAAATATTTCTATTTTATGTATAAGTATAATCATAATGATATATGTGAGAAGAATTTGAATTATTTTATTTTATTCAATGAATATAAAAATGATAGGAAACATCATCCATATTTTAAAAAAGTTAATCAAAAATAGAGATACTCAAAGAAGTTTTTGTAATATCAATAGTAAATATGATCATAATCATTAGACACATGGATTTACTATTATAGATATCCATCTATATAATTTTATTCAAAAAAATAAGTGATAATCATAACATTTTGAGAATATATTCTCAAATTATAAAGAAAACATTTATCTGCATTCAACATATGTCAATTGATACTTTTAAAAATTTTACTCTAAATTCTAAAAACACTTATTTATGTAATGAATAGAGTTTATCATCTTGAGAACGATAAATTATTTTTACATCAAATATTTAGGATAATGTTCACAAATTTGATGAAATGAAAAAAATATGTAACTTTACTAGAAAACAAATGTTTCAAATGTTATGAAAGACTACAATCGTGAAAAAATAATAAATTTTAAAAGCCAATAATATAATTCATAAAATTACTACCTATATTTATAAGCATGCATCAAAGATACAAATACAAATTAATTCTGCATCAACTAATTATGATAATAATTGGGGGGTCAAACTAAATTTATAAATTAATAATCAAATAAAATATTTTTCGAATGTATCCTCTATAAGGAAAACTTTTATAATCTATATTGATATTTTAGACCTCATAGAAATATTTATGGAATTTTTTTATTTCAAAGAACCTCATTTTATATAAAAATATTTTTTCTTTCATTGAACCCTTTTTCAGAATATTTTAATGAGTTGGGAATTGTGATAAATAATTTTCTTCAAAAGGAGTTAAGACATTCTATTTTCATAGATCATTTATTTCTAAATAATAGAATGATTTTTCTAAAAGTAATATAGGTAGATTTGAATTTCAAAAGTATTGTGTGCTAATATTTCATGACCAAACCATGTCTTTGTACAAAAACAATAATTTTTTTTATTTTTACTAGAAATTAAGAGTACCAAAATCTAAAATATATAGTACATGGTAATTTTTTAGTCAAGGAATAGGATTTCAATTTCAAATTTCTTCAACATGATTGTTAATATTATATATTTAAATGAAATTGTTACTGATAATGATAATAAAAATTAATTTTTGATACTGAATTTCTCAAAATGTCATTAATTTTATATTTTTTAGGTCTTAT
This sequence comes from Viscum album, assembly GCA_963277665.1. Lineage (NCBI taxonomy): Eukaryota > Viridiplantae > Streptophyta > Magnoliopsida > Santalales > Viscaceae > Viscum > Viscum album. The sequence goes on along the minus strand of OY728138.1, from coordinate 1,020,966,743 downwards.
TGTAATTTCATCTATATAATACTATTATGCGACGAATTTTATCTTTTGACTGTTAATAATGGTAAATGTTCATTTAAAATTTAAGATGGTAAATTCATCCTTTCATAAAATATGCATGATAATGTTTACACCATATAATTAGAATATTATATATCAATATTGATTTTCCAATATAAGGATTTGACACTATAATATTATATTTTAATTCAAACATTCTATTGAATGGCTTGTAATACATCTATTAGGAAATATGTATAACTCTAAAACGAGATATAAACTTTGTTAATATAGAATGTAATATAATTATAGAATTAAATATATTACTGAAATATAAATTTCAAAATTTTCATATTTAATACACACACATATATTCATTCTAATATAATCTAGAAGCATTGCAGTAAAATACAATATGTATGCCTTAGTTGATAACTTTAGTAGATATACATGGTTTTATTATCTCTATTTAAAGAAAAATATAATTTGTTTTCCAAATTTTAATTACAATTTTTAAAATAATTTAAAACTATATATTCATAAAATTCATAGTTATCATGTTAGTGAGTTTGAATTTTTTTAATTTTGAAAATTTTTGTAGTATGAAAGGCATGGAACACAACTTTTCAGATTTTGTAACTCCTATTTAAAAGGGTTGGAAATTTTTCCTATTTTTTCCATATATACATATTACTATTTTTATTTGTTAATAAAATCACCCCAAATATATTTTTATGAAAATTATTATTTCACCAAAATGAGATGCATAAAACTTTTCATTGGATTGACTCACTCTTTTAAATTTTCAAATGTAGTTGTTATTTCTCATTGAAGTTGATATACTTCCATAATATTTTTAATTCAATAACTTTATGGTAATTACAATATCTATAGTTATTATAAATTTTATAAAAAATAATATATGATTGTTTTTATGAAATATAGGGTTCTTTAAATATTATGTATGTCAAATAATACTCAAAAAATATCATTTTTTTATATGAATAAAGAGTTTTAAATTTATAATTTTTTAATCATTTTGACATCGTCATCTTCCAATATTTATTCCTGGAAATTAGATATTTTGTAATTAAAACATTTTCTCTACTTTAATATATATTTTTGGTTTGGATCAATTTATTTTCTTCTTTGATTATTTATTGGAGGAGAATAATAACCACATATAGCCCTAAACCACAATATGGTTCATAGAACAGTAATTGCCACATACTTATGGCATGCCTCCCTATAAGCCAGATACATCCAACGAGCACAATGGTTCTTATTAAAATATTTGGGAGACTATATATTCATTTGTAAAGTATTAAAAAAATTTAAAATAAGAAAGATACCATACAGAACATAGTAACCTTTGAGAACAATAATAAATAATCTAAATAATAAACATAAATTCAAGAAATAACAATGATGAAAAAAATAAATGAATTGTTTAATACATTAATTACACACTATAAATCATGGAAAATATATTAATACAAGAACCAATCTCGAAACTAATGTCAAAGACTCCAAAGTATATAAGCTTTATCCAAAATTTCATATCTCTTATCTATCCTATAGGAAACCCATCATTTGTCCTACAGTTATTTCCCTTGTCTGAACATCGTATCAGAATGTCTACTCATGTACCAAATGGTGGATGATTTTGGGTGTGTGTACAACCCTATACTCCACCATGAATGTAATACTTCAATAAATATAGTCCCTGAGACATGCATGAGATGATGCATCAAGTAAAATGGTTTTTATTCTTTAAAGAGAGGATACAAAATAACCATATAAAAATTGGCACTATATTCACAGTTAAAACAAAACATCACAAAATGGTTTTATTATACGTTATTGTGAACCCCCACAATTCAGGTTTATTCTTAGTTATCACAATTTATTCACAGCATAACCATTCTAATTTCTAAATTTAAACCTATTTTAAGGGTATTAATATATTCATGGGGGGCCATTGGGAATCGCCCCATACTACGATCTTAATATCTAATGTAGAATTATTTATCAAAGGCATATCACATTTTAAACATAGTTTTTCATTAAGGGGCCATACATTGAAAACAACAAAATGACCCAAACTTTCTGAAAATGAAAAAATATCATGGGAATTGGAGAAACATAAGGACCACAATACATAGGCATAAAATGTACCAAAATAATGACATTTTCCTTTGATTTGACATAGAGTGGGAGGAATCATCATAGAGTATATTACCATAAAAATTATATAATATGTTCTTAGACAAGAGGGAACTCATAAGGTATAAAAGAAAATTGGTAATTGAAGATGGCTAATTTGGAGACGATCCACTAGCCTTTGGTTTTGAAAACAAGGATCTCAAGCACCAATGATAAATGATGATAGTCCATAGGAGAAGTTTATGTAGGATATTCTTGAAAGAGGGATATGTTGTGCATTATGGGGAGAAAATTAGTGAGGGGTAATTATGTAATGATATGTAAATTTATAACAATATCCTTATTAAAAACATGGATACAACCCATTGAATGTCTGATGGCACTCACTGGCTGGCCATTGTGCATCTAATAGATATTCAAGACCATATTATGTCCACTAGTATTAATATAGTCTATAGATGACTAGTTTGTGGAAATATAGCCTCATAGATGCATTCACTGGCCTCCTACCATATGTCCAAAAGACCCATGAGACCCATTAACCCCCATATACATATTTATAAGGAAAAAATAAGTTATTTTAGTAATATTCAATGGAATTCATACCTCACTAGAAGGGTGTATCGTTACAATATCCTCGTCATAAGTCAAATCTTAAAAAAGTTTTTTCATTTAATCAATTTTCCCATCTATATAGAAATACCTAGTCTTTAGACTCCAACAACTATCTATTGTACCAAATTGTCCTCTCAGTTTTTCCTATACATCCATAACACAAATACAAGAAGAAAAATGTTCCCTTAAGGATCATTTCACTATTTTACATTTTATACATTAGACATTCCATAAATGAGTCATCTCCCGCCAGCATGGCTCCATAAAAATAAATAAAATGATATGGTTTGGGATAATTAGATAAATGATTGGAGACATGGAAAATGTTCTAAATTCTTGTGTTCCACTATAGGAGATCATGTTATTAAGATATGGACTTTAACCACTCCACAATATAGAATGCCCCAACAAACCATGGGTTCAACATCCCCTTCTTCTAAATCTGATGTTCCCCAATCTCAGAGACACACACAATAAAACTGGATTTCCACAGTAAAACCTCATGGTAAATAATATATGATCATCATTGAATCTATGAATACTATATGTAATTATAAACTATTATTTGATCAACTAGATCTCTTAAATGGTAGAATGCATTAGGAATGGACCAATAATAGCTATATCACCTACATCAAACCAAAACAAGGGAATTTGACACGACCTATCATATGAGGTTTCCGATGGTTCAGTATAAATGGAGTTTTGGTTGTGTCTATTATAATAAAATTAAACTAACTCCATGTGACCTTTTCAAAAACATCCAAAACAAGGAAACATGCATAGAGAATTTCCTCCAACCACTATACTACATGATCTGACATTCTGTCCATTTTTTGGATGGTACGGTGTGCTCAAATGGACCTATGATCCAATATCCATCTAAAGGACCATCTAGAACCTCTAGTTTAAATGGGATCTCAATCTAATGTGATACTTTGTTTCACCCCATACTAGAGAACTATTACCCATTCATATAGTATTACTATTTTTTCAATTTTGAAGTACTATAAAATGGGAAAGAAGTAGGTAAACTTTGTTTGAGGATTAATGATAACCTTAAATACATAATTCCCATGAGAATCCCTTAGTATAACCTTCATAAAAAAACATCATGATGTCTTCCCACATCCTCTCTGGAATGGGTAGTAGTGGGAGTGGAAAAGCATGTTATTCATACTAAATCATCCCAAGATGGTATGTAGAGTTTGGAGAAACATAAATAGGAATTTTATTATTTGTTTCAGTCCACAAATATTTCAAGAACTTGTCACAACACATGTAGGGGAGTCCATGATGCACAACACATCTTGAAAAGTGTATTTTCTTAATAAATTTATAAAATATGGTCATGGTAACTACTACTCATCCCAGGGTTTCTAGAATAACATCAATATCCAACAACCACTCAAGAAGGGTATCCCAACCATATATAGTATCTACCGTCACTAGATACATATAATCTAACAAATGTCTCTATTTCACCCTGTCAAGGAATGAATATTTAATAGATATGGAAACTCATGTTGTGCTTACCAAATAATTGGGAACTTCAGGATGATTCTTAGAAAATAATTATATGATCTTTCACTCATTAGTAAAGTCTTATTAAACTGGAGATTGATTTTCCATACTAAAATATCAATCCACTCTGTTCACCAACCTCAGATTATAATTCATCTTGAGGTTAAACAATTATAGGTACTCAACCAACCTTTACTACAAAATAGTTATTCCACACTCGGATAAATATTTTATTTAGCTTTTATAAATAGTATAAATCCTAAACATATAAACCAAAAATATGTGACACCAATATCTCAAGCCATGAACCATATCGGCTAACACTTGGTTGTGAGGTAGGAGGCTCTGCTTATATGGCCTCATCTTCCAGGACATGTAAGCAGTTGATTTATTATCAGACGTCAATATTATATCCCTAATGACACATAAGGAATAAAAATATAAAGTGTAATCCATAACTGTATATGATTAGTTACAAATCCATGTAATATTATACCATTCCTTAATATCATTGATGTATACCTATTAATAATAAAATAATTTGAGTTCAACCCGTATCATGGTCAGGGTTTTTAATAGTTCTTCCACCCTATAGAAGTCCATGATTAATATAAATTACTATATTTCTATACCAATGAAGCTGTAAATGTAAAAAATATTTTTGGGACTCTACCCAGAAACTAGGACAACAACCATATTTCGGTCTAATGAAACACATGAATGAGATATTACATGGAATAAGAAATGAAATTGGTCTCATCAAAACCATTATTTGAAGAATTTACATCAAACCATATAGACCCTAAATCATGATAAATATTATCTCTACATTTCATTCAATTTTCTCTATTGATCTAGAATACACAAATATGGTTTTGATGTTAACACCATAAAGCAATATAGATAGGGATAAATGACTCTATTCACCACTGGTGCATTTGTTATAAAAAATTGTGTCACTAGATTTTCATAATGTTCATATCATCTTCTAATGGTTGTAAATGGAATTTTAGAAGGCAGATCTCTCAGTTCATGGTACCTTGAGTAGTCATCAGTCTTTTAGATAACATTATCCACTTTTAGGTGTTCAAATAGTTCATCATTGTTGATAAGTGGGTATAGATTCTTAATCCTAACCTAATGATGTTTATTATAGACTACACATAACCTCAACGATATCTCTGATTTCTTGTTGAAAAAAACTATGTCCACCTAAGAGAAATGATCGGTTGAAGAAACCTTTTTCCTCTAATTCTTATAACAAGGGTTTTTATTATTAACACTAATCCATTTCAATTAAATGAAGATATATAGAAATATGTAGTTTACTGGGAAAGATCATGATCATATACTCAATCCCATTGTTGGGTGGTTACCCTATAAATTTATCAGGAGACACATTGAGTAATAAATCAATCATCTTAGAAATTAAATATGGCAATTCTATACCTCATCAATGGATAGATTATACTCCTAGATAGTATTTCCACCAATTAACTGATGTTACACCCCTAAATGGCCTACTCTGATATACCACACTCTGATATACATTAAACATCCACACATAAGAGATTTGAAAACTACTCATCAAAGATAAAAATAAACGTGTTCTTTAAAAAAAACTCAGACAATCAATCCCATGGATCAGGTTAAAACTACCCATGTCCATAATGATGAAATACCAAAAAATACAAGGGTGAGAATCATCAAGGAAAAACCTAAAAACTAGTTTATTTTAATGTTTTATCATCTAAAAGATTGGTTGATCAGTATCACTCTATAATTGAACATTGTGGATAAACCCATCCCACCAATAAAATGGGAGATGTTAAAAGTATTTGAATAACCTATATCTAAGAAAATATTTTAAAGAGTCAAAGTTAATTAAATTACATCTCAAACATTAAATTGATCCCCATCTTGGATTGTTTAGGTAGGCTCCACCATTTGCAGTTTCCCAATACCATAACCCTATAATCCTATATAACTACTCTAAATGAAAATGTAACGACCTAATGTTTCATTAATGGAAATCCCATTTGATCTAATTAAATGAATCTTTATGTTTATATAAAATGTCAACTTCATTGGATTTATATTAGGAATTTTGGACGTTGCTAATATAGTCGTTGAACAGTGATCACATGATTAGTATAAATATATGGCCTTAACAAATCCAAATTTACTCAGACAAAAGAAGCGATGGCCTCACCCAATAGAATCACTCAATACGAAGCCCATTTTTCAGAGCTCGGAAAAGAGGTGGAGTCCTTGGGCTTCGCTCTTGACCAAGCCCAATCTGAGCTTCATCATATCATGCTCGAACGAGACCGTCTACGGGAAAAGTGAATGTTGATAGAAATTACCTCTCGAGCAATGTTATGCGAGCCACCCCAAGAGTTCGTCCCCATAACACACCATACCCTTAGGTCTTATACAGCTGTTTTAAGGGTTAATGTAACAAATCTCTAGTACAATGATCATGTATATTATTTTTGTATATAATAATAAAAATACCTTCTTGTCATTATTGATACATTGTAAATAGTTTTTAAAGTACAAATAGTGTTTTTAGTTTTTATTTAATTAAAAATTATATTTTTTAAAATTATGTGATTTTTAAGTAAATAATATTTTAATATAATAATAATATTATTATTAAATATAAATGATATTATAATTTTATGAATGCAATTATAATTTTTATTAAGGTTTGAAATCCATTTCTGTCAGAACCGGTGAATTTTTTATAAATGTTGGTTTTTATTTTAAAATTTAAAATTTACATATTTAAGAAAAAATTAAATAAAATAAATGTTATTTCTGGAATTAGGATGTCGAAATTATCCAACGGTGATTTTTTCATAATTTTCTGAGACAGTCAAATTTTTGGGTAAAAATGAAATACCATTTAAATATATAATGTGTTTCACATCATAATGACCCAATAGTGATGTAATAAAATACTATAATCTTTATTTTCGTCCAATATATGTTTTAACATTAAAATAATGTGATTTTGGGTTTGTTGGACTTACTTTTCAAAGCATTAATGGACCCCTCAAGACCTATTAAACACCCTGTCTTTTTAAATTAATTTCCATGTGAGTGTGACTCACCTCCACATAAGAAACCCTATTATTTTAAGAATTTCGGACTTTGTACTTATAATATATTGTTTCCCTCTTCCCATTTCGAAAAACCATGGGCAAAAACCATTGTATGGTTTGTGTTTTGGATTAATTTAATGTAAGGGGACCCAAACCAAAATAATAAAGAATTTCCTCACCTTTCCAATATAAACCCACCCAAGATCCCACTTCCTCCTCACTCAAAGCCTTTGGAGTTCTTCAAACCACTTCCCTATTCTCTCCAGAATCCTTCCAAGGTTCCCCAAGCTCCCATGAAGCCCTTCACAAGCCTCTCTCTAGCATTTGGAAGCACACTTCCATGTAAGGGTTTTTTCTTCCTTTCTAATTTTTGTCCAATTTTCTTTAAGTTGTTTTGCCCTTTTTATTTCAATTATGAATGTTGGGGTATGGTTTAGAACCTCCCACATACTTCAATATTTATTTTTTAATGATGGGAGACGCTTTCACTCACATTAAGTGCCTCCCATGTACTCCCGTGACTATAAGGAAATTCCGAAAAGAACTTCTCTCTCCTCTTTTACATTCAAGCAATACTTTTGGATAATGAATCTAAACTCTATTACAATTTGTGAGATTTGTATCTATATTACTTCCTTACTGTCCATTACATGTAAATATTATGAGTAACCCATTTCTCTCTAATCAACCATTTTTATGAATTCTTATGTCACGTCGTTACGCTGCTGAAATCACACAGATTTTCTAAGCCAATGTCATTGTGTAGTGAATACCATGCCCATTTCTCCATCAAGGGTATTCACATTTATGCACATTTATTTATTGGTTATAAAGTTTCATGTATGAATTCAAAATTCCTTAATTGTGGAAAAAATTATTATGTATTATGAATCCATGGTTTATGATCCATGTGGCACACTTATGCATGAAATGAAATGTTTAAGAAGGGTGCTCCCTTATAGCGCTCCAATGCATTGGGTAAAGTATAGTATCCTGATACGTCATGTGAAATGAGTGTTGACTCATGCTAATTCAAGTGCAATGAGTTTTTACTCGTGCTTCATGTGCAATGAGGATTTACTCATGCTCCATGTGCAATGAGTCTTGGCTCATGCTAAATCCATGTTAAGTGTTGTTGCCACATTTCCGTGTTATGATTATCATGATTTATCATGCTGTTATGATCATGTTTTCCTTGTGCCCTATTGATATTCCTAATGTATAAAATTTATTTTAATCCTCATTTTATTCCATGTGTATTCCCTTATTGGGCTTTATAGCTCACCCTTTTCTTATGCATGTCCTCAGGTTATCCCATGCAATGCTAAGTACGAGGGAATGTAGTGGTCATGTAAAGGAAGATTACAATAAAGATGTTGTATTTCATGTTTCATGTTTTTATGTATTGATCCTAATCCCCAAAGACACTAAACCTATCAATCTTATTTGTTGTATTAAGTGATTATTTATGTAATAAATCATGTTTAAGTTTGTAATAAAAGCATGGTTTTCATAGTTGGTATCAGAGGATAGGTTTAGTTATTTCGGGGATTAGGATTAGAAACCCCTAGTAAAGCCTTATAGGAAAGTCTATGTACAATATAAACGTTGCTATGTTTTTGTGAGTATTGAGTAAATGGTTTATCAGGAAAACACATCCCTATCTGTATACGATCAGGTAGAGGCAGCTCTGGAACATATGTATCCTAGCGGTAAAACCCGAAAACACCGCTTTGAGCTTGACTCGAACGAGAACTAGTGCAAGACAATGGGCCTTTCCACACTATTGGTTAAGAAACTCCCTAGGGATATGTTTTGATAAATTCACAAGCTTAGTATGAACCTTTATTAAGGGAATTAAAAATATACCCCTAAGAATATATGTTGGAAAGTAGATCATGAAAAACCTAGATTGAAGCCTATAGACTCATGAGTTAAGGAAATAAAAGTTTATTTATATGTCATCAAATTTTGTCTTTGGATTACCATTTATGTGTTACCCCTAACTATCCTTTAATTCCAGCCAATGGCTGGTAATAGGAGGACTCGGGCTAATAACCGTTGTGAAGATCAGTGTGATGACTGTACTAATGAGACGCCCAATCCAATGGGAGTGGGAATCGCGAACTTTGTCACACTTCTCTCTCAGCTAACTCAAGTTTTGAATATAAACACGGATTAAGAGGAACGTTCAACCCCCCCTAAGAAATAACATGTCACTATCGAGAGCTTCATGAGACAAAGGCCTCTTACTTTTGTGGATCATCTGATCCCACGATCACTGAACAATTGATCAACTCCATTGAAAAGATCTTCTTCATCCGTAAATTTTCTGAACATGAGAAGGTTCTCCTGCTGGCTTATGATATGGAGGGTGAAGCAGATCAATGGTGGACGTTGATCAAAAAATACGAAGCCTGAGGAGGCGATTGAGGTGTTAGAATGGAAGGATTTTCGGAAGATTTTTTTCGATAAATATTTTCTGTGCACCCTCCGTCTTAAGATAGAAAGGGACCTTCTTTCCCACAAGAAAAATGACAAAGAATCTATTGGAGTGTACGAGGAAAACTTCACAAGACTTGAACGATACGATTCCGACTCTTTCATTACCCCAGAATGAAAATTTCACCGCTTCTTTGGTGGGTTGTAGCCTATCCTACGGAAATCATTAGAAATCCGTGACATTGACAGCTATGAGGAAATTGTCCGATGTGCCCTTAAGGTCAAAATGGAAATCGGAGAATCACAGGGGTATCATGTGGATAAGAAGCATAAGGTGGACTTCAATTCTGGTGGTCCGTTGGATAAATCTGATGGTTCTAAGAAGATCCATCACCCCACTTTCCAAATGTGTGGAAAGAAGCACCCACGAAATTGCCTTAAGGGGAAAGGAAATGCTTTAGGTGTGGAGGAGAAGGGAACCTAGCTATTAACTATCAGCAAGAAAGACCCGCAACTACGAAAGAGGAGAAGAACTCTTCGTTCAAACCTCAACGCGTTGTTCAATGCTAAAAATGTAAAGAACTGGGTCATTTTTCAAATCAGTGCCCTAATACAAGGGTTTCAGAGGCAACCAAAAATCTCCAAGGCAGCAAGGAAGAGCTTTTATAACGCCCCGACCCCAGCTACCCAGAGTCGGTGCATTACTTCGTAACATTGGCATGATCACAAAAGATCAAGTCTCGAAAGACCGATTAGTTTAGTAGCCTTGGAACACTAGATACATTCATAAGTCTTTCATTACATAAAAAAGTAAACAAACTACAATAACATGGTTTTCATAGTCCACACTCATATCCCTTTCTGACTACCCCTGCAGGTCATTCATAAAATACTTCTTCACATCCTGGAAAATATTATAACATTGAAAGGGGTGAGCTCAGATGCTCAGTAAGGATAACAATATAGCAGAAGCTTTCATCAATAAACATAAACATTTAAAGAAATGTATAACTAAAACAAAAGACTTTTAAACATGAACTTCAAAATAATATGGAAAAATTAAAATGAGATAATGCCATTCACTTCTTCACCTGGATATTCTACTGGTCGAATAATCACATACAATATCAATAACCACTTTCATAATGAGGGAATGTATAATGCCAGACATTCTGAAACATTTTGTCAAGGCCTCGGCCAAGACGTCTAAAATGATTAAGGCCTCGGCCAAAACCATAAATCAAATTGGGAAAGGGCCTCGGCCAATTCCACATCTAGTTGTCTCATGAGACCTACCGATGCATCGAGGAGCTATATCAGGCTCCACCCGTCACTTATTAAGTCCAATACATTCCCCATATGAATAGTTTTAAACATATCATAAACCATAACATAATCGTATCACATAAAACATGCATAAAGGAAACATAACATTTCCACATTTCAATCACAAGATATCAATACAACACATTGAAATAATAAAAACGCTTTCAAAACCATTTTCAATACCAAAATAAAAGAAAGTTAAAACTTTGTATTTATATTTCATAAAAAAAAGTGATGGCTTGTAGAGGAAGCCTAAACTCAAATAATGGTCACGGCGGCGGAGAAGTCGTTGTCGCCGCATTTGTAGGGAAAGAAAAACATTCCCTTTTTGTCTTTTAGTTAAACGATTCATATAAAAAAATATTCCTTTTGAATAAACGTAAAAGTCAAAGGGGTTTATACACCATATAAAAGAAAGTTGTGTATAAAACCAAATATGCCTCAATGAAAGGATATTGAGACGAAGTCCTTAAAATGATGATTTTTAAAATAAAAGAGATCTATTATGTGTATTAACTATAGGTACACATATAGAAAGTAAATATAAAAAATAGGACATAATAATATCATGACATAATTTGAAAGAAGGAGATTAACCCAAAGAATGGATGTTGGGTTAAGAAATTCCCTTACATTGCGTCTTGTCCTGACTCGACCGTTCTTTAACCTCCTAAATAATAAACTAGAGTTAATTTATATTTACTTAAGAACCTTTTTCATGTTCATTATTCCTTTTATATCACTTATTACCATGTTAGGAACATTATGTAATTATTTAAGTTAATAACGGTCGTTTTGTCGATCTTTGGTACTTGAGTCAAAAATAAACTTCTTATAATTACAAGTTGATCATGTGGTGAAATATCCATTATATCCAGAATTATATTCATGATGTAGATATCATATATATCATATATATACAGTATACACATTCAATTATAATATTACGTAACATTTAGAGATAAGAAATGAAATGCACCATTCATGGAGATGGTAAGCCGTACGTACGCATGAACGTTACTTTCATTTCTATTTCATATTTAATGGAATCAAATCATAATGATATAAAGGTATAGTATAATTCCAGTATAACCTCATATATAATATCATTTACTCCATCCTTTATACATCCCACATATGGTATTAACGAGTCAAATCACTTTGAGGGGGCGGTAGTCCGCACTTCCTAAAATAAAAATATCACATTTACCCATAATGGAAACAATAATGTATGCCATAAATGAGAAATACAGAAGCATAAGTAAAACATAAACATATTATATATCCTATATAAATATAGTGACATCATAATGGCCAGCTTTGAAGGTGTTATATGAGTGTTGAACAATCATCGCTTCGTGAGGCAGAAATTCGCCAACCACAGAAACCGTATGTTCTTTAACCATTAGATGTAGGTGTGTGTAAGTGTAGCTAGAATCCTTCTTATAAAAACATTCTAGTATATTTAGGATACTGGTTTTGTTTAAAATGAAATGAATAAAAATATTTTAGCGTGTTGTAGAAGAAAAATAATACAAAACTACATTAGAGAAGACAATACCTCAAAATCGGGTAACTCATTTTGATTTGAGCCAATGGCTTCCTTGGGAAGATTTCTGCCAAAAGTGAGGCTTCTAGGAGTAAGAGGGGGAAGTTAGGAGAGTATTGGGGCAGAGGTTTGCCGATCCAAATGGATTGAAAGTGTGAATGAGGTGGTAGAGGTGGGGGCCTTTTATAAGTGGAGAGGAGGGGCACTCTTGGAAAGTAAAGAAAAGTCACTTTATTATAAAATGAGTTTCGGATTTTAGAGGCCCCAAACTTATATAATTCAAGGCTAAGGTGATAAGGGTTCGAAATATACTCATAAAATAGGTTTTTTACAAGTTTAAGCCTTGGATTTTACATTATCTTTTTATTTTATTTAAATCGTTAAATAATGAGGTCATCGCTGCATCATCATGATGTCATAAATAATTTAATTTATTTAATGTATAAAAATTATAAAAAAACTACTATGAGGTAGGAAATCATTTTAGCTTTATAATGAATATTTATAGTCAAGAATATGACTTGTATAACCCCATGTAAAAATTGTTTTAGTAAAACATTTCATGTTTGTGTCATTTTTTCCTTTAACATAAAATAAAAGGTATTTAGGTCATTTTCTAACTAAAGTGGCTCCATGGGGTCCCCAAGTTTACCCATGGATTGTATTGGTCGGCCATGGAACATCCAATGAGGGTATTACATGTGTCAAGCTCGTCTCATATTATTAAAACATTATTTTACCTTAAACTACACTAATTACCTCTAATCGCGATTAAGAACTTAAAAGTTACTATTCACAAAAAATTATTTTAATCTCATTGAACCACATTTAATTCTTAATGACAACCATGTATGTCGGATTTTTAAAAATCAAATAACAGAAGTGGTAATATTTCATTTAAACGAAAAATCAGTTATTTAACTACCACTTAGTGGATTCACTATCCATCAAAAATTAAACTTTTTCCGAACAATGCCAAAATTTCACCCTAAGCTATAATTGATATTCCGAATTCAAAAATGATTTCTATTTTAAAAAATTCCAAACATATAAGTTGCATTAATTAATTTTATAATTAATTCCCACTGTCACATCAAATAGCATGTTTTTAAGAAACAATTTATATCAAAAGATTGGCAATTGTTTATGTCCAATTTCAATGTTAAATTAATTATAATGACCACCATTGGATAAAATGGTAAAAATATATTCTAATTATACTTTAAAACCAATAAATAGTATAATTTATCACTATAAATTATTTTGATTAAAAAAGTTGTTTTTAAGTATTTTTAACTATTCATAAAAAATTAGAAGTTCTCAGAAAAATACCAAAAATTCAATATAGGCTAATTTCGATATTCCGAATCCAAAAATGAAGTCCATTTTGAAATATAAAATTTCTATAATTTTCAAAAGTGGTTATTACTATTCATAACGGCTACTTTGATTAGTCGCGGTGTTTTAGAACTCGAAGTTTCGTACAATGCAAGCTGTTGCATTATTGAATGAGAAGCGTATCGTGGAAGCTAGGGGTGTTAAATTCTCCCCTCCTTCAATAAATTGCATCCTCGCAATTTGAAATTTTTCTTTGAAAATAAAAGGTTGAAAAGAGAAAATACCTTCGTGGAAAACCCACATCGGAAAAAAGATTAATAAAATTTAGCCTTAATAAGAGGGAAATGGAAATAAGAAAGTCACCACCAAATTATGATCTCAATAAGGAGAACATTGGTGGAAATTAGAGACATATAATTGGAGGAAAAACGTAAATATTTTTATGGAGTGATTGAGGTCATCAATCACAATCAACTGTCAAATTGAGGGCCTCAAAGCCTTCAATCTATGTTGATTTAAAATATCATCAGTTCAACAAGACATAAGGTATTAGGATAACACATTTTTTTGTTTTAATATCCCTTTACTAAAGTTTAAGAATTAATTTATTCTATGAATAAGAGAAAGGTATATATATATTTATGCTTGACAATTAGAGTTTCAACCTTCAACTCATCTTTCACTCAAAAAGATAATAGAACTCAAAAATATTATACTTATCCTAATTATATAAGGTTCCAAATGTTAACACATACCATTTAGATTAGTAAAATTATTTTGTAATAACCAGGGACTTCCTGTAGGTTAGTGGTAGGAAATAAAGGCATGTCGCACTATGATTGTGGGTTCGATTCCTGCAGCTTTGTCCGACGCGACGGGTTATGCCCCACCCTGAAGGTTTTCCTTTTCCTAAAACTATAGTATTATATTATTCCAAAAATAATCTACAGAAATGTTTTAACCTTAAACAATACTATCCAAAGGTCATCTTAATCCATTCCAACCTTAATAGTTATCCAAAATACCTCCGTCCAGACATTCTCTAAAAGGTCCCTAATTTCCAAAATCAATTGTAACCTCAGATTCCCTAAACAAAGTAAAGTTTTTCTTATTGTCACATACTAAAAATATGATTACCTTCATCATATTAAAACCTTAATGAAATCAAAAAGTACTGCAGTACAATCCATATATATATATCACATTATTCTAATAACCAGAATATAATCCATGAGTCCAAAAGCACCAATACATTAGTTATTCTGCTTCAACTGTAGTAAAAGCATAAGATTGTCCTTGATCCCTAGGCCTTTTCTGAGGTAAGTTTCCCTGACGCATAGGACATTCATTTGCATAATGACCCATTTCTCTACAATTGTAGAATTCAACATTGATAGCCTCTTTCTTTCCCTTGCAATCACGAGCCTGGTGACCCTTTTCTCCACATTTATAACAAACTCCCATTCTTTTTAGGCAAGTACCAGGGTGATTCTTCCCATAATTATCGCATAATGGAAGATCCTTCTTTCCCTTTTTCCCTTTATCTATCTCTTGTTCCATCGTTCTCTTCTTCTCTTGCTTTACTTTGTTGTCATAAGACTTAGAGAATTACTTTCCTATCTTGATAGAACATGAGACAATATCTTCGTATTACGAGAAGGCTTGTGAGACTAATGCTCAACGGAGAAATGGTTTTCACCCATCAAAGAAACGATCAATCTTACTTCTTGGGTTACGTATATAATCTGCAGCATGCCTCGCTAACCTCATAAAGTTGGCATCATACTTTGCGACATTCTCATCCTCCTTTTGTCTCAGACTCAAAAATTGTCTTTCCATATCTGCTCTATGGTCACGAGAATAGTATTTTTCTCGGAAAAGCTCTTTCAACTCCCTCCATTCCATATTCGATACGTCATCATCTTCCTTTTTGTTTTGAATCAATGACCACCACTGATCGGCATCTCCAGTGAGGCGGTAAACTGCCATGACAACCTTCTCCCTTTCGCTACTCCCCAAGGCATGGAATATTTTCTCTAAGGAGTTTATCCATTGCTCACCTACTAATGGATTTGTACCCCCATTAAATGTTGGCGGTTGTTGCCTCATGAAGCGGTCTAATATTGATCCTCCACGTTGTGGATCAGGGTGATCCGTACGAGTAAGGTTATTATTCATAACCTGAGTGAGTTGTCCCAGTATGGTAATAAGTTGATCAGAACCAGTTGTATCTCCAGATCCACAATAATTATCTTGAGCAGGAGGGAAATCCCTACACGGAGTGCGTGCATTGATACAGTTTCCATTCCTTCCACTAGGCTCCATTTCTAAACAATGTCATAAACTAGATTAGTTTATGAATCAAAATACATAATTTCATACTTGTAAAATACTTAATATAAATTGAACTATTTATGGACATAATCCATAAAAATGTTTTCTTTGAGGAAGTATATACTCATAACCCTTCGTAGTGGTTTGTAAAGAAAATGATAATTATCCTAAGCATATCCCCCAGGAGTGTCGTAACCAAGAGTGCAGCAAGGCCCGTTTTCGTGCTCCAGTTCCCGTTTGAGTCTAGCTCAAAGCAGTGTTTTCAGGTTTTACCCCTAGGTACATCTGTGCCAGAGCCGCCTCTACCTGCTTGTATCCAGACAGAGATTTATTTCTTGGAAAACTCAAAAAATCTATACAATAACAAAATTCTAGGAAGTTCTTTTATACTAATCCTCAAAGTCTGTCTTTGGGATATGTGCTCTAATCAGAGTTTATCTAAATCTAGCTTCCAAGGTTAGTACTAAACAGCCTCTGATACCAACTGTAACGCCCGGACCCCAGCTACCCAGAGTCGGTGCATTACTTCGTAACATTGGCATGATCACAAAAGATCATGTCTCGAAAGACCGATTAGTTTAGTAGCCTTGGAAACACTAGATACATTCATAAGTCTTTCATTACATCAAAAAGTAAACAAACTACAATAACATGGTCTTCATAGTCCACACTCATATCCCTTTCTGACTACCCCTGTAGGTCATTCATAAAATACTTCTTCACATCCTGGAAAATATTAAAACATTGAAAGGGGTGAGCTCAGATGCTCAGTAAGGATAACAATATAGCGGAATCTTTCATCAATTAACATAAACATTTAATGCAATGTATAGCTAAAACAAAAGCCTTTTAAACATGAACTTCAACATAATATGGCAAAAGTAAAATGAGATAATGCCATTCACTTCTTCACATGGATATTCTATTGGTCGAATAATCACATGCAATATCAATAACCACTTTCATAATGAGGGAATGTATAATGCCAGACATTCTGAAACATTTTTTCAAGGGCTCCGCCAAGACATCTAAAATGATTAAGGCCTCGGCCAAAACCATAAATCAAATTGGGAAAGGGCCTCGGCCAATTACACGTCTAGTTGTCTCATGAGACCTACCGATGCATCGAGGAGCTATAGCGGGCTCGACCCGTCACTTATTAAGTCTAATAAATTCCTCATATGAATAGGTTTAAACATATCATAAACCATAACATAATCTTATCACATAAAACATGCATAAAGGAAACATAACATTTCCACATTTCAATCAGAAGATATCAATACAACACATTGATATAATAAAAACACTTTCAAAACCATTTTCAATACCAAAATAAAAGAAAGTTAAAACTTTGTATTTATTTTTCATTAAAAAAAAGTGATGGCTTGTAGAGGAAGCCGAAACTCAAATAATGGTCACGGCGGCGGAGAAGTCGTTGTCGCCGCATATGTACGGAAAGAAAAACATTCTCTTTTTGTCTTTTAGTAAAACGATTCGTATAAAAAAAGATTCCTTTTGAATAAACATAAAATTCAAAGGGGTTTATACACTGTATAAAAGAAACTTGTGTATAAAACCAAATATGCCTCAATGAAAGGAGATTGAGACGAAGTCCTAAAAAAGATCATTTTTAAAATAAAAGAGATCTATTATGTGTATTCACTATAGGTACACATATAGAAAGTAAATATACAAAATAGGACATAATAATATCATGACATAATTTGAAAGTAGGAGATTAACCCAAAGAATGGAAGTTGGGTTAAGAAATTCCCTTACCTTGCGTCTTGTCCTGACTCGACCATTCTTTAACCTCCTGAATAATAAACTAGAGTTAATTTCTATTTACTTAAGAACCTTTTTCATGTTCATTATTCCCTTTATATCACTTATTACCATGTTATTAACATTATGTAATTATTTAAGTTAATAACGGTCGTTTTGTCGATCTTTGGTACTTGAGTCAAAAATAAACATCTTATAATTACAAGTTGTTCATGTGGTGAAATATCCATTATATCCAGAATTATATTCATGATTTAGATATCATATATATACAGTATATAATTTCAATTATAATATTACATAACATTTAGAGTTAAGAAATGAAATGCACCGTTCATGGAGACGGTAAGCCGTACGTACGCATGAACGTTACTTTCATTTCTATTTCATATTTAATGGAATGAAATCATAATGATATAAAGGTATAGTATAATTCCAGTATAACATCATATATAATATTATTTACTCCATCCTTTATACATCCCACATATGGTATTAACGATTCAAATCACTTTGAGGGGGCGGTAGTCCGCACTTCCTAAAATGAAAATATCGTGTTTACCCATAATGGAAACAATAAGGTATGCCATAAATGAAAAATACAGAAGCATAAGTAAAACATAAACATATTATATATCCTATATAAATATAGTGACATCTTAATGGCCACCTTTGAAGGTGTTATATGAGTGTTGAACAATCATCGCTTCGTGAGGCATAAATTCGCCTACCACAGAAACCGTATGTTCTTTAACCATTAGATGTAGGTGTGTGTAAGTGTGGCATGAATACTTCTTATAACAACATCCTAGTATATTTAGGATACTGGTGTTTTTACAAAAGAAATTAATAAAAAGAGTTTAGGGGGTTGGAGAAGAAAAATAATACAAAACAACATTAGAGAAGAAATTACCTCAAAATCGGGTAACTCTTTTTGATTTGAGCCAATGGCTTTCTTGGGAAGGGTTCTGCCCAAAGTGAGGCTTCTAGGAGTAAGAGGGGGAAGTTAGGAGAGTATTTGGGAAGAGTTTGTCCGAGCCAAATGGCTTGAAATTGTTAATGAGGTGGTAGAGGTGGGGGCCTTTTATAAGTGGAGAGGAGGGGCACTCTTGGAAAGTAAAGAAAAGTCACTTTATTATAAAATGAGTTTCGGATTTTAGAGGTCCCACACTTATATAATTCAAGGATAATGTGATAAGGGTTCGAAATATACTCATACAATAGGTTTTTGACAAGTTTATGCCTTGGAGTTCACATTATATCTTTATTTTATTTAAATCGTTAAATAATGAGGTCATCGTTGCATCATCCTGATGTCATAAATAATTTAATTTATTTAATGTCTAAAAATTATAAAAAAACTACTATGAGGTAGGAAATATTTTTATATTTATAATGAATATTTATAGTCAAAAATATGACTTGTATAACCCCATGTAAACATTGTTTTAGTAAAACATTTCATGTTTGTGTCATTTTTTCCTTTGACATAAAATAAAAGGTATTTATGTCATTTTCTAACAAAAGTGGCTCCATGGGGTCCCGAAGTTGACCCATGGATTGTCTTGGTCGGCCATGGAACATCCAATTAGGGTAGTACATGTGTCAAGCTCATCTCATATTATTAAAACATTATTTTTACATTAAACTACACTAATTACCTCTAATCGCGATTAAGAACTTAAAAGTTACTATTCACCAAAAATTATGTTAATCTCATTGAACCACATTTAATTCTTATTGAAAACCATGTATGTCGGATTTTTGAAAATCAAATCACATAAGTGGTAATATTTCATTTAAAGGAAAAATCAGTTATTTAACTTCCACTTAGTGGTTTCACTATTCATCAAAAATTGAAGTTTTTCAGAACAATGCCAAAATTTCACCCTAAGCTATAATTGATATTCCGAATTAAAAAATGATGTCTATTTTAGAAAATTAAAAAAATATAAGTTTCATTAATTAATTTTATAATTAATTCCCACTGTCACAACAAATAGTGTGTTTTTAAGAAACAATTTATATCAAAAGATTGGCAATTGTTTATGTCCAATTTCAATGTTAAATTAATTCTAATGACCACCATTGGTTAAAATTGTAAAAATATATTCTAATTATATTTTAAAACCACTAAATAGTATAATTTATCACTATAAATTATTTTTATTAAAAAATTTGTTTTTAAGTATTTTTAACTATTCATAAAAAAATAGAAGTTCTCAGAAAAATACCAAAAATTCAACATAGGCTAATTTCGATATTCCGAATCCAAAAATGAAGTCCATTTTGAAATATAAAATTTCTATAATTTTAAAAAGTGTTTATTACTATTCATAATGGCTACTTTGATTAGTCGCGGTGTTTTAGAACTCGAAGTTGCGTACAATGCAAGCTATTGCATTATTGAATGAGAAGCGTATCTTTGAAGCTAGGGGTGTTACAGATTTTCCCATCACTTCTGACGAAGTGAACCCTGAAAACAATGTGGTGACAGGTACGCTAGTTATTCATTCATGAATAGCGAATGTAATTTTTGATTCAGGTTCTACACAATCATTTATATCTTGAATGATTACTAGAACAATCCGAGCACCACTGCAAATAATGGAAGTGAAGATATTGTTGAGTGCGGAAAATGGGGAAATCATTGCATCCCATGAATAAAATCCCTCCCTTAATATAATCTGTGGATAGAATATCTTGTAGAACCTTGTCATACTCCCTCTGGTGGAATTTGATGCAATTCTTGGCCTGGATTGGATTTCCTTTTATAGAGCCAACATAAATTCTCGGGAGAGGGAAATAACTCTCCATATAGAGAATCGACCCCAAATTCATTACAAGTGTAAGGATGAAGACAAATATAATTTAGCTCCATCATCTCAAGCATGGATATTACTTCCCTATGAGCATGTGTTTCTAGCTCAGATGATTGAGTCCAAGGAAGAAACCATCCTTGAAGAAATGCCTATTGTGTGGGAATTCGCTGAAGTGTTTCCTGAAGAACTGTCTGGTCTTCCTCCTAGAAGAGTTGTTGAATTCTCAATTGAACTTATACCCGGGGCATTACCAATATCCAAGACTCCATATAGAATGGCTGTTTTAGAGCTTGAAGAGCTGAAGAAACAAATACAAGAGAATCTGGATAAAGGGTTTATATGACCAAGTTCTTCACCATGGGGTGCACCAGTCCTCTTCGTCAAGAAGAATGATGGGTCAATGCGGCTTTGCATCGATTATCATGAACATAACAAAATCACGATAAAGAAGAAGTATCCTCTCCCATGGATTGATGACTTTTTCGATCAGCTGTGTGGAGGAGAATACTTCTCTAAGGTGGACTTACGGTCGGGATATTATCAAGTAAGGGTGAAAAAGGAAGATATCCCCATGACTGCTTTTTTCACAAGATAGAGGAACTATGAATTCATATTAATGCCTTTTGGACTCACTAATGCTCCATCAATATTCATGGGCTTAATGACTAGAGTCTTTAGAGATTACCTAGACAAATTTTTGGAATTTTTTATATGTGATATTATAATATACTCCAAAACCAAGGAGGATCATGAGGAGCATTTAAGAACGGTACTAGAGACTTTGCACAAGGAGAAGATCTATGCAATGTACATAAAGTGTGAGTTCTGGTTAATGGAGGTCTCATTCATGGGCTATATAATCACAAGTAATGGGATATCTATGGATCCCGCCAAAACAGATGCAATTGAGGGATGGTTGAGGAAAACATCAGTAACTGATATCCATACCTTTTTAATGTTAGCTGGATATTATCGATGATTATAGAGTAATTTCTCATGATTGTCCAACCCTCTCAAAAAGCTAACTCGAAAGGGAGTAAAGTTTTCTTGGAGTGATGAATGCGAAGAAAGCTTCAAAGAGTTGAAAATGAGGCTTATCACTGCACTCGTTCTCACTTTACCCATAAGTGGGGAACTTTTTTGGTATTTAGTGACACTTCAAAGAATGGATTAGGCTGTGTGCTGATTTAGAATGATAAAGTGATATCCTATGCCTCAATGAAGTTGAAAATCCATGAGAGAAACTATCCAACGCATGATCTGGAGTTGGCGGCGGTGATCTTTGCCATGAAAATATGACGACATTATCTCTATGGGGAGAAATGTGAGATATATACTGACCACAAGAGTCTTAAATATATATTCACACAAAAATAGATTAATATGCTCCAGAGAAGATGGATAGAGCTCATCAAGGATTATGACTATTCAATACATTATCAACATGTGAAATCGAACAAGGTGGAAGATGCCCTAAGTAGAAAGGACCTAGTGATTCTATCAATGATGAGAATTGAGAAGGATACAATCTTCATATAATTGATGATGTTAGACATGGGAATCATAAAGAAAAGAACATCATCAATCCATTCAAAAATGGTTGTTGAATCGTCTCTTTTAAAAAGGTTAAAGGATGATCAAAAGGATAATGTGGAAATTCAGGAAAAAGTGGAAGCTTTCAAAAAAGGGAAATCCTCAGAGTTTAAGGTTAATGTAGAAGGAATTGTGAGATTTGTGAAAAGACTGTCTGTTCCATCGAGTTCGGAGCTGAAGAATGAACTTTTTGATGATGCACGTAGTTCAAATTTCTCCATTCACCCAGGGATTACAAAGATGTATCGAGATCTTTGAGAAAACTTATAGTGGGATAATATGAAGAAGAAGATTTCTGAATATACATAAAAGTTCTTGGTGTGTTAGCAAGTGAAGGCAGAGAGTCAAAAGTCTAAGGGGATGATGCAACCATTTCCCATACCAGAATGGAAATGGGAGAACATCACCATTGACTTTGTCACCGAACATCCAAGGACATCCAAAGGCAACAATGCAATCTGTGTTATTGTAGATCATCATACAATGAATGCACACTTCATTGCTATTCGGGAGGATTTCTCTTTGGATCAACTGGAACAGATATATATCATGGAAGGGGTAAGGTTTCATGGAGTACCACTATCTATTGTGTCTGGACGATATTCAAGATTCACCACTATGTTTTGGAAGATTCTTAAACATGATTTGAATACTGAACTGAACTTTAGTACGGCCTATCATCCTCAAACTGATGGCCAATCCAAGAGGACTATCCAAACACTTGAGGACATTTTGAGATCATGCTCAATGGACTTTAAAGGAGGATGAGATCAACATCTTCCCCTGGTCGAGTTCTCTAATAATAATAGTTTCCACTCGAGCAGTCAAATGGAACCATATTAAGCCCTGTATGGGAAAAGGTGTAGAACACCGACATGATGGGATGAGTTCGGTGAACGTAAGATTCTTGGACCAGAAATGGTTGAGGAAATGGTGGAGAAGGTGAAAACCATTCAGCATCATATCAAGTCAGCCCAAAGTCGACAGAAGAGTTATGCAGATAATCGTCGATTGAGTTTAAAGTTGGAGACATGGTTTTCCTATGCATATCTCCGTGGAAGAAGGTTATGAGGTTTGGAAAGAAATGGAAGTTAGTTCCAAGGTACATCGACCCCTTCGAGATTCTTGATCGTGTCGGGGCTATGGCCTATCGACTAGCACTACCTCCTACAATGGAAAAATTACTTGATGTCTTTCAAGTATCCCTCTTAAGGAATTACATACCGGAACCTTCACATGTACTCTCTTATGAGGTGGTACAGTTGGAGGATGATCTTTCTTATGAGGAGCAACCAGTGAAGATCTTATATCGTAGAGAAAATGTTCTACGAAATAATACAATGCCCCTCATCATGGTGTTGTGGAGAAACCACAATTTTGAAGAAGCGACTTGGGAATTGGAGGAAATGATGAATCTGAGTTACCAACATCTATTTAAGTGTGGGAAAAGGAAAACTTCGAGGGAGTAATTTCATAAGGGGGGAAAATTGTAACGACCCAAAGTTTCATTAATGGAAATCCCTCTTGATCTAATTAAATGTCTATTTATATTTATATAAAATGTCATCTTAATTGGTTTTATGTTATGAATTTTGACCATTGCTAATATAGTAGTTGAACAGTGATCACATGATTTTTATAAATATAGGGCCTTAACAAATCCAAATTTACTCAGAAAAAATATTTGATGGCCTCATCTAGTAGAATCACTCCATACGAAGCCCATTTGTCAGAGCTCGGAAAAGAGGGGGAATCCTTGGGATTCGATCATGTCCAATCCCAAGAAGAGATTCATCATGTCAAGCACGAACGGGGCCGTCTATGGGAAATGTGGAAGTTGATAGAAATTACCACTTGAGCGATGTTATCAGAGCCACACAAAGAATCTGTCACCATTGTACACCTTACCCTTAGGCCTTATGTGTTTGTTTTAAGGGGTTATGTAACCAATCTCTAGTACTATGATCATGTATATTATTTTTCTATATAATAATAAAAATACCTTCTTGTCATTATCGATACATTGTAAATAGTTTTTAAAGTACAAATAGTATTTTAAATTATTATTTAATTAAGAATTCAATTTTTTAAATTAAGGGATTTTTGAATTAAATAGTATTTTAATAAAATATTATCATTATTATTAAATTAACTTTTATTAAATATAAATGATCTTATAATTTTATGAATAGAATTAAAATTTTAATTATGGTTTGAAAGTCATTTATGTCAAAACCGGTGAATTTTTTATAAATGTCGGTTATTATTTTAAAAGTGAAAATAAACATATTTAGAAAATTATTTAGATAAAATGAATTTTATTTCTAAAATCAGGATGTCGAAATTATCAAACGGTGAATTTTTCATAATTTTACGAGACAATCAAATTTTTAGGTAAAAATTAAATACCATTTAAATATATAATGTGTTTTATGACATCATAATGAGCCAATAGTGATGTAATAAATTCTAGTATCTTTATTTTAAGACAATATATGTTTTACCAGTAAAATAATGTGATTTTGGGTTTGTTTGACTTACTTTTCAAAGCATTAATGGACCCCTCAAGAATTATTAAACACTTTGTCTTTTTAAATTAATTTACATGGGAGTGTGACTCACCTCCACATAAGCAACCCTATTATTTTAAGAAGTTCGGAATTTGGCCTTATAAAATATTGTTTTCATATTACCCTTGCCAAAAACCATGGGAAAAACCATGGGATGGTTTGTGGTTTGGATTAATTTAATGTAAGGGGACCCAAACCTCAATAATAAAGAATTCACTCACCTTTCCTATATAAACCCACCCAAGCTCCCACTTACTCCTCACTAAAATCCTTTGGAGATCGTCAAACCTCTGACCTACTCTCTCTAGAATCCTCCCAAGGTGCCCCAGGCTACCAAGAAGCCTCTCACAATCCTCTCACAAGCCTCTCTCTAGCCTTTGGAAGCACACTTCCAAGTAATGGTTTTTTCTTCCTTTATCATTTTTCTCCAATTTTCATTATGTTGTTTAGCCATTTTAATTTAAATTATGAATGTTGGGGTATGGTTTCGCACCTCCATCATACTTCCCTATTTATGTTTGAATTATGTGTGACCTTTTCTCTCTCATTAAATGCCTCCCATGTACACCTGTTACTATGCGGAAATTCCGAAAGGAACTTCTCTCTCCTCTTTTACATTCAAGTAATACCGTTGTATCATGGATCTAAATTCCATTTCAAATGATGATACATGTATCTATATTACCTCCTTACTTTCCATTACATTTAAATATGATGAGTAACCCCTTTCTCTCTCATCAACCATTTTTATGAATTCTTATGTCACGTCGTTACGCTGCCGAAATCGCACCGATTTTCTAAGCCAATGTCATTGTGTAGTGAATACCATTCCTATTTCTCCATCAAGGGTATTCACCTTTATGCACATTTAATTATAGATTATAATGTTTCATGTATGAATTTCTCATTCTTTTAGTGTGGAATAAATTATTATGTTTTATGAATCTATGTTTTATGATCCATGTGGAACACTTATGCATGAAATGAAATGTTTAATAATGGTGTGCCTTATAGCTCTCCAATGCATTGGGTAAAGTATACTATCATGATATGTCATGTGAAATGAGTTTTGACTCATGATAATTCAAGTTAAAATAGGGTTTACTCGTGCTTCTTGTGCAATTAGGATTTACTCATTCTCCATGTCCAATGAGTCTTGGCTCATGCTAATTCCATGTTAAGTGTTGTTGCCACATTTCCATGTTATGATTATCATGCTTTATAATGCCTTTATGATCATGTTTCTATAGTGCTCTATTCATATGACTAATGTCTAACATGTTTTGTAATCCTCATGTTATTCCATGTGTATTCCCTTACTGGGATTTATTTCTCACCCTTTTCTTATGCATGTCCTCAGGTTATCCCATGCAATGCTAAGTACGAGGGAATGTAGTGGTTATGTAAAGGATGTTTTCAATAAAGATGTTGTATTTCATGTTTCAAGTATTTATGTAATGATCCTAATCCACAAAGACACTAAACCTTTCGATCTTATTTGTTGTATCAAGTGATGTTTTATGTAATAAATCATGTTTAAGATTGTAATAAAGGTAGGGTTGTCATTGAAAATCCCAAATAGAAACTATTAATGCGGAACCTGGGTCCTCTAGCTGCCACTATGACATATAAAACCAGTAGAATCTCAAATTCTTTCCTTATAAGGTTTAGTGTTCATTATCAATGATTTTGGGACTATCCCAAGACCCATAAGATGGGGGACACATTTTTTATATGTATAAAAACGTCATTGGGGACCCATACTTCTATCATGATATCAATCTTGCAGATGTAAAGTACAAGGTGGGTTATTATGTCCTAGAGATCGACACTAGTTACACCAAACCTCCCTGAACCCCAATTTTTGAATGGAATAACTATTTCCATGACTCATCACACTACCACACTCTTCTCATGGTTCTGCTACAAAACAATTCCTACTCGTAGATAAACCAAAGCCACTACAATCTATACGTGAGAATGGACCCTTTGATTGGCGCTTCTTGATTTTCCTCTTTGGGATGAAGGATTTTTTTACTACATAAAAAATAGGTATATAAGTATACAATTATAAGAAACCAGATCTCATGAGGAAGGACCGCTTTAAAACACTATGCCCTAGAGGTATCATCACCCACTAAGGATGGGTAAAACATTGTATTTTCATAAATTGTTGGGAATTATCCATGATAGGTATATTACCATATTCTATATATTGGTTCTCATAATACCTATCAATCCAGAACGAAAAAATAAATATTTTTGATTGAATTGACTCTGTAAATCAATTACGTTTGACCATAAATGCTTACCTATCTGGACAAGGGAATCCTTGAAACTTCATTCTTCCTCTCACAACATATACATTACCATAAAAACCCTCTTAGTAAATGGGGTCTATATGTTTTAAATGGTACTATAGATAGAGTACATATGTAACACTACCACTAATGGAATACAATCACCAATTATCAATGATAGGCGATTCCACTGAAATCTATATGTCAGGTCAAACATGGAAGGTGTAGAATAAGGAGAAACCATCGTCATTGAATGTAGGATTTCAAAAATTCTCTCTTACATAAGGTATTATATAGGTGGACCCTATAAAGGATGAGGATTGGGGCATGCTCACCCAAACCATCATAGCATGGCACCTTGGACCTCAATGTCATCATATCTTTATAATGACAATACAAAACTCAAAAACAATATATAAAGAAATTAAAAAATCATTAATAAAACAATAATTGAAAAATATAATAACAATCCACATAATTTTAGAAAAAAATCCATATAACTAGGAACTATATTGGTATATAATCTCACTAAAATTTGAAGGCACTACCAGTTTAATTAAAACATGATTAGTAGACAAGATCGTGAAATCCAAAAGAAAACTCAATAAATATAAATAAAAGATACAAAAATCCATCCAATGCATGATTTAAATGTAAACTGTGACAAAAGTAAAAAAATTACCAAAGAACGTACCAAATGAAAGAAATTATGGCACAAAATAACTACTATCCTGGAGACTAATCTTGTGAATTACAGCATGACCCTCATGGTCTTCTGGGATACTTGAATATAGTTTTACAGATATAGGGTAAATATAAAAGTATATCCAGCAGGTAAATGAAATACACGCATGCATAAGTGGGGGAAACATACTAATGGACACAAGAGAAAATAGTAGAACCTCAAGGAACCTACCAATAAGTACTAAATAGCATAGCCTCTCCAAGGCACAGTAACAAAATAATGCATCTCATGTAATGTATTAGAATAATCCCATTGACCTTTTGGTACCCCACACTACTTTCCCACTAGTTAACTACTCATTATTAATTTCTGCGTTTTGATTATAACACTCTCCCAAAATAAAATCCCACTACCACAACATACCCACACACATGTGGTCATAAAACCACACCCAAATCCCACCCGTAAACATTGGGGCCCCAACCAAACCACACATCTCGACTGAATACAATTGGGCCCTATCATGAAGAAACCTGGAAATAATATCTTATCCTTCAAACACCTTAGCCCCTCATCTACAACAATCCGGCCCAAAGGATCTTGAAATATGGTAAGAATCGAGCCATTACAGCCTGCCTGGATATGGTCAAGCAGTAAGAACCTAGAATATGGTGCATGGGAGAATGTCAGTAACAATCCATCCATCCTCCCACCAAGATGTTGGGAAAGAAACGATCCCATAAGAAATGGGGGTGTTCTATACTTGGTGATCAACATGGGTTGGGCATGTATTAAAAAAAGAACATCAATTTATACATATTCGTAAACAAACACTCAGCCCAACATATCAGTCCCAAAACAATCATACATCCAATCATAACCACTTTTTATGCTACCCATATATGCACAAGCACACAAACTGCAACTTCAATGAACTTAACCCATCCCCTTTTTCATTAAACTATTTTAAATACATTTATTATGGGTTCACATTAATTTATTCGATCACTAACCATACAACCAATAATCAAAACAACTAAGACCACCTCAGAATGTGAGGAGACTAATTAACTGAACACACATCAACCAACCTACAGTTCCTTTGCACACCACATTTTTTTCGTAGACACTCGTTCAACCTCTACCAACTATCATTTTTCAAATCTATACCACACAGTCATCCTCTCATAAATAGAATCTGTAGCCCCATTACACAACAATTCCACACCCAACATACCTATTGACATGAATTTATCATACAACCCAAACATTCAACCAATTACCCAAACATTTCAAAGATGTTTTTCCAATGCAGAACATGTTTTCTTCCAATTGCAGTCCCACTACCCAACATTGCTCCATGGACACAACATAACCAAAGGTAATCCCACTACCTACAAGTCCAACCTTCCTAAAATCAATTAGCCTCTCATCCTAAGATACCACCATGCCCTATGTACCTTCCCATACAAAAATCCAACATGACCACCACTAAAACTGTAGCCCCACTGTGTCATCATTCCAAACCAACTCGAATGACCACGAAAACACCGCATGCAACCACACTATTAAGCAATGAATATTACTGTTTATAAATAAGGATTTTTTAATTACACATTAAAATAATTGGGGTAATCACATGACATGTTTGATCCTAGGTAATCCATTTAAATTATTCATGTATATGTGATTAAACAAATATTAGGTTACATCTATTTCTCATGCATAATCCCAAAAAAAGACATAAAAATACAACCAATGACAATGATTTTAAAAATTCCAAAATCCATTAAAAATAAACAAATAAAAAAGATGATCAACATCAATCCACTCTCAAACTATTATTTTATTACCCCATATTGTCTTTTGATCATATTTCCTTCTCTTTTTATTAGTCATTTAAGAAAATTGTGCTCAACATATTCATTATAAAATCACTAGTACATCTACCCTGTGGGATGATCAATTTGAGAGAATCATAAGAATCCCTATGTGAAACAGCAGGTGACCGAAACAATTCATTGCATTAAAACTGAGGATAGTGTGAGAAATGGGAATGAAATCTATGAAAATTGTATGGGAAGGGATTTATCATAGGATCACGACTCTTTTAGTGAGGATGTCTTTATAAACACCAAGAGGTAACTAAAAACTGGTCTTGAAGATAATATCCCAGCATTGAAGAGATATATCCTATATTGAAGGAAGAAAAATTTCAAAAGACATTATCTGGGATCATGGTCAAGATAACGTGGTTTGAGAATCCTTGAGTTTCTATAGAATTAGGATATTAAATATATCAATAATATAAATTGAAAATCACATAAAAAGACTATGAAAATGCTTTAAACCTGGTTTTCATCAAACAAAATGTAAGCATGGGGAAACTAGGAAACTTGGAAAAACTGGAAAAAACTAGAAATGAGCCAACGATGGGTGAGTCGCCAAAACCAAACCACTAGCAGGTGAGCTACCGATGCAACCTACAAACACAGAGACACCAATGTTGAGCTACCGATGAAATGACTCAATCACACCATGACTCACTAACACTCTGACTCACCGACGCCTTGACATTGATACCATGGAACCAAAGCCTTGGCCCGGATGTCCAAACTCACTAATACTGACACCCTCAACCCACCAATATCGATAACCTTGACTCACTGATGCTAATGCCCCTGAATCTTAATTTTTAATGCCATTAACTCACTGATGTCGATTCATCGGACTCACTAATTTCAAAACCAACGGGTCACCAATTCTGATACTCGGTGTCGATGACTCTGACTCACAGATTCCAGTAGTTGAAACTAGATTTTATTGCTAACTATCAGAATATGTCACCGACGACCTTAGTACAACCCAAAAACTGGTTTTTCAAAAATGAAATGCCTTTATGGTTCTTTTTAATTACATCAGAAACCTATAAAACTATTCTCATCCCTAATAATTCAAAACTATCCCAGAATAAATGGTTCTATACAACCACCCTATAAGATATCTATCACTGAAATATGACCCTATGTTTCCCTAAAACATCAATGAAAACATTGACATCCATGAACCAATATTTTAAATTTATCTCTTAAAAAACTATAGAAATACTCAGTCCCAACTTCCAAGACATTTAGATTTGGGTATCTCTTCTTCCTTATCAATAAACTATCCTTTTTTGACGGAACTAATTTTCTTGCACGGTTTCAATTGCATCAACATTAATGTGTCTTTATTGGGGATTAGGTCCTACCCTTTCCATAGTAAATACATTCCACACAAAACTAAGAATAATTAAAAAATGAATCTGATTAAAAATGAGGTCAATAATTTCATCATAAAATGAGGGAAAATGGAAAACACAATATAAAAACTCGGAAAAACGTTCGATATTGGGCATATATGTGTGTTTCCATATCCCAAGAACTCTCTTTAAGGTCACCATGCCTCCATAAAATATCACCCAAATGAATGGTCCATCCATGAAGCACCTTCTCCTCTAAAGCCTCTATTCTTACTGTTTTTTCCATGAATTTTGTTTCATCGATGGTATCCACCAATATCCATTCAATGATTTTTGATTCATTGGGTAGATACTGATAGAGATGAGAGACATGGAAAACATCGTGTATCCACTACAAAATAGATGCAACGCCTGCTGATATGACACCTAAATGACTCACACCAACCCTTCGAAAGGTCTAATAACCAAAGGATAATGGTTTCTCCCTCGTCCAAACCTCCACTACCCATTTTGAAGGTAAACCTACATTAAACAATGGTACCCAACCATGTACTCAAAATGCCTCCTCCTACGATTGGAATATGAATTTTGTTGGTCTTGTGCTATAATCATCCTCTCATAGATAAGATACACCTTATCTTTCATACATTGTGTCACGTATGGACCATGAACAACTGATTTTCCAATCACTGTCCACCACAAAGGTGAATGACACGACCTCCCATATTGAGCTTAGAACAGAGCTATACCAATGGAAGAGTGAAATATATTATTGTAAGAAAACTTTACCAAGGGATAATGTCACAACCAATACCTACTAAAGTCTAGAACACATGCTGATAACATGTGCTCTAATGTCGGGATGGTATTTTATGTCTATCCGTATATCTGATTGGTGGAATGAAGTGTCGAAGCATAACTAAATTCTAATGGAACATGCTGCAATCCCTTCCAGTCTCACAATGTAAAACAAGTATCCTGATTTGAGACAATGGATCATAGAACTCCATACAACCACACAATTTCAACCACATACCTCTGTGCTAATATTTCCACAATTCTCGACTCCTTGATCATTGAGAAGTGATCTGATTTCATCAAATGATCCACTATTACCCAAAGATCATGGTATATTCTATGAGTCCTGGGTAATATTATGATAATATTCATCAATATTTCATGCCACTTTCACTTGGGAACATCTATGGTACACACAATACTATTGGGAATATGGTTCTCACCTTTCACCTACAGACACACTAGGCACATTTCCACAAACTCTACCATGGGTTTCTTTACTAAGGGCCACAAAAATAGTTACCTAAAGCCTCAGTAAATTTTTAAAACTCTTGGATTCACTACCAGGGGTGTGATATAGAACTCATAGAAAACTACCTCACATATTTCCACTAGGAAAAATAGTTTCCCATAGAATAGAAATTTATTCCGACTATCCTCCAATCATCCCTCTAGATCATGTCCCTGGGAAGCGCAATCATGCATCAATTCAGTCTCTTTGTCACCCCAATTGGTCTTCACCACTTTCCACGCTAAGGAATTCTTGACTATAATCTGAAATAGACAGTCTCTAATTTGATCCACTCTTGCATTCATATGCAATGACACCAACTCTCCCATTACCTTCCTAGAAACTATGTATTCCTGAACTACCTCATTCTACAACTTCTTGCATACGGAATCAGCCACCACATTTCTCTTTCCTATGGTGTAATAGATATAAATGTCATAAAAATGTAGAAAATCCATCTACAATAATTACTTCAAGATGAGGTCTCACTGGGAGAGGATATTCATTATACTTTTGAAATTCATGAAGACCATAATGTGATCACTGATGAGGTAATGTCCCTACAACTTTAGAGTGAATACGACCACTACTTTCTCTATAATATTGGTTCCATGGTTACATCCATGTGGACCAAACATACTAAAACCATAATACATCACTCCCTACTATGACATCATCACAAATCTCAAGGCTAGACCAGAAGCATCATATAGCACCTCGAACAAAACCCATTCCTTGGGAAACCTAACCCCTAGAAAATTGAACAACTTTACCTTCAGGTAGTGGAATGTGACCTAACACTAATCACTCCACATGAATCCCAGGCCTTTTCTAGTCAAAGAAATCAATAGATCCTAATCTCAAGAGAATTTGGTCATGAATCTTTGATAATAACTTGCTAATCCAAGGAAGCTGCAATCCTTTTCCATGTTCTACGGTGCTGTCCAATAAACCATCATCATGAACTTCGAAGGGTCCACTTCTATCCCTTGATGGGACACCACATGTCCAATGATCTACACCTCTCGTGACCGGAGCATACATTTGGACAACTTATCATAGAGATAGTGGTGTTATAGTTCCTTCAATTCTATCCTGAGGTGCTCAGTGTGATTCTCCTCTGACCTTGAGTAAATCTAAATTTCGTTCATGAACATGAAGAGAAAATAGTACATAACGTCATAGAAGATAGAGTCCATGAGCCCCATGAACAGAGCTAGAACGTTCACAATTCGAAACAAAATGACCACCAATTCAATGTGCCCATACTGGAACCTAAATGCAGTCTTCATGATGTTAACCTCCTGCAACATCAGTTGGTTATATCCATAATGCAGATTGAATGTAGATAAAAAACCTTCTCCCTATAAGTGGTCGAAAAGATCATCGATCCATGGGAGGGGTTAGCGGTTCCAGACATTTAGCTAATTCAATCTCTGGTAATCAATGCATAGCCTCAGACCACCATTTTCCCTCCTTGAAAACAAGACTGGAGAACCCCATGGTAAAGAACTTTGTACTGTTAAACCCTTCTTTAGTAGTTCTTTAACATGAATATGAAACTCTCATAACAGGGAATGATCTATCTGATGGAGAGCCATCAAAATCTAATGTGCATCGGGTTTTAGACTATTCATAACATGAAATCATGTCGAGGGGGTAGAGTCACAAAATCCTCGGGAAACAAATAAAAGAACTCCCTGACAACCCCCAAAACCACCACCATCTCTATATATGCTTGTCCTACTGACATCATGTCCAATAATGAAAGAAGAAGACTTAAACACATAATACCCACCTAAAAGCACTTCTCTCTATGAAAAACTACACGCAGTCCATCCATATCCAAAAATAATAATCTTCTCTACAAGGAGTTGATAATTGATTCCCAATAAAACCACTAGATGATGACTTATATGATATTTTAAATCTACATATGTAGCATGAAAATATCCCCCACTGGACTGATGTGTCCCCAACATCAGTCTACATCCCAGTAAAACAAAAAACTGAGAGGTCTGAACTCCAACAGACATACTCAACACAAGGGGAATGAAAATTCTCTCTACATGTTATGGTATATATTGGAAAAAACAAACTGGTGTGAATATTCGAATCAAACAAGGAACAAATTGGATAGTAAATAGACTCATTATAGCTCAAAAAACTGTGCCTATACTATAACTGCTACTTGAGAAACATGAAACTATCCATGCCATGTTCTTCTACCCATTTACTTCTGACCACCACCCTAGACTATCCTTGGTCGAGGTCCCTAAGGGGAAACCTAAGGTGTTCCTCCACATTATTGTCTACCCTAAGTAGAGCGGAAGCCCACTATCCCCACAACTCAAAAGCCTTAATCGGTAACTGTTGTTGCTAAGGTGGGAACATAACCTGTGTGCCCCCACTATACAACCCTAGAACTAGGAACTAGTTCCAAAAATATATCCTTAAATAATAGATTCAGATAACTGCAGTCTCGGGCCATGGGTATAGGCTGGGTACTAGAAGATCGAAACTGTAACTGCTAAGGCCTACACCCAGTTGGTCATAACCCGAAAGACCTGGATGTCGAAGACCTATTGCAGACTGCCTTCCCCTTCGACGAACTCTTTTGGCTCCCATGTCATAGTACATTTCTTCACAAGTTAATCCTCTCCACTCTATCATCCTTCTTCTAAAGTTCTATGTATGTCAGTAGGGTAAAGGGAGTGACATCATAGTAAATAGAAGATCAAAGTTCCTCCTCTAAGAGTCTCACCTGAGACTCTGTATGAAGAAAGAGATCCAGATAATGTGTAAGAGATCATTGAACATTATCCCTGGTTATATCACCGACATACTCAACTGCCAGGGGGAGATTATCCCCTACCTCTTCTTTCCCATCATTATTGGGTAAATAAAATCTTCCTGATAATCCTTCTCTATATTGGACAAGGAGACATTGGTCTCATTTCTCTCCCCGAGGTAAAGAGTCAAACATTGATTCACCAATCCTCGCATCTGGATCATAGTATGAAGAACCTATTACTCCCTTGATGAACAAATCTAAGAAGAGTTGATTATCAACCTCTCAAGACACCCCTCCCTCACTATGTATAAAATGATTCCTCCATACTTCCCTAGGGTCTGTCATTGGAATGAAAGATGTTTTTTCCCACAAGTCTTCTTCACCTTCTTGATAATACCTTCTCCGATCTACTAGGTCTGTCTGATAGTCCTCAAATTCCCATAATATATGTGGGTGACTTCCGAGTTTCATAGTTAAATAGGGAAATCCAATAACTCCAAAGCCCAAGTAGTATGGTTATTTCCTTTTAATAATTATTTTCACTCTATATTTAAATTAAAATCCCAAAACTGTAGAGATACACAGGAAGACAAATAATAATGATGAATATACCTCACCTAAGGTCACTACCCTACAATCATTGAAGCCACAATTGGCCGTTCAGTAGGCTCAGAGTCCTTGCATCGGATAACGGTGTGGCCCTAAAATTCGGTGTTGTAGCCGGTCGTTCATAGACTAAGTCATGAACCAAGATCACATAACACTATTTCTGTACCATAACATGTAATCATCATTGTTCCTAACTATAAAGCACATCTTAACTCTCACCCTAACATTAAAACCATTCATTCATGACATGCCTACTTCCCGATGAGGTAAGGGAATGAAAAATGTCATGCCCTCCCTATATTATGATGAAGGAGGCATAATGACCCCTGAGCCCTGCCATTAATCAGCCCCGAAGTAGGATCTAGAAGAATGGGTATTGAATCTTACACAAAATATAATGCATTACCCGTTTTAATTTAAAAATGAATTGGTAGATAAGATGATAAAATACCTAAAAATACACCAAAAATTAAAATAATAGAAACCTAATTCCATCCAATGAATGATTTTAATGAAAACTATAACAAAAATAAAACAAAAGTACTGAGGAAAGTACCAATATAAAGAAAATAAGCAGCAACATAGAAACTATACAGACTCCCAAGCTGTTAAAGTCCATCATGAAACTCAATTCCCTCCAGCAATCCTAAAAAATTGTTTTACATCAATAGGGTGAGTATAATATTATACAAAGTACAAAAACTGTATGAACCCGTACACAAGTGGGGGAATCTTACTAATTCCATTGTGAGAAAATTGTAGAACCTCATGGAACCTTCAATGGAGTACTAAATATCCCAGCCTCCCCAAGGAACACTCACAAAAATAACTGAAGTCCAATAATGTAGTTGTAAAGGAACATCATCATTTGGGTTCCATGCACCCCATTTCCACTGGTGGACTGCTCATTCTTAATGGCTAATGTCCTAATGCTACCACTCTATCAAAATGTAGTCCCACTACCACAACCTACCATAAAACACCTGGGCCTCAATCAACACAAAAATAGCATCCCTAGACTATAAGGACATAACTTCACAACACATCTCACCCGAAAAAACCGGGTCCTCATTCAAAAGACACTTGAAAAAACAATCGTGGACCACAAACACCTATGCTCCTCATCAATAGTAAACCATACTCATAAATCATGGACTATGGTAATCATCAGTCCTATAAATCCTACTCAAGTTCTCTCGAACAGTAAGAATCCAAAAGAGGGTGTGAAGAAGAACGTTAGTAACCATCCATCCATCCTCCCACTACGATGTTGTAAAAGACACCCTTCCCCATGAAAAGGGGTTTCTCAGAACATGGTTCTCAAAAATGGTGGGGTTAGGAAAGGAAAAAATGTATTTCAATTTATACATATAGGTAAACATACACTCATCCCATCTTATGGGTCAGAAAAAACAACCATCCCTCTAGAAGCGCTTTCACTAATACCCATATATGCACAACCACACAAACTTCCACTATAAAATCATAAACTCAACACATTTTTCATTCAACTATTTTCCATATATTTATTAAGGTTTCACATTAACTTATACAAGAACTATTGAGGAAACCTCTTAGAAAAATCATCCTCAAAAACCTCGAAATTGGGGGATCCTAATTAAAAAAGAGTAGCAACCAACCTCCAGTTCCACTGCACACCCCATTTTTAATAGACACCCGTTCAAACACTTGAAAATGTAATTATTCAAAGATATATTGCACAATAATCATAATAGAACATGAAATAGTAGCCCCACACATGGGACAAAAACTACGTACTCAGTACACATATTAACATGATGTCACAACACAACCCAAACCTGCATCCATGTTTCCCAAACATTTCCCAAAAGCATTTTCAATGTATAATAAGTATGTAACCACGTCGTTGTCCTACTTCCCAACATTTCACCACAACCACAATACGAGATAATTTAGTCTCACTACCTACAAGTACAACTATTTTACAATCAATCAGTCTCTCAACCAGAGATACCATCACTCCCCTTGTACCACCCCATACAGAAATCCCGCAATGACCACCACTAAAAGTGTATCCCCACTACACCAACTTACCAATGTAACTCACATAACTAACTGAACACATCACAAATCCACACCATTAATCCATGAATATTCATGTCAGTAATAGAGATTAATGTAACACCCCAAAATTATAATGGGTTAAATGACTAAATGATATGACACATGTAAATAAGGCACACATTTCTTTTCGGGAGCCTACCTGATTAGAACTCCACAGTTAAGAATTCTTGGAATGGAGTAGTGATCCAGAAGTGTGACCTTCTGGGAAGATTCCTAGGGTGTGTGGAAGTGAGGACAAAGAACACTGGAAAGGAAATGTGTTTGCCTATAGGAACTGTCATTAGTCAGGTGACCCATTCAGGCATGTGGGTGTACCCAGGGTGGGCAGCACGTGTCTGTGGGGAAATTGGTGGTACCTGGTGGGTCAGGAATCGACGGTCATGTTAAGGAAGGGTGGTTGTGCTGTCACTAGGACCTAGTTGTAACATTTGGTATTAGAGGTGGTACCCAGCCTTGAGTGCGGTGCACTACCAGGAATGCGATGTAGGGACCACAACAAGGACAAGAGGGGGCTGATTGTAACACCCCCCCCAATGATAAAGGGTTAAATGGCTAAATGATATAACTCATGTCATCAAATTTAACATTTTTTCGGATTATACCTGATTAGAACTCCACAGTTCAACATTCTTGTCTTGGATTAGTGATCAGAATGGGTGACCTTCTATGGAGTTTCCCAGGGATTGTGTGAGTAAAGACAAAGCACATTAGAAAGGACATGTGTTGGCCTTTAGAGATTTTCATTAGTCAGATGAACCATTCACGCATGTGGCTGGACCTAGGATGGGTACCAGGTGTCTGCGGGGTAATAGGTGATACCTGGTGGGCCAGGAATCGATGGCCACGAAAAGGCGGGGGGTTGTGATGACCCATTCAGGGATGTGGGTGGACCCAGGGTGGGAAACATGTGTCTGTGGGGAAATTGGTGGTACATGGTGGGACAGGACATGATGGTCATGTTAAGGAAGGGTGGTTGTGCTGTCACTAGGACCTAGTTGTGACATTTGGTATCAGAGGTGGTACCCATCCTTGAGTGTGGTGCACTGGCTGGGTTGAGATGTAGGGCCCACAACAAGGATGTTGTGATCTACGGGTGGGGGGGGGGGGTGGTGATTGTAACACCACTAAACGATAATGGGTTAAATGAATAAATTTTATGACTCATGTGAACAAATTTCACTTTTTTTAGGAGCTTACCAGATTAGAACTCCACATTTAAGCATTCTTGGAATTGATTATTGATCAGAATGGGTGAACTTATACGAAGTTTCCCATGGTGTGTGTGAGTAAGGACAAAGAACACTAGAAAGGACATGTGTTGGCATTTAGGTATTGTCATTAGTCATATGAACAATTAATTCAGGTTAGTTGACCTAGGATGGGGACCACGTGTCTATGGGGAAATAGGTGATACTTGGTGGGCCAGGACCTGAAGACCATGAAAAGGTGGGGTTGTTGTGATGTCACCGGGACCCAGTTGTGACATGGGGAGATTTTAACACCCCCAAATGATAAAGGGTAAAATTACTAAATGATATGTCTCATGTCAAAAACGTGCACATTTCTTTTTGAGAGCCTACTTGATTAGAAATATACAGTTAAGGGTGCTTGGATTGGAGTTGTGATCAGGATAGGTGACCTTCTGGGAAGTTTCACATGATGTGTGTGAGTGAGGAAAAAGCACACTGGAAGGGACATGTGTTGGCCTATGGGAACTATCTTTATTCAGATGACTCATTCAGGCATCTAGGTGGACCCAGGGTGGGGACCACGTGTTTACGGGGCACTGCCATGGTTGGGATGTATGCCCACAATGAGGACGTTTTTCTCTAAAGAGTGGGGGTGATTGTAACACCCCCCGAATGATAAACGGTTAAATGACTAAATGATATGACACATATCAACAAGGTGAACCTTTTTTCAGGAGACTACCTAATTAGAACATCATAGTTATGCGTGCTTGACTTGGAGTAGTGATGAGAATGAGTGACCTTCTGGAATGTTTCTTAGGGTGTGTGTGATTGAGGACATAGTGCATTGGAAAGGACATGTTTTGGCCTATAAGTACTTTCATTAGTCCGATGACTCATTCAGGCATGTGGTTGGACCCAGGGTGTGGAAAATGTGTCTGCGGAGCAATTGGTGGTACCTGGTGGGCCAGGACTCGTTGGCCATGTTATGGAGGGGTGGTTGTGTAGTCATCAGGAACCAGTTGTGAAATGGGGTGATTGTAACACCCCCAAATGAAAAATGGTTAAATGACTAAATTATATGACTCATGTCAACAAGGTGCGCCTTTCTTTTCAAGAGTCTACCTGGTTAGAACTCCACAATTAAGCGTGCTTGTCTTGGCGTAGTGATCAGGATTGGTGAGCTTCTGGGAAGTTTCCCAGGGTGTGTGTGAGTGAGGAAAAAGCACACAGGAAAGGACATGGGTTGTTCTATAGGTATTGTCATTAGTTAGATGACACATTCAACCATGTGGGTGGACCTAGGGTGGGGACCACATATCTGCAGGGAAATTGGTGGTACCTGGTGGGCCTGAACTTGACGGCCATGTTATGGTAGGGTGGTTGTGCTGTCACCAGGACCCAATTGGGACAATTGGTATCAGAGGATTCATTTCTAACATATAAATAGAACTCTGTACTTTTCTGTGAGGTAGTAGTGTTAAGGTTAATGAGTGAGGTTTTCAATTTAGGGAACCTAGATCTGGTGAGGCATCTGACGTATCCATGTACCAGGACCCTAACTTCTAATTTCTGAATCAGTGAACGAAAACAATGATTGCATGTCTATTTTCTGATGTCTTCATTGAAAAAACTTTGAGTTAGATCTCAAGTTATAACTTTTTTACTGAAGAACACCTGTTTCTTTTTAGGATGCCTCCACAATGACAACCAGCTAGATTTATAAGAGTTTTATGCTGTGATTTCCCACCAAGAGACGAGGCCTTGGTGTAGGGCCCTTTTCCAGTAGAGGCACCAGAAGAGGCACCTGCGGTACCACTCCCCATTGGGACTCCGATGCCACCAGCCCTAGTAGTAGACAGTGAACACCACTTGAGAAAGTTGAATTTGTTACAACACCACATGAGACGAATGTTCAGGGGAGAGATGGACCCATAGGTGGAATAGGATTTGCTGGAGGTGGTGGTGAGAGTTTTCCGAGTGGAATGGACACTTACTGATTTCATTATGATCCTTGCTTCTTGCCTTCCACAGGAAGTAGCAAGAAGATGGTGGAGCTTGATCTCCTTGTTCACGACAAGGCGACGCTTCTCTGGGAATACTTCGAGCGCCTATTTCAGGCAGATTTTGTCCCTATGACACTTAATGCAGTGCGCATACCAGAGCTACTTCATCTGCAGCAGGCCATTATGACCATGGATCAGTACTCAGCAAGGTTCACTGACCTCTCACAATATTCCACAGATATGATGCGGGACCCATTATTCAGGGATCAGACCTTTGATCAGGGACTTATGTTAGTGATCAGGGCATCGGTGATATCATTTAGCATCCCAACGCTGGAGGGGGCGTTAGAGAGAGATCACTTTTTTGGAGATTTTCTTTACTGAGAATTCACCAGCAGTGATACCCACTCCCAGTCATCACATAGTAGAGTCTATAATAACTGGAAGTCGACTGATGTCGCAGAGGTCTAACAGGACTAGACCAACAGGTGGATGAATGCATGACTTAGGATCGACTGTGCGGGGCACCCAAAGCGGAGCTAGTCATTCTAGGAGTATGCAGTGTTATGCCTGAGGTGGGAAGGGTCAAATGGCTAGTGACTGTCTGACCCACCATTTGGATGATCAGTAAACAGTCAAATGACCACCCATGAAAAGACAGAGGTTTCATCGAGGAGGTTCATAGGGAGTAGGCGGATGTGGCAGAGGACCAGGCCGTGCAGCTGGTGGAGGGCGACGATTTGAGGTTTTACCATCAACACCACCAGGAGGTCCACCCTAACCACAAGGAGCAGGTGGACTGGGGCGTGCTCAGTTCTTGGAAGCTGAGGCCTATGATTATGGGGCTCCAGAGATGATTTGTGGTACAACATTTGTCTACTACATATTTTCTACAGTGCTTATAAACAAAGGTTCTTATCATTCTTTCATTTCCCCTACCCTCGTTCAGAGCTCAGAGATTCCAACTGAGCCATTGTATTGTTCCTTACAGCTAGAGACTCCTACTGTATATGATTCTATGATTACACACTGGTGCGGGTAGTGTTTGCATACTCTAGGTGGTGAGAGATTTAGCTGGGTTCTCCTAGTAGTGGTATCGAGGCCTTGAGACGGCATCTTGGGTATGGACTTGTAATCTACAGTCGATGATCAAATTGACTATATTAGGCACAATGTGCGGTGTGTCCACATGTATGGGAACATTTTTACCTTCACTAGTGAGAAGAGAGCCTTTACAATGTAGGATATACTTACCCAAATGAGAGTGTATATGATCACTCATCTGTCGGATAGCCTTATCCTCAGAGCTGCTGATGTGGAGAATCTGAGCTATCCTGTAGTGGTGGACCATTACGCAGATGTTTTCCTTGATGATTCCCATGGTCTACCTCCTCACAAAGAGCTAGACTTTTACATTGACATGTACCCCAGGACTGCACTGATATCTACACCAGCATATCGGATGTCCCTCGAGGAGCTTCGTGAGTAGCAGGTACAGTTAGATGACTTGAAGTAGAATGGATTCATCTAGCCCAATGTTTCTCCTTGGGGAGCCTCGATTCTGGTCGCCAAGTAGGTGGATGAGAGCATGAGCCTTTGTGTCGACTATCTTCCTCTGAACCAAGTGACCGTGAAGAACATGTATCCACTCCCAAGGATTGACAACCTCTTTTATCAACTGAAGGGAACACTGTGGTTCTCAATGATAGACCACAGATCATGTTATCACCATCTCTGAGTGCGAGACAAGGACCTACAGAATATGGATTCTGGTGTCATTACGGCCATTACGAGTTCTTGGTTGTGCCATTTAGTGTTACCAAAGCTCCCGCAATGATCATGGGACTCATGAATAGGATATTTCAGTCGATCCTTGATCACTTCATAGTGGTCTTCATCGATGAAATTCTGATCTACTCGGCTATTGAGGAGGAGCATGCTAGTCATTTGCAGGTAGTAATAGACACACTCTGAGAGCACCAACTTTTTTAAGCTCTTGAAGTTCCATTTCTAGATCAGAGAGTTTTAATTTCGTAGGCCATGTCATCTCAGAGGCTGGTGTTGCAGTGGATCCAATGAATATTGAGGTGGTACTTTCTTGGTAGCCACCCAGGAGTGTGACAGAGGTACAAAGATTCCTAGGTTTAGCTGGATACTATTGGAGATTTGTGCCATATTTCTTCATAGTTGCAGCACCACTATCAACCATGATGAAGAAGGGGAAACCCTTAGTGTGGTCATAGAGATACTGGAAGTGTTTTCAGGAGATGAGAGAGAGGCTGACTAGTGCCCCTATCTTGAGGCTTCCCTAGGAGGGTGTAGGGTACGTAGTTTTCTACGACATATCAGGGACCAATATCGGATGTGTTATGATGTAGGATAGAGCAGTGATCACTTATGGTTCCCGATAGCTGAGAAAAAATGAGAAGAACTATGCCACCCATGACCTGGAGTTAGCAGTAGTGGTCTTATCCTTGAAGATGTGTTGATAGTATTTGATGGGTGATCATTTTACCATGTAATCAGATCACAAGAGTCTCAGGTATGTTTTCTCTTAGAAGGTACAAAACCTGAGACAACGACGTTGGCTTGAGTTCCTCCAGGACTATGACTTCGAGGTAGTCTATACTCCTAGTAAGGGGAACATTGTAGCAGATTCACTCAGCATGAGGTCTGGTATACAGTAGCTAGGTGAGGTGATGGAGCAGCTAGCCGCTTTGCAGATATCCTTCGTGGAATGTGATGGAGATCAATTTCTTCAAACTCTTACAGCCACTCCCTCACAACTTTAACGAGTTAGGGAGGCACAACGTGGGGATGTCGACTACAAAACATGACATGCTAGATATCCACATGAAAGGAACCTGATGGGTTTTCATGAAGATGGGAAGCATGTTATCCTCTTTATAGGACATACCATTGTATTAGGGTCACTTTTGGAGGAAGTGTTGAGGGAGTTCCACACATCCCCTCTAGCGGTACATCCAGGAGTGGAAAAGATATAACAGGATCTCCGACGATGGAACTTGTGTACAGGAATTGAGAATGAAGTAGGATATATTGTCTCCCGGTGCCTCACTTGTCCTCAAGTGAAAGCGGGGAATCAGGTACTATCAGACTTGTTTTAGCCTTTAGAGGTCCCAGAGTGGAAGTGGCCTAAGATTTCCATGGACTTCGTGACACGACATCCATGTACATCATGTGGAGATGAACCGATTTGGGTGATCATCTACCGAATCAAAAATTCAGACCACTTACTACCAATCAGAGAGCATGATTTTGTAGAGATATTGGGAC
The DNA here is from genome assembly GCA_963277665.1 of Viscum album. Taxonomy (NCBI): domain Eukaryota; kingdom Viridiplantae; phylum Streptophyta; class Magnoliopsida; order Santalales; family Viscaceae; genus Viscum; species Viscum album. Next base: position 1,020,922,032 of record OY728138.1, on the reverse strand, counting down.
ACCTCTATGTTCTGGAAATTGTTCGGCTACATGGATTACCTGTGACGATTGTCTCCAATCATGATGTACGTTTTAATTCACAGCTATGGAAGGGGTTGCATGAGGCTTTTGGGAAATAGCTTCATTTGAGAACTTCCTTCCATCTTCAAATGGTTGGTTAGACTGAGCGGTCCATTCAGACCCATGAGGACGTGCTCCATGCTTGCTTCATCGACATCGGTCATAGCTGGGAGGATCACTCGCCTTTGGTGTATATTTCTTAAAACAACAACTATCACTCCACGATAAGGATGTCACCTTTTGAGGCGTTATACGGGAGGCCTTGCAGATCACCTTTGGGGAAGACTAACCTAGGGCTATCAACTCTAGTGGGACCAAAAACTTTATGGGCTACCACATAAGAGGTGAAGATCATCCAGCAATGGATGAAGAGTACATAGAGCAGGAAGAATTAGTATGCTGACAGGAGACGGAGGCCTCTGGAGTTCGAGGATGGAAACCATGTATTTCTATAGGTCTCACCCCGATGGGTTCTATAGAGATTTTTCTGAGGTGTAAAGTTACTTCTGAAATTCATTGGACCTTTTTAAGTCCTCAGCAGAGTTGGTGAGGTGGCATACCGCTTAGCTCTTCCAACATAGTTGCACCGAGTGCATGACATCATCCACGTATCGTAGCTAAGGAGATACGTTCATGACCCTTCTCACATCATTGACCATGGACGATTATACATCGATAATGGGGTGAAATTTACAGAGGATCTAGTTGAAATTGAGTATCAACAGAAGCGGGTCCATCGTGGATAGTCGATACCTCTAGTGTGCGTTCGCTGGCAGCACGAGAACATCGAGGAGAACACATGGGAGCGGGAGGCTCAGATAAACACTTAGTACCCAAACATGGTCCCTTAGTTTTAGTTATGGCTTTTGAGGACATAAACGATGAGGTGGGGAGAATGTAAAAACCCGTAATTTCCCTGTAAATTTTTTTATTAATTGGGAATTTTATGAGTCCGCAAAAATTGACAGCGCATGATTCTGAGGCCTAGAGAGCTCGAAATGAATTCTGGGACATTTTTTCTAGTACATTCAGTAAACATGTGAGCATGGTTTTTCTATCTTTTGAACCGGTGCTCTGAATTTAAATATGAGGGCATGGTTGTACTCACAGTGCTGATATACACTTATATAGACTTTCAACATGATGACAGTTGGTCGAGGATGAAAGTCAGTTTTTGGGATTTTCATGGAAATAATAAAATAAAATAAACTCATGTTTTATTTTATATTATTGTAACCAACCTTCATGTGGAATTTCATGGTGGGGACCACCAGACCATAACCTCCAATGAGATGTTATGGTGTTGAGGACCACTCAAGCCTAACATCCAATGAGAGGTTATGGTGGTGGGGACCACCAGGGATTTAACACCCTTGAAACCCCCCTTTAATTGGTATAAAAACCACAAATCCCACATAAATGTAAAAAAATATCTTAAACTTCCTCATTAATGTGGAGGAGGCTATTTAGATTCCTCCACATTAATTGTGCCAACCCTCCCTGACTTAGTTATGCCAACGAACAACTTAATTGAGACAATTTTAATTAATTGAATTTAAATAGTGCCAATGATTAAATTTGGGAAAATCTTTTTATTAGATTGGCTATCTCTTTTATATTAGTGTGTTCTTATTTTGAGAACATTTGTGGGAAATGGAGAGAGATCTCTTGGTGGGAGAAAACTCTCCAACGAAAAACGCGTTCTTCCACGAAGAACGCCGACCTCGACATCGAGCTTCTTCATTAGGTCTTCTTCCAACGTGTGACATGTACATATACAAAGAATCAACAATTGAACTACCTCCATTATCCAACATCAACAAGTGATTGGGTTAGGGGTTTAATTTTGTTTTATTATTTGTGGGAAGTTGTATGTTGATTGATTGATATTCTTCTCTCTTTCATACTTGATAATTTATTTTAATTCAATAAGGAATTGAATATCTTTCTACCACTATAAATGTGGAGGGTGAGTGCCAAACAAACATGGCCCGAACCCTCTGTTATTCATCTCTGATGTGCACCTTGAAATAAAAGAAGGAGATGGATTTGGAGAAGGCTATTGTGCCACCACCCACGCCGCCCCGCGGCGCTTTTCCCCCGGCCAAACCAGCCCCGAGCCGCCGCCCCGGGCCGATCCCCCCCTCGACGCGCCACGGTTGAGCTGAGCCACCGCACCTCCACCATATGGAGTAGCGGCGCCACCGTCCTAATGAGCCACCGTGTCACCATCGTCCGTCGAGTCGCCGCACCGTAGCTGACCGCTGATCTTCTGCGCCCCTGTCTGAGCCGAACCACGCCCCTAAGTCGAGTCACTCCACCCCCCTGACTGAACCATCACCGACCCATAGCCAATCCGCCAACCCATGGCCGGTCTGTGTCCCTCGTGGCCAGTCCATGCCCCTCGCAGTCTGTTCGCGCCCATCATGGATGGTCTGCACCCTCATGGTACCCCTCGACCAAGAGACCCCCGCGGTACCCTCACGAACCACTCGGGTCGGGCTGGACCCAACGGGCCGGTCCAGACCCAAAGGGTCAGGCCTGGTCGACCCGAAGTGGGTCGGGAAGGTTTGACCCAGAGCGGGTCGGCCCGGGATGGGTCGGGCCAAGTCGGTCAACCGGATCGGACCGAAATCGGAGCCACTACGACCCATTTTATGCTCTTTTGGCCACATGTTTGGAACCAGAAATCCATTTAACGAACAGTTAGAAATGTTGGAAATATTGGTGAAAAACAGTGCCTTTGAGTGTTACCCCACCGTGTTTTGCATTAGGATGGGGAATGGTCAGGCTGGATTGATAAAGAATCCAACAGGGCCACAAGGAATAAAAGGATTATAACTCACAGACCGGGTGTCCGATTGACACGCCGTCTATTGGATTGAGATCCCTATGATGTGATGATTATTCAAGATACTTTTTCCAGGTACTTCGGGGAAGTTGGATTATCGATCAGTATCTTGTGAAGAGGATCCTTTTAGAGGCGAGTGAGCATAGTGTGGAGACCTAGTGGCTGGCTGAGAATTGATGACTTCTAACCGTTTTGACTCAGTATGACTCAACAAGACCGGTGTAGAGGGCCCAGGTGGTGTGACAGAACCACGGTGGGAAGCGCCATGGTGACGTGGTAGACCCACAGTACTCTACAATAGGATTACCTCAGAAGGATGTGAGGGGGCGCGCCTCTGTGTGACGCAGTAGACCGACAGAAGGGAGTGCCACTATTTGACGTGACAGACCCACAATACTTGACAGGAGGAGTGCCTCAACAGTCCAAGGTTAGTGGGAAGTTCTTTTGTGTGACGTGGCATGCCCACTGTACTTGACAGAGGAGGAGATTTCCAGCAGCTGAGGTTTTCGACATTGGGCTTGAAAATATTACGTGATCCTACCCTAGAAAAAATATTGGTTTGAGCTGAGTTAGTATCTCATTGTTTTCCTCATTAATGAGAAGGATTACATGATACTTAGGTATACGTATGGGCATATAACTAAGTACAATTTTCTAGGTATTTCATACATTTTGTTTATCCTTTATGGATTTTTTGAGACCTATATGGTGTTGGTGTCCCTAACGAGTATCATTATACTCACCCATGTACGGGCTATGCATGCACCTTGCTGTATTGGATGCAGACGATAGACATTGCTGACACAGGCTGATAGTACCAGGACTGGATGGTACCCAGAGGTGGACCATACAGTGTGTCGGTACCCAGAGGATACAGACGGATGTGGAGTGATAAGGTGGTGATCTGAACCGACCCATCAGGTATGAACATCGGAGGATGATCCAGTAGCTATAATTTCTCTTTTTTCAGTTGTATTTCATTTTAGTTGTACATGTACTTTTACAATTGGTCTTGTATTCTGGCCCCTTTTAATTTAAGCACACTTTTTTTATACAGCCAACTTGGTGTTTCCTATCCAGCAGGGTGCTTTCTTGTGTTTGTGTTTATAGATTATAACGGCAATTTCTTCCTAGTTTTAGCAAATTACGCCTTTGGTGCTAGTCACCAGCCCTTGGCCTATGGAAGGAAGGCTTTTGGTAGTCACGGCACGAACCTGGGGGGATGGGTTTTGATAGTTCATTAATATTTATTTAAACTAATCAGGGTGATCATACAATATGTTTGATCCAGGGGCATCTATTTCAATTAAGAATGTATACACGATTTAGCTGATTTCATGTTTCATGCATTTAACAATCATCCCAAAAATTATGACTTCTCCTTTGTGAAAACAAAGACCACTAAATACCATGATTTCTAGAAGGAATAAAAACACCACAAACCATAAAATAATCAAATAAAATAGTTGATAAACATAAAAAACTCCCAAAAATTTATGTTATGGACCCCAGTTATCTTTTTATCATATTCCCTTCTTTTTTTAATTCATTTTAAGCAAATTGTTCACCCTTTCTTCACAGAAAGATCATTAGTATATGAACCCGGCATGAAGAATAATTTAAGAGGAGTAGAATAATCCCTAGATGAAACAAAATCTGACCAAAACTATTCTTTGCGTGAAAACGGAGGATAATGTGAGAAACTTGAAATAACATTGAGAAACCTAAGTAGTGGGGAATTTAGAATTTTCACATGAATCATCTAGAGATGAATGATCTAGGTGCATGATGACGGAATTGAAAACACAAAGGGAAGGAAATGTCCCTTATTTAAAAATATAGCTCCTATATTAAAGAAAAATAGTTTAAAATGACATTACATGGGATCGTGGTCATGATCACCCAGTTAGAGTATCTCAAAGACCCCAGAGTGTTTGGATATTAAAGATATACATATTATCTTATGAATCACCCTTAGAACACCAATACAGGGCTTCAAACTATGTTTACATAAAATAAAATATAAGCGGTGTGATACTAAGAATCATGGAAAACAAGAAAAAACTAGAAATGAGAAACCGATGGGTGAACCACCCATGGTGAGCCACTAAATGGTGAGCTAGCAACATGACCTACCGATAATGAGACAAAATCTCTGATCTGTGACACAATTACTCAATGATTCCACGACTCACTGACGCCCTTACTTATTGACTCCCTAACACCATGGCCCTAAAACTGGTGCTCTAAATCACTGATATCAATGCCCTTGGCTCACAAACATTAATTCCCTTAACTCACCGATGCTGACTCCCCTATGTCATCGATGCTGAAACCCCAAACATGCTGATGTTGATACCCATGACTCACCAATACTGATGCCTCTAAATAACTGATGTAGATGCACATGACTCACTGATGTTGATGCCCTTGACTCACTAATGTCGGTTCCCCTCACTCACTGATGATGACGATTCAAACTGTATTTTTTTTCAAAATCCCATAATGATTCACCGATATTGAGCACAACACCCACACACTGTTTTTTCACAATGAAACTTCTCGGAGGGGTTCGAGTCATTACATAAATTATTGGGGAAAGTTATTTCTCAACATAAGTGACTTATTTATTATAAATTTTTTTTACAATAATTATTGAAATATAACTAGACTATAAAATTAATCTTCTTGGTTTCTCATTGAAACCCATATGAAATATGAAATTCATTATGAGATTTTGAATTTATAAAATAATTAAATGGGAACATGTGTATCATGTGAATTGTTACCAGTATGTAATGAAAATATTTTATTTAACATAAATAAATAATATTTACATATGGGATATCTGAAAATTTAGTTATGTGTAACTAACGTTAGTTAGAAACATTAATGAAGATGATGCTAATGAAATCATGTGATCATTGTGGATATATTTACAAGGATAATATATTTTCAATTAATAACTAATAGATATAAATTTAATAAAATAAATCATGCATGGAATGTAATATAATAATAAAAATAATGAATTTATATGAATAATGGTTAGAGAAGGGGGTAGTCTGTTTTAATATTATAGCACAAAAAATGGTGGAATCATTATGATGATGATTCTTATAACATTGTTGTGATTGGGGAACATAATAGAATAACATACGGTGATTTTTACTTCCTATAAATGAATCACTATAGGTAAGGTAATATAAATTACCTCGTAATGAGGATGAATGGTTTATTCTATGAATAGAATTCACTAGTAACTGATTATTCAAACACTTCAAATGTGATTAGGTTGTGGGATTTATTATTGATGGTGATGTAGCTTTGTTTTAGAGAAATAAGTGTTGTATGACTTATATAATGGTCCCATGATATTAATTGGGCATTTTTATGTATACTAAATACATTTTCATTTGATTCTCTAGGTAACTAATTGGTATAAATATTTCATATATATGATGATTAATCACTGTGAAACTATCCCTTCATCTTTGTTTCGAGTAAGATATATGATATTTTACCCTGTATTTACTTGAAAATATACTAAGAGATTAATGATAACTTGTAATGGAAAATTCTACCCCTCATGCACTTATTTGGTATGAGATAAGCCAAGTATCTCTATGATATGGCTTGAGAATGGTGATTCCTCCTAAATCTATGATACATGATAGATAGGGATGAGTAGTTCCTCTATTGTCATCATAATTTGTTTATCATAAAAAACATGGATTTAGATGAGAAGTCCTCAAAAATCATATATATGTTAATGTGATGACATTTTTTCTCCTTAGATGCGACACACATTCATTTCCATAGTATTTGGATCAATGTTGATAACAATCAACCCAATTCTATATTCACTCCCCACCCACTTCTTTTGTATTGATGAATTAATTTTCCACAACATCCTTGAATATGTGAATTTCCACCAATATACATAAATTTAATATTACCTTTAAAGATGTGTATTTTGGTTATCATAATGACATGTATATATATAAGGCGAATAGATTTAATTTTTTTATAAAATATATGTATTTACCTGATTACTTTGAGGAAAAATGATAGTGGGTATTAATTTTTTCACTTTTTAGATTTTTTAATAATTTTATTTCCATCAATATCATTGGATTAGAGAATCTAGGTTGATTTTTATGGTTATCAATCTATGATGAGAATTGTGATTGTTTGATGTTCTCAGATATATTAAATAAATAATTCTTATTATATGGAGTGCATTATAATGGTTAGTGACATCTACTTTCATAAGGATGATTATTATTTTTTCCAGTGTTTTTATTTATTTAATGGACTATATATTTCAACCCCTTAATATAATTTTTACAAGTTGATATTAATTATTAATCATTTCAGTCTACTACCTTCATAACCATACATTTAATTGTTATAAAAACCCATGTATGTAAACATTCATTCTGTTCTCCTTCTTCCCAAGCATGTCGTCAAATGTTGAAAATGGATGATTGTTGAGCCTAGTGATAGAGGTTGAAGTTTATATTTACTGGAGTGGATAACCTTATGGAATCCACCATCTAACTATTTTAATTCTATATGTCATGAGCACTATGATGTAATAATTTCATCTAGTGGTTTATTTTTACCATTTAGTTTATTGTATTAGTTACATTGTATCATCCCACTTTGTGCATTTATGTTTATTATTTATTTTTTAATTTTATAAAAATACTTTTTTATATGATCATGTAATTTATTGATCAATTTATATTTCAAGAATGAGTAGTAGAAGGGATGTTCAATAGTGTGTTTAAGGTTAATAATTTGGAAATTCATCTCGTGGTTATATGCATTCCTTAGAGATTTCCATTATCCCTATGTCTAGTAAATTCATACATATAAATTTCACCTGACCTGGAATTGGTATATAAAATTAGGTATTATAGTTATGCGGTGAATTATAGTTTTAACACCCCCAAATTATAAATGGTTAAATGAAAAATGATATGAATCATGTCAACAAAGTGATCCTTTCTTTTTGGGATCCTACCTAATTATAACTCCACCATTAAACGTGCTTGGATTGAAGTAGTGATTAGGATGGGTGACCTTCTGGGAATGTTTTCATGGTGTGTCTGAGTGAGAACAAAGTACACTGGAAAGGAAATGTGTTGGCCTGTGGGAACAGTCATTAGTCAGATGACCCATTCAGGCATGTGGGTGGTCCCAGGGTGGGGACTACATGTCTGTGGGGAAATTGGTTGTACCAGGTGGGCCAGGACTCGACGGTCATGTTAAGGCGGGGTGGATGTGCTCTCACTGGGACCCAATTGTGACATTTGGTAACAGAGGTGGCACACAGCCTTAAGTGAGTGCACAGCCAGGGTTAAGATGTAGGACCCAAAACGAGGACGTTGTGCTCTACGGGGGGTGGGGGGGTGATTGTACCACCCCCAAATGATAAAGGGATAAATGACTAAATGATATCACTCATGTCAACAATGTTCACTTTTTTCATGATTCCATCTGATTAGAACTCCACATTCAAGTGTGCTTGGCTCGGAGAAGTGATAAAAATGGGTGACCTTCAGGGAAGTTTCTCAAGGTTTGTGTGAGCGAGGAAAAAGCATATGGAAAAGGGAATGGGTTATCCTTTAGTGATTTTCATTAGTCAGATGAACCATTTAGTCATGTGGGTGGACCTCGGGTGGGGACCACGTGTTTGTCGGGAAATAGGTGGTACCTGGTGGGCCATGACTTGATGGCCACGATAAGGGGGGGGGGGGGGGTTGTGCTATCTCCAGGACCCAGTTGTGACCTAGGGAGATTGTAACACCCCCAAATGATAAATGGTAAAATGAATAAATGATACATCTCAGGTCAAAAAATTGCACCTTTCATTTATAGAGCCCACCATATTATAACTCGACAGTTATGCATGTTTTTCTTGGAGTAGTGATCCAGATGGATGACCTTATGGGATGTTTCATAGGATGTGTGTATGTGAAGTAATAGCACACTGGAATGGACATGTGTTGGCCTGTGTGGACTGTCATTAGTCAGATGACTCATTCAGGCATATGGGTGGACCTAGTGTGGGGACCATGTGTCTGCGGGGCACTTCCTGGGTTTATATGTCGGCCCACAATGAGGATGTTCGACTCTAAAGGGTGGGGTTGATTGTAACTCACCATATGATATAGGTTTAAATGACTAAATGATATGACTCATGTCAACAACGTGCACCTTTATTTTTGAGAGCCTACCAGATTAGAACTTCACAGTTAAGCGTGATAGGCTTGGAATAGTGATCAGGATGGGTGACCTCTTGTAATGTTTCTCACGGTGTGTGTGAGTGAGGACATAGTAAACTAGAAAGGACATGTGTTGGCCTGTGGGGACTGTCATTAGTCAGATGACCCATTCAGGCTTGTGGGTGGACCCAGGGTGGGGACCATGTGTCTGCGGGGTAATTGGTGGTACCAGGTTGGCCCAGACTCGACGACCATGTTAAGTTGAGGTGTTTGTGCTGTCACCGGGAACCAGTTGTGACATGGGGTGATTGTAAAACCCCCAAATGATAAATGGATAAATGACTAAATTAAATTACACATGTCAACAAGGTTCACCATTCTTTTCAAGAGCCTACCTAATTAGAACTCCAGAGTTCATGGTGCTTGTCTTGAATTAGTGGTTAGGATGGGTGAGCTTTTGGGAAGTTTCCTAGGGTTTGTGTGAGTGAGGACAAAGAATACTAGAAATGACATGGTTTGGAATGTGGGGACTTTCATTAGTCAGATGACCCATTCAGGCATGTGGGTGGACCCAAGGTAGGGACCATGTGTCTGCAGGGAAATTGGTGGTACCTGGTGGGCCAAGACTCGATGACCATGTTAAGTCGGGGTGGTTGTGCTATCACCGGGACCAAGTTGTGACAATTGGTATCAGAGGAGTAAGTTATATCACATAACTAGGACTATGTTCTTTTCTGTGAGGTAGTAGTGTTAAGGGTAATGAGTGTGGTTTTTAGTTCAGAGAGTCTGTTGATGGTTAGGCAGCTGACGTATCCATACACCAGAAACCCGAGTTCTGATATCTGAATCATTGCATGAAAACAGTAATTGCATGTATGTTTTCCAGAGTCTTCTTTGAAACTCTTTGAGTCAACTCACCATGTTAGCTCACTAGGTATAACATTTTGACCGTAGGGCACCTATTTTTTTCAGTATTCCTCCAAGAATACAACCATCTAAATTTCTGAGATTTTTATGCAATGATAGCCCACCGAGAGATGAGACATTGGTGCATGTCCCTTTTCTAGTAGAGGCACAAAAAGAGGCACCAGCGGGACCACTCCACGTCAATCCTCTGATACCACCAGCCCCAACAATAGAGTGTGCACACCACATGAGCATGTTTCATGAGTTCCAATGCTAGAGGCCACCAAGGTTCAGGGGAGAGATGGACCCACATGCGGATGAGGATTTTCTGGAGGCCATGGTGAATGTTTTCCAATTGGAAGGGACACCAACTGATTTCATAGTGATCCTTGCAGCCAGCCTTCTATAGGAAGCAGCAGGCAGATGGTGGAGCATGATGCTCTTGGTTCACGATGCGGTGATGCTTCTCTGGGCAGACTTTCAGAGCCTGTTTCGGCTAGATTTTGTCCCAGCGACACTTCATCCAGTGTGTATAAAGGAGCTACTTCATCCACAGAAGAATATTATGACTGTGGATCAGTACTCAGCGAGTTTCACTGACCTCTCATGCTACTCCACATATATGCTGAAAGACTCATTCTTCAGGGCATGGATCTTCGATCAGGGACATAGGTGGGAGATCAGGGATTCAGTGATCTCACTCAGAATCCCGACATAGTAGGGGGTTTTTAGAGAGAGACCTCTTGTTGGATTGTTTCCTTGTTGAGATTTCACCATATATGAGACCCACTAATACTCATCACATAGTACAGTGTTATGCATCTGGCAGTAGACAAATGTTGTAGAGGTCCAACAGGACTAGACCAACATGTGTATGAATGCATGACTCTGGATTGATTGTTAAGGGCACTCGAAGCAGATCCAGTCATGCTAGGACCAGGCAATGTTAGGCATGAGGCAGGAAGGGTCACATGGATCGTGACTATCTGACCCACTATTCGGATGATCAGCAGATGGCCGAAGGACCGCCCATTCAGAGACAGAGGTTCGACCGAGGATATCCATAGGGAGAATACAGACGTTGTAGAGGAGCTGGCCGTGTAGCTGGTGGTGGGTGACAATTCGAGGTGCTTCTGCCACCACCACTAGGAGGTGCACCATAACCACATGGAGAATGTGGACAGGGGTGAGCTCAGCTCCAGGCAGTTGAGTCCTACGATCACAACGCTCCAGAGATGATACAAGGTATGATTTTTGTCTACTCCACATTAGCTGTAGTACTTATAGACATAGATCCCAATCATTATTTTATTTCCACTTCCCTCATTCGGAGCATGAATAATCCTACTGAGCCATATTCATGTTCCTTATGACTAGAGACTCCTACGATATCTGATTTGATGGTTACACAATGGTGCCGGCTGTGTGAGCTTACTCTAGGAGGCAAGTGATTTGACAGGGATCTCCTAGTTGGGGATTCGAGGCCTTGAGATGACATCTTGGGTATGGACTAATTATCTACATTCCATGCTCAGATTCAATGTATTATGAACAAGGTGTGGTTTTTCCACTCAGATGATACCAAGTGTACCTTCTTCGGTGAGAAGAGAGCCCTTACAGCATAGGATAGACTTAACCTGAGGAGAGTGCATCTGATCACTCATCATTTGGAGAACATTACCATCAGAGCTATTGATGTGGAGTGTCTGAGCTATCTTGTAGTGGTGGAACAGTATGCAGATGTTTTCCCTAATGATTTCCATAGTCTACCTCCTCAAAAAGTGGTGGAGTTTTACATTGACTTGTACCCAAGGATAGTACTGATGTCTACACCAACATGTAATATGACTACCCGGAGCATCATGAGATGCTGGTATAGTTAGAGGACTTGCAGGGGACGGGATTCATCCAGCCCAGTGTTTCTCCTTGGGCAGCCCTGATTCTGTTCACCAAGTATGTGGATGGGAGCATGGGGCTTTGTGTCAACTATTGGCCTCTGAACCAGGTGACTATGAAGAACAAGTATCCACTCCCAAGGATTAACAACCTCTTTTATCAGCTGAAGGGATAACTAATTTTCTCAATGATAGACCTCAGAAGAGGCTATCACTAACTCATATTGTGAGATGAGGACGTGTAGAAGACAGCTTCAGGTGTCCGTATGGCCATTACGAGTTCTTGGTTATGCCATTCGGCGTGACCAATGCCCCATCAGTGTTCATGGGACTCATGAACAGGATCTTTTAGCCATACCCTGATCTCTTCATAGTGATCTTCATCGATGATCTTCTAATCTACTCGGCTATTGAGGAGGAACATGCTAGTTATTTGCAGGTAGTACTAGACACACTCTGAGGGCACCCGCTTTTTTTTTACCCTCTTTAATTTCCATTCTAGATCCAACAGTTCTACTTTCATGGACATGTCATCTTGGAGGATGGAGTTGTAGTGGATCTAGTGAAGATTGAGGTGGTACTTGACATGGAGCCACCCAATTGTGTGATGGAGGTGTGAAGATTCTTGGGTTTAGCTGGATACTAATGGGGATTTGTGCTAGATTTCTACAGAGTTTCAGCACCATTGCCGACCGTGATGAAGAAGTGGAAACCCTTCATGTGGTTAGAGAGATGCTAGCAGTGTTTTTCAGAGTTGAGGCAGAGGCTGACTAGTCCCCCATCATAAGGATTCTTAAGGAGGGCATAGGGTACATGGTTTTCTACGACACATCAGGGACTGGGATCAGATGTGTTCTGATGTAGGAGCGAGCAATGATCTCTTCTGGTTCTCGACAGCTGAGACAACCTGAGTAGAACTATGCTACCCATGACCATGAGTTAGAAGAAGTGGTCTTCTCCTTGAAGATGTGGTGACACTATCTGATTGCGAGCATTTTACTGGGTACTATGATCACAAGAGTCTTAGGTATGTCTTCTATAAGAAGGGATTGAACATGAGATAGCGATGTTGGCTTGAGTTCCTCAAGGACTATGAATTCGTGGTAGTCTATACTCCTGGTAAGGGGAACGTTGTACCGGATTCACTTAGCAGGACGTCTGGTATACCACTTCTAGGTGAGGTAAAGGAGCAGCTAGCCGCTTTGCAAATATCCATCATGGAATTCTATGGAGAAGAATTTATTCAGTCACTTACAGTCACTCCCCCAATACATCAGTGAGTTAGGGAGGCGCAACGTGGGGATGCGAACTGTGAGGTGCAATGTGCTTATATATCTACATGACATGCACTAGATGGATTTTCTGAAGGTGGAAGAACGTTATCCTCTTTAGAAGAAGTAACATGGTATCAGTGTCACTTCCAGAGGAAGTGTTGAGGGAGTTCTACACATCTCCTATAGTTTTACATCCAAGAGTGGAAAAGATATACCAGGATCACTGACAATGGAATTGGTGTACGAGAATGAAGATAGTAGAAGCATAGTTTTTCTCTCAGTGCCTCACTTGTCAGCAAGTGAAGGTGTGGCATTTGGTACCAGTAGGCTTGGTTTAGCCTTTAAAGGTCCCAGAGTTGAAGTGGGATCAGATATACATGTAATTAATGATAGTAAATCCACGTACATTAAGTGGACATGACCAGATTTGGGTGATCGTCGACCGACTCACCAATTTGGACCACTTCCTAACAATCAGATATCAGGGTTCAATAGAGATCATGGGACACCTCTACGTACTGGAGATTTTTTGGCTACATGGGTTACCTTTGACTATTTTCTCCAATCATGATGCTTGTTTTACTTCACAGCTATGGAAGGGGTTGTAGCAGGCTTTTGGGATGTAGCTTCTTTCTATGAACTTCCTTCCATCCTTAAATGGATGGTCAGACTGAGCAGACCATTCAAACCCTCAAGGATATGCTCCATGATGGTGTCCTCGACTTCAGTTGTAGTTGGGAGGATCAATTTACTTTGGTGAAGTTGGTTTACATCAACAAAAACTATAACTCCATGATATGGATGGCACCGTTTGAGGCATTATAAGGGTAAACTTGTAGATCAAATTTGTGTTGGACTGACCTCGGGGAGTCAACAGTAGTGGGACCAGAATTGGTACATGCTACCACCGAGAAGATGCATATCATCTAGGAGCGGATGAAGACTGCATAGAGCATGCAGAAGTTATATGCTGACTGGTGATTGAGGCCGATGGAGTTTTAGTAAGGAGACCTCGTCTTTCTACGGGTATCAACACAAAGAGTTCTATAGAGATTTGGTCGTGGTCGATTGTTACCTCCGAAATTAATTGGAACTTTTCTGGTCCCCAACAGAGTTGGCGAGGTGGCATACTGCTTATCTCTTCCACTTGAGTTGCATCGAGTGCATGACGTCTTCCATGTATCTCATCTAAAGAGATACATGCACAACCCTTCTCACATCATCGACCACAGAGAGCTCGACATCGATGATGGGGTGAATTTTATGGAGGTTAAAGTAGAGATTGAGAATCGACAAGAGTGGGTCCTTCGTGGATGGTTGATACCTTTGGTGCGCATTCGCTGGTAGCATGAGAATATCTTGGAGAGAACATGAGAGAGGGAGGCTCTGATTCATGCTAAATACCCCACTTGTTCCCTTAGTTTGAGTTGTGGCTTTTGAGGAAGTAAATCCTGAGGTGGGGAGAATGTAAAAACTAGAATTTACATGTTATTTTTTTTAATTAAATGGGAATTTTATGAGTCCGAAAAAATTGATGGCGCATTATTCTGAGGCCTAGAGAGCCCAGAATGAATTTCTGAACTTTTTTTCTGGTGCGTTCAGTAAACTTGTGAGCGGGGTTTTCCTAAATTGTGAACCGGTGCTCAGATTTGAAATCTAAGGTCACCATTGTACTCGTAGTGCCTGTATTCATTTATGAAGACATTCACCTCGACGACGGTTGGTCGAGGTTGAATGCTTGTTTTTGGGTTTAATGTGGAAGTAATAAAATAATATAAACACATGTTTTATTTTATTTTGTTGTAACCAACCTCTTTGTGGATGTTGGTCATGGGGACCACCAGACCTTAACGTCGCATGATAGGTTATGGTGGTGGGGACAACCCGATCCTAAGATGCCATGAGAAGTTCTGGTGGTGGGTACCACCAGGGATTTAACCCCCTTGAAACCCCTCTTTAATTTGGAGAAAAAACACAACTCCCTCATAAATGTAAGAAAATCTCTTCAACTCCCTCATTAATGTGGAGGAGCCTCTTGAGCTTCCTCACCATTAATTTTTCCAACACTCCGCCACTTAATTATGCCATCAAGACACTTAATTGAGCCAATTTTAAATAATCGAATTTAAATCATGCCAATGATTTAATTTGGGAAACTAATTTTATTATATTGCCTATCTTTTTTATTTTGGTGGGTTCTTGTTTTGAGAACATTCGTTGGAAAAATAGAGAGGGATCTTGGTGGGAGACAACTCTCCAATGAAAACGTGTTCTTCCATGAAGAATGCTCCACCAATGAAGAACAACGACCTCGACTTAGAGATTATTCCTTTGGAATTCTACTAACGTGGGACATGTACACATACGATGAATCGATGACCAAACTACCTCCCTTCGACAACATCAACAAGTGAACGGGGTAGGTTTTTAATTGGGTTTGATTATTTGTGGGATTTTGTAGGGTGATTCATTGATATTCTTCTCTCTTCTATCCTTGATAATTCCTTGAAATTCAAGAAGGAATTGAACAAATTTATTCCAATATAAATGTGGAGGGTGCGGGCCAAATAATCATAGCCCAACCCCTCTATCATTTTCCTTTAATGTGTACTTCAAAATGTAGAAAGGAGAAGAAGGCGGTGAAGGAAACTATGCCACCACTCGTGCCACCCCATGGTGCTTCGCCCCCCGGTCGAACCAGCCCTGAGCCGCTGCCCCGGGCCGAACCCACCTCGGCACGGCGCCGTCGAGCCGCCACCGTCCGCTGAGCCGCCACACCACTGCCGACCGTCGAACCGCCGCAAAACCGTCTGAGGTGAGCGGCGTCACTAAGTCAAGCCGCTCCACCCCCTGACTAAACCATCGCTGACCCACAGCCAATCCACCAACCCATGTCTGGTATGCATCCCTCGCGGCTGGTCCACACCCTTCATGGGATGTCTGCACCCCTCACAGCTGATCCATTCCCTCAAGGTACCCCTTGTCCGAGCCACACCTACGGTACCCTCGTGGCCCCCTCGGGTCGGGCCAGACCCAATGGGTTGGTCCAGAACCAAAGGGTTAGGCCGGGTCGACCTGCAGCAGGTTGGGACGGGTCGACCCAATGCGGGACATCCCAGGATGGGTCGGGCCGGGTTGGACTGAACCCGGTCCCACTACGAACCCTTTTGTGCTCATTTGGCCACAACTTTCGCACTGAACATCCGTTTAATGAACTATCAGCGTTGTTGGAAATATTTGAGAGAAATGGTCCATTTGAGTGTTACCCCCACCGTGTTTTTCATTAGTATGGGGAACAGGTAGGTTGGATCAAGCACAAATCCAACAGGGCCCCCGAGACTAAAAATCTAATAAGACACAGACCGGGCATCCGATTGACGCGTCATATGTTGAATTGAGATCCATATGATGTAATGGGCCTTTGAGATGCTTTTTCCTGGGACATCGTGGCAGTTAGATTATCGACTAGTAGCTTGTGGAGAGGATCCTCCTGGAGGCGAGCGTGCATAGGGCGGATACCTAGTGGCTGACTGAGAATTGTTGACTGCTAACTATTTTGACTCGGAGTGTCCCAACAGGCCAAGTGGGGAGCACCTTTGTGACGTGGCAAACCAATGATGGGGAGCGTCTGGGTGATGCAGATGAACCACGGTACATGATAGGAGGAGTACCTCAGCAGGGCTTGAGGGGGGTGCCTCTGTGTGACACAGCAGACCCACAGTGGGGATTGCCTCTCTATGACACGGCAGACCCATGGTACATGACAAGAGGTGTAACATAGTAGTCCAAGTATAGTGGGAAGCTCCTCAGTGTGACATGGCGGGCCCACTTTACTCGACAGAGGATGAGTTCTCCAAATGCTGAGGTGTTAGATGGTGTACTTGGAAATATTACATGATCCTACACTAGAATAAATATTGGTTAAAGCTGAGTTAGTATCTCTTTTTTTCCTCATGAATGAGAAGTATTACATGATAACATATGTATATTTATAGGAATATACGTAAGTATGGTTATCTATGGATTTCATACTTTGTGTTTTTCCTTGATGGATGTTTTGAGACCTAGATGGTCTTTGTGTCCCTACTGGGTATCATTATACTCACCCATGTACGGGCTATTCCTCCACCCTGTTGTATTGGATGCAGATGACAGACAGCACTGATAGAGGCTCACAGTACTAGCACTGGATGGTACCCAGAGGTGGACCATTCATCGTGTCAGTACCCAGAGGATATAGACAGATGTGGAGTTCTAAGGAGTCCATCTGTACTTACCCTTTAGGTAGGTACCTCAGAGGATGATCCAGTAGCTATTATTTCTCTTTTTTTATCAGTTGTATTGCATTTTAGTTTTAATTGTACCATTACTATTGGGATTGCATTACGTCCCTTTTACTTTTAGCACCCTTTTTTATACAACTTACATGGTGTTTCATATCCAGCAGTGTGCTTGCTTGTGTGTGTGTTTATAGATTATAAAGGCAATTCCTACCTAGTTTTAGGGAATTACGCCATTGGTGCTTGTCTGCAGCCCCTGGATTATGGAAGGCAGGCTTGGGGTAGTCATAGCACGGATCCCGGGGATGGGTCATGACAGTTAATTGACTTTTATTTAAACTTATCGGGGTGATCACACAATATGTTTGATCCTAGGGCATCTATTCCAATTATGAATGTATACATGATTTAGCTGATTTCGTGTTCCATCCATTTATCAATCATCCACAAAATTAGGACTTCACCTTTGTGCAAACAAAGTACACTAAATACCCTGATTTCTAGAAATAATACAAACACCAAAAACATAAAAGATTAAAATAAAATAGTTGATAAACATCAATCCTCTCCCAAACATTTATATTATGGACCCCTGTAATCATTTTATCATATTCCCTTCTAATTTATTATTCATTTAAAGAAAAGTGTTCATGCTTTCTTTACAAGGATATCATTACTACATCAACCCAACATGATGAAAAATTCAAGAGAAGTAGAATAATCCCTACATGAATCAAAATGTGACAAAAACACTTATTTTCATCAAAACAGAGGATCGTGTGGGAAACATGAAATAACATTGAGAAAATTGAGGAGTGGGGAATTTATCATTTTCACACTAATCATCTAGAGATGAATGATCTAGGAGAATGATGAGGGAATTGAAATCGCATAGGGAAGGAAAGATCACAGCTTTGTAAAGATAGATCCTATATGATAGGAAAAATAGTTTAAAATGTCATTACGTGGGATCGTGGTCAAGATCATACATTTTGAGTATCTCAATGACCCTAGAGTGTTTGGATATTAAAGATATACATATTATCTTTTGAAACGCCTTTAGAACACCAAAACAAGGCTTCAAACTATGTTTACATAAAATAAAATATAAGAGGGGCGATACTAAGAATCATGAAAAAACTAGAAAAAACTAGAAATGAGCCACCAATGAGTGATCCATCGATGGTGAGGCACTGAAGGGTGAGCTACCAATACGACCTACCGATAATGAGACACAAACTCAGATCTATGACGCAACAACTCACTAATTCCATGACTCACCGACACCCTTAAATACTGACGCCCTAACACCAAGGCCCTGGTACTAATGCTCTAAATCACTGATATCAATGCCCTTGACTCACAAACATCAATGCCCTTAACTCACTAATGCTGACTCCCCTGATTCATCAATGCTAACAACCCAGACTCCCCGATGTTGATACCCATTACTCACCAATGTCGATGCCCATAACTAACCGATGTAGACACCCAAAAAGTATTGGGGAAAGTGATTTCTCAACATAGATGACTTATTTAATATAAAAATTTGTTATAATAATGATAAAATATTTCTAGATTATATAATTAATCTTCTTGGTTTTTCATTGAAACATAAAATAAATATGAAATCCATTATGAACTTTTCAATTTATAAAATAATTAAATGAGAACATTTGTACCACATGAAATGTTACGAAATATGTAATGATAATATTTTACTTCACACAATTAAATAAAACTTACATAAGGGATATAAAAAATATAGTGAATGTTAAAATGACCATGAATGTTGAATTTTTATTATCATGGTTTTCTGGGAAGATTGTCACAGCGATTGCAAATATGGAACAAAGGAAAATAAAAAATCATATACATGTTGATGGAAATATATTAAATAGGATGAATTATTTTATGAATATATTTTGTTATCAATAAAATAATTAGACATCATTGTTATATATATTGACGGTGGAATCATTCTTGATAGAAATATGTCAATTAGTAAAATGGTCTTTGAAAATATGGGCATTTGAAATATGGTCGTTGGAAAATATTGTAGTTGAAAATATGTTCATTTGGTATGCATTTTATCAATACGAATACTATTTTCATTGAATATCTAGTTAAAAATTGAAAATAATAAAATTCACTAATAATAAATAATGAAAAAATATATATTATTTTATTAAAATATATTGAAAAAATTATATTCTTACTTTTTTTATATTATTTGTAAATGTATTAAAATAAATGTATTATTTTATATTATTATACAATAAAAATAAATATTTAAATACGATATATTTTAAAAAATATAAATAGTTATAAGAAAAAAAAATTATAAGGGAATTTGGTTAAAATTATTTATTATGAAAAAGTTTTTCACCAAAAGATTTTTAAACAAAATATTGAGTATTTTATGCTGAGAAAATTGAATTGATCATTATTAATTAAGGAATATAATTTTCTTTTCAAATTTATAAATAAATATATTTAATATAATATAATTAGTAATTAACATGAAATAAATTAATAATATGTTATTATAAAAACTCAATTTTATTGAACATTTTATTTTTATATATAAATTATGTCACCATTTAATAGGTAAATAAATGTTATTTATGAATTTAATTTTATTCAATAGATTCAAAACATTGAATCAACATATTCAAATTAGTTAATAGGTATGAAATTATATTATTACTAAAAAAATAATTACCATCATAAAAAAAATTAAAGACTTTAAAAAAGATAAATTATCATTGGTAGAATATTTTCTACATAATATGATAATTATAAAATATATAATTACATTGTTATGTGTGGAATTCATATATAAATTTATTAGCAAAACTTCCCCACCTAATTTACCTAGTTCCTTTATGATTTTATGTTAACCATTCACCTTACATAATATTCCAATGAAATGTCCCACCTTTTCACTTATAAAAGGTGTTCTCTAATACTAATTTAAACCTACACTTATCAATAAAATAAAACTATAATTTATATGAAATTACCATCACATATAGTTCTGTCTAAGAATTCAAATCCCTGGGTCACAATAAGAAGATTGTATCCCTCCATTACAAGGGAATTCATCATCAGAATGAGTGGCTCCATCAATATCGGAAATGAGTTATCCTTATGTATTTTTATATAAAATATAAAACCAATGATTCCTAAATCATATTACTGATTAAAATTATTTTATATTAATTCCGTTATTATTCATTGACAATAATATTTCTATTATATATTTCAATATGTTTACTCATTTACTAGTATAACATGTTCTTGTTTGTGTTTATCCAACAAACTAATTAAATGTGGTGGAACTGATATCAAAATCTCCAAAATGAATGAGTATCAAAACATTAATTATATTGATATAAGATATAATTAATTTTAATTTTTTTAATAGAAACATTAATATTTATCTTAGAATAAATATATCATCTTTTTCATTAAAATTACAAGAATATGCCAGTTATGGATTTTATATTGGAGGTGTATACCAAAAAACCCATGGAATTTACATGTAAATTATTAAATTATTATAGAACATATTTTATATTTTGTTTACTTATATTAGAATGATTTACTGAATTTCAAATAAATAGGATTTGCATCTCAATTATGAAACTCATACAAATTAATTAAAAAAACTAGCATCTGCGAATGAAAAAATAATAACTAATTAGTATATGTGTAATGAATGGTTCTAATTGAAAATTAAAAAAGTTAAAATATCATAATAGGGTTTTAAAATATTTTATTTAGGTTTTCAGTTATATTATTATATATATTAAAAAAATTAATGGAATTTAGTTGAAAACATTTGTGTGATTCATTCAATAATTTTCCTTAAATTGATATATACACCATGTTCGCCAAATATCATAATTTCTAATATATAAATATCACCCCATGTAAATATTTGTCATATTTATCATGAAATAGAATTTTTCTGGTCTCATATATGTTTTTTATGATTTTTTTTAATACTTACCACTGTTATATGGAATTCATTCATTCTAAATTTCAAATTGAGTTTATATTTTTATGAAATCATAGGTGGAGAAAATATCGATTCACTATATTTCAAAATACATCAATTTTCCTCACCTTTATTTTTCCATGTGTTTACATTTCATCATTACATTTCACCTTCCATTGATTCCAAAATCAACATAAATTTTGGTTGTTTGTGGGTCAAACATATCTCTTATTATTAGATTAAAATATTTCTTCTCCATGTCCATATTTTTTTTATTGATGTATATATATCCATAAATACACATCAATAATTGATTAAGGTAACTTTAGAATTTCTCATACATACATTAAAAAATAAAAAAGTAATATTCTTAAGATTTTTTATTTAACTAATTTTTTAATAACTTTTACATTCTCTACAAAAGTATGATACAAATATATATTTAAACACCATCCATATGAAGGAATTTTTATATACTCATTCCATTTTTTATTTATGAAACATCCTTCTATGTTATTATTGTTCTAATAATTAATTTATTTTAAAATTATTTTGTTATTTTTTTTTGAAATAGAATTTATCAAAAGTAAAGGTTACATATTATATTTTTCTAAATAAATTTTCTATTAATATTATAAATGTGTTTTTATCATATTCAACACAATTTATCTTTTATTATGATTTAGTAGGTATATTATCTAATGATACCATCCATCTTATTTCTATGGATGTATCACCATTTATCATTGGGAATGTTATCGTGAAGCCTCTTTATTATTAATGATGTAATTATGTTTTCATGGTCTTATAAATTTTTACATATTATTATTTAACACATGTGCATGGTTTATCATTATGAGACTCAATATTGGGATATTTAACTCTAATTAATTGTGTAATGTATCATATAACATGAGCTCTAATGGGTACATGGGTGGTTATCCCAATCCAAAATGTATGTGGTACATGGGTTGTGATCCAAAGATAAATATTTTTGTTACAGTTTTTGTTATATTAATACAATAGAGGTACACAATTTGTTATATAGTGAATAAAATGATGTATCGGTTATTATTCCAACACTAAAAAATCACACTAGTTGTTAACCCAAGACTGAAAGAATTATATAGCTGGTTATAACAACCCTAATTAAGGTACACAAGTGGTTATCTCAAGTTTAAAATAGGTAAATGGGTGTTTATTAATATATAAATTATATACATGTGGTTATCTAAATCATAAAAATGTACATGGGTGTGAATCCTATTCCCCAAAAGGTACAGTACTGGTTATCTTAAACCTAAAAAGGTAAATATGTGGTTTTTTAAATCCATTATACATTTTCAAGAGATTATCCTAGTTCAATAAGTAATGATTATCTCTAGGATTAATCTTGATGCATGCACTATGATTAAATTTATTATATATTCTTTTGTTTTGCATCATTCGAAAATTATTTTCTCATGATTTTTTTCCTATGTTCTCACACTACATTTTTACATGTCTTATGTTATGAACATTAAATCATTCATTGACTCTAGATTTGAAATTTTAGTCATTTTGGTTATTATTATCTATTTTATGTTAATGCACCTTGATTATGATCTTATACGGACATTTTCATCTTATACCCAGATACGATGTTTCATTGTCATCTGTTATTCTTACTGTTATAAAGAATCCTAGATCATACATTTACTATGTCTCAATTA
Source organism: Viscum album (assembly GCA_963277665.1). Taxonomy (NCBI): domain Eukaryota; kingdom Viridiplantae; phylum Streptophyta; class Magnoliopsida; order Santalales; family Viscaceae; genus Viscum; species Viscum album. The sequence continues at coordinate 1,020,898,812 of OY728138.1, read as the reverse complement.
CCCATGAAATGAAGAATCATATTAGGTTTGATATATATTGAAGGATAAAATGTGGGTATAATCATGTGAGATAGATTAAATATTTATTGTGAAATATTAATATTATCTAGCTGATCTGCAAACAGATCAAAAGAATTTGTTCTGTGATTTTGGGAGAATTGGCTAGATAGCGTGACTAAATTTTGGGGATGATGTAAATGAAATGTTTTTCCCTTGGTAATCTCATATGTTGTCAAAAAATATCTATAATGTTTTTATTTTAGAATGAGATCATTAATTCATGGTCTTTAGAACATTAATTTTGTTTATATTCTACTAGAAAAAATTATAAATAATGGAAATAGTTTGCTAATAATACGATGAATGAAATTAGAAGAAATATAGAGATATATTTTTATTATCTAATGTTATATATAGATTTAGACAAATCAAACATTAGATCATAAATTAATATATTATTATTTAAATATAAATATCATATGGTTTGTAATCACTTATTATTTATAATCATTATAACCATATTTTTTATTAAATTTTTGGATAATTTTTTTATTATCTAAAAACTATGAGAAACATCTGATCTAGAATTATATAGTATGATAAAAAATTTCAATAAAATTATAATGAGATAATCTTTTTTTTGATTGAATGTATGGATTAAAATTTAGGTTATTGAAATGTCATGACCAAATTACATTAAATCCATATTTCATTGACCATAAGTAATAGTTTTTTTAGAGAATAATTATATGTTTTGGAGTTATGAAATAAAAACAATCCAATAATAAGGATTGGAGAAAATTTAGGAATTCTATATCTTAAATTACAATATAGGGAATAGTGGTTCGTAACTAGGAACTTTAATGTATAGGGGAATTATAGGGTGATTAGAGCCCTTGAATTTTTTCATAGATGGACCGGATCATGTCATTTTTTCCCGAATAATTCATGGATATCTCACATATCTGGAGAAATAGTATGATCATGGTTATTTTGCTGATCATACATTCATATGATACTAGGCATGATGTGGAACTCATGCACATATTTCTCATGGTACTCAGGTGAGATCACCCATATTCATCTAATCATAATGATTGAATGGTCCCTATTTGGCTATATAAACCCCATGGTTTATCCATATTCTATTGAAAAGGCATATTACATCATACAAATCATAATACATACCATATGATGACATCAACCAAAAAATATTTTGTCATCCTAAACTAAGATGGACCACCATTTCCATCAAATCATTTATCATATGAAAAATTATTTCCACACCAATAGGGTTGGATGGTGAACTAATATGTGCATGGATGATTCCATGTGGAGCAACAAAAAGTTTTGGATATAAGTATCCATGCATGGGGGAATGTATATCTAGGAATTTTCTCAATAAATGTACATGATTATTCATGATTTACCCATACCATTCCAAAACATTTTCATATCATTTGGAGAATATTTCATGAGAAATTTAATGAATTAATGATGTATTAAATGTTATATTAGTGTAATAAAATAAAATAAATTCATTAAATGTTGAAATAAAAGTGGATATGTTTCCTTCACTAGTATAATGAAAACTAATTATGTTGGAGGATAAATTTGGCTCTGTGGATAATGGATTTTCATTACATAAATGATAATTTCATGAATTTTAGTGAGATATTATGATATTGAAATAGAATAATAATTTTATATTATGGAGGAGATGTTATTTAATAAGAAATTATTAATGGTTGAAAATTATTACATATAAATTGTGACTAGTTATAAAAATAATGTACGACATGTCATTATACCCTATAGGGGTTATTCTATGTGTTAGGGAAAAATTATTGGAATTATGAAATTTATTTTCAAATCATGGATTTATTAAATGATTAAATGAAAAATGAGGTGATATGACTAGTTACAGGGAAGTATGAGAAAATTATGTTATTAATTTAATGAAAGAGAATCATCCGAAGGATCATGAAAATTGGGAGTGGGGATAAATTAGTGAATGTATTAAATTAAAAATATTATTACACTTGGAATATATGGTAGAAATTATTGATGTATTTATAGGGATGATACCTATGAAATTATTATGTGAACAACATAAAATCAATAAAATATATCAGGAAAAAAATATTAAAACATATAATAATGAATGATATGTGAAAAAATTAAAGATATTGACTGATGGAAATTTGGACTTTATAGTATCGAATAAAATAATATTTATGAAAATGGTTTGTGGGACTTAACTGTGATTATAGAACATTATTGAATAACTCGAGATGGTTTTTATAACAAGAATATGGATGGTAGTATGGAATGTAATATAATTTTGGTGATTAGAAAGCTCGCTTGATTCGACCAACAAAAAAATTACCTATTAATTTAATAATCATCCACATACCATGGGATTGGGAAGTGGGATTCATTTTGAATGATAAATTAGTAGGTAAACTACAATGAAAGTCCTATATGAATGTTAGGATGATCCCGTGATTTTTTATACGGGTTTTGTTATGTCTAATCACTAATTTGATCTTTGATAAAAAATATGATATATAGATATCAATAATGAATTAATATGGTGGTTTAATTCAGTTGAATTAACAATTTTTTATTTTTTATGTAATATAATAGTGATTGGACCTTGTCTCACACATTAATATTTGTATATTTTGTCACTAACATGTGCAAGTATCTATTTCTACTCATCTATTTCTATATGATGGGTTTTGATTTCTTTTCTAAAGATGATATTTGACGGTGGTTAATTCTAAATACATCCCTTATTTATTATAAATAAATATGCATATATCCTCTATCATCTATTATTTGATAATATAGTAGATGAGAAAAGTGTAGTATGGTAGTTCCACCTGCATCCTTGGTGTGGGAATGTGATAGTGTAAATTCACCTGAGTGATGAAACCACTTCTTTTCCAAAGGGCATGGGTCAAGTTAGATGAAAATTCACCAAATTCTATATTTAATCTCTAACCATGAATCTAATATTTTTAGTAAAAAATATTTTATAACCAACGTAGCCTATTATTTAACTCTATTATATAATTTAAAAACATTATTCGTGATGCTAATTATTTCCTGTTATTTCTATGTATGTAAACAGTGAAAGCTATAGAGATCTGAAATTCATTAATAATAGATGTGTATTCTCTCTAGAAATTAATATATATACAGAGAAGTGTATTTCCTACCATACTTTTGAGAATGTTGAATTTTTTTTTTCAAAAAATTGATTCTGATTAGCATACCTAAGGTGAATTAATTGGTTAGAAATATAGAATGGGAAGTTTTCATTCATTCTATTTTAAAATATATTATATAATTAATCGTTGTAATTTGGATAGATCTATATTATTCTCTAATAGTTTATCTATTTTCCAATGTTTTATATGACTTCGACGGTGTTATATTTTTATACATTAGTTCTCATTTATACAGATGGTTGCTACCTAATTTTTTGTTGATAAATATACAGGGACGACTATACTACGCGTGTTTATATTTGTACAAGAATATGAACATAAGGGTTATTCTCCAGGAATCCATATAGATCTATGGATGAAAATGATCTATTTAAAGGAATTGTGGAAATTCTTTAACATATAGATAAGTAAGTGTGTGGACGTATTTAGGCCATTAAAACCGATTATTTCAATATTAGTGAGTACACAAACATGGGGATGTATTCGTTTTATCCAATGGTTTAGTGGTACTAAGGTACTTCTCTAAATTTTTTACTTTTTATTAGAGAACTGTATAATATAAAAAATTTAAATTATATCCTTCCAATTATATCATTAATTTTATTATATAAGTTTTTTTAGATGTACTGATTAAATTTAAATTATTCAGTGGATTACAATTTATTTTAGTAGTGAAAGGTATATGTGAAGGTATTTCATCCAATAGTTGTGTCAATTCCTTATGAATACATTCTAGACACTAAACAAGTTAAGGAACCCATTTGGGTTTTCAATTACTAATGATTAAAGTCATGGAAAGAGAATTTTTTTTATTTTTTCATGATTTATATTTATATTAAATATTATCGTATATTGATGATAATTTTTTAAATTAATTTTATTTTAAATATCATAAATATTTAAAATAATATCATTCTAATTCAATAAATTTTTATACATTGGAGTGATAATGATTTCTTTTACCCTCATCAGTAATCAATTGAAGAAATTATTTAACATTATTTTTTCCCTCAAATTAAATTTTAGCGATGATATTTATGATTTGTAAATTGTTTTATAATTATATTTCATTCATTGAACTTATTTTTATTATAATCGGTTATATCATATATTTTATTCCGGTTTTGGTTTCTAAAATACTTATCTATCTACGATATTTATTAATTAATATTTCCCTTCATAGATTTTTTATTTTTATCTGCATTGTATTTTGAATTTAGATTTCCTAATTTTTAAGATTTTTAATTTCTAATTTTTTTAAGGAAAATAACAAGTTTTATGTATATATGTAAAACTGAGACAGTCATAGATTTTTTGGACTATCTAGCTCTTTAAAAAGACATTATATATTTAAATTAAATTAATTAAGTGATATCTTATTACACATTATCAATGAAACGTTTCTCATATGCGACATAATTATAATATTTTTTCTTGCTATTTTATGTTTTTTATCCAAAATAATATTCATTAATTTTGAGAAAATATCATTTTTCATAATAAAATTTTTATAATATAATAATTTTTTGTTTCATTTTTATAGTTCAATAATTATTTAGTATTTTTTATAATATGTTAATATATTTGGTTTTTAATTGTATTCTATATAAAATCAATTTGGTGGATTTTATTTGTGTTTTTGAAATTTCTTTGCTTATTTTTTTCTTATGAGGGAATTTATTCTTTATCATTTTTTGTAGGATATTAATTCATTGTGATTATAATTAAATTATCCAATAATAACATTTTTATAATCATCAACCTTTTTATTTTCATGAATGAAAATTTGAACAATATAATCTTTTTTTAAATCATCTACCTTATTTGGGTCATTTTTTATTTTACATTTTATTAATATTTTTATACTTCATTTTAAATAAGATAAACCTCATATTCAACATAAAAATTATATTATTTATTGTATGATTAATCTTAATATTTCCTTTTTTATATTATTTTCTATAGTGTTTATTATTTTTATGTATATAGAGTTATTTAATTAAAAAATATTTTCATTGAATATGCCGACATGAATTTTTTATTATTTTCATTTACTAAAATTATTACCAAATGATATAGTTTTATAAATATTGATGTTTGATACATATAAATTTTTTATTATAAATTAATATTTATATATGAATATTTCAGAAAAAAAAGAATATTTTTCTTTATTTATTATTGTCGTATAAAATCTTATCTTACGTTATAATTACACTGATGAAAATTATCTTAAACCAAAAAAATGTTTTATAGTTTATTTTGAATATTTTCTTCTTCCATTTGAATATTTTTCAATTACATTCTTTGATTAATGACCTATAGTACTGTCAATTCTCTTGAAATTTATATTATCTATTGAATACAACATAGTGACGGATTATAGGTTCATCTAAAAATAAAATTATAATTTGAATATTGTTTTTATATTCTATTATATTTTTGTTTTTATAAAAGAAATCATAAAAACTCAATGTGTTTGGTTTTAATAGTTGTAATTTGTATATTGTTTCCCAAATGTGTTCTCAATTATATATATCTATTATTTATAATATATTTAACCTCATACCCAATTCATTTTTTAGAACTATTTTATTTCTCTTATTATTATTATAATCCTTTTTCTTTCTATGTGGACTGGTTTAAACTCTTAACAGGTATTTTGGAACCTTATGTCCTTGTCAATTTAATCATTTAGAATTGTATACATCATATAATTTGAGACCTACTGAATATTCAATCCCAATAAGTTAATTACATATACTATCCACACCATTGTTTTATAATCTCATAGTTTTAGAATACATTTATATTTTATAAGTTTTATATGATCATTTGGTTATTTTTTCATTAAACATAAAATTAAAGAGGAAAGTCATTTTTCAAAATATAAAATTGTAATTGTTACTAAATAATTAAATATAATTGATAAAATAAGTGAATTTTAAAGTGAAATCATTTAATATAATGTTATTTAGAAATTCTTTTGGGCCAATTTATAAAATTATGAAATTTTGATATATTTTGTTATTTTGGGTAAATATATCAACACAATTCTAATGATAAAGTTTATTTTGTGTTTATTTAAATTAATTAATAAAATTCATTAAAATATTTATGTAATGATAATTAAAAAATTCCTGATAATTATTAATTAAATGATAATATTGTTTTTCAAAGATAATTTTATTAAACAATTATCTAAATGAAAATTTTTCATATTAAAATTATTAATCTAATTGAAAATTAATATTTATACGTATTCAAATACTATTTATCTTTCATACATATTCTATTAAATGGTTATAAATCAATAATAATTCGTTTGAACAAAAAATAAATATTTTTTAAACATATTATTTTTTATGTGTACGATGTATTTTATCAAAGAAAATTAAATTAATAGCATATCATAATTGATTTTAATAAAATATGTACATAAAATATTATATAAAATGATTCATAATTCATCTAATGGTTTTTATATAGAAAGGAATGAAAATTATTGTTTTTTTGACTTTGTCTTTTAAAAGGTGGTTTTTCACATAATAGAATTTGATTTATCCACCTTTAGAAATTGAGTCAAATAAAAATTGTCCCATATTCTGAATTATTATTTATAAATTTTTTAAATTTTTTATATTTACTTCATAGTAAATAATATCCATGATTAAAGTTAACTTATCGCATTAAAGGCTTCTAATATCTAAAAAACCTGTATTTGATTGGTTTAGTGGACTTAAACCACCCCTCAAATTATATTTTAAATTTCTATTATTTAGGGACACATTATCATTAAATTTAATTTATATTAGTATAAAATTAATGTGTTTTATAGGTCTTTCACTACCTCACATATAAAAGGGAACATCCTCTATTATCGTCCCCTCAAATATTTAGAGTCTAAATGTTGTATTCTTATCATTTTTCCAAGGTGAAATTTTTTACACTCTTTATAAAAGAGTAATAATAATGTTTCCATAATTTGATGACATGATTTTTCTACTACCATATTCTTTCATTGTCATTTTCCATTATTCAAATCATTCAATGGTTTTATTAAAAGGTAGTATTACAATATTTCAAAAAATTAGTTCTTACTAAAAAATATAGAGAAGTGATAATTATTATATTCACATATTTTATTTTATTGATTTAGAAAATATACTTTTATCAAATATCGCTATACATAAAAAATCATATCATTCACTGGGAATATCAAATAATTATGAAATCAAAATCATTTCTTTGAATTTACAATGATTATGTGGTTAAAATTATTTTTTTAAAAACATATTTCCTTCCCATAGTTAAATAAAGATATAGTGGAAGGATTTCATTTTTTCGAATATATGGAATATATATGTATGGTTTATCATTATGTTATTGATAGTTCCTTTATAGAATAATAATATATTTATTAATATTCTATATCTCATTATATCAAAGGGTAAATGGGTTATTTTCCAAATATCAGAAGGGTAACAGGGAATTTTTCCCAATCCTATATGGGAACATTGGTGTCTAGTCCAAAACCATGATAGAAAAAAATTTATACATCACTAGAATACTATGTGATAAATGTATTAATGATTATCCATTACATATGATTCCCATGACAAATTTTATATCAAAAACGTTTGACAAGGAATTTTTATATGAACCTACTTCCCATAATTGATAATTAATGTATCCTCACACATATTACTAGTGTATTGGTTTATAAACATTTCTCATTCACAGACACATAAATTATAGTTAATGCTTTATTGGATATGTTTTCGTAATTTATGGTCATGTTCATATACATTTAGTTATTTCATATTATTATATATCATTATCTCCCTTTTTTACTCTTATTGATTATCTATGTTACCCCTTTAGAATTTCTACGTATCCCTATGAATGGAAAGTATTATTTTGGATATATATAACATTGTTACTTCATGATAATAAAATTAATGTAAATTTTGAATATCATTCATGAAAAATATTGATTTGATATAAAATATACTGATACACTATTACTTTATTATTTTAGGGTGTATTTTATTTGATATATGTAATCAAAAATAGTATTATAACACACTATATGTATATTTTTTATTCTTGGTTCACCTAAGATTGTATCAAAAAATGGTTCGATTATTTTTGGGACATTTGGTTTTGAATCATTTTGTTTTAGAACCCAAAACTACCTTTATAAATTAAGATAATTTTTTTTGTGGTATTATAAATGTGTAATAATTTATGGTATTATCTAATTTAATCATTATCATTTTAGGGATTCATATAATTAATTTTGAATAATACTCCCACAAACCAATTTTTGTAATTAAATGGTGATAATTTGATTCAAATGTAAAAGCAATATTTATTTTTTAGTCATGTTCTCAAAATGATTTTTTATGGTTATACACATTCCTTTTATCTAATGAATAGTTTTAGAGTATAATATCACCACCTAAACTATAATATATTGAATTATATATGAATACTAAGAATGGATCAAGGATAAAATATCAATTCTATTGATCCTATCCGATAAAAAGGTGGGTATGTTCTTCCAAAAAATATATTTATAACCTCAATAGTAAACTTTTATATTTTTTTATGGATTGTCTCTATCTATTTTCATCACATATTAATTTATGAGGAATAATGTTCATATTTCAAAATCTAAATCATACTGTAATTTTTTTAGTATAAATATGGGAATGAACAAAAAATTTATATTGATTCCATTATATGTGTCAAAATACCTATTCAGGAGATGTATTTGTCTCGAATGATTTTGTAGAAACACAACCGTAAAGGAATTATAATAGTTCAACAATATAGTTATGTATTTATTGAAGAGTTTCATAGTCATAAAATAATTATTATGTTGTGTTTTCAAACGAACTCATACCTAGTTCAATGCATATTTTTATTTTTACTTATAGTGTTTCCCATATTGAGTTTTAGGATTTGATGAATCAACTCCAATAGAATACAGAAAAATGATTCATCTACCATAGTGGATCGTAATAGGGTGTACTAATTCTTCTTATTCATTAGAAATATGGTCCAATTTGTATTTACAATGATTATATGGGACATAAAAATATAACTATCAAGAATATAATCATCTACCCCATATCTAGGAATTTTTCATTAAATATGTGTAGCTTAATACCTTTCAAATATTGATATTTCATTTGGATATAATTTGTTCATTGCTAAAAGAGTTGAGATACCCATGATTGAAATTCTTCTTACATATGGAAACTATGAATTTATATTATTACCTTAGACATATTAATTATCCATTTATATTAATTGATCTAATGTTTAGAGTCTTTATAGAGAACCTTGATAAGTTTGGGGTAGACATTATTCATTAAATTATCATATATTTGATGAATAAAGAAGATAATGAAGTCTATTTATGTATTGTGTTAAAAACATGATGAAGGAGAAAATGTATATCAATTTTAAAAATTATGGATTCAACATTTGTAAAATAACATTATTTGTAAACAAAATTAGAAGTTATTTTATATTAGTGTGTTCTTCATCAATGAAGTAACATAGAAATTTCCTAGAACACCCACTATGATTGAGATGAAAATTTCTTGATAATTGGTTGGATGTTGTTGTTTCTATTTGAAAATTTCCCCTGTATATTAAATTCTTTAAATTTTTTTTAAAAAGAACGTAGATATTATCCTTTGTAAATATGATTTTGAAGAATATTTAAAGGATTTATATTTTTGTTTTTTCACTGTACATATTCGTACAGTATCCTACATTGGATAATGGTTTTTAATATCCAATGATTCATCAATAATGGGACAAGTATGTGTTCTCATACAAGGAAACATTGTAGTGTTGTATGTCCCAAAACTATTTAATGTTCATGAAATAAATTTAAAATAATCATTTTTTGATCTCGAATAGTTTTTCCTTTAAAATACATATTTATTTTAATTATAGTAAATGGTGTCATATATATATATAATAACATTAGCATAAAAACTATAAAAATATAATTCCAAAGTTAATATTTTCATTGATTAAATATTATTAATGCTTAATAAATTACTACTTTGTGAAGCTAAATAAGGTGGAAGATGTACTAGGGAGAATATAAATTCATGATTAGAGTAGCATAGTTGTATAAATGATGATAAATAATTTTCATTAAATGAAGTAGAAATAAATAAAATATATAGAAGTATAAATAATATAAACTAAATATAAAATATACCCAATATTAATATAAGAAAATTATTTCAAATTTGGAAAATGATATACTGAAAATATTGGAGACATACTATAGGTAATATGATATAAGTAAGTAACAGAATAAATGAAATAAATAAAACCCCCTGAGGAAAATATCGACAGTCATCCTGATCTCATCCTCAGTCATTTCCTCCTAATTCCAATTTACAAGCCAATCATCACATGCAATGATCCATAGTCTGCCGAACCTGTGGTCTACTGAGGTACCTCAGTGCAATGGAAAACCGATCAAGGTCTGATATATAAATACCATTAGATTACCATCCACGGTTCTTATGACCAAATCCATTGCATGATTATAATGAAATGTAGTGTGAAGGTGAATTGTGTAATAAGTAATTCTAATATGTAAAAACATGTAAGATCAGGATCCAATAGGATTCCTGGACAATTCTACCAACTTCATCTAAGGTCTATAAAGAACCAATGATAAGTAACCATATGTATATAGTAATATTATATACATGTTATAGTCATATATTGCATAAAACTGTATGATCCACGTACATGAGGATGTATGTGGACATATACCTTGAATACAATATGTTGACTCGACCGAGGATTAACTTGGACATCTATGACAACTCTAAATGTGCCTATAATCTAACGAAGATGGGTGTGTTCCCTACATCTCATGATGAGTTTGAGATGTCAGGATCATCACATGAGATTTTGAGTGTGACATCATGTCAAAACTTGAATGTAGAGATTGATTCTTTATGTCAACACTCAAATGTGATGTGGTGCATCATTCCCAACATCTATAGTGTCACAGGTGTGATACATCATGATCATCACTTGATTTAAGAGATCATGATACTGTCTTGCTTAAAAGAACCCTTTCTATCATTGTAAATAATATATCAAGGCATAATAATATTTATAACAATTTCAATAAAGAATTAACTATGAATATTTTCATGAATAGATCATTTATAATCAAGGCATACAATTTAATTAATTTCATTAATAAAAAATTAAACGTATTGGGTGGCCTTTCTACCCTTTACAATTCATTACAATTAAAAAATTCGATTCGTTCATGGAATTAACCCCATTTTGAATATGTCTTTCCATTTTAACACATTCCATTTAATCAAACAAAACATGTTGATTCATTTAACTAGTCTCAAGAGGCACTTACGTGGTATCACAGTCTAATTAAGAGATTACATAAAATGGTAATCCCATTTGTTAATAATGTGAAGAACTTATATATTTCCAAGTTCTTTAGTCATTTTATATAGTAGTGGGACAAGACATGAACTTACAAGGTGTGTCGATTCAAGAAAATTTATATATAAATTGTGAAAAATGATTTAGTAAAATAGATAACGGGAATGCCTTGTACATTCCAATTAACTAACCATTATATAAACAATTCGAAAACACCAGCTCGATATGGCCAATAATGATTTAATGAACTAAGAAATTATTTTTAGTTTGGAAGAAAATGAATCCCATCATGGGGGTTTTATTATAAAACCATTTCATTATTTATCAAAAAAATAATATATCCCAATAAAATAAAAAAATTATTTAGATCTAAATTCAACATTATAAAACATTTTAGATAAATTACCAATCAAGGAAAGAAACACATGGTAATGAAAAATAACTTAGCCAGTTCCATTATTAATTAACAAAGTGATAGAAGGTTCAAATATATTATTTATCCAATACAATTGTTTAGAATTCATTCCATAAAATTAAAATATTTTTCATAATAGGGCCAAAAAATATGGTACACCCAACTGGTGTCTGTGTTCGAAGATGAATTCATATATTATAAAAAATAAGTGATCAAATAGAGAAATACAAATGGGATTACTCAAATTTATATTGAATAAAAAAAATTAAGGAAATGTGTGGAAAACGATTTTGTGCCACACAATAATGTTATTTTTAAAATGATGGAAAGGTATGGAAAAACACCATAGACCACTTACCTTATACTTAAGTCACTATACTCCTCGAATAAAAAATTTTGATTTATTATAATTTGGATGATAACTAGGAAACATAAATCCACCCTAAATATTGGGTTAAGGATCTTGCACCATGATAACTTGTTCTTGAGGAAACTAAATGGTGAAATGATGAAAAGGAATAATGAGCTTAAGATGAAAAATAATAAGGGACCAACAATGCTCAATTATGATTATTGAAAAAGGATATCTTTCAAATCATTTTATAGGATTGAGGAGAGACAAATGATACCAAAAGAGGAGGAGAATCTGATTAACTGGAGAAGAAATAATGAAAAATATAGAATTTAAACCCATTGTGAGAAATAATTTCATTTCACCCTCGACACCATGTCGCGCAGTTTGACCACATGGTTTTTCAAACCATACATAAATCATGTGGAACCCACTACTGAGTAACCTGACCTCAAATAGTTTTATAATAGATTTTTATCTAATATTACACCAACCATGTGGTGAATAGTTCATAGGTATTGCATAAGTGAAACTAATTTTGATGGATAGGATGACAGTTTGGGTAAACATTATAGAACCCATGCAACACCTAATGTACCGTTGGTTCATGATTCACTATTTTCTACTAGAGGCTGCATGGTTTCAGAAAAAAAGTGATCACTATTCAGATAACCCAAACATGTTATTATTGAGGTTCGGTGCTCCTAACACCCAACAGACCCCTCAGTCATATACGCAATTCAAGAAACACCACTTTGTAGTGTTACAACACTCATAATTTTATTTTGACGCTTGGATCAAATAATTTCCCCCCACTAAATTCCAAAATTCAAATTCCCATGTAATTTTACATTGTATCAAAAAAATGGGTCAATACAACCTCCTGAACATATAATATCTTGTCTCCAATAAGCCTTAGAGAAACAACAAAAGCCTAACCTAACCTATTATTTTCATGAAGTTTCTTTTATATGGTCGATTTTTTTTCAAAATTAGTAAGTAAACTACATGACTTATTTAATCATATATAATATAAGTCAGGAATACTCGATCCATCATTTGTTTTCCTATTGAGAATGTTAAACAGTTCTTACCCAATACCTTTTAGTTACATACATGATCATGTCATCATATTTTTTAAAATGTTTTTTATGGTGTTCCCCACTATATGTTTCATCATTTAAAAGGGGTCCAATTCAAATTCAAGGTACCTACCCCATCAAAATAACCTTACTAAGAATGCCTCTATGAATTCTAAAGATACCCATGGTGTGATTTTATTTAAAAAGAAGAATTTTATTATATTTTATTTTATTTTAGGATCCTCTCTGCAAAGAATAAGTCGGGTCCCAATCCACCCAACTAATGTTGTAAAGAAAGCATTCCTAGAAGGCATTGTCGACCCTTTCACCACACTTTTCTTAACCCAGTGAAGTTGTTATAAATGTTTACCTTCACAATATACATCAAAAAAGAAATGTATATGTTATATCAACTCTTGAATATTATTCTAAAACCCCCAACATAGATGGATAACATATCACAACCTCAACCAGAAAGCCTTTTTAAAAGACAACTAATTTTTTCAAAGGAACATTCACCTATGTCCATATTTGTAATACATAAATTTTTCCTGATTAAAACATCACCTATCAATTTATAATGTCATGCCTCATTAGGAATAATTTTTTAACCTGGATCTATCCCATTGGGTTTATCACCCATTAAACATCACCTGCAAACCTGACAACAATTCGAGGATAACCATGGATTTATAAAAATGGGGTTCAAAGAACTGACCTAGTGTATTCCACACTCCATGTTTACATGTGAGAAGTTTTCACTGAGACCAAATATTTATATAAGATCATAGGGTCACCCCAAAGCGGCATATGGCTACCAGTAAATTCAAATGGAATCCAATGGAGTCCAAAAGTCTGTCTAAGGTATTATTACATGGGAACTAACATATCAATCAATAATAACTAGAAATATTTTAAAAATGACACATATGACACATAAATACTATCGAATACAATTTATTAAAATTGAAGAATACTTGAAACCATTATCTTGGTGTATAACTAACATTATATTAGTGAATCAAGAACGATGTCAATATAGGGGAAATGATCGTCAAATAGAGAATAATATAAAACAAAGAAATTATGAGTAAGAAAAATAATTAAGACACACATATCTCATCAAATATGAATTCTTGGCACATTTTCCAACCAACAATTACCAAATATCAGAAAAAGTATAGTCCAACCACTACCGATGACTTTTTAGAAGAAGCTCGGCTTCACTGACTAATGTATCCTCAATAACTTATCAAAGGCATTTAGCAATAAAATAATCCCATGATCACTCATGTTTTACAATAGAGGTATACCAAAAATATATTGGTTTCCAAAGGTTTAAGGCACATCCAATCATTTCAACGTCATGCTACCAAGAAAGAACTGACACATATATTAGAATTGACAAGACTCTCCCGCCTTAGGAGTGACCTAGTTTTCGTGATAAAAGATTTACCAGAAACTCATAAGCACAAAAATTCAGATTCACAATAAATACATGTGTGACACTCCTCTGATTCATTATCAAAAATTTCAACTCATTTTATATGATATCCCACAAACCAACGTGAACTACATGACAAAACACACGACTCTCTTAGAACACCATCCAGATCATTATAACAATTTGCATTCTCTAGTGCCAAGGTCACTCTACTATATAGATGATTCAAGGATGTACTCAATAGAAAAAGGCTCAATGATTCCTCCTAAATGAACCATTTTTTATTCTATTGAACTACTAATCACGTACCGTATATATGAACTCTCACTACCCCAAAGATTCAAAGGAATGAAGTGACAACCTCGATACCATCCATAGGATACTCACCATATGAATTAATGAATTAGGTTGTCTACAAATGATATTTATACCATAGTATAATTTCCCAAAACAACCAATATATTTGATTGAAACATACCCATTCTTCAATCACTAAGGAATAATAGAAGTCCATGCGAGCAATGAACTTATTGACAATGCAATAAGAAAGTCTAACCTACTGAATCCAAGTATTACCTATTTATCATTCCAAAAATCATGTTCATGGATAACATGACCACCCATCAAACAATGGTGTCTCTAGAAGTGAAGAGTCTTATAGGGGGCAATGACATATATGGTAACATACTTCATAAACCTCACAATATATTGAAATTCATTTAAGCTCTAAGGGTGATACCTACCATGGGTTATCCTCATATGGAAGCATAAGTGTCGACCCTATCACTATCTCATTCCAAACATATTACACAAGGCCCTATGTAAATTATATAATCGCATTCTAAAAAAAAGAAAAGGCCTATGAGAATTACTCTAGTTTCCCTTACATGGTAACAAAAAAAGAAGTTCAAAACAACCCATACATGAGGGGTTTAGACTAAGAACACCGCATTAGAATCCCTTTTATTCCATTAAATTTATATATATTCAAAAATTTAGGATTTAGAAATATTAAAATAGAATATCATAGACCAATTTTAAAACAAAATAATTTTGTAAAATATAAGGAGACCTATGAGGGTCCAATTAACCCATCATAGGTTCATCAGAATGAAACCCAATAGAAGTTAGAAAATTATTAATATTTTAAGACAACCATATAGTGATAAATCCTAAAAACTAGTCCCCAGTTAACTATCTTGGTACTAGTTTGGTGTTTTATAATTTGACCACATGATCATAATGCTCGTGTGAAAAAAGACACAAGACATTATAATGGTAAACATCAATAGTTTAAAATTTCAAAATTGCACTTTATGGGGTCTATCACATATTATTAAACATATAACCAAACTAATAGGGCTGATTCAAGTAATTATCTTATATGAAAACAATTTATTTCATATTAAAAAAATTGAATAGATTTTACATTTATAGTCAATTTAAAAAGCATTATCATATATAAGGATTTAATTACAATGTTTTCTATTTACAATTTCTAACATACCCATTCAAATTATAGATTGTAGACTACATCCCCTATAATCAAAACCAATTCTCATTCAAAATTAATATATACAAGAATTTATATTTTAAAAACATATTTGAGATGTATAAATCTCAAGAATATATTGACTAAATGGGTTATATTTTTCCAATTATAAGGCACCCATTCACTATACAAATAAAAAATAGTTCATGATTAATAACATAAAATAATTTCATCCCATTAAAAAAATTTCAGATTAACAAAAATATCTGGTTATCACAAGGCATAAACAGCTATAAGCATTCAAATTATCATACAATATTGAAAAATATACAAGACTTTATAAATGAATCAGGCAGTATAAAACATAATCACCTAAAATTTTCTATAGATTAACAAGAAAAATAAATCACCCAATAATGTTATATAAATAGGCATTCTAATACACATAAAACTTGGAATATCAATCAAGGCACAAATTCATAATTTGAAGGCATCAAAAAATGGATCTTCATGGAATGGAACATGCAGTTAATGTAAATATATATGTTCCTATAATGATTCAAGTGATATTACTCCCTTTACATATCCAATTAAGTGAAAAATACAATAAATATCATAAATCAATATGTAGTGTAAATTTCACCAATTTCTAGTGTTTAATTAATAATCTATTTAATTAATGTGTTTCATGAGAAATATTCCCAGCCCTATTTGCATTGATGTATCCCCATTGATGGTGTTATCACTCAAATAAATGGGTTTTTACCAAGAGTCTACACATTCCAAGTATTTTTTCTACCAGACCATAAAAATAATACAATTTAAACTAAATATCATTTTATAAAACTATGTGACATCCCTGAACAACTTTCCACTAAGATAGTAGAATGAACAGTATGTCACATGGCCTTAATTGTGCATCCCCTTAAGGCAGAGTCTATGAAATAGTAGCAAGGGTATATGGAGGTGATAGTATAGAGACAGTACCCACATGATCAGAGTAATACAATTTTATAACTAAAGATAAATAGCATAAAACAATATAATTAGTTATAAATGAATGATAGAGTAGTTTAATAATAATATATACAGAATATAAAGGATAGCCAATTCCAATATATGAATATGCATGAATATCTAGATAATTATAAAAAAATTAAAAAAATAAATACTTAAGGAAATATATTTTAAGGAAGTACATGAATAAAGGATTGAAATAAAAGGCATTGAAAGAAATATCAATGAGAATACTGAGCTCCGTCTCAGTCATGTTCTCCTAAAATTCAGGTAAAATCAAATCAGGATCTGAAATTATTCATGTTCCATTAATAATGTGGTCTACTCGAGTACCCCAATGGAATAAAGGATAGAGCAGGATATTAGATTTACATCCCCATAGGTTACCACTCATGTTGTCTACATCTAAACCCTATATATAAATATAATTAATGTTTGTGTGCTGCTAAATAGAGTAATAGTAATTTCTAATAAGTAAATACCATTTGGCTTTGGTTCTAATATGACAACTGGATGATTTTACCTACATCAAAACGTGGAAGAAAATAACATCTGCTTCAAAACCATATGTATAATATATATATATATATATAGTAAATTTATATATTTCATCCGCCTATATGAATCCAGTATGTGTGAATATAAGTTTCCATATACATGGAATACATGCTTATCACTAGACTGGGGAATAACTCATTCACCCATAAATGTTCTAACTGATCCTATAAACTCATGAAGAATGTTAGAATCCCTATATATAATAATTATTGGGTGGAATAATTCTATTCACTCGAGATATTGAGTGTTCCACCATGAAAACTCTCAAAGGTAGTGAGTGCTCCATCATGGCGACACTCATTACTGAGGTGGTGCATAATTCCCACCATCAACATAATATCACTAGTGTGAGATGTCATGGTATACACCTAACATAAGGGAGCATGATTCTTCCTTTATCAACAGAACCATTTCCATGAATCCATTAAAAATATCAAGGATTAATCATATTTATGATAATATCCATGCATATTTACCTCTCATTATTTACATGAATAAAGACATTATATGTAATGATTAAATTTTGACAAGTTTCATTAATAAAACATGTTAACTTTGGCCTGATGTTTCCATCCATTACAGTTCATTGAAAAAAAAAATTTCATTTATTCGAGGATGGAAACCCATCTTGAATAATCTATTATATTTTAACAATTTTTTTTAATCCAAAAAAATATTTAAATTCATTTAATAATATTTAATCGGCACATGAATGGTTACATGGTCTAATATAGAAGTTACCTAAATGGGTAATCCAATTTATTATGCAATCATACCACATAAAAGGATCTTGGATCATAATTCATTAAAAATAGTAGTGGCCCAATACATGCACATAAAATGTGAAAAGATTCATGCAACATTATATAGAAAGGGGGGAACTAAATTCAAGAACACTGATAAGCCCCATATCCTAAACATGACCCATGAATAAAATTGTCAAAAACTAAGAAAACACCAACTATTTAAAGCCAAGAATGGTATAAATAACCAATAATAACTATTTATTTTGGAAGAAATTTCACCTCATGTGACATGTTTTATAATAAATACATGAAATTTTCTATCAAAAAAATATTTTTTCCCAAAAAACATCCAAAAAATATTTAAAACCCAATTCACATTAAAGAATATATTTGGTTAATTTAACAATAATTGAAAAACAACACAAGTATTCAACATTAAACTTATGGGGTTCCATTATCAATTTTAAAATTTACCTACAAGGAAAAATTCAATTATAAATCCCAGATGAACAATTATAACGAGTTATAAGAATTTAATAATTTTTTTAACAGGTCCATATAACCCGACACAATGAAGGGGTGTCCGTGTAAAGTGGTGAAGTCCTCAATTTAATAAACAATTGTCAAATATAGTAATACAATGGTGTGTAATTTAATTTATTATGAAAAAAATATCAAGGAACTGTGTAGAAAAGGATATCTAGTTGAAAAAAACAATTTTGAAAACGATAGAATCTTAAGGAAAAATCAAATAGACCACCAACCATGTACATTGGATTCTAAACTCATCCAATGTCAATTTAAAATTATGTTTTTTTGGAAGGAAACAAATAAATGGATATCCTCCCAGAAAATTTGGAAAATGAGCTTGCACCATGATCACATGACTAAGAAGAAACTAAAATGGGAAAGATTTAAAATTAATGTGGAGATTATATAGGAGAATCCATTGGGACCAAAGGTGATCAATTAAGATGAATGATTGATAATACCATTAAAATCCTAGGTTAGGCTTGGGGAGAGGACCACAGTGCATCAAGAGGATGATACACCCATTGGAGGAAGAAGAAAGAAACAGAATTTTTATTTAAAATCATTAGGGTATAATATTCTATTTTCACCTCAAAATTTGGTCTTTTGGTTTTTTTACATAGTTTTACAAACTGTGTGCCAACTATGGGGTTCCAACTATTTAGGAACCCCACCTCTCATAGTTTTCAAAAACTATATTCACTAACTGTGTGCAAACCATATAATGAATAACTTATAGATACTTTTTTAAGTGGAAGTAATCATGGAGGACATGCACATCGTTTGGGTAAATAGTGCATATCATTTGTGACACTTATTGTATCCTAGTTTCCGGACGTTCAATATTCTTTAAGGGGATGCATGGTTTAGGAAAACCACGTGTCATAATTAAACCACAGAAACATGTGATTTTCGGGGACTATCGCTCCCGAAAAACAACAAGACACTTTAGGGTCCCCTAGGGATTATAAATATTTCTAAATAAAACAATTTTAAGTGTAAAAAATCTCAAAATTATAGTCTAAATCTCAGTTCAAATAATTTCATGTTCACTAAATATCAAAACTCAAATACCAATGGAATTCTACCTTGTCTCAAAAACATGGTTCATTACAACTATGATGGATTTTTGGATTCAAGAATTTGATATGAGTCCATTAAACACTATAACTAGATAATGATATATTGGATAATATATATCACATCAATATTTATCAATCATAGTAGAAAAATATATATTGATATCCAACTGATAATTTCTAATAATAAAACTTGAAAATGGAAACAATAGAGTATGCATCTTGATGCCTAGCAGGTTAGCAAGTTATGGTTGAATGTAAAAGGTATAAGGGTATTATTTAAAAATTACCCATGCCTGTATATAAATGGGAAAACATCTCCACTAATTTTTTCATAGGCCCCGAAAAAAAAAATGTGTCATAATAACTTTTTTTATAGAGGATGTCATTTGCAATTATCTACATTTCATTTATATCTATGAAGATTTATCAATTAAATAAATATCCAGGATTAAAATAAAGGAAATGGTAATGTTGCATGGAGTACCACTCTCAATTTTATCTGTTTGAGATATTAGGTTTACCTTAATGATTGAGAATAAAATTCAAGATACATTGAATATTTTTCTGAATTTAAATACATACTATAATCCAAAAATTGATGGTGAACCTAAAAGAGATATATAGACAAATGAGTAAATTTTAATTGCAATATTTATTTAATTAAATAGTTTTTGAGATCAAGACATTAACCTTGTATAATTTTCATAGAATAATAGATTTCAACCGAGAATTCATATTTATCCTTATGATGCCCTCTATTGAAAGAGTGAAAACATTAACTTATTGTGAATAATTAAGAGAAACAATCTGTTGGGACTAAAAAAAGATAAAAAAATTGAAGAGAAGGTTATATCTATATTGTATAACATCATAAGAGAATACTGGTGACAGAAAATTTATGTTTTAAATCGATTGATAGAAATAATGTTCATTATTAGTGACAAAAAATTCATATAAATATATATTTTGAATATTTTTTCGATATTTTGTTACTGGGTTGAGCCCTATATATATCAACACCTATAAGATTCATAGTTGTGTAGGGAATAAACATTATTTATTAGAACATCAAGATAAACTCTATATTGATCATGATATTTTATTTATAATTATCTTATTGATGTATATATCAGATAATTGATATATACTAAACTTTTAAGTTGTAAATATTGATATTCACTTTTCTTATATGAAGTAACTAGTAGAGAATATGAATTAACAAAATATTGTTTTTTAGAACCAGACCACTCATTTGGGAATGGATTTATTATGAGAACATAAATTTAAGTAATCTTGGTGGGAACCTAATGATGTAGTGATCCAAAGTTATACTCATGTATTTTTATTAAAATGATGGATTTTCATGGGTGAAATTCGTTTAGGGATGTAGAATGTTATACCATGTGATTTTAGAATGTATGTATCTTTAATATATTTTATGTGTTGGATATCTTATGATGTAATAAATAGTAAACATAATTGAATAGATATTTCATATAATATTAAATTTAATATACTATTATATATTAAAATAAAATTGATAAAATAAATGACACTGTAAAAATGATCAAATTCACATATAATTCATGAAAAAAACATTTCAAATAATTTGTTTAATTATACATTTTTAAAAATTTAATAATATTTAGTAATAATATACCTAAAACATATTAATAAAATTTTTGTAATAACGAAAAAATAATGTTTGAAAATCCATGAAATTGTTACCCAATGATGAGGAATAATTTTCAAAAATATAATTATTAAATTTATTTTATTTTGTTATAATCATTTTTTGTAATATAAGTTTTATTTTAAAAGTGGTTTTTATATTTTACAGTTTTAAAATTAGTGAAAATTACGTTTTATAGAAGAAAAAATATATAAAGTCATACAAAAATTTATGATCAATATGTTTTAATGGATAATAAAATCATTTGAATGTAAAAAATAAATATTTATAGAAAATTTGTTTTTATGTAGGAAAATTAGTTTATCTTAATAAATTAAATTAATAAATATTTATAAATTATTATAATGAATATTTTATAATATACATTAAATAACATAAATTTAAATTCATATAATTGTTGTTATATGAAAAATTTTGAAACGAAAATCATTATTTTTCTTAATGATACATTTTTTCTAAAAATAATTTCTTTGTGACTTCTACAGAAATATTTGAAGTAATTTTTACAAAAATTAGAAATTGGATATAATAAAATTGATTTTATGTTTTCCATAATAATTAATAAATTTTTTATAGGTTTTATTGGATTATTATTAATAATGAATAAATATCATGGTGAGAATTTTCTCATCACATTAAAGATTAAATTGGTTAAAATATAGTTAAACTGAGGGATAAAGATTTTAAAAGAACAAAAAAGTTATCATTATTTGATTTCCTGAGTGGATTTAGTCAACTAATCACATTTTATTAAAAATGGGTCTTATTTTTAAACAATTTCTCCATAAATAATATTATTCAATTTTAGATCTAAAGGTATTTATAATGGCTTCACTTCCCTCACATATAAAAAAATAACCAAATATATTCACTTATGAAAACACATTCACCACTTTAATTCCATGAATGTTAAAAAATTATTTCCCAAAACACTATTCATGTCCTAGATGTTTTGATCTAACAGAAATACAATTTTATCAGGGCGTAAGTTGTAAAACAAATAAGGATAACAAAGTAAGTAGAAATTATATTAAACATGTTCATTCAAGTTTATTTCTTCTTCTTCTCATTTGATTATTTTATATCTATCCAAATATGATGAAATTAGTTTCATTCATATATTAATACTTTAATACATTTATATGACGATCATGATCTTTTTATTATCATTAAATGAAAAATTAATGTGTCGCTCAAGCGTATTGTGGATTACCGCCTCCATGAGGTGATGTATTTCAATTTTCAACACTATATTTTTGAGAAGGATAAATAGATGGATTTAATGAATATTAAATATATTAATGAAATAATTATTACTCTTTAAAGGTAAATTATTATCTAAATTTCTTCATTTCTATACATTTAAAACATAATATATAGTAATCGGACCCCAGTAATCACATAGTAGGGGTCTGCTACAAATTAAATTATCATAAGATACAAGTAAATCACTTCCCAAAAGATCAAATTGTTCAGTAATCATGGTAAACCGAATAAATAAAACTATCATACATTATATTTTAAATCACGAACTACATCGTATTTTTTTTATTTATTTCATATATTTATCATTATTATAACTAGACTATTCTTTCATATCTTTCATACTTCTTGGATTCATGGGAAAATTAATCCTAATAAGGGTGAGATTATATGATCAGTAGATGTATGTAAAGTAGATGTAATAATGAATCATTGAGAATAATCAATTTATAATGGTAAATAAATGGAAACCCATTCTAATGAAATAACTAGATTGGGAAAAATTATTATGGAAATGTATGAAATTGAAAATTTCCCCTTTAATCAAGGATCTGAAGATGAAATGTCCACATATATATGATTATTCAATAAATCATGTGTAAGAACCTAGATCTTCATTTCAGGTATGGATCTTTTTTCTAGTGTTTTTTGAGGAAAATGATGAAGGAGTAAATTTTCGATGAACATTCCATGTACATTTGAATACACGTCTGTATTGAGTTTCTTTGTATATCCATGTACTTTCCGTGTAATGAATGAGTACATGGCTATGTGGGTGACCTGGAAAACCACCTAAAGTAGGGGCTGGTTGAGGACAGTAAAGAGAATGTACATTAAATGAACATGTTGTGTACTTTTGTTTTTATTTTTTATATCAATGTGGGATCATGTCTCACATCCAGAAAAAATTCCTTCTCCCTGTGTTTCGTACAGGATCGTGACATATGGCCAAAAATATTCGATATATGCCTATTCCGCCATCCGAGATCTGATAGAGAGGCCACCCAACGTGTTGGATTCCCCCCGGTGAGTTTTCTCTTCCACTACAGCCTCTCCTTATGATTTCTTCACTCTCTCATGTTATCCATGTATCACTATTTTAACCTTTTTGTAAAAATACATCATTATAGGCTGATTTAAGGGCTAATATTCTAGATTGTTCATCGTGCGACATCAAATAAGGTGGTTTGTGCCATTATTTGATAGTATTTTCATTATATATTCTTCTAGTGTCGAATACCATGTTTGGGGTATTGCGTGTTATGGATTACTGATACTGTTAAATACATGTGGTGGTGTTTTTGATTGAGGAAGGGTTTTTTATAATGAATAAGGTTCATTACCTTGATTATGCATATATTTCCCTCTTTTTATTGAATATGGCCATTGGTTGATGGAATCATATTAGGATTTTGTTGTTTTAATGCTACACGTTGTTAAGATGGAGTTTCTAATTATTTGAGATGCATTTGTTTCACATTGTGAATGTATGACCAAGGAGAATTGACTATGGGGGATTCTCTGGGTAGGATTCTTTATGTATATTTTGTTATTATGTTTACCCTAAGGTATTTACTGTGAGAGCTGCTAGGTGGTCATAGGCTATTGGTGTTAGATCGTGAGAGCTGCCATATGTTCATTATTAATTGAATGTTGGACCACAGGGAATTGACTGAGAGAGATTCACAAAAGAAATTATATTTTATTGATGTTATTCGGACAAAGGGGTATTGACCATGAGAGCTACCCAGGGGGTCTTTTTTACTTAATTAGTGCTATTTGGGACCCAATGGGTTAGACTATGTGAGCCTTCCCTAGGTGTTATTATTACTTAGTGAATTTAAATTATGTTGAAAAAAAGAGGTTATACTATGAGAACATCCCAATATGGTTTCTTTTTAATATTTTAATTCTATTGATGAGTCTTCCATTCCCAAGAAAAATCTCGGACTCAGTCTTACTGGTTAGTTTAGATGGTCTTCAGTGACGTCTGTGAGTTATATCATATATGGGGATACATAGATTAGGCTAGATCCCAAGATTACATTATTAAATTGATTTAATATCTATTAAATGTAAATAGATGTAATTAAAAATTTTAGGATTGTTTAATATTTAGTACACACTCATTTATTGCTTCATTTATACATATTACCTTATATATATATATATATATTCACACATAGTTAGGGAATTTTTTTTGTTTCCCTACTGGGATTCTTCTCAAACCATGTTTGGAAATTTTTTTCATCCCAATCATATTATATGGTTGCAGGTATAGATAAGGGAGAGCACCCTTCTTCCTCCGGAACTTGATTGCGGTTGCAGGTTGAGAGAATGAGACCAAGCTGAGTCTTGCGATGATATTGGATTTACTTCTTTTCTATACATTATGTTTTTTATTTAATTTCATGAATTATAAATTTGTTGGCTACATTCCAAGATAGATGTGACCTGAATCATTTATTTTTATATGTTGTAGTTGTTTATTCTAGTAGTCTTCTACTATTTACTTTTGTTGTATGGTATTACAGCTTTCACTATTGTTTACTTTTTGTTTCTGCTATATTACTGCTCCAATGAGGTAATAGTTTCCCCACTATCACACATAAGTCCCTGGCTGCTAGTTGTCAACTTCTGGCATTTGGGGAAAATCACTTGAGGCCATGTGACCAACTGGGTATGGGGCACCTTTGGGCGGCAGCCAGAACTGAGATGTAACAATGTATTATAAGAGGAGTTTTTTTCCAAATGTTTTAGTATTTGTATCCTATATGAAGTGGTAGGACTGAATGGGTAGTTGGTAATAACTTGTTCCTGAGAGTCGCTGACTTGAGTACAGGGAAAACCCATGTGACCTCAAATATTTCAATTTTTTGTTTTTTAGTTGTTACAGTTGATTTGATTTCAACATCAGGTGATGCACTTTTATTATGCTATCATAATTGATATTAATGATGTTCTATTTCTGTTTTAACTCAATGTGATGATGATATTCCATATCATGAATCATATAAGACCCTGATAGAGCTCACATGTCATGTATTCTAATCATCCAATTTAGGGTTCATTGCTGATTACAAGATGTTGTGATAGATGTTGTGATAGATAAGAATGTTGTTTTTCATAATTACCTACAAATTTGATTAGGTATTGGAATATATAAAGCTTCATTTGGATGGAAGACAAACATTGGCCCCTAAGGTGTTATTACCCCTCTTGTATTAGAATTTGGTGGATCTTCTTTGAATTTTAAATTGAATTTTGTCTTGTTATGATATGAATAAGGATGAAAAACTATTATTAGTGGTTGTATAGGCTCCCATGGGTGGAAATTTGTCACTCCACAGACAAAATATTATGTTTCAAAGGGTTCTAGAGGAGTTTCACAGGACTACTCTCTAGAAACCCAGACAATACGTCATGTGGTGTTATGAACACACGCCAGACGTTCTTTTTTTCAGGAAGAAACAACTTTTCTTAAGTACACGCTGCGTACCATATGTAAATGTCATGTAATCATTAACTGTGTGACAAACTGTGTGATAAGAGAAATGGGGTTGGGAATATTTTGGTAGAACACATCATGTCAAGATTGCACATGTCATGTGGTGAAGAAATGTGTATCCAGCCGCGTGACTAACGATACGGGTGGATGGAACATTGGATGTACACACTCTATCTCATTTTTATCAAGGTGTATATATATCATATATGTATCTAGTTGTGTGACCAATGAAACAGATGGATGGTAAATAACTAGTACACATCGTGTGTATGGTTAACACACCATGTAGTTTTCTATAGACCAAACCCATGTGAGGTTGGTTGTGTAGACAAACATGTCCATAAGGGAGGATTTTAGTAAACACCATGTACTGGGATGACACGTCATATACCAGTGATGTTCTGACTCCTAGGAAAATGGGGGTACACACCTATATAAGTGTGTAAGGGTACACACCATGTATGAATATTACACTCAGTGTAGTCATCTTTTGTAACTTTTTTAGGGTCTATTAATGTCATATCCCTCAATGTTAGTTTTCGAACTATGGGTAGTCGTTTCTGGGTAGTTTTATGTGTAGATCATGATGGTGGAACTTGTGGAGAATTATAAGAACTCATTATTTGTTTTTTTGGTGTTTATTTTATAATATGAGATGTTTTTCATCCTATTACTATTTTCAGTTGTCTCTTTGAAGTGAGACCAATGTGAAAATGAAAGGTTGGATGTTCGGACCAACCTAATTGAGGCCTTTTATCTAATATGAGTTACGTTCTATCTCTCATGGATGTTTTTCTTTTTAGGATGTTTCTTGTATGAGATGTTCCCTCTATCCTATGTGTTCATGAGACCTATTGATTCTTTAGAGTCCCTAGTAGCATCCCTTATCTATTTATTATTTCAAGGATCCCTAACATGGAATGCACTTACTGTTTACCATTTGAATATCTCATGTGGGACTCCACATTTTATGTACTTTGGAAAGTGGTATTAATATAATGAATGGTTTTCATGTTAAGGTATTTTGTGGTTAAAATATTTCTATTGGGTTCCCTTTTCATGACCCGATTGTTTTAACAAGACTATTGTGGTTTGCCTTGGTTGTTAAAAAGGATCTTACTTGCTTACTCACCATTTTTGACATAATGTTAGAGTTGTTAAAGGTTATAAAGGAAATTTGGTGATGCATTCGATATTTACATTGAGATATTGAGATAATGAAGATTTATAGGGTCATTTCAGCCTAGTGAATCTGTTTCGCATAACCTAGGCGTGGAATTTTAC
Organism: Viscum album; assembly: GCA_963277665.1. Lineage (NCBI taxonomy): Eukaryota > Viridiplantae > Streptophyta > Magnoliopsida > Santalales > Viscaceae > Viscum > Viscum album. Next base: position 1,020,870,640 of record OY728138.1, on the reverse strand, counting down.
CCTTATGCTTAGAAAGATGATAGCCACTTGTAGGCAGAACTCTAACTAATAGTTTTCTTGTTTTTCACAGATATCTTTTGACATTGGGTTGATGATGGTTTTTTTGTCCCTGGTATGACTTTTGGTTTAAAATGACACACTTGTTCAGAGGGGTGGTCATTGTTCCTAGACATTTGATATGGGAACAAGCTTGAGGGTCACTTGGTTCTCTAGGTTACACATGCCTCGGTCTTGGTCAGTTGTGAGGAGGTTTTTTAAACCACCATTTTATTTAGAGATGGAAGATGTGGAATTGTATAACTTTTGTTAATGGTAGTTTGAATGATATTATTTTGAGATAGTTCTTATTTGATCCACCTAGAACATGGATGCATAGGGTCGACAACCTCTACCCAATACCCTGGAATGTGTTGTTGATCTTGTCAACTAAAGTTAGTGTATGTCGACATACGTGGAACCTATCGAATTTCAAATATTTAAATTATCCATTGAGTTTATTTACATTGTTGATCATTGAGTTGTAATGTATGTTCATGGGTTATATATGGTGTAGAGTGACCTAAGAATTAGGCAAGGTTTTATGTCTCGCTACTCGGAAGGACCATCAATGACACGGGTGTTTTGACATGATGGTCTATTTTACCTTTTTTTATTCAGGGAATGAGGTTTTACATCGTGATTGTAGATCATGGAATGACACACGTGCATTTATGTTACTTCCGAACTAGATTGTTTGACAAGCGGCTATTACTTATCAACATATGAGACACTCCTTGGTGGATAGATTCATATTGGTTTTGTTTCAAATGTGGTCATTTCAGGTTGAATTATTACAATAACGGATCATTTTAAAATGTTGTTTTTCACATGAATAATATTGAGGCTTTCGAGCCTTGTTTCGATTCGATGATTTCTAGGAAGCACGCCATTATAATGATTTGTTAAATAATGATGTGTTAGAGAATAATGTTGAGTTTCTATGAAGAGTTTTACTAGTAGTGGTTAGTATATCTTATTCTGTTAATCTTTGAAGTCCTCTTAGTGTACTCTCTCATAAAATTCAAGAATGCCCCCAATCATGACGTTTTCCTTGGTTCTCTAAGAGAGCATTGTTTATACAATGTGTTATAGTGAATGTTGTTGGATTGGTTTGTGATCAATTTTTTTTTTGTGCGCTGGATGCATAGTCTTAATAGAGGCTAGGATAACAATGAGTGATAATTCAGTTTCCTTGTAAGAACACATTGGATATAATCTTTATGACTGTCGCATCCTTGATGTGACTTCCAAAGGGATGCCTTTCTCGGTTTAGTCATTTTTCTTATGTGTAATTTTGGTCTTCACACCAATGTCACACTTGTACGGGGAGTATGGTCAACATTTTTGAGTACCCTAGACTCTGGGTTGATTGATTTGAGGTTATCTCAAAAATATAGTTGGTCTCTGATATAACGATTAAAGAAGTAATAATTCCAATGGGTTTGATATGGAATTACATTTTTTGTTTCACAGAATGACCCTTTTGTGACCAATGGATTGTGTGACATAGGAGCGTTATCAAAAAATAGATGTCGAATTTGGTGAATGGGTTCGTCGTGAGAATGTGGTACCTGTGGAGAAGGAATTTAGTTTCTATTGCAATACATTGGCCTTATAAGAAAGGTGTTTCTAAGATTAGTCATACAGTGATGGTTTGACTCATTATCGTCCAGGTTCCATGAGTATGGTTTGAGTGAGACAGTTTGAACCTCCTACTAGTTATGGGTGGTTGTGCTATGAAAATATGGAATATCTATCAAGTAAAGATTGGGTGAAATGTTTTTCTGAAGTTGTTTTGGGTTCGACCTTCCATAGCTGTGAAGCCACTTTTCTAACCACAATTTTTTTTTCAGGTTTTCCCAGTTAAAGGGAAAAACATAATTACTGACATTGTAATGCTTAGGGTCATGATTTGTAAAGTTTTACAAATGTTGGAGGTATCTTGGTTACAATATAATGTGATTTGGTCTCCATAGGCTCATATATGTTGTTCAATTCTTTTTGATAAAGAAAAACATCAGTATTGATAGGCTTGAAATGTTTTACATCTAATATATTTTACATTTCCATGGGGTTCCGCACACTATTGTTTCAGAATGGGATGTGTGGTTTTCTTTTCGTGTCGGAAAGGGACTAAAAAGGGAATTGGGTACACAAGTACATTTGAGTGTAGCTTACAATACCTAGAGATATGGCCATTCTGAACACATGATTTAGGATTGGAGTACATGCTTTGGGAATACATCAATAATTTTAGGGTCTCTTGGGGTAGACACATACCCCTAGTGTAGTTTTACTCCAATAAAATTTTCATAAGATGATTCAGATGGAACCTTATAAGGATTTGAATAGTTTCCCATGCTGATCACCCCTATGTTGGATGTATCTAGGGGAGGTATCTTTTCTGGGACCTTGTCTTTTCCAGGAGACCACTGAGTAGGTGGATTTCATACGGTAGAGGAAGACTACTACTCAGTCTCTCCCGAAATCTTATGCTGATTGATAGAGATGACATCTGTATTTCAAGGTTGGAGATATGGATTTCTTAATAGTCACACTGAGGATGCGAGAGTGGGGGATTAGGATACAAGGTAATCATTCATTGAAATACGTTAGGATGTTTGTGGTTTTTGAGAGATTTTGGTCAGTTTCCAATCAATTCATGTTACCTCATATGTACCAAGAAACACACAATGCCTTTCATGTTTCTCATCTATGACATTAATTTTCAGACTCATCTCATGTTTTTTAACATGATGAGGATGATTTGGAGGATGATACATCATTTGGGGAGCACACTTTTCAGATTGTTGATCCCATCAAGAAGGTTTTCTATGGCTGGTCTATTCCCTTGCTATGTGTGTTACGGAAGCACAAGTGAGTGTAGGATAAGACTTTGTAGAAGAATTCCGACATATAAACATAGTGGAAAATGTTGTTTAAATTTTATTCTTCACCACCCTTTTAAGGGATATTCAGGGATAGATTTATTTAATGGTTGAATATTTTAAGAACCCAAATCTTCATTTTAGGTATTGATCATTATTTTGGGTTCTTATGGGGAAATGAATGAAATGAAAAATTTTATACGTACACACCATGTACTTTTGAGTACACATCATGTACCTGGATGCCGAGTGTAGCCATGTACTGGTTGTGTAATGTTCAAGCACATGGCTGCGTTGGTAACCTAGAAGACCTCCTCAAGTAGGGACCAGTTGAGGCTAGTACACAACCTATACATTAAATGAACACGTCATGTACTTTATTCCTTATTTTTTATATTTTTGTGGGATCATGTCTCAGGTCTAGGAAAACATCATTCACTCTATGTTTCATACAGTAGAGTGAATTATGGCCTAATACCTTCATTATCCTATCATTCCACCATCTAATATTCAATTTAGACAACATCAGGTGCATTGGATTCCCACAGGTGATTTTTTTCTTCCCATAGAACCTCTATTCTTGATTTACCCTCTCTCTTGAGTTATCCAATGATGAAAAATTTGAACCTTTTTTTAGATCTACATCATTTTAGGCAGATTTCATGGTTGATGTTCTAGATTATTCATTGTACGACATCGTGTTGGGTGCTTTGTGCCTTTATGTTATTGTATTTGGGTTATTTATTCTTCGAGTGCCAATTACAATGTTTGGGGAATAACATGTTATGGATAATTAACCCTTTTAAAAGACTAGTTATGGTGTGTTTGATTGAGTAAGGGTTATTGATTATGAATAACGTTCATTACATGGATTATGGATGTGTTTCTCGTTTTTGATATATTATAGAAGTAGGGTCTAAAAATCAAGTTAGGATTTCATTTTTTCAATGCTTCCCATTGTTTGGCTTGAGTTGTTTTTTATTTTATATGCATGTGTTTCACATTTTGAAAGTTTGGGAAAGGGTGATTTACTTTGAGGGCTTCCTGATGTAGGTCATTTATGTATATTTTTTATGTTGACAAATAGGTATTCAATATGTGGGAAACTGAGTGGTCACAAACCAGAGGGGTCCGATCCTGAGATCTACCTCATGGGTCAGTTTTAAATTAATGTCGCAAAATAGGGAATTGAATGTGAGAGAATCCAAGGGGTTATTATTTTCTATTGATTCTATGAAAACCAAGGGTATAGACTATGAGAAGTACATAGGTGGTCGTTTTTACTTGATTAGTGATATGTGGGACCAAAGGGGATAGACTATGTGTGATTTACCCGAGTAACATTAAAACATAGTGAATTGATAATATGTTGAACTTGATGGGATAGATTGTGAGAACTTTCCCAAAGGGTTACTTGTGAATATTTGATTTATTTTGAGGAGTCTTTTAATCCAAAGCACAACCTTGGTATCAGTATAACTAGTCTATTTAGATTTACTATCGTCATGTATATTTTTTATATTATATATAGGGATAAAGAGAATGGGCTATATCCTGAGGATACATTATTCAATCGATTGAATAATTATTAAATATAAATGAATGAAATTGAAGAATATAAGATTATTTACTTTTGAGTACTTCCTAGTTATTGTTTCATTTCTGAATATTACCTACTATACGTTTAACTAATAGTTAGTCACAAGCCTTTTGGTGGTTTACTACAAGGATTCATCTCACACCCAGATTCAGATATTTTTTTCGACCCAAAAATGATTTTAATGTTTCATTTATAGATAAGGTAAATCACCCTTCTTCTTTAGGTACTTGATTGAAGTTGGAGCTGGAGAGCATGGAACCAAGCTAAGGATTATGATTCTATTGGAGTTAAATATTTTCTATAATTTGGTTTTAGTATTGTATTTCCAGCATTGTGACTTTTCTGGATGCTTTTCTAGATATATGTGACATGAATGATTTATTTATATATGCTGTAGTGGTTTATAATATTAGTCTTCAACAGTTTACTATCGTGGAATGGTTTTATTTATTCCAATAATATGTACTATTTTTTGTCATTTCATTACTCTCCAAATGAGGGAATAGTTTACCAAATATCTCTCCCAAGTTCCTCACTTCTAGTTAGAAGCCTCTGGAATTTTGTGAAATGTGTTTGAGGACATATACTCAACTGGGTACATAGAACCATTATGTGGCACCTAGAATCAAGATGTTACATCATGTTTAATAAATATGATAAATAAAATATATAGGAATGAAATTCTAATTTAATGGATTACACATCTAAGGAAAATAGAAACTCATACTGTCTAGATCTATCATAGAGAAAGAATAAAATATGTGTAGAGAACACGTTTATTTTGCATGGAAACAAAATCAAAGGGAATTATTCTAACAAATTTCATTTCACGACACTACTGATTCATTGAAGGGGTTTTATTATCCATTTACCAATCTGTATGGCTTACCATAAATGCTCCCCAACATGACTCCTTCATGTTCTACACTTTCCTCCTAAATAATATGCCTTACCAAACATCTGTACCGAATAAATGATATATATTTGTTAATATTTCTAAATTTAATCATATAAATATCAAATTAAAAACATTATATAAAATGGTATATGAATTAGGAATTAATCATATCCATGAGAAATCACATTGATAATTTTTGAAAATTAAATGTCAAATAATCAGTGCAAATTTAATATTTCAAGGTGGATAAAAGGAATCAAATAAGTTAATATCAATATTATACTTGGAAAAATCAATAATAAACCATCCAAAAGAATAATAAGGATGGTAAAAATACAAAATAACACAATTAGATTAAAAATAAATTGTTTTTCAATAATTAATAATGATTCTATAAAATATATCTTAAAAAAATTATACCAGAAAATATCCATCTGTAAAGAAAAAACATTTGAAAAACCTTTTCATTTAAAATAATTATTGAAAAAAATCATTTAGAAAATTATCCTTGTAAACATGAAATAGAACCGTCAATGAAATGATGACATGTAAATACTTACATCGTGTATGACGTAATATATAATTAATTCTTTATGGTAAAGAGGTTAGAAAATTCCTTATTCTTAAAGAGAGTAGAAGATTCCAATTTGAAACACAAATAAAACTACAAAAAGGTAACAATGTATTTAATAAATAATTTTGGAAGGTTTAAAAACATTTTTTGTATTCCCTTTTAGAAAATAGGGGTTTTATAAGAACATAGGTTCTTTGACTAACGAGAGAAATGTAGTCATGTTTTCCTTAAAATGTTTTCTAAAATATTTTGAGTACCAATTAGTGGAAAAGTGTACTAATATATAAAAAATGTTATGAATGGACATACTAAAATAATTTTATATGATTAATTTAAAAATTTTCATATAATTTCCGCAAATGAACATTCTATTATAATATAATTAAAATTATTCTTAGGTAAAATTATCTTAAAACATTCCAAAATTCCCCATAATACTTTGAAACATTTAAATCAAAATCCCCATGATGTAATAAAATGAAATGAGTGTTCTGATCACTAGAATTATAAATGTTTTCTTGATTTAACACATGAAATGGGGATGTAGATACATCATAAAAAATGAGTAATTGGTAAAGATGAATCTTACCTCACAGATGTAAAAAGTGAGATAAAAATCACTTAAATTGCTTCCAACTAATCTCACAAGTCATTATATTCCTTAATAAAAAATAATATGTTAATTATATAAATTCATGGTATCATTTTTCTGGTTAATAAAATATTTTCTATCTCTTATAATCATGTTTTATATGTCTACATAATTAATTTTGTTAATATTGGGTGTTTCAACAAAATTCGTTTTATGTGCCAAAAACAACTTTTTTGGTAAACTATCATCAAAGGGGGAATTATATCGCATATACATAATAATAATAATTAATTATTAAATTTAAATATATTATATTTTAAAACAAATCTTTAATTCTTTATATGAATACTGGTCAAATGTTATAGTCATGAACATTTCAGGTCGTACGTATGCATGAGTAACTTTCCCATTTTTCAATGATTGTTACAGAAAGAAGGTAAGTATATTGATTCATTACATAATAATAATTATCATATAAGTACCATATTTTTTAATAATATATAATTATATATATATATAGTTATTGTGATATAAAACCAATCACATCATGTCGAGGAGGATGTAGTCCTCACATCGAGGAATGATGTTATAACCTTTTATTTATGTTAAAGTTTAATAATGAAACCCTTATATATATTATTTAAAAAAATTAATTATTAAATGAATATAATATTTATTTTTTATGTTATATATTTTTAATTAAAATAAAACTTTATACTTTCAATTTTTTGTGTGATCAGATGTGATCACTTTTAGGATGTAGTAGTCCACACACCTACAAACGATGTTATCGTGTTTACAGAAAATAGATAACATAATTTGTTTTTATATATAAAAATTGAAAAGAATAAAGAAATTATAAATATAATTAATATAATACATAAATTGTGTATAAATTATATTTCCCACCTTGATAGGTGGTAAAGGAAGAATAACCAATCGTCATTTCATGAGGAAATATTTTTCCTTACACAAAAATGTTATGTTTTGTTACCCATTACATCGATTTTTGTTATTGTTTATGTATAAAAATTTATATAACAATAAATTATCATATTGATTATATTTTTTCTTCATATAATCATAGAATAAGTATAATTTATGGAGTGGATAATGGAAATAAATCCAAAGAGAGTAAAGAATGATGTTACTGATTTTCTAAGTAACTCCTATCGGTTTGATCCAAAGGGCTTGCATGGATGGTTTTCTGACCAACGTGAGGAATATATGATGGGGGTTCGAATTTTTAGGATCTATTAGGTATGATATTGTTCAATCCATAGTGTAATTATATGTGTGATATAGTTGTAGGATAGAATAATTTTTTAGTGAATTAGAGGTGATGGTCATATAAATTTTGGAAAAAGGAATTCCACAGACATATTCCCATTGCATGTGGATCCAAAAATTAAATGAAGTCAATAAAATGAAGTATAGGATTGATATAACACCTTCCAAAGGAATCTTGAAAAATTTATATGTCATTTTGTACCATCATAGTAAAGTTTAGCCTGTTGTTATGCTTCATTTCACCTAAATTGTTATAATTAATTATAATTACATTCACAAATTATTTGGGCAAAACTAAGTTGAAATATTTATAAATTATAACATTTTCGGATTTCAAATATGGATTATTTATTTAAAAATTCCAATCACATATGTAGGATAAATGAATTTAGTTTTAATCTTGAGAATGCTATGATAATGCGATTTTTTTAAAGTAAAAAACATTCAAAATGATTGTTATGTTTTTATATCCATTTTAAAAGTAAAATTGATTAAAATGAACCAAATTGGATTAAATTATTTAAAATTTATATAATTAAACATTAAAAAAATTAAAAAAATTACCATATATATAAATTATATGAAATGAAATTACTAAAATTTAGTATTTTCACTATTCATTAAATATTAAAACATAACTGAAAAGTAATATATTTCCTTCTAACATAAATTTTCTTATCCATTTTCAAATATTAAGAGTATTTTGACCTGTAATATTTAAAAAATTTAGATAAATTATATTTAAAATGGGTTCTCCATTAAAAGGTAGAAAAATGCCTTTATAAAAATATTGCTTTGTGTAATATTGGGTTTATTATTATCTTATTACTAGAGAATATATCAAATGAATAAAAAAAATATTTTATTGAATATAATATAAATACATATAATAAGATAAAATTATCCATTAAAAAGTAATTTATTTATTATTCAATGGTATAATTCCTATAGGAGCATGAAAATAGTTTTTTATAAGTATATTTCCATTATATTCATTTGGTTTCTATATTAATATTAATTAATTTGTAACCAATGAATTAAGCTATATATATATTCATAAACTAGTTAATATAATTCATTATATCTAGTTTATATAGTTTTTCTTTATATAATATTATTTTAAAAATATATTATTGTTCGGTAAAACATGATCTTGTGTGTGACACAATCCATTGAAGAAACTCATTATTTCATGTGACGTGCGGTAAATCAGTGTTGGGTGAATTTAAAGATATAAAATATATTATATATACTATAAATTATCAGGATATTATATTACTTTATGTTATTTGTTTGGTTTTTTATACACTGTATCAAATAAAATGTTCTATCATTAGATATTCAAGGTGTTGTAGAAAACATCACTATTGTTAATGTGTTGACAATCACCTCTGCAAAGTGATGTAATTATTTTCTCATAATAAAATTAAATGTATCATTATAAAAATTTATATAGTGAATTAATATTATATTTATAATTTTATTATGATTATTTATGTGAGTAAATCATGATCAATGTCTAAGAGATAGAATCTCCATACCGAAACATGCATAGAAAAAATGACACTTGGAAATTTAATATTCATTTCATTGAACAATTGATAATGAATAAGAAATTATAAATTATAGTAGAAATATATATTATATGATAAATATTAATATGGTTTTTTATATTTAAAATAAGTATCAATTTCTAATAGCTTACATTAGAGCGTGTACGAATCATGTCAAGTCATGAGGTATGTGTTTATGTAATAGTCTAACATCTTGATTTTATTTTTTGTGTTTCCATTACAAATATGGTGAATTTTAATGATATAAATCTCATAATCTTCATATATTTTATTATAATATTTTTATTTTGAGTTATCTCGAGTTTTGTATCCATTTTCTCTCTCTTGTACTCAAAAAATAGAATTAATATATTTGAGAAAAGATGACCATATCTCTTCTTTTTGGTTGAAAATAATTTTCCCTTATATCTATGTTCATTAAAATAATTTTATAGATATAATTATATAAATTTCAATTAGATCTAAATTTTTTTGTACTATCATCTAATTTCATCCCAAATATTATAAAAAGTTCTTCTTGTTGTTTTCTGCACATGTCATTTTTTAGTTTCGTTCCAATTGTGGAAAATAATGTTCTTATAATTTCTGAACATAAATATATTTTTCCACATTCAAATAATTTCTTCATCATGAATCTTCAATGTTTCTATGTTTTTTTCAAAATATATAATGTTCCCAGTAGTTTGGATATTTTTTGACTTTAAATTTTTCAAAAACAATTGATATTTATTTCTTGATTTCATAAAAATATTTATCATTATTTATTAAATTTTATTTTCATTTTAATAAAAACACATACAAGAATAATATTATTCACTCTGGATATTATCTCATGATATAATACAATTTCTCTCTATGTATGGAATATTATAATTATATACAATTTATATTTTAAAAAACTCAGTTTTTTTTCTCATTAGTTAACTGGGAAATGATAAATTTAAATAAAAGTGTTATCTTATGGCCTGTATATGTATGGTAATTTTTTATAGAATGATTGGAAACATTACATCTCTCCAATAAATTATGTAGTTTTTTTACATCTCTGTAGATCAATGGTTATATCTATTGTTAACCCAATCCTAATATTGTACATTGATGGTTATCCCATGTCCAAGAGGGTACATGGGTGGTTAGCACCAGCCTAAGAAGGTACAATTGTGGTTATTATATGGACTTGACTAGAAACATTACATAATCCTATGTGGGGTCAAGATTTATTCTTTAATTCCCATTTAAGATCTTTTTGAGATTATATTTCTAGTGAATTAGGCTATAAATCATGAATAGAAAATCTAGAAATAAAATTTGGACACCTCCAATAGTATCCATTTATTTAATAAATAAAAAAAATTAAAATTAAACATGGATTTTTTAAGGATTAATCATAATTTTTCATTTATCACATCCTTAACTATAGTCTTCTTTAAATCCTGAGAAAAACATTTCAAAACTTGTGGTGAGCAAAAAAAAATCCTAGTATGTGATTCACAAGTAAGGATAACTATTATTCCTTCCAAAAAATATAAAACATGAATGTCTTACCATAATGTAAAAATATTCACCTTAAAGAAGTAGTACATTTTTTAGTTAAATTATAAACTCATTTCTTTCCTTTTTTTAATCAAAATATTACCAAAAACCCCATATAATTAACATATGACATAAAGAAGTTAGTTTGGGATATAATCATAATTAAATGGAATAACCATACGGTTGATTTCCATGCATACCACTATTATAAATGGAATATCCCTACAAGCGACTTCAATTCCAAATTCATTGAAGTTTATAACTTAACAACCGATACATGGATTATAATAGAACCACCCATTATTGGTTTATCATGTATCATTTAGTCATAATTTTAATGTACCATTACATAGTCATAACACATAAATGATTGTGACTATCAACATTTCATTCATAATATTCCATTTATATCATAAGAAATCCTTTCAAGATATTATAATAATAAATCCATTATCAAAACCATATTCAATATAAAAATACATAAAAAATATAATAAGTTATTTCTTTTTTAATATAAATACATTATCGATTATAGAGGAAGAAAAATATCACATAAATATGATAGTGGCATAGAATTTTCCATCTCCATATATGTAAAAAATAATTTTTTGTCATTTTAAAAACATAATCATCTATAAATATTCCATTTGGATAAAATAAATCAAAATTAAAATTCAAAGGGCTTTATTCTACACCATATAAAATAAAGTGTTGTATAACATCAATATATGCCTTGATGAAAGGAGATTGATACAATGTCACTTACCTCAAGTATGATTCAACATATATATTCTCTATATCCCTAAATAATATACATAGGTTCAATTATACTTTCTTCAGAACCTTTTTAATGTTTATAATTTTTTTATATCACTTATGCATAATTTTTTATTAAATAAAAAGTATCTTTTAACTTTACTTTTTATTTTTATTTTGGAAATCAAAAAATATCTCTCTATAAAACATACTGTTACCGTTTTTTTACATTTTATCATTACAATGATTCAAATGAATATAATAATAATTATAAAAATTAATATTATAGAAATGATTCATTCCGTGATTTTCATAATGAGTGTGGATATTATATTTACCATATTCACCAAATACTAGTTACAACTAACACACTGGATACTAATTCTATCATACATAATGTCTAGTCTTCATACTGATAAATTTTTCATAAGGATAAATATCATCCTAACAATAGTAATGAAAATTATCAAACCCATTCAATCTCATCATAAAACAAACATTGTATCTCAATGAAAGGAAAACATTTAATCAAAATTATTTAATGTAATTTATTTCACTAATCATTATAAAACTATGTCATTGTTTTGTTATAAGATGATCACTAGAGTTCCACGTGTCAAAGTCCCTCAGAATTTTTAGGATTAAATCCAAATGTGGGAATAAAATATGATTGTTGGGATATTTTCCTATAAATACAAGGTCATATGATTGAGCTAAGAATGTTTTTATGAAATTGAGATGTTGTGAGAGATCACTATCAAATTGTTTCTTCATTAAAAAGACTCTGACGAGTTCATGTTATTCACTAGTCGTTCTACAGACATGTTACATCCAAGGGTTTTTCATTTCCTAGCATGACACTGATCATTGATGATTATGGTTGAGGGCTTCCATGGAAAGTAACATATGTATTTAATAATTTTTGGATCAAGGTAATCAAAGGATTGGAAGACAGAAGAATTGATCATCTTCTTGATCGGGGGATTGCTGGAATAGTAATACATAATATGATCATCATATTGGAGGATTACCCTAGTATGGGTAAGACAAACTTACTTGAATGTCTAAATCAAGGGACCCTTCTATTTAGTTTAATATAATTGTATTATTTTATTGTATAAATTTCCTATGCTTTATAATGTAAAGTTAATCATTTTATATATTCATATTTCTATATTATATTTCATTATTATGATCATTGTAATTATGATTCTATTGATCAAAATAAATTTATATACCCAATACGATTCTATATGCAATATGATAGAATTTTTAATTGTTTCTATCTATTTATCTCAACCATTGTGATTATAATATATGTCATGATTAATCTAATTAAATCAAATCCTTATTTATGAATACGATTTCTTTCAAAAATTACCCATAGAATACTTGTCATATCCTTCTGATTATAATACTCTATTTATCAAACCTAGGTCCATATCAAATTATAGTTCTAATACATTAGTCTGTTTTGTGAATCTAATTAGTTCAGATGATATAAAACTATGTTTCAATTAAGTATAAAAATGAATGTTTTAAAATATACAATCCACCGCCTTCTTGTATTGTGGCATTTTCATATACATTTCGATCCAGTAAATAGGTATCAAATGAGGTTTCAACTGATTATGTATATTTTTTATATTACATTATCAATTTTTTATATGGGTTTTATAAATATTTTGTTTATAAATATTTTTTACACTAACATGTTCTGTTTAAAAAAAATTTGTTTTTTTAATATGGAAGGACTTAAAGTCGTTTCAATTGACAATCTCAAACCTGAAAACATTAAATATTTTATGTTAACGCTTGTGAATATTATAGAGACATAATTAATACCATTGTAATCAATACTAGAGTTGATAACTCTTTTATCTTGACTGGAGAATAAATAATTCTTGACAAGGAAGTTAGAAAATTTGCCAATCGATAGAAACATGAATATTAATTGAATTACAAGGTATGAATTACTTTACATTATTAGGTGAATAGAAATATATATCAAGATTTCATCTAATGAAGAAGACAATAGTGTATGAAGCGGATATAAATTAGTCATTTTTGTACATCTAAGGATGTGGAAATAAGAAGAGCTACTCAATGTGATTAAAAATATAAAATATGTCATGCCAAATGAATTGGAATAATAAAATTACAGATATTGATGAATCATGAAATAATAAAAATTTTATTCTTGATGATTATTTGGAACTCTATTTCAATGTGATAAAAGATTGAAAATAGATACACAAAAGTAAAGAAAAATAATAGATAATTATCATTTACTTCTATATTAAATAAAAATAAATTCAAGACACCTGAGAAAATTAATATGTATACAATGAAAAAGAATTTTTTGGTTTAACTAGTCTCAAGTTAATTAGAACATTAACAAAATGAGTTAAGAAGTATTGATCGGTGAATGAGAAATTTTTTTTTCAAAGAAGAACAATAAGTATAGATATAAGAAATGTACCAATGAAAATAATGAATCTAAAGTCAGTTATTATGAATGTAAGAATGTTGGAAACATCAAAGATAATTTCCCAAAGTTGAAAATTAAAGATATAATCGAAGAAAATTATTTTAGGAATCAGATAAAGTATTATAATTCAAAAACAGTAATCATTTTACAATTAATTGGAAAGCAATATCTACAAGATAATATATTAAAAGACCCATTAATATCTAAAATATTTGAACACATTAAATAGAAGATAAGAATGAACTCTACAAAGTAATAATTCATATCTATGTTGTGTTTGATTTATATCATTTCATTATGTTGCTCATTTTTAGATGGGGTACATATTTTTGACAGAAAATTTTTTTGTGAACTCCAAAAATTGTGTGAAAAAAAATTATAATAACTTTTATTTTACCCAATTTTATTTATACCCAAATATTTTCTCATTCCAAAAAATCTTCATTCTAAAAATTTTATTCACACATCTTTAATTATCACATTAAATTTTTATCATACACAGAAAATTACTTTTGTACTCAATTATTTTTCCTTTCATTCTTTTTCTCATACTCAAAATAATTGTTTTACTCAAATATAGTCATTTTCATATTTATTATTCACATAAAATTCCTGTCATACATATGATATTTTTTTCATAGTCAAATTTTTTTCTGCATTAAATTTTTATAGTGTATTTTTTGGGTAATAAATATTTTATCATTATCAATTTTTTTCCAACATTTTATTTACTTTTACAGAACAATTTAGTTAAATAAACTAATGTATACTGAGATTATAAATGGTAAAATTTCATACCCAATATATTTCAGATCATTAATATTTTTGGCTATTTCATTTTTTAAAATCATTATTTTATTCGACTTGAATACGATATTTTTTTAACTTTTATAACTGCAATTATTTAAATATTTCAACCCATGGTACTTTTTGATCTAACATAAGATGAAAAATATAAATCTTCTTCATATGTTTCCTATATAATGTGACACCCCTTACCTTGATCTATTTGGGTTTTTTCATCCTTTGCATCAAAATTTCTACCATTCCTTTAATAGCTGAGTCCAAATATTTTCATTCTTAGAAAAAGTTTATATATTCATGTTAGAGTGTCTTTCATCCTCTATACAATAAATTCCTAAAAATAGATGAAACTGATGTACTCTACAATAATGAAATCCTAAATATAAATTTTAGTTGATAAAGAATTTTATTTAAAATATGATTATTCTTTGAAATTAATTATAATTTTTTAAGTTTGGGATTCTTTTTGTCCTGAAAAAAACCAAAACCATTCAGAATAATTTTCATGTCGATTATGTGTTTTATTTTTATAGACCGTGAAATTTGATAATGATTAGAAAATTTAGTTTTCTATGTATGAAAAATAATACACCTTTTCTGTAAAATAATGAGTAAATTTTCATAGAATACTATGTGAGGTAAACTCTTTCTATCCTTCCCATAATCTCCCAAATGTAGGGGGTATTTTAATTTGAAAATTATAGAGGAATATCTTTTTTATATTCATGGGGATAAATGAAAAAGTCATCATCATTTATAAAAAATTAGCCTAATAGATTTTTGTACACATGGTTTTTTAGTTATAAGTAATGCTGATAAGAAAACAATCATGTTCTTTGGAATTTTCATACTTGATTATTTTTTCAGTATTAGAAAATGAAATCATTTGGAATTCATATTTTTTACAATCATGAAATTGAATTTTTCTGTGATAAAATATAAATTGATTGGGTTTCCTTTAATTATATGAATATTTTTATGTAAATGAAAAAGGTTAGGTAAAATGGAAATAATTTTGATAGGGAAGAGTTTTAAAGGATCGTTTTATTAGTAAAGATACTACCATATGAATGATATTACATTTTTATTTAGAAACAACGATATTTGGAGAAGATGTTGAGACTGAACAATTTAATGTAGTAGCTGGCGGAAGTCAATATATATTAAAATGAATCGGTGATGGTTGTTTCTGAGAATAAGAAAAAATATCAATATAAATCCCAAAAAATGTAAAAAAACGGAATAACAGATGAATTTTCAACTGAGTGTAGGATTACAAAAGTATAATGGAACGAAGATTACCCCCAATTCGTTCTTGACCCTATCGAGGGTCTTGCTGAAGAAAATTGTACATAGAAAATACTCAGAGAGAATGAGAAGAAAAAGAGGATGAAGAAGAGAATGGATGAGTCCATTGATATCGATAGTTTGTTAAAGAGAGTCAAAAAATTTAGTGCAAGAATTTTTTATAAACATAATATTGAAAAATGTATTTTTATTAAAACTAGAAATGAGAAAGGGAAAATAGAAAATGTTGGTGAAGAATTGGCTCCAACTAATAAAGTTGAAAATACAAATATTTAAGAAGTTAAAGATAGTGATATAAGTAAAATTGATGAATACATTGAGGAACATGTAGTCAAATGTGATAAGGAATAATAACAATGAAAAGATGATTAAGAAAATGGATAATAATAAGATGAAGATGATGAAAACCAATATGAAGTTTTTTAAAGTTAAATTCCTCATTCAAGGAAAATTATAATGGGATTCAATGATGAAATATAATTTAAATTTTCATAACCAGGTATTCAATTTTCAAAATAATATACTAAAGAAATCATACCTGTTGAAGTGATACATATATCTGATCAATAATTTAAAATAATGTCCGATGAAAATAAAAACAAATCCTTGTAGGATGTTGTTATTGGAAATCATTATAGATATCCTTATAATTTGGAAGACTATAAATATTATAATAGTAAAATATCAATTAAAGGAGTGTAATACATAGATAATTCATTAAGTAGGCTGTAAAATATCATCCCTTATTTTATAATAATTGATGTAATGATGGATATGGTTTATGATGGTCATAATGATAGAGTATGCAAAGTCAATGTTTTAAAAATATGTTTATAAAGTATTTGAATAATTATATCTTCAGAATAAAAAGTACTTCAATCAAATAATCAAATAGTTATATCGTGTCGATGAAAGTGTCAAGATGCAAGAGGATATGATTGATATTGTGAGGAATCTTGTGAATGAGATCTCTTTCGCCTTTAATAAGTTAACAAGTGAAATCCCCCCCAAAAAATATTTCTTTAGAAAAATTTATATATTCATAACTTACTAATCATAGATAAATCGAGGATTTAATTGGAAAGATCAAATTCAATTATTTGAAAATTTCAAGGCTTTGGGAACTTGGGGAAGAGGTATATGATTTGAAGAGTCAAAATACATTTTCATGAAACAGATTTGAAATCCTAGAAAATGTATCTAGAGATCAGGTATAAATATATGAGGATTAAAAAAAAATCAAGACTTATGAAGAAAATATCCTTCCTCTTAAAGAAGATTCGAGATCACAGGAAGAAAAGATTCTTACCTAGGACTAGCAGTTTGAACACAAGAAGAAGTTTCATTGTCTCAGAATGAATTTCATGATATGTTAATGGAAGATCGGGGTAATTCAAGAAGATTAAGTTATTCATTTTCAACCATATGGAAGAGAAATTATTTTTTAACACTTTTTATGTTGGTTTTATCATAAATTCAATTGAAAACATTGTTTCATTTTTACTATTGATATGTTTCATTTATCTGTCCATTATTAGGATCATATATACTATTCTATATTATATTTTTTAAATCACTAAGGGGATAATGATTTTTAATGGGGGATAATTTATTTGATAGGTGTTGAAAGATATTATACATATGGAGTATTCTTTACTAAGCGTTTGTAGAAAATAATACTATCCTTAGTAATTTTGGCCTCCTAAGGGGGAGGTTAATAATATTCAACACTATATTCAGAATAGTTCTTAATATTCATTTAGATAAGTATACTTGTTCACTATGAATAAAAGAAATTTCTTAAGTAATCATTTTTCTATTTTTACATGTGGTTCGTGGTTCACAAAATGAAGAGATTATTGAATCAAAATAATTATTTTGACTTCTCTATTCATATTTTTTAGAAATCACAAACTTTATACATATAAAATCATATTTTTACTATTTGGTTTTACATTTTACCATTAAATTTTTTAATATTTATATAATAATAATCATACACATGAATAATATGTAAATGAGTTATTCTATGATTATCGTAACGAGGATAGATGTGATATTTATCGTACTCACAAAATATGAATTACATCAAATATAATGAATATGAATTTTATCATAGACACTCACCTGTCATTGTACTAACAAAAAATTTCATAACAATAAATATCATACAGACCCTTATAACGAGAATTATCAAACCCATTCATTCTCATTGTAACCAAACTATTGTATCGTAATAAAATGAAAATATTTAAAGAAAAATAAATTGGTCCTTTGTTTCAATAGGTATTAAAAAATTATGTTCTTGATTTAGTTATAATATGATCGTTGGAGTTCCTGGTGTCAAATTATCTCTTAATATTAAGGAGAAAATATGATCATTGGAATCCAAGATGACCATTGGGACATTTTCCTAAAAATATTAGTCCATTTGAATGTGGTAATAAATTATTGGAAATTTTTTTATGTTGTGAAACGACTCTATCAGATAGTTTCTCCAAGAAAAAGACTCTACGGAGTTCATGTTTTGAAATACTCTTTCAACATACTCATTACCCCAAGGTGTTTTCCTTTTCATAGTGAAACACAGATCATTGATGATTGTGATTGAGGGATTTTATGGATAGAAAGATAGTGGTGAAGATCCTTTATGGATCAAGGGATACGGAGGATAATAAGACAGAGGTATAGATCACCTTCTTGATTAAGGTCCAGTAGGAAGATCATCCTAGAATATGATCGTTGTATCAAGGTCTTACCCTGGCGTGGGTAAGATATAATTCCTTTAATGTATTAATCAGGGGACCCTCTTATTTAGGTAAAAAGAATTGTATTGTTTTAATTATTTACATTATTGTTTCTATGTAATAGAAAGTGAAACATTTCATATATTAATAATTAAATTCTATATTTAGTTAATAAGAGATTTGTAAATATGAGTCTAGTGATTATGAAAAATTCATTTAACCAATATTATTCTATACACTTCATGACTACAATCAGTAATGTCTTCACTATGTTTGTCATAACCATTGAGATTAAGATCTATATCACTCATACACTAATTAAATAATTTCTATATTAATGAGTAAAATTAAATTGAAACATGTAATTTGGAATTCATTTTGTATCCTTATGATTATGATATTCTATCCATCAGACCTAGGGCCCTCTCAGATTACTAGTCTTATACATTAAGTGGTTTTTTTAATTGAATTAGTCAAAATCTTATTGAACTAGTTTTTCCGTAATCATAAAAAATATTTTTTTAACATAAAATTCACCCTAATCCTATATTGTTCCATCATTGAATACATTTCTATCCAACAGTTATAATAATTACATATTTATTTATGTTCATGTCAGACGTTTTGTTAACATTCTATACTTGAGCACAAAAATAAACACAGTATGATGGAAACGGTTCATGTGGTCATATTTTCGTCATATATACAATAATAATCATGATATAATGAACACATTTATGAGTAAATTATACTTTTAAATTAAAATATTAATTATTTTTATGATAAATAAAAAACATTATAATCATGATGATTGTAGGATTTACGTATGCATGAGTAACATTTTCAATTTCAATTAATGGTTATGGAAATAAGTTATTTATTAACTTATCAACAAATAATGATCATATCATAATTAATAAAGTATTAAGGAATTAAATATATGTATTTATATATACCATACAAGTTATGTAGTGAATAAAAATTAATCACATCACTTCTTGGAGGTGATAGTTCACACGTATTCACAAATGATGTAATCATTTTAATGTAAACAGATAGTAAAATAATAATTGGTATGTTATAATCTTAGAATGACTAATATGTCATTAATATAACGTATTAATTTTAATTCTATCATTATAAACAAACGTGATGGAAAATTATGGAAAATTAATTATATCGATTCATGGAGGTTACAGTTCCCATGTATGCACAAGGGATTAATTCATTTCATATTTTATAGTATTCAAGATGGATTAAAATGATTATATTAACATAACAACATCTCAATATTTTTTTGGATATTTTAGTTATTATCTCATCATGTTTGTAATATATTTTAATAAAGTGGATGAAGAAAAAAATAGAAACACATAAATTAAAACATTACCTTTCTTTTAGATGATCACCTTTTGTAACATAATAACACCTCTAATAAGGGTGTTATTCCCAGAATAAGGATTCAAGAATGTGGTTAGAAAATTTAGAAGGTGTATTTTTCTTGATATTGGATTAAAAAATGGTTTTTATGTGTAAGGAATAGAGAAGAAGAGTTGATTTTATAATAGAGGGGACGCACACTCATTGAATAATCAAAAGTATTATATAAATATAAATACATTTTCTATTCCAAATGACTCTTAGATGACATATTTTGATGAAAGGATGAGTATGGGTATAATAAATTCATCCAATAAAATTAGACATGTTGGGAATATTATTTAGTTGTTATAATTATGTTTTAACACTTTTAACACTAACTGTTTTATTAAGTATTTTACTACTTGAGTGTTTAAATAATTTTCATAAATTGTTGAACCGTCAATGAATGAATCATTAATGACATTTTTATAATTATTTAAAATATTTTCCCTAATATTATTATTTTAGGAATTTTATACCATTAAATCAAATATTTTATATTTTCACTTTTTTATTATGTAAATTTTGACACTATTGATTACATAAATTTTTAGAAAATCATAACAACATGATTCCTTAAAAAAAATACATTAACATACCAATAAAATGTAAATGTCATTCATATAAATCTTTTATGGTATCAAATATTTAAATTTATGTTTATTTTAATATTATTAATATTATTTATTTTATTTTTCCTTTAATAAATATATTACTGCATCATCATTATGTCATAATTAAATTTATTTATTCAATGCCTAAAAATTATAAATAAATTTTCATGGTTTATATAATCTTTTTATATATTTATTAACCATTATGTACTAATATATCGCTTATATAACCCCATATTAAATTTTGTTTGTAATAATATACTTGTTTTTGACATCTTTCTTTTTACATTAAATAAAATGTTATTAATGTCATAATCACATCCAATTGGATTCCAAATTCCACAAATTTGGCCGAAGTGTTTTATTTCTCATCAATAATTCATTGAATAATATTGGAAATGTTTTAGTGTAGTTTTGTATTATTATAATATTATTTCTATCTTTAAATACCTGATTTACCTTCAACCATGGTTAACAAAGTTATGATGTTATAATCCACCAAATATTATTTTGATCCTATTGGATCATAATTTATTTATTAATTACAACCACATATGAATTTTTTAAAAATTCAATTCACAAAAGTGGCTAAAATTAATATCAACATTTGTCTTGTTTATGATTTGAGGAAAAAGGTTCTTTAAGAAAAAAATGTTCAATTGTACACAATGTTTTTATATCCAATTTCAATTTGAATCTGATTCCAATGACCTACATTTGATTAAATGATAAATTTATTTATTTAATTAAGTTTACTAACAATTAAATGGATGACGTACCATTATAACTATATTTGAGGATGAAGTAGGTTTGCATTAAATTGTACTATTTTTCAATATTCATTAAAAAAGAATATTGTAAGAAAAATCCACTAAATTTAACCAATGTAAATTTTTATTTCCTTCTTCCAATGAAGATGTTTATTTTCACATATAAAATTTTTATAAAATTCAAAATATATAATTAAATTTGTTCTCTATCAATAGGTGGTAATACCGAATTTTAAAAATATTACAGATTTTTATTCTTAATATAAGATTTATTCTAATGTAAATGCCATAAAATTTATTAGGAGAATGTAAAAAACATTTAACAACTTTTTACATAACAATAATAATAATATATTATTTTCTGATATAATTTAGCCCTATGTAAAAAATAATATTTTGGAAAACCCATTGTTGTGTGTTTTGTATGCTATCAGATTTAGAGTCCCCTTTAAATTAATATTTCTACATAATTCATAAATATTAATAGATATGAAAATTTATTATTCTAAAATTGCATGGGTTATTACATCCTTCCCTCTTTTTTGGAAATTGAGTCCTCACAATTTTATTAACTTATCAAATAATTGGGGGTATTTTTCCATCATAGAATTTTTAGATTCCCTTGTTTACATGTCGACCATATGTTTTTTCAATAAAACATCAACATGATGAATCAACTTATTCCACAAAACATTCTATATGCGGTCAAGAATCAATAATTTTTGTTCTTCATAAGAACTATTCCCTTCCAAATAAACTACTACTGGATTCCAACCATGAGATATGTCTATAATATACATTCTTAAAATTGAAACATGTAAAACATTGTGTATCTAGTATAAACAGAGATGTAAATCCTCTCATTTTGAAATAGTTCAAAGATTCTAAAGGATTACATAGCGTCCAATGAACCATAAACATAACTACCAATTCTTACCCAAATGAATCACATTTTTTAAGGAGAGACATTGAGAAGGCCAGATCACACACCTAAAAGAAAAGAGAATTCCTTAAGTTATCTACATAATATTTCTACCTTCATTGAGTTTTACTCATGTGTCATTGAATAAATTGAAATTTATATTCCATTTTCTCTACAAATTCAGATCCCATCGACTTACTTTCACCCACATCATCCCAAAAATCATGAGTTCGACACTTCTTTTTTTTGTATGATTCCTCAAATGGAATCATTTGTATAATGGAATAAAAACTATTATTACATGAAAAGTAAATAATAGAAAGATTTAGATACAAAAATCCGTAGTAATACATTTAATATTCATCTACCATATCCTCTAATGTATGAATTATTCCTTCTGGGTTCTTATATTATTGAGAATGAAAAGATATTCTGAATTTTAATTCAACTCCAATGAAATCATAATTACTTTACAACAGCCATAAATGAACCCATGATTTGGATTTGATATAATATAGATGGGAACTCCAGGTAACCATACAATCTATCTACTATACAACTAATAATTTTAATCTAGATATTTATTATCTATAATAAGAAGAAATCGAGAAGATTTAGTCAATCAATCATCAATAACCAAGATTGCAGTATTAACTAAATAATTATTTGGTAATCACCAAATTAATGGAATGGATATATTTTCCCATTTCCATTATAGCACTAGAAAAGGATAAAGAATCCCTTTAGGTTACTGAAACTCAACTTTAAAAGGATTACATGTACAACATCTAAGGGAAAAATCATTAATATCTCTTTTCCTTCCATCCCACCAGTAATACTATAGAAGGTCTCTATACATCATAGGGTTTCCCTCATTGACATAAAAGAGGGAACTGTGAGCATAATTTAATACATATTTGTTCAACTATGAATCACATGGCATGCATATTCTCTACCCAAATCAAAATAAAATCATTATCAATGAGAAATTATGGTAACATTCCCTTCTGATACAATTATATCTTGTCCAGCAACTCATTTTATTCCTTCTAGGATTTCATAATTCTATCTGATAGTGATTATTACACTAAAACCTTAAATAGTATTAGAGGAATTTTATTTACCAATAATTTCAAGAAAATATTAGTCAAATAATTAACAAAAGGATAACATTAGAAATTTTACATAGTTAATGTTGCATTACTTTTCATATTAAAAGCATCAGCATCATGGTTTTCTTTTCCAGGATGGTAATAAATCATGCAATCATAATCCTTATTTAGTTTCAACGATCTCGTTGGTATCATGTTCAATTATTTCTAAATGAATATATACATAAATATTTTATGAAAAATATATATCTAAAAATTTACTCCATACATACGATTGCTCTAAATTTTTAGTGGAAACACAACATTATTTAATTATAAATCATGAGTAGGGTAATTTAACTCATGGGGTTTAAACTAACATCAAGAATAAGTAATTACCCGATCCTTCTCATTTAGGAAACAACCAAGTCCTTTCTAGGAAGCATCACATTAGATAAAAAATTCTCTTTTTCTAGAAGGTCGGGCCATAATTGGAGTTTTTACCAATCTTCTTTTCAGTTCCTAAAAACAATCATTAAATTTTATTAACTAGATGAACATAATTCAATTACAAATAAATCTTGTTCGTTTCTAGATAACTGAGAAATTTGTTTAACAAAATGTTGGTAATAAAGCACTAATCCAATATATATATGAATTTCTTTTACATTGGATGTTCATTTCCATCCCTCGCCAACATCGGTTTTAGAAGGTTGAATAGTTATGCCATATTTAGAAACAACATGATGATGTAAAGATTTTTTTTTAACAAAATCCAAACATAAATTGTATGTCATATATTTTCATCTCTTTTAATGTTTTCTAATATATCCTTAAGTGATTTCTATGTTCCTACTTGATTTTAGACTATACGGAAATGTTACCAGTAAACACAAACACAAACTGATCCATCAACTGATGAAAAACACCATTCATGAGATTGAAAAATTCAATATTTCCATTAGATAACCCAAAACAAATAACTAAAAACACATAAATCCCATATATAGATTGGAATGCAGTCTTTAGAATTTCGTCCTCTTTCATCGTCACATGATGGTACAAGGACGTCCAATCAATCTTTGAAAAATATTAGGCTCCCTAGAGCTGATCAAACAAATCATAGAGATGTGTGAAAGGATACTTCAACCTAATTTTGATGTTATTCTTGTCTCTATAATCAATAAAAAGTATCATGTAACAATTTTTATTTTTCACAAATAAAACAGGTGAATCTCATTATGATATCCTATGTCAAATGAAAACATTATTTAAGAAATTATATCAACTATTTTTTAATTCCACCAAATCTACATGAACCATTTGATAATGGGGTTTGGATATAGACTTAGTATCAAGGAAAAAATTGATAGTAAATTAAACCCCACGATCATGAAAAATCTTAAAACTTTTATCTATAAAAACATCCAAGAATTAATTCACTATGAAGATGTAATTAATTAAAATTGTTTCATTATTTTTAACAACATGAGATAGATAACATTAACTATCATCTATAATTCATCTACCAGGTTTTTTAGGTTATCAAGGGTGTGAAATAATATAATAAAAAATTATTGTATTTTCAATCTATTTTAGCATGATAAATTGAAATCCAATCAATACACAATATAATATCAATGTCCACTAGATAAAGTCAACAAGATTTTTTGAAAAGTCCATTCCACCAATGATAATAAGAAGACCCCTATAAATCTATATTTCTTTAATAATTCTACTAGGATTTTTGACCAAAATTCCTATATCATATTCATGAGGTGATATTTTAGATTTAATTGAGAATATCTCAAAAAGGAATGAATTGGAAAATACAAATTCACCAAAGTGTTGTATTATTTTGAAAATACACATTGCATGCATGAGACTGCTTCATTTCACGGTACCAAATCAACCATAGTAATAGAAACTTATTTTTCCATTCCCTTGACCTTTTGATCATATTGGATTCCACCTTTGTTAATCACATATAGAGACACATTGGAATAATTCCCAAACACATATAAACTAAAACATATTGTCATTATATTTTCATTACCTACCAAATCATATTTCATTTAGTAACATGAAATGTAACTCATCTTACCTCATCAGAAGCACGTCCCATTCATTGAGAGAAATTCCATTGGATTATTATTACCAAACATATCACAAGATGGAAATTTATTTTTCTTACCTCCAAACATATTTTATGAATGATTTCTCATTGCCTGCTAACTTGAACTATTTTCTTTAGTTCAGTCATGAAACCAATATTCATAAAAAAACTCCATTTCTACCATCTTAGCATGTTAGACAAGTTTTTGTTAACTTTTGAAATCATGTGAATCTAATTACCATTAATGTCTTGGATTCATCTTTGAGTAGACCTATTTATCTTACTATCAATATCATTCATTCAATATGGGATATAATATTCCAAATGATTGATATTTTATTCATGTGAAACCATTTAATCCTCCACCTTTTATCACAATTCAATGAATTTTTTTACATCCTATGTCACACTTTCGTAGGAAAATATTTATGGAGGAAGGTATTCCTAAATTAATCTCATTCCAGTGTGTCAATCTCATCACTTCCAATGATATTTTTAACCATATACCACTAGTTATCATCCTCATATTAAAAATTTATATATTAAGAATAACCTGTTGATTATAAGAACACCACATTACATTAAAAAATATTATCTAAAAATTGAATCCACCCATTAGCTATCACAGAGTTGGAGGATCCTTATAATGATGGAGTACGTTGCCTTATGAAATGATCCACTAAATAAATATTCATCTGTTTTTAATTTGGTTCAACTTGTGAATGGACACCTCCAACATTTATCACCTGAGTCAAATAATCTAACACTACAGCAAATTATTAATTTCAGATTCTGACCATCTCAGGATGCTGATTTGGAAGTTTGTTTTCCTATTATGGCCTTCTCAGTAATAATTCCATGTTTCATCTAGGAAAATCCATTCAGAAAATACATATATTAGATGAAGAAACATGGTAATATTCAAATACTATGTCTTTTCTATTTAACGATAATGAAATATCATTTATGGATATTTTATTAACAATATCCTTACCCCTAAATTTATCTATACTGTCTTCTGATACAATCTATATGATCCCATCGTTAAACATTACATAATCTTAAGTTAAGTCGCGATTTCAAAATTAATTCACATTTATTATATTTTCATGTTTAGATATTTAAAGAATTATTATATATCTCATACATAAGATAATATTAAAAATAGAATGTTGAAACCTCCAACACTATGAATTTCCATTATATAAAAAAAACATTAAAATGAAATATTGTTTAATTTGAAGTTTAATCATAACATTTCCATGATCTCGGATTTAATTATACTCTCAATTTAGTCTATGTAAAACATTTTAAAACAAGTGATGCAAGAAAAAATCTCTATAAGGTATACAAAATAAAAAGAAAACTCTTAGTCTTTCAAAACAATTTAAAAAATGAATACTTTATCATAATGTAATATTTTTCATCTAAATGAAGTAGTAAATACATTACATATATTATAATCTCTTTTATTACCTTTTTTATAATAAAAATATTACTATAGACCCATATGAATAACATATATCCTAAAAATGTCACGTTGGACATAATCAAACATAAATGGAAGAACCATACGTTTAACTTCCACGTATATGAACCTTACAAATAGAATAACCATACGACCGAATTCCATAACCAATGCATTGGATGTTGTAACATAACCACCCATTATTGTTTTATTATGAAACCACACTAATTTGGATTATCCCCTAACCAAATGTGAAATGTCTAAGTACTATTACATTATCATAACAAATAAAACATTTCAATTATCAAAATTTCACTCAAAAAAATTCATTTTCAATCAAAAGAAATCATCTCAAGATATTGAAATAATAAATCCATTATGAAACCCATATATAATATAAAAATACTATGAAAATATAATACGTTATTTCTTTTTCATTTTAAAACATCAAGTATTTTAGAGAAATGAAAAATATCAAATACGATTTTGGTAATTGAGAATTTGGTGTCGAAATAAATGTAAAACATTTATTTTCTCATTTTGTAAAATGATTCATGTAAAAAATTTCTTTTTTAATTACTTTTAATAAATTTTAAATAAATATTTGGTTTTTTCATAACTTATAAAATAAGGTGGTGTATAACTTCAAAATAAACTTCAATGAATGGAGATTGTGATGCAGTCCCTTACGTAAAGTTTGATTTATCTCATAAATTAATTATATTTCTGAATTATATACCAAGTTTAATTTCAAGTTTCATTAATAAATCAATATTAATATTCCCTTTATGTCACTTATTTATAATTTTATTAATATTACTTAATTATTAAAATTCACATTAGATGTTTTTTCAATATTCAGTAATTGAGTTCCAAAATGAACTTACTATGATGTAAATTTACCATGGGGTCATAAGTACATCATATCTAAAATAATATTCATGAGTTAATTATCACTTTTATACATTAAATTCTCATTTTAATCAAACCATTAATTATGGTTATGAAAAATTAACAATGTTATAATCACATAGATGGTCTGACGAACGTACACATGAGTACGGTTTTCAATTCTCATTAATAATTATGAAAATAAGATTACTATTATTTTAAATTCGTATAAAATAATATCATTGTTAATATAATATTTATTATTTAAAAATACATATATATATCAAACACGTGAAATAGTGAATAAAAATTAATCACATAGTGTTGTGGTGGTGATAGTTTACAGGTACACATGAACCCTGATATCATTCGTATATGAATAGAAAGTAAGAACATAGTTAGAATACTATTATATTATAATTATTAATATGTCATGAATATCAAATATTCACATTAATTTAATCCTTAATACCAAATGTGATTCATAGTTAGGAAAAATGAATTATACCAATTTGTGGAGGTGATAGTTCATACGTACGCATGAACGATAAATTCCTTTCCTATTTTATAGAATTGGAGATGGATTTATGTTATGATATTTATATAATAACATCTCAGAATATTGATAATACATTATTTATTATATCTTCATGTTTGGGTGATATTTTAATGATGAGGAAGAGGGAAAAAAATAGATACACTTAAATAAAAACATTACCTTTCTTTTGGATGATCACCCAAATTAACACCTTTACACCACTAAGAAGGGTGTTATACCAAAATTAATCCCTCAATAATGTGGGGATAAAATATTAAAATGGGTTTGGGTAGATCATTGATGAACCAAAATGTTTTCTAATTGTAATTAATTGAGAATAAGAGTAAATTTTTATAAGAGTGTGGCACTCTTGAATTATTGAAGGATTGAAATAAATATAAATTCATTTTCTTTTATAAATATTTCACATTTTATTTAGTTTGAATATTGTTTGTGGATGGGTAAAAACCAATTAATCCAATAAAAATTACACATGTTTTGGATTTTCCTTAATCATTTTCAATATGTTTTTAGCCTTTTAACTTTTATAATTTCATTAAGTAATTTGGAATGTGAGAGTTAAAATAATTACCACAACATGTTAAATTACTGATGAATTAGAAAATAATTAATTTTAAATACTTATCTAAATTTTCTTTTGAATCTTATTTTTTATTAATTTTAAATCATTTTATTAAATATTTTATAATCTATGTTTTGAATAATGTCAATTTAGACACTTATCATTACATAAAACTTTAAAAAAAAATCATATTTACATGATTACTTATAAAAATCTAAATTAACATATCAATAACAAGTCAAAGAATTCCATAACATTCGTGGATGGAATTAAATAATTAAAAATATAATTATTTTAATATTATTAATATCATTTATTTGATTTTTCATTTGAAAAATTTATTACTCACTCATATTAATGTCATAATAAAATTTAATTATTTAATGTAAAAATATTAAAATAAATTATCAGGATTTATATAATATTTTTATTTTTATAATTACTATTATAGTAGAATATATGACTTATATAACACTATATTAAAATTCCTTAAGTTATAATATACTTGTTTATGCCATCATTATTCTTTACTTCAATTAAAATATTATTAATATCATAATCACAACCAAGTGGCATACAAAGGCCAAAATTGTAGAACAATTATTTTTTTGACAATAACTCATAGAAAAACATTTTTACATGTTGTTGGGTTGTTTATTACTGTTATAAAATTATTTCAACCATTAATTACTTGATTTAGCATTAACCATGGTAATGAAAAAACTAAATTTTTTATTCAACAAAAACAAGGTTGATCCTATTAGATAAATATATTCATATTGATTACAATAGTTTTTTCTATATTTGAAAATTAAATTCACATAAGTGACTAAAATTGGTTTAAAAATTTATCACATAGACAGATTGTGGAAACCCGTTTTTTGGGTAAAATTGTTGAAAAGATAAAAATGTTTTATATATTGAATTTCAATTTGAAATTTATTCCAATGAACTACATTGGGTTAGATTATTAAAAAAGTTATTTAACTATAATTTAAAAACAAATTCAGGGACAACCTATCTATATAAATAAAAAATATGAAAACGAATTTAGACATAAAATTTGGTATTTTCATTATTCCAAAAATAATAATTTTCTCATAAAAATACCAAAAAATAAACCAAATTAATATTTTATTTTCCCTTATCTATAGAAATTTAAATTTATCATGTAAAATTTATAAAACATTCAAAATTTATAATTAAAAAGGGTTCACCATTAATAGGTTGTAAAAATACATTTAATGTTTTTTAGATAATTTATACTTAAAAATTGATTTATTCTCATTATAAGAACATAATATTTATAAAAAGAAATTAAATACATTTAAAATCATGTTTAATAATAATATATTTTGTTCAACTCATTTCAACTAATATAATGGCTAGGTGTTAACTACCATTTAAAATAATAATATTAATAATATATTACTTTTCTGTATAAATCAACCTTGTGTGGAACATACAATTTTGAAGAATCCCATTGTTTAATGTCAAGTAAACTATCATAGATAGTGTCGCAATTAAATTAAATTATCTATCAAATAAATAAGTATAAATATATATATGAAAATTTCTTATTTTATAATTATCTTTGATGTTACTATTATCCAAAACCTAGTGATGATTTATGTCTTGGTGAGTATCCTTGATATATGATTTTCATGATTATGTGTATTCCTCATAAATATATCATATTATAAATATATGATCTCATTAATAATTATTGATTATTTAGGATTCTAAACTATTATGACTTTGTATTTTATTATGAAAAAAACATATTCAATGACTCGTGATTTATGTTATATGACATCTTTAACACGTTATTGTAAACGTGATAATAATATTATACTATTATTTATATATTATTACTATAAGTTGATATATATTAGGCTTACCATTATTATGTATCTGATCTTGGTCTTTATTATGATTCCATTTCATCAGGTTATGAAGGAATATATTTAGTAAAAGATATTTAATAAGAAATCATCATGGGAAAAACATTATGGGAGATATTAAAGGTCATTCCTAAATTTATTTGATTATGTATCTAGTATCAAAATAAACTAAATCATTAGAGTCTCAATTGTGTTTTATTTGAGTAATATAATAAATAATCAACTCAAATGACACTAGATATATTTGTGTTTTTTCCATGTCAACTAGACGATTACGCAACTCATTAGTTGGAAAATAGATGCCTAGAATGGAAATATCACATATATTTCCACCATATAGATAATGTTAATTTTGAAGATAAATGGTGTACATATAAAAGTATCACTGTCATAAAAGATAATAAATATTGAAAATGAAAATAGATATACTAAATTTTAAAATTTATGAAAAATAACAATGAAATAATAAGTGTTTTTTCACGACCCCTACCCAAAAGGTTTACCCCTCCTAAGACGGCAATGTGTAGAGAGAGATATTGAGCCCCCTGAGTCCCTCCTCTAGTTTTCCCCAGGATAGAGACTAGCACGGAGGGTATAGTAAACAAACAAATAGGATGCATTACCCTTTAAAATAACACATGAAAAAGATAGAGATAAGTCAGACACCAAACAACTCCAACTTAGACTTCAATATAAAAGAAAACCCATGTACACATATTTAATGACATGAAAGAATTAATTCAATTGAAAGGGAAACCAAAAAGTACAAAAATAAAGTTAAAAATGACAACAACCACAAATCTAGAACAACACCCGCTATATAAGATAGAAGAATCTAGAATGATCTATATCCAGCCCCATGTGACCGAAAAAATAGGTTATAAATACGTAGGTTGTGTATAACAGTATACTCAGCAGGATCATCCCCAAATTCCCTCATGGAACTGTAAATAATGCATAATAAAGCACAGTGACCAACAAGTGAAACTAACCTATCCCTTAAAAAGGTAAACTATGTTCCCTAACTCACCATGGATACTCTCACCATGTATTGCGTACAATAATATATAATCTAATAATTAATATCAAGGGTACCCCTCTACTACTTCCCCAATGGATTTACACATTTTTACAATGTCGCACCTCTTAAAAAACCTTCTCCAAAGTGGCTTTCCCACAGACACCAAGGTTGAGTACCACAACATGCACATCATGCATCACAACCACCACATCCATGTAACCAAGCTAACTAAGTAGTTTCAAGGAATCATCATAGCTCATATGCATGTATCATACATCAGTTATTACACCTGAATTCATTTTAGCCTGTATAGTAAGTATGAATCTTCAATCCATCACTACCTATACACATTACTCCTATAGTTTTCCCTGGGAAATTATATCCAAAATATATGTTTGTGAATAGACACATTCTATTACAACCCTCTACACACATATATAGAGAAAAATATCTCTTTTTCCTACCACCACTTGTAACTACCATGAGAATTGTGTGGGGCCAAAGGGGGTAGACAAGCATCCATCTTCCTAAAGAAATGTGGGGTAAAACACCCCCTAGGCTTATAATCCATGAGGTGTCATTTTTTCTAAATTAATGGGTGTAGTAGAGTATAAAAATACAAAATGTATAGAGTATACAATAGATCACAACCACACTATGGGTGCAACCTTTTCATAGAATCAATTGCAGTAAACATTTCTCAGACTCTTGGATTCGACTACAATGAAAGGGAATCTTATATGCACACAAATATTTAAAGATATTTATTATACTACTTCATTCAAATTTTTTCAATTTCACTTTATGTTAATATGTTCCTTAAACAATAAATAACAGTATTCAAATCCACATTATGTTTTCCTACCTTCCCAACCAAGATCCACAGTTCCTTTAAATTGAAACCTCATAATTGTGTCCCAGAAAGCTCCAACTCCATGGGTTAACATTATTTATTCAATAATTTATTAACATTTTTATTACATTTCCATATTCCTAGTCATTCTATGAATTAAATATATGCTACCAAGAACAAGGGGAATCAATAATGTGAGTATATAAACTACCTGTCAAGCCATTTCCACTTATAGTATTACTGTATTCACATCCTCCCTCAAGATGCTGAACATGAAAAGCGCATTCCATGGCCCACAAGTTTTCCCTTATTTTTTAGAGGATATAAATACCAAATTCCTTTAAAATTGGTTAACTAATAGAATTAAAACAACCAATAATATTCCTCAAGCATCCAACATTCATATACAACCTATTTCATCAACTCTGTTTTCCTCCCTGACTCTCACATGCATAAACAAATGCATCTCGCCACTCTATGCCTCAACTATTTCCACAACAGATGGGCCTCCCTATCCCCACACATCAGAACATCCATTCAGGATCACATCCAAACTCAAGAACAAGGAAAAAAATTACATCCACTCTGCTTATATCTCTTAAACAAGGCCTTTATCCGTCACAGATAATGATCACTTATGGCCCTAAGAAGAATTCTCTTAGACATTACAAGAAATAGGGGTCACTGATAGCCCTTACAAGAATTAAATTCTACAAAAAACCGGTTATTTAATACATCATGAATTATAAGATTCATTTAAATCTTCATAACTTCATCCATTCAATTATCAATAACTTTCGACAGCAAAAACTAGATTTAAAATATGCCTCTTTATCATTATTGAATTAATTTACAATTAATAACAGCTTTAATTTATTTTAAAATTTCCATCAAGAAAGATAGGTTAGACAAATAAAGCATATATATCATGCAATCTTTCAAAACAAGAGGCATAACATTTGATTGTTACCAAATTATTTTTTAGGTTCAAATATTTATTATTTCAATTCAATTGTGAACCTAGGGGCTAAAACATTATAACTCTACAGATGCATTTTAGATAATATAGAAACCTTGAATACTCTACCACAAAAGGTTTTTATGCTCTTTTAATGAGAAAAATCAACCAAAACAGATCCTGATCACCTCTACTAGAGGGCGGCATCCACCCGATGATGTAGAGATTCCACCAAAGCATCCAAAACCTAAGAAAAATCCCTTATGAACAAGGAGATAGAAATCCATAAAAGGGATAGAAAAAATATAAGGAAATGAACCTAGAAATTTAAGGAAGATCATACCTTAAAAATTATATTTATTGAGACAACATGGTTTCACAAAATACTAGGGGTGCACATGTAGAAGGAAGAGACTCTAAGAAGACATGACCCCATGCTGCAAAACTGTGCAAGAATTATAAAATAAGTAAATAATGGTTTGACCATCTTTCATCATTGAACAATAAGGATGAAAAAGGGGGGAAGATATATCACCTCTTTCTAATATTTATCGGAGTAGCGATTTAAGATACATTGGATGTTCCATTATAAGAGGATATCATTAAACCACGCGGTTTGACTATGAAAACTAATCTCAGGCCGTAAAAAATTAATAATGGAGTTATGGGATTTGACCTGGCCTTAAATCCCATAAAACAATGATTTTGATGCATTTTCCATCAACAAAAACATTAAATGGTTGAATCTGGGAAATATGAAAAAATATGGAAATTTGATAATGGAAATGAAGTAGTTCGGGAAACATTGTTCATGACACCATTAGTTGTCCCACCATTCTATAAACACTGTAGACTTACTATTCTCAAATAACTAAATACCATCAATTCTAAAAACCCTGGAGACCAACCATTATGTCTCACCATTCTAGAAACACTGTAGACCTACCATTATATGTATCACCATTATAGAAACTCTATAGACCTACCAGTCTCGAAAAACATTAGAACTATTTTTAAAAAAACTATATATCTACCATTCTGGAAACATTGTATATATATCTCTAGATGTATCACAGTTTCTAAAACTCTTCAAAATTACCGTTATGGAAACACAGTTCACAGAACTGGAAATTTGGAAATGTGTTGGGGATTAGTCACCTTGACCACCCAATGCACCTCAAACACCAGATCTAATCATGTTATTAGAGAATATAGGTCTGTCCCATTACATCATACACCTCTCAAAAAATTATTGTCCTAGAGAATAATAAAAAACCCAGATATAAAACAGGTAAAGGGTTCAGAGAAACGACTCTTTGAGATACCTATCAAGGGACTCACTAAGAAATGATCTCAACTACTTACAAAGGGAACATGAAAAAACACCCCAAGATCACAACCAGCATCTAAACTATCTCTTAAGGTTCATTCCTCTCAATATAGGGAAATCCTAATAAATTAACAAAATAAATCCATCTTGTGACAAGAAATGATTTAAAAGCACAAAACGAACGCCATTATAAAAAAAGAGAAAAAAATCAAATTGATTGGAGTATTGAGCATCTATCATGGAATTAAGTTCCCATGTACTCTTCTCAATGCCACGGTTCCTCCTCAATATATGAACTAATAGAATAGAACACTCGCACAACACCTCCTCCTTGTGGTCCAAGATTTCCAAATGCCACTCCTTGAAGTTTCTATCATTGTCGACATTAATATCACTACAATAAATGACATGAGAGTCGTTCTGAAGAGAACGATGGATATACAACACATAAAAAACATTTTCTTTCTAGATCATCCTCGGTGTTAGTTCTATAAGATATTATATGGATCCAACATGAGCCAAAACCTCATAAGGCCCATCAAAATGGGGAGAAAGCTTACTCCCATGAAAAAACTATTGCTACCCATGAAATGGTGTCACCTTCAGAAAAAAAGATCCCCAAAAACGAACTCTAAAGTACTCCACATTTTATTAGAATACGACTTCTAACAATCCTACATTACCTTCTTCCTCTAATGAATTACCTGAATCATCTCTGTCATGTTCTGTACCAGTTCCAGTGTTTTAATTGATGACTCTCCAACCCTAGTCTAGACTAAAAGAGAATGTATTCCTTGTCTTGTGGAGTGCTTGGACAACCGTAGGTTAACATCCTTCTCGACATTGTAGTAGATCATGGAGGTTGTACTTCAGCTCCCGCACGATAGTGAACCAGGACCAGACGGTTTCTTGGGTGCTTTCTATAAGGAGTCATGGTGGATTTTCGGTCCACAAGTTGTGGAAGTGATCGCTGGGGGTCCCTTGAATAGAATGACATGTGCCTCTAGAATTGTGCTTATCCCAAAACAAAATGATCCCACGGATTCTGGGAACTATCGGCCTACTTGTCTATACAATGTCTCATAGAAAATACTCTCATCACTTATTGCATCCCGGGTGAGAAAATTTATTCTGGGACTGGTTTCGAAGGAACAAGATGGATTCATAAGAGGTCAAAGCATCCAAGGGGTAGTCTGAATTTCAAGTGATCTTGTTAATTATATCAATATAATGTCAATCAGATCAAATGTGAATTTTCAAGTCGACATGGACAAGGCCTACAACGAAATGGAATGGAGCTTCGTTGTTCGGGCGCTGTGCAAGTATAGATTTCAGGAGTGGTTTTGTGACACGTGGTTCAGATGCTTCACATCTCCTTGGATAACTATCTCATTGCTGGGGATGTTCTTCAGATTCTTCAAGATGGTTTGCGGGGTGTGGCAGGGGAATCCCTTATCCCCAAGCATCTTCATCTTGGCACAGGAGCTCTTATCTTGCAATCTCTACAAGGGATGAGAGACTGGTACGCTGGGGCAGTACCATAGCAACGGAAGAATGGAGAGTTTGTCTCATATGATGTTTCAAGATGACTTACTAATTTTCACCAATGGAAGGGGGGGTCTTGGACTAATCTCATGGTAATTCTCAATACATATGGTTGGTTGAGTGGATAGCAGGTGAATATTTCAAAAATCCATGTATTCATCTCAAATAGATGTACTCGGGGGCATTGTGGGGGCATTTAAGTGATTATGGGATCTCGGAAAAAACTGATGCTGATTCTTTATCCGGGTGTCCCACTCTATCCCAGAAACATTTTTGTGTCACAATTTGAGGATATTACCAACCGGATGGTGGGGAGGTTCAAAAACTGGATGAAAAAGTTCTTATCGTTTGGTGGGAGGGTAACAATGGTTAATAGTATCTTGACGTCCATCCCAATGCACATTTTTTCGCTGCTCAATCCACCCAAAGGGGTTGTCACGCGCATAGAAATCATCATCAGTACTTTTTTTTGGGATGCCAATCAGGGGGGCCACTTCCATTGGGCCTCCTAGCAGCTCATGGCCAAACCAGTTTCGGAGGGAGGGGTGGGCCTGCGGAACATCGAAGATGCTATTCATGGTCTGCAGGGCTGTCTCTCTTGGGATATCATCACGGGGAAGTCCCTATGGGTTGGGTTTTTTAGGAAGCGCTATGGGATGAAAGGGGGAAGCTTCAACGGGTAGGGTCTCTAGGGATCGAAGTTGGAAAAGTGTATGGCTTCACTTATTGAGGAAATCTCCGGTTCTGTCAGGTGGATCATTGGTAGAGGGGATGTGCGAATCTGGAAGGACAACATGGCTGGGACGGAGTTAGAATATCCCGACTGTCCTCTCTCGGAGATCTCCATCAAGGAAGCCAGGGGGCATCATGGCTTCGCCCAGTCGATTCTCACCACTACTTGAAAATAGACATATGCACACGGTTTTGGGAAAAACCATGGGTATAGGGGTGCCTTATACCCACGGTTTAAGAAAAATGTGGGTATATGTATAGTGGGGGGGGGGGGTCCTATACCCACGGTTCAGGAAAACCGTGGGTATTGGTCACCTATACCCACGGTTATAGAAAAACGATGGGGATAGTGTTTTTTTCGAAGGCCTATACCCACGGTTTTTGAAAACCCGTGGGGATAAAATATTTTTTGAAGCCCTATACCCATAGTTTTTTAGAACCGTGGGGATAGGTCACCCAAATTATGGCGGAAAAAAAGGCGCGGGAAAACCAAAATGATTTAGCGGGAAAATTTATACCCATGATTTTAACTAATATATATAAGATGATAAAAATTTAAAAACAAATAAAATATGCGGCTTGGTTGGTTATGTGATGAGAATTTGTTGCAGTGGTTGTGGTATCAAATATCGCTGAATTTATTTTTTTTAATACAGACATTGGGATTATTTTATTATTAAAAATACAGATTGGTATATGCAAAGTTGAGTTTTCTTAGTTGGTTAAGCCCTAGATTGGTGGAAGTATGCTGCATCAGACGTGGGTTCGAAACCCGCCTGCTTAATTTTTTCATAATATGGTCAAAGATTAATATATATTTAGAAATATAGATATATATTCTTGTAAATAAGTTTGCTGAAGTAGCGATGTCTGTTGGATTAATCCCTCAGGTTGCGGGTTGGTGCGGGTTCAAGACCTAGTGGCTGTATATTTTTTCCCACGGTTTAACCATGGGAAGAATGGTTTGACAACGTGGAGGATGGTTTGACACGGCGGAAAAAAAGATATCCTCACGGTTTATCAAAGCGTGGGGATAGGGTAAGACCCCTATAATAACGTCACTCTGCCCCATGGTTCCCAAAACTATGGGTATACCCAATAGCCACGATTTTGGGGGCTATACCCACGGTTTTGAACCGTGGGTATAAGTAGTTTTCCTAGTAGTGCACATCTGAACAGCTCATGCGCATTGAGGAGGTTGTGATGTACGAGGAAGTCTACAGATGCTTATTCATAGGTTCCTCATCTGGGAAATTCAATATGAAGGACTACAAGAGTTTTTTGCCGGAGGATAGATTTCAGGACGAGTGGGCGGACAAGGTGTAGAGCAACGGCATCCCCACGAACTCGAACTTCCACATGTGGCGCATTAAGAACAGAGCCCTACTGATTGATGATAACGTGCGATGTAGGGGAATTTCCATGGCATCGCAGTGCTGTTGGTGAGAGATTCCTTAGATGGAAACAATCAAACATATCTTTTCTAGAGCTGCTGGGCAGTGTTCCTCTGGTTGCTTTTTTCTCCCTGTCCCAACTTTGATAACTACCTGGGCTCGCTTCAGGGGTTCCTGGGCATATGGTTCCATGGAACAGATGGGAGGACAATGAAATGCAGGGTGTGGAAAGTCATCCTCATCTCTCTGTGATGGACACTTTGGGAGGCCCAAAACTATGTTAGGCATGGTAGCAGGAGGTCACATGTGTTCCTCCAAATGAGGGTCAAGTCACTTATCCTCGAACTCAGGTTGCTTCTCAAGGAGGTCAAGATTTTTTATATGACATGCAGCCTGCCCATTCTCCCTCCCTCTTCATCAAGGAAGGAGGGATGCTGGATCAAATGGAATCCACCCGCGGGTGGCATGAAACTTACCGTTGCTGGCTCCCTCATGGAGGGTATGATGAGGGGCGGTGGAGTTCTCTGTGACTCCCAAGGATCAGTTCTTCTAGGGTTCATCACATTTTACAGTCCGGGCACTTCGTTAGGTGCAGAGGTTCGGGCCCTTAGTTCCAGTATCCGCCTTTGCAGGGACAATGGTGTTGTGGTGATGGCTTATGAGTCAGACTCTGAGGTTCTTGTTAGTTCTATTCCGGGATGACAGGAGGTGCCTTGGCATTATGCGTACTTAGTTAGAAGGTGTTTTGAGGGGACTCTCTCTGGAAAGCAGATGCATCATATATGTAGTGAGGCCAACTTTGCGGCCAACTCGCTTGCCATGATGGGGTGTGAGGACTCCCCGATGATCATCTACGACGGTTTAGGCTCGCTTCCTCCTAATTGTAGGAGGGTGATCCAAGAGGATGAACACGACTTACATAATTCCCCCCCCTGAATGAATGATGTTTTGTTTGTGATTATTTTAATAAAAAATGAATTTTGAGAATCTAATATATCCCATATAGCATCATGTTATCCCTGAGGTAGAGGTAAACTAGTAGAAAAGTCCATTGATATGTCCTCCCACTTCCAATGAAGAACATATAATAGCTAGAGAAAACCACAAGGGAAATGGTGCCCGACCATCACCTTCTAGAAGACCAAACTATGAGACAAAACCTCTGCAACTGCATGCTTCATCCCAAACCACCAAACCTGAATCCTCATGGATCGATACATCTCTATCCCGCCAGGATGCACTTCTAATGGTGAACTATGGAACTCTCTTTGAATCCTTTCTCGCATCGCCAAAAGATTTAATATCATTCCCTAATAAAATACACATTTTTATTTATTATTATACCTATCAAAAAGGGAATCAGCACAAAAAAATCAATCTATCATGAACTCCACCTCTAGATCCTCCAACTAGAAATCTTCCACCTAGTACACCGTAGATG
Organism: Viscum album; assembly: GCA_963277665.1. Classification (NCBI taxonomy): domain Eukaryota; kingdom Viridiplantae; phylum Streptophyta; class Magnoliopsida; order Santalales; family Viscaceae; genus Viscum; species Viscum album. Next base: position 1,020,829,953 of record OY728138.1, on the reverse strand, counting down.
ACTAAACCATTATCTAAAAAAGAAAATATCTTCCCCCAAACTTCTCCTGTATCCTTAAAAAATGTTCACTATTCTTCCATCACCCTCTAGGAATCACCGTATTCATGCACTTCATCACTACGTGACTTCATTTTTAGTGCTTCATCGTCAACATTTCCCTTTCAAAGTGTATACAATATTGTGAAGATGTATTCTTGTAAAGAATCCATCCATTAATCCTTCCAAAAGTCCAAATGACATTGGGAGAAAACATAACGCAAGATCTTATGGTTGGTGGAAACCACAATGTGATCTCTAATGGGGAAATGTCTCAACAACATCAGTGAAAACCCCATAGATGCCAACTCGAAATCATGGGTGGAATCGTTATGTTCATGGATATAGAACTACTAAAACCCATAAGAAATGACTGATCTCTGTTTCATCTGAGCACAACCTATCATCATTTCTGAAGCATTGCAGAAAACATATAATTGAACTCCCTATACTAGAATACAAAGAAATATAGCATTTAACAAGTTCTCCTTCGAATACTCAAATGATTCATTTCTATGATAAGTCAATATGAACAACATATCCTTCTTGTTCAATGCTTTTATAGGAGTTTCATCTCAATATAAATCGGTTACGAACCTCTTGTAGTCTTCTAATAGACCATGGAAACATTGCACCTCATCTATTTTCATGGGTAATACCAAAGACACAAATGATTCTATCATTGATATATCCATAGATACTCTCTACTAGGAAACAACATGCCCTATGAAACGGACACCTTGATCCCTAAAATCACACATCAACAACTCTCCAAACAATTGTGGTTGATTAAGAACTTCTAAAATGGCATGTCGATTCTCTACATGGTCCACCTCAGACATGGGGTACATAGGTATGTCATCAATTAAAACAACCATGAACATATCTAGGTACTCATAGAATACAAAGTTCAATAATCCCATAAACATAGTCTGAGAATTAGTAACCCTGAATGGAATTTCAAAAAACATGTAATTATCATGCTGAAAACAGATTGAAGTCTTCGGGGTATCATCTTCATTCACACACAGATGATGATATCTTAACTGTAAGATGATCATTGATATCCAAACTGATCCCTTCAGTTGATCAAATAAATCATCAATCCGTAGAAGTGGATAGTGATTGTAACATACCAAGTAAGTAATGAATAATAGATATTTTTATCTATGTCTATTAATGAATTATATAGTGTTTTAGAGGCTTAAAATGAAAATAAATCCAATCTTAAGCATGGAATACAGTAATATTTTTTAAAAGATTGTTTTACTTCCTTTTGATGGAAAACCATTTTTTAAATCTATCTTTTGATAATTTTATATGCTATATTTGTCAAAATAAACTTATTCTTTATTATTGGGACATCAAAATTTACTTTGTGTGATGTTTTGGTATTTTTCTGACAATGTTCATTTTTTAATGAATAGTGAAAAATAATGCATTTTACATCAAAAATGCTTTTTAATCTAATTAATTTATATGATTAGATTATCTTTTGAATTGGTATTAAAGTGTAATCTGAATATAATTTTACCATTTAATCCAATGGTGGTCATTGGAATCAAATTCACTTTGAAATTGGACTTAAACTGGTGTCAATCTTTTGATACTAATTGTTTCATAAAAACACGCTATTTGTCATGACAGTGGGAATTAATTATTAAATTAATTAATGTGACTTATATTTTTTGAATATTTTAAAATATACTTCATTTTTGAAATAGGAATAACAAATATAGCTTAGGGAGAAGTTTTGGTAATTTTCTGAAAAAACTTCAATTTTTGATGAATAGTGAAACCACTAAGTGGTACTTATAAAAACTGATTTTTCCGTTTAAATGAAATTTTTCCATCATTGTGTTTTGAATTTCAAAAATCCGACATACATGGTTTTCATTAAGAAGTAAAATGTGGTTCAATGGGATTAAAATAATTTTTGGTGAATAGTAACTTATTAAGTTCTTAATCGCGATTAGAGGTAATTAGTGTAGTTTAAGGAAAAAATAATGCTTTAATAAAATGAGATGAGCTGGAAACATGTCTTACCCTCATTGGTTGTGACATTTCCGACCAAGACAAGCCATGGGTCAACTTGGGGACCCCATGGAGCCACTTTGGATGGGAAATGACATAAATAACTTTTTATTTAATGTTAAAGTAAAAATGACACAAACATGAGTTATTTTACTAAAACAATTTTTACATGGGGTTATACAAGTCATATTTTTGACTATAAATATTCATTAGAAAGATAAAACGATTTCCTACATCATAGTTGTTTTTTTATAATTTTTAGACATTAAATAAAGTAAATTATTTATGACATCATGATGATGCACTGATGACCTTATTATTTAACGATTTAAATAAAATGGAAAGATAATGTAAAATCTAAACCTACACATGGCCAAAACCAATTGGATGAGTGGATTTCGAAACCTTATCACCTTATACTCGAATTATATCAATGTGAGACCTTTTGAATCCGAAATCATTTTAAAATAAAGTAACTTATCTTTACTTTCCAAGAGTGCCCCTCCTCTCCTCTTATAAAACGCCCCCACCTCTACCTCCTTACCCACACTTCCAAAGACTTTGGCTCGGCCAAAACCTTCCCATATTGTCTCTCCACTTCCCTATCTTACTCCTTGAAGCCTCACTTTGTGCAGAAGTCATCCCTAGGAACCTTTGAGCTCAAACCAAAGGGAGTTACCCGATTTTAAGGTAATGTCTTCTTTTGAGTCCTTTTGTTTTATTTTGCTTCTCCAACCCCCTAAACTCTTTTTATTCATTTCTTTTGTAACAACTACAGTATCCTCAATATACTAGGATGTTGTTATAATAAGGATTCGAGATACACTTACACACACCTACATCTAATGGTTAACGATCATACTGTTTCCGTGGATGGTGAATTTATGCCTCCCGAAACGATGATTGTTCAACATTATTTTAACACCTTCAAAGGTGGTCATTAAGATGTCACTATATTTATATATGATATATAATATGTTTATGTTTTCCTTAAGATTCTGTATTTTTCTTTTTGGTCATAACTTTATGGTTTCCATTATGGGTAAACGCGATATCTTCATTTAAGGAAGTGCGGACTACCGCCCCCTCAAAGTGATTTGATTCGTTAAATACCATATGTGGGACGTATAAAGGATGGAACTATGATATTATATATGATATTATACTGTAATTATAATATACCTTTATATAATTATGATTCCATTCAATAAAATACGAAATAGAAATGAAAGTAGCATTCATGCGTACGTACGGCTTACCGTCTCCATGAACGGTGCATTTCATTTCTTACCTCATAATGATTATGTAATATTATAAATGCATGAATGTACTGGATATATATGACATATATGATATCTAAATCATGAATACCATTCTGGATATAATGGATACATGAACAACTTGTAATTATAAAGGGTTTATTTTTGACTCAAGTACCAATGATCGTTAAAATGACCGTTATTAACTTAAATAATTACATAGTGTTCATGACATTGTAATAAGTGATATAAAAGGAATAATTAACTTGAAAAAGGTTCTTAATAAAGTAGAAATTAACTCAAGTTTATTATTCAGGACATTAAAGAACGATCGAGTCAACTCGGACCCGAGGTATGGGACTTCGTCTCAATTTCCTTTTATTGAGGCATATTTTGTTTTATACACAACCTTCTTTTATACGGTGTATAAACCCCTGTGACTTTTAAGTTTATTCAAAAGGAATATTTTAATACGAAGCGTTTACTAAATGACAAAAAGGAATGTTTTTGTCGTACGTATGCGGCGACAACGACTTCTCCGCCGCTGTGATCATTATTTGAGTTTCGGCTTCCTCTATAAGCAATACCGTTTTTTTAAAGGAAAAATAAATACCATGTTTTACTTTTATTTTATTTTGGTATTGAAAATGGTTTTCATAATGTTTTTATTATATCAATGTGTTGTATTGATATCTTGTGATTGAAATGTGAAAATGTTATGTTTCCTTTATGCATGTTTTATGTGATACGATTATGTTATGGTTCTTGGGCATTATTATGAAGACGGGTGGTTCCGTGATAAACTAAGGGCGGGTGAGCCCGATATAGCTCTCCAATGCATTGGGTAACGCAAAGGAGTGAAACGTTAAGGTTTCTCCGAAGAGATTTAGGGAATATACTGTGATGGGTATTCCAAACGTAACCAAGAGGGTTACTCCCTATGTAAGAATATTATGAATGCCTCAAGTTACCTTTATGTCTTATGATTTCTATGATTTATTCATGATATGATGAGGTATGTTGAATTGCTTATGTTTTATGGGTAAAGTATGATTTCATTCTTATATATATATGTACCAATGTTTCCTTTCAATATTTTTATATCCCTTACTGAGCTTTTTATGCTCATCCTAAGTTTTTTTGAAATGTTTTCCACAGGTCAAGGGAAAGGTACATGATATGATGATAGTGTCAAGGAAGTGTCAAGAAAGAATCCATGTTTTATTTTAAATATGTTTCCATTGAAGGGAAATAAGAATATTATCTTTATGTAACCACTTTGTTTATATGTGGAATGTAATGCAATTTTTATGATCTAATTCTCTAAAACTCTAAACCTGAAAAGATCCTCAATGTGTAATCTTGTAATAACTCAAGATTAAGTATGGTTTAAGGTTGGGGCCTTATAGTTGGTATCAGAGGTCGGTTTAGATAACATTAGGAGTTTGAAATCTATTAAATGATTATCCAGAAATAGTTTTTTTGAAATAGAATTTGAAGATTACCATGTTTCTTCATCTAAGACATGTTTGTTCAGAATGGTTTTCCGCAGAGGAAACAGGGAAGCAGTGTTAGGAAGGCATACATAAGGAAATAACCTTTCGAATCAGCATCCTGAGATTGTCGGAATTTGAACAGAACAGTTTGTTGCAGTAATGGCGCAGTTGACTCAAGCGATAAATTGAAGTGGTATCCAGACACGAGATCAGCCAGATCAATCGCAGAGGAACATGTCAGTGGTGGAACATTTCATGAGGCAACATCCCCCATCATTCAGAGGATCATCTGACCCTGTGTTAGCTGAAGGGTGGATTAAAGCACTGGAGAAGATTTTCGACGTCATGGGGTGTTCAGACAATCAAAAGGTTAGTCTTTCGATTTACCGTTTGGAGGGTGAAGCAGATCAGTGGTGGTCGATGGTTAAAAATATTAGGGACGCTGATGAGATTGATGCTCTCGACTGGGATGAATTCAAAGGTATGTTTCTTGAGAAGTATTTTCCTAAGTCTGTTTGACTTAGGATGGAAAAGCAATTCTTGGAATTGAGGCAAGAGGAAGACTCCGTGGCTACCTATGAAGAAAGGTTCACTCGATTGGAAAGGTATGCTCCAAATTTTATCCAAGACCTTGATAGTAAAATCAATCGTTTTTACTCAGGATTAAAGCCAAAATATCGAAGGGCATTAGCTTCTCGTGAGTTTAAAAGTTATGAAAAGCTTGTTCGATATGCTGAGAAGGTGGAAATGGAGTTTGTTGATGATCAAGTGTTCTATAACAACCAACAGAAGAAGATACCGAGGTGGCAGGTGAAAGGTAAGAATTCTTAAAAATAGTCTGATGGTAAGAAAACTAAGTTTCCAGTTTGTGATAAATGTGGAAAAAGGCATGCTGGGGAATGTCTTCTGAATTCTGGAAAGTGATACCAATGTGGTAAGATGAGACATAAGGCTCGTGATTGCACTGAAAAGGATCAAGGTGAAGGTAAGACCAAATTTGATTTTCAGTTAGGGAAATGTTATAAGTGTAATGAGATGGGTCACTATTCAAATGAGTGTCCAACAAAGAGCTTGAGTGATGGGAAGCAGTTAGAATACAAGCTGAAAGGGGTGGTGAAATCCTTTGCAACTACTTCAGCAGATGTCGGGCCATCAAATGAAGTTGTATCAGGTACTTTTTTTTTTCAGATTATGCCAGTGTGTTGTTTGATTCGGGTTTTACACATTCTTTCATCTCTGAAACCTTTTCTAGTAAAATGGGAATACCATCTCAAGAAATGACTCATGAACATTTGGTAAAAACACCTGGGGGGAATGTTGAGGCAAAAAGAATTTATAATATTCTTCCTATCCTTATCTGTGGAAAGAACCTACTTGAAAACCTTATTTTTCTACCTCTAGTAGAGTTTGATGTTATCCTGGGTATAGATTGGCTCTCTATTTACCATACTAAGATTGACTGTAGAGCTAAAGAAGTTTCTTTTCAGAAAGACTTACATTTTGTGTACAAGAATGAACCCTTACTTTTGATAACTTATCAAGAGGCCGAGAAACTTGTAAAAGATGGAAATGAATGTTACCTTGCACACATCGTTGAAAATAATGGAACTGTTCATATTAATGATGTGCTAGTGGTAAATCAGTATCCTGATGTTTTTCCTGATGAGTTTCCTGGAATAATACCAGATCGGGAAGTTGAGTTTACTGTTGACTTAGTTCCTGATGCTAAGCCAATTTCAAAACCCCCTTATCGAATGGCCCAAATTGAACTTTTAGAGTCGAAGGAGCAATTGCATGATTTATTAGAGAAAGGTTTCATTCAACCTAGAACATCGCCATGGGGAGCTCCTGTTTTATTTATTAAAAAGAAAGATGGTTCAATGATAATTTTCATTGATTATAGAGCCTTGAATAACATCACTGTTAAGAACAAATATCCTTTGCCTCATATCGATGATTTGTTTGATCAGATCCAGGGAGCTCAATATTTTTCAAATATTGACTTGAGGTCGGGGTACCATCAGCTGAAGGTAAAGGAAGCAGACGTTCCGAAGACTGCGTTTCGTACAAGATATGGCCATTATGAATTTGTAGTAATGCCTTTTGGGCTAACCAATGCACCTATTGTATTCATGGACTTAATGAATAGAATTTTCCATGAGTTCTTGGATAAGTTTTTGGTGGTTTTCATTGATGATATTTTGGTGTTTTCTAAAAGTAAAGAGGATCATGAAAGACATTTAAGGGTTATCTTTCAAACCTTAAAAGAAAAAAAATTGTATGGGAAATTCCGCAAGTGTGATTTTTGGTTGCAACAAATTTCATTCCTTGGTCACATTGTTTCTAAAGATGGGATAACTGTTGATCCTGCAAAAACAAAATTTGTGGGAGACTGGCCAAGACCCACAAATGTAACTGAGATTCGTAGCTTCCTTGGTTTGGTAGGATATAACCGAAGGTTTGTTAGAAATTTTTCACGGTTATCTCGTCTAATGACTAAGATAACTTGGAAGGGAGTTAAGTTTATCTAGACAAAAGAATATGATGATTGTTTTCATGAATTGAAAAGAAGATTAGTGAATGATCCAGTTTTGGCACTACCTTCCAGGAATGGTGAGTTTGTTATCTACAGTGATGCTTCATTGAAAGGACTTGGTTGCGTCCTAATGCAGAATGATCAGGTAATTTCTTATGCTTCACGACAGTTGAAAACTCATGAGGTAAATTACCCTACACATGATTTGGAATTATCTACTGTTGTTTTTGCTTTAGAAATTTGGAGGCATCATTTTTATGGAGTAAAGTGTGAAATATATACCGATCATAAAATTTTAAAGTATATATTCACTCAAAAATAATTGAACATGAGACAAAGGATATGGCTAGAATTATCAAGGATTATGATTGTACAATTCATTACCATCCGGGAAAAGCAAATGAAGTTGCTGATGCTTTGAGTCGAAAAAGTAATGCTTCATTAGCAATGTTGCAGTTGGAACGTGATCCTTTGGTTAAGGATTTGATGAACTTTGGCATAGAAGTTGTTGGTGTAGGAAGTTCTTCTGTTTTGTTTCAGGTATCAGTGAGATCATCTCTATCCGATAGAATCAAGCAAGCATAGAAGCAAGACAGTGAGTTTCAGAAAAAGGTAGAGCTGGTTCAGAAAGGTAAGTTGCCTGAATTCAACATGGATAGTGATTGTGTTTTGAGATTTGGGAAGAGATTGTGTGTGCCTTGTGATTCACAGTTGAAGAGAGAGTTTTTATGTGAAGCTCATAGTTCTCTGTTTTCAATTAATCCTGGCAGTACTAAGATGTACAGAGATCTTCGGGAGTATTACTGGTGGGATGGAATGAAAAAAGATATTGTTGATTTTACTGTGAAGTGTTTGACTTGTCAGCAGGTTAAAGAAGAGCGGAAGTTACCAAAAGGGATGCTTCAGCCTTTACCAATGCCAGAGAGGAAATTGGAGAATATATCCATGGACTTTGTTGGGGGATTACCGAAGACATCTCGAGGTAATAATGCAATCTGGGTTATTGTTGATCGCTTGACCAAATCTGCTCATTTCCTTGCTATACGAGATACTGTTTCCCTAGATCAACTTTCCCGTTTGTATCTTAAAGAGATAGTCAGGTTACATGGATTTCCTCTCTCCACTGTATCTGATCCTGATCCCAGGTTCACTTTTAACTTTTGGAAAGGCCTTCAGAAGTCGTTGGGTACTGAATTAAATTTTCGTACAACATTTCATCCTCAATCAGATGGGCAGTTAGAACGAACAATTCAGACCTTGGAGGATATGCTATGTTCTTGCTCTATGGATTATCAGGGAATTTGGGACCAACATCTTTCTTTGGTTGAATTTTCATATAATAACAGTTTTCATTCATGTATACAGATGCACCATTTCAGGAATTATATGGGAAGCGGTGTCGAACTCCAGCTTTCTGGGATGAAGTGGGTGAAAGGAAGTTAATGGGACCAGAATTGGTAGAATATATGGAAGAAAAAGTTCAGATGATTCAGAAACACATGAGAACAGTTCAGAGCAGGCAGAAGAGTTATGCGGACAACAGGAGGAAGGATCACTCTTTTGAGGTAGGTGATCATGTTTTTCTCAAGGTTTATCCATGGAAAAGTGTGATGAGATTTGGTAAGAAAGGAAATATGATTACAAGGTTTATTGGACCATATGTAATTCTGGAAGGAGTTGGATCAGTTTCATACTGGGTGTCTTTACCTTTGAGTTTATCTCAGGTACACAACGTTTTTCACGTTTCTATGTTGATAAAGCATATGCCAGATCCATATCATGTTTTGATTCTAGAGGTAGTTCAGCTGGAAGAGAACCTATATTATGAGGAACAACCGGTCCAGATTCTTGACCACAGGGAGAAAGTGTTATGGAATAAGGTGATTAATCAGGTAAAATTTTTGTGTAAAAACCACATGATGGAAGAGGCAACATGGGAATCTGAAAATGCAATGAGGGATAAATACCCTCACTTATTCGATAATTAAATAAATTGTGGGGACGTAATTTTCTAAAGGGGGGAAGGATGTAACATCCCATGTAAGTAATGAATAATAGATATTTTTATCTATGTCTATTAATGAATTAGATAGTGTTTTAGAGTCTTAAAATGAAAATAAATCCAATCTTAAGAATGGAATACACTAATATTTTTAAAATATTGTTTTACTGCCTTTTGATGGAAAACCATTTATTAAATCTATATTTTGACAATTTTATATTCTATGTTTGTCAAAATAAACTTGTTCTTTATTATTGGGACATCAAAATTTACTTTGTGTGATTTTTTGGTATTTTTCTGACAATGTTCATTTTTTAATTAATAATGAAAAATACTGCATTTTACTTCAAAACTGCCTTTTAATCTAATTAATTTATATGATTATATTATCTTTTGAATTGGTCTTAAAGTGTAATCATGAATATATTTTTACCATTTAATCCAATGGTGGTCATTGGAATCAATTTCACTTTGAAATTGGACTTAAACTGGTGTCAATCTTTTGATACTTATTGTTTCATAAAAACACACTATTTGTCATGACAGCGGGAATTAATTATTAAATTAATTAATGTGACTTATATTTTTTTAATTTTGTAAAATAGACTTCATTTTTGAATTCGGAATAACAAATATAGCTTAGGGTGAATTTTTGGTAATTTTCTGAAAAACTTCAATTTTTGATGAATAGTGAAACCACTAAGTGGTACTTATTAAAACTGATTTTTCTGTTTAAATGAAATTTTTCCATAATTGTGTTTTTAATTTCTAAAATATGATATACATGGTTGTCATTAAGAAGTAAAATGTGGTTTAATGGGATTAAAATAATTTTTTTGTGAATAGTAACTTATTAAGTTCTTAATCGCGATTAGAGGTAATTAGTGTAGTTTAAGGTAAAAATAATGCTTTAATAAAATGAGATGAGTTTGAAACATGTCCTACCCTCATTGGTTGTGTCATGGACGACCAATAGAATCCATGGGTCAACTTGGGGACCCCATGAGGCCACATTGGTTGGGAAATGACATAAATAACTTTTTATTTAATGTTAAAGTAAAAATGACACAAACATGATTTATTTTACAAAAAAAATTTTGCATGGGGTTATACAAGTCATATTTTTGACTATAAATATTCATTATAAATATAAAAGGATTTCCTACATCATCGTTTTTTTATAATTTTTAGACATTAAATAAATTAAATTATATATGACATCATGATGATGCAGCGATGACCTCATTATTTAACGATTTAAATAAAATGGAAAGATAATGTAAAAACTAAAAACTACACATGGAAGAAACCAATTGGACGAGTTGATTTCGAACCCTTATCACCATATCCTCGAATTATATCAATGTGGGACCTTTTTAATCTGAAACTAATTTTAAAATAAAGTAACTTATCTTTACATTCCAAGAGTGCCCCTCCTCTCCTCTTATAAAAGGCCCCCACCTCTACCTCCTTACGCACACTTCCAAAGCCTTTGGATCGGCAAACCCCTGCCAATTTTGTCTCTCCACTTCCCTATCTTACTCATTTAAGCCTCACTTTGGGCAGAAGTCTTCCCATGGAAGCCATTGAGCTCAAACCAAATGGAGTTACCCAATTTTATGGTAATGTCTTCTTTTGAGTCCTTTTGTTTTATTTTGCTTCTCCAACCCCCTAAACTATTTTTATTATTTTATTTTGTAACAACTCTAGTATCCTAAATATACTAGGATGTTCTTATAATAAGGATTCGAGATACACTTACACACACCTACATCTAATGGTCAACGAACATACTGTTTCCGTGGATGGTGAATTTATGCCTCCCGAAATGATGATTGTTCAACATTATTTTAACACCTTCAAAGGTGGCCATTAAGATGTCACTATATTTATATATGATATATAATATGTTTATGTTTTCCTTAAGATTCTGTATTTTTCTTTTTGGTCATACCTTTTTGGTTTTCATTATGTGTAAACGCGATATCTTCATTTAAGGAAGTGCGGACTACCGCCCCCTCAAAGTGATTTGATTCGTTAAATACCATATGTGGGATGTATAAAGGATGGAACTATGATATTATATATGATATTATACTGGAATTATAATATAACTTTATATAATTATGATTCCATTCTATAAAATACGAAATAGAAATGAAAGTAGTGTTCATGGGTACGTACGGCTAACCATCTCCATGAACGGTGCATTTCATTTCTTACCTCTAAATGATTATGTAATATTATAAATTCTTGAATTTACTGGTTATATATGACATATATGATATCTAAATCATGAATACCATTCTGGATATAATGGATACATGAACAACTTGTAATTATAAAGGGTTTATTTTTTACTCAAGTACCAATGATCGTTAAAATTACCGTTATTCACATAATTAATTACATAGTGTTCATGACATGGTAATAAATGATATAAAAGGAATAAGGAACTTGAAAAAGGTTCTTAAGCAAGTATAAATTAACTCAAGTTTATTATTCAGGACATTAAAGAACGATCGAGTCAAGTCGGACCCGAGGTATGGGACTTCGTCTCAATCTCCTTTCATTGAGGCATATTTTGTTTTATACACAACCTTCTTTTATACGGTGTATAAACCCCTTTGACTTTTACGTTTATTCAAAAGGAATATATTTATATGAAGCGTTTACTAAACAACAAAAGGGAATGTTTTTGTCGTACGTATGCGGCGACAACGACTTCTCCGCCGCCGTGACCATTATTTGAGTTTTGGCTTCTTCTACAAGCCATACCGTTTTTTTAACGAAAAATAAATATCATGTTTTACTTTTCTTTTATTTTTGTATTGAAAATGGTTTTCATAATGTTTTTATTATATCAATGTGTTGTATTGATATCTTGTGATTGAAATGTGGAAATTTTATGTTTCCTTTATGCATGTTTTATGTGATACGATTATGTTATGGTTCTTGGGCATTATTATGAAGATGGGTGGTTCCGTGATAAACTAAGGGCGGGTGAGCCCGATATAGCTCTCCAATTCATTGGGTAACGCGAAGGAGTGAAACGTTAAGGTTTCTCCGAAGAGATTTAGGGAATATACTATGATGGGTATTCCAAACGTAACCAAGAGGGTTACTCCCTACGTAAGAATGTTATGAATGCCCCAAGTTACCTTTTTGTCTTATGATTTCTATGATTTATTCATGATATGATGAGGTATGTTGAAGTGCTTATGTTTTATGGGTAAATTATGATTTCATTATTATGTATATATGTACCCGTGTTTCCTTTCCATGTTTTTATATCCCTTACTGATCTTTTTATGCTCATCTCATGTTTTTTTGAAATGTTTTTCATAGGTCAAGGGAAAGGTACATGATATGATGATAGTGTCAAGGAAGTGTAAAGAAAGAATCCATGTTTTATTTTAAATATGTTTCCATTGATGGGAAAGAATAATACTATCTTTATTTAACCACTTTGTTTATATGTGGAATATAATGCAAGTTTTATGATCTAATTCTCTAAAACTCTAAACCCAAAAAGATCCTCAATGTGTAATCTTGTAATAAATCAATATTATGTAAGGTTTAAGGCTGGGGCCTTATAGTGATTCCTCATTGTCACCTTTTTTATGAGACGATAATCTATACAGAACTGCAAACTGACACCATCCTTATTCATGATCAAAACTGGTTCATACCATGGTGTCACACTCGGCCAAAAAAACTGCACTCTAATATACTATCAAGTTGTAGATGTATATCCTGTAATTCAGAAGGGGACATCCTATATGGAGAACTATGGATATGAAATTCTCATCATTGTAGCTCAATCCCAATATCGATCGCTCGTCGAGGGGATATTTCTACAACCTCTTATAGAAAGAAATATGGGTTCTCTTCTAAGACCCTGGGAAAAACCCACTGTTAAACCTATGAATAACATACCATCCTCTCACCCAACATGGATGAAAACGATAGAACATGCCTCTGACCCATCTGTGGGTCAATGTCGCCAACAATCACCACTGGCTCTCCATCAGTATCGAATAACACCACTTGCCTCCCAATGCAATCCATAATAGATTGCACTGAATACAACAAATCCATGACGATGATTAAATCATATGGTTGTATCTGTAAACATAGGAAATCTCCCCAAGAGCAGTGCATCCCCCACACTAGATCATAGACTATACATACATAGAACAAGTCAGACTGACCTCTAATAGTCGTATTCAATGTCAATGTCACTAGAATCCACTCTACCTCAGGTCCCAAATCATTGACATGCGTAGGTGATATAAAGGAGTGTATCATTACTGAATAAAACAAGGCATACACCCATGTTGAAAACAATAAAAGGGTACCATGAACGACATATATATCTCCTAGTGATGACAATGCTAATGAAGGGTGCTGATCAAACACTCCTACACAACCTCTCTACCCCTCATTATGTCCACCACCATGTCTACAATATTCTCTCTAATGAAGGGGAGAATCACATGTTTTTCCCCTTCTTAAGCCATCTACTATCTGCAGATCCAAAGCTAGTTCTACCTTCTAATATTACCTCAGTAGGAACTGCCTCAAAGAAATAACCAGGAGCAGAACACTAGGTCGTGAACTCTCAGTGATGATGACCTCAACCTCCAAAAGAAAAAAACACCTGATACCTTTTCAAATTCATGAGAACCACCACCCCCAGATAAATGAGATATTGAGGACTGATACCTACCCCCAACCAAATGGAAACTCATATTCACTAAAAACTGAGTACACCAGGCCAAAATTCTGCTTCATGAGGAATCATGAAGAATCATCTCTCATGATGATCTAGTTCTCGAAAATGTCCTCTTGAGTACCTATTCCCTCTCCAACACCTTAAGATATGTATTCATCATAAACGTGGCGACCTGGTGCTGGATCTCTGGATGCAAAGCCTCCTCTAAATTACTCATCTTATCCCCTCCATCTAGAAAGAGGTCCAAATAATGTCATAAAAGGTTACTGAAATTTATTTTAAACTCTCACACACTGCAAATCCCTTGTCTAATGATAAGTATCTCATAATGGAGGGACAACTTCATGATCGAAGAACGAAACTCAGATCGAAACTTTTCTCAGAACCCCTCCCACGAGATAGCTGATTCCTTGTGATCCCCGAGGAACAATAACTACCACTGCATTGTTATCCTCGCATAGCATTGTCATGACCAATGACACCCAGTTCTCTTTCGGACCATGAATCTAACTAAAGGATATCTCAAACTCCATAAACTTGAATTCTATTACTGCATATGAAAGGGATCTCTCATACATTTCTAGACTCTAGCTCTAAAATTCTCAAAGTTCCCTCCTCTAAGTGGCATCGTCATCAACCTCTACCCCACATCGATCTGATGGTGCACCCAGCTGGACATGTTCTATGAAATCCTAAAGAGTATGTAAAATAGTATCCATACCTACAAAATATTAAACAGTTAGAGCTCCAAAAAAAAGTAATATGGAAGACTCAATAATAATTAATTAATTGTTTTATTTTTTTCATTTGAGGATAACCTATCCCAAGGTCTACCCATTTAATCATAGGAACAAATAATAATGATGCATGATCATTTCCTAGGTCGCTACCCTACAATTAGTATCACCTCATTTACTAGCAACTATAAACTTAACAGTTCATTCATCAGATCACATGGGGACCTCAATTTCAATGTCTCAACTATACTCCATTGTTTATGTCACATGGTAAACATAACCTACACGGTTTCCCTACCAACCCATGAAACCTCAAATGCGACTAGAATCAATATCTATTATATCCCCAAACTAAATCTCTGAAACTACTCTAGCACCACCCCCTCCCCACTAGGTGTACCACTCATTGACCGGATATCTGAGAAGGGAGATAAGGACCCCCCTGACTCATGCCTTCAGTAGGCCCTGGGATTTCGACTATCACCGATGGTATGGTAAACACACAAATCGGGGGAATTACTCTCCAAGAGAACACCAGAAAAATATGGAGATAAGATTGACATCAACCAATAGTATATGAAATTTTCAAATGGGTTATATTTCTCATTTCAACTATAACATTATGTTGTCGGGTCCTAAGAGAAATAAAATTTATGTCTATAGACTTATTGTGAGAATAGAGACTCACAATATTTAATTTCAAAATTACATGCAATGAAACTACTTAGGGTTTTCATCGTATGATTGTTAGGATTCTATATATATTTATCATACATAGAGAAACATGATAGAGATTCACTTTTATGAGAAAGGAAATATATTCTTTTATATCATGATTAATCTTCCACTATTAAATAACAATAATGTTTCCTTAATATAATTGAAACTATAAAAGGTCTAAAAACTCTATATGAACTAACTCTAGGGATTTAAATATTGAATATTATTTAATTGGGTTATCATTGAATTCGTATTGTTACCCTTCGTCACATGGGTTATGGACTCTATCTTTTGGGAATTCTATTTTATAAATATCATTTACTAATACATTACCTATTATCTTTATATGTGAGTGCGAGTTCCAATGGCCTATTCTCCTATGAAAAATCCATCATTCATTGTGAAATTAACTTAGACAAGAAATATTTTTAGAAAATAATGAATTTGAATCAACAACATAAACAATATATTTTCCCACAGTAGTAAAAACTAAAAGATGTTTAAAATAACAAAAATTACATGGATTATTTTAAAATTTGACATGGTATCTTTCATCATGTATCTATGATATTTTAATGTAATAATATTTTATTTTGTCTAAAAATAATACTTTATAAATTTTTACAGTACCATTGTTTCAAATTTGACTAAGTATAATTATTTTTTCCTTAGTGTTGCCAAGAAAATTAACATAACCACCATACAAATTGATATAGTTATTGATTCTTAGGTGGTACCTAGTCTTTTTTATCCACGATCATGATACAAGAAATTAAAACCGGTACTCTTCAAACAGGTTTCCTACAAAAATGATATAAAAAAATGATTTTGGTGTCCATTTTTATTAGTTCAAACAATGTTACTAATATGATACATAGGGATCCAAAAATGTATCACATGATTCTCATAAATATATTTTTCTCTCTTATATATAAAATATTTGTTATAACATGTGAAATAATAACTACTGAGAGAATGTACATAACCTGAACAAGGAACAATTTTTTTATAGATCATCATATGTCATGCTTTCTATCAAATTCCAGTAGTATATTTAGGAGTGATTTTCATACCTTGTATCTATGTATTGTTTTTTATTTTTTAAAAAATGTTCTATGCCCTTTTAAAATTACACATTTGATATTTAATTTTCATTTTTTTCCTTTAATACATTAAATTATTTTGATTTCCTATAAAAATTATATTTAATCTAAGAAAACCTAGCATGTTTCTTCATTGAACATTAATATTTATCCACATGTTCAGTAATGTTTTCCTCTAGAATAATTTTTTATTCAATTAGATCTTCACAAAAACATATGTTAATTATTATTTTAATTATTCTTGGAAAGAATAAAAATAAATTCTTGGGATATTAAATAAATATTTGACACATCAGATTTGTTTTTCATGAAACAAATTTAAGCTATATCATTTCCACGTTCTCTTCTTGAGTCAAAATTACATGATCTATCCTCACTGGCACTCCATGTTCCTTTTATGGAAATTTTATACCTTTTAAATATGACAACATAATTTTAACTATAATTCAACATGATAAAATCTTCCTTGATTTTTTATTTTCTTTTCCAGTCATATTATGTCACATAAATAGTAGAATAATCCCTTTTCTAATCATTCATCTCATTTCCCTTATTAACATTCATACATCTATAATTGGATTTTACAAATATATCATCTTATAATAGAATTTATATAATATTTCAGATAAATGATATTTTTTCCACACATTCTGAGGATCGTTCATCATAAAATGATCAACATTCATTTATATTTTATTTTGGTTTTATTTAGAATTATTAAAGTTTATTAACATCTATTTTGGTCCACATCCATCATATTTTATTTCATTATAATCATCAATATACATGATAAATTTGAAACCCATATCATTTTTATGAATATTACATATTTCAAACTATTTTCTATTATAAATTTATGTTCCTACTTATATATCTAGTATACATATCAAAAGTTACATTACAACAATAACATCCTGAACCGAGTGTCAAAAAATGATCCCTCATACCAGTCTATCAAATCACCTCTGGCATACCTCTCCATACTCCATAGGATATAGACTTGTTGTAAGGTTTTAATAGATAAATAGTGAGGAAACTATACCCAATTTAATAAAGTTATACAATAATGGAAATAGATAAACAAAAACCAAATGACATAATCAATCAAAAAATTATACCATAACCAATAGAGGCTAGTGTCAAATGATAAACCAAAATAGGAGAATAATATAGAATCTAAATTGGTAGATGTGGCATTCCATATATGTATCATGTTTCAATATGATAAATAAGAAATAAATACACACTAACAACTCTCAAGGTGTTCATGACATCATGTCCAGTTCCCTCACCCATCATCCATCACAACATATCCATGTAACATATGTCTCTTCCATGTATCCTATCCTGTAATCATGAATTCTTCTTAGGCATGGATCAGGAAACTAGAGTAGGGTGTTAGTTCAATGTATTTGGATAAAAAAATGGGGTTTAAGACAATATCTAGTCTATAAAAGTATGTAAAACTATATAATGAATAATTTACAATTAAAAGTAAATAGTTTCCATGATTAATTATTCTTTAGTTAACCACACAATCACATGGTTTCACAGTGACAAACCAAATAGCCCTACCAACATTGGGCCATTCTGGAGTCTAAAATATATCATATTGGGAATAAAAATACATTATAACATGATCTTTCATTTTTTAATTCATTTCACTTTCATATCATGGATACTTTGAACCATAGACCAATTACCAATATGATGGGCCAAAAACATCATATCAATCACCTTATGGATATTTGGTGTATAAGTCCCTATGCCACAACTCATTGTAATCAAATATGTTATTTTTGAATTATCATCCCATATCCCACACTCCTTTCTATCACATACGGGATTTTGAAGCATCGGTCTATCTCCCACACTCAACATAACATACATCACAATATGGAATATATTAGATATTTCACATTATTTAAGATTATGTGCCATTAATATTCTTGTAAAAAATTATCAAAAAACTGTCTCATTTCAATTTTAAATTCAATCAGGGTTCTTCATATTAATCATATTGAATAATATGTACAATTAAATAGTAAGACTGTTATGAACATTTTATCCTCTAAATTATTAAAACATTAAGGTTAATCTATCCATCAAATAATTACCATTAATCAATCAATATAATATTTTGTTATTCAGCAATTAAAAAATCTCAATTTTAAACATCTTAGTAATCACATCATTGAAATAATTATGTGGTTCATTTAACTAATAATCCCAATATTGAATCCAATTTATGAAGTGGCATCCAAATGTGGGAATAAAAATTTTACAATTACATACCAGCAATTCATACTATGTATATGAGAATTAATATTTAAACCTCCCTCCTCAAGGTTGTTGATGGACATTTATAAAATATAAAACTATAATTTGAAGTTGAATAACCAAGATCCCAACATATAAGAATATCTTGAACCTAAAACCTATTATTAGGAAACAATTAAGAATAACTATAACCACCATGAACTATACCGATGAAAAATGGGAATAAAACATTCCACTTAATCAGGAAAAAGATATAGAAAAGAGAGGAATCCACACTAAAAGAGATTATATACCAAAAAAGGTGAAGATCCATCAGATAAATTTTATATTTTTCAATAATATAATAAAATCAGCATTGGAATCTATTGAAGATGTCCCATAACAAAAGAAAAAATGATACGGTCGATCTAAGGTGAATTTGGGTTAATATAGGGTGGTTGAAGAATTTAAAAATAATATTTTGGGGAAATTAATCCCACACAAACTATTTTTTGGCTTGGGGAACACATTTTGGAAAACCATTCACCTTAATCTTGAGCCTCATCTTTTGGGTTCATGGTTTCTACTCAGAGGATGAATAGTTTGAAAAACTATGTGCCAACCACTCAATCCTTACATGTTTGATGTTTCAATGTTTTATTGGGGTAGTTTCTTGGTATATGAAAATTTTGAACTTTACAAGCACTGCTCCTTCTCCATCCAAATTTCTAAACTTCCACCTCAAACATCCCCATGATAAAACCAACAAAAGATATACCAAAAAATGGATGAAACAATACTTTAAATGAGAACAATATATCTTAAAAAATGGTCAACATATTACTATCTCCCCACCAAATTATTGATCATCCACAAATTGTACTCCTAATCATCTATAATATTCAAAGGTAAGAGGTAATTCTAATTATCCCACTTATCCTATTCCCTCTCACATTTTTTCCCTTGATTGAATATATGTTTCCACAGTACATGAACTATCACTATGACTATTCCAAAAAACACATTCATGATGTGATCCACAATAGGTATTGGATTATTTTAAATGGAAACATCAGTATCAACCTCATAAGCATTCACATTGACCACATAAGATGCATCAGGGTGATTCCACCGAATTTTCTTACCATGATAAACATTATACAAAGCACTATAGCTATTTGGAGGTTCCAATCGATACACCACGGGCTTGATTCTATAAATAATATCAAAATCCCCAACAAACCATGGGTTCCAACTTTTACTACCTCTGAATC
This sequence comes from Viscum album, assembly GCA_963277665.1. Classification (NCBI taxonomy): domain Eukaryota; kingdom Viridiplantae; phylum Streptophyta; class Magnoliopsida; order Santalales; family Viscaceae; genus Viscum; species Viscum album. The sequence goes on along the minus strand of OY728138.1, from coordinate 1,020,809,759 downwards.
ATATGGTGACCCAATCTAAACGAAACACAATGATACACTTGATCACACACATTACATTCAAGGGTTATTTCGATCATAATCATCATAAAACATCTACCAACTCTAGTTTGTAGCCATACATTTCCAAATCAGCTAATCCAACTCTAACATCTCTTGCACAAGACTCAACCCTAAAAGCTCTAACTCACCTACCTTCATCTAGAATAGATTTTATCTATATGTTCTATCATAAAGATCATTATATCATTCCATATAAATTGTTATAGAATTTTTTTAAAGAAATATAAATGATATACGTTTGATTCTCCCAACATGAATAAAAAATTTATAACACATACCCATATAATGTCCTCCAAAACCTGAATAGTACATTCTGATTTCCCATCTATCTGTGGATTAAAATCCATACTCATAAATACATGCATATCAAGAGCCTTATGCAGTCCATTATATATGAATAAATTGAAATTTGATTTATATTATGAAAATATAATATGTGGTAGACCATTAATATGGACTATCTCTTAAAGGTGAAAGTTCACAACTGATCCACTGAGAAAGAATCCCGAATAGGCACAAAATGTTATACATTCAATAGTTTGTCCAAAATCACCCATATAACATCATTCCTATAAGGTTTCCATGAGAAACCAAACATAACATCCATGGTAATATTTCCCCACTTCCATTTATGAATGGTCAATGGATGTAGTAAAAAACCATTCCATTAATGCATGGTCATCATCTTTTGAAAATTGTAGCATCAAGTCATGAAACTTGAAATCTCCTTTTTCAGGTTTTTCCACCAACACGGTTGATGTAGTTCATGATCCAAATTGGACAAAATCATATGAATCTCCCACACAAATGTGTAAAATTCAGGCATCCACTCATCCCACATACTCATAGGTGCGACAATAAAGTTTCTAGAATGGATGTTTTTATCATCATCTATAGTGAAGTCTGAAGGAGAATCTCTGCCTTCAAGTATTTCCCTCAAGGACAAATACTTTGGATCTAGATACAAGATTTAATTGATCTGAATAATAAGTGTGGATTCGACTAAAAATGATATGAATTACATCATCTCTAGGACCTCTGCAACCACAACATGCATCTCATCTGGTAAAGTCATCATATTCCACAAAAACTACACTCTTCAACTTCCTATGTTTGAGTATTCCTAATCAAAATGTAAGCAACACTATTTCCCTTCCATGATATATATGTTAGCTCAAAATAAAATGACTATATATACTCAACCCATATACATTACCATGGATTCAAATGTCACTATGAAAAGATATTATTTAATATATTGTTGTCAGTTTACTTAGTAAACATTTCACCTAACAGATAATTCCTCTAACTCCTCAAATCATAAACCTCAACAGCTAAATCGAGGTTTTGTGTAGTGTAATTTTGATCATGTTGTCTCAAATTGTATGAACTATACACCAAAAATCGATCTCCATACATCAACACTACACCATTTCTAATCCCATATGAGTATCAAAACAGAGTATACTCATCCCCAATCTTAGGTACAATCAAAATCTCTGTTGTAGTAAAAACATATTTATCTCTTGGGATGAATTATCAAATTCTCCAAACCACTCAAACATAAATCCATTTTATTAATGTTATAAAATTATGCTTCCATGTGGCAAAATTCATGTACGTACATCTGATAATATCCCACTAATCCCAAAATATAAAAAAACAATCATGATATACACTGAGGAAAACACTACCAAAACATTCTCTGGGTACACTAACACACCTTCATACAAAATGAAGTGACATAAGAAATGTCCCTAATCAGTAAATATTTTATTGATAGATATCATGATGTATAAGAGATCCTCATTCTGTGTACTTAACATGAGGTCTAGTTATTGGACGTAATCGTCATGAGCCTTGAAGTATACAAAGATGTCATAAAAACTACCAATTGAACTACTTATAGGTGTAAAATTTAATTCATCAAGGCCATTAATATAGAAAGAAAATTTTTCTATTTGAACAATATTAGGATGAACTCATATTGGCCATATCAGATTCTAAAAGTTTTCCTTGGTATATCAGAAGGTCAAACTCTCTGATGATGACAGCAAGACCTCATATCAATCATGGAAAAAAATAAAATATTCTCCCACATTATAAGAGACGTCATAAATACATGGTAGGTGATATTTTTTCTTAAATTTCATATAATTCAACATCAGGTAATAAAAACATAAGTTCTAGGTTCGGTGATACTTTTTACTAGAAAAAACATGAGAACCCCACTAAGACATGCTCGGATAGATAAATTATTTATCCATGAACTCATTCAGCTGAATATTGAGAACTAAAAGGTATATTAGTTAAATTCATTATGGTGGGATTCAAAACTGATCCACTCTAGATATGATTTCAATTGTAATCTTCACATCCATCTCATGTGGAAGACCTGAGAAGTCTTTTAGAACCACATTAAAAAATTTGTAAAATATGGGTGGGAATACATCATTCATTACACCCCAATCATCCAAAAAACATCTAAACAAGGAGGTAATCTACCCTAGTTTTTTGATGAACTAGCCCTGCACAACATACCTGGATATCCAACTATCCTCTACAATCAAAATTTTCACCTTTGGGAGATGTAATAGTAACTCACTGGATGTAATATTCTGTGTGGGATTGTTACATTACCAACTAGTCCAAAACCAGATTCAATTCAGAACATAACATATCCTATATTTCTATATCAGATAGAGAACGATACACCCAAAACTCAAGATAACACCTTTTTCGAATGTAGATGTCTCTCAACCGTACTCCCAATGGTGCATCGATTATCATAAACCCACTGACAAACTCCTCACCCAAGAAAAAACTATTCAAATGTTTTGACGATATAAACGACTCCATAAATTATGTATCAAATAAAGAGAATACAATATTATAATATATAATAATAGTAATTCTAACTATCGATGGTCCAACATCAATATCCTCATGTGCAGGCTGAACTTCACGTAACTATCCTGCCCCTATTCCCTATGATGTGGTTTGTGTTCAAGAAGCTAGTAAACTCTGCTAATATGGTTTATCTTCCCTAGAATTATCATGTCCCTTACATAGAATTCCATTTCAAGTATAACTCTAATTTCCAGTATTATATGGGGTAGAATACCCCTTCCAAAAGTCTAATTATACATAGATCCTTCATCATTAACCATAAACCATGGGTTATTAGAGAATCACTATAAATGTCTCATCCCATATAAATCTTAGAAATCTACATATGGTATTGGGTACTATCAACAAATGTTACCTGGCCTATCAATCTAGAGGAATGGAACTCTATCCATATCCAGAGTAACATACCCTTCCACCGAGCCACACTCATTTCCATTGCTCTAGTTGTAATTTTTATAACTATGCATCCTACAAATGGAATTCATAGAACACGGTCATCCAGCATGAACAACATGCCCTTCACTGGAATCCTCCTTTAGGTTCTCCAAGGAAATTAGAATCATATTTAACACCATTGATCACCTATTTCAATCGAAATATGTTAATCTAGGACATATTCTCACAATTAATCCCATCATGATTATGATTCACTACAGTCGCTACATCTCCTACAAATTATAGAATGATGAACTAAAAATAAGTAAAGATATTGGTTTATTCTTTCACATTAATACTCACCTAGGAAATCCTCATGAACACAATAACCTTTTACACATGAAGAAGTAAATTGTAAATTTTCACCATCAACTTCTCTTAAAATCCCTTAAACTCAATACTGTCTAGATATACTGTCTAGGGTGAGGATTTACCACCAAATTTTTGTTTTTATCAAGTTATATATAAGCATCTTATTTTACTCATTTCTATGTAGTAGTCTTTAAGTGGTCAAGGAACATCTGGATAGACTCAATCCATAACTCATCTTCCTCATCTCTACCCTCTACAATAAATATTGGAGGGTGATGCAACTAAAACTCCAATGTGATGTCTGAAAATCTCTTCACAACCATAACTAGGTATACCACCATAAAATGCATAAATCAAGAAATTATCTTATAGGACTGCCCTTTAAATCCTTCACCCGAAGTAATTTGATCCTCGAGTTCTACTATGGGAGGAAAATCTCCATCCATGTCCTCTTATCATACTATCAACAAGCACCGTCAGAAAGGAATATCTATATAATTAAAAACAATTGATTAAAATCTCAAAAAACATTATTAATAGATTTAATATGAGGGATTTACATGAATCCATAATAATACATCCCCCATATTCGACCACATGGTCAGCATCAAGGCACTAACACCACCCACATATATCCTCGAACAAGGTCAAATATAACCTAAGGTAAACACAATCACAAATCAATCTTCTCTTTATTCACCCACTTATCCACTTAATTCGAAAATATTTTTCATAACTTCACAATTTGTAATTTCATATTAGGAGAAATTCCATTTAAATTACTCAATAAATAAAATTATTTTACATTGAATAACTCATCCAAAATCCTTATTTTCCATTTATGTATAAAATAATGAATTCCCTAATGAGTCTTGAGTTCATAAAATGATGCAAGATTACACAACTATCATACCATTTTGGGATATTTTGAGAAAATATAAAAACATAATAACATCACACCACAAGAACAACTCTGTAGTTAAAATAACATTCATCCATAAAAACAAAGGCCAACAAAAGAAATCCCACCTAGGGTAATTGGGTTTTCTCTAGTACATTGGTTAGCTACTCCCATGCCTGAGCTCATGGACAAGACTCGACAATTATTAGTATATGTTATACCCTTTCAAAGTAGTATAAAAAAGAAAATGAAATAAACAAGCCTTAAAAAAACTTTGTAATTTCCCAACCTAGGTGTCATAAACAAAGGATCCAAGTAGATTTGTAACATGACCTCAAGAATTACTCCCCATAAACTAGTGGTTGTCAACTTGCAGCGAGGGTCTAATAGATATATTATTGTGAGAATATACCATATTTATCAAAGTTCCAAAATAGTGTTAATAAAAAAACAACATCTATAATAATAAATAAATTGGGATAATAATACTATAACCAATACATACCAGTATAACATGATAAAACATCATTAAATTCCAATACTATGGGCCTAGAATTTCATTTCTATCACCCTGTGGGTATCTGGATCAGTGTTCCATGTCCCATATTGTTTGAAAAATTGTGTTCCAACCATACAATCACCTTCTATCTGGGGATATATAGTTTATAAGAGGTAGGTACATGGTTTATAAAAATTTTACAAAAATTGTGCACTTCCCCTTCTCATTAAAAATCTATCAATCTTCAACTGAAATAACCCCAAAGTAAAACCCAAACAAGCTATAAAAGAAAATATAGTGACAAATTACAAGTAAATTTTAATTATTCGTATCTATAAAATGTTTGCCTCTTTCAAATATATCCTTGTAGTTACCTATATTTACATGTATTTTAATTATGTTGATGATTTCATTTATCCAAAGATACATGTCAGAAATGGATTCACCAATATTCATCTTTATATTTAAATATTTAATAGTGTATGTATTTTAACACATTTATATTTTAATATATGTTTTTTCTTGAGAAACTATTAGTGTATACAAAATTCAAATATAGTAGTGTGGGAAAATATTCTATTAAATTATTGTTATCATAAATCAAAATATAATGCATTAATATATTTATAATTTTATTCATCAGTAGATTTTATAGTATAAATCCATATGTTATGCATAGTTTGTGGTATTTTATATTTGTCTATAATATCCGTACAAATATCAAATATCAATCTCTCAATATTAATTATCATCTTTTTCTTCCAATGGGAATAATTTTCTTTATTAAAATTCAGAAAAAATTAACACATTTTGGAAATACAATATCATAGAAAAAAATTGATTTTGAAAATGATATGATACCAAATGTTTGTCCTTGTAGAAAAATAAATAGCGGTGAATTGAGTACCCAATTAGTAATTTTAATAAAAATAACGTGAAAATTAAATCCCCCAAATTATAAAAATTAACATTTATCTAAAAACATATTGATATTTAATTTACTCTTTAGAAAAAGAACAAAATATCCCAATTTGATGTTAGCAAACATAATTTTTGAAATACATTAAATATTGAAACTAATTAACAAGAATCAAACTTATTATATGATGAACATGATAAATCCAAATATCAATGAAATTTAGAGTCAAATAAATTAGAAAAATAATATTTTATTTTTTATAAAGATAGAAAAATCTAAAAATATAAATAACACATTAAAATTGAACAGTGGGTTTAGTATTAAGCCAAGTCTTAGTCCCCACCGCCACTTGGAAATCACCAGCTTCTACATAATTTCATATAAAAAATAAGATAAAAAACCTATATTTTTTTTACATAATGATTCAAGGTTATCTATGAACATATTCTTTTCGATGGTTCTTAATGGGATTAAATTTACAAACCATTACAATGTTTTAGAACATATTAAAAGTTATTTACTTAGAAAATGTCCAAGAGATTACTATCAAAACACTATAGAAATATTAAATCATTTGTAATAAAATAATTAATAAATAATTTCCATAATTTTGAAATATTCTTAAAATAATTATTTAAAAATTTGGATTAGAAAAAAAATATTTTACACTAGAGTGAGAAATGATGTCATTTTTCAATAAAAAACATTTTTTGTCCCTAATTTTCATAATTCGAGGAAAAGGAGAGGGAAAAATGTACTCCCTAGAAATAACTACATAATATTAAAATTTATGGTTTTATAAAAGTATATTTCTTATGATCTCATCATCAGAGTCTTAATGATAATCAATCCCAATAAAAAATAATATTGTTTTTTGAATCATAAGCCACATGAAAGAAATAAAAAAATGGAGCATTAAATACCATAGAGAAAAAGGTATTTATGATATAACTTAAAAAATGAGAATTATATACACCCCACACATTAAATTAGTGTTTAATATAGCATACATCTTGTGGAAGTGAATGTGAGATAAGAAAATCGTACCTTATGGTTGGTTTCTTTCATATGTATATGTACATACTATATAATAAATATAAATTTATTATAAATATTTTATTAATCGTAATCATGTATTTAAAATCATATAGGATTTACTATATTCTCTTTTTTACACTTTTATTTACAATTCATTCTTAAAATCAATATTTTGGGGAAAAACCTATGTTTTTCATGTATGTTTTAGTTTTGTAGTTTCGATCCCTATACATTGACCAACATTAAATCATAATAATAATTTCATCAATGATTTAATATAATATATAATAATTATATGACTATTTATAATAGTCCATAAAATTTTCTAATGGGATATTACGTCATGTCATTTGTGGAGAGGATATGACATATATACACATGAACTTTGTTACTCTTTTTCCAAAAAATGAAAATAAAAACTAAAATAATTTTTTATCTTATATAAAATTTAGTTTATAGAATATTTAATTCATTTAAATAACATATATCTTTATTACCATCCATGAAAATATAAAATGAAAAAAATTTAACATCTCTACATGAAGGTACTTATCCACATCTATGCACGAGTGAAATTATTGTTTTGAAATGGATTGGAAGGTAAGATGGTTTATATTATATTTTAATTATATTATTATATTAAATTAATATATAACATATTAATATGTTATAACCATCATTATAACTTTTCGTGAGAGGTGGTGATGCAAAACATATTACATTGGTTCGCAATACGGTAGTTCGCCATACACTCGATTGACAATTTCATTTCCCCTTGGATGAATCGAGAGATGGATATACGTTATTAAACTAACCTAATAATATCTAATATTATATTAGATTCAGTTTTTCTTTTTTCATCAGGATTCAAAAATATTTTTGGATTTATAAGATAAAATAAAATGAAAATCCAGGGATAGGAACATTACATCTTTTTCAAAAATAATAATTTTACCTTTATACCAGAATCTATCCTAGATAAGATTTAATATTAAAATAATGACTATAATATTGTGGTATGTATATAAAGAATATATTTAATTTTTTATTTTCTATAAAATTTAATTTTACAGTGTTAATAATAGAGGAGAGGGTTGGTCTTTTATAAGTGTGGGAGAGTATAAACATGGTATTGTTTAAAGGAAAATGTGATAACCACGAATTTCAGTTTCCATGGGGATACAAAATGCCCCATTATATAAACATTTTTTATATAATTTTTAAATATTTTCAAAAAAATAGAAATGGAAAAAAATTTCTTGGTATTTTTAATACATTTAATGTTACTTTATCCCCATGTAATCATATTTTAACATTAAATGTAATAATTATTTTTCACTATTTTTATTATTAATTTTAGAAAACTGTTGTGTTAACATAATTATCTATTTCTAATTATTATTATTTTAAATATGGAATCTATTTTAAATTTTTTTATTGAATTTTATGAAATTTATTATAACATTATTTTGAAGATGTAATGAAAAAGCGATTTTCAAAAGGGAAAATTATCATAAGTATATAATGTTTTCATATCAAAATTCAAAATAAATTTTATCACAATGACCAAGAAATTGTTTATTATAATATATTTTTCCTTATATTAAATTAAAAAATATTCAAAATATATCCTTTAAATTTTTTAAACAAAAATTTTGTTTTCAATAAAACCCTTATTTGTTCAATATATATCAGAAAATTAAAAATTATTTAAAAATTATAAATATTTCAATATTAGAAAATTATTACATAATTATTTAAAAAAAATTACACCAGTTTTTTAAATTAAGTTTATAATGGTTTTACAAATTAACTTTTATGTGTTAGTGAAAGTCACGCTCCAGAAACCTTTTAGAGAAAAAACATTTATTTTGAAAAAAAACATTTTCCTTCCAGTGATTTTAATTTTATCTAATAAATAGATAACCAGTGATATTATTTTTCTATTTTTAAGACATAATTTTTTTAATTTAATTTATATGTTATTACAGTGTACTAAATTTTGGATCTATTTGAATGAAGGTTTGGTGTATCACAAGCTATCGAAGAGTCCAAATTAAATGAAATATATTTTGTAGGTCACATTAGATTGGTATTTCATGCCCTATAACCTATCAAAATCAATGTTACCCTTTTAAAATATTATTATTATATATTAAATAATAATAGAAACTACGTTATTGTAGCCCATATAAAACATGAACTATTCTATAGTCAGATGTGGGAATCAAAACGTAATGAGTTGAATGAGGGTTTATAGAAATATCATGTTCAAAAAATAAATATATTTCAAATAGGTTAAATGTTTAAAAACACATCTCAAATTTAAATCATAAATAGAATGTGTAAGAGAAAATGCATGTGATGATTCGGTACAACATAAGAAGTCCAGCTTCAATTTTTCAGGATTATTTCATTCTATCATTGAAATAGATAAATTGAAATTTTATAAAAATTAATAAAAAGGTGTTTTGGATATTATGTAAAGTAATTTTTTTATCAGCTGATCATTGGGTCAATTTTTCCTCACACACATGTGTATCTAAGTATATTTTGTGTCTCCTTCATTGTGTGTCTATATTACGCATATAGTAATCCCCTAATGCTTGCACAAATGTGATCCTATGTATTAATAACATTATAGATGGTCTAACTTACAATTCTAAGAAAAAAATATAGAAATTTTAATCCTCCAAATGAAATATAGGTTTTAAAAATTTGAATTTGTCTTTAAGAAAAAAATTGAGTTGTTTAAGTATAATCATTCTTAAATTAAATTGAACATGACTACATTGACAACCCTCACCTATGTATTGGAGAATACATTTTGATTTTAATTCAGAATAGTAATGTAAGGAGAACTAAAAGTATCTCTTATAATGGTATCATCCTTTAGTTGTAGAATCTTTATTTGGTGGTAGGTGATCTTCATTATTCATGTACCTAGAAGTATAATCAATGTGTTTTTGTATAAGTATAGCTATAGCTCTTGGATTTAATGTTAGCTAGAATTAGTGGATGAATCACTTTAAGGATTTTTTTCTTTAGAGGTTAAAACATAGTGAGCTTATGGTATCTTCACATTATGGAATCATCAATGAAATGGATGTAGATTAATTTGACTAACAAAAAATGGAAACATTAGATCAGGAATTAGGTAGTATTTATTATTTTGGCTAGAGAAGTGATAAATATCATAAAACATTATACTCATTAGAAACCATATAATTGTAATTTGGGATCCTTAAAAATTGGTGGCTCTGGTTTTAAAAAATAAACATAAAAAAAGAATAAACCATTTTAATATGAATCCTTAGCTAATATTTCAAAATTCTAGTTTATTGAATAATAAATAATGAAATAAAAACATCACAAATCTATTCCTCATTAATGTTTTAATGATTCAAAACTGTACTAATTCATTCACCATATTAAGAGATGAGTCCTACCAAATTCACCACATACTCTATCATGTAGAACTCAAATATAGTAATTTTCAACAATGTTTTATAAAATTAATATAAAAATAAGTTTCATCTATGAACACTAGTGTGACCATGTGAATAATATATACCAATAAAGAACTTATTTATAAAATCAAAATAAAACAGTCTATAATCATTTCACATTAATATCCTCCAATAAATATCAATTTTTTACCCAAATACAACACACATTCCATTTCATCAACATCATATTTTTCACATTTATGTAAGTACACTATTCTATAGTATCAATAAAAACCATAAGGGTATCCACCCATAGATCCCTAACTATAAAAATATTATAAATATGACCACCCGTAGGTATATACATATAAATATAATGATTTGTAACATATAATAATACAATGAATCTATCCACAACTGTTGGCATAGGTTAGTGAAAACATATATTGTAACCCCCCCCAATATAATCAATATAATGTTTTCAATCCATATGTAATATCACTATTATTAGGTTTCCAACTTTTAGGACTTATCACACTTCAATAAAAATCATTTTTAGTACATTCTACAAAAAATCACCCTAAGTTATCCATTTAAAAATAATTAAAATCCACGTCATTATTATTCAAAAAAATCATAATTTGATTTCAATGAATAAAATGCATTGTTTAATACACATAGTTCAAAAACACATGTATATATATTAAAGGACTAATGGATTTAATAACAATATAATGTAATTTTTTATACCTGATGTATATGTATTCAAAAATATATTTTTTAGAAATATAATTTTCATGTATTGAACATTTTGAATACATTGAATATTCAGAAGATCAAAATATTATTAACTAAAAATAAAATATAAATGTTAATAATTATTTTTAAATATTTATCTAATACTATATTTACATTCACATTCCCCTATTTGAAGATAAAAGAGTTTTATCAATGGTTTATTAGGGGAATTATTTTTCATTATTTCAATTACTTCACACCATAGATTCAACACTATAGCATTGAACAAATTTTTATAGCTTCTCTAAACTTTTACACATGTTATTACATGATTTTAATCATAATTAATCATTAAAATAAAAGCCAAAGATTGGAAAGCCTATTTGGTTGCATATTAGGAACAAAATTAAACATCTTGAAATAAAAAAAATATTTTATTTAATCTTCCTAATGTGAACCTAACTCCCTTTGATCCCATATATCCTAAAAATATAACTTGGGGAATACATGAACAAATGAGATGAAATATAAATCCGAGTAGGGAAATAAGAATAAGAATAGAGCATAGAACATGGATTAGAAGGCATAATATAATGATAAAAAAAAGAATATAACATGAATACTAATATATAATGAAAACATATAATTCATGGGAATATATACTCATGAAATAATAATAATTTTGGTGAAATATAAAACATTCCTTTAGTTTGATTATAGGATCATTGCATATGGAGGATCACGAGTCAAGGCTGACAACCGAGACCATTGCAAAAGAAATATCATCAGAAACATTTTTACCCAATGAATTGGAAATATATATGGGTTCACCAACCATAAAATTTTCATGAATATTTTTTTAACCTAAATAATCATACATAATGAATCAAATATAGATATAATGGTTAACCATTGATGGAATTTGGTATCATAATCATGTCAAAAGGCATAACAAAATGGAATGTCATAATGGTGCCCCGGAAATAAAGGACATAAATCAAAAATAAACGTTCATAAGATATAGTAGTCATAGATTATGATATGTGATATCATATATAAGTAAAATCATGAATAAATATTTTTTATAAAACATTAGGATTTAAAAAAAATTTGTGAGGATTAAGGAAAATATAAATAGTTCTTGTAAATGCAATGGAATAATTGGTTGAATAAAACAAATTATGAACCAAGATAGTTTTTTCATGATAAATTTTTTTTTATAAATATAATGTTGAATTTAAAATATATTATGGAGATAAATTGGATATGAGTACGAAATTGGGAAATTTTGTTCAATCGGGCTTACTTATGGGGAGGAATTGGGATGAGAACCTTCTTAAAAATGAATTGAACCACCCCAAATGGTGAGTTGATCTAGATATATGTGTTTGGAACCTATAAAAAATTAAAAGGATGTTTAAAAAACTAAATAATAATTAAATTAGAGTAATTAGATGGAAAGGATAACCCAAAGGAAAATGATGGTTCAGGGAGAATCCCTTATCTTATGTCTAAAACAGTTCTGCACCTGATTATAATGTACTAAATAAAAAAATTAGATTCATTAATTAATTATTATATAACATTTTTTATATTTAATTTAATTATTATTATTTTATAATGTTAATTTATGGCCTTTTGATTAGTAATATTTTTCTATTTCATCGTTCGGAAGTGCTTGTTTTGTTAGTTTTCATGATTGGTTTTCTTGTATAAGAGTACAAAAGATCATGTAAAATGTAAATAGAAAAACATAATTGATGTTTTAAGTCATTAATTAATATAAATAAGGTTAAATGATCATATAAGTCACTTGAATATTTTGGGTGATTATGAATTATTAGATAATACGTTAGTGATAATCATTTGGATTATTTTGGGTTGTTGTCACTCATAACGAACTTGTTTGCTTTTATTATTTAACCTCTTGTGTATATAATGATTCCAAAACATTAAATAGTCCAAAATACAAATATTTTAATATTTTAAACCATAATAATGGTTTTATACCGGGCTTGAAGGTGTTAATTAATAATTAATATTTTTATCCTTAAAGGCCATAAATTAACACATCATTAATGGCATTTTCATTTCTAAATGAACAATTAGAAGGGAGGGGAATAAAAATTGATTATACCATTAGAATAATAAATTTATAGTATATTTGAGGTAATTGTTTTATCGTACCATTTTAATGAGGATCGGTGTGTAGACAATAAAAAACAACATGAAATTAAATTAAAAATTAATGAAAGAAGATTTTGACTCTTGAATTAATTTATCTCGAAATCCTCCATATGGGAAGGTTTTTTCTATTTTGATTATACCAATATCTCTGGTATTTGGGACTGGGGGTTGGGAATAGTATTGTGAAGAATTGGGAGAAGGCTCAAATCTTGTAAGGTGTGAGGAGAATCGGTGGTGACAGTGGTATTTACAGTGGAGGAGAAAGGTCTTTTCTCATTATATAATTTCTTTGCTGATAATTTTGAAACAAGACTATTATTAGTTTGAGAACTATCAAAAAATATATTAAATCACTAATAAAAATTAAATATTATTGTTCTTAATTAATATAATTCTCATGGAAAGGTCTATTTATAATGTATAAATAATGTAAATTACTGTATTTTAATATTCGGTACAAATTTTAGTGTGTTTTAAAAATCATAAAAATTCACCCAAACTATTTTTCAATGTGTAGAATAAAAAAATAAACTACATTTTAAAACAATAATTTTATAACAGTGAGACAATTTATTTAAACCATCATTTATATAAAAAATACATATCTTAAAATTAAAATTGATTTTATAACTCTTTAAAAAATTTATCTTAGGACACATGAATGTATCCTATAATAAAAAGATATCAAAATATAAATTTATGAGTATTTTTTGGAAATAAATTTTCTTTTAAAACATTATATTAATTGTAAAACATATAATAAATAATTATGTTTTATCAAAATATCAATACTTAATTAATAATCTCTAAAATATTTATTTACTTAGATGATGTTATAATTATATCATATTACCGTATATAAGATAAATGAATATTATTTATACTTTTATTGGTGAGGTTACTATCTCATTGGCAAGTTCACTACTCATAAGGGTAATATTAATATTCAAAAGGTCAAGTTACAATTCCTTTGATATATGTTTCTTAACTTCTATAAATAATTATCATATCAATATTTATTAATTTATATTGTTGTTTTGTTGTTTATGTGATTTAATGTGATATATAATATAATTAATAATTATAATAACTGTTTTTTCTTTGATAAATGTTTTTGTGACATTACATTCATCCCCCTTAATGAAATTTCATCCTTGAAATTTTATTTTACATTCTATGTTGAAAATATGTGGGAGTACTTTTCCTTTATCACTTCCTCAGGTTCCCATGTTTCCTAATCATACATATTGTTTCTTTATAGTATTATGACCCGGTAAGAAGTCTTGTTGTGTATAACTATATCTCTATTATTCAACATCTTTACGAGATGTTACTCATACGGGATATCATTTTACAGTTGTACCACCTGTAAATTCAGTACATTTGAAGGATCATGTATTTATTTCCCCATTATATATATATATATATGGAAAACATCATGTACATAAGACATGGTAAGTGAATGTTCTAATAAATAGTCCACGACTCCAACATTCCCAATAATCTCAATGGAACTAATGTACCTAGGAAAAATCTTTCCTTTGTTCCCAAATAACATGATTATATTCCATGGAGATATTAAAAGGAATATCGTGCCTCATAATTTTAACTCATGGTCTCATCGACGATTGTCAGTATAGAACTTTTGTTGACTTTGGGATGCCTTGATGTGAAACTGAATGGTTTTTAGCATTTTCACTATTTCATCAACCATTTCATGTACTAACATCATATGTTCACTCATATTGTACAAGAATACAGTTGTTCTACATATTTCCACATAAAGGGATTCATATGGATCCATTGGTATATTGAGTGAAAACTATTGTTGTAGGAGAATTTGACTAGTTCTAGAAGTTTTCCCCATTAGCCATTGAAGAACACATAAAATTATGTCAACATGTATTTGAGTTTCTAAATAGTTTGTTCATATTCGCCATCAGTTTGATGATGATAGGATATACAGAAGTTCAACGCAATGTTTAGAGAATTTTTGTGGCTCTTCATGAACATGTTGTTGAATATTGGATCTCTATCAGATAAAATCTATAGTGGTACTCCATTCAGACCTATTAATAATTTTATATATATCTATGAAAGTTGATCCACTAAAGAATCCTCTCGAATTGTGATAAAGTGATATTCCTTTGTAAGACAATCCACAATGACCCATATAGCATTGTTCTCTCTATATATCATTGAAGTCAAGTCACAATGTCCAATGTGATGTTTTCCCACGTCCATATTGGTATTTGTAGTAGTCACATCATCACTTTTGATTTTTTCCTTTTAACCGTCACTTGAGGACATACATGGAACATTGATATATATTCAGTTATCTTATACATCATATTGTCCCACCAATAGTTCACTTAGAGATCATAATACATCTTTAACCCTCCGAGTGAATAAATAACGTTGAGATGTGATTTTATTTGAGGTGAAAATTATTTATATTTGTATTGGATGGTATACATATTCATAAACCAAATGTCACAAATCCTTCCTCTTCCATTTTGAACATTGTAGATTTTATTTCCCTCAAAGATTCCATCTTCTTCCAAATTTCTTCATTTTTTCCTTGAGAATTTAAAAGGTCAGGTTGTGCAATAATTTGAGAAATTATTGATGATGTACCTTCTTTAAAGATTCTCATGTCCATCATTTTAACGTATAAGACAATTTTGATATTTTTTAATTCTCATATTTCATAAAGAAGGAGTATCCTTTCAACATAATAAATCTTCTACATTATTTTATTTTTTTGAGATGGTAGTTTATTTAGTATTCATAATATTTGATGAGATATAAATGACATCACTGGATCACATTAAGAATATTCTATGTGAATATATATTTGAATCTCTTTTGATTAGTTTATATCACACACATCTCCATAGAGGGATAATTTCACCTCATTTTCAATGAAATGATTAAAAATTCCAAATCCATGATCAGGTGTGGTATAGTTTTATTCATGGATACTAATCTTCCTTCTGGAATAATCTATCAACTAATTATTTTTCATCAGTACACTACCAAATAACTTCTTTAAAGAATTGTTGTAAACAACCATGTGTTCCCAAATTTTATTCAGTGGGAGTATTGGTGAAGTGATAAGCATCGATTTAACCTCCTTAATGTTTTCCATGTATTATAGATTCCAAAAAAACTTTACTACTTTATGATTCATCATGGATATTGGGTTAGAAAATCATGCCAATTTTATCACAAATCATTAGTTATACTTATATTTACTAATGTAACTAATGAACTCTATTATATATATTAGCATGGGTGACTATTTTATTTCTATTTCCAAGGAAGCTTCCATAAATATCCCTTTACTAGGGATTACATACCCCAGGAATGATAATTTCTCTATAGAGAATTCACATGTACAGTACAATCCATATATTTTCTCCATAATAAATTCTTTTTATAAAATATTTAAAAGATCTGCATGTCCCTCTTTTATCTGGGATTATATTAGAATATCATCGGTAATGACTACCAAAAATTAATCATGATGATCTTTAAAGTCTCTATTCATTAAGAACATGAAAATTACAGGACCATTGTAGAGTCTGAAGAGAATCACTACGAAATCAAAGTGTGTGTACCTTATTTGAAGGGTAATATTTGTAATAGCTTCCTTCCTCACCTTTAATTGATGATATCCTGACTGAAGGTACACCATAGAGAAATAAATGTCCCCACATAGCTAATAAAACAAGTAATATATCTATGGTAGGGGATACTTGTTCATTATAATGATTTTGTTGAGATCTTGATAATAAATACATGGTAACATTGATCCATCCCTCTTCATGATGAAGAGGACCCGCACACCCCATGGGGAAGCACTCTACCATATAAAACCCTTAAACACATTTTATTATAACTGTTTCTTTAGTTATTCTAGCTTAATGTTGTCCATTCTATTATTCTCTTGGATATAGGTTGAGATCTAGGAATAATATCAATTAAAAACTCAAACTATCAACTAGGAGTAGGATAATAAATCTCCTCAAGGAACACATAAGTGTAGTCCCTCGTAATAGGCATGTCTTCGACCATTATAATAAATTTTTTCTAAATCATTTAGGCTATGTAATATTTTTCATAAGTCATTAATATAAATAATTGAGCCAATGATTATGAAGGATATTCATTCTACTATTTACACTTATATTGAATTTTAGGATGCTTTAGGAATGGAAGAGTAATCACCATATTCCAATAGCTGATGTCGGATTTATATAAATATATACAATCCATTCCCAAAATATTTTCATACTCTCCAAAATGGAGTATGACAAGATTGTCAAGTAAGTTCATTCCACAAACATTAATTTCGGTTGACTTATATAATTTTGATTCAATAAATTCCATATCTTCTATTTTAATAGATAACTAAACCTCCAAATTTTGAGGTGGTGATTGAATAGTTATAATAATCTTGAAATACCTAAAGTAATGGGTAGAACTATAATAAAGTAGTATGTTTTTTATTCTAGACTGAATAACTTGCATACATATCACCACATAATTTTTCAGGTTCCACATTAGTATTAGTGATATCATAATCCAATATTTCCATGGAGGTTTTTATTGGTAATTTCCTCCAACAAACCATGTCTTACGTAAATGGTTCTCATAATTATCATGTTCCTTATAGTTGAAACACTACACTATATAATGGGTGTTTATCTAAACCTTCCCTCTTTCTTCCACATTAGTGGGATTCTTAAATATTTCATTGATAGTTATTTTATAGATTCCCCATTCTTCCACATTTGACACATTTCTTGGTTCCATTTACATAGTTGAAAGGATGCTTCTTCCAAAAAGTTTTACATTTAGGAAATTGGGTTATCAATCCATTTGGAATTTGTCTACTAATCAGTCCATATTAGAATTCCTTTTTTTTTCTTCAGATCCATGAGACTACTAAGAGTCTTTGATTTAAATTTCAACTTTAAGGACACAACATAAAATTTCCTCATGGTGGTCAATGTCTCCAATTTACAATTCTTTTCTTAGAATTTTATTTATCCAACTAAATATGTGATCCACCTTCCATTCATTGATTTTGAAAAAGCTGGAGGTGTATGTCTCATGCCTTGAAATTTTGATTCATAAAACCAAATATAATTATCTACCTTCTTCTTATGGGTAAGGAACTCTCTTTTTAACTTGAGAAAGATGGGGTTGATAAAATAATTATTTAAAAAAGATGAATACATCCCAATACATTGAATCCATTTCCTTCTTTTACTTATAGTTTATTATCATTGTCCCACACTAATTTTCTTCCACCATAAAATTATAGAAATCCATCAAAACCTTCTCTAATTATAAGTACTGGAGGACAGAGAATATATTGTTAATAGACTTAATCCACTATTCCTCAAGGAGTGGATCAGAATATCCTCTATATATGGGAGCCTTTTTCTACATGGGGATTTGATGAAAAATTTCTCTTTCATTGGAGAAAAATTATTTTCCACATGATTCATATTTTTATTCATAAATTCAAACATTTGATAATGTACATTCATTATTTATTGGGCACCAATTGTAACGACCCAAACTTTTATCAATGAAAATTCATCTTGATCTAATTAAATGTATTACTATAAAAAATGGTTATATAATATATGAAAATCCTCAGTTTTATGTTTTTGGAATTCAAAACACCATTATGAATTGTTAAATATTCTAATATAGTTGTTTAATAGTAATCACATGATTAGTAGAAATATAGGAATTTAGGAAATCCAATTTACTCCGAAAAACAAAGTGATGGTGTCATCCATTATTCTTTCCCCATACAAAGACCATTTGTCGAAGCACATAATTGAGGTGGCGTCATTGGGAATTACTCTTGACCAATCCCCAAATGAGGTGCAACATGTTAATCTCGAGAAGAACTACATATGAGATATGTGTAAGTTGATAGAGATTACCACCTAAGCGATGTTATCTGAGCCACCCCAAGAGCTGGCCACCGTCGCACACCATACCCTTTCGATTTATGCAGTTGTTCTGAGGGGTTTTGTAACGAAACATTAGAACTATGATTATGGACTTTATTTTTGTATATAATAAATAATATACATTTCTTATTATTGTTACGTTGAAAATGTTTTTTAAATAAGAAATAGTATTTTTAGTTAATAATCAATTAAGATAGAAATTTTTATGAATTAATGGTTTTTTAAATGATATAATCTTATAATTAAATATTATTACTAAATTAGATTTTATATAATATAAATTACTATATAATTATTATGAATACGATTGTGATTTCTATTATAGATTGAATGTTATTTTTGTTAAAACTCATGAATTGTCAATAAATGTTAGTTTTCATTTTAAATATAAAAATTCACATATATAAAACAAATTATATAGATAAAATGAATATTATTTTTTGGAATAAGGATTTTTAAATTATCCAATGGTGAATTTTTTATAATTTCCTGACACAGAAAAGTTTTTGGTTAAAAATTAAATATCATTTAAATATATAATTTGTTTTATGACTTCATAATTCCGCAATTGTGTTGTAATAAATTTATATAAACATTATTTTCTAAAATATATGTTATATCATTAAAATAATGTGATTTTATATTTGTTTCATTTTTTTAGATATGCTTTAGTGGACCCTTTAACACTTATAAAACATTTTATCTTTTCAAGTTGATTTCTTTTAGAGTGTGACTCACCTCAACGTAAGCAAAAACAATTATTTTAAGAATTTTGGCATTTGGCCTAATAAAATATTTTTTCCACTCCCCTTTGGAAAAATCTATCAGCAAAACCATGGGTTGGTTTGTGATTTGGATTTGTTTAATTTGTGGTTACCCAAACTTAAATAATAAATAATTAACTCTCATTTGCTATATATACCCACCCGAGTTCCCACTTCTTCTTCACTAAATTCCATTGAAGTGTGACCAAACCCTTCCCTCCAATATCTAAAATCTTCCCAATGGACCAAAATCAGTCAAGAATACTTTCTGGAGCCTCTCCTAAGCCTTTGGTATGACAATTATATGTAAGGGATTTCTTCCTTCCTCATTTTTTTCAAATTTCATTATGTTGTTATGAACATTTATTTTCAATTACAAATTTTGGGTTATGATTTCTCACGTCTCCCATACTTCCCCCCCCCCCTTTATTTTTAATGTATTAGATACCCCTTTAAATCTCATTAATGACTTCAATGTACACTTGTTACTCTGCTGGAATTTCATAAGGAATTTATCTCTTCTCATTTACATTGACTAAATTCTTCTGTAATATGAATATAAAATCCATTTAAAATGTTGGGAATTGTATCTATATTAACCCATTACATTCCATTTCATGTACATATTATGATACACCCATTTTTACCTTGTGAACCATTTTATGAATTCTTATGTCACAATGTTATACTGCCAAAATTACACCTCAATTTTCCAAGCCAAAGTCATTGTGTCATGAATACAATGTTCGTTTATCTATCAAGGGTTTTCACCATTATTAATGAATAACTATTGATTATATAGTTTCATATATGAATTCAAAATTCCTATATCCTAGAATAAATGTTTTATTTTAATGATTTCTTGTTGTATGATCCATGTGACACACTTATGCAGGATATGATATGTTTAAGAAGCGTGTGCCCTGAAAGTCCTCCAATGCATTTGGTAAAGATTAGTTTCATGATATGTCAAGTGAAATGAGGGCTTATCATGATAATTCAAGTGAAATGAAGACTTAATCATTTTAATTCAATTTAAATGAGGGTTTACTCCTGCATCATGTGCAATGAGCCTTGGTTCAATAGAATACTCTGTTAAGTGTTGTTGAAATATTTCAATGTTGTGATAATCATGATTTGTCAAGCTTTATTTTCATTTTCTCATAAACACCCTTGTTATTCATATTTCCTAACATGTATTTTATTCTTCATGTTATTCCTTTTTTACTCCCTTTTTAATCTTTATAGCTCACCCTTTTCATATGCATGTCCATGGGTTATCCCATTCAATGCTATGTACGGGGGAATGTAGTGGACATTTAAAGAAAGTTTTCAGTAAATATGTTGTGTTTATTTTTTTAAGTCCTTACGTAATTATAATATTCCACAAATACACTAGACCTACCAATATTTTATGTTGTATCTAGTGAATATTTTTGGTATCAAATTATGTTTATGTTTTAAATAATGAGTAGGTTTGTTATAGTTGGCATCAGATGATATGTTTGGATATTTTTGGGATTAGGATTAGAAAACCCTAGTGAAAGCATTAGATATAAGACTAGGTATAATAATAACATTCGTAAATTTTTTTTTGAGTATTGAGTAAGTGGTTTATCAATTAAATACTTCCCTGTATGAATATAAATAGGTAGAGGTGGCTATGGAATAGATGTACCTAGGAGTGAAAACATTGACAATGAGTTTCGGGTTAGACCCAAGATATCCTAGTGCACGAATATGGGCCTTAATCCAATCAATGTTATGAATCTCCAGGGGGGATATTATTTGGTAAATTCATAAGTTTAGTATGAACCTTTGTTAAAGGAAAAAAAATCCCCTGTGAATAAATATTAGAATGTAGATCATGGATAACATAGATTGAAGCCTATAGACTCATAGTTTAAGTAAATAAAAGATATTTTGTAAATCATCTATTTTTGTCTTTGGATTACCCTTTATGTGTTACCCCTAAAATTACTATTATTCCAGCCAATGCTCGGTAATAGGAGGAAGTTGGCTAACAACTCATGTGAAAATCAATGTGATGATTGTTCTAATAAGATGCCCAATCCGATGGGAGTTGGAATCGTGAACTTTGTCACTATACTATCTTATTAAACTCAAGAGTTTAATAGAAACATGGGTCAAGGTGATCATTCAACCCCCTAAGAAAGAGCAAGTTGCAATTGAGAGCTTCATGTGACAATGTTCTCCTAATTTTAATGGATCATTTGATCCCTCAATTTATGAATAATGGATCAACTCCATTGAGCCACTTTAGTGGTGGTGTGGTGGTGAAGGAGAGTGTCACATCCAAATCATTATTTTGGAGGTTAAGGGTTTTAATCCTGGGTTTCCACTTTTGGGGTGAGCCTCTCCCTCAAGATCCACCCACCTTGCTGGGTTGATCGATCTCATCTGGGCGGGCAAAATGTGGTGCAGCCAAATCGCAGACGGATCGCTTGACCGACCATCACTGTCTAGTTGTCACCATCTGAGACGCTCTGCCATCTCTGCTGGCAACGGCTCCATACCTGACTAAGGCGCTACATTAGGGAAGTGTCCTCTTCATGGGGGAGGGGGTTCCCATGTGTGGAGGGTTCGAAAAGGCCACACATGGGAATTCCATTTTCTAGTAATGATTGGATATATTCCATTGAAAAGATCTTCTCCTTATTTAAATGTTCTGAAAAAGAGCAGGTACTTATAGATTCATATTATATGGAGGGTGAAGTTGATCATTGGTGGACATTGATCAAAAATACGAATCCTGAGAATTAGATCGAGGCATTGGAATTTAAGAATATCTGGAAAAGGTTTCTTGATAAATATTTTAGGCACACCCTCTGACATAAGATGGAAAGGGACTTCGTTTCCCTCTAGCAAAAATATGAGGAATCCCTTAGAGTATAAGAGGAAAACATCACAATTGATGAACGATACGACTATGGGTTTGTCATTACCACCGAATGTAAGGTTGGAAGATTCATTGGGGTGACGAAACCTAGCCTACCGAAAGCCCTAGTGATCCATGATTTCGATAGCTATGAGTGAATTTTCTGATATTCCCTCAATGTAAAAATTGATATTAGAAAATATCATGGGTATGAAGGGGATAATAATCATAACAAGGACTTCAATTATACTGGTTCGATGGATTAATCAAATGGTTCTTTGAAAACCCAGCACCCCACATTCCAATTGAGTGGAATTAAGCACCAAGAAAATTGTATAAAGTAGAAAAGGAAACGCTTTATGTGTGGAAGATAGTGGAACCTATCTATTAACTTCTAACAAGATAATCCCATGGTTGTGACAAAATAGAGGAACGCTCCTTTCAACCCAAAATTTGTTGTTCATTACTTCAAAAGAAAAGAACCAGGGAACCTTGAAAATTAGTTCCCTAAGGAAAGGGTTTTCGGAGGCAACCAAAAACCTCCAAAGAAATAAGGGGTAGATTTTTCCATCACTACCACTGAAATGAGCCCGAACTACAAAGAGGTGATAGGTACACTGGTTATTCATTCATAAATAGTGAAAATACATTTTTATTCTAGTTTTATGCACTCTTTTATATCTCAAAAGTATAGTAGAACAATCCCAACACCACCAAAAATCGTGAATGTAATGATGTCGGTGAGTATAGAAAATGGGGAAATCATTGCATCCTATGAATATAAGTCCTCTCCTATCATAATTTGTGGGGTGAACTTCCCGATGAACCTCATCATAATCCCATTGGTAGAATTTGAGGCAATTATCATCCTGGATATCAATTATTTATATAAATCCAACATAAATTTCCATGACAGGAAAATCACTCTCCATATGGTGAATAAACCCTAGATTCTATTCAAGTTAAAGGAGGAAGATGAATCTTCTTTAGCACCATCATCTCATTCATGGGTATTACTGACCTATGAGCATGCATATCTATCTCCTATTGTTGAGTATAAGGAAAAAACCATCATTGAAGACCTCACTATAGTGTGGGAATTTGCTAATGTGTTTCTTGAGGAATTGTATGGTCATCCTTCTATAAGAGAAGTTGACTTCTTAATGGATCGTATACCTAGGGTGATGCCAATATCCAAGACATCATATAGAATATCTATTGTGGAGATTTAAGAGCTAAAGAAACAACTACAAGAGAATATGTATAATGGTTTTATACACCCATGTGCTTCACTATGGGGTTCACCAATCCTCTATCAAGAGGAGTTATGGGTCCATATGCCTTTGCATTGATTATCGAGAGATCAAAAAAATCATGTTATACAACAAGTATCCACTATCGTCAATTGATGACTTGTTTGATAAACTATGTTGGGTACAATACATTCTCATGGTGGATTTATAGTTAGGATATTAACATGTAAGGGTGAAGAAGGAGGATATCCACAGGACTGCTTTTCATACATGGTACATGAACAAGGAATTCCTAGTACTCTCATTCAGACTCACTAATGCTCCAGAAATCTTCATAGACAGGATGAATATGGTCTTTGGAGATTACCACCAGAAATTATTGGTAGTCTTTATAGATTATATTCTAAAAAAACTCTAAAACCAAAGAGAATCATGATAAGCATCTTATAATTTTACTAGACACCTTTGAAAAGGAGAAGCTCTATGTAAAGTACATCAATTGTGAGTTCTGGTTAAAGGAAGTCTCATTCATGGGTCAAATCATCACAAACAATGGGATATCTATGGATCCTTCCAAGATAGTTGTAATTGAGGGATGGATGAGGCCAATGTCGGTAATGGATATCTATAGATTCTTACTGTTTGCCGGATATTAACGATGATTTGGGAGAAATTTATCATAATTGTCCAACCATCATACCAAGCTTACTCGGAATGGAGTAATGTTTTCTTAGAGTGATGAATGTGAAAAGGTCATCAAGGAGATGAAAAAAGAGGCTTATCACTACTCCCGTACTCACACTCCCAATAAGTGGAGAACACAATGTGGTGTACAGTAATCCATCAAAGAGTAGTTCAAACTATGTGCTAATGAAAAATGATAATGTGACAGCGTACACCTCAAGGTAGCTGAAAATCCATGAGCAAATCAATCCCAAGCATGACAAAGAGTTGGCAGCTAAGTATAAAAGATCATGCATCTTTATCAATGATGATAATTTAAAAGGATCCAATATTATCAGATTTGAATAGAATAGATATTTGAATCATTAAGGGAGGAAGATCATTAATCTTTTCTCAAATTAATTCCCAACCATCCCTCTTGGTGAAAATAAAGGATGCTCAAAGAAAGGATGAGGAAATTATGAAAGGGGTTGATGGTATCATAAATTAGAAACCCTCAGAATTCATGGTTTAATAGGATAAAATTTTGAGATTTTGGGTCACGATTATATGTACCATCTGATCTAGAGATAAAGAAGGAGATTTTGAATGACACACATAGCTCGACCTTTTCTATTCACCCAGGGGGCACAAAGATGTATCGATATCTCCGAGAAAACTTTTTTTTGGACAATATGAAAAGTGAGATTGCTAAATATACATCAAGGTTTCTTATATGTCAGCATGTGATGGCTGAGTGGAAAATGTATAACGGGATGTTGAAACCAATACCAATACCAACATGTAAGTGGGAGAACATTATCATGGACATTGTCACTAGACTTACAATGATATTTGGTGGAAACAATGTTATATGGGTCGTTGTGGATCATCTTATGAAGACATCTCACATTATCGAGATTTGATAGGACTTCTCATTGGATGAACTTGCATGGATTTATATCAAAGATGTGCTAAGACTTTATATAGTACCACTATAAATTCCATCTGATCGTGATCTGAGATTTAACTCGTTGTTTTGGAAAAGCTTCCAATGTGCTCTTCCCACTGAACTAAACTTCAAAAAATACTATCATCCTAAAAAACAAGGACAATCTTAGAGAAGTATTCAAACACTAGATGATATGTTAAGATTATATTTTATGGACTTGAAAGGAGGTTAGGACAAACATCTTCCACAGGTTGAATTCTCCTAATACAATAGTTTCCACTCATAAATCTAAATGAAACCATATGAAGCCTTATATGGTAAAATGTGCAGGACACTGGTATGTTGGGATGAAGTCGGTGAGAGTAATATGCTAGGACCTGAAATGGTTGAAAAATTGGCGGAGAAGGTGAAAACCATTCAGCAGCATATCAAAGATGCCCAAAGATGAATGAAGAGTTATGAAGATAACCGTCGATGAGACCTTGAGATCAAATTTGGAGACATAGTATTTCTATGCTTATTTCTATGGAAGAAGTTCATGAGGTTTCGAAATAAAGGGATGTTATATCCTATGTACATTGGCACTGTCGAGATTCATGATCATGTTGGGGTCATAGCCTATCGGCCAACATTTCCACATACCATGGCCAATGTACATGATGCCTTCCATGAATCCCTCTTAAGGAAGTACATACCTGACCCATCACATGTACTCTCTTCATATGTGGTACTATTAGAGTGTGATATTTTTTATGAGGAGTATCCAATGAAAATCATAGATTGTTTGGAAATATTTTGTTGAAATAAGACAATTCGCCTCATCAAGGGGCTTTGGCGAAACCACATGTTTGAAGAGGCAATGTCGGACTTGGTGGATGTGATAAAGCAAAGTTACAAGAATCTGTTTTAGTGTGGGGAAAAGAAATTTCAAGGGGAAATTTTTTTAGGGGGGATATTGTAATGAAAAAAATTTTATCAATGAAAATTCCTCTTGATCTAATTAAATGTTCTATTATTAAAAATGGTTGTATAAAATAAGAACTTCCTTGGTTTTATGTTTTTGAATTTCAAAATACTGTTACGAATTGTTAACATTTCTAACATAGTCGTTGAACAGTGATCACTTGTATAGCATAATTATAGGGCTTTAAAAAATCCAATTAACATTGACAAAGGAACTGATGGCCTCATCTAGTAGACGTGCCCCCTACAAAGCCAATTTTTTTAGAGCACGGAAAGGAGGAAGTGTCATTGGGCTTCAATCTTTCCAAGCCCTATCCCACCTTTAACACGTTAAGATCTAATGGAACTGCCTATGGGATATGTGGAAGTTGATAGATATTATCACCCGAGTGATATTATCTGAGCCACCACTAATGAAAATATGGACTTTATTAGCACTACAAAAGTCCATTAACAATGCTATAAAATAACTTTTAATTGAGGACAAGATAAAGGGGGCATCCATTTTATCATAGCTCAGATAATCGCTGATTAATGCCCCTTTTATCAGTGCTAAAAATGCTGATAAAAATGTCTTTTATTAGTGCTCGTTTTTTCGCTGATAAAAGTAAAAAATGAATTAGAAAATTAAAATGTGTGTGGAGCTTTTAAAAAAACATGACCCCCTCCCCCACAATCAACGCAAGGTGTACCCCCTCCCACACTCTCGTGGGCTACACTTGGTCGCACATCCCACACTTTCCCAAATGCCTCTCCCTGCTTCCACTTGAACTCGATCCCAAGACCTTCCCCATGCGCGCATGTACCTTTACCACTAAGCAATTTAGTTTTTTTCTATATTTAATGATATATCTATTTATTTATATATATGGTTATATTTATTCGTATGTTAATGTATATTCATATTAATATAAATATATTTAGATACATTAATACATATATATTTATTCATATATTAATATATATATTTATTTATATAATCATATTTTAATATATATATATATATATATTTATTTATTCGTATATTAATATATATTAATATTAATATAAATATATCTAGTAATATTAATACATATATATTTATTCATATATTAGTATATGTATATTGATTAATATATTAATTTATATTTATATTAATTTATATATATATTTTTAGTTATAAATTTTCATCCTTATATTTATTTGTATATTACTATATATTAATTAGATTATTTTTATATACATTAATGAAATATCTTTTTTCATGTGTAATTATAAATAAATAAATATATACATACAAACAAGTATACAACAAACACACACACACACAAACATACACTTATATTTATGAATAAATATATATGTGTGAGTGTGTTTGTGTATTTGAAAAGACATAGAATGTTAAAATGACCCTAACTATTAATCCAGAGGTCCATTTCAACTCCTCAACCAGTCAAATTAATGAATATAAAACAATATTTTATATGAAATTTTGTACAGGCCTAGAGAACATCCAAATTAAATGTTATACTTGTTTGAATGCTAAATAATCAGGGTATACCGACTAAAAACTCTATTTTGGAGGCCTTATGGACCTTTGGGAATTGAAAACTATGACAGAAGGTTACCTATTGTATTTAAAACGTAGAATGCGCCACAAGGTTTGATTTTATATGTTGTAGAGCTCAAACGGACACCCGAATCAAAAGTTATAGCTATTTGATATTTGAGTTATATTCTCATCTAATTTAGGATCCTTGGTTTTTTTGATATTTGTGTCTTAAAATTGTTATTAAATGATAATTAATCGATTATAATTTATAAATTATCAATTAATAAAAAATTTTAAATTATTTAAAAGCAATTTTCACTAAATTTCTTATATATTAAATGTTATAGTCTATTTATACTTATCTAAAACATATTTAAAAAATATATATTATATTTAAATCAATATCAATATACCTATATAAAAATATATTATTTTTAAATATTTTTTTGAAAAATAAACATTATAAAATCTAGAAGAAAGAGCAGATAAATACCTTCACTTATCAACTCTTGTATAAAGCGTTGATAAATGGTGGCGATGTGGAAACACAGTTCAGTGGTAGTGCACCCCTAGAGTTTTTCGACATCGCACACCTTACCTGTCAGTCTTATGCTGGTGTTTTAAGGGGTTATTTAACATGAACTTATAACTATGATTATGTTTACTATTTTTTATAAAAAAATATACATTTCATTTATGAATGTTACGTTATAAATAGTTTTTAAATCATAAATTGTATTTTTTTGTTAATAATCAATTAAGAAATATTTTTTTATGAATTAATACATTTTTTAATAAAATATTTTTTTAATTAAATTTTTTTACTAATTTTTTTTATAAAATATAAATTACCGTGTAATTATTATGAATAGGATTGTGATTTCTATTAATGTTTAAACTCTATTTTTTTAAAACCCATGAATTTTAAATAATTGAAGGTTTTTATTATAAAAGGAAATATTCAAATATTTATAAATTTATTTATAGAAAATTAATATTATTTTTTGAATCAGGAAGCCAAAATTATCCAATGGCTATTTTTTCATAATTTTCTATGACAATCGAATTTTGGGTAAAAATTAAATACCGTTTAAATATATAATTTGTTTTATTACATCATAATGACCCAATAGTGAGGTAATAAAACAATATCAACATTTTTTGGACAATATATGTTTTACCATTAAAATAATGTGATTTTAGATTTATTTGATTTATTTTACAATGCTTTATTGGACCATTCAAGACTTGAAAACATTTTACTTTTTATGTTGATTTACTTGAGAGTGTGACTCTCCTCTACCTAAGATACCCAATTATTTTAAGATTTACAGACATTGTATTTATAAAATATTGTTTTCTACTACCCTTTGTAAAACCAATGGGCATGATCCAGTGGATGGTTTGTGGTTTGGATTATTTTAATGTGTGATAACCCAAACATAAATAATAATTAATTTCATCGACTTCCTATATAAAAACACCCAAGATCCCACTTCCTCTACACTTAAAGTCGTCAAAGCTCAACCAAACCCTGACCTCATCTCTCTATATCCATCCCATTGTGCCCCTTTCTCTCAAGAAGCCTCTCTCAATCCCCTCCCAAGCCATTGGGATAACACTTCAATGTAAGGGATTTCATCCTTTCTCATTTTTTTCCAAATTTCAGGATGTTGTTATGCCCATTTATTTTAAATTAAAAAATTTTGTGTATGACTTAAAACCTCCCCTATACTTCCTTCTTTATTTTTTAATGACTATAGACCATTTTAACTCCCATTAATTCCTTCCATGTACACTAGTTACTATGCCAAAATTACGTAAGGAATTTCTCTATTCTCATTTATATTCAAGAATTTCATTGGTAATATTAATCTAAAAACCATTAAATATGTTGGTACTTGTGTCTATATGACCCACTTACTATATATTTCATGTAAATATTATGTGAAACCCCTTTCACTCTCACTAACTATGTTTATGAATTCTTTGGTCACGTTGTTATACTGCCGAAATTGCATCACAATTTCCCAAGCCAATGTCATTGTGTCCGGAATACCATGCCCATTTCTCTATCATGGGTATTAACCTTTATTCACAAATACATATTACTTATAGAGTTTCATAGATGAATTCCCAATTCCTTTATCTTGGAATAATGGATGACCTTTAACTATTATATGTTGTATGATCCATGTGGCACACTTATCCATGAAATGAAATGTTTAAGAATGGTGCACCTTGATAGCGCTCTAATGAATTGAGTAAAGCTTTGTATCTTGATAAGTCAAGTGAAATGAGGGTTTACTCTTCCTAATTTTAATATCGGGTGGATTTACTCATGAAAATTCAAGTTCAATGTTGGTTTACTCATGCTCCATGTTTAATGATCCTTGTCTTAAGGTAATACCATGTTAAGTGTTTTTTCCATATTTCTTTATTGTAATACTCATTCATTATCATGACTTTATGTTCATGTTTATATTATGCTCTATTGGTATAAATATTTCCTAACATGTGTTGAATTTTTCTTATTATACATTGTTTACTCCCATACATAGATTTATAGCTCCCCTTTTCTTATGCAAGTCCTCAAGTTTTCCCATCCAATGATAAGTATGAGGGAATGTAGTGGTCATGTGAAGGATGTTTTCAATAATGATGTCGTGTTTCTTGTTTTAAGTCTTAATTTAATGATCCTATGCCCCCAAGAAACTAGACCAATCTATCTTCTATATTGTATCATGTGATGTTTTTATGTAATTAATTAGGTATATGTATGAAATAAAGAGCTAGGTTATTATACATATTCCCAATATATTTGGAATATCATTAGGGAAATCATAAAATTTCCTATCATATAGATTTTTGGCATGAGTTATTCAATTTATATCCATTAACTAAGAAAAATAAAGTGAAATTAGGAACCTGGTTACATTTATATAAGCATAATAAAATGAAACATTATATATAAAAGGATAAAATTTAAAAGTTAAATTATATCCTATGTTATGATTCCCTAGGTTTAAATCTAGGCTATCCACGATCCGTATCCTAACATATACTCTTTTGAGAATTATTTTCCCCTTAAAACTTTTTTCTAATGAGATAATAAATTTACCAACGAATATCCACTAAGAGTGTCAGACCTAGTGTGTAGTAAGGCGTACTATCATGTACAAGGTTACCCCAAGTCGAACTCAAGGCACATTTTTAGATTTGTTACCCCATGGTATATCTGTGATAGAACAAAATTCAATTTTCATATCCATACATGTATGTATTATCTTGATAAACCACATACTCTATACATACCAAAATTTAGGGTTGTTTTCTTGCACTTAGTCTAATCCACATGTTTTTTACTAATATTATCTAGTTAAAATCCCCCAAAAAAACTAAACTTTAATCTGATAAAAACTACAGTGATCCTAACAGATATTATTACATGATTCTAAGCATAATTAATCATCAAAATACAATACGAGGATCATAAATTTAATTTTCTTTGAAATTAAGTAGATAATTAAATATCATGAAATAATTAAATATTTTATTTAATTTTTAAAATAACCTCCTATTTTTTTTTGAACCATTATATCGGCGTAGTATAACATA
Organism: Viscum album; assembly: GCA_963277665.1. NCBI lineage: Eukaryota > Viridiplantae > Streptophyta > Magnoliopsida > Santalales > Viscaceae > Viscum > Viscum album. The sequence goes on along the minus strand of OY728138.1, from coordinate 1,020,777,666 downwards.
TGGAATACATGAAAAGATGGGATTATGTAAAAATATCTCCAAGGTAATAAAAATAATAATAACTCATAGCACATGGATTATAAGGAAAAATAATAATATAAAAGGAATGGAAAAATAATAAACATATGGAATCATAACATCTATAACATGGGATCATAAAAAAATGGTATCAATGTCTTATGGAATCCACATAAAACATGAATTTAGGATGAATCAAGGCTCATTTCACATGGATGAGAATGTGTAATGGATAACCACTATGACCGATTCACATAGAGCAAGAGATTAGTATAACTACCAAGACTATTGCACATGAAGTCTCATGAGACTAAAAATTACCCAATGAATTAGAGAAAAATATATACCCACCCATAATAACATGTTAATTAATATTTTTTCACATAGATAATCATACATAAGGAATCATATGTAGACATAAAGGATTACCTTGTAAAGAACCTAGTATCACAATCATGTCAAAAAGTATTAAAATAGAGAAAGTAAAAATGAAATCCATAAAAGAAAGGATTTAAATCGTATATGGAAATTCACTGTGAAAATAGGAATATATGATAATATTTTATGTCATACTGAAGTGAAAACATATAAAAAAGTGTTTAAGAAATCATAGAAAATAACCATTTCATTGTGGTTTAAGAAGAATCATAATGCTTTTTATAATTGGAAATGCATATTTTTTGAATAAAAAAATTTGAACCAGGTTTTTTTCATTATATAATAAGTTATTTAGGAAAAATAATGGTTTATTTAAATAATATTATGGAGTTCACTTGAAAATGGGTTAGAAAATTTGAAGTTCCCTTTAATCTAGCTTACTAATCGGGAAGTACAAAGAAGGGAACAATATGGAAACAAGCCTTTCCCCTTAATGAAGGGTGATATGATCTGAATATGTGAGTTAATAACATATAAAAAGAATTTATAGGAATTAAAAAAAATGAAAAAAACATTACATTGTAGTAATGGGAGGTAAAGAGTAACCCGAAGGAAAAAATGGTTGTTTGGGTAGAATCCCTTACCTTATGTTAGAAACGGTTCATCGTGTGTTATTAATATCTCGAATGATAAAATTATATTATTTAATTAAAAAATATATTAAATTTTTAATAATTAATTAATTTATTATAATTGTATTATATTCATTTATTTAATTTTTCATTAGTTATAGTGTTCAATTTCATCGTTCGGTGGTTCTTGTTTTTTAGTTTTATTTATTGGATCACTTCTATAAGAATACTAAAGTTCATATGAAATGGAAATATAAATCCATAATTGCTGTTATTATATATTAATGAACATCCATATTTTTAAAATATAATATAATTCATAATTTTATTTTTTGTGAGAATACATCATTATATTATATGTTAGTGATAATCATTTGGATTATTGTTGGTGGTTTTCAGTCACAAAAAACTTAGTTTTATTAGTTAAAATCATGATTATATAATGATTTTAGAAATTTAAATAGGTTTTCATACATGTATTAAAATTTTGGTTTACTATAATAAATTTTCAAGACCACTCTTGACATTTCTAATGTGAAATGAATATTTTTATTCCTTGAAGATGATAAATTAACACCTCACGAACAACGTTTTCCTTTTTAGAATTAAACGGTGAGAGAAAAGTTTTAATGATTTATTTATTAATTAAAGTTATGAAATTAAATTATATGTGATTTAATGTAATTAATATACAAATTTAATGATGGTAGGTGATGAGATAATAAGAAAACAACTTGAAATGATATTAAAAGAATGGAGAGATGTATCTACCTCTTGAATTCCACCTCCTTTAATAACTAATTAAGCCAACAGTTTTTTACTTATGATGAGTCCAATATATCCATGATTTGGGTAGGTTTTGGGGAAGATTATTGGGTATAATTTGTAAAATATCAATGCTTTAATGGTTTGTGGAGAGGATGTTGTGGGGGTGGTATTTATAGTAGAGGAGAGAGGGGTTTTCTCATTATCTTATTAATATTTTTATTATATTGTCTCAAGAATATGAATAGTTTTTTAATTATAACAGAATATATTAAAATAATTTATTTTATTACAATATTGTGGTTCTTAAATTTTTGGTAACTCAAGGATTATTTTATTTAACTTATAATGTATAAATACTGTAAATTACCATATTTTATTATTCACAAAAAATGAGTTTTTAATATAATCCTTAAAATTTAATCCTAACTATTGTTCGATGTGTAAAATTGATTACCCACTGAATTAGGATAATATTTATAGTTAATATATATAATATATGTGTACTTTATTATTCATAAACACCATGTTAGTGCATTTTACACTTTGAACATTAATTCAAATTAACATATTAATTCCATCTTAAAATGCACCATTACATGGTCCATTTTTTAACACATCCTAAAATACAAAATGGTCTTTATTTTATTTTCATATTTTGTTTTCAGGTATCCCATTTTATAAGGAAAAATTAATTATTTTGGGTCACTTGATGATTCACATTAGAAGATCACCAACATGACCTTTCATGCCAACACATTCTGGACAAAGTACACTAGATATAGGCCTAACAAAGAGATTGTACCAGCCAAGATACAAGCCCAATTATTATCAAAATTTTAACTATAGATATTATAAATCATGGGGAATAATTAATCAAAATTTTAAAAGAGATAATTCAGATGTTATAATGGTGTTCTATGTGGCCCAATTGGAAGAGGAAATTATGGTCCAGATTCGGTAGCCCAACAAAAAACCAATTATTTTACACTTATATTGTAATGAAAAATTATTTTGGGATATGAATGTACATATTTTTAGAAAAAATCAGGATATTAATTTTTCGTTTTCTATTTCCCACTCAAATTTGGCCATCTATAAGGTTATATAAGAACCTCTCTTCGGTGGATGCGAGCTGGTTGTGTTGGGCGGAGAAGAGAAGAAGTGATGGCAAGAGGGGGGTGAATTGCCTTTTAAAAATTAATTAACAATTTAAAAACAAAGTGAAAGTGCATCGGAAATAAAAGAGGCAAAACACACAACTTGATAACGGAGTTCAGCTTAAACCAAAGCCTACGTCTCTGCTCCCAACTCAACCGTTGAGAGATTTACTACCGCTTGCTTTTCAATGGTTTTTGAAAGAAACCCACTAGACTTTAAGGTTAGTCTAGAACCTATTACAGCTTTCTTTTATTGGTTGAGCAAGAACCCACTAGCCTTATTACAGGTGAAGGCAAGCTCACCTATGACACAATCCTTTTAAAGGGAAGGCTTGTCTAACCTCTTCACACCTTGTAGGTGGTGTGAAATCCCAAAACAGAGGATGAGAGAAAGAGTTGGGGGTTTGTAGGCACAAACCCAATTTGATGCTCAAAATAAATAAATAATGAAAAACCGTAATGGGAGAAGCCTTGGGTGCCAATGGATTGATGAAGTTGATGAAGAGCACTCCCAAGCTTCTATGGTGGTGCTCCTTGGATGTGGAAATGTGTTGGAGCAATTGGGGGTTCTTTGAAGCAATCCGCCGGAGGTTAGCCAAATGATGTAAAATGTGTCCCGTGGGCTTCCGTATGTTTCACTTGTGTTCCGGGGATTCCTAGTCCTTTATTTATAGAGGGGGAACCCTCAAATGGCCTTTGGGAGGCTTCAGAGCCGTTGGAGAGGCCTTCGGAGCCGTTGGGAGGCAAGTGGACAGGCCTGGTCAAAGGCCCAACGGCTAGTTTGACTGGGTCCACCGGCTGACCGGTTCTAGGCCACCGGTTGGCCAGTGCTTTGAAAATGGAAGAGGGCTCGGGCTCAGGCTCCACCGGTTGGACGGTGAGGAGGCCACCGGTTGGCCGGTGCTGAGGCAGTGGCTGACACTGTTCTGGCTGGGTGCCACCGGCTGGCCGGTGCTGAGGCCACCGGTTGGCCGGTGCTGAGGCAGTGGCTCAACCTTCTGTCTGGGTTCCATCGGCTGGCTGGTGGTGAAGCCACCGGTTGGCCGATGGACTGAAAATCAGTCCACTTTGGCTTCTTGCTTTCTTGGCCCAATTCCTTGGCCACCTGAAATCAAGGCTACCATCCAAAAACACTTAAAACAAGATTAGATAAATAAGAGAGTGATTGTGATCATGAAAATTAAACCACGATAGTACGAGAGGTACAACAATCTCCCCCTATTTTGATGATCACAATCACCAAAACAAACAATGTAAAAAGACTGAAATGAGAGGCATGCTTTAAATGATTTTCCCCCCAATCAACCAAGAATTTCTCCCCTTTGTGATTATCAAAATAGCACGAGGCATAAAACTTGATTGAGGGATAGAGTTTAAAAACAAGATAGAGATTTTAAACCAATTGAAATTTTTGAAATTTGAATTGAATGTTTTGAATCGAAAATTTTGAATTGAAACTTTTGAATTGAAACTTTTGAAATGAGAATTTTGAATTGAATGTTTTGAATTGAAACCAAAAAGGCTTAAATGATCCTAACTCCCCCTAATTAAAAACAACAAATCACCGGGGAGAGGTTTTTGAAACCGAGACAAATTTTGGTCTGGTGAGACTCGCTAAAAGGGATTTTTCAATCCATACTTGTCTAGTGGCGGGTCTTCTCCTATAAAATTCATCGTTAAAGAAAATAGTTTTTGGCCTTCCATACCGGGCATTTTTGCAATTGCACTCATAGATTAAGTGCCCGGGTTTTTTGCAATAATTACAAAATTTAAATTGAGAGCTCCCCCTTACAAAAATAGTTTGAGCATGGGAAGAGGAAGCTTGCTTGGAATAGCCAAGCCCTTTGGTGGTTCTAGATATGCGTTGGGAACCAAGGAGTTTGGTCAAATTTTGTTCCCCTTGGGTGAACTTAGCAAGGGATTCCCTTAAATACTTGATTGTTGATTCCATGGAATCAACATCGGGAAGGTTTTGGATTTTGAGCGACAACTCCTCCTTTTCTTTGAGAAGTTGTTCCTTTTCGGAAGAGAGTTTTTTGAAATTCATTTTTAAAGAAACAAATTTGGAAGAATGTTCGTGAAATCCTTCCTCCAATTGATCTCGTGCATATTGGAGATCCTCATACGATAAATGATTGAAAGAATTTGAATTTGAAGAACTAGAGGAAGAGGAGTCGGAAGATGTTACCTCATGAAATGCCATTAGGCATTTTTTACCATTGTCACTTGAGGAGGAGGAGGAGGATGATGTGGAGCTATCACTCCATGTGGCCTTGAATGCCTCCTTCTTTTCCTTTTGCTTGGCCTTTTTCTCGTTGAGTGGGCAATCGGGCTTGTAATGGCCTTTCTTGCCACACCCATAACATGTTACCTCGGGCTCGGATTTTTCGTTGGATTGAGCCTTGCAGGATTTCTTCATCTTGTGCTTCTTCATGAATTTGTGCATTTTGCGGGCAAGATTCTCCATTTCGGAATCGCCGCTTGAAGAGGAAGATGATGATGAGGAGGAGCTTTCTTCTTTTTGGACTTTGAAGGCGATGTTCTTTGGAGTTTTGATCGGTTTGCCTTCCTTTTCAGCTTGCCTCCTCATGGTGATCTCATAGGTCATGAGGGATCCGATGAGTTCTTCGACCGACATGTTCTTGATGTCTTTTGCTTCTTGGATTGCCATGACTTTTGGTGCCCATGAGCTTGGTAGGATCCATAGGATCTTCTTGACCATCGTTTCTGCAGAAACATCATCACCAAGGGACTTTCTCCCATTGCAAACGTCAGTAAAACGAGTAAACATTTCAGAAATAGATTCATGTGGGTGCATGGTGAAAGACTCAAAATCTTGACGGAACATATCCAATCGAGTTTCCTTGACTTTGTTGGTCCCCTCATGGGTAACCTCCAATAGTTTCCAGATTTCATGTGATGAGCTGCATGTGAAACTCGATTGAATTCATTACGATCAAGCCCGCAATGTAGAGCGTTCATGGCTTTGCCATCAAGCTCGAAATTTTTAATATCGGCATGGGTCCATTTGGATTCATCAGGAGAGGAGAGAGAATAACCATGCATGACAATTTTATAAATGGGATAACCAATACTTCTAAGAAAAGTGGTCATGCGGGTATTCCAATAGGTATAGTCGGTTCCATCAATGAATGGAGCACGACCCAATGAATAGCCTTCGGGGGAGAAAGAGGTTGAAGCCATCATAATGGATCTTTGAATTTGAAACCGGTGAAGTTATTACTCAAATTTTCCTCTGATACCAATTTTTGGGCAGAGAAGAGAAGAAGTGATGGCAAGAGGGGGGTGAATTGCCTTTTACAAATTAATTAACAATTTAAAAACAAAGTGAAAGTGCAGCGGAAATAAAAGAGGAAAAACACACAACTTGATAACGGAGTTCGGCTTAAACCAAAGCCTACGTCTCCGCTCCCAACTCAACCGTTGAGAGATTTACTACCGCTTTCTTTTCAATGGTTTTAGCAAGAAACCCACTAGACTTTAAGGTTAGTCTAGAACCTATTACAGCTTGCTTTTATTGGTTGAGCAAGAACCCACTAGCCTTCTTACAGGTGAAGGCTAGCTCACCTATGACACAAGCCTTTTAAAGGGAAGGCTTGTCTAACCTCTTCACACCTTGTAGGTGGTGTGAAAACCCAAAAGAGAGGATGAGAGAAAGAGTCTGGGGTTTGTAGGCACAAACCCAATTTGATGCTCAAAATAAATAAATAATGAAAAACCATAATGGGAGAAGCCTTGGGCGCCAATGGATTGATGAAGTTGATGAAGAGTGCTCCCATGCTTCTATGGTGGTGCTCCTTGGATGTGGAAATGTGTTGGAGCAATTGGGGGTTCTTTGAAGCAATCCGCCGGAGGTTAGCCAAATGATGTAAAATGTGTCCCGTGGGCTTCCGTATGTTTCACTTGTGTTCCGAGGCTTCCTAGTCCTTTATTTATTGAGGGGGAACCCTCAAATGGCCTTTGGGAGGCTTCGGAGCCGTTGGAGAGGCCTTCAGAGCCGTTGGGAGGCAAGTGGACAGGTCTGGTCAAAGGCCCAACGGCTAGTTTGACTGGGTCCACCGGCTGACCGGTGCTAGGCCACCGGTTGGCCGGTGCTGAGGCAGTGGCTGACACTGTTCTGGCTGGGTGCCACTGGCTGGCCGGTGCTGAGGCCACCGGTTGGCCGGTGCTGAGGCAGTGGCTTAGCCTTCTGTCTGGGTTCCATCGGCTAGCCAGTGGTGAAGCCACCGGTTGGCCGGTGGACTGAAAATCAGTCCACTTTGGCTTCTTGCTTTCTTGGCCCAATTCCTTGGCCACCTGAAATCATGGCTATCATCCAAAAACACTTAAAACAAGATTATATAAATAAGAGAGTGATTGTGATCATGAAAATTAAACCACGAGCGGTACGAGAGGTACAACAAGTTGCAACATCGGGTCAAGGGTGGAAATGTCTCCTCTCTATTACTTTCCACCACCCTAGGCCTACCACCATTAATTATCGAGACTTAGATAGGTTCTCAACCCAAGTCTCCCAAAATTCAAATTTAAGGTAGTGGTGTTTTATTTTTTAATCATCTTTTCAACTTTCATTCATTGTATTGTTATGATGCGATTTTTTTGTCTCATGTTTTTCTTTCACATGAAAGTAGTTCAATTCACCTTATTTTCTTAATCCAATTTCTTATTATACTCTTAGTATGTTATTATTCATATCATGTTGATACCATTAGTTCAAGGTGGGAATTTATTCACCCCAAACCATGTGAAATTATCACATAATGGTGGAGTGGTCCTTATTTCATTGTCTTTTTTTACTTATCCAATTCCTCCTTCATGATTCTACTTTTCGATTTAATTTAAACCATAGAATAAATTGAGTGATAACCCACATGTGGGTTGATCCTAGGGAGTATCAACGGGCTGGATTGGATGTTATTTCTCACACTAATAATTTCTAATCAATTACTTTAATTGAGAATTTAGTTTGATGATCTTCAAACTCCTTCGTCCTTGTTGACAAGTGCTAATACGAACCATCACCTTGAAGTGCTAAAAACATTGATCCTTAAAGTTTTTAGGTGATAGGTATTAATGTGTGTATGTATTAAACCAGTATGTGATGATGTATTTTGATCTTATTAAATTAATCCACCTCAAATTTAATTAATTAAAATAGTTGAAAAAGGAATTCATATAATCCAACTTAAATAATAACCTAGGATCAACTCATTATTTTAAATTTAATTCACTTAACTCTCTTAGAGTTAAGATAAACCCATATAAATTCATCCTAATTTAGCCACATAATATCCAAAAATAATCCATATGATGTACATGTGCGTAGGTTACATCTTCGGTCTCTATGGATTTGACAACCCAAGATAAACTACAATGGTCATCTTAACCCTAAAAACATGATTAAATTTTGGGCGAGGACAAATTTTGGCACCATGGATAGGGACCCAATTATGTCATATAAGAACCCATTATATTCTCTGTTGTTTCTACTATTCTCATCCAAATTCTCTTATCTTTTCCCTTTATCATTTCTTTTCTCTCTTTTGGTGCATGTTCGCCTAACCTCATGACCAATCAAACCATCTAGTTAGGGTGGATAGTCCCGGGGTTGGGGAATCCAGTTCACCAAGGGAACTAATTACATTAGATCCTAATCATCCCAATAATACTAAGTCAAAAATTGCGCCCATTTCAATGGAAGGTCTTCAAAGAAACAATCTCATAAACCCGGGTGGGAACCAAAATAGAAATCCCAATGAGGCAACCCCAAACATGGGAAATGTAGATGATCAAACCATGAATGACTACATCGCACCCACCTAGACCAATTCCCCTCATGGATTAGACAAAATTACCTAGGATATACCAACTACATATTTAAACAACATGTCCAAAACCAAATTCCCACATTCCATGGAATGGAGTCCGTGAACCTACCTTCACTTTAAAGAGTTCAATGTCATTGTAGAAACCATGTGTCCCCCACATCAACAATAATAAACAAAGATGAAGTTATTTACTCTTTCTTTAAATGAAAGAGTTCAAAATTGGATAAAAAATTTGAGACCATCATCCATCAACTCTTGGGACCAACTAAAAAGAAAATTCAACAAAAAATAATTCCAACACCATTTAGAAATTGCACATAAAAAGTGCATCAAAAACTTTTTTGAAAAAGAGGAAGAGTCATTCTATGAAACATGGGAGAGGTTCAAGGACACTCTAAACATGGTTCCGTAAAATTGTTTTTTCTATTCTTGAACAAGTGAAAATTTTCTATTAATCGTTGGATCCATGGATCAAAAAATTCATAGACATGATTTTTAATATAAATTTCAAAAAACAAATCCACCAATGATTCTTACAAGTATCTAGAAAGACTTGTTGAACCAAATCAAACATAGGGAGAATCACCTTACTATGAGAAGCCACCAAAATCTGTTTAAATTCACACACTTAGAGAATAGTAAATCCTCAGGGAGAAGCTTTTTGCACTCACTAGGAAGGTCGAGGAGATCGATCTTAGAAAGCTCAATGAAATTCAAAATGTTGACCCTGTTTGCACAATTTGTGACAAACATGACCACATCACTTCCAAATGCCCAACCATACCTTCCATTAAATATAATATTCTAGGAGAACCACCATAGGAGCTCAATGATAAAAAATTTCAAAATCCCCAATACCAAAACACATTCAACCCAAGGCATAATGACCTCCCAGGCATCTACTGGAATGACAACCAACAACCTAGCCAACCACATTGACCAGAACCCTACCCTACAAAAAATATCCAAAACTATAACCAATTCCAACCACAACCAGCCTAGTAACAACATCCTACTGTCCCATACCAACAACCGCACCAATAACCAAAGTATCCTCCTAGGATAATACAACCAACACAACCCCCCCCCCCCCATTCAATCTTTCCCTCTTCCAATACATGAATATTTGTGTAAAAAATGGTCAAAATGAACTCTGAATTCTCTTCACTTAAACAAGAACTTATGACCAACAAAACTGGAAAGGGCCATATGCTTAATCCATGGGTACCATCCTCATATTAAATGGGATATTCAATTGCACTCAATCAACTCATGAACAATTAAAGTCTATGATGGTTTTAAGAAGTGTAAAATAAATTGTGAAACTATAATGAGTATGTTAGAAACCAGGCGAAGCTTTTATCTCTAATGAAAATTCTAATGAACCACATGATCAAAATGATAAAATTGATAACAATGTGAAAAAAACAACCCTTAAACAAACAAACCCACAACCTACACTATTTCCTCAATGAATGAGGGGGGAAACCAAGCCTGAATTGAATGAAAAAATGAGGGAAATATTCTCAGAAGTCATGTTTAAAGTTACACTCATCTATGCTATTCAAAACAATCCTGCATACTCAAATTACCTTAAGGACATATACACATTTATAATGAAATTATCACATATGAACCAAGTCCTTCTACTAGAAAATGTTAGCAAAAAAATCTGAGGAATCCTTCCACTAAAGATAAAATACCCACGTTATCCTTACATTAATGTTGAGTAAGGAGAGAAGAAATTTTTCAAATACATGATTGACCTAGGTGCCTGTGTAAATCTCTTTCCTTATGATGTGTACTACCAGTTAGGCTTGGAAGAGCTCCTACACACGTTTTTCAGACTTCAATTTTCTAATCATAGCATAAGGTTTATAAAGAGGATTTTAAAGGATGTTCTGGTAAATGAAGGAAACATCATCTACCCTACTGACTACATTTTACATGAAAACAATCTTTAAATAGGAAACAAGGAACAAACCCTAATCATCCATGGACATCCCTTCCCTGCAAAAATCAACTCTATTATCGGATTTCCAAAAGGAAACATGACCACCACCTTTGGAATCATGAGTCTAGACCTGAACATCTATAATGCAAGGTCACAAATAGGGGATGATGTGGAAATTAATGAAGTAAACGTGATAGGGAGAAATGATAATAAATCTATAGATCATCAAGGAATATTTGATGATTGATTATGTCAGAATGAGATTAATTTACTTTGTTCACATGAAGGAAGTTTATCTCCATGGCTAGAATCACTTTCATATTGGTCCTCTGATGAAATCTTAAGACCAACAATCAGTGAAATCCTTTAGGAAACTATATTCATGGAGACCACTCCAACTTATTTCCCTAAATATGATCAAGAAAATCTTGTAGATTAAACATCTACGTGTGGGTAATCAATCCTATATGATACTCTAAAAAAATGTTCTTGAGCCAATGTTCCAATATTATACTGAAATTTTGAACCAACCAGATCTTGAATTGAAAGAACTTCATTCTCTACTAATGTATGCCTTATTAGGAGAAAATTGAACACATCATATTATCATTTATTATTCTCTTCAAGCCGATCCTGAGAGGGTTCTTCTAGATGTCCTTACGAAACACAGGAAATCCATTTGATGGACCCTGTCTTATATTATTGGGATTCTCACACTTATCGGGACTCATATGATTATTCTAGAATCTAATTCAATGCCATGTCCTCAACATCAATGATGAATAAATCCTAATATAATGGAAGTAGTGAGAAAATAACATCTAAAGTTGTTAAAAGATAGTATCATATATACCATAGTTGAGAGTGATTGGTTTATCCCAATCCATTTGGTTCCAAATAAATATGGAATCACAGTGATAACCTATAAGGATGGAGAGATTCTTCTAATAAGGGTGAGTAGTGGCTGGAGAGTCTACATCGAGTATAGGAAGAAAAAATCATTTACTAAGAAGGACCATTTCCCCTTAACATTCGTTGACTATGTCCTTGAGAGAGTTTCATGTCACACCTTCTACTGTTTCTTATATGGGTACTCGGGGTATAATCAAATTGAGGTCTCCTGAAAGTATCAATGTAATACTATATTCACATGTCTATTCGACACATTTTCTTTCAAACGCATGCCCTTCATGTTGTGCAATTACCTTAAAACCTTCCATTGGATCATGATGTGAATCTTCTTTAGACATGGTAGGGGATTTTTCTAGGTCTTAATGGATGACTTGTTTGTATTTTGTAATACATTTAAGGGATGTTTGAGGAATGTAGTGAGACACTTGTCAAGATGTGAAGAAAATAAAATAGTCTTAAACTAGGAAAAATTAAATTTCTTCATTAAAGAGGGACTATTCCTTTTCAATATTATATCAGGTAGAGGTATAGAAGTTGATAAAAACCAACATGGACATCACTCATCACCTTCCATCACCCAGAACTATCAAGTTAGTGAGGTCTTTCTTAAGAGATGTTGGTTTCTATAGAAGGTTCAATATGAATTTCATATATATTTCACGACCACTTTGTGCTATTTTGGTGAAAGATGGTCCTTTTTATGGAAAGAAATCTATGACGAATCGTTCTCTACACTCAAGTCAGCTCTTATCTCTCCACCAATTATAAAATATCCAAATTGGAACCTTCATATCAAATTTATGTGTGATACTAGGGACTTTGTTGTAGGAGCTATGTTAGGACAACGTTGTGATAGAACTCCTTATGTCATTTCATATGAAATAAAATCATTAAATTATTCCCAAATCAACTACACCACCACTGAAATGTAGTTATTTTTTATTGTGTTTTACTTATAGAAGTTTATTTCTTACCTCTTAGGATCCTTCATCACTACGTTCACTGAACATTATCCACTGAAATATCTCTTACAAAAACATGATTCCAATGATTGAATGATAGGTTGGGTCCCTCTCTTACAAGAATTTGACATCACAATCAAAGACGAGAAGCATGTTAAAAATGATCTAGTTGATCACTTGTCAAAGATAGAATTCAAGGAAAAAAATTTCACCTCTCTATGTCTTCTCCAGTCAATAGGAAATGCATATAGTCCATGACTGACTGCCCTTGGTATGCTAACATAGTAGACTATTTAGATATATGATTCCTTCCAAAATTCAAAGGGACTCATGGTCGAAGGAAATTCCATTCTATTGTCAATCCCTCAATGTTTGATGATCCATACCTCTATAAGTTCTGTTTTGACCTAGTCATTAGGAGGATTGTCCCAGAATCTGAACAAGAGTCCATCCTTAATGTTTGTCATAGCAAGGAATTTGGGGGTCACTTTTCCTCTATAAAAATATATGCTAAGATTCTTCAGCGTTCTCTCTTATTTCCCACACTCTCAATGGACTTGTACACATTTTTTTAAAATTTTCCTATGTGTGAACAAGTAGGTTCCATCACCAAAACGAGTCAAATGCCACTCACTCCCTTCTTAGTAGTTGAAATATTTAATTTTTGGGGAATCGATTTCATGGTCCCCTTCCCAAACTCTAGGGGATATTTGTAGATCCATTTAGCTATAGATTGTGTCTCAAATAGGTTGAAGCCATTCCTACAAAATCCAATGATGATCAAACTGTGATTATAGTTCTCAAATAAAATATCCTCTCTAGATTTGGAATTACTAGGTCTATTATTAGTGATCATGGAAATCATTTTTTTGAAGTCATCGATTCTCAGAACTCATGGATAAATATGGAATTTCTCACAAAGTGTCCACTTCTTAGCACCCATATACCAATAGAAAAGCTGAGTTAGCTAATTGATAAATCAAAGAAATTCTGGAGAAAACTTTTTATTCATCTAGTAAAGATTGGTCGAGCAAACTCTTAGATGGTCTTTGGGCCTATCGAACTCTATATAAAACCATTTTATGAATTTCCCCATATAGAATGGTATATGGTAAATAATTCCATTTGCGAGTGGTGATTGAACATTTGGAATTTTGGGAAATGTAGAAAATAAATTATGACCTCTAGTTGGCCAAAATAAAAAGAAAATTATATCTAAATGGACATGAGGAACATATGATAGAGTCTTGTGAAAATTAAATGATCAATAAAGCTAATGTACATTCCTACCAATATCAAAATAAAAAATCCAAACACATTGTACCGGGTAAATACAGAGGTGTATTGTTCTGGTCTTATGAGGTTTTCCTAATATTATATGTTGTATTCACCATCCTTTTACATTATTCTAGGGAAATACATCTCCATTTAATGTTGGAATGTGGGAGGAAACTATTTCTTGAAAAACACTTTCCTGAATTCATACCCCACTTTTTGTTAAATAACTTCATCATGATATGTATTCATGGTCATCAGACACCATTGATTAGATTATACACTTTTAATAAAAACATCTAGCATAAACATATCATGTTCATATTATTGAAGGATATTGAATATTATTCAATGGTATTTTCAATTATTCTATCTTCAAGGGATAAACAAATCCACTAAAACTTTAATTAAATCATCACATAAATGACTCAATTGAAATATTCTCTTTTTAAGGGGGTGAGAGTGTTCACCAATATTCATGAATATCTGCAACAATTGAGATAATTGAGTATAAATTTCTATTAAGTTATCAAATTCTACTCTAATTGTTATGGGAATCTCATTTTGGAAGTTATAATTTATCTATCATCACATTGGTTGTTGATTTAGTTCCTCCTATTTCCATAGATTGAAAAAAATTAATATAAAATTAAGGACGATAATTTTCAAACTATTAAAGAGATGAAAGTGAAACTATGAACATTTAAGGGATAAGTGCTAAATAACATATATTCCCTCACCTATGAATTTATAGGATTCAATCTATGTTATCCGTGGTCTACATACAAACATTAAATTTCAAATAAATGTTTCCCTTCATAATTGTTTAAATTAATCTCATGAATTTATCAAATCATACCCATAGAGATATTTAATCCAACCATGTATCAAAACCTCTTTATCATTTACAATGTAAGAACCAAGTTAGTAACCAATACACCCTTTTCTGGAATTATGGTCCCTTAGTATAATTGTTCCATATCAACATCCACATCTACCATATAGATAAGGTTTTCATTTTTTTAAATCAATAACTATATACTTCATAAAAATTGGCTTTTCATTCTATGTTTAGTAATATCACTATAATTTTCATTAATAATTCTAATCATGATCCTAAAAAATAACAAGACTTTTCACTAATACAAACTATGATAGACCATATCTTTTGTACACTTTATTTCATAATTTATTACATAAAGATACAAACAATGTAATACCAATATATTAAGTGGCCTAATGACTTGGTTAATTATATAAATATCACCATAACATCAAATATGGATACAAAAACATTATTTAAAACTCCATAACATTCCATTAAAATATATTGATCTTATGATACAACATGGTGTTACATGGGGATGTACAGAAGAAACATATGGGCTATATTGATTAGTATGGGAATAATGCAAGAATACCATGAATTGAATTATAAAAAG
Organism: Viscum album; assembly: GCA_963277665.1. NCBI lineage: Eukaryota > Viridiplantae > Streptophyta > Magnoliopsida > Santalales > Viscaceae > Viscum > Viscum album. The sequence goes on along the minus strand of OY728138.1, from coordinate 1,020,762,319 downwards.
TGAGTCAAAAATTCAAACATGGGGACATAAACGGGTGATAATGATAATAAAATATATTGAATCATGACATAAGATGATAACTTCAAGGAATCATAGAAATTTAGAATAAAAATAATTCATGAAAGCATTAGAATATGTCAATTATAAACACTAATACATCATATAAATGTGTTTTTAGGATATCAACCCATGAACCATAAATTTTTTATCATAAGAAAACAAATTTCCTAAATGAATTGAATGGATATATAATTTTAGGTTGACCTATCACAATAATATTAGGTAAATTCAATTGTGTGTCACATATATTATATAATATATTAATTAATTTGTCACTTTTAAAACAATAATTATATATTGTGGGTTACATAAATAGATATAAAAAATAATTTAAGTATTTTACATCTTTTTTAATACCCTTTAGTGAAAATGTTGATGGGTATTAACAATAAAATATGTTTCCATTTAAAATCATAATATAATTATGACGACAAAATGACTGAACAAAATAGTTCATGAAAAATATTAATGTAATTAAAATGTGGTCAATTATTACTTTAGTATCATAAATAATGTAACTAAATGTGTAATAATTAATTTCAACGTGATCAATTTAAAATACGTCACACAAAAAAAAATACTAGATCAAATTAGAAGAGGAATGAATCACTTGCCTGAATGTTTTCTTCATAAATATTTATAAGAGCCTATTAAGAGATTGAGAACACAATTAGAGGTATTTAGAGTGGAATAGGGAAAGTAGATTTATTGTTAATGAATTTTTAGGCAATTTTAATGAGATGTTGGGAGGGTATTTATAGAGAAGCTTTGGTAAATTCATTATTAATTTTGAAACATATGATTTGGACTCATTGCGAGGAAATAATTAAATCCACCTATGTTCCAAGGGTTGGTTCATGTGGTCTCTATAAAACATGAGTAGAGTAAGTTTTTTTATTTTCCTAAGAACCAAAATACTTTTAAAAATAACTTTCACATTTTGGATGTGAATAATGTTAATAAATTTTAATTTTTATAATATTAAAATATAATATTTTTTGGGGATTCATTTTTGTTTTCCAAAATTTAAAAATGACATAAAAGATACAATACATTAAATCATAAAATATATTTTATTTATTTTATATCTTTTATATTATTTATTAAATCAATTTTGGAAAATTCATATTCATAATACATTACATATATTTATATAATAATAAATTTAATTTATTTTAAAATTCTGGAAGTTATAAATGGTATTGTTTTAATTGAATCTATTTATTTCCCAATCTTTTTATTTTTGTATCTTACCATCAAAATATAGAATTTAATAAACTCATTATATAATGATGTATATTTATATATAAAATAATAATAATAAGGAATAAATTTAATAACTATTTTGATAAAATAATATAAAAAACATCGTACTACTAACATAGATACATAACCCCTTATTATACAAGTGTACTCACTAAGGGTAAGGTGTGCAATGGTGGTACATTATTGGGGTGGTTTTTATAACATGGTTTAAGTGGTGATCTATATGAGCTTTTGATTATCTCATTAATGGTTTTTCATGAGTTTCCATTCTTGAATATTGGTTTGGGCTTAGTTCGGAGAGAATCACTATGATACCATCTCCCTTAGAAGCTCAAATAAATAAGATTCATATGCTAAGAAACTATTAGTTGATGAAATTGATTCATCTTTACATGTCAATTATATATCATCAAAATCCTTAATACATACATATATCAATGGTTATTTTATAAAAACATTATTATATGTTGTTATAGTGGATAATGTTCTTATATATTTGAAATGACTATTATGGCCGTATATTATAATGGTCCAAAATAAAAAAATATTGTAAGTGTTTTCTATAAAAAAAATTATTCAACAAAAAGGTAATTTTATTTGAAAAAATTTGGGTTATTATATAATAAATGATGGATAAGTCACTTGATGACGTAACAATTCCAATACATCTAGAAACAAGGTACAGTTAACTATCAACACAACCTGGGTCCATAACCAAAAAATTTAACAACGGAAGTCAACAGTTCAAAACCTATTTCAATAAAATTTTGTATTATACAAATGAGAGTGTAGGTAAAAGCAATAAAAATACTAAATTGAAATCAAACAACATGTTTTCATTCATTAATATCCATTTTAATACATCTTGAATAAAAATATCTTCATTTATATCGAATTACACAATGCTCCCCTAGTGATAACACAAAAATGGTCAATCTATTACACTAAAATAAAAAGTGGTGAAGAGACAAAATAAGAAAGATAAGACTGTGGATGATACTTCCTCTATATGGGAATCCATAAATCTAAAAACCACAATTGATCAATGGATAATAAGAAAGAAGAAGACAGGTCACCACCCCTCTTTTCTAATTCACATAATCCAAAAACCTAATGGGGTTTCAATTATAACTAAGACACTAAAAAACAAGTGACCATTATGATTTTAACACCTTTTTAATTATACCATTCTGATACTATAGGCATCCAAAAAATTATACAAGTAAAAATTCAGGATTATCCTTAGGAATTAGAAAAAATTACACTGTCACATGGAATCATGAAATGAAAACCCAGCCAATCATCATAGCAAGGAAATATACCCCATAACTCAAAACCTCATTCTAAGAAAGAACCCAAACTCCAAATAAAATACATCTCTATGTTACATTTTGGAATAATCCTCTCCCACACAACCCAACCCCCTTTACCAAGGAAATAAAAGGAAACCACAGTCACCATCAAGGTCATGGATGGCATGAAACCTAAAATTATGCTTGGAATGTGTTTACTTTTATATGTATTTTTTATACAATATGAGTTTCAATTCATAGAATTATGTATTTTAATCATTTTTTATACTATTTTAGACCATAAATTAGGTTCAATATGCTAAATGAGAAAATCTGGTACTTAAAAAGAATGCATATATAAATTATTTAAATGACTATAATGGTTATGTGAATTGGGTATCTAGCCAGAATGACTATGGGAATCTTTTGTGTGTCGAAAATTGAAACATGAATTAACTATATATCCAGTGTAATGATTTAAATTTTATTTGTAATTAAATAAAATAATTGAAAAACTGGATACATGATCATCTTACAAAACTGGATATGTCGATAATCACAATTGTTGACTTTGACACTTTGGATTTTACAATGTATGAAAATGGCTATGGGAATTTGGATATTTTTCTATATATTATTTCAGGAGGAGATGTCATAATACCTAACTACTATCAGATCAAAAAATGCTTTTAGTATTCTTTAAATAGTACATCGACCACATTTTATTGTGGTTTCATGATCATGGATTATAAAATAATTAAAACCATTAACATTGATCAGGGTGTTGTAGTGATACATCTTTCCATATTTTATAGAAGTTCATAGTGAGATGTAGATATATCCTCAGGGAGTTATTTCTTTTTAAATTATTTATGTGTTTTCATACAAATATACATGGATGGATTAAATAATTAGTTATGTATCCTTAAATGGAATCTTTATCAGATGTGAAAATTAATTTATATCATGATAAGATCGGAATCGCATGTTTGGTTTCATATTAAAGTAATTAATGGGGTATAAAATAGGTTGGGGATTATAGAAGACATCTCTTAATATTATCTGGATTGTTAATAGTCACAATGTCTATTATTTATGAATCAAAACTCAATCTGTAATTTGACATTATTTTTTAAGAGATACACAATCATTGGTGTATGTCCACATTATCATCATTTCATGAATGAAATATTCCAAAAATATATCACTAATTTACTTGTTGAAGTATATTAGTGAGTTTTCTATTTGACCATGGTAGTGAATAGGGAGGGATGGTGAGCCCTATCCAAAAATCTACACATTGAATTATTGATCTATATTTAATTTTTGGAACATGTTTACTATCAAGACATCTCATTAGGCGAGCCCATTTTCGCTGACACAAGTAAAAATCAAGATGTTATTCAATAAATTATTCACTCAATGAAATTATAGATAATGTTAAATTGATGTGTTCCTCATGGTTATAGAATATTGTCTTTATAAAATGTATAATTTATTTTATCTATTATTCCCCGATATAGTCCCAACACATTCATATAGGCTCTAATACTCATTAATTTCCATAAATGTTTTAAAATAAGGGTTCTTCTTAATTATCTCTATACATATTATGAAAACTGTTTCAAATCTTAAAGGGATCTACATCATTAAAGATGGTAATTTATTATTATGGAAAATTATCACTAAACATTATTTTATATTCTTTAGTATTGATGTTTATATAGTCGAAATATATGAAATCATTGTTAATATTTAAAGTGTACACATAAAGGAAATTGACCACTATGAATTATTTATATATTCAAAAACTATAAAACCCCTAGGTATTTCTCCTTACAATCATATTTTTATCAAGGTAATATCATTTTAAACCTATCATGTTACATGGGAAAATGATTTTGAATATTAATGATGGTTATTATATAGTTTGATTGGTAATGATTCATGTTATATAGAATAAATATAATGATTTTATAATTAATATAAATGGGATAGTGGATAATTTTTTTGTCATTTAATATATTTCTTTAAAGATATGTTATTCCTTGGTTAGTAAATCGTAGAAAAGAATATATTGAGTTGAATCATGACAAGAATCACTCCTTGTTTCAACACAACAATGTTATTTCTAGTTGATCACGATCTAAATTATATCTCTCTGGATATTATTCATAGTAATATTATTCCTTATTAAAAGTTATATAATAACAATTAGTCAATAATAATGGAAATGTAGTAGAATATGGATCTTAATTAATAGAAGAAACTCTCAATTAAAGGTAATACAAAAGGTAATGAAATTGATGAATGTATATCATTTGTATCCCCCAATATTAACAGAGTGACAAAATCATTTAGGGGTTCTCTTATTTTTGTTTTATTTATGTTTGATATGGTAGAACATATTGTGGATATATGTACCGAAACCCATAAAGAATGTGATGACGAAGACAAAATGATGAATATTATGAAAAATGATGGTTTAAATAATTCCAAGTGGATGTATTTCAATACGAAATTTTTTTTTAAAAAAAATACAGATCTGGAGAATGTCAAGTGAAATAAGTTTAAAAATTATAATGATGAATTTCATGGCGATGGGTGTTGTAAAAAATGTAAGAGATAGTGAAATTAGATATGATAATGAAGTAATTTTATGAAATGGTGATATACAAAAATATATAGTGGTATAATTATCCAAAATATATATGTGGTGATAAAATTTCAAGAAGTCCAATGTAGTGGAACGTGATTTCAAGAAATACATGAAATAACAAAAAGAAGAAAATCATAACTAAAGTCTAATATTGAAAAACTAACAACCATAATTTTAGTTTATTTGAGGAAGTTGGAATGAAACATAAAAATTAAGAAAAATCTTGGGACATTGATGGATTGTATTTATTAAAAAAAGGTAGAATCTAGGTAATTGATGAGATAAAAGAAAATGTTATGAAATTATATTAGAAGTGAAAAGATAAGTAATGATTTTTAAAACCTTGTATAATGATTGTGAAATTAAAGGAATCATCATCAATTCAATATAAATAAATTTTTAAGTAAGAACATATACTTATTCTTTATGTTTAGTTTCTTAATGATAATCAAGAAAATTTGGATGTTTCAAAACATTAATCTATGACTTTTCAGAAAAAGATATATCCTTACAACATAAGAAATGAATTTAAGAATGTGGCAATTGAGAATAATAATTTTTCAAGAGTTAAATGTTTCTGTTATGAAAATATGTTACACACTTACAATGTGTGATTTATTTTAATGTGGTCCTTTTGGAACATACACTAATTCAGATAGTCATGATAAATTTATAATAATTCTTTTCCTTCAAATATATATTATTTTGGTTGTGAAGGACTCAAACATATGGTAATAAATTACACATAGAAATGTATATATGTAAAAATAATAATTCCTTTGTGTGGAAAAAAGAAAATTTTGGAATCTGTATAAAAAACATGAAGGCTCAAAATGTAATTTTATTTTTTCTGAAAAAAAACGTTCATGTGGAAAATTATTGATTGGGAACATTCATCAACAACATGAGTAATAAAAGGTACCTCATATAAGGATAATTTTTTTAAATTTACTTATGGGGAATATAAATTTCACATTTATTTATTTTGGATTGTGCATAAACATCAAATATGATCCAATACAAAGACCACATTGTGAATTTTAAGAATAATAAACACAGTGCCATTCATTTCAGGAATGATGAGAGTAATAAGATTGTTGGATGTAGATAGTTCAGTATTTGGGTAAAATATATCAATATGACTATTTTTTTGTAGATTGGATAAGTCCTAATATAACCCCATTAGTTTCTTTTCAAATAGACAAATATTTTTGATGGATTATGTTTTATTCCACATCAAAACCAAACAAAACATGATCAATTAAAAGTTAATTTTTAACCTTCCTACCAAATGTTTTGTTATAAGTATTATAAAGTTATTTATGATATAAATATATATATGTGTGTGTCTGTGTGAAGTAAATATATTAATAAATTCTTCTTAAATAATTATTCATGTTTCGAAATTTTGTTTTGTTCTTGAAAATATGTTTTTTTCAAAATTAATTTTTACAATATTTTATAATAAGAATTATTATTTTCCATCCGAAAATAAAGAAAATATATTTTATAAAATGAGAATAATTTTTTATATCATCATACATTATTAACATACTGTGAAATTTTGTGATTTTTTTAAAAATATATATTTTTTAATTCATAATGAAAAATACTCTGTTTAATTAAAATCATTATTTATTTTGTTATATTAATTAATATAAAATTCATGATATTCCGTTAAATTTATATAAAGTTAAAATAGATAATATTTTTTATATTTTTTTCAATTAATTTAAATTTAATCAACTTTACACTAAATTCTGGAATAACATATTTTTAAAATTAAAAAACATTTTTTTAAAAAAAGTGTTAAAATGAATAATATTTAGCAATTTTAAATAATAAAAATAAAAACTACAATGAAATGATTTAAATTAAATTTTTTGGATTATATATATATATATTTCAGAAAATATATTAATATAATGAACAAGTAATGGATCACCCCCAAAAGCCTGGAGTTAATGCATTACTTTGTTACTTTTTCATGATTATAAAGAATCAAATCTGAAATGTCATATCAGTTTAGAGTTTTTGGAAAACAATATTACAAATAGGACATGAATATAACATTATAAAATAGAAAATAAAATATGATACATAAGAAAATAATATTAAATTAATCCTTGAAAGCTCATAAAATTATTTCTTATTTATATCATGGGGAAAGGATACAAAATAAGGGTGATATCAAATTCAAACATGGGTAAGTATAATGAAATAAAAATGATTCAATGAGTATAATATTCACAGAAAGGTAAATAACATATCACACATTCCATATAAATATCTTGATAATGTATGCCCAACATGGAATGATAGATAACTGAAGCACATTCCATTAAACCAACAAACTGAGAATTAAATGAATCCAAAGATATATTAGAGAAATATTATCATGGATAGTAATAATAATTTAATTCTCAATAAATAATTTTTTTAGTTTTTATATATCATGTTTCCCATGAAAATTATTCCTTTACCATCAAGATTTATTTTCAAGATATTTTAAAGCAATCTGATTTCTCCAACTCATTCAACTCATTAGACCATAAATGCATCATGGGGATTATAGTAACTAGTCCCCAACCCATACGGATTTACGTAAATAGCCCAATACCATGTGCATAATGTCCAAAAAATTGATAACATTTCAAATAATTGATTTAAATTCACAAATTATTTTCTTTTTCAAATATCCTTCTGAATAAATTATATAAATTTACGAACAATTCCCTAGTTATTCAAACAACATTCTAACTGACCATCATATGTAAAAATGGTATACAAATTATTAAACAATAATATAAATTTAATTACAATATATTTATTTAATATAAGTTTATTTTAATGTTAAAATAAGTATAAGGGATGTATTTTTTCAAGTAAATGTTTACAATCATAAAAGAAAGTGATATTGTTAAAAAAATCCACATGGTAATTTTGAATTTATAACCCCTTGGATGTGATAGTTAAAATTAAAACTAAAAAACGTGATATTTTAGTGAATAATTATATTAAATGATAACTTGGAAGTATATACAGAAAATTAATTTAAATTTGTGTATAATAATGAATAATTCTCAATGGAATGGAATTTGAGATGAAATTTTTTTACCATACATTTTCGTTAAGTTGAAAATAATTTAACCACCTATATAAGGGTTTTAAACATGTTACATACTTACAAAAATATCATAATAATACTCACAATATGATATATTTCCTTCTCATAATATGGTATTACCCATATGTTAGAAATCATCATTATTTTAACTATTTACAGTGTTAATTTCCCTATTTTTCAAATATGATTTGACAAGTTACTTGTTGATATTCTTATGTAGATAATTATTTATACATATACATAATTTTATACATTATTTAATTATCATATATATTCATTTTATATTTATTTATATCAATCTATAGTATTTTTATGTAAAAATAAAATTCTTCGTTCATGAAGATGGTAGGTTGTACAAACATCAACACTACAACCCTTTCATTTGTTGTATTTAAATGAATGAAAAATAAATTAAATATATATATATATATATATATTTTATAATTATAGTTTAAAATTTATTTCATTTATACCACATATTTTAACTAAAAAACCATTTTACATTCTATATATTGTGTGAATGTATCACATCACATTAAGGAGGTGGTAGTCTATACGTCTACAAATGATGTTGTCGTAATGACAAAAAAATGAAAAGAATTATGGTATGTGTTAAAAAAAATACATAATTATGAAAACCACATAAATATATGATATGAAATTTATAAATATTTTTTCTAACATAATTCCCAACGATGATTGGTGTTAAAGGAAAAAATTTATAACATCGTTTCTTGATGTGGTTGTTCACTGTGAACGAATGGTAAGTTCATTTCCCATTTGAAGGATGCGTGTGTAGGTTTAGGTAAAAAAATCAACATACAAATGACTAATCATATTTATGAAACTTTAGATATTATATAAAATTTGAATAAAAAGAAATTAAGGGGTGGAGAAAAAAATAGAACATAAATGCACATTGAACAATGTTACCCCATTTTTGGGAAAGTCCATATGGAATGAACAAAATGGAATCCTTGGTTTTAATTATGCACAATGTGGGGATTATATTTTTAGATAAGTTATTTTATGATATATTTTAGTATAATTTTTTTTATCCAAATGTATTGAGAGGTGTGAATGGGTTGGAGGGACGAGTGCCTTTTCACAGTGTTTGACAAGTGGCATTCTTATATATTTTTCAAAAAAGAATTACATCCAAAAAACCTCAATTTAAATTGTGTCAATTAATTTTAAAAATAATATAAAATGGATTATAGAAACTAAACATTTACATAAAATTTATTTTGGAAAAGTTTTATGGTCATTTTCCCCGTGAGTTAAAGTTTTAGTCCTTTGTTTTTCTAATTTTCCTCACAATCATGGAAATTAATTTTTATCACATTTTCTTATATTTTTGGTAAATAAATATATTGATTTTTTTAAATTAAAAATTATTCTAATTAAAAATATTTAATCAATTTTTCATAATTCCATTAATAGATGTGGATGAAATGAATTTTAAATTAATCCTACTAATGAGATGATAGTACAAGTTTTTAAATTAAAAATGATAAATTTATTCCTATGTTTTAACTCCAATTTCAAATTAAAATTGATTATGATGATATGAATTTTATATATAGATTTCAAATTGGTCTAATTAATATTTAAAAAACTAAATATTTTAATTTATTTGTGTATATAAATCAATTTCAATAGCTATTTTGATTTAGAATTCATTGTTTTTCATAATTGATCAAAAAAATTAAACTCCCTTGACGAATATAAAAAATTCACCCAAAACCAATTCTGAAATTTCAAATAAAAAAATTATTTTAATGTTTTCATATTAAATTTATAAAAGTTTCATCATTTAGGTTTAATTTAGGTGCACCATAAAAGGCAGTAAAACTATCTCTATAAAAATAGAGGTTTTTATGTACAAATTGGGTTTTTTGTATCATATGATTATAAAATATATTTGATCATGTAAAAAACTGATCAAATATATAATATATATATATATTTAATTATAATAAATAACTAATATTAGTTAATTTAATTTTCCCCATTAAAACATCTTTTTGATCATTAAAATATATTCTTATAGAAATAATCACTTTATATTTAATTTGATCAAATATTCATTTATAATAAATTTTTAACCAAATTATTAATCCATATATTTTTATAATATTGTATGTCTTATTAATAACCATCAATTTAATGGAATTATTTTTTCTTATTTTATTAAATAATAATATATTAATAATATATTGTAGCTCGATAAAGCTGAATCTTGGGTGTAATTAAAACAACTATACAAATTAGTTCTTGGTTGTAATGTAATCTAACTCACTATTGTGTTTAATACATGATGTCGTATTAAAGATACCCTTTTTATACCTCTTTACATGGTTTTTCATGTAATACATTCTATCGAACAAAAGTTTCCCTTTTATGTTTTTTGTGGTGTTACATTCCACTCGAATTAATTAAATTGAGTCCTTGAAATTTAGAAAGGATATCAGTAATTGAGGGATTAATATTTGATAATAATACTATGAAAAAAAATAGATTATAAATAGGATAGTTATATATTTTTTTACAATGATGGAAAAGTAAATGTTAATTTAAATACAAAGCTATAATTTCGAATTTGAGAACATTATTAAAAAGATCGATATAGAAGAGATATATAAGAATCAGGTTATGATAGATGGTAACCGAGAACATGTTCAAATGAATGTTGTCGACCAAAAACCCATAAACTATATGTGTGAATAATGTTCATTGATATAATAAAAAAAGATAACAATAGGGATTTTTTTATTTCATGACCCTTTTCCCAGAGTTGAGAAACACTTTTAAACTCTAATAATATAAGTAAATATATAATTCTATAAAAATAATATTTTCCATTGATTCTACCTTGAAATATTTATTCATTATCTCTTAGCACATGATTCATCATTGGTGGAATTAAAAAAACAATCACTAAAACTGTATCTAAATTTCAAATTAAACAATTTCATAAATGGTTATCCATTACAAAAGATCATTATGAACACTTAAGAAAAAACGATAAAGGGTTTCAAAAATTAATTTATCATTAATCATTCCATAACCTGAAGTGGCTCTAATTTTTGAAAATCCAAACATGTGAACAGATTCATCATTCCTTCTTCTAAAATATGAAAATATCCTAAATTACCATAAATCATTATAAAAATAAATAAATTCATCATTATTATTTTTGAAAAAAACATTTTTTTTTATATATTTTTACAATCCAAAAGTATTTTAAATGTCATCAATGATAGTATAAAAAACTATATCAAAACATCATTAACAAGTTCCATGGTAGGTCACCTTTATCGAATTAATGTTATGAAACTTAATTATATCGTCATCTAAACATAATTACCTCAAAATTAGAGTCATATTAAGACTTATTTTCTTCAACCATGTGTTTTCTAAAAATTTCAACTTTCTATAGAATCACATTTATCTGTTATCGGTACTTATCAACACAAGATTTAAAATCATTAATAAAAAATAATTTTAGTACATACCTTATATATTTGATAATGCTTATAACTTGACATCATTGAAAATTTACAGTTAAACCTATATTTGAGGATAGAAATATCGAAAAAATTAATCATTCTACATCAGTAGTGTCAAAAAAAATATACTTGAACTTGATATCATATATTCTTCTGAGGTATATTTTCTTGAAGCATAGGGAATTCATTTGAATAGTTTACCATATCTTGGTAGTTATAAAACTGCATATCAGTGTTTTACTTCATTCTTTTACATTGTTTCTCTTAGAGAAACTTTTATCTACACTAATAACATACTCTCAATAATTTCAATCATTTCCTTGGGTGATTCTTTCTACAGTTATCACATATGTGAAAATCCTTCTTTATTGTTCATCGCTACTCCATTATTTTTTCTTCCATCATTTTCTTCTCCTACCTAATTTCGAATCCATATGAATTTTAGAATTCTTTCTAAGTGTTGGTGGTACATAAATATTTTCATAATATGAAGTAATTTTATTGAGACACTACAATCATTAATAAAATTATATTAATTTCTTCATATATGTGATCAATGTTACACACAATGTTTTTTATGAAATACTTATCATACTATGAAATAATTTTAAATTTATTGTTATACTCTGTAATATTTTCTTTCTAATAGTAATTAAAAATACATAAAATTATTTTAATATCGTTTTTCTATTCATAAGGGAAATATTTGTCAAAAAATTTCATTAAATGATTACAAATCCATGAGTTCTATTTCTTATTCCACCCTAGTTTTCAGGATAAAATCTCACCACTCATCATAATCTCCATTCATACTATAAAGTAAAGGGTAACTATTTCCTTTTTACCATATCCAAATTCAATGGATTTCATCTCCAATGAAATAATTCATTCCACTTGCACCATTTTTTTAGTAGTCTCACTAAATGATGGGTTCCTATGTCAAATAATGTGATCCAACATTTGATAATCACAATGTGAAACATGTTTATCGATCCACCAATGGTCATCTGTCATATTTTTATTAATATTCAAAAATATATCCATAAGGTTACATGTTCCAAAACTATCTATATCAGATTTTATAGTAGGGAAACTATTACATTATCTATGATTATTGATGTCATTATTAATTTAATGCTCCATTTATAAAAAATGGAATAAACAGGATTATGTCAGAAAATTATTAACTTTTTATAATTATAAATATGTAATACAAAATAATATAAATTGGAAAATTTAAGAATAAAAAATCTCATAATAATAAATATGGTTTCATTGGGATATCAATGATTTCAAATATTTTATAGTGGTTTTGAATAAAATTTTGATTATCCTATGTGTATCCCCAGGTGTTTTCAAACCAGGTGAAAAATATTGTCCATTTTCATGTTCTATATTATTCTCAAGTCTAGACCAAAAAAACATTTTCAAAATTATCCCCCAAAGATAAATCTATGTGATTACTACATCCACTTATTATATCTAGAAAAGGATTTATTTCTAGGATGAACCACATAATATCTACCTTACCAAAATTCTTGGATGTTCTCTTACACTTATTCTCAATTTTTATCTTAGGTTTATATTCCCTAATTAATGTATCATTAATCCAGTTTTCATGGTTGTTGTTAAAATTCCTTTGATACCTAATGTAACGCCCCAACCCCAGATGTCCATATCTGGTGCAATAATTTATTATATTCACATGATTACAAGGAATAAAATTATAGTGGATTCATATATTTTTTAGATATGGAAAAAAAATTACATACATAATACTCATATTACATTGGGAAATTGAAAATAAATCATGGTATATAATGAAATTAAATTAAATGTATCGTTGAAATATTATTCAAATATTTCTTAATCAGGTCTCTGGAAAAGGAAAAAAATTAAGGGTCAAATCAAATTCTCAATAATGGTGAATAGGACATAAATAAAAATGAATAAATTATAATAATCATCAGGGTAAGGTAAATAAATGATCACACATTCCATATAAAAATATATTTAAGGCATAATATTTGTGGTAGGTCAGATAAATTAATCACATACTATTAAATCAATAAACCGAGAATGAAATGAATCCCTAGATATATCAAAGAAAAAATTTCATGGGTAGTATTAATAAATGAATTATAAATAAAATAAATTATAAATTACTAGAAATCGTGGCTCACATGTACATGATACCTTTACTATCAATATTTATTTTCTATACATATTAAACTACTCTAATTTTTCTAGAGGATTCATCTCATGAGACTGCTGATGCGTTGTGGGGAATTCATTAATAGGTCTCCAACCTAAAGGGATTGTATTCAAAGGATCCAACACCATGTATTTCATGTCCATTTATTTCCTCATGTATCAAATAATCTATTTAAATTCCTAAAATAAGTTCTTTATATTCTATCGGTATTGACTAAAAGATACAGATTTATAAATAATTCCCCATTTAATTAAATTACTATAAAAATGAACACCATATGTAAAAAAGAAATATAGTTTATTAAATAATAATATCCATTTCATTAGAATATTTATATTTTAGATAAATGATATTTATGATAAAAAAATTAGAATGAAGTGATTGTTTCAAGTGAAAGTTAACAATCATATAAAAATGTTATACAGCAAATATAACTCCTACAACTTTGTAATTTCCCCATCAAATCCCCAAGGATAATATTGTTCAAATTGAATCTAAAAGTATCATGAAATAGTATAGAATCATGATATTAAATTATAAATTGAAATTTTATACACCACATTAAAGTGAATTTTTTCATAATAATGAATATGTTAAAAGTAAATTAAATCGAGATAAAATCTATTACTTTGTGTTTCCTTTAGGGAGAAAATCCATTAATCTATTTTATAGAGGTTATGAAAATGTTAATAACATTTTCGAGAACTATAATCATATTCATAATAACATACATTAACATATTATGATATATAATTTCCATTATGTTAACAATCATTCATTATTATATCTATCTATGGTCATAATTGACTAGTTTTTCAAGAATTTTTTGACTTATTACATGTTATTCCTATTATATGGATCATGATTTCATCATATACATATTTTAATGCGTGAATTAATTTTCATATATATTTGATATATATCTATATATAATATTCAATAATATTTGGAGAGAAAAAATGAAATGCACCATTCATGGAAATGTGAGGTCGCACGTAACTGTGAACAATACTTCCATTTCATTTATCTGATTTAAATGAATAAAGATAAAATTGTGTATATTTATATTAAAAGTGTTTTTTATAAATTTATTATTCTTCAAATATTTTAATTAAAACCATCCCTTATAAAGTCCATGTAAGGTGTAAATTTGTCACATTTCATTGAGGAGGGGGTAGTCCACACATCAATAAACAATGTTATTTTATTTTCGCAAAATATAAATCATTAAAATAGGTTTTATATAAAAAATAAAGAATAATGGAAAAAATATCACATATATTATATATAAAGAGTGTTTCTATTTCAACTACCTTTCATGAGAGGTGGTAAAGGAAATAAATGAACGACAAGGCTTCGTGAGGCGATAGTTCACTATATTGAAATTGTAAGTCTGTGCACATTTGATGGGTGTGTGTAGGTGTAGGTAAAACCATTAACTTAAAAACATATCTATATATTTATGATGTATTTATTATTATATAATCATGAAATAATATAAAATTAAGGGCTAGATAAATAAATAAAACATATAATCACATTGAATAATGTTACTTCTTTTTTAGGTAACAACTTTTGGTTTTCACCAAATGGATTTATTGGATTTATTTCATTCAAAGATGAAACTATAGGATGAGGGGGGGTATTTTGAGAGATTATATGATAATATTATGGGTGATCCAATGGTCATGATAAATAATAATAATTGGGATGGGTGAGTACCTTCAACAGTGGAGGAGGTGAGTCATTCTAGAAAACATTTTAAAAGGAAAATACACCAATTTTTTTTCTTTGTACCGTGGATCCAATAGTGTAAAATATTATTTAATAGGTTTAATAGGGTATAAATATGGATATAAAATTTCCCTTTTAATAGTTTATAGGTCATTTTATTCCTTAATTTTATGTTCTACTCCATTCTTAAGCTAATTTTTCTCTTAATCACTATAATTAATTTTAATCGTTTTCACTAATATGTTTTTGTCAAAGACTAAGATAAATTTATTTTAAATTTTAAAATATTATTTTTACAAATAAATAATCAAATTTACCAAATTCCAATAAAAAAATTTTATGAAATTAATTTAATATTAATCCCAATAAGGGGTCACACTGCACGTTTTTAATGTAAAAACGTACAAATGATTAGTATGGTATTTTTATCCAATCTCAATGTGAAATATTTTAAAATGATATAAATTTGATAAATATATTATTAATTTATGTAATTAATATATTAAACCAATAATTTTTTTAATTTTATATGGTAAAAAAATTAGGTGTAAAATAAGATTTGAATTATAAATCAATATTATTCACGATTTATAAAAAATGAAACTTCAAATAAAAATATCAAAATGCCACCCTAAACTAATTATTAAATTTATAATTAAAAAATAAATTCTATTTTTTCATATTAAATTTATAGACAAGTGAAAATATTTATGTAATGTATAATTCTCTTAAAAGTCTGAAAACTACCTTTGTATAAATATAGGATTTTATGGGTAAAATTTGGTTCGTTATAATATTATAATTATAAAATAGATTTGATGAATTTAAAAAATAATTTCATGAATATAATATATATATATATATATATATTTCATTTTGAACAATCAATAATAGTATTTAATTTAATTTATTTTGATTAAATACTTTTTTGAGAAAAAATATATTTTCTTATAAAACCATTTCTAATAACTTTTTTACCAAACAATTCAGACCTGCATTTTCATAATTTAGTTAATTCAATTAATAACCATTAATAAAATGGCTTTGTTGTATAATATTTTATTAAATAATAATATATTAAATAAATGGATTCAATTTTTGGATTCATCGTAATTAATATCGGGTAATACGGTCAACCTAATTTTTTTCAACATGAACTGTAATTATAGTAAATGTGTATTACCATTTTATATTTAATATAAGTTTATTAAGGGTAAAAATAACTAAACAATGAATATGCACAAACTAACCATAATATTTAGAATATTTATATACAATGTTTAATCAACTGAGGAATTTATTTTTATGTATAAATTAATTTTTAATGTAAATAATATTTTTTGAAGACAATATTTTTAAATAATTTTAATTAAATATAAACAATAAAATAATATTAATGAAGTAAAAAAATTAATTTTTAGAAGGTTTTGAAATCCATTATTTTCAAATAAATCCAACATTTTTTCAATAAATGCCAATTAAAAATTTTAGAGGTAAAATTAAAATATATAGAAAAACATTTAGTAAACATAAATATTATTTTTGTAATAATAATTTCGAAACTATCTGATGGTTAATTTTTCAATATTTTCTAAGATAGTATAATTTTCTGGTGAAAATTTAAAAACTAAAAAAAAACTTTTTGTATTTTGACATCATATTAACCCAACAAGGATGTAATAAATACAATAAATGTATCTTGTAAGAAACTTGTTTTACCATTTAAAATAATTTTATTATAATTTTATATTTTAAATTTTATAAATACATTATGAATCCTCAAAAATTTAAAATATATTATGTGGTTTAAAATTTTTTTTCTTTAAGATCATGGCCCACCTTTACATCACTAAGGTAATATTTTAATAAGTTAGACCCTTACTCTTATAAAAAATTTAAAACTACCAAAAATTTAGAATATACCATGTTAAATATCCTTGGTATTCTTTATGGTAATGTTTATTTTATCATATAGAGTCCAAAACCTAATTTAATGAAATAATAAAGAACTCCCCTCTCTTCTCCAATATAAATACACCCAAGCTCAAATTTCTATTAACTAAAAAAATATTTGATTGTGTACTTAATCTAATAGAAATAGTAAATATTCCTCACAATGTTTCCCTAACTCCTCAAGAAGCCCCTCCAAAACATTTCGAATCACAATCTCATGGTAAGGGATTTCCCTCTTCTCATTATCATTCAACCACATCTTTTATGTCATGCCTCTTAATTTTAGTATGATCATTTTGGGATATGTTCTTTCATTCACATGTTACGTTAATGTTTTTATTTAAATTATGATATAATCCATTCACTCTCATTAATCCCTCCAATGAAACATTATATACACCCATTACCTTGCTGAAATTTATTATTGGCTATTTTTCCTCTACGCTTTATTCAATTTTCATCATTATCTTATGTCTCTTATATCCCATTATATAGGTTGGGATATGTGTTTATATATCCTTTTTATTTCCATATGATTTACAAATTATAAGATTCCACCTTTTTCTCTCATCATAACATTTTATCAATTTTTAATTAATTTTGTTATGCTTCCAAAAATTTACGGGATTTTCAATGCCAAAAAATTGTATAGTGAATACCCATACCCATTTATTATCATATTGTTTCACTGGTATATATTTATACTTATTTATTAGGTACATTAATGTATGTATTACACACTCCTTAATGAGGGAATAAAATATTTGGATTAATGAATACTTATTTTAGGATTTATTGGGCACACAAAACCATGAGAATGAAATGAATGTGATATGTGAACCCGAAATTATAGAGAACTCCAATGCATTGGTTAATTTTTTAGTCTTGTGAGACATCATGGATGGGATAAATAAGTGAAAATAATCCATAAAAAGACTATTTCAATAATTATTTAATGGTAATAATCCTTGAATTATTTTTTATGATGTATTTTTTGATGTTTTTTCAAAAGTTACCATGTTTTCTTTAGGAAAATCAAGTTCTATTATTCCACATTGTTCATGTTTATGATTCTAACCGCATTTATTCAAAAAATATATACCTATTTTCTAAAATTATTACCTTATTCATATTTATCCATGTTAATTACTTTAATGTAAGTTATAGCTCACGCATTTCTGGTGTACACCCTCAGGTTATCCCTTATAGTTTTTAGTAGGAGAATGTTAACGAATTTTCCAATAATGGTGATGTATTTCCTGATTTTAGTTGTTATGTATTATACCAAATTCTGAACTAATCATGACTTATTGATCTTATATATTTTATTATATGTAATTTTTTTAATAAATAATGTATTAATGTGTAATATAGAGAATGTATGTCATACATAATCTCCTAAATGTCATCAAATAATGAGACCATGAACATGAAAAAGAGTTAAATAAAGATTTATTCATTGTTAAATATATTGATGGTTCACTTATCAATTACAAAAATTGATCAAATTTAAATTAATTTCTCTTATTTGTCTAAAATATATCTATGATATCCAAATAAGAGGATAAAAGACTACATAGTATGCGGAATTTTAATTTTATCCAAACATATATAGGATGGATGTTAAATAAAAATACGCACAATATATTCCCATTCTCTCATATGATCACACAATGATTTGTGATTCATGATAAAGTTTAAGATTGTTCCAAGGTCTCACCAGTCATAGATGATAATGTAATTGATGTTTAATGATCATGTGTACGTGAATGTTTATGTTCTAAGATCACTTGAAGAAATAAATGGGGTGAGGTACTATGTTACTTTTTGATGATTTGAAAAAGTTATCCTCGATTTTTACTATTAAAAAAAAGACAGAGTTATAAAAACATATCAATACATATTATTAAATAAAAAAAATTATTTGGGTGATGACTAAGAAACAATAAACTAAAAATGGGATCCAATCAAAAAATAATTTTTTAGATAATTTCTTTAGAGGCGTGGAATTCATCATCTGGTTTCATCTATTATAACACCATTGAAAAATGGGTATGTTGAATGAATAAATCCCATTATCATATAAATTACTTGAAAATTGTTTAATTAAATGTTTATTTTATATAAATAATGGAAACAACATATTCATGTATAATTGTAAATCTCCAAAAAATTGTATGATTCTGTTAAAATGAATATAGAAAACCCTATAAAATCTGGAATGAAATGAAATCTATGCACAAGTTCCTTAGATAATATTGATATAAATGTTTTATCCTAAATAATGAATAGAGTATAAAATAATAAGATCACGAGATGGAGGAATATTTCATAGATAATCATCCAAGTGGAAATATTACATATTTTACAAAAAGAAACATGATAATATGATTGAGTTCAATTATCTAATAGTGGTTTATATTTTGAGAAAAACAAAAGTACATAACCAAAATTTTGATGAAAACCAACCATGTTGTGAATATGAATGTTATTAGGAAACACATCATTCATTTGGAATTATAAGTAATTACAAAAATTATGATGACCACTCATAAAGTGGAGAAAGAGAATAAATTATATTTGACATAATAAGATAAAGGAGAAGGATGGAAATCACCAAAAGAAACATTTTTGTAGACCGTGTGTCTCCCTTCCATGCGATAAGAATCATGGCTCAGAAACATTTATCTTTATTAGCATTGGTGGAAAAAAATATTTTAATGAATCCGCAAATATAGAGGTATTTTTCATGGATATGGAAGAATATATCAAAATAATAAATGAAAATAAAACATGGGACGTTATTCCATGTTCATTTTCTAAGAATTTCATCTGAACCAACTAGATTTTCCAAAATAAACCTAATGGGAATGGAAAGGTTATTTATAAAAAGTAATGGCTTTGTGTGAGATGTATTCCATAACAAGAGGAATTTTTGTAGATGAGATGTATTCTCTAGTAAAATGTCTTTATGTAATTCATTTTTTCCATTGTATAATGATTCAATATGTTTCAAAGTATATTAAATGGGAAAAAATTTCTCTTATTCAATGGTTTCCTTGAATCAAATCTATAAATTGATAAACCATATGGGATTATCATTGATGATGATGAATAGAAACTATGTTAAGTGAAAAACTATTTGTATATACTCCAGAAATCCCCAAGAGCATACTACTCTAGGTTATATCAATTTATAAAGAAGTTTTATTTCTATAGAGGATGAGTTAATAAATTATTATACATAAATACAGATATTATTCCTTGATTAATGATGTATATTTACGTTAATGACGTAATTTTTAGAGTCTCTGATAATAATCCATTCAATTTTATTTTATAAATCCTGAGGTGTGAATTTGATATGTAACTAATTGGTGAAATGTCATTTTTTTTATTCGATGGGAAAACAAAAATATGATGGGATATTTATCCTACAAAATAAAAACGAATAGTCTGTTTTATAAATAATGTAGATGGAGTATATGGGTCTTATAGAAACACTATTAAAGGAAAGACTAAAATTATAAATAAAAGAAAAGGACAATAAGGTTGATGTGTATGACATCAAAAAGTTATTGGATTTTTATGCTAGGTGATTTTCACTCGGCCACATACTCTACAAGTCAATTCTCAATTCACACATTTTTAAAGTGATCTCATGGAAATAAAAATGAAATATATGAAGGTAATAAATATATATAAATATATATCACATGATATAAAAGGTGTTTTTTTAACATAATGATTCACAACCTAATTTTTTGTTATTAACATATGGGGAATGGGTTAGTTTAGTTAATGAATAATAATAATGTAAAAGTGATGTATTGTATCTTTTATTTTCTAGTATATCATAGAGAATAAAGAATATTTATTTCATTTAGTTGAGTATAATCAATGATAAATTCAATGATTCCACTCAATAATGTACCCAATTTTTAGGAATGAAACTACAACTAAATTATATGGGTGGAGTGTTGAATTATAATATTACAATTATGAGTGACAACTCAAGTGAGATAGATGTGAGAAAAAATCATATCAAGCTTTCACAGACCATGAACATTGAGCTAAAATATTACTTCATAATAGAAAATTCGGAGCATTAAATTTTTGTTTTAATTTTTATGTCATGTTTTTTAATGTCTGGAAAATTTTGTACCATGTGTGTTGTTTGAGAATCATCTGTTGAATCTTCAAGTCCAACAGTTTCGATAATCGTTATTTTTTTGGGATGGACCTCTAATACACGTATTTTATTTTAGGATAAAAGTATGTTTTCTTTCCTTACATTGGTATGGTTGAATTTTTTTAATGGGGAGATAATTTCACAGTAAAATTAGTGGATATGTTAGGTACATATAAAACCCTTTATGTTCTAGATAAAGATATTTTTTCTATACCAAGTCCAGGATCAGTTGGATTAGATAATTAGTTGACATCTCAAGTGATATGTATTGATTTTTCTCACTATATCACATGTGATATTTTATTATTAATAGGTGATGTGAACATTTACTTGTAAAGGTTTTCTATTTTCAAATGAAACTCATGTGAAACTAGAGGATATATAGTGTGATATATTCAGGTGTATCATTTATTATCAACAAAATCCAAAGGGATAGATTGTTGAACTATAAATGATGTGTGGAATAGAAATATTTTTCAAGTATATATGGTGATAATATTTGTTTCATTTGGTGTAATTATGGAATTGAGGTAATGGTGTTATTTTGAAGGAGTTTATAAATGCTATAAAATTGCCTTTGGGTTAAAATCAAGGACATTGCCAAAACATCTACTTAAATCATCAATATATCCTGAAATACTATACAAATTAGGTGTGTGTCTATAACAAATATTATAATAGGATACATATCTGGAAAGAAACTATTTTAGACATAGATGTCTGGTGGTATTATATTTTCAAGAATATTTGATATTGTCTACTAAATATAAGGGGGAGAATATTGAACCTCCATTTTTGCTTAGAATGGTTTTGTTTCAATGTAGATTTATTGAAAATTTGAGTTCAGTTTAGCGGAATAATTGATTTTCATCAAGGGTTTATTCTGGGATATTTTAGCTACATGATCCAATTTGATATGTGATAACATCAGTTACGTGACCGTAATGACGGTGTAAATTTATAACATTACCAGAATGGCTATGTGAATTGGGAAATTGTCTAGAACAGTTATGAGAATTAGATACTTGGCCAGAATAGATACATGAATTAGTTATGTGGCCAAAATTTTTACGTATAAATGGAACATGGTCGGATATGATACTTTAATTATATACACAGTAATACTGACTTCGTGGGAAAAATGGCTATGTGGTTGTCCAATATACATCCCTATATCAAAAAACATGATTATTGGTTTTGGATTTTTGGATTTGACTATATTGAAACATAGATACATTAAAATGTCTATGTAGAACATTCATTATTGTGGGGGGGTATTTTGAGATCCACAATTACATTTATATGCATGAACATGTGAAATTATCTAGATATTGATGCTTAACTACATATGATTGTTATTTTTATGATCATGGGTCATAAAAAAATAAAACCCTTTAAAATGGTGATAGTTATGTACAAATACATACATCCATATTTAGACGTTCCTCTTGGATGTTATAGATATCCTTAGGGATTTATTTCTTTTATAAATATCCATCTTGTTTCAAACCAAGATAAATGGATGCATTTATGATTATTTTTAGTATCATAAATTTAATGTTTTATCGAATGTTATAATGAGCATATAAAGGGAGAATATTTTCATCACATGTGGTATTACTCAATTGAATAAAGAAAGAGACCAAAATAAGGGAGTGGCTACTCGAATAATTTTGAAGATCTCATTAAGAAGATTAATGGCTAAAGATGGTGTTATTAATGGAACCATACTCTCTCTACAAGTCACAACTTTCTATGATAGAGAGAAACACAAGCCTTGGTGTGTGTCATCAGTATATTAATGTGAATAATGAATGATTCATAAGATAGAGTAGTTATTTCTTTATTGAAGTAGAGTAGTGAGTTATCCATTTATTTATTATTTTAACCCATGAAGGTCAATGATAACACTAAAAAATAACATATATAAATAACGATCCTTTGTGAATTTTGAGAATTAGTACATTTTAGTGAGTTCTCCGTGAAATATTCCAATGTAGGCGAACAAAGTAAAGTCTCTCATTTTATTTACATCTTTCATCACACATTTAGGAGGAAGATAGATATAAATTGAAGTGTTTCTCATTGTGAATAAATTAAGTCCTCTTAAAATGAATAATTGTTTTTATCATATATATTTGGCTTCCCCCCTCTGTGTGTGTAATCCTTATTATGTTTCTGTAGGATGGGTTGTTATGGTTATAAAATATCACATATGAAGGGATTTCATAATTCTACACATGAGTTATGGTGTGACCAACCAAAAACTATAAAAAATTAATCAAATGAATATATTTTCAATGCCTCAAAGCCACTTTTTTAGCATAACTTTCTGACTGAAAAACGAAATCTCTTCCCAAAACCAGTTGGACTCCAAAAAATAATGACCCATGAAATTAGTATCTCCTCAATTTATTGAAAACAACAATATATGATTTTTTTTAATAATTTCCAATATATAATTCAGTGGAATATAAGTGGTGTTACAACCATACACTATAACCTAAATAATACATAAGAAATATCCTTATGCATCTCTTGTGTACAAAACATATCACTAAGCCCTAAGGCAAGCATAAACTTCTGATTTCTTACTACTTAAAAGTATAATCTATAGTGCAGTCCGACCAACAAAATAACTCAAAATCCAAAATTCATCTCATTATAGCTTTTTATTTAGTCCATTAATCAATTAAATGACACATTTTTCTCCTTAACTATGTAATTTCAATCATTCACACATGAAATCCACTAAAGGGTACCTTATTTCACCACCAACACTATAAAATCAACTGTTACAAACATTATAGTATATAATAAGTACATAAACTCCATATTTATTACCCACTCCCTTTGGAAGTTATGAATTATTTATTTCTAGATGTTATACACCAACATTCAATGTCACTGGTTTACTCTAAATCACCAACAGCCAATGTCACCATTTTATAATAGATCATCACACTCATGGATCTAAATTTAAGAATATAACGGTTGTTCTATTAAGAAACCAAAGCCTTTCCCTAAGAAAATGCTCAAAAACCGAGGCCTCAATTTATCACACATGGACTCAAACATCCTTTAGGTTTTGAAATCTTCTAAATTCGTATACCCCATCAATCCATAACCCAGAAACCCATATTGGAGATTTACCATATAGGATAACTATATACAGGCCACATCAATATCCAACTATGGGTATTTCAACTGTAAAATCACAATTTGGTCACATTAATTTAAGTACTAAGGAAATAACATAACCCTTAAATTACGCTGTTACAAAGATTCCACTCTTAATCCTAACTATGATATCTCGAAATAATTGCCATAAAATTAGACCATCTATGGTGTTCTTTCAATAATACAACTTTCCATATCCTGAATCAATGGGAAATAACATATTTATAAATCATAATAAGTATGAAAATGATACTCACCATCCCCACTTTGTAAAACCTAATCGACCCAAGGACAAAACCTATAAATGTGTCTTGCATTTCACTGGTTCTCCTTTTAGCCATAATCCTTATTTTCTACTAATAAATATGTATAAATCCATTCTAGGTGGATAAGTCTCATTATTTGTGACCAATGTCACTATGTAACACCCTAATTTTATTCTTAAGTTTCCTTTAAAATAAAAATTATGTATTTGATATCTTTTCATACAATAAACCTCACGACTATTAGAACCCTTTTTATTGTATACCTTTATAACATAGTTGATGGATAGGATGGTTTGAATAGGATTAAGCAAATTATTAAATATATATAAATTTCTTCCAAAATTAAATTTCTTTAATTAGTTACTATTATATAACCATTAAAATTTTAGGAAAAATTAATTAATGACTAAAAACCAATTTTTTTTAAAAACATGTATTTTACAAAAATATACATATTTTTTTCTAAATAAACTATGATGATAAATATATTTATTTTAAAAATTAACTCAACAAAAATATAAAAAATTATATTAATAAGTTGATACTAATTCAAATGATATTTATCTAAAATTTATGAATGAATATAAAATCATTTGAAGGGAGAAGAGTTATTTTACATGAAATGTTTTTATTTGTGATATGTGGTTTTTTGAAAAACATTAAATAAATCATATTATTTTGATTTTTTAATGAAATATATATAATATTTAGTCAATAAAATATTTAATCAGTAATTTTTTTTTAAATAATGGCAATAATTTAAATTTTGTTTATTTCTAAAAATAAATTTCCTTCTAGAAATGTGTTTTCATTAATTTATGTGAAATGTTTTTCAAATTGTTTTATTTAAAATATAGAAAATGAATTTTAATATATGTATTAAATTCTTTTCACCATCATGTATAAATTTTTTACGAGAGAACATTCATTTTTTCCCTAATGAATTGTAAAAACTTTGAAAATTTGTTATTAGCGGTTAGGTTAACACGAGTTTATCAATGGTTAAACAAATATATGAGGTTAATATTTCCACATAACTAATCCAAATACTATTTAATGGAAATATTAAATCCCTATATAATATATTTTTCAATATGTGTCATTTTGGATCCATGTAACTTGAGTATGAAATTAATATATTTTCATCCTTTGAAATATTCCAATTGTCACCTCTCACTCCCTTATAAAATGATATATTAACTCTTATCTTACGAAAACTTAAGAATACTTAAATATAAGATAATACCTGACCATATAAATTATTAACAACTATAAAATTTCCCTATATGACATTTTACTATCAAAATACCATCATTTTAAGGCTAATGGTGTGTGCGAGATATGGGCTATGAATAAAGAGGTATTAATCAATACCAGGTTCATTCAATTTATTCAAATTCTATATTATAAAAATATATGGTATAAATATAAAAATGATCAATAACATGTCCTAATAAATTTTTTTGATAATATGTTTAACATTTTCTACTTTATTATAATCATATAGGAAATAATAGTATCTTTTGTTCATACATGTAGACTACCACCTCTGTCCTACGATATAATTAATTTTCCATCACTACCTAGAATATTTTTATATAATGGTGTGTTTAATAAATATATGTGATATTTATAAAATAAGTGTTATTTTTATGGAAAATTAATATATATCTTTCTTTATATCTTTTCGTTAAAATACATAATAGTGTTCTTGTGTGTGTACGGACTATCATCACTATGAATAATGTAATTCATTTTTAATCAAGTCCTTTTAATGAAAGTTATAAATATGAATATAATAAATATATAATATATTTTTATCAGAATAAGAATCTTCTGGATGATGAAAAACTTGAAAATTTATTCAGATTCGAACTTCAACATTGAAACGCACCAAAAAATGAATATGTTTACACCTAGAAATGATGATTTAAATAAAGAGTTATTAATAAATGAGTGTTGAAATGTTATAATTTTGTCATATATGACATTATAATTAGGAATAATGTTTTATTATAAAATTTTAAGGAATTTAAATTTATAAAATATGAGTTTATTGTTCATAAAATGTAATTCAATCTTTATGTGAGAGTTTTATGTAACAATTTCATTATTTATTAATATTTAATATACTTATGTTTCTGATGATGAAATATTATGATATATTATTAATAGTTTTTATAGAATTTATTATCCTATTATTATTTTAATATAATATATGTTTTTCCTTCATATTTATCTTTTTTAGTACTCAAAGTACCAAAAGAATTTTTTTAACGAAAACTGATCTTTTTTTTCACCCCAATCAAGAATAATTCTAATACAAGACAATATTTTATTTAAAATTATTTCAAAAAAGTTTCTAATAAACTCCAATGATTGATTAAATAAATTCTTTCCGATTTTTCACTTCCTATAACAAAATTAATAGTTAAATTCTTGTCTTTTTTGGATCTGTATAATTTTTAATTAAGGTTAAACCAAAATCATTATTTAAACATATTGAAAATAAAAGGGGTTTTTCACCCATGTGAATAATATATTAATTTAATGTTTATTTACCTAGTTTATTTGTTCAATTCAAATAAAATATTTCCATAATCTGTTTTTAATTTTTATATTTTAAATATGTGACATCAGAAAAAAAAGGTTATTCTTATAATTACATATTTTAGTAATCATTCAAATGTATTTTTTTCTAGGATAACATCCTCTGATGTTACATATTATTCATAGGAATATCATTATATTATACAAACCTTATTCTATAAATTTATTGTTTATGGTAATAATGATGAAATATTAATGAAACCTATTTTATTTTCCACGGGTAAAGTTATGGTGGAATGATAAAAAATTTCATGATCTTTTTGAAAACATGTGAAAGGATTATGATTATGCGACATGTGGGACCACTATATACCTCCAATGCATTGGGTGGTGATTGATGATTTATAATCTAAAATAGTAAATAGTAGGTTACCTCAATTCCAAAAGATGGTACATGTTATTTTACCCCAAGCCAAAAAAGGGTACACGAGTGGATATCCCACACCTAATGAAGATACATTAGTGTTTATCCAAATATTTACATGTGATTAATGTCTTGGTGGTTACCATTGAAATAATATTTCCTTTGTTATGATTATTCCACAATATATAATACATTTTTTTGAAATTATCTTATCCCTCTATTATTCTCTTATATCTTATGTTCCATTATTCCATTATGATTGATGTCTTATGAACTTCCAAACTTTATGTCACAACTCGTGATTTTGATCTCTGAATTACTGGGTATGATTTTCAAATTTTAATAAAATATTATCATACCCTTATTATTTGATATATTAAATTATAATTGATAAATAACTTCATACTATTATTAATCATCTGATTTAACTGTTTACAATGTATCATTTTTCCCTAGATATGATGAAATTTATTAATTATGTTATGTATAATAATGGTGGTAGTATATAAAATCATAGGGGTGATTATGGATATATTTTTTGTACTAGATGTTTATTTATTTGTCATTCAAAATACACTAAATATTTATGGTTATATTATAGATATTAATGATGTATTAAATATTTTTAACTAATAAGATATTCTATTTCTGTTTGAAATATTTTTTTCTCCTCAATTAGTACCAGTGTAATTTTTAGTAAATTTTGGAAACATGGATGATGAAATTTTTAGTAAGAAAACTTATGATATGTCTATGTTTTTTAGAACAACCTTTGTTGTCTTAATGATAGGATTGCGATTTTATAATAAAATATATATCTATATAGATACTATAAACATGAAATAGTTGTGACATAGATTCATATTGGGTTAACACATCTAAAATGGGTGTATTAGGTATTAACTCAATCTTCACCAGTTCATGATGCATGGAACTAATATTACAAAATTTTCTAGAAAATAGTTGGGATATAATTAGGTTAATTTAAATTTTGAATATGAACCATTATGATATATTTTAATAGATTATGAAATTTTATTTTCAAGGTTAATACCACTATAGATGGATTTATAAATCTAGTAAATTATTTTTCATGATTATATGGTTTCCCACATTGATTATTGTATTTCATACTAGTATTTTCTTATTTATAGTCAATGGATACAACCAAAAATAACTACGTTAATGATTAATGTAATTGAAAATTATGTGAATATCATTCTAATGTACTAAATGATAATAGATTTGAAATAAATAATCATTTTTATATTCTTATTTATCATTACCTAATCGTAAATCATGTTGGTCTTTCAAATGAGAAAATGATGGAAAAATGTTTTGTTATTTCCTTTATTAGAAAAAATCCACCTTCATATAGTGAGAGTGTTGATACACTAGTTTCTCAGAAATGGAGAAGTTCCAATAATGAGATAATTTAAATTCGATATTTTTTGAATTATGAAAAGCATATTTTATCAATTTATCATTTAGAAGGTGAAGGAAACAAGTGGTGGATATTTATGAAGATAAAGAAGAAATGGTTAGAAACTGGATCTATGGAGTGGGATGAAATTTATCAGGATATTTTTCAATAGTAATTTCTGGGTACATTTCATAAAAAATTGATAAGTAATTTATTGAGGTAATGTAGAACAATAATGAATCTGTTAGTACCTATGAGAAATTTTTAAAAGATATGTGATGTACACCTCTTATATTATTATACTTCAGGATAGAATTATTGATTAATTCATCAGTGCCAAAAAAAGCCTCTTAAGATATTTATCTATAAATGACTTAAATATATAGAAGGTTATTTTTAAATATTCTATCATGTTATAAATTCATATTGGAGTCACCCATATATTTCATGGTGTTGATAAGAAAATAATGGTGGAATTAAGTGAAAATTCTATTAATAAAAAACATGGAGGGAAGAAGATGAGTATTTTTTTATTATATAAGGGTGGAATGAAACATATAGGAAATTTCATAATTTAAAATAGTAAATATATATATTATTAATGGAATTTCATCAAGTAATTTAATTAATTACTGATTTAACGAATTTAGTTACTAAAACGAATAGAGATAAATTCCCCTAGAATAAATCCACAACTCTACAATTTCACATGAATAGAGTTTTTTTATTATAAAAATAATTGAATAAATTTGAGGTAAAATTATGATGATTAATGTTATATAACACCTAATCCTAGAAAAAAATGTTGAAATAGAATGTTATCACAATTACCAATGTGGATCTTGATTACAAAGTTGTGAAAGAAACACATATCGTCCACACTAAAAATGATAATTTCTTATTTGATTATGTATATATAAACTATTTTATATATGAATTAATTTAAAAGGGTATCATACTACAACATAAATTATTAAATTTTAAATTTTGATTGAAAACTCATACTACTACAATGATCACATATCAAGTCTATGATTCTATTTTGATTTCAGTTTGTGGGAATTTTCACCCTGTAAGTCTCATTATTCACCATCTATTTTAATTTTATGTTCCGTTGGAAATG
Organism: Viscum album; assembly: GCA_963277665.1. Lineage (NCBI taxonomy): Eukaryota > Viridiplantae > Streptophyta > Magnoliopsida > Santalales > Viscaceae > Viscum > Viscum album. The sequence goes on along the minus strand of OY728138.1, from coordinate 1,020,731,343 downwards.
AATAATATTTTTGTATATAAATCCCATATCAATTTATATGTAAGGGAAATAATAATTAATATACTAAACCAATCTATGTTTTTCAATTAATTTGATGATAAATATGAAATTCCAATTGAAATTGAATCCATTTATGGGACTTGGTTGTTATTCAACTAGTGTAATTATTAAATATGGTTGGTGAGAAACTCAATATAAGTGATGGCCAGATTATTAATGTGTTTTTACCACTTTATAGAATATATTCAATGTTTTATATATATTTTAAAGTTTATATTTTAATATAACTCATTCTCAGTGCTATACATATTTTAGATACTCCATATATAATGGAATTTTTTAGTATGTAATAATTGAGTAAAAAACTCCAGAAGTATATTCGTAAGAGAATCATTTGACCTATATTTTTACCATGGGGTGCACCTATTCTATTTTTATAAAAATTGATAGATAAATTACCCTATTTAATGATAATCATGATCATAAAAAGATCATAGTAAAAAATAAGAAATAATATCCATGATTTTAAAATAATTTCATCTAATTATGAGTAGATAAATATTTATCCATGTTTTATATGTTATCTGGATAAATTTAATTAATCGTAAAACATCAATAATAATTCAGGATACATTGTTGTATGTGGTATGGGCACTATGAATTTAGGGTTATCTATTTTAGTGTTAGTAATTCCCACATAATCTTCATGTATTTAATTAATATTGTCTTTAGGGATTACATTGATTATTTTTAGTAGTCACTACATATCATATTCTTATATATAACAAGAGAAAATAACTATATGAATATCACAAGAGGAATGTATGAAAACCCATAATGAAATTGATTTTGTATGGAAAATTTTCCATGAATGAGTAATTGAAAGAAAAAACTTTTTTAGAGTTATATAATCTTAAGAGAGGGTATATTTTTGGATTCGTTCAAATTTCATTTCTTCAACATTAGACCATACTAATAATTATGACTGAGATATATAGTTTTATTAGAATTGATGGATATTATCTCATTTTTATGAATAATTTCCCTCAATTGTATAATCTACTCACTAAATTAGTTCCGAAGGGACTGAAGGTCCCTTGGGCTGGGGAATTTGAAGAAAATTTTATGGAACTAAGGAGATGTTTATCCAGAACAATTTTACTCACAATACCCTCCAGTGTAAAATGGTTTTTGATTTATATTTATGCATCAAATAGTGTCTTGGGATGTTTTCTCATGTATAATTATATCGTTATAAATTAAGCCTCATTCAAATTGATGGGTAATGATTATAATTACATGACTCATTACCTAGAGGGAGTAGTGGTAATATTAGTGTTAAATATATAGAGGAATTATATTTATAGATAAATATGTAATATATATAAAGATCATAAAATATAAAAATGTATATTCTTCTATAAAGTAATGGATATGAACCAGATAAGATGGTTAGAGTGTATTAAACACAATCACTACTCAATACATTACTACGTAGGGAAAGAGAAAATGATAGATTATGTGTTTAGTTTAAAGGATAATTCATGGTTATTTATGATGATGATAAAAAAGGTTCCAATTTTTTTTAATAGATGGATCTTAAAATATAAAAGTCATAAGAGAAATTGCATCTTTCCCAAATAAGGTCCCAAACATCTGTATATGTCATGATTAAATATGTGCGGATGAGAGATGTAGATCTGCAAATGATGATGAGAAATATTCTGAATTACAACCACAATTGTGATGTAATGATAGAGGTCAACTACCTAGTGTTTTTTATCAATACTTGAAATGAAGATCGATCTATATGAAGAATATAATTTCACATCATTCAATATTCATCTAGGAAGGTTGAATATGAATAAAGATCTAAAATATTATTACTAGTGGGAAAACATAAATAGATATATTATAAAGTATTTAACTTGGTGCTCAGTATATTAGTAAGTTAAGGCTCATAGTTATAACTATAAAGCGACATTAAAACTATTACCCATAACAAAATGGAATTATGAAAATATCATGATATCATCATTGGACTTTAAAAAAGCATATAATTTCAATAATGTTATTTGGCATATATTTGATTGACTTATGAAATCAGTTGATTTCACTACAATTAAAAAATATATTAATCTTGTTAATCTTATTAGAATAAACATTATGGATGTGTAAAGGATATATGTATTACCATATTCAATTTTATCTAGTATGGATATGAGGTTTACCTAAACTCTCTAGTGAATAATTTAGTAAGTTGTGGATACAAATTTGTCTTTTACAACTTAATTTCATCATATAATAGATGGTCTATCTAATAGAACTATTAAATCCCTAGAGGTTATGATAATATCTTCTTCTCAATATTATAAAAGTTTTTGGGATCAACACAAACATCTAGTCATGTTTCCTTATAATAAGAATTCACACTCAAGAATTCAAATGGATCTTTATGAATCCTTCTATATAAATAAGTTTAGGTATCTATCATTATAATAATAAGTTTTGTAAAAAATCTATTGGGTCCTACGCTAGATAAGAAAATTATTGAGAAAGTTAGATCCCTTCAGTAGTATATCATAGTATCACTATGTTGACAGAAAGAATGATCAAAATCATTTGGTTGATCTAGAGTATGATATTTTTGAGAAGTAACCCATTTGAATTTCAACACTCAGTAAGGTTAGAATATTCAAAAAAATTAAAATTGAAATTTATATATTTTTCCTTTTACGAATCCTGATCGTATTGGGATGGTTGGTAATCGATTGGTGGTCCCCTTGAACCTGTCTCAAGTTCAGGATGGGTTCCATAAATCAATCCTGAGAAAGTAAATACAGGATCCTTCACATGTACTGAACTCAATGGTTTACCCCTATATTATGTTCATTCCAATAATGAGTATAAAAATCCTCATGTAACCGATGAATATTTTAACAATTATTTCCCTTAAAATAATTTTAATTCTTCAATAGCTTGTGTTACATGAATCTGTGAGTTTAAATGATCAACATAAATATAATATATCCATTATAACCTAGAAGTTAAATATAAAGGATTAAATATTATCATATAATGGTTTAAATAAATATAAATTTCAAAATCAATATGAATTTAATTGTTTGTTCTTATCAAATCATCACACAATATTTCGAAAATTCATTTTATTCATCATAAAATATTTTTTCTGCAAATAAATAATTATTCTTCAAAAATGAGTTCATATGATTTTTATTAATGAATATGAAATTTTAAATTTTATAGAAAATTAATATATTTTATGAATAAAACATATCAAAATTATGTTAAATAACTTTCTTTATACTTCTTATGAATTCATTTAAGCTATAGTGAGAAAACTAGTTGAAAACAATATTTTCTTTTAAAGTATTAATAGTGTCAAATTATGTTTTAGATAAGTTTTAAATACCAATTACAAAAAATTGATTTTAAATAAAAAAATTGGGTTTTTAAAGAATTTTATATATGAATTTTTTATAAAAACATTTTATTTTTTAAAGGGGTGTTTTTTCTTGAAAATGTTTTTCTTGGAATATTTTCCTGTTTTATTTTAAATTAAATTTGGAAACATTTGTGTTAATAATTTTTAAAAATTTATTAAAATTTTGGATTTATAAGTTCCATATTTAGTTAATTATTCCAATTTATTTTTTCGAATATAAATATTTTTTTTTTCATTTTTTTTATTTTTGACAAACACTTTTTGGTTAAGTGATAACCTACCATTAAAAATCATTTTGAGGCAATGTTAGAACCAATAGATCATTACATGGAACCATTGGTGGACTGAACAAAGAAGCCTGTCCAAGACCAAACCCACCAAAAACACCACAAAACCATGCTTGACCATCACTTTGAGGCAAAGTGAGAACCGAACAAACAAAAACAAACGTAAAACACACACTGGAACAAGACACAAAAAACACCACACCCAAGAGACATCCAGACCAGAAACACCATCATCAGATCCACCAACACCATCCCAATATGCCAAAGAATCCTTAGAACCAATCCATAGTGGGGACTTGCGTGAAGGGTAAGTCCAAAAGAGCAGTGGACAATCATCAATTGGCGGAACAAACCCCAAAATGGAAAACAACGAAAAGGGAGTATCATGTGAGGGAATTGCTCAGCCCCGAGCATTCCGGGCGTCGCCCTTTTCTACCCCGTACTGACCCAGGAAGAAGACACAAACCCTACCTGATCTGGCCTTGAAGAAAACTGAAAGTGAACTATTGAAGAGAGGCCTTCGTCGGAGTGAGAACTGAGAATTTATGCAAATATAAATAGTAACCTTGGTAAATTTTGTTACATTCCTAAAGGGTAAATTGGGTATTTTAAGTTAGAAATAAAAAAATGACAATAAAATGACACTAACACATTCCCAAATTTTATGAAATGATTATAATTATACCCTAAACACCTAAGGATGTAAATAATGTTTTTAGTGAACACATGTCATAAAAAATGACTAATATTATTATATCTAAATAAAATAAAGATATGAAATATCACATTCTTTGACATAAATATCCTTTATGTGTCCACATGATGACCAAGGTATGTTATGAATTAATATTAAAGGAAATATTTATCTTAATAAAATTATGATAATAAAAGAAATTTATTTTTAAATTTTTGGTACAATTGTATGAGAATTTGATATTTATAATATTTTATTTACCACAAATTGCAAGATGTCACATTCTTTTTTTAAATAATATTACAGTTTAATATGGGGTTATCAAAAATATATATTCTAATATAAATATTATTATAAAATTTAGAAGATATATTTTTAGCATTGTATTTTATTATTTATTTTTATTGAGGAAACTTGTATATTAAATAATTATACAATATTTATATAGTAATTATTTTATTAATAGAAATATAAAATAGATATTCCAAATATATTAATATAATGATAATTTTCGTTAATTAGTATTATAAATGATTTTTATTTATTACCATGAATCCTCCGATGTGTATTTAAAAATTTATCATGAATTTAACATGTTTTATTGATATTTTTAAAATTCCGAATAATGAATAGTGTCAAAATTTTTACTATTGTTATTTTATAAAAATAATAAGTTATTAAATTATTAAAAACATAAAACAACTTTATAAATTAAAAATAATTATTATATTGTTTAAAATTTTATAAATTTTTCATTTATGGAATAATTTACATCACATAATTAAAAATAAAAAACATTTAATTTTAAGACATTTGTAACCATACATAAAGTTAAAATATGTTACCTAATAGATAATCAAAATGATAAGGGTTCAAATTGAAAAACAAAACAGGCCTAAAATATATTGGTTTAAGATATTACGACTTTATATGATCTTATATTTAAATCCATGGAATTTTTGACGTATATAAATTGATATTTAATTTATTATAAATTAATATTTTTTGAAATTCCAAAAGTGAACATCCCTACAATTATAAAAGGGAACATTATCCCAAACTTATTAAAGTCACATTTATATTTCAATATCAAAACATCCCAAAACATTTCTCTCCTAAAATTCCCTATAAAGGTTTTATAGTATCTGGCTTCTCAGAAGACCAACCCCTTTATTCTAAAAGAGATGTAAAGGAAGTTTCTCGAAAAAAGAGGTAATCCTCTTTTCCAACGCCTTCAAGATTATTTCTTATTATAATTCCTCAACATGTATGTTCCTTAAAAGAAAGAAATATAGTTTCAAATATATGATTAGGTGTTATTATGATTATGAAACACCATACTCATGCTTTTATTCATCCTATGAAAACCCAAATCCTTATGCATTCGTAGTGACGACATATTGTCTCCACATCATGGAGTTATTGTTTTTCATCACCACATTATTTGGATTTATAGAAATAATATATATATATATATTGTTTATAATTTTTTAGTTATTATGCAATAAAATATCATCCACATAATTATCATTTCACCATTAAGGGAATGATACCATCGCTTATGTGTACTTACAACCTATCTTCCCCATAATGTGATGTGATTAATTTTACACTTTCAAACTTAAAGAATGATTTTATAAACATATATAATGAATTTATATGATATTCAATACCTCAATATCATTTTATATGTTACAAAACTATATTCTATATAACTGAATTGGGACATAGATGATAAATCCTATAGAGGAAAAGAATGTAGTTAACACCTAAAAGAAGGGTAATAATTTAACATTATTGAAAAATGGGTGATTAGATGATATAAAATGATTATATTATATATAATAAATATAAATATAAATATTTTATAAGTTAATAAAATTATTTAAAAAAATTATATAACACTTTTGGATACAGATGAAAAATATCAGAGCTAATAAAAGGGTTTATTTCATAATCTTATTATTATTCATTATTGTTTATATATAATTATTTACATGGAAAATTATTTATTCATTATCCATGTTTAAAAAAAATATTTCCAATTTTTTACTTATTATTATAAAAAATATCATTTTTACCCAAGTTTTACATTTCACTAAATAGTTTTAATGGAATATTTTCATAGATTTCCTAATGAGGTTGTAACGACCCGACCCTAGTTACCCAGAGTCGGTGCATTATTAAATAACATTGGCATGATCACAAGAAAGATCAAATCTTGAAAGACCGATTGGTTTAGTAGCCTTGGAAACAATAGATATTTTCATAAGTTTTACATTACATCATAAAATGAAAAACTACTATAAAAACATAATGTCTCCATAATCCACACTCATATCCCCACATAATATCCCTGCAGGTCATTCATAATTTACTTCTTCACTTCCTGGGAAAAATAAAACATAGAAAAGGGGTGAGCTCAAATGCCCAGTAAGGATAACAATATAGCGGAAACTTTCATAAATAAGAATAAACATTTAAGGCAATGTATAACTAAAACAAAAGCCTTTAAAACATGAACTTTCAACATGGTACAACATAAATAAATGAAATAATTCCATTTACTTATTCACATGGATATTCTACTAATCGAATAATCACATGCAAAAATCAATAACCACTTTCATAATGATGGAATGCATAATGCCAGACTATCATAACCACATAGTCAAGGCCTCGTGCCAAGACTACAAATAAGATTTTGTCAAGGCCTTGTGCCAAGACACTAGTTTGTCTCATGAGACCTACTGATGCATCGAGGAGCTATAGCAGGCTCCACCCGTCACTTACTAAGTCCAATGCATTCCCATATGAAAAGGTTTAAACATAACATAAACATTCGTATTAAAACTATCATACGAATTGTAAATAATTTCTCCATAAACTATGAATGGTATAAAAATAGCACATCCACAGTCAAACATATCACAAAACCTTCAATACAATATAGAAGTTTTGTATCATAATAAATCAACTTCAAATAATCTTAAAATCCATCAAAGGATGTTGACATAGATGAAATAAATATTCTTTTTAAAGAAATATCTCCTTTTATTATGAAATAAGTTAAGATCCATATAAAATAAAACATTTTCTTTGAAAATATTCTTATAATTTTGTAAGGGAATCTTTGAAGATTTTATAACGGCGGAAAATAGCCGCACCCGCCGTATAAGTTAAAAAAACATTCTTACCTTAATTCTGTCGGAATGGTTAAAAAGGACAGTGTTTTGAAAACGACCGAAAGATTCCTTTATAAACCACTTATAAAAGTCAGAAAAGGGTATAAATGACTTTAACTCATATTCTAGTAAATAGTAAAAATGTTTTGAAATACATTTTTAAGAAACATGGATGTGGATGATAAAGAGATCCCAGTAGATTATTACGTATAAACAACCTCGGATAATGAAGAGATTGTGAAATAACCCTTACCTTGTACTTTTCCTTGGTTGGGGTAGGTTAACCTCCTGTATAATGGTGAAATAATTGTTATTAAATTATACAATAATCATATACATTAATATGATATCATATATGATCTTTTAATATTGATTTGATAATAATATCTTAGTATTATCATTGTTTCGGGTGTTAACTTACATGTTTTCTTTTATATGTTTTGTTACGTAAGACATGTTTGTAAAGGATAGGTTTTATATTATTCATATCCAGAATGATATCAAGTCCTTAATCATCATTTTTTTAAATCATCAAATGATAATTATACTTGAATGGATACGATGGAGAATGAATCTCATCGCGTTCGTGGAGACGGTAGTCCGTACGTACGCACGAGCGACAATATCATTCTTTTGATATTAAAATAATATATAAATGGATGGTATATCATATATACAGAATCCTTAATATGTTATATTTATTATTTACATGAGTTACACATCATTATTATACCCATACAAATAATATTATATTTAATAACAATTACACCACGACGTGGAGACGGTAAGCCGTACGTACGCACGTTTGGTGACATATTATTCAAAGGGTGGATAGAATACTGAATATGGTTGTACCATATTTATAATAACATCACAGTATATATATGATACTGGATTTATTATTTTAGAATGGTAACAACAAAGGAAGAAGAAGTGGAAGAAGAAATGAACTTAGAAAAGGGTGGTGAAATCATTACCTCTTCTTCGGGTTCTTCCTTTGATTTGATCAAAAGGGATCCTTAGGTTGGCTTTATGATCAAACTAAGGCCCCTAGGTTGAATTGAGGGAAGTTGCTAGAGTTTTTTGTCAGAGTTTGGCCGAACCAAAAGGCTTTTAAGGTGTGAAGAAATGAGAAGGAGGAGTGCCCTTTTATAAGAGGGGTGAGGGGCACCTTTGGAAAAGCTAGAGATATTAGTTTATAATAAATTCATATTCGGTTTCCAATGGCTCCATTGTTTACTATTCAATGTTTAAGGTGGGTATGGGTCGAAAACAACTCAACCAATATAATTTAGACAGGTTTGGGTACTTATATTAACCTTGTCTTTAAGTATTAACTCTAAGTTAATTAGTTTCACTTTTACAATGTCTCTTTGTATTTTTATATAATATGGTTAATAAACTTACTACATACATCCAAGAGACCCCCAAGTGGTCCATTAATGATGAACCTATCATGATATAAGTCTCTTGGCCGAACCTTAGATTTTTAGGAATTTAATATCAATTAATAAAATAATATTTGTTTTAAGAACTCTTTTATGTCAATTTTGACACTATTCAATAGTTGATTTTTTTGAAACTCATAACAGATTGATTACTTCGAACAAAGTCAATTACATCAATCCTAATATATCATATTATCCTATAAAATTAGTTTAATTCATTAATAGTTTCATATTATATTTATTTGGGTATTTATAATATCAATTAGTTTATTTTTTCACTATTATAGTAATTACTGCATCATCATTGTATCATAAATAAATTAAATTATTTAATGTCTAAAAATTATAAATAAAATATAATTATGTAGGAAATATTGTTATCTTTCTAATGAATATTTATAATCTAAAATCCAACATATATAACTCTATGTAACAATTGTTTTTCTAAAAGATATATGCTTGTGTCATTTTTGTATTCATTTTAACTTAATTAAAATAAAGTGTCATTATCACTTACAAGTGGATCAATGGGGTCCCAAAATCGACCCAAAGATGTCCATGGTCGACCATGTATCAACCAATAGGGTTAAGACACGTTTTAGGGTAATTTAGTATTATTATTATATTATTTTTTAACCCTTATTTACCGGATTTACCATTAACCATGGTAAATAAACTATTTACCGCAGTAATTATTCAAAATGTCTAAAAATAAAAGTTACCTATTTACACAATTTGAACATCCTGATTCCAAATATGGAATCCATTTTCCTAAATTCAAAACATAGAAGTGGAAGAAATTAATTTAAAATTAATTCCCACTCTCAAAACAAAAAACGTGTTTTTAAGAGATAATAACTATCAAAAGATTGACACTTGTTTATGTTCGGTATAATTGTAAAATTATGTCCAATGACCAACATTATATTAAATGGTAAAAATATATTCTAAATATACTTTAAAACCCCTCAAATTCATAATTTATCACTATTAATTATTTTGATTAAAAAAGTTGTTTTTAATTAAAATTTAGTAATTTTCACTATTCATCAAAATATGAAAGTTATCCGAAAAGTACCAAAATTTCACCTTAGGCTAAATGCGATATTCTGAATCCAGAAATGAAGTCCATTTTAAAATATAAAATATATATAATTTCGAAAAGTAGGTATTACTATTCATAACGGCTAGTTTGATTGGTTGTGGTGTGTGTTAAAACTCAAGGTTGCGTACAACACACACTACTGTATTATTCAAAGAGAGCGTACCGTGGAAGATTGGGATGTTTCATTTTAAATTTTTTATGTCCCCATTTAGTCAAAAAGTTTAAAATATTGTATTTAAAAAGCGTTCACTATTAAATGTTGATAAAAGTGCAATACTGAAAATGAATTTGTTCTTGCATTATATCTAAGAAACTCATAATATGGATTCTAAAATTATAAGGATTATATAAATATTAAAATTTAGATAATACTATTCATAACCTCTTTTGAATGGCTTTTTTTTTGTAAGTCATGGTGTGATTGAACTCGGTGTTGCGTGTAGTGCAAGTTATTGAATTATTTTGAAGAAATAACACACTATGAAATCTTGGGGTGTTACATTCTCCCCTCCTTCAATAAATTGCGTCCTCGCAATTTGAAATTGTTCTTCGAAAATAAAAGGTTGAAAATAAAAAATATCTTTGTGGGAAAACCCACATCGGAAATTGGGTTACTAAAATTTATTCTTAATATGAGGAAAAGAGAAATGAAAGGGTCACCACCAAATTATGATCTCGATTAGGAGAACATTGGTGGCAATTAGAGACATATAATTGGAGGAAAAACGTAAATATTTATAGGTAGTGATTGAGGTCATAAATCACAAACAAGTATAAAATTGAGGTCCTTAAACTCATCAATCTATGATGATTTGAAATACCATCGGTTCAACAAAACATAGGGTATTAGGATAACACATTTTTGACGTTTCAAAATATCTTAGTTGAAATCCCACATCGAAAAATGAATTAATGAGGCCTCTATTTAAAATAAAGAGTGGAAAGTATGAAGATTACCGAAAATAACACATACTAGGGTTCCATGTAGGAAAATATGGATATGGAAGAGAAATCTAACCATCAATTATCTGATGGATAGTGGTAGAGAACATGGCTATGAAAAGGCCAAAAATCCCAAAGCCATAAATTTGTGATGATTTAAGGTACCATCTAGGACAACATTTTTGTTCTATGATTCTTTTATTAATGTTGGGGAATTTATTTATGAGATTGGCTAAGATCATAAGGAGATATACTTACTTTATAATTAGAGTTTTATCCACTAATAAATTTCTACCACAAACTCATCTTTCACTCTAAAAGATAATAGAATGTAATTTTTTTTCTATTTATACTATTCGTACAGGGTTACAAAATAAATGAATTTATAATTCATCTACCAGATCTTTTAAAAAAAACTACATTATTTAATCCAGGACATCTCATGGGCCAGTGGCAGGTGATACACCCTTGTCGCCCTTCGGTTGCGGGTTCAAGTCTCGCAGCCTTGCCGGACGCGACGGGTTGCCGCCCGACCTCCGGGTTGTCCTTTTATGGCAATCCAAAATAATCCAAACTAGAACTATCCAAAATACATATGTCCAAACTCACAGTCCAACATTAATAACGAAGGTAAACATAATGTAGATCCTTTTTACCCCGTAATAGCATATGAATACCTTCATCATGTATTCTTTTAATACACTGAAACATCCTGAATTACCATATTCCTTATTGATTACATCCATTCTCCCTTATTCCATATAGAATGCTGGATATACTTCATCAATCCAAAAATGTTTTAAACCCCAACAATGATGGAATATACAAATCATTAATCAGTTCCAAGGTAGTCAAGAATATCCAATATAATTTTTCCAAAATAATCATGTATTATTCGAAAATCACTACATCGGTATCAGAACTATATTATGGTTTATCATTCTCTCAACCATATATTTTCCAAAAATTTATCCTGCTATTGAGTCACTTTTCTTTGTTCCACACAACCTCAAGTCCTTAATGAAATAGTACTGCAGTACAATCCTTATATACTCCATAATTATTATAACAAGTACATTGTTGATACAACACTCAATTGAAATAATCAACATATGAAATCTAATCATTCCTCTTCATCTGTGGTAGTATCATAACGTGATTATTATCCAATAGCATCATTTGCGGCATAGTCTGATGACTGGGACATAGGTTCGCGTAGTGTCCAAACTCCTTGCAAATGAAGCATTGTACATTTGAAACCATTTTCTTACCCTTGCAGTCACGTACTTTGTGCCCTTTTCCTCCACACTTATAACAAACTCCCATTCCTTTCAGGCAAGTTCCAGGGTGTTTCTTTCCACAGTTACCACATATGGGAAAATTCTTCTTTTCCGTCTTCCCTTTATCCATCTTTCTCTCTTCCATCCATTTCTTCTCTTGCTTCCCTTCAAAGCCATAGGACTCAGTAAACTCTTTACTTATCTTATCAACACATGATATTATTTCTTCATATGATGATAATACATGGGAGAATATTTCTCTTATAAATTCTAGCTTAAGACCATGAAAGATATGATCCTTCCTTCTCTTTGGAACATGTGCATTTCTGGAGTTCTCATTCCTTCTACTGGGTGCCATTTCTAAACAATGGCATACACTAGATCAGTTTATGAATCAAAATACATAATCCCATACTTATATAACACTTAACATAAATTGAACTATTTATGGATATAATCCATAATCATAAAAATGTCTCCTTTGAGGATGTATATACTCATAAACCCTTCATAATGGTTTGTAAAGAAAATGAGAATTATCCTAAGCATATCCCCCGGGAGTGTCGTAACCAAGAGTGCAGCAAGGCCCGTTGTCGTGCACCAGTTCCCGTTCGAGTCTAGCTCAAAGCGGTGTTTTCGGGTTTTACCCCTAGGTACATCTGTGCCAGAGCCGCCTCTACCTGCTCGTATCCAGACAGGGATGTATTTCTCGGAAAACTCACAAAATCTCTACAATACCAGAATTCTAGGAAGTTCTTCTACACTAATCCTCAAAGTTCATCTTAGGTCTACGTGCTCTAATCAGAGTTTATCTAAATCTAGTATCCAAGGATTGTACTAAACTTCCTCAGATACCAACTGTAACGCCCCGACCCTAGTTACCCAGAGTCGGTGCATTATTACATAACATTGGCATGATCACAAGAAAGATCAAATCTCGAAATACCGATTGGTTTAGTAGCCTTGGAAACACTAGATATATTCATAAGTTTTACATTACATCATAAAATGAAAAACTACTACAAAAACATAATGTCTCCATAATCCACACTCATATCCCCACATAATATCCATGCAGGTCATTCATAATTTACTTCTTCACTTCCTGGGAAAAATAAAACATAGAAAAGGGGTGAGCTCAAATGCCCAGTAAGGATAACAATATAGCGGAAACATTCATAAATAAGAATAAACATTTAAGGCAATGTATAACTAAAACAAAAGCCTTTAAAACATGAACTTTCAACATGGTACGGCATAAATAAAATGAAATAATGCCATTTACTTAGTCACATGGATATTCTACTAATTGAATAATCACATGAAAAAATCAATAACCACTTTCATAATGTTGGAATGCATAATGCCAGACTATCATAACCACATAGTCAAGGCCTCGTGCCAAGACTACAAATAAGATTTTGTCAAGGCCTTGTGCCAAGACACTAGTTTGTCTCATGAGACCTACCGATGCATCGAGGAGCTATAGCGGGCTCCACCCGTCACTTACTAAGTCCAATGCATTCCCATATGAAAAGGTTTAAACATAACATAAACATTCGTATTAAAACTAGCATACTAAATGTAAATAATTTCACCATAAACTTTGAATTGTATAAAAATAGCACATCCACTGTCAAACATATCACAAAACCTTCAATACAATATAGAAGTTTTGTATCATAATAAATCAACTTCAAATAATCTTAAAATCCATCAAAGGATGTTGACATAGATGAAATCAATATTCTTTTTAAAGAAATATCTCCTTTTATTTTGAAATCATTTAAGATCCATATAAAATAAAAAAATTTCTTTGAAAATATTCTTATAAGCTTGTAAGGGAAGCTTTGAAGATTTTATAACGGCGGAAAATAGCCGCACCGCCGTATAAGTTAAAAAAAACATTCTTACCTTAATTCTGTCGAAAAGGTTAAAAAGGACCTTGTTTTGAAAACGACTGAAAGATTCCTTTATAAACCACTTATAAAAGTCAAAAAGGGTATAAATGACTTTAACTCATATTCTAGTAAATATTAAAAATGTTTTGAAATACATTTTTAAGAAACATGGATGTGGATGATAAAGAGATCCCAGTAGATTATTACGTATAAACAACCTCGGATAATGATAAGATTGTGAAATAACCCTTACCTTGTACTTTTCCTTGGCTGGGGTAGGTCAACCACCTGTATAATGGTGAAATAATTGTTATTAAATTATACAATAATCATATACATTAATATGATATCATATATGATCTTCTAATATTGATTTGATAATAATATATTAGTATTATCGTTGTTTCGGGTGTTAACTTACTTGTTTTCTTTTATATGTTGTGTTACGTAAGAAATGTTTGTAAAGGATAGGTTTTATATTATTCATATCCAGAATGATATCAAGTCCTTAAACATCATTTTTTTAAATCATCAAATGATAATTATACTTGAATGGATACGATGGAGAATGAATCTCATCGTGTTCGTGGAGACGGTAGTCCGTACGTACGCACGAGCGACAATATCATTATATTGATATTAAAATAATATATAAATGGATGGTATATCATATATAAAGAATCCTTAATATGTTATATTTATTATTTACATGAGTTACACATCATTATTATACCCATCCAAATAATATTATATTGAATAACAATTACACCACGACGTGGAGACGGTAAGCCGTACGTACGCACGTATGGTGACATGTTATTCAAAGGGTGGATAGAATACTGAATATGATTGTACCATATTTATAATAACATCACAGTATATATATGATACAGGATTTATTATTTTAGAATGGTAACAACAAAGGAAGAAGAAGTTGAAGAAGAAATGAACTTAGAAAAGGGTGGTGAAATCATTACCTCTTCTCCGGGTTCTTTCTTTTGATTTGATCAAAAGGGCTCCTTAGGTTGGCTTTATGATCAAACTAAGGCCCCTAGGTTGTAGTGATGGAATTTGGGAGAGTATTTGGGCAGAGTTTGGCAGAACCAAAAGTCTTTGAAGGTGTGAAGAAATGAGAAGGAGGAGTGCCCTTTTATAAGAGGGGTGAGGGGCACCTTTGGAAAAGCTAGAGATATTAGTTTATAATAAATTCATATTCGGTTTCCAATGGCTCCAAAGTTGACTATTCAAATTTTAAGGTGGGTATGGGTCGAAAAAAACTCAACCAATAGAATTTAGACAGGTTTGGGTACTTATATTAACCATATCTTTAAGTATTAACTCTAAGTTAATTAGTTTCACTTTTACAATGTCTCTTTGTATTTTTATATAATATGGTTAATAAACATACTACATACATCCAAGAGACCCCCAAGTGGTCCCTTAATGATTAACCAATCATGATATAAGTCTCTTGGCCTAACCTTAGATTTTTAGGAATTTAATATCAATTAATAATATAATATTTGTTTTAATAACTCTTTTATGTCAATTTTGACACTATTCAATAGTTGATTTTTGTGAAACTCATAAAAGATTGATTACTTCGAAAAAAGTCAATTAAATCAATCCTAATATATCTTATTATCCTAGAAAATTAGTTTAATTCATTAAAAGTTTCATATTATATTTATTTGGGCATTTATAATATCAATTATTTTAATTTTTCACTATTACAGTAATTACTGCATCATCATTCTGTCATAAATAAAATAAATTATTTAATGTCTAAAAATTATAAATAAAATATCATTATGTATGAAATCTGTTTATCTTTCTAATGAATATTTATAATCTAAAATCCAACATATATAACCCTATGTAACAATTGTTTTGCTAAAAGATATATGCTTGTGTAATTTTTGTATTCATTTTAACTTAATTAAAATAAAGTGTCATTATCACTTACAAGTGGATCCATGGGGTCCCAAAATCGACCAAAAGATGTCCATGGTCGACCATGTATCAACCAATAGGGTTAAGACACGTTTTAGGGTAATTTAATATTATTATAATATTTTTTTAACCCTTATTTACCGGATTTACCCTTAACAATGGTAAATAAAATATTCACCGCAGTAATTATTCAAAATGTCTAAAAATAAAAGTTACCTATTTACACAATTTGAACATCTTGATTCCAAATATGGAATCCATTTTCCTAAATTCAAAACACAGAAGTGGCAGAAATTAATTTAAAATTAATTCCCGCTGTCAAAACAAAAAGCGTGTTTTTAAGAGATAATAACTATAAAAAGATTGACACTTGTTTATGTTCGGTTTAATTGTAAAATTATGTCCAATGACCAACATTATATTAAATGGTAAAAATATATTCTAAATATACTTTAAAACCACTCAAATTCATAATTTATCACTATTAATTATTTTGATTAAAAAAGTTGTTTTTAATTAATATTTAGTAATTTTCACTATTCATCAAAATATGAAAGTTATCCGAAAAGTACCAAAATTTCACCTTAGGCTAAATTTGATATTCCAAATTCAGAAATGAAGTCCATTTTAAAATATAAAATATATATAATTTCGAAATGTAGGTATTACTATTCATAACGGCTAGTTTGATTGGTTTTGGTGTGTGTTAAAACTCAAGGTTGCGTACAACACACGCTACTGTATTATTCAAAGAGAGCATACAGTGGAAGCTTGGGATGTTTCATTTTAAATCTTTGATGTCCCCATTTAGTCAAAAAGTTTAAAATATTGTATTTAAAAAGGGTTCACTATTAAAAGTTGATAAAAGTGCAATACTGAAAATGAATTTGTTCTTGCATTATATCTAAGAAACTCATAATATGGATTCTAAAATTATAAGGATTATATAAAGTTTAAAATTTAGATAATACTATTCATAAGCTCTTTTGAATGGCTTTTTTTTAAGTCATGGTGTGATTGAACTCGGTGTTGCGTGTAGTGCAAGTTATTGAATTATTTTGATGAAATAACACACTATGAAATCTTGGGGTGTTACAGAGGTATTTTGTGACTTTTAAAAAAAATAATGAGAGGAATATTATTTTAATATATGCACCAAAACTGATTTTTTTTCTTTTTATATATTGATTATTTCCATGAATATTCCCTTATAATCTTCCATGTTTCTTTTAAATTAATTTTTTTCCATTATAATTGTGTTTATAGGAAAATGTTTTTAAAATGGATTGGATATTTTTACTAAGAATTATTTGAAGTGATATTTAATCTAACACAATTTTATTGGATGTTAAATATGTTTTATATTTTATATAATGTAATGATACCATTCTTATTCTTTCAATAAATTATTTATGTTTATGATGGATTTATGTTTATGTATTTTGAATATCTTGATGAGTTTAGTTGAGATGAAATGACTGCAAAACTCATTTCAATTTATAGGTTCTGATATGTTTTATGTTCTTGTGGAACACATATGTATGGTTTTCATTATGTGATTTGTGGGACTTATATATCTTTCCAATTAATAGGCTAAATATCTATATCTCATGAGATATAAAATACTAGAATTTGTTGTAAACTCATTATAGTAATATATAGATGGAATGAGAGTGTGAACTCATATCAGTAAGGGACATTATCAGCTATGATGGTCTTGGAAGTGAGCCATGAAAAATATGGATAATAATGTTGATTCTTATGTGAGTGAAATAAATTCAAGTGTTACGTTATGGTATCATGGAAACTGTTCTTTGATTATTTGTGGGATTCATTTATATATTCCATGACATTATATCATGATCTCGGATATATTGGATATACTTTTCCAAAGTAAATTTCATGTTCTTATAAACATATCTTCATGTCATCTCCTTTGAAAAAAATTACTAAACATTTATTCTCTCCCTTTATTATTTATATTTTCCATAGGATACATATAATTTTATATAGTATGATGCATCAAAAAAGATTTATAGTTATAATGGAAAAAGAGGAAGAAAATGTTGTTGTTTTAAAAATAAATTATTTATGTTTCCCAGTGTCCAAGGACACTAAACCTATATGGTTATTATGTGACTTTAATATGTTATGTAACAAATATACATCTTTTTAGATTTAATATCTATGTAGAAAAATTGTGTCCTGTTATATTTGGTATCAGAGAGTGGTTTATTTAACCATTGGAATCGAGGATATAAAAATCATAGAAAGAATACTATGGGTAAGTCTACATATATGATACAATCATAGAGTATTGGTAAAGGTCATAAATATCATAAGATAAATTTTAAGGTGTCATGATTTGAAATTTTATATGTAATATCCCATGATAGTTTTTGTTTTCCCATTATTATTGGTGTTTATCATACTTTGTGTTCCGGTTTTAGTTAACAGATAGAACCCAAAGGAACCGCATTAATGCAGAATGGGATAGACAATGAAATTATTTTCCTCCTAACCAACTGATATTTATAGAAAATGGAATAAGAAAAAAAAAATTATTCTAAAAAAACATTATCATTATATGAATCGTGTAATACATCCAAACTAGAAAAGAAGGATAATACATTCTGCTAAGTCCTTCATGAAGAAGAATCCACTTAATTTCAATGGGTCTTATGATCCACTAGTGGATATATAATGGATTAGACCCACTAAAAATATTTTTTAATTTCTTTTATGTTTAAGACATGATAAACTAATTTTTTTACCTATCATGTTTAAGTTAAAGAGGATCAATGGTAGAATATTATCAAGAATATGTTCCAAATACATAGAATTGATTCTATAGAATAATACAGGATCACGAAATTATTTTTTCATTAAGTACTCTCCTCATATTCATTGAATGAATATTTAAAAGTAATTACTAGTGCTTAAATAAAAGGATGTTGAATCTGTTGAAACCTATAATAAAATATTCACATGATTTCCAATGTACGATTCTGTAATTAGCATCCATCCTGAATATAAGGTTGATTGATTCATTAGTTTCTTAAAACCAAGTCTCATATAGTCATTTTGTATAAATGACATAAGTAGATATGATTATATCATCTGATATTATCTAATGGAATATATGGATATTGGATTTACCCTTCAATCTTATGGATTTGATAATAAGAGAGAAATATAATTCAATATAAAATCTAAAAACTATAGTGAAAAGAATATTAGTTTATCTTAATAATCAAATTTTGGAAAAAAAAACATCTAAGAAACATTCTTAATGGGTATAATAATTTTTTTATGTGCGGGAAAGAATATCTTCCAGAAATTGATTGTTGAATTGATGGGAAACAGAGACCTAAAGATGAGGATATAGAAAAGTCTATACATAATGAGCCTCCCACACTTCTATGATACAAGTAAAAGTAAAATGGGAATTATGATAACCAAATCACGAATATAAGGGATATTGATGCTGATCTACTTATGAATCCTATTAATTCCATAGAAAAATGGAAAATCGTATGAGGTCACTATAGTTGATGTAGAGTGGGATAATGTAGTGATTAATTGTTCAGTTACCATACAATATTAGGTAAATAATGTTTAATTTGATTCTGTATTCCACCACTGTTTTTATTCAGAATAATTTTTTTAAGGGTATCATTGTATTACCTAAAAAATTAGATGTTGAGTTAGCTGTGAAAACTCATAATAGAATATCGGTTACATAAAATGATTATAATTCTTATCCACGTGATTTCTGTGAGAAATTGATTCTTACAAATACTGAGGTCTTTATTTTAGTTGAATTCGATATGATTCCTAGCATGAATTGAATTTCTCTTTTGGATCTCATTTCAGTTTTTGATGAAGGGAAGTCACATTTCATATTCTGAATGAATACATGAACCATTATCAATGTGAGGATTAATATGAACTTCCATTGAAAATAAAATCCATCTTTTGGGTTTTAATTTGTATTGTGGAAGGTTATCTAACTCATATTATTGGGGAAAAACACACCATTAGAAATACACATATGTTTTTTTGGGATTTTGTTAATATTTTTCTAGATAAATTTCTTGGTCATCAAAGAAATAAAAAATTTTAATGGTCAATATAACATGATCCAAGAGCAATGCCAATTTCAAATAATCCTTATATAATGACAACAATTATGTTGCAAAAATTAATGAAGAAACACTAGGAAAATATGGAAAAATGATTCATAGAGCCTAGTTCATTATCATGGGGTGCACCAGTTCTAATTTTTAAGAATAAAGGTTGATCAATGAGACTCTACATTGATTATTAAAAACATAAGAAGCACACTATCAATAAAAAAAATATTATCCTCCATATTTAAAACATATTTTATCAACTACAAACTACTCAATACTTTTCTATGATTGATCTCCATCCTATATATCATTAATTTGGGATCATCAAGGACGACATAAAAAAGTTGACATTCCATACAAGGTATGAACATGATGAATTTATATATATTCTATTTAGCCTTATTAATTCGCCAATTATCTTTAGTTATTTCATTAATAGTTTCTTTAGAGACTACCTTGATCAGTATTTTGTATCCTTTACCATGTGTGAATTTTTTTCTTCTGAAACATTCATTTTTTGTAACATAATGTCATTAGAGGAGATATTTATGGATCGATCAAAGACAGAAAATATTGAATGTTAAGCTTGACAAAAAATGTTGACTAAATTTTAATGTTTTTACCATTTTTATGGATATTATAAATATTTTATGAATTATTTATCATGATTATATGTTACACTCCCCGAGTTGACTCAGATAAGAGTTTTATTTCATATAGATTGATGAAATGAATAAAATTTCATGGATTTAATATAAAGTTATTCCATGCACCTATCCTCATACTACCCCTCACTATAGAATGTATTGTGACCTATAATGAAGTTTCCAAGAATATTATGAGATTTATTCTCATTAAAAATGATATTGTGATAACTTATGCCACATGATAATTTAAACGCCATGATCCATATTACTGAACTCCTGATTTGTGGATAGTAATTGTAGTCTTTTCATTTATGATATTAAGGTAGTATCTTTATCAAGAACATTGTGATATATATATACATATCATACAATTTTAACATAAATTTACTCCAACAGAGAATTTAATATACACAAAAGGAGATGGTTGGAGTTGATTAAACATTATTACTTCCCAATACATTAAAAATCTAGTAAAGAAGGTAGAAGATGAAATAAGATGAAATGGATTTTCTTTCTTATCAATTATGAAGATCATAACATATCCAATATTTTTGGATATTCAATGGATAGAACAAGAAATTTTGAAGGGGATAAATCCTATGTTTTTCAAATGAATTTTTAATAATATGTATTACTGATGACTATGGAGGCATTGAAGGAATATGTAGAGCTAAAAAGGAATGTGAGAAATGTTCCTGAGTTTAACCTTTAATGATATGGAATAGTATGTTCCAGTAAATTGTTTTATATTCCTCCCTTTCCAAAATTAAATAATGAGTTTTTGGATGAGTCTCAGATTTTATCATTCTTTTCTCATCATAGAATCAAAACGATGTATATGAACATTAAAGGGTGTTTTTGGTGGAAAAAAATGATTATAGTAAGTGTAGAATACGTTTCTCATTGATGTCTTTTTCAAATACATAATAATGAAAGAGAAGATTCTAAGGGGTTGTCATAACCATTTTCCATTAAATAATAGAAATGAAAAAACATCACCATGGACATTGTCATCAAGAATCACAAAACATATAATGGCCATAATATAATATGGGAGATTTTTTATAACCATAATAAGTCTGTAGACATTATTTCTATCAGAAGAGATTTTTCTATTGTTTATCTTTCTAGAATATATATTCTTGATGTGGTGATTTTTCAAAGAGTAACAATTTCAATTATATCTAACTGAGACCCAATGATTACAACGAATATATTAGAAGTATTCTCTATGATCTAGATATAGTGTTTAGTTTCAACACTGTAAATCATCCTCATCTATATAATTAGTTTGGGAGGAAAATTAAAACTGTAGAATACATTTTGGGCCTTTCCTCGATGTATTTCAAAGGTGGTTTTTATCAAACCCAATTTGGGGGGATTTTTCATACAACAATATATTTCACTCTAGTATTCATATAGATCATTTTGAATCCCTCTATGGTAATATGTGTAGAACTCCAATATTCTAGAAAGAAGTTAGGGAAAGAAAAAAATTTGGAACTGATCTTGTAAAAGAATTAGTAGAGTAGGTTAAATCAATTCAACAACACATAAGTGTATCTGAGATTCGAAAAAATGTATTTTCTAACAAACTAATAAAATAAATAGATTTTGAATTGGGTGACAAGGAAAATCAACAAATATCTCTCTTTAAGAGAGTAAAGTTATTTTGAAAGAAGGTAAAGCTAAAACCTAGGAATATCAGTCCTTTAAATTCTTGACCATGTTGGAATGGTATCACATAGATTGGTTCTCCCACCAAATATATCTCATGTTCCTGATGTATTCTAGGTATCTCTCTTGATAATGTCTATACTAGGTTCTTCACGTGTATTAATATCATAATTTTTACCACTAGATCTAGATATTTCATAGAAAGAACATCCATCAGAGATTCTGGAACAAAGATATGTAGGTTTATGAAACAATACCACTAACTTATTTATAGTTTTATGCTGGAACACAACAATTTAAGGAAGCTACAAGGGAAATATGAGATGTTAGGAGGCAGAGGTATCTTATTCTCTTTTTATCCATGTTAATTTTAATTGTGGTGGAATATAACACCTTGATATTTTAATAAATATTTTTCTTTAACTAATCCTAATTATATAATATATTATGATTCACCAAACCATGAATTTAAATGTACCATGTAAATATTATATAACTATTATAACATAGCTGTTAAATTAGGGGGAATAAATATAAGAAACTAATTTATGAAAAAAAAAATTTACTAACTCAATATGAATGTATTTGTATGTTCTTAGAAAATGATCACAAAATTTTTAGTAAAATAATTTTATTCATGAAAAAATATATTTTCTTCATAAATCAGATTATCTTAATTTTATGAGGGAATATTTATTTTTAAAAGTTATAGAAATTTTTTAGCTAAAATAAATTTCATTTTTTTATTCATAATGTCAAAATCATCATAAAATATTTTTTTTTAATTTGATGAAAACATGTTAAGAATAGTGAAAATATTAATTGAAAAGAATATATTTATCAAAAGTATTTATGAGGTATAATCGTGTTTTTGATTGGTTTTAAATTTAAATTAGAACATTTTTATTTTAAATAATACCATTTTATCTTTTAAAAAGATTCTTATAAATTAATTTATTAGAAAAACATTTTATGTTCTGAAAGGGAATTTTTTTCTGAAAAAAAGTGTTTTTATATAATTTTACCTTTTTTATTTAAAATTAAAATTAAACACTTTTGTGTTTTTAATTTTAAAAAAATTTTAAATTTGGATTCACATGGTATAAATTTAGTTAAATGATCCTTCTAATTTTTTTCCAATATGAATAATAAACTTAGTAAAAAAATTACCATGGAAGAGGATAAATTGGGAAAATTACGTCAAATATAAAATATGGAGGCTATAATATGAACCTTATGTAAGGCACCTTCCATAAAAATATATAAAATTATTAATTCAAGAATTTTATTTTATTCAACATTGTGGATCTTTTTAGGTTTATATACTAAGATAATTATGCATTATCTCATATATAAAAACCCATAAAATAAAAATTTGATACTTATGGATTGTATGCTCTTCATTCATAATATAAAACATTCAAAATATAAATTTACTTTCTTCTTAGAAAAATAATTCATAACTTTCTACTTGACTTTATCCTTTCTCTTACTAGTCCTTATACCATATGAAAAACAATTTAAAATATTAGATGACCACAAAAAGAAAATTTTGGGGATAATGAAATAAAAAGTTAGTCTATGAATACTTTAATCTCATGAAAACATTTTCACAAGTGTATTCTTTCCACCCAAAAAACATAAGATCGTTTTTACCTCCAAAAATCATAAGATCTTTAAAACCCCATATAAAACTTATTTCATGACCTGTCCCATGGGGCCCATGTAGTGACTACTCCAATCCCTCCTTCTATAGGCCAGGGGCTGGTGACTAGAACAGAGGTGTTATTCCCAAAAACTAGGAAGGCATTGCCTTTATAACCTATATACACACATAGCAGACACAAATCTGGATACAAAACACTATGTAAAAATATATAACAAAATATTTATGAAAGTAAAAGGGTCCAGAAATACTTTCCAAACTATATAGTACAAAAATTGAAAGTACAACTGTAGAAAAGAAATACTGTCACTGGGTAATACTCCGAGGATCCAACCAGAAGGGTTGGTACAGATTGCCTCCTCAGCACTCTTGGTCTACCTGTCTCATCCGTTTACCGACTATCCATATGATCTAACTCCAGGTACAGTCCAGTCCTAGTACTCTCAACCTCAGTCAGCGATGTCCGTCGTCTGCAACCAACACAAAAACATGCGATCATATCCCGTGAAGGGGTGAGTATAACGATACTCAGTAGGGACCCCAAGACCCTCAAGGTCTCACAAAATCCATCAAGGATAAACCAAAAATCATGAAATCAATATATAACCTTACATAGGTATATTTCCATACATATATCTATGTTATCAAGTGATCCATCTCGATCATGTGGAAAACACAGAAAAACTGACTCAACTCTACAATGATTTTATTCAAAATATGGAAACATCTGATGCAGGATAACTTCATCCCAATTGAGTAAAGTGGGCCATCCGGGTCACACAGAGGTGCTTCCTACTAACCTTGTACTACTGAGGTACTCATCCTTTCATGTACCATGGGTCTGTTGTGTCACATAGAGGCACTCCACACCGTGGGTCTACCACCACACCTAGGCGCTCCCCCTCATAGCCTGCAGAGGTACTCCTCCTGTCATGTACCATGGGTCTATCACTTCACCAAGCATGATAAAACACCGTGGGTCTTCCTCCATAACTAGGATCTCCCCACTGGGTTAGTAGAATCACTCCTATTTAAATGGTCATCAATCGTCCTGTCTTATCTATATACTAGGTTTCCACACAAAGATCTCTCATCTTCAATATGATCCTCTCCACAAGCTACTGGTTGATACTCCACTTTCACGAAGTCCCATGAATAAATATCTCACTGGTCCACCACTTCATAGGGGTCTCAACGAAACAGACGATGCGTCAATCAAACGCCCAGTCTGTGAGTTATTAACCATTTAGTCCCGGGGGCCCGATTGGATTCGTGCATGATCTGACCTGGCAGTATCTCAAATGTACCCCAAATTCTAGTGGGGTATACACAAAGAAGCTATCATACTCTATGATTACCATATCCATATACGGTTCATCAAACGTAAGTTCGGTGCCAAAGATATTTCAAAAAGAAGATAAAGGGTCGTAGTGGGCCTGGGTCCGGTCCGACCCGTTTCTGGTCGAACCATCCTAACCCGTTTGGTCTGGACGAGCCCACTAGATGGGCCATCCCATTAGGTTCGGCTCACCCCGCTGGGCCCAGCCTAGCTGGTTGTGAGGTGTTGTGGAGGGCTGTGAGGGCGTAGACCGGTTGCGAGGACGCAAACCGTTCATGGGTTAGAAAAAGGGTGGTTCAACCCAGAGGGCACCGCATGGGGGAGGTTCATCCTGGAGGGTGATGCGAAGGCTGTTCATCCTGGAGAACGCCACGAGTGTGGTTCTTCCCTGAGGGCGCTGCGTGGAGGCGTGACTCGGGGTGACTCGGCCCAAAGGTCGGGGCCGGTTTGGATGGAGCGCAAAGGGGGCGCGGGCTGAAATGGTTGGGGCACCGTGAAGGTGTAGGCCAGTTTGGCTGGGGCACCATGGCGAGCTGGCAGGCTGGCACAGCCGGGGTGGGTTGGGAGGCTGGTGGGCAAGTTCGGCTAGCGGCGGTGTGGGGTGAGCAGGGTGCACGGACAGCGGAGCCACGGGGAGCGTGGGGCGCATGGATGGTGGAGCCACAGGACACACAGACGGCTGAGCAGTGAGGCGCACAGGGTGTGTGGAAGCTATGAGTCACTCAGTCGAGTATTTCCGTGAGGGTTTGGCAGGGCAGTGGGGTCGTGGAGCGATGCTATGCGACGTTGCCTTTGTCACATCCACCTGTGGGGACGGCCGTCATTCATGTGCCCCTCCACGTAGGTTTTCGTCCTTCCCCATCACGAAGAACGCTGATGGAGATCTGGATAGAGGTCGTGACATGTTATTTTGGCCTGAACCCTCCACTTTTAGAGTGGTTTCAAGTGGCTCTACATTAATCATGAACCAAGAACAAGGATAATAATGGAAAAGATTCAACAATTCGATAATAACCCCCTACTTTGTTCATTGTTCGTCGATAGAGACACGAGGAAGAAGACAGATTGTTTGGAAAAGATGGACATCGGTGTCATCGGCATTTTCCTCGATCATCAGTTTGTGCGATGGATCGTCATAGTCGAAGACATCCTACATCAGAGGAAGTCCCGAAGAAAAGATCGAATTTGGGGTCAATGTTCTTCATCAGTTGATCATTCCTCGTCAGTGGAACATGTTCTTCATGAAGGAAGCATTCTTTATTGGAGAAGATTTCTCCAAGGTGCTCATCCCAATTCTCTAATGAATATCCTTTCCCCAATTCCACCACAATGAAAAATAAATATCCAACATCAAATCAAATGATAGGATTTAATTTTATGTTCACACAAAAATATAATTGATAGAATTTAATTTTGTGATGACACATAAAATTAATTTACATATTTTAATTTTATTTTGACAGATAAAATTAATTTATAGCATTTAATTTTATGTTGACACATATAATTAAATTCAAAGCATTTAATTTTACATTGACACATAAAAATAAATTGAAATCATTTACTTTTACGTTGACACAAAAAATTAGTTGAGGGAGTTGAAGGGTTTCGTATTCCCCCACCCCCCATTGAGAGGGGCAAACCTTGGGTGGTCCCCACCACCATAACTCATGGGGGGTTAAGGAGTGGTGTTCCTGACTTCTAACATCCACATGGGTGGTTATAATAGATAAAATTAAATAAAACATGTGTTTATTTTATTTTATTATTTCCACAAAAAACCAAAAAACTAAATTTCACCCTCAACCAACCTTTGTCGCGGAGAAAGTCTTCTTAAGTGAATATCAGTGCTAAGAGTTCAACGGTGTACTTAAATTTAAATTCCGAGCACCAGTTCAAAATATAAAAAAACACGCTCAAACTTTCACTGATCGTACCCAAAAAAACATCAGATATTGATTCCAGGAACACTGGGCGTCGGAATCACTCACTGTAAATTTTCTCAGACTCATAAAATTTCCATTTAATTAAAAAATTAATTTACATGGAAATTCCAGGTCTTTACATTCTTCCAACCTCGGGGATTTATGTCCCTATAAGGTACAACTCAAACTATGGGAACATGTGAGGGTATTGAGTAGCATTTGAGCCTCCTGCTCCCATGTTCTCTCCTAGAGGGTCTCATACTGCCAATAAATGCATGCCAGAGGTATCGACCATCCTTGAAGGTCCTGCTCCTATCGATCCTCAATCTCTACTAGATCCTCCATAAAGGTCACCCCATCGTCGACGTCCAAATCTCCATGGTCGATGAAGTGAGAAGGGTCATGCACATATCTCCTCTGCTGGGATACATAGAGGACATCGTGCACCCGGTGCAACGGAGGAGGAAGAGCTATGCCGTTTTCCACATCACCTACTCTGATGAGGACCTGAAAATGTCCAATGAAACTCAAGGATAACTAGTCTCATTGGACAAATCTCCACAAAACTCATCAAGATGAGACATGTTGAAAGATGTGGTGGCCATCCTCGAACTCTAGAGGTAAACTTCTCCTATCATCATACGACTTCTGCCTGCTTTGTGCAGTCGCCATCCACTGCTAGATGATTTGGACCTTATCTTTGGTTTCTCGTACCATATCTGGTCCCAATAGTACAGACTCCCAAGGGTCAGTCCAGCACAAGGGTGATCTGCAGGTTCACTCATACAACTCCTCAAAAGGTGTCATCCCAATGGGGGAGTGATAGTTATTGTTGTACACAAACTCTACCAAAGTCTATAGATCCTCCCACCTACGACCGAATTCGGGGACACATGAACGGAGCATGTCCTCGAGGGACTGAATGGTCTGCTCAATCAGACCATTCGTATGATAATGGAAGGTGTTTCTCAAACGAATTTGCATCCCAAAAGCTTCCTGAAACCCCTTCCATAGCCGTGAAGTAAAACGTCTATCATGATCGGAGACAATCGTTGAAGTTACTCCATGTAGCCGCAAATTCTCCCACTGATAGAGGCATCCCAAGCCCTCTACTAAACCCTGCTCTCTGATGTGTAGAAAGTGGGCCGAATTGGTGATTCAGTTGATGATCACCCAAATCGAGCATGTCCCCTGGATGTACATGGATGTCCTACCATTAATTCCATGGATTTCATATCCCACCTCCACTCTGGAACCTCTAAAGGGTGAACCAATCATGCCGGTACCTAGTGTTTTGCCTTCACTTACTGACAAGTGAGACAACAAGAGGCAGTCTCTACTACTGCGTTCTTCATTCCGGGTAACCAGTGCTGTCATTGGAGGTCCTGATACATCTTTTCCGCTCTTGGATGTAACACTAGAGGGGATGAGTGGAACTCCCTCAACACTTCCTCCTAAAGTCACAATGGTACCAAGGTACGTCCTCTATAGAGGATGGTGTGCTCCACACCTTCATAAAATCCATCAAGTGCCTATCCTATGGATATCTAAGAACGTCAGGTCTTGTATATAGTGTCCCCACATTAAGCCTCCCTGACTCACCTATGAAGCGGGGGAGTGACTATAAGAGACTAAAGAAAAGCTACTACATCTCTAACCACAAATGATATCGTAAAATCAGTCATTTTCTCCATCGCCTCTCCTAGCTGCTATATACCAGATCTCATACTAAGTGCATTTAAAACTATGTTCTTCTTACTAGGAGTGTAGACTATCTCTAAGACATAGTCATGGAGGATCTAAAGACATCATCGATGTCTCAGGTTCAGGTCCTTCTGAGAGAAGATATATTTGAGACTCTTTTTATCATAGTACACAGTAAAACACTCGCCAATCAGATAGTGTCACCACATCTTCAATGTGAAGACCACTAATTCTAACTCCAGATCATGGGTAGCATAGTCCTGCTCATGTTGTCTCAGCTATCGAGATCCTTTTGAGATCATTAATCTCTCCTGCATCAGGACACATCCGAGTCAAGTCCCTAATGTGTCGCAGTAGACTGTGTACCCTACGCCTTCCTCTAGAAGCCCCATGATGGGGGCACTAGTCGGTCTCTGCCTCCACTCAAGAAAGTGCTGCTAGTATCTCTCTGACCACACAAATTTTTTCAACTTTGTCATCAAGGTTGATAGTGGTGCTGCAACTCCGGATAAATCAAACACAAATCTTCAGTACTATCCAGTAAAACCCAGGATACTTCGTACTTACATCACACTCCTGGGTGGAATCAATGCAAGTATCACCTCAATCATTTCTATATCTACTGAAAATCTTGCCTCTGATATGAAATGTCCCAGAAATTGAACCTCTCATATTAAAAATTGGCACTTTGAGAGTTTACCCTAAAGCTAGTGCTCTGGTAGTGTGTCCAGTACTACCTACAAGTGATAGGCATGCTCCTCCTTAGCAGTCTAGTAGATCAGAATGTCATCGATGAAGACTACAACAATTTTATCGAGGTATGGATGAAAGATCATGTTCATGATTCCCATTAACACTGTTGGAGTGTTTGTTACTTCGAATGGAATAACCAATAACTCATAGTGGTCATAACGACATATAATGGCAGTCTTTTTCACAACCTCGTCACAAAATCTGAGCTGGTGATAGCCTAATCTGAGGTCTATCTTTGAAAACCATTGTGCTACCTTAAACTGATCAAAGATTTCGTCAATCCTCAGCAGTGGGTACTTGTTCTTCACAGTCACCTGGTTCAGGCACTAATAGTCAACATAAAGCCTCAAGCTCCCATCTGCCTTCTTAGAAAATAGAATCGGTGCTACCCAAGGAGAAACACTGGACCAGATGAATCCCTTCCCCTGTAAGTCCTCTAGATATACCCACAGCTTGTGAAGGTCCACAAGAGCCATCCAATACGCTGGTGTATATATCGGTGTCGTCCTGGGGTACAAGTCAATGACAAATTCTACCTCTCTACAACTGGGTATACCTATAACATCTTCAGGTAATTCATCTGTGTACTTGTCCACCACTACAGGATATCTCAGAATCTCAACATCAACTACTCTAAGGGTAAATCTATCCAACTGATGAGTGATCAGATTCACTCTCCTTCGAGCAAGTCCATATGTTGCTACAAATGCTCCCTTCTCCCTGGTGATGGTAAACCTGGTCCCATCTATGCGGACACATCGTTATTTGCACCTAATATAGTCAATCTAGTCATGGACTATATATAACCATTCCATATAGAAGATGACATCGTATGGCCTCGACACTACTATTAGGAGATCCTAGCCGAATCTCTAACCTCCTAGAGTATTCTCACACTACTGGCACTAGTGCATAACTGTCGAATCTTCTCTCGTAAGATTCTTTAGACATAAAGATCAAGCCAATATCTACATCATAATCTCTAAGCACTGAACCAGGGAATCTGAAAAAAATAATGATTTTCACATGTGTCAATAAGTACTGTAGGTATTGTAGAGTAGAAACAGATCGTACCTTGTATGATCTCCGGAGCACCGTGGTCGTAGGTCTCAACTGCCTGGAGCTGAGCTCTCCCCTTTCCACCTTATCCCTATAGTCTTGGTGGACCTCCTTGTGGTGGTAGCAGTAACACCTCGAAACATTCCCCACTGCCATCTGCTCGGACAGCTCCTCTGCCACGTCCTCCTTCTCCCTGTGGACTACCTTGATCAAATCTATGTCTCTTCATGGGCGGTCCATCGACCGTCTGCTGATCATCCAAATAGAGGGTCGGACATTCAAGAGCCATGTAACCCTACTCGCCACATGTGTAACACTACCCGATAATAGCATGTTTTTCTCTACTTCTGGTGCCCCACACAACCGATCCTGAGTGATGCATTCATCCACCTATATGTCTGGTCCTCATGGACCTCTGCGACATCTGTCTGCTGCCAGCTACAAAAGCCTCTGCTATGTGTCGACTGGTTTTGGATATCCTTACTGGAGACTGCTCAATAAGGAAACTCTCTACTAGGAAGGCTCTCTCTAAATCCCACACCTGCATCGGGATACTGAGAGAGATAACTGATACCCTGATCTCGAGCCTAAGTCCCTTCTCGAAGGTCCAGATTTGGAAGAATGGTTCTCGCAACATTAAGTGGAGTAGCATGAGAGGTCTGTGAAGCTCACTATGTAATTTGCTAATGTCATGATGCCCTACTTCAGATTAAGTAACTCCTGAATGCGCACTGCGCGAAAAGTATCTGGAACAAACTACGCCCAAAACAGGCTGTCAAATTCAACCCAGAGAAGCATCACTGCATCATGGACCTAGAGAATCAAGCTCCACCATCTTCCCACTGCATCCTATATAAGGATAGGAGAAAGATTCACCATGAGTTCTACCAGTGCCCCTATGAGTCAGAAGACTCTCACCACAGCCTCCAGCCAATCCTCAGCCACATGTGGGTTTGTCTCTCCCCTGAACCTGGGTGGACACTAGCTCTAGAACTCATATAATGTGATCAAGCGGCGTGCACAGTCTGCTGCTGCGGCTGGTGGAATCAGTGGCCCTACAGGGAAATGTACCGTTGGTGCCTCTGTTGATGCCTCTACTAGAAGAGGGCCCTGCAATGAGGCTTCATTGCTCGGTGGGCTATCAGTGAGTACAACTCTCAAAACTCTAGTCAGCTGTCTACATTGTGGAATCCGGAAAAGAAAAAGGTGCACCACGGTTAGAATGGTTACCTGGGGAGCTGACCAGGTGATATGAATTAAATAAATCTTTTGAAAACACAAACACACAATAAGTGTTTTCATGCACTAAGTTGGAAGTCCGAAATTAGGGCCCTGGTGTATGGATATGTCGTCCACTTCACTAAAATTGGACTCCCTGAACTGAAGACCACACTCAATACACTTAAAACTATTTCTTCAAAAAAACTATCAGATTCCTTAGTTATGTTTTAGAACCAACTGCTATGATACCAATTTTTCATGACCCGTCCCCCAAGGCCCATGTTGTGACTACCCCAAGCCCGCCTTCCAAAGGACAGGGGCTCGTGACTAGCATAAAAGGTATAATTCCCCAAAACTGGGAAGGCATTGCCTTTATAACCTATATACACACACAAAAGATCAAAAATATCTATATAATACACAAAGTAAAACTATATGACAAAATAGTGTTGAAAGTAAAAGGGGCCGGAAATAAAATCCCAACTGTAAAGTACATGGAACTGAAAGTAAACTAAAAAAAAGGAAAATTGCCGATGTTTCATCCACTGAGTATCCTACCTGAAGGGTGGGTACAGATTGCCTCCTCATCACTCCTGGTCCATCCATCATTTCTATGTATTGACTCACCATATGATCCACCTCCAGGTACCATCCATTCCTGGTACTCTCAGCCTCAGTCAGGGTTATCAATCACCTGCAATCAACACAACAAGGTGCGAGTATATTCCATGCATGTGTGAATATAATGATACTCAGTAGGGACCCCAAGACCCTCATGTTCTCACAAAATCCAACAAGGATAATCCTCAAATCATTAAATCAACATATAACCTTACATAGGTATATGCCCATACATAAACCTAAGTTATCAAGTGATCTATCTCGATCATGAGAAAAACACAGATAAACTCACTAAACATAACCAAGATTTTATTCACAATATTAAAACCTTGGCTACTGGAGAACACCTTCTCAATCGAGTACAATGGTCCAGCCGCATCACATAGAGGCACTTCCTACTAAACTTGGACTACTGAGGTACTCCACTTGACAAGTTCTGTGGGTCTCTTGCATCACATAGAGGCACTCCCCGCTGTGGTCTCCCACAACACACAGGAGCTCCCCCTCATAGCCTATAGAGGTACTCCTCATGTCGGGTACCGTGGGTCTGTCACATCACCAAGAGCGCTCATCCACCGTGGGTCTTCCTCCAAAACTAGGTGATCCCCACTGGGCTTGTATAATCACTCTGAGTGAAATGGTCAGTAGTCGTCTGGTCTTAGCCAGCTAATAGGTTTCTACACTATGCCTGATCATCTCCGGGATAATCCGTTCCACACTCTACTATCCAACGCTCCACTGTCACGATGTCCAACGAAAATGTATACCAAAGGTTTTTCGCATCATAGGGGTCTCAAAGCAATAGATGACACCTCAATCGGACGCTCGGTCTGTGTGTTATTAGGCTTTTAGTCCTGGGGGCCCAGTTGGATTCATGCACGATCCGACCTGACCGTATTTCAACTGTATCTCAAAATCTAGTGGTGTATACTCTAAGGAACTGTCATACTCCAATATTACCAGCGATGCATATGGTTCGTCAAATGGATGTTCATTGCCAAAAATATGTCCAAAATAAGGTTAATAGTCACAGTGGGCTTGGGTCCGGTCTGACCCGATCGGACCGACCCGGCCCGACCTCATCTAGGAGGACCTGGTTTGGGTCGACCTACCCTAACCCATTGGGTATAGCCCAGCCTGTTGTGTGGGCTAGCCCATTAGGTTCAGCCCGGCCCACTGGGTCCAGCACAGCTGGCGCGAGGGGTCTCAAAGGGTCATGAGGGCACGCACCGGTCATGAGGATGTGGAATGGTCGCGGGTCTGTGTAAGGGTTGTTTGGCCCGGAGGGAACCACGAGTGGGTGAATCAGCCCGGAGAGCACCTCTAGAGTGGTTCGGCCTAGAGGGTGACGTGAGGGGGTTCCACTCGGGGAGGTGCAACCTGGAGTTTGGGGCTGGTTCGGCCGGGGCGCCACGAGGTCACATGTCGTTCATCTAGAGAACCAAGTGGGGCCGGCAGGTGGGCACATCTGGGGCGACCAGCGTGGACTTTGGAGTCGCGGGGTGCGGGGGCCGCATAGGTTGTGTAGAGCCGCGGTGAGCACAGGGTGCACCGACAGTGGAGTTGTGTGGTGCGCGGATGGTGGAGACACGGGGTGCGAGAGGCGCGTGGAGGCCACACGTGGCTTAGACGGGGGCTGTCGTGAGCACCCAGTGGGGCGGCGGTGCCGTGCACCATTACCTTTTTCATGGTCGTTTGTGGTTCCATACGCCGTTCTTGTGCACCTCCACATGGGTTTCCATCCTTCTCCATCACGAAGAACAACAAAGAAGATCGGCGGAGGGGTCAAGCCATTTTATTTTGGCCCGCACCCTCCGCGTTTAGAGTGGTTTCAATCAACTCTACTTTAATCATGAACCATGAAAGAGGATAACAGTATAAAAGATTCAAGAGTATTATAATAACCCCCTACTTTGTTCTTTGTTCGTCGAATGAGTCATAGGGAAGAAGACGAATCATTGGGTAAAGACGGATGTCAGTGTCGCCAGAGTTTTCCTCAATCGTCGGTTTGTGTGCCAGCTCATCGTAGTCGAAGATGTCCTATGTCAGAGGAAGTCCTGAGGAAGGAGGTCCAAGTCGGGGTCAAAATTCTTCTTTAGTGGAGCGTTCATCATTAGTTGAATGCATTCTTCAGGGATGAAGCATTCTTCTTGGAGAAGGTTTCTCCCAAGAGATCCTCCCAATTCTCTAAATCCCATCTTTTCCCTAATTCCTCCGTAAAGGAAAATAAATACCCAACATCAAAACAAATTATAGGATTTAATTTTATGTTGACACATAAAATTAATTGATATCATTTAGTTTTTATGTTGACACATAAAATTATTTGATAGCTTTTAATTTTATATTGACACATAAAATCAATTGATGGAATTTTATTTTATATTGATACATAATATTAAATTGAAATCATTTAATTTTATGTTGGCACATAATATTAAATTTAAATAATTTAATTTTATGTTGACACATAAAATTAATTGAGGTAGTTGAGAGGTTTCTTCTGCCCCCCCCCCATTAATAGGGATAAACCTCAGGTGGTCCCCAGCATCATAACTCATGGGGGGTTATGGTGTGTTGGTCTGCACCCCCATAACCTCTCATGGGAGGTTAAGGTGTGTTGGTCCCCACTTCTAACAACCACAAGGGTGGTTATAATAGATAAAATAAAATCTAGCATGGCATTATTTTTTATTTTTATTATTTCCATAAAAAAACAAAAAACTAACATACACCCTCGACCAACTGATATTGAGGTGAATGTCTTCTTAAGAAAATATAGGCGTTGCAAGTTGAACGATGTCCTAGGATTTTAATTCCAAGCACTAGTTAAAAAGTTTTAAAAAACCACTCGAACATTCACTGAACGTACCCAAAAAAACATCAAAAATTGATTTTAGGCACACTAGGCCTTGGAATCACGTGTCTTCAAATTTTATGGACTCATAAAATTCCCAATTAATTAAAAACAATGACATAGAAATTTTGGGACTTTACAACATAAATCATAAAAAGGTATATTTTTTCATCAATTCCATATAACTCTTGTAATAAATATACTAGATACAGAGGGTGTATGTATCATGGTTTCTCTTGAAATACCCACTGCGGTATATTCTTTAAATCTCATAGTATAATCCTTAGCATTTGGATCTGTCTTATTACTCAATGAATTAGATGTATATCAAGGGATCACCTACCCTCAGTTTATCATTGAACCATATATATTAATAAATTATTCTCAAGAATCAACACATAATCAAACCACATAAAATAAGAATAATGGAAAATATAACATTTCAACTTTGAATTCACATTTTAATTTTATAAATTCTTGAAATAATAAATGAAAATACATTATTTTAAAATAAAATAGAAAATGTGCAAAGGAAGAATAAAAAAATTAAAGAGAAAAAAATTTGTAAAATTTGTAACTCCCTCACCCTAGATACCTATAGTTGGTGAATTATTACATAACATTTCCCTTATCATAAGAGATCATTTCTCGAAAGAATGATTAGTTTAGTATCCTTGGATGAACTAGATACATACATATGTTTTAAATTACATCATGAAATAAAAATAGTAATTGTTACCCCTTTGAACACACTTATATCCTTTTGACTATCACTGCAAGTTAATCATGATATACATCATCACATCTTGGAAAAAATAGAAAATAATAAAAGGGTGAGATCGGATAATCAGTAAGGATAAAAATGTTGAAAAAATTATAATAAATAAGAAATAACATTTAAGGTAATGTATAAGATTAAAAAACAATCCTATTAAACATAAACTTCATCATAATATGGAAAAGTTAAACAAAATATTTCCAATTACTTATTCACCTGTATATTGTACAGGTCGAATAATCCCAATAAATATCAAAAGATAATTTCATAATCATGAAAATCATAATCTCAGACATCATAAACATGTAGTGAATGCGTCATTACAAGAGTAAAAATAATATTTGTTCAAGTTTGTGTTCCAGGACACTAGTTTGTCTCGTGAGACCTACTGATGCATCTAGGGGCTATAGCAGGACCCAGCCATCAAAAACAAAGTCCAATTAATTTCTCATAAGAAAAGAGTGAAACATAACAAAAACATTAATATTAAAACTAGCATATGAAATTTCAATAATTTAACTATAAACCATGAATGGTATAAAAACAACACAATTATAGTAAAACATATCATAACTCATTCAATACATTATAGAACATTGTAATATAATATATAAAACTCGCTCACGAAAAATATCCAGTAAAGGATGTAGAAATATTTGAAAATGATATGTAAAAATATTTGAGAGAAATAAACCTTTTCATGAAATCATTTAAAAGTCACACAATTTTGAACGTAAGAAATTTAAAATAAATTTCTGAATCAAAGTGTCCCATACCACTTTAAAACTTTTGAAAAGAATTATCTTTTTAAAACATTCATTTCTATATAAATAAATCCTTAAAACTATTTTTGAAAACATGGACATTAATGAGAGTGATTTTGAAGAATAAATATTAAAACCATTTAAAACTATGTTTTAGTTAAATAGTACCTTAATAATTATCATTTTAAAATCACTTTTGTGAAACATGGATGTGGATATTAAATATGTCCCATTATAAATTTACACATAAACATTCTCAGATAATAATGAGATTGAAGAATTAATCCTTACCTTTTACTTTTAATTGGTCGATGGTATGTTAACCTCATGTATAATAGATAAATCGTTGTTATTAAATAATACAAGAACAGCATATATAAATATTATATCATTTATGATCTTTTAATAATGTTGTGTTAAAAATATTTTAATAGTATCATTGTTTTGGGTGTTAATGGATTCGTTTTACTTTATATGTTTTGTTGTGTAAGTCATGTTTCTTATAGATAGGTTGTTGTTGACTCATATAAATTATGATATTATTTTTCTAAAAAACTATTTTTAATTATAAAATGAAAATTATTCTTTAATGGTTATGATGGGGAAATGAATTTTATCGTGTTTATATAGACAGTAATCCATATATACACATGCGCAGAAATATTATTCTATTGATGTAAAATAGTATATAATTGGATGGTATATCATATATAAAAAATTATTAAGATGTTATATTTATTATTAACATCAATTATACTCATTATTATACCCATCGAAATAATGAAGTGTTGAATAACAACTACACCATGACGTGGAGACGGTAGGTCGTACACATGCATGTATGGTGACATTGTCAATCATAGGATGTATAGAATAATGAATATGGTTGTACCATATTTATAAAAACATGACAACAAGTATAAGGTACTATAGTTACTATTTTTGTATGGAAAGAATAAGGACAGACGATGTGGAAGAAGATAAGAACTTTGAAAGAGGTGATGAAATTATTACCTCTTCTTCGGGTCCTTCCTTTTGATTTG
This sequence comes from Viscum album, assembly GCA_963277665.1. Lineage (NCBI taxonomy): Eukaryota > Viridiplantae > Streptophyta > Magnoliopsida > Santalales > Viscaceae > Viscum > Viscum album. The sequence continues at coordinate 1,020,692,892 of OY728138.1, read as the reverse complement.
ATCAAAACAGATCCTTAGGTTGGATTCTAATAAAATTGAGGTCCCTAGGTTGAAATCATGGTAATTGGGAGGATATTGGAGAAAGGGTGGGCTGATCCAAATGGCTTTGGAGATGTGATTTTGAGAGAATGTGATGTACCCTTTTATAAGAGAGATGTGGGTCTGTTTTAAAAAATCTTGATATATTAGTTTATTATACAATCATATTTGGTTTATAATGGATTGAAATGGGTTTATTTAGAGGATACGCTGAGTCTAGGTCAAAAAAATCTCAACCAATTGGTTATAGATAGGTTTAGGTTTTCATATTAACCTTTTATTTTAAATTTAACTCATAGTTAAATAGTTTAACTTTTTCAATGAATACTTTTATTATTATAATAAATGGTTAATAAAAATACAATAAAAAGCCCAGAAAAACACAAGTCGTGAATTATTGATATATCTAACCTTATAATAGTCTTTTAGATGATCCTTAGATTTTTATGATTATTATATCAATTAATAATATTGTATTTGTTTTAAAAACTCATTTATGTCAATTTTGACATTATTTTGTATTTGGTTATTGTGAAAGTCGTAACAACATTATCACTTAGAACAAAATTTATTTAATCTACCCTATCATGTCATATTATCCTATAAAATCTATGGAATGCATCAAAATTCTTAATTTAAATTTATTTGGATATTTATAATCTCAATTATTTTTATCTTTCATTAATAAGGTAATTAATGCATCATCATTGTGTCATTAATAAAATTTATTATTTAATAACTAAAAATTAAAAATAAAATATCCTTATGTACAAAATAATTTTTTCATTCTAATAAATATTTATAACCGAATTTATCTTATGTATAACCCTATATTAAAAAAATTAGTTATTAAAATTTGAATTTAAAACATTTAACTCTTCTTTAAATAAAATAATAATAAATTTCCTAATATAATCCTAGTTGATCAAAGAGGATATTATTTTATTAATAAGGATTATTTCAGTCTAAATTCAATTATGTAATATAATTAGGACATGTGATAGGGTAATTATAAAATCATGTTTACCTTTAATAACCCTATTTAATTATAACCGTGGTAAATAAAATTAAAAAGTTACTAATCGCCAAAAAATTATTTTCATCCTATTGAACCACATTTTACTTACTGATTTCAGTCATGTCTCTCGAATATTTTATGTTCAATTCACAGAAGTGGTAAAATAACGTTTTATGCACATTTGAAAATGTGCTTAGAAGGTGGGTAGTGTACTTTAAAAGGTTCAATAAAATATTATACATCTAATCTTATTATAAAATGGCTCTAGTGAAATAAATATAAATAATATAGTATTTATGTATCTATTTTGAAAAAAAAAATTAATTTGATAAAAAAATTAAAAATTATTTAAATAAAAAATGGTTCTAAAAAAATAATGCAGTTTTCTTCACTATTCATCTACAATAGAAAATTTTCAAAAAATTAAAAAAAAATCACCTTCATATTATATTAATTTTATTAATCCAAAAAATATTTCTATTTTACCAAATTAAAAACATATAATTTTCATTAATTTATTTAAATTTAATCCCCATTTTCAAATCCAAAAAACATGTTTTTAAAATGTAAAAACTATCAAATGATTGGCATTTTTTTCTGCCCAATGTAAATGTTGAATTAACTACAATGACATATATTATATTAAATGATTAAAATATAATCTAATTATAATATAAAGCCACTGATATTCAAAATTTATCACTATAAATTATTTCAATTACAAAGTTGTTTTCAATTAAATTTTATTCTTTTTCACAATTCATCAAAATATGAAAGTAATATAAAAAGTACAAAAATTTAGAAAAACTGAATATTTATTTCAATATTATAAAGAAGAAGTTAATTTTTTCAATTTGAATATATAAAATCATCAAATATTGGAAGTAAAATGAGGTTTCCATTAAAATGAGGTAAAATTGGGTTTTTGGAAAAATACTTATTCTATCTGAAAATTTTGAATTTGTTCTTATATTATTACTAAGAAACAAATTATATGGATGATAAAATTATATGGATTATATATAATTCAAAATATTGTTAATACTATTGATAACTATTTTTTTAAGGGCTTGTTTAGTATGTCAGGGTGCGCTCGAACTCGATGTTATGTGTAGCACAAGCTATTGAATTACTTTAAAGAGATAGTGTAATATAATGTCCTAAGGTGTTACATTCTCCCCTCCATCAATAAATTTGTCCTTTCCACATGAAATTTTTCTTTGAAAATAAATTGTTGAAAATAGAAAATACTTTTGTGGAAAACCTGCATCGGAAATAGTTTTTAATTAAATTTATTATTAATAAGTGGGAAATGGATATTAAAAAGTCACCACCAAATTGTGATTTCGAATAGGATAACATTTGAGGAAATTTGAGATGCATAATTCAAGTAAAAACACCAATATTTATAAGAATTTATTGAGGTCATCAATCACAAACAAGTAAACAATGAATATAGAATTGAAAGCTCAAAGCCATAAATTTATGATGACATAAATTGTTATTGGTTCATCAAAATATAAGATATTAGTAAAACACATTTTTGGTTATAAGATACATTCCCTAAAGTTTAAGAATTAATTTCTTAATTTAATAAAAAATGATATGTATAGTTCCATAATTTAATAGATTTCCACCACAATCTCTTCTTTCACTCCAAAAGATAAAAAATCTCAAAAATATTCTATTTTTTCTATTAATATAGGGTTTTGATGAAAAATTAATTTATAATTCATATACAAAATCATTTAAAAACAAAATTATACAACCTAGGGCATCATGTAAGATAGTTGTAGTTGATGCACCCTTGTCGCCCTTCGGTTGTGGTTTCTAGTCTCATGACCTTTTTAAATGCAACTGGTTGTCGCCTGACCTCCCATCTTTCCTTTTTATAACAATCAATAAATATTATTAAGAAATTTTTTAACCTTAAAAAATAGTATCCAATGTCCAACATAATTCATTCCAACCATTATAATTATCCAAAATACATTTGTCCAAACTCATAGTCAAAAAAGTTATTAATAATGTTAGCGTAACATAATGAATATATCTTTCTTCCACATAATAAAATGTGAGTACCTTAATCATGTATTCTCATAAAACATGGTTACACCCTGAATTACAATAAAATCTTATTTATTGAATTCATGCTCCCTTATTCCTTATATAATACTTGATACATTCTTTATATCCAAAAATATTGTATACTCTAACAGCGATGGAATAAAAAAATCATTAATCAGTTCCAAACTAGTAAATAATATATAGTATAATTTATCCAAATCAACAATCTCTTCTTCAAAAATCACTAACTTAGTATCAAGACCATATTAAGGTTTATATTTCCTTCAACCATATATTTTCCAAAAATATTAAAATGCTATTGAGTAACTTTTATTAGTAACATATAATCTCAAATCTTCAATGAACAAGTATTTCAATACAATGATTATATTTTCCCATAATTAATATAACCAGTACATCACTGATACAATACTCAAATGGCATAATTAATTAATAAAAATATAAAAACAATAATTACTTTTCTTCCTCTATGGTAGTATAATAACATGATTATTATCCAATACTATCATTTGTGATGAAATCTGATTATTATTACATTGATTTACATAGTGTCCCAACTCCTTGCAGATTAATCTTTGTACATTTGAATCCTTTTTCATACCCTTGAAATCACATATGTGGTGTCCTTTTTCTACACACTTATAAGAAACACCTTTTCTATTAATTAATTTACCATTTTGATAATTTCCACGGTTATCACTTATGAAAAAAATCCTTTATTCCCTTATTCCCATTATCTATCATTCCATCTACCATTATTTTCTTCTCTGGATTCCCTTCAAAGCCATATGTCTTAAATGATTTTTTACGTATCTTATTTACACATGAAACTATTTCTTCATATGATGAGAATACTAGGGAAAATATTTCCCTTTTAAATGTTTGCTTAAGACCATGAATGATATTATCCTTCTTACGCTTTGTATCATGTGTATTACTGATGTTCTCATTTCTTATAATGGGAACCAGGAGTATTGTAAAAAAGTGTGCATCAAGGCCTGTTGTCGTGTACCAAGATAGCCCGGGTCAAGCCCAAAACTTCTTAATGGAGTTTTTACTCCAATGTATGTCTTTTCCAAAGTTGACTCTATCTCTATATATACAGACATGGATGTATAGATTAGAAAACTCACAAAATACTTACATTCCAAAAATTATTAGAAGTTCTTCACTACTAATCCATAATGTCTATCATCGGATAATGTTCTCTAATCAGAGTTTTTCTTAATCTGTATTCCATGGATTGTACTATCATTCTTCTAATACCAACTATTGCACCCCGACCCTAGTTACCTAGAGTCAGTGTATTATTACATAATATTGGAATGATTACAAGAGATCATGTCTTGAAAGACTGATTAGTTTAGTAGAATTGGAGGTCCTAGATACATACATATGTTTTTTGTCATGTCAAGAAATATAAAAACATTTTTCCCTTTGAAAACACTCATATCCTTTTTCCTATACCTAAAGGTTAATCAAAATATACCTCATCACATCCTAGTAAAAAGAAAACATAAGAAAGGGATGGGATCAGATGCTCAGTAAGGATAACTATATAGAAAAAACCAACATAAATAACCATAAACATTTAAGTCACTGTTTAAGACTAATACACAATCCTTTAAAACTTAAACATCATTATAATATGGAAAAGATAAATCAAATAATGAAAATTACTTATTCACATGGATATTCTACTAGTCGAATGACCACATGTAATATCAATAAATATTTTCAAAATGTTGGAATGTATAATGTTATACATCATAACCAGATAGTAAATGAACAGTGCCAAGACTAAAAATAAAATTCTTTCAAAGCCTTTTTATGGGACACTAGTTTGTTTTGTGAGACCTACTAATTCTTCGAAGGGATATAGTGGTCCCCACAAACCACTTACTATGTCCAATTCATTCCTCACATGAAAAGGGTGAATCATTACAAAAATATTCTTTTAAAAACCTGCATACAAATTATCAATACTTTAACCATTAACCATGAATGGCATAAAAACCACACAACCATAGTAAAAAAATATCATAACTCATTCAATACAATAATGAACATTTTATTATAAAAAATAATACCCAATAATGGGTAATATCTAGTAATGGATGTTGAATTAGTTGAAAATGATTAGTAAAACAATTTGAGGGAAATTACTCTTTTCATTAAATCATTTAAACATCACAAAATTTAAAAAGGAATAAATTTAAAATATATTTTTGAATCAAAATGTCCCATACCACATTTAATATTTTTAATGGAACCATAATTTTAAAACATACATGTTCATATAAATAAGTCTATAAAACCATTTTAAAAACATGGAAACTTAATTAGAAATATTTAGAAAAATTTATATTTAAAAAATTTACAATGATTTTTTTATTAAATATTCCATTAAAAATATCATTTTGAAAAAACATTTATGAAACATGGACATGGATAAAAAATATGTCCCCATAATAACATGCATATAAACAATCTCAGATAGTAATGATATTGAGAAATCAATCCTTACTATGTAATTTTACTTCGTCGAGGGTACATTAACCTCCGGTATAAAAGTTAAATCATTATTATTAAATTATAAAAGAACCACATTCATAACTATTATATCATTTATTGTCTTCTAATATTTCTTTTTTAATAATATTTTAGTGGTGTCATTGTTTCAGGTGCTAACAGATTTGTTTTACATTAAATGTTTGGTTACCAAAATCATTTTTTTATAGATAATATGTATTTTATACTAATCCAGAATGATATTAAGTTCATAAAAATTATTTTTAATAATAAAATGAAAATTATTCTTGAATGGTTATGACGTGGAAATGAATCTTATCACAACCGTGGATAGGGTAATCTGTTCGTAAGAATGAACTAGTATATCATTCTATTGATGGTAAAATCATATATATTTGGATGGTATATCATATATAAAAAATCATTAACATGTTATATTTATTATTTAACTCAGTTATACTCATTATTATACCCATACAAATAATGAAATGTTGAATAACAACTACATCATGACGTGGATATGGTTATCCATATGAATGCACGTATTGTGACTTTGTAATTCGTATGATGGATAGAATATTAAATATGATTATTCCATATTTATAATAACACCATAGTATATATACGGTACTCGAGTAATTATTTTTGTATGGAAACGAAAAATAAAGAGGAAGTGGAGGAAGAAAAGAACTTCAAAAGAGGTGATGAAATTATTACCACTTCTTCGGGTGCTTCTTTTTGATTTGATAAAAAGGGCTCATTTGGTTGGATTATAATCAAAGTAAGGACTCTATAATGAGGTGAGGATAGTTGGGAGAATTTTTGAGAAGGGGTTGGACGAGCCAAATGGCATTGGATATGTGATTTGTAGATAAGGGGACGTAACCTTTTATAAGAGAGGTGACAGTCATTGTATGAAAATCTTGAAAAATTATTTTATTATACAATCTTATTCGATTTATAATCGCTCAAAATGGATTCATTTAGAGGCTAAAGTGGATATTGTTTAAAAAATTCACAACAAATATGTTATATATAGCTTTAGGTTACCATATAAACCATATATTTTTTATTTAACTCTTAGTAAAATAATTTATCTTTTACCATGAATTCTTTTATTATTTTAATAAATGGTTAACAATCATACTATACAAATCCATGAGAAACCCAAGTAATTTATTAATGATTTATTTATCCTTATCTATATCCTTTGGTTTAACCTTATATTTTAGGAATATTATATCAATTAATAATATAGTATTTGTTTCAAAAAGTCATTTATGTAAATTTTGACACTATTTTGTATTTAGTTATTGTGAATGTCATAAAAACATTATCAAATAGAAAAAATTTATTTAATAAACCCTATAAAGTCATATTAACCTATAAAATTATTTTAAATCATCAAATTCCCCAATTTACATTTATTTGGATATTTATAATCTCAATTATTTTATTCCTTCATTAATAATGTAATTAATGCATCATCATTGTGCCATAAATAAATTTAATTATTTAATGTCTAAAAATATTAAATAAAAAATAATTATATAGGAATTTTCTTTTACTTTATAATTAATATTTATAGTCAAATTTATCTTTTCTATGACCCAATATTAAAAATTCTTTCATTATTAAAATTTTAATTTAACTCTTTTAACTATTCTTTAAATAAAATAATAATAAATGTCCTAATATAATCCATGTTGATCAAATAGGATCATATTTTATTAATAAAGATTATTTTTCTCTAAATAAACTTATCCTATAGAATTTGGACATGTTATAGGTACATTATAATATCATGTTTACCTTTAATTACCATATTTTATTTTAACTGTGGTAAATAGAATTCAAAAGTTACTATTCTCAAAAAATTATTTACATCCTATTGACCCACATTTTATTTACTAATGTAAACTGTGACTCTTGGATTTTTGAAATTCAATTCACATATGTTGTAAAATTACATTTTATAAAAAAATTAAAATGTGCCTTGAAGGTGGGTAAAAGAATTTAAAAAGATAAAAAAATTATATATAAAATCATATTATAAAATTAATCCAATGAATTATATTTAAATAATATATGTGATATGTATTTATTTTTACCTAAAATTAATTTATATAAAATAAATTATTATTTAAATAAAATGTCGGTTTTAAACAATATTGGAGTGTTTTTCACTATTCATCAAAAATTCCAAGCTTTCAGAAATATACCAAAAATATAACCTAAGATTATTTTAAAATTTTAAATCAAAAAATGATTTATATTTTACCAAATAAAAAACATAGAATTTTTTTTTAGTTATTTATAAATTAATTCCTGTTGTCAAAACCAGAAAGCGGGATTTTAAGAAGTAAAAGCTATCAAATGATTTACAAGTGTTTATGTCCAATAAAAAAGTGGAATTAATTTCAATGTCCTAAATTATATATATATGATAAAAATATAATATAATTATACATTAAAACCACCGAAATATATAAATTTTACATGATAAACTATTTTGAATAAAAAAGTGGTTTTCAATTAACATTTTGTATTTTTCACTATTCATCAAAATATGAAAGTTTTCATAAAAGTACCAAAAATACCTCTAAACTAAATTTTTATATCCTGCTTTTAAAGAAGAAGTTTATTTTTTCATATTTAATGTATTAATGTTTCAAATAGTTGATTTAAAAAGGGTTCACCATTTAAAGGTGGTAAAATTTCATTTTTTAAAAAAAATTATTTTATCAGAAAAAATGAATTTGTTCTTATATTATGTCTATGAAACAAATAATATGGATTTTAAAATTATACAGAGTATACAAAATTGAAAACTCAGTTAATATTATTCATTACTTCTTTTTGATCGTCTTGTATGGTATGTTGGGGTACACACGAACTCGGTGTTGTGTGTAGTATACGCAATTGAGTTATATTAAAGAGATAGCATACTATGACATCCTAGGGAGTTACATTATCCCCTAATTAAATTAATGTTTTCCTTGAAATTTTAAATTTTTTTTGATGAAAAAGGGTTAAAAATATAAAATAACTTTTTGGAAAACCCAAATCAGAAATAGGGTTAATAAAATTAACTCTTAATAAGAGGGAAAGGGAAATAAAAAAATTCACAACCAAATTAGTATTTCTAAAAGGATAACATTGGTTTCAATTTGAGTCACATAATTATAGGAATAACATAAATAAAATTGGGAGTGATTAAGGTCATCAATCATAAGCAAGTGAATAATGAATAGAAAAATAAGGGCTCAAAGACATAAATATATGATGACTTAAAATATTATTCGTTTTTTTAAATAAATTATTATGATTACATTGATTTGGTTTTAATAAAATTTCCCTAAATATTAAGAATTTATTTCTTCATTTAATAATATGAAAAATAATTGATAAGTATAGTACTATCCTAATCATATTTGGTTTTCAATATAACTATTTTATAATTAATTTATCAGGTCATTTAAAACTACTAAATTTTACAATTTAGGACATCATGTAGGCCAACAGAAGGTGATACACACTTGTCGCCCTTCGGTTGCAGGTTCATTTGTCGTGGCCTTTCTGGACGGGATAGGTTGTTGCCCAACCACTGGGATGTCCATTTTATTATAATCAAAAAATATTAATAAGAATTTTTTAGGCATAAAATAATAGTATCCATTTCCAAATTTATTCATTCCAACCTTTAGACTTACACAAAATACTTGTGTCCAAACTCCTAGTAAAAAAATTATATGGAAGGTCATCCTAACAAAATGACGATCTATTTTTAAACATAATAACATGTGAGTACCTTCATCATGTATTCTCTTAAAACATGCTAACACCTTAAATTACCATAAAACCTTATTTATTACATTCATGAACCCTTGTTCCTTATAAATTAATTTATATATTCCTTATATACAAACATTATTAATACTCAAACAATGATTGAATAAACAAACCATTAATCTATTCCAAGGTAGTCAAGAATATCTAATATAATTTATTCAAAAAACTATCTCTAATTCTGAAACCACTTCCTTAATATCAGGACCATATTAAGTTTTATCATTCCTTCAATAATGGATTTTTTAAAATGTTTAACTTATTGTTGAGACACACTTCTTAGTACTATATAATTTCAAATCCTCAATGAAATAGTTCTACAGCACAATCCTTATTTATTTCCACAGTTAATATAACCAGAACAACATTGATACAACAATCAAATGACATAATTCATTAATAAACGTATAAGAACACTATTTATTTCGCTTCATCTATTGTAATATCATAACATGATTATTATCAAATAGCTTTATTTGTAGTATACTCTGATGATTGGGACATTGAATCTCGTAGTGTCCCAACTCCGTGCTAATGAATCAATGTACATGTGAATCATTTTTCGTACCCTTGCAATTAGGTACATTGTTTCCTTTTTATACACAATTATAACAAACTACCTTTCCCTTAATGAATTTACCATGGTGATTCTGTCCATAGTTATCACATATGGTAAAATCCTTCTTTCCCTTCTTTCCTTTATCCATATTTATCTCAACCAACATTTTTTCTCGGGCTTCCCATTAAAACCATAGGAATCATATGATTCTTTACGTATCATATTAACACATTATTGTATTTATTCTTAATATGAGAATACTAGGGAGACTATTTTTCTTCTAAATGTTGGCCTAAGACCATGAACAATATTATCCTTCTTACTCTTTCAATCCTGTGTATTGTTGGAGTTCACATTCCTTAAACTGGGCACCATTTCATTACATTATCGAACACTATGTTGGTTTATGAATCAAAATTCATAACTCCAAACTTGAAAAATACATAACATAAATTGAAAAGTTTATTCATATAATCAATAATCATAAAAAAAATTCTTTGAAAATTATTTAATCATATATCCTTCATAATGGTTTCTAATGAAAATGTAAATTATCTTAAGAATATCCCCCAGGTGTGTTGAAACCCAGAGTGTAGCAAGGCCCATTGTCGTGTACCAAGACACCCCAGGTCATGAAAGAAAGTCTTTTTGGAGTTTTCACTACTAGGTACATTTGTGCCAAAGACACCTCTACCTTATCATATCTTGATATAGATGTATTTCTTGGAAAACTCAAAAAATCACTACATTACCGAAATTCAAGGATGTTCTTCTATAATAATCCTTAATGTTTATCTTATGATAAGGTTCTCTAATTGGATTTTTTCTAAACCTCTCTTCCATGTTTTTTTACTAAACTTTCTATGATACCAACTATAATGCCCCCACCCTAGTTACCCAGAGTCAGTGAATTATTAAATAACATTGTCTTGATCTGAAGAGATCATGTCTTAAAAAACCAAATATTTTATTATCTATAAAATTACTAAATACATACATAGGTTTTAAATAACATCATGAAATAAGAAAATATTGTGGATCCTTTGAACACACTCATATAGTTTGTCCTATCCTTGGAGGATAATAATAATATACTTCTTCACGTCCATGGAAAAAGAAAATATATGAAAGGGGTGAGCTCAAATGCTCAGTAAAGATAACAATATTCCGAAAACTATCATAGATAAGTATAAACATTTTAGGAAATGTATAAGACTAAAATAAAATCCTTTTAATCATTAACATCATCATAATATGGTAAAGATAAATAAATAATTCCAATTACATATTCCCATTGATATTCTACTAGTCAAATAATCCCATGTAATTTCAATAGCTAATTTCATAATGATGGAATGAATAATTCCAAACATCATAACCACATAGTTAGGGACTCATTCCAAGAAAACAAATAATATTTTGGCAAAGCCTTGTTCTAATACACCATTTTGTCTCATGAGACCTACCAATGCATCAAGGGGCTATAGCGGTCCCCAACCGTCACTTACTAAGTCCAATGCATTCGTCCTATGATAAGGGTAAAACATAAAAAAAACATTCGTATTAAAACATATATACAAAATTTCAATACTTTAACCATAAAATATGAATGGTATAAAAACAATATAACCATAGTCAAACATACCACAACTCATTCAATAAAATATATAACATATTATTATAATTAATAAACATCAATCATGAATAATATTCAGAAAAGGATGTTGACATAGTTAAAAATGATCAATAAAAATATTTGAGAGAAATATCCCTTTTTCATGAAATCTTATAAATGTCATAAAATTTAGAAAGAAAGAAATTTAAAATACATTTTTGAATCAAACTTTCCCATACCAATTGGAATTTTTTGAAAGGAATTATCATTTTAAGACATTCATGTATATATAAATAAATCTTTAAAGCATTTTGAAAATGGGAACATTAATATAAATTATTTAAAGAATAAATATTTAATCCATTTAAAATGATATTTTAGTTAAATGGTTCCTTAAAAAAAATTGAAAACTGTTTTATGAAATAGGGACATGTATAATAAATATGTCCCAGTAAAAACGTGCCCATAGACAATCTCAAATAATAGTTTGATTGAGGAATTAATCCTTAACTTTTACTTTTCCTTGGATGAGGGTATGTTAACCTCCTGTATAATAGTTAAAACATTATTATTAAATAATACAAGAACCACATACATAAATATGATATCAGTTATGATATTTTAATATTTCTATATTACCATAGTTAATATAACCGGAACATTATTAATAAAACACTCAAATGAAATTATTCATAAATAAAAGTATAAGAATAATTTTTATTTCTCTTCATCAGTTATAGTATCATAACATGATTGTTATCCAATAGCTTCATTTGTGGTATACTCTGATTATTGGGACATTGAATCGCGTAGTTTCCCAACTCCCAACTGATGAACCATTGTACATTTGAATCCTTTTTCGTACCCTTGAAATCAGGTACATGGTGTCCTTTTTCTGCACACTTATAACAAAATCACATTCCCTTAAAGAAAATACCAGGTGATTCTTTCCATAGTTATCACATATGTGAAAATCCTTCATTTCCTTCTTCCCTTTTTCTATATTTATCTAAACCATATTTTTCTTCTTTGGATTCCATTCAAAGCCATAAGACTTATATGATTCTTTATGTATCTTATTGACACTTGATTATATTTATTCTTTTGATCAGAATACAAGGGAGATTATTTCCCATCTAAATATTAGTTTAAGACCATGAAATATATTATCCATCATACTATTTGGGTCATGTGTATTGTTGGAGTTCTCAATACTTAAAATGAGCACCATTTTATAACAAAGTCTTACACTAGGTTTGTTTATGAATCGAAATTCGAAACTCCAAACTTGTAAAATACCTAACATAAATTGAAAATATTATGCATATAATCCATAATCATAAAAATGTTTTCTTTGAAAAATTATTTACTCATAAATCCTTCATAATGGTATGTAATGAAAATGTAAGTTATCCTAAGAATATCTCCCAAAAGTGTCGAAACCAAGAGTGTAGTAATTCCCATTATCATGTACCCGGACACCCCAGGTAACGAAAGAAACTCCTTATTATAGTTTTCACTACAAGGAATATCTCTTCCAAAGCCACCTCTACCTGATCGTATCTAGATAGGGATATATTTCTTTGAAAACTCACAAAATATCTACATTACCAAAATTCAACGAAGTTATTCTACACTAATCTTCTAGGGTTATCTCAGGAAATGGTTCTCTAATCAGAGTTTTTCTAAATCTAACTTCCATGTTTTGTACTAAACTTCCTATGATACCAATTATAAATCCCCAACTCCAGATACCCAGAATTAGTGAATTATTAAACAACATTGGATTGATAACTATAGGTCATGTCTCGCAAGACCAATTATTTTATTATCCTTATATTTACTATATACATACATAAGTTTTACATTACTTCATGAAATAAAAAAAACATAGTGTCACCATTGAACACAGTCATATATTTTGGCATATCATTTCATGTTAATCATAATATTATTTTTCACATCTTGGGAAAAAGAAAACATAAGAAATGGGTGAGATCAGAGCCTATGTAAAGATAACAATATAGTGATTACTATCATAAATAAGAATAAACATTTTAGGCAATGTATAAAACTAAAACACAATACTTTTAAACATAAACTTCTTTATAATATGGTAAAGATAAATCAAATAATTCCAATTAATTATTCCCATTGATATTATACTAGTAAAATAATAACATTTAATATCTATAGCTAATTTCATAATGATAGAATGCCTAATTCCTAGCATCATAACCACATAGTCAAGGCCTCATTCCAAGAAAACAAATAAGATTTTGTCATGGCCTTATTCTAAGACACTAGTTTGTCTCATGAGACCTACCGATGCATCAAGGGGCTATAATTGGACCCACCTATCACTTACTAAGTCCAATGAATTCCTCCAATGACAAGTGAAAAACATAACATAAACATTCATATTAAAACTAGTATAAAAAATTTCAATACTTTATCCATAAAACATGAATGGTATAAAAAAATACAACCATAGAAGAACATATATATAACATTGTATTATAATTAATAAACATCAATATTGAATAATATCCTATAAAGGATGATGACATAATTGAAAATGACCAGAAAAACTATTTGAGTGAAATATCCCTTTTTCATGAAATAATTTAAATGCCATAAAATTTATAAAGAATGATATTTAAAATAATTTTTTCAATAAAACATTCACATACCTCTTTGAAACTTTGGTAATAAATTATCATTTTAGGAAAATCATGTCCATATAAATATATATTTAAAACCATTTTAAAAACATGGCCATTAATAAGAATTATTTAGAAGAATAAATATTTATTCCATTTACAATGATATTTTAGTCAAATTGTCTCTTAAAAATCCTTTTGAACCCTATTTTTCTAAATAGGGACGTGGATAATAAAGATTTCCCCATAAAAACTTACACATAAACAATCTCAAATAATAATTTGATTAAGGAATTAATCCTTACAATGTACTTTTCCATGGTCGAGGGTATGTTAACCTCCTGTATAATAGTTAAATAATTGTTATTAAATAATAAATGAACCAAATACATAAATATGATATAATATATGATCTTCTAATGTTGTTTTATTTCCATAGTTAATATAATTGGAACATCATTGATACAACACTCAAATTACATAATTTATTAATAAATGTATAAGAACACTATTTATTTATCTTCATCTGTAGCAGTATCATAACATTATAATTATACAATAGGATTATTTTCGGTATAATATAATGATTGGGACATTGAATAACATAGTGTCCCAACTCCCTATAGTTGAATCATTGTACATTTGAACCTTTTTAGTACCCTTGCAATCAGGTACACGGTGTCCTTTTTCTACAAACTTACAAAAAACTCCATTTACCTTAAAGAATTTACCATGGTGATTCTTTCCATAGTTATCACATGAGGGAAAAATATTCCTTCCCCTCTTCCCCATATCCATATTTATCTCAACCATGTTTTTCTTCTCTGAGTTCCATTCAAAGCCATAGGAATCATATGATTCTTTACGTATCTTATTAACACATGATACTATTTATTCTAATGATGAGAATACAATGGAGAATATTTCCATTATAAATTTTGGATTTAGACCATGAAAGATATTATCCTTCTTACTATTTGGATCAAGTGTATTGTTGGAGTTCTCATTCCACAAACTGGGAAACATTTCTTAATAATGGAGTACACTAGGTTAGTTTATGTAGCGATATTTATAACTCCAAACTTGTAGAATACCTAACATATATCAGAAAGTTTATGCATATAATCCATAATCATAAGAAAATTCTTTGAAAAATTATTTACTCATAAATACTTGATAATGTTTTATAGGGAAAATGTAAATTTTCCTAAGCACATCCCACAGAATTGTTGAAACAAAGAGTTTAGCAAGGCCCATTGTCATGAACCAGGACACCCTAGGTCAAGAAAGATACTCCTGGTCTTATTTTTATCTATTAGGTATATCTTTTCCAAAGCCGCCTCTACCTGATCCTATCTAGATAGAGATGTATTTCTTGGAAACCTCAAAAAATCTCTATATTACCAAAATAAAAAGAAAGTTCTTCTATACTAATCCTCAAATTTTATCTTAGTATAAGGTTCTCTAATCATATTTTTTCTAAATCTATCATCAATGTTTTGTAATAAACTTCCTATGTTACCAACTATAATTCCCTGACCCAAGTTACCCAGAGTCGGTGAATTATTAAATAACATTGGCTTGATCACAAGATATCATGTCTCGAATGACCAATTAATTTATTTGACATAAAATTACGAGATATTTTTGACCCACCTATTTTGATAATCCCAACCATGATTTCATATACTTTGATGATCTCAATCTAAGGTTTTTCAATATTTTAATTCTTTCAATCTGTGATCAAGATGATAATAATATTAAAATAATCTTTGAGATATGTTAATCTTTGTTTATCCATGTTTATATAAGTTCTGAAATAATTCTAACCCATTCAGATGTGTTTTGCATAAAAACAGGTAAGTGTAAGCTACTGATCTACACATAGATACTGATAAAGATCTACTGGTACTCAGTCTACCGATAGACATAGTCTACCGCTAGATAGAGTCACCGGTAAGCTAAGGTCACTGATATAAACAGATTTACCGGTAAGGAGACAGTCTACTAATAGAACAGACGAGCTACTGATGTGAATTTCTATCAGTAGTTACTGATAGAGTAAGCCTACTGATATGAGTACTGACAATGACAAACCAGAACTGTTGATATGATGAAGTCTACCGATAGAACCATTATATCGATAGAACCGGTCTACTGATAGAACAAGTCTACCGATAGAACCGGTCTACCGAGCGACCGACTACCAAACACACTAGAGCTACAGACACACAAGTGATACAGATAGACATATGTCTAATGATAGAGCCAATTCACCCACAGTTACCGATACATCGAGCTACCGATGGAGCAAGAGCTACCAATGGAGAGAAACTATTATATAGAGATACTGATGCAAGAGCAAGAGATACCGATTGAAGATCCTACAACACCGTGCACTTTTACCAACACGAGCTACTAATGATTTCCCAACCAGTCAAACTCTATACTATATACTCTCAATAATATTTTTTTATTAATCTAATAGTTACATTTATGTTTTTAATGAAGTTAATGTTATTTAATGATCTTTATTTCAATGTCAGGGAACCGTACCTAGTACCCATGCAAAAAAGTAATTATTCTTTTCTGCAGAAGCTGAAAGCTATAAAGTGACAGAAAAAAGGATCGTGTGACACAATTTTTTTGAAATATATAGAATCAGGTCAACAAGAAGACACACGAAGGGTGAATGATCCAAGAGCTGAACAAAATTCAAATGTGGAGCATTTTTCAATAGTCAAACACCCATACTCCATGAATCTTGGAAATAAATGAAGAAACATATTCTAGAGGATAACACAAGATGCATCTAGAGTGAATAACTACAACAAGCATTTTATGCATTCAGGATGGTAAACTGGACCAAGAATCAGTGAAGCAAATGACAATCTATTTTCTGAGTAGAAACCAGAGATGGACTTAGAAGCTTATTAGACAAATCAAAATGAGTCCATAGCTGCACTGCAAATCACTAACTCTTTTCTAAACTCATTCTCAAATTTTTTAGTGATTCTATCATTACATTTAGAGAAGTGTGTGTACCCTATTTATTTTACACACACACTGTCTCCTATGAAAAACAAGAGGATTCTTAAATCCTCACTAAAACTTCATAAACCTTTGTTTCCCACTATGGATAGTGGTAGAGATTGAGTAAGACCTGAACTGCCTATGTGCTGTTGTTTGTTTTCCCCACGAAGAACTGTGGTCGAGGTCTTTGGAACTGGACAATAGTGTACTGTTGTTTACCCCTGATCTAGGGTGTGGATCAATTTATATAATTTTTTGAGAGGACTAAGTCTCGGATTGATTCTGAACCTCTTGGTTACCTTTTTTGTGCATTTTAATTTAAGCCTATAAGTATACTATATATTTATTTCATATTCTCCTACTAGTACATTGAAATACAAAACTATTTTAAAGCTACTTTGATAGTTAAAATAGAAAGTGTTTATACTTATTGTAAACCAGTAAGTTAGTATCAAAAGTTATTTTAATCTTCAGTTTAAGTAAACTGAGACCTAATAAATCTTTGAGAAACTAATTGAACATATACACTCGGTATAGATTCACTAAAGTTTAAATTTGTTTTTAATTTGGGGGATTTAACGAGAAATATTTTTAACAGAAATTTTTATTGGAACTCAATTCACCCCCTCTTGAGTATCCACTCCAACCAAAATTTGGTATCAAAGGATGAATGGAAAAGCACTGGTATCAGGAGATTTGTTTTTTTTAAGATTTTTGAAATACTATGTTTTTCAACTGTGATTTTAGTTGCATCTTTAAATATCGTAAATTTCTATTAGTTCTAAATTTTATCTCTTTAAAATTTTGTTTTCTAAAATCTACATATGGATAATAGACTAGAGGGTGTTGCTACTAACAGGACACCATTTTTCAATGTCACCAACTATGCCCAATGGAAACATAAAATGAAAATACATCTAGAAAGTATGGGTTTTGATATTTGGACTTCTATAGAATCTCAATATAAAATTCCAGAAACTGAAAGAACAACTTGGGATGAACCCATAAAGACTTCTTACAATAATAATTGTAAAGCTATGAATACCCTATACTATTCTCTAGGAGATGAGGAATTTAACAGAATATCTGCTTTCAAAACTGCTTATGAAATATGGGATACTTGGGGTGTTTCTCATGAATGAACAACCAATGTTAAATAAATTAGATTAAATACTTACACTATTAAATATGAAAATTTTAAAATTACAACTGATGAACCTATTTCTTATATGCATCTCTGGTTCATTGAGATAGTCAATACAATGAGTTCACTTGGAAATGTTTTTCCAGCCAAGGAACAAATTATGAGGATACTGAGATGTCTTCCAGAACAATGGAGAGGCACTTTTATTTCAATCAGAAATTCATGTGACATTGGATCACTTCCACAAAAAGAGTTTCTTGGAAAATTAATGATGTATGAGGAAGAACTCAAGGTGAATAAAGAGGAAGATGATGATCCAAAAGGGAAATCTGTAACTTTCAAGTCTACTGCTTCTAAGAACAAAGACAAGGAGACAATGGAAGTACCTACCAAAAGTTCATCCAGTGAAGACTCTGACTTAGACAGTGAAGCTGAAATGGCTCAAATAGCCAGGAGATTCACAAAGTTTTATAGTATGAAGAAATTCTTCAGGAAATCTAATTAAAAAGGAAAGTATGACAAAAAGGGACAGTGGATGAAGGATTTGAAGAAAGCTGACAAGAATGATGAAATAGTCTTCTATGAGTGTAAAAGGAAAGGACACATCAAGGCTGATTGTCCAAAATTAAATGTCAAAAAGAAATATGATTATAAGGAAAAGAAGTACAAAAATCTATGAAAGCAACTTGGAGTGCATCAGAGGACAACACAGGTGAATCTGATGTTTTTGATTCTGAGAAAAATCCTTCCAAAATGTGTATCATGACCAACACTTCTGAGGTAACTTTAGATACTCATGTTTTAATGTCTTATTATTCTGGAGATGATGTAGACTCTGATTCTGATTCTGAAAATCTGTCTAAGGATGACATATTTGAATACTGAAATATACTGGAAGAAATATGTAATGAAAATAAAGATAAATATAAGTCACTAAAGAAACAACATTCTTTTACTGCGAATGTTAAATCTGCCTTTGATATAGAAAAAGAAAAGAATTCTCAACTATTAAAGTAAAATACAGAACTGAAAATTTCAAATGAGAAACTTAGAACGGACATAGAAAAGTTCACAAATGGAAAGGATACACTAACTCAAATTCTAGGAAAGAAAGTAGAACCAAAATACACTATTGGAATAGGCTACAAACCTGGATAGACACATCTTCTTAAAAATATATTTATTCCTAAATCTGTACAGAATACTGCTAGTTCATGTTCTGGAAATCCCTATGCTTCAACCAGTTATTCATATGGTTATAGATCAACTATATTTTTTCTTTCAAAACCTATTGATTTTGTAAATTATATGAGACCCATAAAACAAATATGGGTACCTAAAGATTTTATTTCTAACCTTTCTAGACCCATTAAGATCTGGGTACCAAAATCATTTAATTTCTAAATGTGTTTTGTAGTAATCATGCTTAAATAGTTCTCACAAGAAGGTATGGTACATGGACAGTGGATGTTCAAGACACATGTCTGGAGATTATTCATTCATTAAGATCTTAATAAAGTTTTATAGAGGCCACGTCACCTTTGGTGATAATTATAAAGTAAAAATCATCGTTCTAGGCCAAATTGGTAACACTGATTTAGTTTTAATTTCTAATGTTTTATTTGTTGATGGACTTAAGTATAACCTGTTAAGTATTTCTCAATTATGTGATGATGGATTTAATGTGAAATTTGAAAATGATTCCTGTAATGTTTTTAATTCTCAAACTGATTTAGTATTTTCTTCTTTAAGAAATGAAAATATTTATGTAGTTGATTTAAATTCTTTAGCTAAGAAAAATGTTACTTGTTTAAATTCTTTTCATAAAGAATAGTGGCATTGGCAAAGATTATTAGGACAATGCAACATCAATTCACTTAGAAAATTAACTAGGAAGAATTTAGTTAGAGACCTACCTAAACTTTAATTCCCAAATGAACATGTTTGTAATCCCTGTCAAAAGGGAAAGAAACATAAATTTTCTTTTAAATCAAATAAAGAAGTTTCAACTTCTCAACCACTCGAGTTGGTTCGCATGGAATTTTTTGGACCTTCAAGAGATTCTAGTTTAAATGGAAATCACTATGTCTATGTCCTAGTAGATGACTCTTCTAGATATACTTGGTTATACTTCTTAGCTCACAAAAGTGAATCTTGTTATTACTTTGTTAAATACTCCATATCTGTAGAAAATCTTAGTGGACTTAAGATTAAAACCCTGAGAAGTGATCATGGTCGTGTGTTTGAAAATCACGAGTTTGAATCTTATTTCTCACACAATGGCTATAGTCACAACTTTTCTGCTCCTAGGACACCTCAGCAGAATGGTGTGGTAGAAAGAAGGAATAGAACCCTTCAAGAAATTTCTAGAACCATGCTTATTCAATATGACCTACATATTTATTTTTGGGCTGAAGCTGTGAATACTACTTGTTATATTATTAATAGAGTCTTAATTTGACCTGTTCTTAAGAAGACCCCATATGAGTTGTGGAATAATAGAAAACCTAAAGTTAGTTACATTATTGTCTTTGGCTGCAATGTTTTTATTCTTAATACAATGGATAATCTGGACAAGTTTTCTTCAGAGAGTGATGAAGGAATTTTTCATGGATATTCATTAACTAGAAAAGACTATAGAGTCTTTAATAAGAGAACCAAATGTGTGGAAGAATCTGTTCACATCAAGTGTGATGAAACTTATCCACATGAGCCTAAATCCTCTCTTGAAAATCTTGAGTAAGATTTGAGTGTTCTGGACCTTAATGATAAATCTAAAGAAACTGCTATAAAAATATACAGTTTTAAACATACTCCATAATGTGCTTCTGTAGAACCCAAACATGGAGATGAACCTGAAATTTCTAGTCCCACCTTTTCCAGATCAACAAAGATTCTAAAGAATCATCCTTTTGAATCTTTTGTTGGTAATCTTGATAGAGGGACACAGACCAAAGAATCTCTAAGAAACCAGGTTGAACATCAAGCCTTTCGTTCACAACTAGAACCTACAAATGTCAATGATTCTATAAATGATAAATTTGGGGTAATGGCTATTCAAGAAGAGTTAAATAAATTTGAAAGGAACAAAGTCTGGGAATTAGTTGACAGACCTATGGACACTTTAACAATAGGCACTAAAAGGGGTTTTATAAACAATGTTGATGAATCTAGAAACATAGTTAGAAACATAGCTATATTAGTTGCAAAAGTATATAGTCAAGATGAAGGTATAGACTATGAAGAAACCTTTGCACATGTATCCAGATTATAAGCCATTAGGATCTTACTTGCATATGCTGCTCATCTGAATTTCAAGTTATATCAAATGGATGTCAAAAGTGCATTTCAAAATGGTTTTATTGTTAAAGTTGTTTTTGTTGAACAAAAACCTGGATTTATTAATCCCCATTTTCCAAATCATGTTTTTAAACATTCCAAAGCATTATATGGTCTAAAACAAGCTCCAATAGCTTGGTACAATAGACATAGTAATTTTCTTATTTCAAAAATTTTTACTAAAGGGATTGTTGATCCAACTCTTTTTATTAAAATAATTTCTAAAGATGTTTTAATAGTACAAATCAATGTTGATGATATTATTTTTGGTTCTTCCAAACACACATTATGTACTGATTTTTCAAAATGTATGAAAAATGAGTTTGAAATGAGATTAATGGGAGAACATAAATATATTCATGGATTTCAGGTGTTTCAAAATAAAGATGGTATTATTCTGAATCAAAGTAAATATACAAAGGATCACATAAAACATTTTGGTTTGGATAGTATTAAGGAAATTGAAACTCCTATAGGTACTGTTTGTAAATTTGATGCAGATGAAACTGGGAAACCAGTGGATCAAACCAATTACAGAGGTATGATTGGAAGCTTACTTTACCATACTGCTAGTCGACCAGATATTATGATTAGTGTGTGTATGTGTGCAAGATTTCAAGCTAATCCAAAACACTCTCATTTACTTTCTATTAAACAAATTTTTAAGTATCTTAAACATACAGTAAACTTATGTTTGTTTTAAACAAAAGGACAAGCCTTTGAGTTAATGAGTTATTTAGATACTGACTTTGCTGGTTGCAAGTTGGATAGAAAATGCACTTCGGGAACATGTCACTTATTGGGAAAATCCTTATTATCTTGGTGTAGTAAAAAGAATAATTCTTTAGCATTATCCACTACCGAAGTAGAGAACATTGATGCTGGTAGTTGTTGTGCGCAAATTATATGGATGAAACACACTCTTTTAGACTATGCATATGACTTTAAGCACGTTTCAATCAACTATGACAACACTAGTGCAATAAATATTTCGAGGAACCCTGTGTCTCACTCTAGGACTAAACACATTTATGTAAGGCACCATTTCTTGAGAGATCATTACCAAAAGGGTGATATAATTCTTGAGTTTATTAGTACTGAACATCAATTAGCCAATATTTTCACTAAACCTTTGCGTTCGGATAGGTTAAGTTACATTAGACATGAGTTTAGTATGATTAACCTCAATCGGTAGCTATTCTCACAGATGTAATATTCTCAACAATGTGATATTCTCACTGATGTAGAATTCTCACCGATGTAAAATTCTCACCAATTTGATATTCTCACCGATGTAAAATTCTCACTGATGTAACCTCACTGAAAGAAATTCTCACCGATGTGTGCGCTGATTTAAAACTTTTGTATGCCGCAAGAATCTGAATCGTTTTTTTGTTATTTCATTTTATTTATTTATTTTATTATTCCTAAATGATAAAACTAAATTCCGAGCTACTTCTAAATCCACTGAGCCTCAATCCATAACCCTCGAACCTTAGCTCCAGAATCCATAGAGAACCCTAAATCATTCGAACTAGTGATGGAAAAAACAAAACTTCCTACCTTCATAGATGACTCTGTTGAGCCAAAAACAAAGAAGCAAGTGGTAGTGGTTGTGTTTCTAGAACTAGGTCGGGGAGACGCCCAGTGAATCCTCATTTGTGAAATTGAGTTATTGTGATTGAAAAAGAGCTGTGTGTAGAATGGTTACTACCTAGAAAATCCTTAGTTCTCCACGTTCTTGAAGATAAAAAATGGGTAGAGTGTTTTTCGAACAACAATGGTCTCTACTTTCCAAAATTAGTGAAACAATTTTACGATTTTATAACCTTTGAGAAATAGGAGAATGAAAATCGAGTAACCTCTTTTGTGAATGGAAAGGAGATGTCGTTTTAATCTGTTGAATGTGTTGAGTGCATGAAAGTTCCACATGAAGGTGTATCTAGATATGTCTCGAGAGCCATGCCACTTACCGGTGATATTTTCGACTATGAGACTTCCTTGGAAGAGCTGACTGGTGATAGAAGTCAATGAAAAGTAGTTGCTGCAGAAATGGATGGAGAGAACTGATTGTTGTTCAAATTCATTCAACATGTCTTGATACCGAGGAGAGAAAACTTTTCCAATTTGAGATATCAGGATATCTATATCCTGCACCTCTTAAGACATTGTGTAATGGTAAATTTGTGCCGATTGCTGATGATCCAAATAGAAGATATGACAAGGCTGAAATAAAAAAAAAATGCCCTATTCTTTGCTAAATTGATCTCTGTGATGATTAATGTAAAACGGGTAGCTGAGTCTCAAGATGAGACAGTAGTAGTGAAGAATAACTTTTTTATGACATCCGTAGTGTGAAAATACATGAGAATCAATTGGAACCCTTGGAGAGGAGAATGGGTCAATGATGAACAGAAGGTATATGACAAATTCAATCCTGTGCATCATCCTTCAAGAACAAAGGATGTGAGGGATCCAGGTCTGGGACCTAATGAAGAGGAGCCAGAATACAGTGATGATTCAGAAAAGGAATATTCCTCTACTGATGAAGGAGGAGACCCTGACTTACCTCTTAGACCATCTCATGAAAATCTTGATCAACAGAAATCAAACAAGGAAGAAGCTGCTTTAGATGCTGTTGAAGAGGCTGTTGAAGAGGTTGTTGGAAAGGCTCCAATAAAGAATAAGGAAGATGTTCATGAGAGTGAAGCATCTCTATCAGCTGACTTGAGTCTTATTCTAGTGATTGGACAATCCTTAATGCCTTCTAATGATTCAAATGATGTTGACATTCCCTTTCCTATTTTGGAAGACCCTCCTGCTGTTGCAAGAGAATAATTGATAGTGGAAGATTCTCCTCAGGATGAGAGACCTACTGAGAATGTTGTTGAGAATGCGGTTATCCTGATTGAGGATGCACCAGTTGAAGGGGAGCATCAAACCAATGTTGGAAGTGTTAAAGTTTCTTCTGGAATTGAATATTTGGCAGAAGACCCAGGTTTTATAGTCTGTGGTTTAGACTATCTTGATTTAGATAATGAAGCATCTCTCAATAGTCTGAAGATTACTTATGATGTCGATTCTGAGTTATTTCCTAAAGATGTGGTTATAAGGCATGACCTGGATACTTTAAAGATAAATCTTAAGGACAGTTATGTGGAAGGAGTAATGAAGATGGAAGCTTCTCTGGTATCTTCAGTTCAATCGGTTATGACTGATTCTGTGGTCAGTATAGCCTCTGAAAGAACATCTGTTACAGTTGCACCTACTGATTTAGTTACCAAGGCTGATCTAGAATCCTTAAAGGATGAACTGAAAGAATCCTTTAGTACATCAGTTGCTGAGATTAAGCACATTTTTGCTGAAGAGATGATTGTGTTGGAAATATCATTTGAACTCTCTCTAGGTTGTAATTTATCAACATTTATGGGAAAAATAGTTAAAGAAGTTAACGAATACCAGCCTCATGTTTCTAGACTTGAAGAAGATATTGAAGATCTAAAGTAATCTGTTGTTTCTTTATACTCTTACATGAGCTCAAAATCCAACGAAGATAAGGACTTAGCTTATGTCAAGAGTGTGGTAATCCAGATGGATTCAGTGTTTGAAGGATTCAAAACTTCTATGAAAGATCATATTAAAGCCCAGGATTCCCAAGTTAAAAATCCTATCAGTGGGATTAAAAAAAGCTTCAAAGAGACTATATCATTATCTGTTGGTTCTCTTGTATCCAAACCTTCTATAGATTTGAATCAGTTTAGAGTTGTGATGAAGGAGGATCTTGGTCAAGATTCAACTAGTGGATCTGTGGATTCATCCGAGCTGAGGTGAGTTGTTCTCTCTACTAGAGATTCAGCCCGAGAGATAATGAAGATAGTCCAAGACTATATGATTGAAGAATTTTTCTCTCATAAATATGTGAAAGATAAGGTGGACTCCAATTTCTCTAAGATTTTCAGAAAAAATAAACTCAATAATCACTTCAAATTTTTGTTGGAGAAGAAGAAGCTGCCTCCTCTCAATCAAGCTTTCAGAGAACAAGTTAGAAAGATAAGATAATTGACTCCAGCATTGGACATGTTTATAGAAAACAAAGATAACTTCATATCTGCTATGGAGAGAGGAGGAGGAATAATTATGGATTTCAGAAATTTGTTACTTCCTTTTCTTCATGTTGATGCTAGGCCAGTAATTGTCCCTCCTACTTTTCCTGCCTCTGCCTCTACTGCTTCTCCAGTTCAGATTACTCCTTCCCAAGAAATTCTAAGCCTCACTCCTATGATCACACAAAGGACTCCTTAGTACAGACTAGGATCAGTTTCTATGGCTTAGCCTCCTATGAACATTTCCAGAATTCCTAAGACCTCTCCTGCTTCCACTTCACATGAATCCTCTTCTGATCCAAAAAGAAAAATCTCACATTGAGGATGTGGATTGAAAAATGGCTAGACTATTTGATAGGAATTCACTGTACTTTGTCTCTGTACCTTTTGACAATATCTAATACAATTGGATTTCCTTCCTTTCTCATTGTGCTATTTTCTATCTTATTGTTTCCCACTTTTTGATTATCACAAAGGGGGAGAAATATTTTACCATGCTTTTACAAAGAGGGATAATTATTTACCAAGATTTTACAAATAGGGATAAATATTCATCAAGGGGGAGAGATATTAATGAAAGGTGGAGAAATTTTATCTCAGGAAAAGCTATCATTCTTTACTCCTTTGATACTGTTAAATTTCATTCTCTGATACCATTTTCTCTAATTCTCTGATACAACTAAATTTTACTTTAGATATCATTTGATTTAATTTTATCTCTAATACTGTCACATTTTCGTCCACCTATGATCCTTTATTTTATATAACATATTGTTTCTCTGAGATAATTTCATTTAATGATATTTCCTCTGATAACATTTCTCACTATTTTAAAACTATAATTTTATAATTTCTGATTATCAAAAAGGGGGAGATTGTTGACCTCACCTATTTTGATAATCCCAAACATGCTTTGATATACTTTGATAATCTCAATTTAATGTTTTTCAATAATTTAATTCATTCAATATGTGATCAAGATGATATTAATATTAAAATAATCCCTGAGATATGTTAATCTTTGTTTATCCGTGTTTATATAAGTTCTGAAATAATTCTAATCCATTCGGATGTGTTTTGCATAAAAACATATATGTGTAAGCTATTGACCTGCACATAGCTACTGAAAAAGAGAAAATGGTACTCATTCTACCGATAGACTTAGCCTACCGATAGGCAGAGTCGCCTATAAGCTAAGGTCACTGATATCAATAGAGTTACCGATAAGCAGACACTCTACCACCAGAACAGATGAGCTACTGATTAGCATGTCTACCAGTAGTTACCGATAGAGTAAGCCTACTGATACGAGTACTGACAATCACAAACCAGAGATACCGATATGAGGAAGTCTATCGATTGAACAAGTCTACTGATAGAACCAGTCTACCGATAGAACCATTCTACCGATAGACCCAGTCTACCGAGCTATCGACTAATAAACACACTCGAGCTTCCGACAGACAAGAGATACTGATAGACAGAAGTCTACCGATAGAGCCAATTCACACATAGTTACTGATACATCAAGCGACCTATGGAGCAAGATCTACCGATGGAGAGAAAATGTTATATAGAGCTACTGATGCAATAGAAAGATCTACCGATTGAAGATCCTACAACACCGTGCACTTTTACCAACACGAGCTACTAATGATTGACCAACCAGTCAAACTCTCTATTATATACTCTCAATACTATTTGTTAATTTAGATAACGGTTAAATTTAATGTTTTTAATGCAATTAATTTTATTTAATGATCTCTATTTCCATGTCATGGAACCGTACCTAGAACCCATGCAAAAAAGTAATTATTATTTTCTGTAGAAGCTGAAATCTTTAAAGGGACATATAAAAGGATCGTCCGACACACTTTTTTTGAAAGAGAGAGAATCAAGGCACTAAGAAGACACACGAAGGGTGAAAGAGCCAAGAGCTGAACAACATTCAAATGTGGATCATTTTCCACTAGTCAAACATCCATACTCCATGAATCTTGGACATACACGAAGAAACTTATTCTAGAAGAGAACACAAGCTGCATCTTGAGTGAAGAACTAAAACAAGCATTTCCAGCACTCAGGCTGCTAAACTGAACCATGAATCAAGGAAGAAAATGATACTCTTTTTTCTGAGTAGAAACTAGAGAAGGACTCAGAAGATTATTAGACAAATCAAATGAGTCCAGAGCTGCACTGCAAATCACTAATGCTTTTCTAAACTCTTTCTCACCATAATTAGTGATTATATCATTACATTTCTAGCATTGTGTGTACCTTGTTTATTTTACACACACACTGTCTCATGAGGAAAACTAGAGGATTCGTAAATCCTCACTCAAACTTTATAACCCTTTGTTTCCCATTGTGGATAGAGGTAGAGGTTGAGTAAGAGCTGAACAACCTATGTGTTGTTGTTTGTTCTTCCCACGAATAACTGTGGTAGATGTCTTTGGACCTGGAAAGTAGTGTACTATTGTTTACCCCTGATCTAGTGTGTGTATCAATTTATATAAATTGTTGAGAGAACTAAGTCTCAGCTTGAGACTAAACCTCTTGGGTACCTATGCTGTTCATTTTAATTTAGGTCATAAGTATACTATATATTTATTTCATATTCTGCTGCTATTACTTTGAAATACCAAAATATTTTAAATCTACTTTGCTAGTTAAATTAGCAAGTGTTTATACTTATTGTAAACCAGTAAGTTATTTTCAAAAGCTAATTTAATCATCAGATTAAGTCAAATGAGACCTAATAAATCTTTGAGAAACTGATTGAACATTTACTCTTTGTATGGATTCACTACAGTTTAACTTTGTTTTTAATTTGGGGGATTTTAAGAGAAATATTTTTAACAAACTTTTTTATTGGAACTCAATTCACACACCAATTGATTATCCACTTTGACCAACAGATACATACATATATTTTATAGTACATCATGAAATATAAATACAATGTGTCCCCTTTGAACACACTCATATCATTTGGACTATCCTTGTAGGTTATTCATAATATAGTTCTTCACATATTGGGAAAAATAAAACATAATAAAGGGGTGAGCTCAAATGCACAGAAAGATAACAATATAGAGAGAACAATCCTAAATAATCATAAACATTTCAGGAAATGTATAAGACTAAAACACAATAATGTTAAACGAGAACTTCATCATAATATGGTAATGATAAATCAAATAATTCCAATTACCTATTCCCATTGATATTATACTAGTCAAATAATCACATGTAATATCAATATCTAATTTCATCATGATGGAAGTCATAATGCCGGACATCATAACCATATTGTAAAGGCCTCATTCCATGAAAAAAATTAGACTTTTTCATGGAATTGTTCTAATACACTAGTTTGTCTCATGAGACCTACTGATGCATTGAGGGTCTATAATGGGCTCCACCCATCACTTACTAAGTCCAATTCTTTCCTCGTATGAAAAGGGTAAAACATAACATAAACATTTGTATTAAAACTAGTATATGAAATTTCAATAGATTAACAATAAACCATGAATGGAAGAGAATCAACACAACCATTTTTGAACATATCATAACTCTTTCAATACAATATATAACATTGTATTATAATTTATAAACATCAATCATGAATAAAATCAATAAAATTATGTTGACATAGTTGAAAATGATGGGTAAATATATTTGAGAGGTATATCACGTTTTTAAGAAATCATTTAAAATTCATACAATTTAGAAAGAAAGAAATTTAAAATACTTTTTGAATCAAACATTCCCATGACACATTGAAAATTTTGTAATGTATTATCATTTTAAGTCATTCATGCTCAAATAAATAAGTCCTTAAACCCATTTTAAAAACATGGACATTAATAAGATTTATTTATAAGAATAAATATTTAATCCTTTTAAAATGATATTTTAGTTAAATATTCCCTTAAAAATCATTCCGAAAACTCTTTTATAAAACAGGGACGTGGATAATAAATAAGTCACAGTAAAAACATACACATAATCAATCTCAAATAATAATTTGATTAAGGAATTAATCCTTATGTTGTAATTTTCCTTGGTCGAGGGTATTTTAACCTCCAGTATAGTAGTTAAATCATTGTTATTAATTAATAAAAGAACCACATACTTAAATATTATATCATTTATGATCTTCTAATATTTCTTTGTTAACAATCTTTCAGTAGTATCATTGTTTTGTAAGATAACATTTTTTTCATTATCTGTTTTCTTAGGCAAGTTATGTTTGTTAAGGATAGGATGTATTTGATTCATATACAGAATAATATTATGTTCTTAAAAAATATTTTTAATCATAAAATTCAAATTCTTGTTGAGTGGTAACAATTTGGATATTAATATTATCACATTTGTCGAGACGGTAATACATACATACATACGAGCGACAATATCATTCTATTGATAGTAAAATACTATGTAAATTGATAGTATATCATATATATAAAATAATTAACGTGTTATTTTAATTATTTATATCAATTATAGTCATTCTTATACCTATCCAAATAATGATCTGTTGAATGACAACTACACCACGACGTGGAGACGTTAAGTCGTACGTACACGCGTATAGTGAATTAGTCATTCATAGGATATATAGAATAATGAATATGGTTGTACCATATTTATAATAACATCACTGCAATTATATAGTATTGGAGTTATTATTTTGGTATGGAAACAAAAAATAAAGAGGAAGT
This sequence comes from Viscum album, assembly GCA_963277665.1. NCBI lineage: Eukaryota > Viridiplantae > Streptophyta > Magnoliopsida > Santalales > Viscaceae > Viscum > Viscum album. The sequence goes on along the minus strand of OY728138.1, from coordinate 1,020,662,177 downwards.
TGAAGAAGAGAATAAATTTGAAATAGGTGATGAAATTATTATCTCTTCTTCGGGTGATTCCTTTGGATTTGATCAATATGGATGGATAAGTTGGCTTATAATCAAATTAATGCATATAGTTTTAGTTGAGGGTATTTGGGAGGATATTCGATTAGGGGTTGGATGAGACAAATGGATTTGGAGGTATAATTTTGAGATTAGGTGAAGTACCATTTTATAATATAGGTGATGGTCACTTTATGAAAAGATAGATATATTATTTTATTTTAAAATCATATTTGGTTTATAATTTCTCCAAAATATTTATTTAGAGGATAAGGTGGGAATAGGTCGAAGACCTCTCAAGTAATAGGTTATAGAAATGATTAGATTACCATATAAATTTTTTCTGTTAGATTTTACTCTTAGTTAAATAAGTTAACGTTTACCATGTATTCATGTATTATTATAACAAATGGTTAAAAAATAATATAAAAATACAAGAGAACCCTTAGTGGTTTATTATTGATATATCTAACCATTTCTAGGTCCTGGGGCTGATCTGTATATTTTTGGGAATATTATTTCAATTAGAAATATAGTATTCTTTAATAAAACTCTCTTATTTCAAAATTGAAACTATTTAGTATTTGGTTATTTTGGAAGTCATAACAACATTTTCACTTAGAAAAAAATTTATTTAATAATACATAATATGAAATATTAACCTATAAAATTAGTGAAATTTATCAAAAGTGTCAATATAAATTTATTTGGTTATTTATAATCTCAATCTTTTAAATATTTCTTTAATAAGGTAATTAATGCATCATTATTGTGTCAAAAATAAATTAATTATCTAATTAATAAAAAATATAAATAAAATAAAGTTATGTCAGAAATTCTTATATCTTTCTAATGAATATTTATAGTCACATTTATCTTATTTATAACCATATACTAAAAATGTTCTAATTATTAAAATTTAAATTTAAAACGTTTAGCTCTTCATTAAATAAAATAATAATAAATATATTAATCTATTACAGGAGGATCAAATATGATCATATTTTATTTATAATGATTATTTTGGTCTAAATACACTTATCAAATAGAATTATTACATGTGATAGGGTAATTATAATATCATTGTTACGTTTAATTACTCTATTTACTTTTAACCGTGTTAAATAAAAGTCAAAAAATACTATTCACCAAAAATTAATTTCATCCTATGGAACAAAATTTTTCTTACTGCTTTAAACCATTTCTCTCAGATTTTTTAAATTTAATTCACTGAAGTGGTAAAATTACATTTTATGCAAATTTTCAAATGTGCCTAGAAGGTGGGTAAAAGAGGTTAAAAAGTTCAATAAACATTTACACATATAATATTTTTTTTAAAAATCCAACGAATTAAATTTAACTAATATATGTATTATATAGATTTTTTGACTTAAAATAAATTTAAATAAAATATATAATTATTTAAAAAAAATTAAATGATAATATAGTTTTTTTCACTATTTATAAAAAATTGAATGTTTTCAAAAGAAATACAAAAAATTCACCCTAAGATAATTTTGATATTACAAATCCGAAAATGATGTCAATTTTACTGTATTAAAATAAAATAATTTTTATTAATTAATTATAAAATAATTCCATTCTTCAAAATAAGTATACGGGGTTTTAAGAAGAAAAAACAATCCAATGATTGGCAGGTGTTTATGTCGAATTTAAATGTGAAATTAATAAAAATAACCTATTTAATATTGAATAAAAAAATATAATATATTTATACTTTAAAAATCTCAAAAGAATAATTTAACACTATAAATTATTTTGATTAAAAAAGTTGTTTTCAATTAAAATTTTGTATTTTTCACTATTCATCAAAATATGAATGTCATCTGAAAAGAAACAAAAATTTATCCAAACTAAAAATTTATCACCCTCCAATAATGAAGAAGTTTATTTTTTCAAATCGAATATATAAAAGTATAAAATATTGGATTTAAAAAGGGTTTTCCATTAAAAGGTGGTAAAATTGAGCTTTTTGAAAAATAACTCTTTTATCTATAAAATTGAATTTATTAATATATTATATCTAAGAGACACATAATATGGTTGTTAAAATTTTATATAGAATATTAAATTCAAAATCTAGTTAATATTATTCAATAATTAATTTTTAACGGCTCTTTTGGTAAGTTGTGGTGCGCTCGAAGTCAGTGTTGCATTAGCGCAAGCTATTAAATTGCTTCAAAGAGATAACCTAATATGATTTAATGGGGTTTTACAAAATATATTAATGTTTTATAATATAAAAAACATTCCTTTTTTCATTTTTAAAACAATTGAAATAGTACCTTCTAAAAATGATTTTTAAAGAATGTCATTTACTGTGAGCCTGAATTGTCATGTACAATCATTATTTTCCTAAATAATAAAGTATGTATAATTATTTACTTTATTTATAAAACATTAATTTTTTATTATTAATTTATACTGACTTATTATAATTTTCTAATAGGTAATTATTTATTTATTTTCACATCAGTCGTTTTGAGGATATTCGGAACCTAAGTCCTAAATGAATTTTGAATGATGTTAATAGTCAAAATGGTCTTAATCCCATGAAATATAGAATAATATTAATTAAATAAAAATTATTATTTTAAATCAGTAATAATTTAAATTCCATTAATTAAATATGGGTATGAAAAATTAAATACAGTGCAATTAGAAAGATGGTAAGTTATATGAACACATGAGAAAAGTTTTAATCTTTTAAACATCATTATGGAAAGAGTTTAAGTATTATTATTTTTAAAATAATACAAATAATATCATTAATATCATATTAAAAATTTAAATATACATACATATATATATATATCATCCATGTGATTTGTTAATGGAAAATGAATTTATCACTTTGTGGAGGTGACAAATCACATGTACGCACAAATGATGTTATCATTTTCATGTGAATGCAAAGTAAGAAAATAAAAGAAATTTTATTCTATTATAATAAAAATTATTTTAGGAATATAATATTTATAAATTCCATCATTATAAAAAATATTTATAGATAGTAATGTAAAATATATTATATCGTTTTTTGGTTGGTATATTTCACATGTATTCTTGAACAATTAATTCTTTTTCCAATTAATGGAATTTTATATGGAAAATGTTAATTATACAAACAAAATAACATATTATTATATCAAGCATTCTGGAGTTATTATTTTAAAATATTTTATGGATATTTTATGGAATTATAAGAAAAAATAAAATATGTTCCCTTAATTAAAATGATACTTTTTTAACAACCTCATTTGATTAACATCTTAACACCTCTAATTAGAGTGTTATGTCTAAAAAAGGACATTACACTCTAGGTAGGTATTCTATTTAGGTATTAGGGAATATATATGTTGATCCAAAAATGTTTTTATGTGTTAATAATGGATGAGAATGGGTTCCCTATTATAAGATAGCAGAGGGGCACTCATTGGATTCTTAAAAATATTAAATTCATATAAAATAATTATCTATTTCAAATAATACCAAACTAATTTATTAATAAAATATGATTGAAATTGATAAATATAAATTCATCCAATAAAAATTTGATATTTTTTATAACATCTAACACCTAATAATTTTGTTTTAACCCTTAATTTAAACTTTTAATTTTTACTGTGATATCATGTAACTTTCACATTGTTGGTTAATGTAATTACAATAACATTACATTATAAAAATAAATAAGTCATTAATTACATTTTAAAATTTATCCTAATTATTTTTGACAAATTTCATAATTTTATGAAATTTATGTGATTTAATAAAATATTATTGGTTTTAAAATATTAATTGCGTCCATTTTTACACTATTAATTAGTTTACTTTTAAACTATATCATAAACAAAAGATAAGTTCAAAAAAAACTCCATTACATCATTAAAATCAAGAAAATGTAATCTATAAAATTATTTTATGGAATTAAATTGATCAAATTATTTTTATTCATATATGATTAATATCATTTATTTTAATCATATATTAATTAAACAGCAATTGCATCATCAATATGTTATCATTTAATTTAATTATTTTTTTGTAAAATATTATAAACAAATTACCATGATTTATGTAACAAAATTATCCTTATAAATAATTTTTATTTTCAAATATAACTACTAATAAAAAAAATTAATAATGTTGTCATTACTAATACTTCAGTATGTCATCTTTGACTTTTCTTTAATATAATATATTATAAAGTGAAAATATATTCCAAGTGTCTATAAATAGAAATATTATAATAAAATGGAATATTTTAATTTACAATAATTCATACAAGTAAATTAAGATAGGATATAAGTTAATATTATAATATTTATAATATTATTTCTACCCTTAATTACCTGATTTACCCTTAACCGTGGTAATAAAACTAATTTCTAATGTGACTATTCATAATGTCCAAAAATAAATAGGATCAATTTACTAAAGCTATAACATATCATTGCAAATATGATATAAATTTTCCAAAATTCAAAAAAATTTATTCATAAAGAATACATTAAAATTAATCTCGTTGATGGATCGATAAAATTTGTTTTTAAAGAAAAAAAATTCAAAAGTTTACAATGTTTTTATATGAAATTTAAATGTGAAAATTATTCCAATGAGCTATACTATATTAAATTTTAAAAAATTATTTAATTATATTTTAAAACAAATAAATTTTTTTTTAACACTATAAATAAATTTTAAAAAAATAAGTTTTGAATTAATATTTGTTTTAATCACTATTCAAAAAAATATGAAGGTTCTCATAAAAATAGAAAACAATTAAACCAATATTAATTGTTTTATTATTCTTAAAAATAATAATTGTATATTTTCAAATAGAATTTATAAAATTAAAATAAATATTTCTAATGGTTTCTCCATTAAATGGGGTAAAAATACATTTTTTGAAAAATTGACTTTTTATAGATAAAATTGTATTTGTTATTATATCATGTATATAAAACACATAATATGAATTTAGAATATTAAATTATATATATTTAATTTATATTTAATTTATATGATCCATCAATGTTGAAATATCAGCTTATTGGTATGAAACACAATTTTCAACATTTAAATAGTTTTTCTAAAAAATATTTATTGTTATTTTAAAAAGGGTTTTATATTCAATTATAATTAATTTTTTAAAAATTAATTCTTTATATATACCTATTTATAATATATTTTAATTCAATTAATATAGTTCATTTCATCTATTTTAATATCTAGGTTTTGACGGAAATATTAAAACATTATTTAGTTGTTCACTAAAGCTCAATGTTGTGTATCATGTACGTTATAGAAGATAGTGTATCCTTTTAAAAATGGGGTATGTTACACATAACATGATCACAAATATTATTAGATTAATAAAATTTTACCTATAACACACACGGATCTAAATTATTTTGTTTAATCAACACTTCTCCCTAAAAATAACTTATATAATATTTAAATCAAAGAAAGACACAAAAGGTCATTTTCTTTATCATAAATATATCTTATGTGTGCTTATTTGGAAAAGTTTTTTTATTAATTAATATTAATGTTGATATTTAACTTAATAAACATATATTCATTATTAAAATTTATTTTTTACTTTTTGGGCCACTTAGATGAGATTATGATAATTATAATATGATATTTTATAATAATTTAATGATGTCACATTAATTTAATAAATACTATAAAATATCTAATATAGGGCTACCGAAAATATATATTTTTCTAAAAATATTATTATGAATTATAGATTCATTTTCTTCATCATGGAGTTTTATTTTTTTATTTTAAGGGAACAAATAAGTTAATAAAATAATTATAAAACATTGACATAGTATTTATTGTATTAATGAAAATATAAATCAAATTATATTAAAGATTTTAAAATAAATTCTATTTTAGATAATTAATGAGAAAAAAATAAATATATTACCTTTACCTCTTAGTGATATATTAAAATATTTTTTAAAAAGTTAACTTATTGTCTTGATATCTTTAATGGATTAAATAATGAGTTGTTTTAAAATTCTCACAAATGATATTTAAAAAAAACATTTTAATAAATTAATTAATAATGACAAAATATCATTAAAAATAAAAAAAAATATTATATTATGTTCAAAAATTTTATAAATAATTCATTTTTGATCAAATTGACATCACCGAAGTGAAAATTACATCCTTTTAATGTTGAAAACATTGTTACCTTACTTAAAATTAAAATATGTTAACAGATGGTGAATTAGAAATATGAGGTTTAAAATAAGACCAAAACGTTTAATAAATATATTAGATGATTATATTACAAAATTATATCATCTTACTATTGAATTCATTTAATTTTTTTCATATTTTAATTTGAGATTTATTTAATTGTAAATTAATATTGTTTTAAATTGTAAAAGTGCCCCTCACCTCAATTGTAATAGGAAACATCCTCCCTAAAATTTTCACATCACATTGATCCTGAAATATAAACCTTACCCCTAATATTTATGTTCCCAACATACCTATACAAATTATATTGGTTATGGTATTCTCAAAATCCATCCCCTAGTGAACCTATGATTAGATTAAATGATGTTAATCGAAAAAGAGGTAATCGTATTTACCAACTCTCTAACGACCCGAGAAAAAACCATGTTTTGATTTTTTTTCAAGATTGTTTTCCAATATCACTCGTTAAGTGAACAAACAAACAACTAATAACAATAATATGCATCAAATGGATGAAAATTCCTTTTATTCAAATAAGCAACCTCTCGGCTACAACATCCACTGACCAAACAAGAAGGTAAACTAACCAAAAATCCCAACTAAGAACCCTATTACAATAATGGGGAGACCGCTTAAAACAACAAAGAGCCCAAGAATGCGGTAGGGGTTTCGAGCGTCCATCATAATAAACATGAGGATGGCCGAAGCCACTATAATTGTGCTCAACACTAAGGGGATCACATGAACCATCTATGTTTCTTCTTCAGTCACCTGGAGTAAGGGACACTCTGAGACCAGACCCTTTTATAAGCACCCTAATCTGACCGTTGAACCCAAAACTGCTATAAATTCGACTGTTGGTTTCCCAAATAATCTTATGTTTTATTTTGACCGTTGATTCCTCCTATCCTCTAAGTTTTGTTTTTGACCGTTGGAAATAGGATGGCTTACCCCTGGAAGGTTCGGAAAATTAATTTTCTTCAAAATGACATCAATGTTAATTTAGTTAATATATCTCTTGATTTCCAAAAATGATAATTTTATTTTATGTTTCTAAAAGGTGAAAATTAATATTATTGTTTTTCTTCCACTATACATATTAATTTGAATGATTAAACTTTTACCTTCTAAATATATTAAACATGTGGTACTTTTACATTATGAGTTGTATATATTGCATCCAACCTTAAATTAGATATATTATTTATTTTATAATTTCACCTTTATTAACTATTTTGGAAACTACGTCAAATTATGATTTCTTTTACTTATGTGTTTCGTAGTGATGATATTTATATCAACACACATATATGTGTGATAAAATGTTGTTACGTTTAATAATAATAATTAATTAAGAAAATTAAGGTAGTTAACTAGTAAAGGAAATTAAAATATATATGTGTGTTATGTTTTGATTACTCAATGTTCTTAATCTTTAATTTTCATAATGAAATATTAAGTAGTTAATAATTATGGTTTAATAATAATAATAAGATAATAAAAATTATTGATGTTTTAAAAATAATATATATATACATTTATATAATAATATGTTTCGGTTGAATAAATATATTTTATTGACCAATGATTTTTTTTACAATAATAAAAGTGGTTTAATAATTGAATTCATTAATAATAAAAAAATCAATGAATTAATAAATTATTAAGAATATTAACAAAGTTTTTTTTAAAACCAGTTGTGAACCGCATTTTTTAAAAGCCGCTTCACCTGGGCCATCAGATCTTCCTCCCCCCTGATTACGGCCGTCCATCTTGTTTTAAGGCCGCTTGGTTCCAGGCCATCCGATCTCCCTCTTTTAATCTCGGTCGTCCGTCGTTTTCCAGCCTTCTTCTTCCTTACGGACTTCTTCTTCATCGCACCACTGAACCTGTAGGATAGGCCCTGTTTTTCTTCGTCTAGGTCGGCTAGTAGACCCCGCGCTGTTTCCTCTTTTCCTCCAGTTGGCACCGACTCGGCCCTGCTATTCGGTCGATGACATCACAAGGATCATGCTCGTCTTTGTTTTTTTTAAATACCCTGTTGCACCAAAGGTCGAAGGGCTTGCATCCGGCTCCCCTGATCTCGCCGGCTTCTGGACCTTGGTTGCTGCTTTGTTTTCTTCCTCCTCCTCTCCGAACTGGTAAGGGTTGTGTTCTGTTTTTTTTCTTCTTCCCTTATGTTTGCTTAATCTTCGGTTTCATATATATAAATATATACGAGTTATACATATATGTGTATATCTCCTGTATTTTACACCCTCAGATCCTCTTGCCTCGACTACTTCCACTCTCCGAGCAAGGTAAGAATCAGGTTTTGATTTCGGTTTGGTTTTGTCAATTTTGGGTTTATATAAATATGTACATATGTATATATATATATGATATATATATATATACATCTCTGGTATGTGTTAACCTGAAGACCCGAATATTGGGTAAGGGGGATGTCCTCCTCATCGCCTCCTACTTTTTATGTAAGTTTTATATAGTTATACATTTTTTGTATAATTGTGTATAAAAATACGAGACCATATAAACCTGTTTTAACTATTCCTAGAACCGATCTTGTCAGCCCATTTGTGAAAACCTTAAAATTGGGAGTAAGGGTTCGAAGATTCTGTTTTTATTTGGGTGCGGGTTCTTACTTTTCACACCTTGTGTTTATATATGAATTTATATATATATACATTTATAAACACAAATTTAGAAGATTATAAACGCAATTATACAACCTTTCCTCAATGTTTATAACCCTGATTTTTCCTTTCATCTATAAAAAATGGAGATTTTGTGTAATTGAATGAATAGATAAAATTATGCACGTGAATGAAGTATATTGTTATATATATACATACATGTATGTGTATATACATTAATATGAACTTAGTATCCATGTTTTTCAATTTATTACAATATAACATGATGAATTTTATGGGTTGGTTGGATTTCAAAATCATTCTTGAAACTGAGATTTTTCATTTATCACTACTCTGGATAAATCAGGATTTTTGCTTTGTGAAAATGGTTAGTATGGACACTTTGAACTTTTACGAGTGCATACATGTATTCATATGTATGTACTCATGTTTATGAAACAACCTTGTTGTATGCAAGGCTGATTTTTTTTCAATAAAGGTTTATGGAAAATTATGTTCACCCCTTTTTCTTCTTTTATGGAAAAGAACTTCGGATGTTTTTTTACCAAATATAAAATTTTTTTAAGAGATATTTTTGGAGAATGGCTTAATGTGCAAACCCATGCATTTGTGTAGGTATACATATCTTTTTGTTGTCTTCAATTACGAGTTCTCTTATGATGTTTGAAAACATTATACAGAAAAGGGGGCATGTTGTTTAAAGGGATAATAAAAGAGTTTACATAATTATATACATTATTTCCCCCAAGGTGGACTTGATTATGCACATTGTAACCTCAACTGCCTGTATTAAACGCCTATGATAACCATTTATCATCATATGTTTAAGTTATGAATGACAATGCTTTAATTGGGTATTTTGATGTATGGAATGTTAAGTTTTATGTTTACTTTCTTAAAACCCATGTTTTCAAATGTTAAGATAAATTTTATGTGCACGGAGCATTAGCATGCATGTTATAATGTTTTTAATGATAAAACTGTTTTCATGTTGTGAATACGTATGTGAAAATGGGGTTTAATTAAGAATGCATGGAACCCCATTAATGAATGACCATGTCAATATATGTGAGGGATGTATAGGACTTACATGTGACAGGTGCGCCCGGAATTATATAGCACAACAAGAATGATGTGACGGGTGCGCCCAGAATTATACAATGCTCCAATGCATTGGGTAAAGCAGGAGTCTCATGAGACGATTATGTGTGACGGTCTTGGCAGTTAGCCTTGGCTTGAGCTAAGGAAACGGGGTGGGCAGTGAGCCTTGACCCGTTAAGTATGTTGTACGGTCTTGACGAAAGGTCTTGACAAAGACCAGTATTATACATTCCCTCTGCATGTAGTGATTGAGGTCAACCAGGTGTTAGTTCAACTAACAGGACGACCCCTAGTTGAAAGCACCCATGACCATGAGAATGCAATTTATGTGTCAAGAACTGTTTTTCATATGGTAAACTGTTAGATGATCTGTTTTTTTATGAACCATGATATGCATGTTTTCCCTGCTTAGTCAAAGAATTATTTTTAGAATTTAAGTAACCTTGTTTGAATCTTATGCATTGTTTATGTTGCGCTCTCTGATCATGTTTACTTTGAATTATATTTCAAGTATGTGCTTCTTTATGCAAGTGGTTTTCAAAGAATGATGGATTTCATGTTGAAAAGATAATGTTTTGTTTTAAAAAAGTGTTTTATTCTCTTCAAATGCACTTCTTTGAGAAAGGATTTTCTAAAAATGTTTTAAAACCCCTTACTGGGCATTTTTGCTCACCCTACGTTTTGTTTAAAATTTTTCAGGCACGGTTGATACCAATGAAGTTAATCGGAAGCAGCCGGTTTCCCAGAACCCTGAGCCTCGCGATCTTCTGTAGTAATGGGACATGATATTTAATTTTTAATGATGTAATGTTAATTATATCATGTCTCATTAAGCACCCTGGGTTTGGGGGTTGCTACAAACTCTTCGATGATTATTTATTCCACTACCTCCTATAAGTGTATTTTTTTCAATTAATAGGTAATAAATCTAGTATTACCTATATTATGAGATTTTATTATGATTATTTGACAACCATATCCACCATTTATCTATCCAGTTAAAAAATTCATCACGGGTGTGTATGTACGACTTACCGTCTCTACACCAAGGTATTATTTGTTTTTCATCACCTCTTTATTTGGATGGATATAATGATGAAAATAATATATATATGATAATTTTAATTTTTATATTGATTCTGGTAAAAAAATATACTATCCAGTTTTTTACTGTATAATATTTAGGGGAATGATACCATCGCTTGTGCGTATGTACGGCTACCGCCTCCACGGTGTGTTGTGATTCATTAACTATGATCATTATTAAATAATGGTTATATAAATGTATATAAATAATAAATATGATATATTTTACTTTAATATATTTTTCCAGATAAAATAATTATTCCAATGTACAAAAATGGGCACTTATAAAAAAAATACATGGGAAAATGAGGCTGTTAACACTTGAAAGAAGGGTAATAATAAAATATTATTAAAAAATGGGTTATAAGAAAATATACTAGAAATATATATGATATCATAAATTTAAATACAGTTTCAAAAAAATTAATAACCTTCTTGAAACTATAATAATGGATTTTCAAATACATATAAATGAAATAAAACCTAAGGTAAAGGTTAATTGGACAAACTCATTATTATATAGAATTTTTTTATGTTTTTATATGCTAGGAAATATTTATATTTCATTTCTATATATCTTTAAAATTTCTTTATAAATAATTTTTCGATTATTCTACAAAAATTTAAATTTATTTTTACCCATGGGTAAATTTTTTCGAAACGGTTGGAAATGAATCTTTTTTTTTATTTTCCTAGTGACGTACTTTATAAATTTTCCTAAACGAAGTACATGAGAGCAGTTTAATTAAATAACATAGAATGAATGCATTTTTATTTTATTTTAAGAAATACTAATGAAATTAATCTTCTCCTATAACCATGTCAGGTTATCTTAAAATATATTTTCCCTTTTTAGTTGTGCAAAAATATAAAAAAATGGTTTCTAAATAGATATAATATCTACCTCGAGAATTATTTCAAGTGTTATTTCATCTAATAAAATGTTATTTGGTATTACATATTTTTTTCATATATATGATCCAATTATACCATTAATATTATTTCTATAAATATTTTATTTTTATGCTATAATTATTTTTATGAATTATGTTTCCCTACATGAGTTATGTTTTTATGACTTGTTTATGAACCCCATTTCTTCTTATGGGTTCATATTTGACTTTTGATTGTTTAGTAAACTTATGTGATGTTTTAATTATGTGATGGGTGGTACTTATATCTCCCTCTAAAAAATTCGGTAAATATTTATATATCATGTGATAGATAGGACTAGAATGGGTAGTAAACTCAGTTCAGTAATACGGGGTTGGAACGAGAAGAGAACGTGGTTTAGTAAGTGACATAGTCTGTGAAAATGATCTTGATAGTTATACCTGATTAATATGGATATTATTTTCTACAATTATGTGTATTACACTATTTAATGTATTATTTTATGACATCATTTAATAGGTTCTTTTATTATTTATGAAATTCTATGATTTATTCCAGAACATGATTTCGTGATCTGAATTAATCATGATGAAATTTTCAAAATTTATTTTTAGTTTATTATAGCCATATGCTTCTATTGTCTCCTTGATTACCCATATTTAGAATCTAAGATAATCTATTCATATGTTTAATTAACTTTGGGTGTGAATAAAGGTATTAAGTAAGATTTATCTAAATGGGTTCTAGTTAGAAAGGAATAAGTGGGTTACAATGAAGAAATTTTAAAAATGAGTTGTTTATGTTTCACTATATCCAAACACACTAAACCTATATGATTATGTCATGGTTTTTTATGTTTTTTAATGAATATTATTCTACATATATGTAATATCTAGGTATAAAATTTATGGGCCATTATACCTTGATTGTAGAGATAAATATTTTTGGAACCGGACAATGCACCTCGTTAAAGTTCACTGGAGGATTCTTAAATTTGAAGGAATTACAAGGGAAATTGACAATGTGACGATGTAGAAATATATTCAATTGTTTATATCATATTGATGTAATTTTAAGGGTGAAATTCATATAAAAGTCATTATAATGTATATATTGAGGTTTTATATGTATTTCCTTTGAAATAAAATTCAAAATTTTGATACTTTATTTATACATAAGAACAAGTCTAAATGAACCTATGATTGAGTATACAGTTATAATCTAATTTATGGATTGAAAATCATAATTTATATCACCCAAATTATATGATATATAGTAAAAAAATTACTAAATTAAAATGTATGTATTTTTTCCAAATAAATAATCATTTAATATTTAACAATAATAATTTAATGATTAAATAATTATTTATAACAAATGTATTTCTCTATATATTATGTATCTTCATCCTAACTAAGAAAAATTATCCCTATTAAAAAATTATTATAATGAATAATATTCATAGTATATATGAAAAAAATTAATATTCAGTCATACATTAGTTATATAGGGACTTAAAATTAAGTTAAACAATATAAAGGAAAACACAGTTACTTTTCCTAAGACGATTTATATGTGAATAATGGGTTTTTCTATTTTTAAATTAAATAAATTAATTTTTAATGAATTTTATAGTTTATATAGTCAATAAAATATATTATCTTTCATTTTATCATTTTTACTCACATGGAATGAATGTAAATTCAGTATTATTAAAAAAATGAAATTGTCTAAAAAGAGGATCCATTTCCCTCAAAGATCTTATTTAAAAATTTAAATATTTAATTTATATAAAATGTATATGAAAAATTTTATTCAATGTTTTAATAACCATTTTCAAAAATTTATGAGCTCACTTCTCTTTTTTCTTAATTAATAGTGAAAACATTTATATTTTTTAACTTGGTTGGGGTTTAAACGGGTTTTATTGGGGGTTAAACTATTATCTAAGAGTAATATTTCCATATTAACATTTAAAATCATATTCTAATGACATATGTTAACCCCTTATCTTATAATATTCAAATACGATAAATGTTATAACCATTTTCGTGAGTAATATATTAATATCTGTTGATATTTTCAAAAATACTGATTGTGTTCTCTCTATCCTATATATAATGATAATATATATCATTTATTTTTAAAAATATATGTGACTATTATCTCACAAAATCCATTAACCAATATATTTATTTGATCCGTATCATGTCTCAGATGTCTTGTTTTGATCACAAGACCGTGCTTTCAAGGAATATGGTGTCTTCCAAAGAGGGGTTCTCAATAAAGAGGAATAAATATTAAGCAAGGTATTTCGGTATTTTTGGTCCTTACAACTTCTCTAGAATTATTTTATACAATATAAAATGAAGAATAAATTATCATAAAGATACTTATCTATAATTATGATTATAGAACATCCATTTTCCACCTCATTCCAACCAAAGCAGAAATGAAAGTATTGCAAGTGTGTGAGTGTAGACTACAACCTCTTCCTAGTGATATGATTTGTTTCCCACCATCACCTCACAAGGTTGTTTGTGAAAAATTATTTAAAATTAACATATGATACTTATGATTTAATTATGATTCTATAATGATAAAATATAATATTTATTTATTTATTTATTTTCATTAGAAAACTAAAACTTCGTATATGTGTGTGTTCGAACTACTATCTCCATAAACAATGTAACTCATTTTTCTATCTCAACCTTCCATGGTTCGTTATAAAGATGTATATAAAAAATATATATCACATTTATATCAAGACTAATAATTTTTACATAATCAAACCAATATAAATCTAAATTACTGAAATAGTCAAAACAAAATGTTTATATAGAATGTAACAATTAACACCCAAAAACGATGATTTTAATAAATAAGTATTATTAAATAAAGCATCCAAATGTTATGAATTATAGTACAATAAACTTTATCAAATGTTTTTAGTGTTGGTTATTAAATAATAGAACTTATATTTTTTATATCGGTTTTATAAAAAACCACTGTTATAACACTTCCACTTTGTGTTTTAACACAAGATAATTACATAACAGATTTCTAAGCACATTCTCAATGTGTTTTAACATCATTTATAGATATAACCAATATTAAAAAAACACAAGAAGGGTTCTAACATCAAATATTTATATTCCTGAAATTAAAATACTATTGATTTTTAATAATTTTTATTCTATAAATAGATTCCTTTCAAACCCTAATACATGAAGGGTTTTAACCTTAGTGATATACAAACACGAAATTAAAAGAAAAATTAAAAACCCATGGGTATGGTTTTTTTATTTTTTTTCATAGTTCCTATTTTAGTTTTTAAAATCCCACAAGATTTTATTTAGTAGTTGGAAAATATATTTTTTATATTATATAACTTCTTGTTCCCTTTCTTTTATTATTTTTTACCTCTTCAAACAACAATAAATTTTAATCACTTCGTAAAATGTTTCTTTTGACCTATTATTTATAAAAAAATATAAAATTAAATTTTTTCTGTCATCGATAGACTTCGTGATACTTTTACTTATAATAAGTATTTCTTCTTCTGATTTATATATGATGATAAAAAATCATCATGAGATTCACCAAAAAAAAATTAAAAATTCATTATTAGTGGTCATTATAACTGCCACATCAGTTCTTCCCTAAAAATAATAGTATTATTGATAAAAAACATATCAACATGACGGATACTTCCAAAATATATTAATTATGATGATGGTTTATGTTTATTTTAAGTTTTTTTATTTTGGTTTCTTCAATTTTTAGTTATTTTTTCTCATGTTCTCTTTGATTTGAGTAGTATTTATCTCTATTATAAAAAATGCATACACATTTAATTTCATTTATTTTTATAAATTGTTTGGAATGTGACATTCAACATTATTTTCATGAAAAGGTAACATTGAAAGTAGAAATTGTTACATTTTATATCTGGTATTTGAATAAACGGTGTCAAAAAATTTAAATAAAATATTTCATTATTGATTTACCAAACTAACAAGAATGTCACAATATTAACATCAGGTTTAATAATGTTACATTAAAATTATGTTTATATTAATAAAAACTGATTTTCAAAGTATTATTCAATATTTTATAATTTTATTATATATGAAATTATATGTGTGACTATTTTTTGGGTATAAACTTATAATAAATTTAAATTTATTATATATTGTGTTAGTGAACTTACGAAGTAATTCTAAGTTGAAGAAAAGGTTTTATGTAACATTATCATTCTCCACTAACATTATTTAAACTAATATTTATGTGGATAGAATATTATATTATATAATTAATAAAAAAAATATTCATATTTCCCCCCTAATAATTTCTCTAGAATACCCACTTATTAATTACATTCATCTCTTTTTGTACACTAGAAACAAAAAAAAATTGTTTCTAACAAAAAACTGTGATATAATTTTCTGTGATTAGGATTTATTTTATTATATGTCCACATTTTCATTAATATGTATTTAATTTTATTAAATATTCTAAAATAATTTATTAAATTAATTATACCAATATCTTACGTACTATAAAAAGGTTTAAATTGAATCTTCTTGTCATTTTATGAAGGATGTATTTTTTACCAGATGTGTAAATTAAATCTTTGTTAATTTATACTGTATGAATGGATAATCCATACATTATGAATTTTATTTTATTTGATAATTTATTTATGAGTATTCTTGGTTATGTTCAAATAAAATGTTTTTATTGATATATTGGGTATTTTAAGATTTCAAATATGTGATTAAAAAAAATGGTTATCTTTTTCTCGAGAAATGTTCTAGTGACTTTTTAAGTACACTTTTAATTGATTTTAGAATAATATTATTAAATTAAAATTTAAATGGGACATGATCCTATAATACAATACTTATTCATTATGTAACATCCCTTATTCTTGAACACGCTCACTTGGCCGGAGAGACTTGTTTATGAGACCTAAAGAATGTCTCCTCGTACACCTGAGTCTTCCTACTTGCAGAGAGGATGTGAAATTTATAGTCGGGAGACTATACCCCCTAGTTTAAAGTGTTGTTGAAATAGGAAAAAATCATAATAACATAGAAAAAATTGATGTAAATACGTTTGAGGGGATAGAAATAAAATCCAACTGAATAATAAAATAAATAATAAACAAATAATGTAATGATGTGTTGTAATGAAAATAAATGTCATGATAAAATTATAAAAAGAAAATAATATGATAATAAAATAAAGACACAAATTATAGGTCTCAAACCCCACTTCATTACCATCTCCAAACTATATCCTAACCGTAAAAAACAAATCAACATCAAGATTCTTTTCCCTTTCCCAAACCTTCTTCCTTGAAATCTACTTAGGTACCAGAAAACGTTATGAATGGGGTGTGATTATAACTCATAATTTTGAAACCACCATGTCTAAAGAATAAAAGTCAGATAATATGTGAATCAAATAAAGAGATAAATTTTTTTATTGATTAATATATCAATTATAAAATAAAAATACACCGTACATCTTCCCCGTTTCAAAATATCTCTAATCATGTTTTACAACCACTCCAAACACAACAATAGAACCAATGTAATATAACCTCCTTCGGCGTCAAGAAAGAATATCTTTGAGCATGTCAAATGACCATTCCAACCACAACCATATAAAAAAGGTAAAATAACCACCTTTGCTTCAAAGATGAAATATCTCTAAGAATGAATTATGACCATTCCAACCACATACATATAACAATGGTATAGTCAATACAATTTGGGTCAACTCACTTGAAGAGTTTTAGTATCAGGGAAAACCCCTAAAAGCATTAGAAAATGTAACTTTTCATAGCCCACTCTATATAAGAATTATATCCTGAGACTGGTTCAAGACCATTATATATCATTATTATATTATATAAGTGTGAAAGTTATAGGGTCGATCCAAATATATAAAAATTATAGAATGGAACACAATCCCTATCAAAAAACATGGATATCACAATATCAAATCATAGTCCACAATGGTCTATTGTGGGAATTACTATTCCTATTCAATCTATCACTTTCAATTTAATTCATGATTGATTAAAAATTGTAGCAATTATAAAAAAGAAAATATTTGGGTATTCTATTACAATAAATTACCCTACACAACATGTCATGTTAAAAATACATTATACTATTAGGCAATTCAACTATAATTGTGGTTCGCTCACCCCAAGGGTAGCCATAATCTAGTTAAAATATATTTTATACTAAAGGGCTACAAGGTATGATTCCATTTTATTATTTAATTAATTTGGGAGACAGAAAAATGGTGTTATTAAAATATTGATTTAAATTGGAAATTATCAAACAATAAGATTAATATTTTAACCCTCTACCCTTAACTAATGATCGAACAGTTATTTCAGTGAAAAAAACCATGAGGAATAAGGTGTGGATAATTTCAAAAAGGTTCCAAGATTGAAAATGGTCAATATAAAAACATATAACACAAGTTTCAAAGAATTTCTCTCTAACGGTTTTAGAATATGGAATAGGTTGGTGAAATATAACCAAAAAGAATTACCAGTGATCAATAAAAAAATGGGACTCCAATAAGGGATTTTGGAACCCAAAAATCCCCAAGAAAAATCACTAGGGTTGAGAGGAGAACATATGTAACTGAAAAAATTGAGACTTCAACAGTGCGCCATGTTTAAAATAGTATGTGGGAAATTTACATGGAATGTAACATTATTAAATTTCATATAATTGTTTTTAATGGATTATGATGAAAATATCATAACAAAATATTTATTTTATTAAAACCCTTGAACAATTACACGATATGTATTCAACTTCCATAGAATATAAATGTTATATAGTTGATTTTTCATCCCATTTTTCATTTAATTTATCCTAACCTTTTTAATTTTTTTATCACATCACTAAGAGTCCGTGAAACTCATAACACATTTATACATGTAATCCATTAATTCAAAAAAGAATACATCCCCAAACATTAATTCATTTTCTCAAAAAAAAATCCTCAAAGATAATCTCTAGTCTAAAAGTTTCATTGAAACCTAAGACTGTTCTAATTTAAACATCAAACATAAATGAAGAAAATATAATAAAATGAATATATTAGCAGGAATATCATAGAGATATATACCTAGAAAATGGTGTCATATTACTAGCTCCCCACCTTATAATAACTTTTCCTCGAGCTACCTCGAGCATCACTATAGGTTCTCTATGAATTAGTCCATCTACAATGTTTTCATATCAAACTCCCTCTTCTAGGTCTCCACCCAAACATTCCCATGATGCCAATAAATTTAAACCAAGGGTATTGTACTACCTCAAATATATTTCTCAATACAATCCAAAAATTTTATCGGTTGTTCCTCAAAAGACACATCATCAATAATATCTACACCTTCAACATCTATCCCATGCGAATGGTCTAGAAGTTATCTATATAGCTATGGCATGTAGAACATGTTATTTGTGGAACTATATCTCTGTGGAAGGGCCAAATAGTATGCCAGTGTACTGACCCTTCCAACTATTTGAAACGGCCCAACAAACATCAGTTCTATATTTACTTGTTTTGTGAAAAACTGTTACCTTAACATATGATACAATTGAAGGTAAAAATTATCATCAATATAAAATTTCAGAGCTCATATCTGATGGTCACCATATAATTTATTCAAACTATGTGTGGTCACAAACTGATGTCAGATAAACTGAACCTATTTACACATATCATGCATGAGACAAAGCCTAATAAGTGTTGACTAGCCTACCTCCATCCAAAAAAGAGGCTAATGGAATTAAGTTCCACCAAAAGCCTGAAAATGTTCCAACTAGATCTATTCTTAGAAGATAATATAATATAAATACTCAAAGAGTTCCATATGTTGATCCCATGTTCCAAAAAAATCCAAAACACAAGGTCATAACATATCATATAGAGCCTTAATAGTATACTTATATTATCGATCATTTTTTGGATAATAGGATGGGTTTAAATGAACTTGTGAATCTTGGGAATTTTTATGGCCCTAGGATGAATGTGATGTGAAATGATGACCTCAATCTAAAATTAATCTCCTTGGACCATCGTAATACAAAACTACCTCATGAATGTAAATATTTACTAAATCATCAATATTGATGGTTTACCTAATAGGTAAGAAGTGGGATACCTGATTCAGTCGATCCACAAAAACTCATACAACATCATTCTCATGGGCCATCTAGGATAGTCCAATCCAAAAAATCCATCGTAACATCATCACATTTCCTCTCTGGAATGAATGTAGGGTATAAAATCCAAGTTTTCCCTGAATTATTATCTTTCACCACCTAAAAAGTGAATGATATAGAGTAAAAAATTAAACCTTACTATTCATTCCTAAACACGAATACTGATTTTGTGGACCCTGATAAATTTTTTTTAAACCTAGATGTATCTCCCATCTATAAGAATGAATCCCTCTCATCATGTCCTTATGAAACACCTTGAGGACCCATAATCATCCTTGGAAAAAGAATAGAATTTTCACAGTCGGGAGACCGTCATAATGGTCTCTTCTCACCAATTTATTTTTCTCTTAGAATTGATTCATCAATATCATACAACTTCTTGGACTTAATCTGATCAAAAATCATTGATATAATGGTTTTTGAATTCATGGATAGATTCCCCAATGATTCCAAAATATGACTATGCATGTTTGCAAAGAGATATAATATTTTCCACTCATCACAAGACATGAATACTACATCTACCTGTGTATCTATACCCAATGTTTTAGAAATGTTTTTCCCTTTATTGGTGTATTATCCCATTCAATGTAAAAATTACTCACATACTCGACCCCCACATGTCGCAAATATTTTGGTCTCACTAAGAGAATACGTACTTGGGGCTCTTGTGATCCGTGTATTCCCAAAATATCGAACCAATGATATATTTTCTTTAACACCTGGGAGCATGTAATACTCCCAACAACTTCATACCATGGGTAGGGTAATTCTTATAATGTGGTGTCTGTAGCCCAGAGCTGTAAGAGACCACTTGATCCTCCTCCATTAGAACTTCTCCAAGTCCATATTTAGATGCATCACAGTACAGGATACATGATTTACCCATCCTAGGCAATGTGAGGATAGGTGTTATAGTCTTCCTCCCTCTCATCTCCTAAAAATATATCTCATAAGTATCAGACCAAACAAGCATCACCCCATTCTTGGTTATCCCTAATAGTGGTTCTTCCAAATGGGATAAATCGTTGATAAAAAGCCATTACTAACCACATAATACATTAAATATGTAAATAATGAATACTTATGTGTGATATTATCAATATATCAGGATTTTGAATTTATTCGGTTGAAATGACACTCCTTCCTCTAACATTATAAGAACCAAGATGTGCACATTATTAATAAATAAACTACATTCTATTTTCACTATGTAATGTTGATTCTCCCTTAATGTACTCACGATTTTTTCAAGATTTTTGTCATGATTTTATTCTAATTGTGGGTAACCAGTGATATATTCAACAAAAATCACAAAAAACTAACACATAAAAGTATTAATTATATATTAATTAAGGCCATGAATTTCAGATGTGGACTAGTCAACCAAAATGGCATCCCTATGAACTCATAAAAGTCATGCCAACTCCTCAAATCTGTAGTATGTAAGACTGAATGTCTCACCATTAACTAAATATATCATAATATCTTTTAAATCTTGGATATGATAATAACACCTATAAACTGATTAAAAAGATATTTAATGTATTGAAGATGACACTGGTTCTTGACAGACATCTAGATCAGCCTCCAATAATCCACACATAAGCGCAGAATTCCACTAACCTTTTGATGAATGAAACTGGAGAACCTGATGGAGATATAGTAGGCCATTTGAAAATTTTATATTCTTCATCATCCTATTTAACATTATACTCTCCACTCTCTAGTTGTTTCATTTGGTAAGATGAGATAGATAATGAATCATTTCATGGATCCAACTTCATTGTGAACTCAATCACTAACTTAGATGGTAATCCATATAACTCTTCAGTGATTACATCCTAAAAATGGTTTACCGCTAGAGGAAAATAGTCGTTATACATTCCACTATTATCTAGATAAATACCTATGATGTCATCCATGATACAATCCAATCTACACTGAATTAGTCTTGCATAGCCAGCCTAAAGATTCCACTCCCTAGTGAGAATAGCTACATCCTTCAGGAGATAAGAATGTCATTATCCACTTATGACTGTCGATATGATACTAGTATACAAATAACTAATCCATAAAAATAATCAAATTTAAGATATCCATTTCAATCATTATTGGTTACAAAAAAAAATTATAACCATCAATATCTAGGGAACATTCCTTGAATCATTTTATACTCTTTGATTGCACCCCCAATGTTTTTCAAATGGTTAGAACACTATCTATTATTTCCATATCCTAGACAAAAAAATATTAAAAAATAAATGATAGAATAGAATTTGATTCTCTTATATCAAAAAAACCTCAAGATAAGGTAGATTATAATAGAATTGTACATATGATTATAGACATCCTTGCATCCACATTAGCTGTAGTAGACTTCGTACTGTGAAACTAAATTGTTTCCCTACTATGAGCTGCATTCATACTACCCTGAGATATTTCCCTTTCATGGAAATATTTATCATGTATTGGTGTACCACATACCCTATTTCAGCAAAAAAAAAACTATGTAGAACTCTAGATACAATCCAGAAGAAGGGTACCTGAGCCCCTTCCAAACTTTGGTTCATGTAGTAAAACTCTTTCAATGGTCTGTTCTGGATATTCTCACAGAACTTCTAAAGATGACCTGGTTTTTTATAGATACAATACTCAACTATGTGGTAAGGGCACTACATGATCTTGTGGACACACATTCCACACTAATAGAACTAGAACATAACATGATATTGAGATTCTTGTCAACCACATTGACTACTTTTCCCACCATATGTTTGGAATAAATTGTCATTACAACACTTTTTACCACTCGAATAAGAACTCCTAGATCAACCCTATGGAACAGTTTGGCTACTTATCAGGGCCACTCTTAGATTCCTTTCATTGATGATTTCCTGATTCATCATGTCTTAAAATATTCTTAGATGTTAAATGTTTAAATGTGACAAGATCTTATAATGGTATTTGTCTTATAAATTTCTATTCATGGAGATCTCAACGTCTTCGAAATATGGAACACAACATGGTAGGTAAGAAAAACATCCAACACAGTCTAACACTAAAAAACAATCTTATTTCAGATTCAAGAAATTGAATTATTTTTATCCCATAAGGTCATAGGATAGAAATAACTTAGTAACAACATCTCAAATTCTTTCCAAGATAGATCAACTTGCTTCCCAGCTTCCTCCACAATATCCCCCCAATTATTAGCTTCTCCATGAATAATATATGAAGAATAGTGCACCCTCCAATCTATGGTTGTGTCAATATGATTGAAGATTTTATAGAATAACTCAATCAAGAATGTGTATACCCAATGTCCCCAATCCTAGAAAACATAGGTGGATGGAGCAGCTAAAACACTCTTGTCACCTCAGATATCGATAGAATGGTACACACTATATTTGTTTCCATCGATCGTATGACCCATACAAATCTCATGAAAATAAGGAAATACATATTGTTCTCAAGAACTAAAAGATTCTAACATACAAATTCATTAAGAGCATGTTGATTACCAATAGCCTAACTCTTAAGTCAACGACAATGAGTAGGCATTTTCACTAAATGACAAACACACAACCTAGAGAACTTGATAACAACATGGTCATCCAAAAAAAAGTGACTAAAACTGATAATCAGTCACTATAGGTCTCCAAATACATGGATTACAAGTATTTTAGAATGAAACAAAAACTCATTTCACTTATCCAATGAAACCGACATCTCATGTAATAGTTTTACAGGCATGTATATTTTACATGAGAAAATTTAAATAACCTTATCTTGAACAATGCATGTCAATATATCCACCTATTATTATCCTGATGCATGTATTATCATCCCATTATATACCACAGAACATCTAAAAATATCCTAAAAATTAATGATCATGAAATAATAACCTCACACAACATGGGAATCATCGAAGGTGAAATGACATCAACTATAACAATCATGTATCATAGGATCAATCCATCCCCTGGACACCTATATTTTCTCTTGAACCTAGGTTATCTACTCTTATTAAAAATCACATTACCATTTATTGACTCATCGTAGTCTCATTTCAACCATTCCCAAATAGTAATGTAGAATTAAATTAAATCTACTCTTCGGATACCACTATGATACATCTCCAAATCTTACAATCTCTCATGTGGCTGGAAATGCTTGGTTATAAGACCTCCTGTGTGACTTCATGTACATGGGAGGATGCCTCATAGAAGAAGTTTTGTGAAATTCATAGTAGGAAGACTACACCCCTTGGTATGAAGAGTAATAATAGTGTAAATAAATAATAATAAAATTTATATAATCAATGTAAAGGTGTAACAAAAGACATTAATAAAATCTAATTGAATAATACAGAAAATAATAATGGAATAATGAAATTACTTTATAGAATGGTACTAAATATCATGATTGAATATTATAGGAAAAAATAATAGTAGAATCAAATAAAAGGATCAATTTCTTGGCTCCATAACCCAACGTAGGCCCCATCTTCAAACTACATCCCATCCACAAACAAAAAATCAACAAACATTATCTTTTTCTCTTACCCAAACCTATTTCCGTGAAACATGACAAGGTATAAAATAAAACAACCAACATTGGATCTGTGTTTGAATATTTATGTGCATGTCTTATAATCATGCCAACAATAAAATATAACTAAAATAAAATAACCTAATTCTATTCTATTCAAAAATATATTTGATATTACCATATGACTATTCCAGCCACAACCACATAACCATGTAAAAATAACCTTATACGATGTCATGCCAAAATATCACTATGCATCTCTCATGACCATGAAAACCGCAACCATATATCTAGGGTATAGTCACAACATCCTATCTCAAATAACTATAAGTAATATAGAATCCAGGAAAGTGTCTTATAATCATTACAAAATGGGACAATTAAAAGCATGTTCTTTATAAAAATTAAATCATGGAACTGGGATGAGCCCACACAATATTAGAATTACAACACATAATTGTGCAAGTACAAGGGTTGAGAAAGATATATAATCATTATAGAATGGAACAGAATACCTAAAATGCAACATGGATATCAAAATATCACATTGCAATTATCAAAGGTTTTGTATATGAGTTAACATTCTTCTTTCGTATTCATCTTTCTATTAAACTAATAATGGATTAAAAATTATATCAATAATAAATAAGACATAATTATATATTATATATTAATAATTCAACCTATGTCATATGGAATTATAAACAGACATCAAGCAGTTTTCCAATTAAATTATAATAATTGTTTTCTCACCCCATGGGAAACCATTTTCTAGTAAAAAACAATTTTAAACAAAAACACATTAAAGAATAATTCCATTTATTTATTTCATAATTTGGTTCAAAAAAAATTGGAGGGATCAAAAAATTGATTAAAAATTTCAATAATTAAACCATAAGGTTATGATAAATACTTCCTAACTTTATCAAATGATCAACAAAATCTTCCAACAGCCAATGGCCTTGCGGAAGATGGTGAGGAAGAAAAAAAAGAGGTTATTTGATAAAGAATGACCAAGCTCAAAACCAATAAGGATTTTTTTCTATGGATTTCACTACAAGAGTTGGAGAAGGAGGAAGATAAGGAAGAATCACAATTGAAAAGACTTACCAGGTCTTGATCACACAAAAGGGATGCCCATAATGGAATTTGGAACCCCAAATATTTTTAAATAAATCCCCAATATTGAGAGTAGAATATCTCCATCCACAACAAATGATAATTCAAAATCACTTCGCGGTTAGGTCATCAGGTTGGTCATTTACATGATGTGTAATGTTATTAAATGTTGTGTAAATTATTTTAATAGAAAAATATAAAACCTCCATTTCCTCCTAATTATTTTATTTAAACCCTCAAATAATTATAAAACATGTTATTGCATTTCATGGAATGTAAATGTTCTAGAGTTTATTTTTCATCCCATTTTTCTTTTAAAAACACTACACCTCTTTACAATTTTCTAAACTCACTAAGAATTCATAAAATTCATAACCCATTTTTACCTATACTCTCTTAATTCAAATGTGTATTCATCCCCTACAATTAAATAATTCTCCCAAAAAAGCATCTCCCCACGAAAACACTCTGGTCTTTATCATGTTACCTTATAAACAAACAATATTTATATTTAGGAGACAAACATCCATGATGAAAACGCAACCAAAATTTATAATTAACAAAAAAACAAAGAGATATTCACACCTAAAATAAGATACACTTATACACATTATCTAAATGATTTTTGGTTATGATGATGAAATATTGATGAATATCATTTTATTTTACTTGGGTTATGTTGTGATAGAATGCTAAATAATTTATTTATATTTTTTATAGATACTAATGAATTATGATTATGTGATGAGAGGTTCCATTATAGGCCTCAAATTAATTTGGTGAATATTATTATTTTATTAAATCAATGGTTACATGGGAGGATATCACAATCCTAAAAAAGTATACATGGGATGTTATTCCAGTCCCAAAGTTTGGTACTTGAGAGGTTTTCCCAATCCCAAAGAAGTTACATGGTTGGTCTTCTCATACCTGACATGTTATGAATATCTTCCTAGGGAGCCTTGAAATATGATTTCTATGATTATTATTATAAAAAACATTAATCCATTATTTTATGACAAGATCTAACATAATGATTAGGATCTCATTGATCATGTTCTTTGATTACTTTAGGATTCATATTTGATGAACTACAAAACAATATTCCAAGACTCGTGATAATTTTATATGAATTAATATGAATAGTTTTCAAATGTTAGTATTATTTTCTCACATCATTATTCACAAGTTATTAAAAATGACTATTGATATCTCTATTTTTAACCCTTACTAAGAATCTGTGATCACCCATTTTTTTCATTTTCCATGGGAAATGATGAATTATTTTTAGTATGATACGTCTAATAATGGTGTTGGTTTTAAAGATCTTTTTGAGAGAAAATGTAGATATTTTATGTAACAACATTTTATTAATTTATGTTTTTAAATATGTTATACCTTTATGATTATTATGGGGGTCATAACGATAAATAATGAATATCCAAATAATAAGATTTTATATCTATGTATGAAATGTTTCTGTCACCTCACATTACCATACTACTTCACAATTACCCTCTTGTATATAATGCCCTAATTAAATTAACAAATCGACTATTTACTAATGGATCACCTTCCATGGTTGGTATACATTCCATGTCCTAGACCACTGTAAATCCCTTATCCCGTAGTGTTCCCTAAATTTTATTTAAGCATGTCTACTTAAACCTCAGATCCATAAATAGGTCATAACTCACTATTCACTTGAGTAAAACCTCCAAATATCAAAAAATTACAATGATCCATTGGTAATTTCTCAAAAATGTTATAGATCCTCCACCTATTATATCAGCTTTATCCTTATCTACAGTTTACCATAGATTACCACTGGACATTCCACACATTACTATTCACGTAACAACAATTTCTCTCACCTAAACATGACATCTCATTAGAATAGAAAACTCCCTTAACTAATTTATTTAAATCAATATATGTTTTTATGATCCATTAATATGGACGTGTCATGCCCAATCACATCCAATAGTGATCCTCCATCAAAATCACTCCTATTATACATGGTTCATTACTCCCTATCAAACTCAATGATCACTTATCAATGACTAATCATAGGTCATAGTATAAAACTTTCTATGTGAATTTTATTGGAATAAATCTATTATTTTATGATAAAAAGAGTTTATAAACATCTAATATTATAATTATGTATAAAAACCACCATTTTTAGTTGAATATCAAAGCTAAATGGGTATACTATCAAGTAATGAAAAACATTACCAATAAACTCATGCTATAATGAGTCACATACCATTAATACTTATTTATCACACTAATATAAAGGGCCATGAACCACAAGCATGTCAACCACATTTAAGCATAAAAATTTTTAATTATTCAAATTCCACAAATTTTTTTGGTATCTTTAATTCCATAAAAATATAAAATAACACATTAACCATGTGTTTGTGAATGAAAATGATTTTTTTATGAATACCCATTTAAATTTGTTTCCTTAGAATAATGTATTCTATCAAAATAAATCATTTTCATGGGTGTGTGTTCATAGATAATTAATAACTATTATAAATTTAGCGTTATAGGAAACATGGGCTTCTATGCAGGATAAGAGTATAAAGTACATATCATAAGTTTTTATTATAGAAAGTTTTTCTTTTTCATTTATTAATTTTGAAAAAAAGTAGGAAATTAAAAACAACATTGGGAATATTTGACAACATGTTTAATTAGGTCTTCCTTGGGTTTATTCTTATAATGATATTAGAATAAATAAAATTGAAATTGATTCTACAATTTTTATTTATAAATAGAAGGCTCCTTGATATATTGTCCAATCACCCCTGGATAGATGTTATAATGGATAATTATATTAATTCAATACTAATTGGTAAGTTCCCCTTCTTGTGTGAATGGAAATTCAAAAAAATAACTTTCATTATTCATATGGACAAACCTAATTATGTATTTTTGTCCCTATGTAATAAAGAGGTGAATCATTTCTACAATAAATGAGTCAGCTACTTCTTAATACTCCCCAAATAACACAACTTATTCCATCATGTGGCAGAGGGAGATGAATTAAATCCAACCATCATAGTAAATAATGATATAATTGAAAATCTACAATATAGTTTTACATTTAGTGTTAAACGTGAATTAAAACTACAATAAATTAACTAGAAAATGTTTTTATTTAATACTGAACAAATATACAATAATTTCAATAGAAAAATAACTTATTTAATAACATGGAATATTTCACTTCTTTTAGAAGGGTAAGAGATAGTAATGTTGAAGGGTAAGGCATTAGAAAATCGACAAAAATTGTAAGCTAAAATGAAATTGTAGTAGAAATTATCTTTCATAAAATTGTATCTTTGTCACTATCATTATTCTAGGTAGAATAACCCTCCTCCATTTAAAAATAATTAAATTCATATTATTAATAATTTATCAATCCTCATGAAATATTACTTATTTTTAATGATTTAATTATTCCCTTTTTTTATTCAAACATCCTTATTGATAAATAATTCCATGAAAACCTCAAATAAAATTCATTACTGTAAAAAAACGAAATACTTTCCATGTTATTATCCATGTGTATTCCCTATATTGATCATAGATATGTTTAATTCATTCCAAAAGACATATCTTGATGTTTGTATGATCCCCCATAATGTCCAATCCATTTCCTACTCCTAATTATTCATATAATTTTTTTTTTCAAAAAGTGTTGGATTTTCCATGAGGTGGAAATGCATCGATTGACCAAGATGGTTGAGAAACCACCTGAGACATGAGTTTTTGTGAGGTAATCATTTTTTAGTTGATTTAAACGTTATATGGTTTCCTTGGGAGTAGATGGAATTTATATGAATGGATGATTGAACCCCTATTATTGTGGATAGATTGATTTCATGGATTCGAGAAGGCCACATGAAAGACACAAAGTGTGGAAGACATAATCGCTTTATACATTCCATGGATCGACCACATGAAAAATAATTTCCCATATCGTAGTAACCATTATATGGTTGATTTATTATTTTTGGTTAATTTAAATGAATGAATGGTAGGTTTAGGATATTGTAATATTTTATCCTTGGTAGATTTATTGGAAAACATAGAAAATTTAATGAACTAATTTAATATCTATATATCAAACTCATGAACCAAAACATCTATTAGAAAATTTAGGATTAAGTATAAGTTATAAATAATGATTTCACATATCAAATAAAATATTTACAAACCTAGTTAAGATAAATTTTGTCACTAAATACTAAATTAATCTCACATAATTAATTAGTGATAATTTCCTTCTAAATAATAAAATATTGGGATTAAAACCATGAAAATTATAAATGATATTAAATTTTTGGTACTTATAATTCAACCATAGTTATACCTTTCCCACAATACATGTTATTTTCAAAAATGTTACTGAAACGATATTCACATTACTAGCCAATGTAAGTTCATTTTAAATAAAATAGTCCACATTTTTAAATTGACACCTTAAGTATCGTTATTTCATTACCATCATTTGGTATATTCAATAAATTATAACTTATTTCATCCTCGCATAAACACATATACCTACTTTATTCAATTATTTATATCATAAATCTAGTATAGTTTTCAATCAAAATCTCATTCCAAATTCATATATGTTTCATGATGTGCTTGATCAATTTATTCTTCTAACCCCAATTATTCTTGTATGTTTTCATATAATGAAGAATTAATCATGCTTCCTGGGAGTATTTTGGTTTTAATAGATTTATGTTTTAAAATATTGTGTCTGAATGAAGAGGTGTGACTCTAAAATGATCTTTAATGTAAGATTACCATTTTCAATTAAGAATGAAATTTATCTAAACATTATCATACACAAAATAAATGTCACTTATTTTAATTGTATAGATATTAGATAAAAATTTTCATAATTCAATAATAGTTATATTTATATTTCCTCTAGATGGATTCCAAAATATATTTTGATTTATTATAATTGGATATTCTCTAGAAGGTATATACGATTTCAATAACTTATTTGGTATGTGTGGTGGATTTCTTCCCCTAGATAAGTAAATATTACAAATTACTCATGGTTTTTAGATCCTCTACTTTATCAATTAAACTATTATCATCATGTGTATCCTCCTGGAAAACACCTTCATAACATATTATATACTAGATTTCAACTTCTATAAATATCTATGTGTTCTTCCAAATCCATTATAGTTTCATGGATAATTTATCCCATTAAAAATCCAAAATCAATGTGTAGATTTATTACCTATTTTCCAATTTTTTTAATTATTTATTCTTATATAAAGAATTATATTTCTCTTCAGAAAAATATTTCATTAGGGTATGAGATGGACTTTTCCCATCAAGATAATGGGGTTCTTTCAAAGTAATCTTTCTATTACCTAAAAAATACTTTCCCTAATTCCCAACATAATTTTTCAACTAACACAATTTTATAATCATTTTTGAAAATAATCTTAAATTTAAAATATATTTCTTTTAATCATGCTCACCTTCCCCATAACACCAGCCCTAAAATTATTGTAGATCATGATAAAGATTCTATATAAATGTAGAGAGGGATATTCAGATTCCAATGTAGCTTCTTAAAATATTTGTTGAAAATTTAGAAGTGATACGATGATTTATGAAAAAATTTAGTAGAAAATAATTTCTTTTGAAAAGGGGGATTTTCAATCAAAATAATACCTATATAATTTAAGAAAAAATCGATAAAATTATCAATTGTTTTAAAAACATTTACTTATTATATTGTAGTTATTCAAGAATGTATTAGTTCTCTTAATAAATATCCCTTATATATTAAAAATGGTTTATAACCCACTCAATTATGTTAAAAAAGTTTTTGAATGTATGTCATGGAATGTGTTTCAAAAAATTG
Source organism: Viscum album (assembly GCA_963277665.1). Lineage (NCBI taxonomy): Eukaryota > Viridiplantae > Streptophyta > Magnoliopsida > Santalales > Viscaceae > Viscum > Viscum album. The sequence goes on along the minus strand of OY728138.1, from coordinate 1,020,630,276 downwards.
CATACTTTTATCAAATTCATCAACATAGAAATTGAATAAAAATTATATTTGGATTTATTTATAGTGAATGAATGGTTCTAACCCATTTTACCAATGATGAAATCTATTAAAAAATCATTGGGATTTAATTTATGATAACTTGTTACAAAAAATTACTTAAATTAAAAAAACAAAAAATTATAAAAAGAGAAAAACAATTGAATTCCTTTTTGAGAAAACATATACTACAGTCATCTTCAATATAATTAATTTTTGTAGTGCATAATTGAATTGAAATTTATTAAAATTTTAAAATAATTTTAAATAGAATTAAAGAAAAAAATAAATAATAAATATGGTTATAACTTATCGGTCTTCATTGATGTGACGTCCCAGATCTGGGTGTTGACCAATGGTGCCCCGAACCAGATTGGTCACATGACCTCAAGTGCATTTCCACAAAAATCAAAGGCTGTTGACCTATAGTAAGGGACAATTTCTAATAATGGGGAAACTATAACCTCATTGTTAGAGTATAAACAATGGCTTAAAATTATAATCAGTATCGGTAGTATTAATACCATTGAACATAAGCAAACAATAAAAAATTGATTGTATTAACAACTGGAGCATATATAAATAAATGATCCATGTCACATGTATCTTGGAAAGCATCCAAAAAATTCACAATACTAGAAATACAATACTAAAAACCATATAAAAAATAGTAAAATACATCATCATTGCAAGCCTTATCTTGGTCTCTTTCTCCCTAACTCTAACAGTAATCAACTATCTCATGAAGAAGGGTGATTGACCTTATCTGCACATGTGACTAGATAATATGTTTGGGAATAAAAGAATGGCCCAAATAGGGTGTGAGAAGAATCCCAGTAGGGAACCACAAAAAGATATGTGCCTAATAGTCAGTGAACGTATATAGTATTCCACATGCATAAATGATGAAATAAATTAAGAATTACACAAAAGTAAACAATCCTACAGTTTTCAATTGCATTCATTTTCATTATAAAATATTTAAACCTTTGAATAATGTAGCCTGAAGATCTAGTCGAATCTTTTTATCTCCAAGTATATTAATATCAAAATTCATCTCAAAAGACAATAGAAAAAACTAACTAAGACCACGTCCATGTTTTTTTCTTTGGCTTGGAACACCTGTCACAATTATTCATTAATTCACAACTGACCCACTAGGAATTCTCTCACAGACTAACCCCTATGGTCTCACATATCATGGAGTAAAGATATTGACCATCTGGGTAGCTCTCATGTTCAGTACCCCTGGTCTCCATGAAATTAATAATTTATACAAAACCTCCAGGTAGCTCTCAAACTCAATAACACATGGGTTTACAAAGTATAAATAATCATAAATTCCCTCTGCATAGCTCTCATGGTCAATACCCCCTCATTCAAAATCTACATCGTGGATCTTACGGGCTTGTGTAAATATACATGGAAACTCGCACATTTTTCTTAGTCCAATGATCTCATGGTCCATTAGACGATCTATGTGCATAAAACATTCATTAATGTCTCTATATGAAAATCAAACTATTACATGGCACAAAATTGATCAATTCATAAAAATAGGCTTCACATAAAACCAATAAACGTTATCCAAAACAAATCAAGGCATGGAAAACCAGGAATGCCTCATATGTAAATAGTTTTATCCTTAATAAAGGTATCCACCTCTAACTCAACCTCCTTAGGATGAAAAATGTGGGATGAGTCCAAAAAGTAACATTATAGCTGAGAAGCATGAAATAAACCATGTATAGCCTGGTACCTCTGAGGTAACTACTACCAATAGGAAACTGGACTGACTCTCACCAAAACATCAAATGACCAGACATATCTCAGTGAAAGCTTTCCCTATCTACAATTTCTCTTGTTTCCCAACCTCATTGTGAAATGTATGAAAACATGATCTCCGACCTCAAACTCTATAGGTCATCTCTATTGAATAACATATCATTTTGGGAGAGACTGTATGGTTTCCATCCTTTTTTGAATCATCTAAACCCACTCAATTGTCTGTTGGACAAGAAGATGTCCTAACATAGCTACCTCTCATGTCTCTAACCAACATAAGGGTGAAATTCATGACCAACCTTCCAAAGCCTCATAGGTTTCCATCTAAATGATCACCCAAAAAACTCTTATTATAGGGAAACTCCAATAGTGGTGAGTGTCTCTCCAACGAACCCCTAAAATCTAGAATGCATTATTAGAGCATGTCCTCCATGACGTAAATAGTACACTCGGACTGGACATATGTCTGGGGATGGTAAGTTTACTCAGATGTACTTGTACTCCCAAATCCTTCTGTAGTCCCTGATAGACATGATAAGTAAACCAAGCATCCCTATCTTCAACAATAGAGTGTAAAACTCCTTGAACAAGTACAATATCTCATGTGTAATACCATCAAGGCTCATCAAAATTGAAGGTCTCCTTGATTGGAACAAATGTGAAACCTTCATGAGTCTATCAACAACAACCCAAACCACATAATTCCCTTGAGGAGACATCCGTAAACCCATCACAAAATCCATTTTGATATTATTTCATTTCCACTTGAGGATGGTTAAATGATGTAAAAGCCCTACTGGTCACTGATGATCCTCCTTCATCTGCTGACAGGAGGAGCATCTCATAACAAAACCAGAAACACCCCTCTTCATACGTGGCCACAAATACTGACTGTGTAGATCCCAATATATCTCAGTGACTCCCGGACAAATAATAAAAAATGAGGAATGAAAATCTCGCATCAACTCCTCACGTATGTTTTTTTGTGTCCATACATGTCCATTAAAACGTATGATCTCCTCATTTCCTATGGTCCACCCATGACTAGAATACTCTCCTGACACACTCTCCCATAGGACTAGGCCTTTCGAAAATGATAGCTTCCTCATTCCAAATCGATCCAGTAGAGTAGATTTAATAGCTAAAAAGAAATAAACATCTTCTCCAACCTATCATGAACCTCCATATGCATCTTAGAGAATCGATCAATAATCTTCCATTCACTACTCACCTCTGGAACTACATATACTTGAGTCCTTCTACTCAACACATCAGCCACTGCGTTGCCTTTCTCTAGCATGCATGAAAGATAAATATAAAAAGACAGGAGGTCCTCAACCCACCTTTGATGTCTCAAATTCAGATCATGATTAGTAAAGATATACGTGAGACTTTTGTGGTTCGTGAATACAACAAATTTCTCCCCCAAAAATTAATTTTTCCAACAGCATAAAGGAATCTCAACTGCAGCTTCCTCGAGATCGTTCATCTGGTAATTCCTCTCATTGGCCTCAACTACCGAGACCCATATTCAATGACTCGTTATCTCTACATAATCATTACTACTAGCCTCTTACTTGATGTATCATATTAAATGATGTAACTCTTTACCGTCTCCAGAAAAATCAGTATCAGTGATAAAGTCAATCTTCTTTTCATCTCTTCAAAAGCTGAATTGCATGAATATTTTCAGAATTAAATTTCACACTTCTTAGTGTGGCCTGTCAGTGCAATTAAAAAATGAATAAATCATGAATAAATTGCATGTAGTTTCCAACCAACCCTAGAATAATCAGTACCACAATGATGTTCTTAGGAAACTCCTAGGAAAATACTGCCCTCGCATTCTATGGGTATATTGATACATATGTCTCGGAGATAACATTACCTAGAAGGGAATCGGGTCTATCCAAAAGTGTAATTTTGATAGAATATCATATAAATGATGCTATATTACTGTATTCTAAATGATCTCAATATGTGTGTCATGGTCATGTCTAGTGCGAGAGTACACCAATATATCATTCATGAAAACAACAAAAAAATAATCCATGAATGGAGGGAACACTCAGTTCATCAATTTCCTAAATCTTTTTGGCGCATTCATGAGACCTAACGGCATAACCACATACTCATATAGACCATACCTACTATGAAAGTCTATAAGAAGCATATCAGATGGTCAAACATGAATCTAATGATAACCTGATCTCAAGTAAATCATTGAGAAAACTAGGGATCCTTAAAGATGATCAAAGAGATCATAAATATTAGGAAATGGATATCGGTTCTTGATCATCTATTGTTTTAGCGTTCGATAACCCACAAAAATTCTGAGGGTATCATCTACCTTCACAGAAAAAGGGATGAGTGTACCCCAAGGTGAAGTACTAGGTTGGATGAAACCCTTTTCCTATAAATCCTCTAACTACTTATGGAGATATTATAACTCTATTGTATCCATCCTATAAATAGTAATGGGAATTTATACCACTCTTAGAACAAGATCCATAGATAAATCTACCTCTCACTCCAGAGGTAAACCTGAAAATTCATCTAGAAAGACATATATGAATCGATTCACCACTGGTGGAATGTACATCCATGAAGTCCCCTTGTCATCTTGATATAATCTTGAATGTTTTGATGTAATACCTTCCAACCCATGATGATTAGTTATAAATCTTCTCTTTTGGACATCCCATTCTCTTGTGTGTAGAAAAGACCCACACTCAGGTGATGAGAAAGTCACCTTGCAGTGATAGTAGTCAGGAAAGTCATGTAATGAGACTAACAAGTCCATTCTAAGAATGAAATAGAAGCCTATAATCTCTAAGACATAGTGTTTAAATAAGAATTGACACCCACAAACCTCAAGAGGTTACTCCTTGAACTATCATACACTAGCATTCCTAATTCCCGACAGAGTGTCTAGCATCATAAAATCCTCAGACGTAAATATTTAGAGCCCAAGGCTCTCCAAAACAGCAAAAAATATAAAACTATGGGAATCCCCAGTATCAAAAAGGGAATACTTTAAAACTGAGGTAACTATAATCATACCACTAACCGTAGAGATTCTGGGATCTTTCTCTTACTAGGTATGATCAACATAAAATGTTTGACCTATACCGCCACCCTTTGAGCTTTCCTCACTTCACTGAGCTGATCAACACTAATGTCATTGAAAATCTGTCATCTAGCTACCACGAAAATGACAACCTCCTCAGCCTGAATAGCCTGATGAACACCAGTTCCTTGACTGAGGATAAATTGGTGGTCCTTCCCTTAAATGAGGAGTCATAACTGGTCCCCTATCACTAGATACTGGCGGGAAAAATTGAAAAAAAAACACTAAAGATGGCCCATATTTTCACAACCTCAGTACTCAACTAGGTCCCTCATGCATTGAGGTCTCACGTGCCCACTCATTTCACCTGGTAACACCTCACCTAGATAACTGTATATACATACCTACTACATTAACCACCATGTGAAGGCTCCCCATGGCAGTTCCTACTATCAAACAATGGAGTATCATCCCTATATGCATAACCTCCATAAATCGCAGCTCCCAACTCCCTTATATTTCACTATGTAATCAGGGTCTGGTTTACTATATCAGTCACCGAAGTGATCCTGTAGACATTCACCTATGGTCGGATGATATACCTTGACCATCGTCAAACCGTCAAGACAAAGATAACTCGTCACCTCTTACAGCATGTGTGATGCACTGAAGATTTGTGAAAAGAAAATAATACTTCGTCACCAAAAGAGTGCCCTACTCCAAATGCATGAACACTCATTCATGATCACATCTCAACATCCTGGGGAAGAAGTAATCATATAATGTCCTATCAAACTCTTCCCAAGACTTATCCTGGTGATATCCCGCCTTTGTGACAACATCCCACCATATATTGGTGGAATAATGTAGCATGTATGTAGCGAGTTTCATCATCCTCTATGAAGGCATCTCTAGATGATCAAAGATAGAAAGAGTGGCCTCCAACCAAGAATCTGTAGCCTATGGTCCTCCATCCTTTGAAAAAGTTGGAATATGATACTATTGGAACACCCTGGTCAAGTCATGCACAGTTGGGGAAGGATTTGGGGCTCCCTGGAAATTCTGCATCATCCTCATAAAGCCTTCACGAAACTGTGAATCTGCACCTATGTTTGGTATAACAATTGGTGCCCAAATGGGCATGAAGGATGGACCATATAGTAGTCCATGATCTGTTGTTTTTTTTGTGTCTGTTCATTACCATACACCTGGGATACAACCGAAGGACATCTTGACATCATTACTCTGTAAGTTCAAGTGCACACTACAATACAATTGTATAAAGGACAACAACTTATAAGAGCAATAAAGCAACATGATAAGAAACATCAATTTTATATATTACATGGTTACATGGTGTGTATAAACCCTAAACAACATGTTCCCTTATGATTTTAACATGGTTTGTACCTCTTCCAATCCTAGTCGGGTAACACCCATACACACGATGTGTTCCTCTTGAGACACGACGTGAACTTGAATTATCCATCCTGGCCAGGTTCCTTTACATAGCCAGAACTGCATGGTTCTCTTGTTCGTAACACTACATGGTGTTTTCACCCTAGAAACGAATTATACTAGTTCAGTTCCTTATACTTGTGTCATTGACCATGTGGTTGGATACAAGGTCAAATCTACCTGACATGTACCAGCTATACATTGCATGTAACACAAAAGTTTCATCCACCGGTGTCTTTGGACACACGGCTGGATACATGGTTCTCTACACACGACGTATACAACTTAGACAAGGTGTGTTCTACCAAAAGTTTCCCAACCCCATGTCTTTACTCACATAGTCATTCACATGATCAATTACTACACAGTCAGTACTCCCAGTACCTAGAATTTACATAAGAAATATTGTTTCTTCCATAACAAAAGAATGAATGGAATGTGTTTTTCTAACCACAAGTTGTTTTTTCAGGGTTTAAAAATATCAATCCTCTGAAACTTCTTTGGAACCCTTAAAAACTTATTATTTTTTCCAAGGAATGAAAAATTTTGTCTCGTGAGATCCCATACTCCTACAAATAAACGTTTTTAATCCTTATTCATATCAAAACAAGACAAAATTTATCTAATGTTCAAACACAATCCACCAAATTCTGATCCAAGAGGGACAATAACACATCAGGGTTCAAGGATTGGAATCTATAAAAATGAAGCATTACATATTATAATGACATATAAAAATATTAGGCATTCAATCATAGCATCTATCTCAACAACATGCATATCTATGGAATCATCTATCACAAAAGCATGCAATTAGTAATGCACCCAAAAAGGCATGAAAAGAATACATGACATGTGATATCTTAGATGTTCCTACATGATGCATGAGATATAATAACCTCATATAATTGGGTTGTAACTGAAATATAATCTCTATAATATCAATGATAATAGTACAAAACAATTGAGTCACACAACTGTGAAATCAAATCAACATTAACAATTGAAATACTAGAAAAATAGAAATATTTGAGGTAACATGGGTTTTCCCTGTACACAGGTTAGCTAATCCCAGGCACATGTTATTACCAACTACCAATTCCTTCATATCCCTATCTATATGCTCTAAATTGTTTGAAAAATTAGAAAATAAACTCTTTTCAAACAAAATTCTAACGTCCGAGATCTCTTACTGACCAATGGATCAACAAACCTAGCTGGTAACATGACCTCAAGGGAATTTCCCCAGAGGCTAGAGGATTTCTATTAGGATAGAGGGCCATGGTATTATAATACGGAATATATGACCACTTTGGAAGAGTATACACAGTGGAACAAAAAAATTTTGGTAGTATCGGAAGTAGTAATACCATATAATAGAAGTAAATAGCTTTTGACTGATAGTTTAAACAACTGCATCATATATTAATAAATGATGATGGTCACATATATCTTGGAAAGTATCCAAACAAGTAAAATTTTTTGAAATACAATTACAAAACCCAATTATAGAAAATAGTAATCTCCTACAGCATCGCAAGCCTTAGATTGATCCTGTGCTCTCTAGCTCCAAGAGCAATCAAGTACCTGACGAAGACAAGCTCTTTCCCTTATCTACAACTATAACCATATAGTCTATTTGGGACCAAAAGAATGACCCAAATAGAGTGTGAGATGAATCCCAGTAGTCAACCACCAAATTATCTATGCCTAATAGTCAGTGACTGTATATAGTGGGCAATATGTAGATATGAAGAAATAAACTATGAAGTACTCAAAAGTAATCAATCCTACAATTTTCAATTACATTCATTTTCATTATAAATTATCCAATCTATTAAATAATTTAACCTTGGTATCTAGCCTATTTTCAGTATCACCCTGTATAATAGTAATAACAAGTGTCTAAGAATACCATCTTAACCACCAAGTAAGACTGATTCCAAGCTTCTGTTTTAGCTTGGCATACTCATCACAATTATTCATTTATTCCCAACTAACCCTTTGGGAATTATCTCATGGTCTAACCCCTATGGTTCCAAATATAATGGAGTAAATATAATGCCCTTATAGGTATATTTCATATACAATACCATTGGTCTACATAGAATTATTAATTTATACAGAACCTTTAGGTAGCTATCATGGTCAATACCCCCTGGTCAACATAGTATAAATAATCATAAATGACCTATGGGTTGCTCTCATGGTAAATAACCCCTATGTAAAAATATACACCAAATCGCTCATGGTGCTTTGTAAATAAACAAGTAAACCCTTATAGTTCTCATTGTCTGGGGCTCTCATGGTCCATTGTAAGATCATCGTTCATACAACAGTCATTATAGAATATACATGAAATTATAACTATTACATAGATCAATATTAATCAATGAATAAAACAAGAATCACATATAAGCAATCAAATAAATCCTAAGAAACTAATGTTATAGAAAAAAAATCTTGCCTCATAAGAAACATAGGCCAAACATCCATAAACAGTCAAACTAGAGAAACTTGCCCATGGGTTGTCCCTTAAAGAAGGGTATTCAATCATATGCCTAGTAAAAAACCATAATCAAAAAACAAAAACCATTGAATGTATTAAAAAGGTTCAAAATCCAAAATATGGAATACACCAACATGGGTATTAAACACTTTAAGAATAAATAATCCAAATACAATAGAAAAATCACAAACAACCGACCATGATGTTGTATAATGAACACTCTTCAACATTGTCCATTGAATTGGCCAAGAATGACCTAGGTCTAAAAAAGGTTTAAAACACTCAATGTTGGATATTTGAATTTAGAGGAGAAATCAAGAAGAGAGGTTATAGGGGAAGATAAAACTCCCCGTTGGAAGTCCAACTCACCCAGCGGTGTGTCCATCGGATCATGGATGGATAAATGATAGGGGTTCGAAGTTCTCGTCCATCTCGTCACACTCATATACGAAACAAGGGATTAAGAAGATGGATATATAGATTAGGCATGACCCTAATTATATTAATCCATTAAAAAAGAAAATTTCATGGTGTGTTTATTTAATGTACATGTCTTGAAATAGCTCTTACCAGATCCCACATTAGGCAATCTCTCATGTCCCCTACACTGCCATTTACATAGCTGTTACATGTCGTGTTCTTAAGAGTACAGGACATGTACTTAGAAATCAAAATTTATTCATTTTTCCTAGAAAACAACCCAAAATTAATGTTTCATACCAAAAATGAAGATCTGGGTTCTTATAATTGATTAAAAGTTTGGAGCATTGTGATCTCCTCCAGTAGTTCATGGGGTATATTTCAGTTATTCATCTCATCCAATGTCCATTTATAATAAATTCTTTATGGATTCCATTATTCATTAATTGGAATACCCCAAATATGGATAAATTATTAATTATGAAAGGACATTACTATCAATAATGATGTTTCCAAGAATTTCATTTATCCTTGTGTTATATAAGAACACATTTCTTTGAGGTTGTAATTCCATTTAGTAAATCAAATTTTCAAGATCTATACTTTTCCATTAATTTAAAATATATAATTATAAAAGAATAATCTATGGATTTCTTACAGAAATTTCATATTCAATTTACTCTATTTTAAAGTTGAATATATCTCTACATTAACATATTTAGAAGTATATTATTATTTTTGTTCTGATTATATAGGGATATGGCTAATTTTCTCATTATTCAATCAATATTGTATCATCCTTATTAGATTCTAGTAATCAATATTATAAATACATATGGTTCCTTCCAAACATTGGATATGGTCATTCCAATTTTTTTATAATCTTATATAAAATTCTATTGATGTATCTATTTTATAATTTAGAACTTTCTTTTTCTATGAATGGTACGGTCTAGATTTTATGTTGATGTATCTATTTTAGTATATGAACATCATATTTGATAGCGTGTATGACATGGAACCCCAAACATAAAAAGATATATAACAACTAGATGTGAAATGATATATTTAATATTTTCAATAAATTAAATTTATCATCTAATTTTAAATATACCCAATACTGAATTAGATTTTGTTACATCCAGCAAATATTTTCTTCGATAGCTTGCATTACATGAATAATCAAGTTTTACTGAACAAAATTATATTTTTAATATTATTATTCAATATGAAATTTATCATCTAGCTATTGGAAGGGAGGTTTTGAATTGGATTAAATAAAATATAAATTTTTATTTTTTAAATACAATTATTGGTTATTTTTTTATTATAAACATTTTTAAAATAAAAATAATTTTTACTCTGAAAAAAAAATATTTTCTCAAAATAGAGTTTCATCATGCATGGTGGACATGATTTAAAATCAATTAATAACAATTTTAGAAAATATTTATAGAAAAATAAGTTTCAATATTTAAATCGTTACACCAAAATTATATAGGGGATATCTCCTAGTATTTTTTTTTGACATGTATCATCCTTTGAAACATAGTGAAAATAATGAATTTACATTGAATTTCGCCATTTCAACTAAAAACATTATAATGATAAATTATATATTAATTTATTTTTTCTGACATAATAGTAAAATTTTTCATATATTAATAAAATTTATTTCATTTGAATAATTTCCTTATATAATATTGATATTAAAACACTATATAAATTTGAACATTTTCACTTTAAACCAACACTTTCACACCATGTCTTCATCGTTAATTTTAAATTTAATCATGCCACAACTATAAGTTGAATTCTTTTTTATAGAATCCATATTTTTAAATAGAATTATTTAAATTCACTAATATTGAAATCTTAATTTTTTCCATTATAATCAGTGATAACATTTAAAATTAATGACAACTATGAATGAAAAAAAGATTAGCTAGTGGTTAAACAGAAAATATATTGTGTATGAATGACCAATAACTTGTCTAAACCATTTTATTGAAATATATCGACCATATAAACGATATTATGTATTATTTACCATTATTTGGTCATGGATTCATGGAAAAATAATTGGTTTAATTCACTCTTTCAAAAAATTACAAATGTTTCCCACACCCCACTTGTAAAAGGCTACCATCTCCTATCCATTGTATATCTTCAACCCACTTTGTTTTAAAAAATTAATATTCTATAAAATCCCAATAATTAATCCTCTAATACTATGCCAATTATTTTTTCATAAATACATCATTTTTAGGCTATAGTGAAAAACTAATGATGATACCCAAAGAAGAGGCATTCTTCTTCCTTGAGTGTCTTTTTTTAACTTCTTTTTAAACATAATTTAATTTTTATTATAAAATGGTTATGTAATATTCTAATGATATTACATATTATTATATTTTTTATTTGAAGGGTATGACCAACAACCAAATTCACTTCCATAAAATTTATTATTAAAGCATCATTTGTGAGTACAGAAGACTATCGCCTTGTGAACCAATGTCATTCATTTTTCAATTACCACTGCTAGGGTTGGGTATTATGATAGATGTAAATTTTATATATGGTTTTTAAATCATTATTATACCTATAGATTCATTATATCATATGTAACGTTTTAAAAATAAATTTCATAGTAGACACGATAATGTTGATCATGTGTAAATGAGGACTACCACCTCACGAAGCGATGTCGTTTCTCTTTTGTAAATGATTTACATAAAAATGTGATATGGAATAATATTAATGATTATATGTGAAAAAATTAAATATTTATGATATTATTTACATATTAATAAATCTAGAAATATAATATGTCATTTTATTTTTTTCATTTAAAAATGATAACTTCATTCATGAATGTGTGGACCAGCGCCCTAATGAGGTAATGTGACTCTTTTTTCATCACCATAACACATTAATGATATATGTAATAATACTAAAAGAAATAATATATGATATATGATATTAATATCATTAATTATATTTTAAATTTTACATACATTCTTTCCACATTGATTACTAAAAAATGGAAAACATTACTAATGTGGATGTATGACTTATCGTCCCCATGATCATAACGTACTTAATTTTTCGAGAAAAAAATTCATGATTCATTTTAAAATTATAGTTGATCTAAAAAATGATAATTAAGTAATTATTATTATTCTTGGTATGATATAAATGTATAATATACAAATTAACTAGAGTATTTAGGAAGAAACATGCATTTGAAGATAAAAAATTAACACCCACAACAAAAAAATAATGAAAGATTGTTAAAAAAAAGCTTAATAAGATGTTATAATAGTATAATATATGATATTATAAATAATTATATGGTTTTTTATATGTTAATAAAATTTTTAAACCACTAATCATGAGGTTTAATCATGTTCAAACAAAAGGAATAATAAGGTAATAGATTTCATCTCAATTTCATTCCTTTGAGATGTATTTTAATGTAATGAACCTAATTTCATTATTATATTGTATATACATTCCATTTTAAATTTAAATTGGTAAATAATTTCTTATTAATTGTATCATAAGATTAAAATTTAATTATTTCATATAAATATATTTGTACTTAATGTTACCAAGTGGTAAATAAATTACATAATTGAATTCCTATTCATTGGGTTATATTACTTCTTTGTTGTCATTGATATTTAATGATTATGTGAATAATAACATTTAACAATATATTTCATCAAATCAACTTGTTTTATAGTTATTTATATTTCACACACATAATTGATTCATTTCTAAATTCTCACTATAACGTTCTTATCATTTTAAGGGTTTATTTCACAATATTAATTTAATCGATATTTTTTATTCATTAATTTCCATTAAATAAAAATTAAATAATAATTGATTAATAAACCCATAAATATTATTCTCATATGGTTATTCAGTAACTTTTTCATTTGATAATATCTTTATTTCAGTTGTTGATATTTAAAATTATTAAAGAAATGCCTTAATAAAATGCGACATCTTTTCCCATATTTTTCAAAAATATGTTTTCTTATAAAACAATGTATTATAAATATTTTATCCAAGTTTATTTCTTTAAAATTTAAAAAAGATTTATTAAAATATTATTTTACCAATTATATATTTTTACAAAAAAATATAAAAATAATCTTCTTGTCTATTTCTGAACAAGGCACTTTTTTGTCCTTTTTACCATGACCGGGGAATGTTATTATAACTTGTATAGTATTACCCTCGAACATGACCATAATTTATCTAAAGTTCCTTTTCATTCTCCAAAGTATATTTTAAAATTAGTTATTTTTAAATATTTATATTCAAATAAATGAATATTAAAAAAACTAAAACGAAAAGAATATTTTCCTAAAGAACAATTTTAAAGATATTTTTATGGTATTTCAATTTCAATGTCCAAAACACTTATTTAACATATAATAAAATGGGGATATGTTTTATTGATTCCATCCTTATTATTCCTCGGGATGTTTCATTATCATTTTCACTAAATAATGTTCATACATTTAATACATTGATTTTAATTTCGTATTCAATAACCTTCCCTTAAAATGTTCACATTCCTAAGTCCATTGGACCTAAAATTTTTATTAAATATCCAAATTAATTATCATGGATAAGTTTATTGCTTAAAATTTATATCATATCTATATATGGTGTGCTAAATTTAAATTAATTTTATATATGTGTAAATATTAATACATCTACATTCTTTAATCAATAGGTATATTTGATAAGGCTTGTTGTTTGTGAATTAAATCGATTATTCTATATATGACGACTAATTTGGATATGTATCACATGAAAGGTGATTGGTTATATATATCCCCTTAGTGCATCTATAATCTCATGGGATGAATCATTTACTTAGAATTAGATAACTAGATTTTTACCTAGAATATTATACACTATTTTGTAAAATGTATTCATGGTATAGATACCATGTACCTGGGAAAAATGGTATCCAATAATTAAACATTTTCTTCATTCAGTATTTAGTTATTTTAGTACATTATATTTTCATATTGACATTATCTTTGTATGTATTTCATTTTCAGTTATTTGAATGGAATACTTTTCAGTAATTTTTCTTTGTCATAAAGATTAGTCGTTATACAATTAAGATATACATACTATTGATTAAATTTCATGTGTTTTATGTTATTTACTATTCCATATTATTTTCCACTTCCTTATTAAACTATTGATTACATAAAATGGGGGTGAAGTGATTTTACCTGACATATTTATTATTCTCTTTGATTTATTATGGATTTTACTATATTTAACCATTAAATAGAATTTATGATCACCCATATTTGTATTCATCTCACCCAGATTCCATGATTTTGTCTATGATTAATAAGAAATAATATTAAAAAGGGGGATAAATTTATTCTCAAAAAAATATGTTTTCATTTATGTATTCATATGTTATGTAAGACTAATTTTTGTATCTAGTTTACCAATACTACTAAACTGAACGGTCCTTTGGGATATGATACTATTTCTCTTACTCTAATGTAATGGTAGTAGGAATCAGCTTGGCGCTCTTGAGTTTGGGGTTATTACACATATTTTCTCAAGGAATCCATCATTATTATTTCTAAAAAGTGAGTTCCTTTTTTATTTATAATAGATCTTGGTATTCCAATCCTACAAAATATGTTAATCAAATCAAAATATCATGAAAATTTATCATCACTAGTTTTTTTGGAATTTGATTCCATCCATTTTTATGAATAATCTATATCATGAATAATAATCGTTTATTATAAGTAATGATAATGGATACAATAAATTATATTCCATATACACCAAAAATTTAACAAATAATCAGAGTTTTTATGGAATTTCTTGTTTCTATAAAATATTTTGATAAAATTAGTATTTCTATTTTTTTTACAAATTTCATATACAAATTTAAATAATGGGGTATAATAAATTCAAGATTCCAATATTTCTTTTTAGTTTGTTATAGTGTAAAGTGAACTCTACGAGTTTTCATGTCATTGAATTAAAAACGACTCATAAGGTAACTTATGGTAAAACATATTCTTATTTCTTGATCCATTCAAAATTTTAAATATGTATGATTCTTCATAATGTAATATCAATATTGAGAATCATTTTTTGAATTCAGTGGAAATATTTGTGAAATGGTACTTAGTATCTAACCAAATAATTTATTATATTTGTATACATATGTACATATTCTTGAACTGATGATAATTAATCTACTTTTAGGTGCCAATTTAGTGGGTTCTATTCAGGAATTTCTCTTTCAGCTATGTTGGATAATTTTATCATTTGATCATATACCTAATTTTTAAATTCATTCTTATCCTCACAATTTATTTTGAACTATTTTAATATTACTATCCAACTATTTATCCTTTTTCAACTTTTAATTTCATTAATAGTTATCTATGTGATGTATGTAAAAAAAACTCACATTAGTACCAATAAAATATGATTGTAATTTTTCTAACTAAAAATAATTTGTAAGAAACTACTTTAAAAAGGTGATATAGTTGATTTGAAAAACATATAGTGTCTATAATAAATATACTATAACTAATTCACTAACTTTAACTCCTTTTGAAACAATTACTCCCATATATTGGTTTCAAGAATTAAGGAGTAACTCAATGTGCATTTGGGTGGTTGCATCACTAGAGGGGTGATAGAAATTATCTTAAAATTATCAAAAAATTCCCAAAATTAATCAAAATAAGAAAAATCAGTATATTTCATGATTAAATAGGATATTTAATTACTAAACTCACTATCTTCCATGATAAACCTGTAATAAAATAGTTCATTCCAATGTGTTGAGTCAATAATGTTTCCTTATTCCTTTTCCATTCCTTCATGTTTGGGGATATTGTTGTGACAATAAGGTTTCCTTATGACTTTACCATTCCTTCATGTTTTGAAAATCACAATCACCTTATCTTAAGGAAAATTTCATTTTACCCATTGTTTTTCTTTCATAACGAAATTTTCCTTCCCCATGGAAATTTATCCTTACCATATTTTTCATTGGCCATTTTGTCTAAATATAAAATTCAGT
Source organism: Viscum album (assembly GCA_963277665.1). Lineage (NCBI taxonomy): Eukaryota > Viridiplantae > Streptophyta > Magnoliopsida > Santalales > Viscaceae > Viscum > Viscum album. The sequence goes on along the minus strand of OY728138.1, from coordinate 1,020,613,890 downwards.
TTCTTATCCAAAACCTCTGAATCATAATTACACTTAGATATAAAGCATTCTATTTTCAGGACACAAATTCATGATCTGAGTTCTCTGAATCCAGACTCTAAACTCTTCCATGTTTGGACTCCGAGTTCTCGGAATTCATACTCCGAACTCTTATGAGTTCTGACTCCAATTTCTCTGAATTCAGACTCTGCACTCTTCTAAGTTATGACTTTGAGTTCTCTGAATTCAGACTTTGAACTCCTCTGAGTTCTGACTCATAGTTCTTTTAATTCAGACTTTGAACTCATCTGAGTTATGACTCCGAGTTCTTTGAATTCAGACACTGAACTCTTCTGAGTTCTGACTCTGAGTTCTCTGAATTCAAACTCTGAACTCTTCTAAGTTCTAAATATGTGTTCTTTGAATTTAGACACTAAACTTTTATGATTTCAGGTTTTGAGTTTTTTTAATTAAGACTCCTAACTCCTTTGAGTTCTGGTTTAAAATTCTTATGAATTCAGAATTTGAATTTCCTTAGAAATTCATACCCTAGATTCTATAGAATTCTAACTTCGAAATATTCTGATAAACAAAATCCAAATATCCATGTATTATAGACTCGAAAATGTTTTTGGGTAGACTCCAAACATTAATTTTTTCTTACACTCCAAAAAATGAATTTGATCAAGAAATCAGATTTTTTATGACACTTTCTTTGGTTATAAAATGATGTAATGCATTTAGCTGCTATCTAACCATTTTTCAGTGACATGTGTATAGGTCCCTATAAAATTCAAGGAAAAATATTACTGTTAGAGGCAGGATCCGACCGTTGGAGTTGTGCATATAAATTGGAGCACATTTGAAAGAGCTCACAACAAGTTCATCAATATTGATATTACATGTTGTTGAAGTGATTTATAGAGAGATATACATTCATGATTTTTGAGTACTAAACACCTTGTTGAGAATTTCTTCGTACAACTCCGAATTTTGCTAAGTACATTTGATGGCTTCTGGGGATAAGAAGACAGAAGTGCTGACTACCTTTAAGTTGAGGGCTTGCTAGGATTGAAACACAGAATCTGATTTCTGTATTGAGGGCTTACCCCATTGTGGGTAAGACAAAGTTTCTTGAAATTATAAATCAATGTATCTTTATATATGATTTTTGGATACCATTCTCATTGGGTTAAAAGACTTACTACTTGTTACTTTTTTGTTACATGTTTTCCACTATATTTTGATTTTTGTGGAAATTATAACTATCTTATACTACCTTATACATGTATACTCTGTTTTTATAAGATTATATATGGTTTAAAGTAGAATCTTTATCATTGTAAACTTTTGTTAGGATTCTTTTCCAGAACAACTTTTCAATAATTTCATTCTCGGAATCATATTTCCAGAATCAAGAAAGTGTGTAGAACTAGTGGTTTTTTGAATTACTTTGTTCAACCTTCTTAAGCATCTTCATCTTTATAAGTTCCAATGAATTTTTTTAAGTATAAAATTCACCCCCCCCCCTCTTTTATAATGAGATTCATTAGATACAACATAGAGTATCACCATTCATTATTTAAATCCTAAATTTGGTATCAGAGGATCGGTTCAATCTGAATTAATATCCCGATTAGATTCAGATGAGAATTCATATACTTCTTTATTTTAGAAATTAGATATTTAGACTCACAATTCCAGATTCATATATTTTTGAGATACTCTTGTTCTATATTTTCCTTGCATAAGATATTTTAATCTTTGTTTGAAAACATTTATTACTTACAAGTTTGTGTGGAAATATTTTCATTAAGATGACAGGAATCAATGTTCGTTACATAGACAACATAAATAATACAAGACCACCTTTTTTATGGGAATTATTACAAATATTGGAGAGATCGTATGAAGAAATTAATTATCAACACTAGAGTAGACAATTTTTACATGCATACTGGAGGATATAAAATCCCTGGCAAGGAAGTTAGTACTTTCACCAACCAAGAAAAGAATGTATATCAACTGAATTATAAGGTACGCAATACATTGATTTTTTCTATGTCTAGAAATATATATATCTAAATTTCATCTTGGGAAGAAGAAAATTGTATATGGAAGAAGCTCGAAGTTATCCACACTGGAACATCCAATGTTGTTGAAACTAGAAGAGCCATGATCAGAGCTGAATATCATGGTTTTTTATTTCTTTATGGAGAATCCATATGTATGGTGCAATAGAGATTCATGAATATTGTTAATAGTTTACAATCTATGTGTGAGAAATTATTAGATGATGAAGCTCTTGTGGAAAAAAATCATAGACATCGTTACCAATGAGTGGGAAACCAAGGGAACTGCGACTGATGAGAATAGAAAGGTTACTCAGATTTCTCTTGATGGAATTTTTGGAACTCTTATTCAATATGAGACTAGAATGAAGAGAGATGCTGAAAACATTAAGAAGAAGAATTGAAATGGAATTTTTTCTTTTAATACAAATTTAAATCATATGAAACCCAAGACTCCTAAGATAGTAACTAGATCAAAATTTAAGAAGGTTTCTTTTCAATTCGAATCTAGTGGAAGTGAATCTTCAAGAAATGAGTTATCCAATCTTTCTCGAATGATGAACTTGTTTTTTGGACATAAGAACATTCAATGCAGATACAATAAAAAATAAAGGAAAGATAAGAATTATTTAGAAGTCACATGTTATGAATTCAAAATATATGGACATATATGACCATATTGTCTTAGGCTTAAGAGAAAGGAAAGAAAGGAAAAGAATTCTGAAATAAATATAAATATGTATTAAAAAGATAAAGCTAATAATGTATTGAAATCTAATGACACCTAGAGTCCCAGTGGTGGGCACTCTTCTGAGGATTCATCAGATTACGAATCTTCTGGACAGAAGAATATTGGTCTAATAGACAGACTGCCTATTGAAAATAACTATCTCATGGCTAAGGCGCACAAATCTGAATCTATGACCATTAAATCTCTAAATGATAATTATAGTATGGATAAATTTTATAACACTTATGATGAAGAATATTCTTCTGATGAAGATAACACTTTACCTACCTCTGAAGAAGTTTCCAGGTTTTCTATGCTTCTTGAGAATGGGAATTCAAAACTCAAGAAAAAGCTTGATAAAGAAAATTCTAGGAATACTATTTTTATGAAGGAAATAATAGATCTTTCTAATGATCATGATAAGAAAACCCATGATTTTGAAATTATTTCAAAAAATATTGAGGAATTAAATTCTAATAAGGATAAACATTCTAAGGATCTAGAAAAAATAATTTCTAAGAAAATTTTTTTTGAGCCAAACTCTAGTTTTAACGCTAATGTTTTGGATGATAAGAATTTAGTTATTAGACAGAAGTCAGAAATATTTTCCTTGAATAAGTGTTTCTAAAACATTACCTTAGGTAAGGAATAATTTGATAAGATGTATTCTCAAATCCAACCTCTATGGAATAATTCTTCATTTGGTTATACTAGTTCTAAACCAATTTTTAGAAAAAATTATTTTGTTCCCCAATGTGATCCATTCTGCACTAAGTTTCAATGTGGTGGAGATTGGGTAAAAATTTGTTCATTAAACAAAACCCTTTCATTAGGATTTATTAAATTCTATTTTTCAATGAAAATGTGGATTCCAAGAATTTTTCTTTCTAAATTTTCAAGATCCAAGAAAGTTTAGGTTCCGAAAGTCTAACATTATTATTTTTTGGAAATTATAGAATGTACCAACAGAAATACATGGTTCATGGATAGTGGATGTTCTCGGCACATGAAAAGTGACAAAAAATCTTTGAAAAGATTATCAAGATGAAAGGAAGAAAAGTAACTTTTGGAGATAATGCTAAGGGAGGGATTATTAGTATAGGTAACATCGTTATTCTTGGAAAATCATTGATTTAAAATGTTTTATCTGATAAAGGACTTAAGCACAAACTCATTAGAATAATTCAATTATGTGATGAAGTTTACCTTGTTAATTTTAGGAATAATATGTGCTTAGTACACAATTCCAAGGAAGAGTTCATTCTTTCTGCTAATAGGGTAGAAAATGTTTATACACTAAACATATAAGACCTTAAAAGCCAAGACATACCTTGACTTAGTGAAATGGAAGATCATTATTGGTTGTGGCATAGAAGGTTAGGAAATTGTAACTATAGGAACCTATGCAAACTCACTAATAAAAGACTAGTTGATGACCTACCAGAGATTATATTTGATTATTCAAAAGATTGTGATCCTTTTCAATATGGAAAGAAACAAAAATCATGTTTTAAATTAGACTGTGAATTCTCAACCACTGATGCATTATAGTTATATAATATGGCTCATTTCGGTCCAACACAAACTAGAATCATTAGAGTGAAATATTATATATTTGTCTTAGTTGATGATTTCACTAGATTTAAGTGGGTCTATTTTCTAGAAAATAAATATGAAGATTTTTATTATTTCAAAAGTTTTGGAGCCAAAGTTAAAAATGAAAAAACCCTTCCTTTGAAAACTTTTCATAGTGATCGTGGTGGAGCATTCAAAAATTCTGATTTTAAAACTTTTTTTAATTGAAAAGGCATTAATCATAACTTCTCAGCACCCAGAACACCTCAACAGAATGGTGTTATTGAAAGAAGAAACAGAATTCTTCAAGAGATAACAAGAACCATGTTTAGTGAATATTCTATAGTAAAAAAATTTTGAGCTGAATCTGTAAGTACCGCTTATTTTACTATAAATCGAGATTTAATTAGACATTTTATTAATAAAACTATTTATGAGTTAGGGAATGGTAGAAAACCTAGACAATCTTACTTTAAGTTATTTGGTTGAAAGGTATTAATTTTTAATACTAAATATAATTTACAAAAAATCCCATCAAAATCTAATGAAGGAATTTTTTTAGGCTACTCCACAACTTCTAAGGCTTATAGAATTTTCAATAAAAACCCTTGTACTGTTGATGAAACAGTACATATAAAATTTGATGAAACTGGCCCTTTTTTTCTAAACACCTCAACCTACATATTTATATGTGTTTTCAAAAACTAATTATCAACCCTTGTTAGAAGGTCCTTCTGATAAGGAAAATGTCCAAGAAGATGTTTCTGAATTATTTAGCCTAGATGCCTTTCTACCCTATATTAATGAACAAGTTTTACAAAACCCAAATCAGTTGTTTCTAAAGAATCATCCTAGTGATAGTATCATTGTTGATGTGAATAAACTTGTAAGGACTATAAGTTACTTAAGTAATGAAATTGAACGTCTATCATTCCATTCCCAATTAAAACCAAGATAATCTGATAATGATTTAGGTGATGATGATTGGATAAAATCTATGCAAGATTAAGTAAATGAATTCGAAAGGAATAATATCTGGGTCTTGGTTAAAAAACCTAATGAAAATTATGTTATTAGAGTAAAATGGGTCTTTGGAAATAAGTGTGATGAAAATGGAATCATATAAAGAAATAATGCTAGAATGGTTGCTAAAGGCTATAATAAACAAGACGTCATAGACTATAATTAAACCTATGATCCAGTATCTATACTTGAATCTATTCGTATTCTACTTTTCTTTGCATCATTCTTCAACTTCAAGATTTTTCAAATTAATGTGAAATGTTCTTTCCAAAAACAATTTGTACAAGAGGATGTTTTTGTTGAACATATTCCTGGTTTTGAAGATAAAAAACTTCTTGAACATGTTTATAAACTTACCGATTCTTTTTATGGACTTAAGCAAGCCCCTCGATATTAATATGATAGGATTACATGATTTTTTCTTCAAAATAATTATGTTAAGGGATATGTATATCCAACCCTTTTTATAAAGAAAAATAATAAAAATATTTTGATTGTTCAAATTCATGTTCATGATATTATATTTTGTTCAACATATCTTTCTTTAATTGATTCCTTTTTGAATCTTATGAAATCTAAGTTCAACATGAGTATGATGGTTGAGTTAACATTTTTCCTTGGTTTCAAATTTCTCAAAAACCTAAAGGAATCTATATATCTCAACATAAGTATATTAAATATCTTCTTAAAAAGTATGTATATGACAACACTAGGAGTATAAGTACTCTCATTGTTACCTCAAATTCACTTGATCATGATGAAGCTGGGAAACCAGCGGATCAAACATATTTTAGAGGTATGAGAGGAAGTATACTTTAATTGACCGATATTCATCCAGAAATAATGTTTTTGGTATGCTTATGTGGAATATATCAATACAATCCTAAGGAATATAATTTAAATGCAGCGAAAAGAATTTTCCACTACTTAAATGGAACCATGGATCTTTGACTCTTTTAGACTTTGGTAAATGTTTTTATTTTAAAGAGTTTTTCAGATACTGACTTTGGTTGGTGCATAATAGATGGAAAAAGTAAATCTAGAACATTTCATTTCTTATGAGATTCATTACTTTCATGTTCATGCATGAATTAATGCTCAGTAGCACTTTCCAATGCTGAAGTCGAATATCTTGTAGCTGGAAGTTGTTGTGCTCAAAGGTTGTGGATGCAACACACACTCACATTCTATGGTATAAGCTTTACCAAAACACAAATTTTTGTGATAATACTAGTTCCATTTCACTTAGAAATAACAACTCACATCACTCTCATGAAAAACACATAGAAATTAGGCACCACTTTATTAGGAATCACACACAAAAAGCGGATATAATTCTTCAATAGATCGGAACAAAAGATTAACTTGCTAATATTTTCACAAAACCTTTACCCTCCGATAGATATTAATACATTAAACAGAATTTATTAATGATTACCAAAAGGTAATATTCCTTGTTAACATTCTGTTGAAACCAATATCTTTATAGTAATAAACTCATTTTCATAGGGGGAGTACATTTTTTTGTTAGTTACATCAAAATATTTCACAATGGAAATTTTTGTAGTCATATTTTTAAAATCATTCGTAATTGAAATATTTGTAGTCTGAAATTTTTTGGTAGTCTTAAAATTTTTATAATAAAGATTTTTTTACTTAAAATTTTCTTAATGGAGATTTTTGTTTTTAAATTTTTTTCTTTAACAAAATTTTGGTAATCTAAAATTCTTCAAGAAAGTTTTTCCTCAATTCGAATAATATTTATAGAAATCTGAAAGGTATGTTTTATTTACTGAGTTTTCATAATCATCCTTTACTTTCTAGTACTTTATTTGGTTTTTAATTTTTTTGGATTCTCTTTTCCATAAATCGTAATGTTTTTATTAAAAAAACACAAAATATCAGATTCACGATTTCCTTGTGGCTATCATATCAATCATTAGATCTGAACAGAAGTATTTTCAGACATTGGATTGATTTTGGAATATGAAATTTCACATAAAATGCCTATATAAAGGACCCCCCAATGGTTTTCCCACATTAAATCTCAAGATCTCGCATGATAATGTTCTGCCCTTCTATAAAACCTCAATCCAGTTTTTCAAGGGTTTCTCATTTCTGAATTTCTATAGAATAATACTCTCAAAATGATATGTCTATTGTCATGCCAATCGTGGAGTGGTAGGTCTATAGAGAATGATTGGTGCAATTGAACTTCTTCGCTAAGTATGATTCGATCGTCTCAAATAACATTAAGCTGAATGGATGGGAGAGTGTTTGTGTATCGAAGACAGTGGCTCAAGATTTAGTATATCCAGACATGCAAGTTGAATTATATGATTTAGTCAGTTACTTTAAGGATGAAGGAAGAAGTAAGTTTTCCTTCAAGAGATATGTAAAGACTTATTCTCATTCATATACTAAGGCAACTAGTTGAGTTGGTATTTCATATGAAGGGGAAGCTGAGTTCTGTTCTCATAAGTTTCTAGATGTCAAAGGAAGATTTATTAAGTAGAAGGCTATGGCATGTCTGGGTCTCTCTGATGTAAAGACTCCAAATAATTCCCACTTGTCTACACATTATTGAATTATCGAATTATGGGTTCAAGGATTCATGATTCTGAGAAAAGGGGAAAATGACACATTGAATAAAAGTGACATGTATATCTTGGATTTCTAGTTGAACTAAAGGCAGATCAATCTAGTTAAGAATATTCTCATTACGACTGAGAATATTAATAATGAAAACTTGGAGGCTCAGATAATCATGTATCCAACCATTCGTTCTATGTTAATTTTTTGGTGCAAAGAATATTTTAAAATTACTTGCATATCAAAGCCAAGGAATAGAAAAGTAATGATACACAGTGTTGATACTCTAGAAATGATGAACACAGATTTTTCTATAGACTTCAGAGAATTTTATGACATACCAGGGGATGCATCCGAAGCTGTTCCCAAAAAAAAGTGGTTGATCCTTCCAGAAACGGAGGAAGGAAGATGATGTTTAAAGAAGTAGTAGTGGAAGTAAAAACTACAGAGAACACGAAAATCCAATCCACACCTCCAAAACTTTGGAAAAAAATCATATCTGGATGAGGGTGTTGCTATGTGGAGAGATGATAAGAAGAACATGAAAGAAAAGGAGCCTAAGTTTGGACTAGACCCTTCTGAAGAAACATCTATGATGGAGAATATGGCTGAGTATCTGGAAAGGGAAGAGAAAGAAAATAAATTAATGAAGAATATGAATGAAGTATAGAATGTGAAATCTATTCTGAGGGATACTGAGAAGGAATCTGAAAATATTCTGGTTTGAGAATCCATTATGGTAAAAGCATTACCTGAAACTCCCGGGAAGAAATTTGTGACTACGGAAAAATTCAAAGAAAAAGAAGTTGAAAAAATAGTGGAATAAGAAAAAGATGAATAAGGTAGTGGAGATTTTCAAGATTTGATTAAGCAAGTGGAAGTTTTCCATGAGAAAGAAATCCCATCTGAGAAGCTCTCTATTCTAACTTCTGAAGAAAAATCTTCAAATATGTATACACGTGGGAAATATGAGAAACGAGAGGTTAAAAAGGACGAAGATGAATAAGATCTATGAGGAAGAAAATTCAAATCATGACTTCATTCACCCTGAGGATACTGAGGTAAGAGATTAAAAAGAACAGATATATGGAGATAAAATTGTTCAACTTTCTGACAGTGAACATGAATCTCCAGATTAGGAAGTCATTCCGAGAACCGATAAGGGAAAATAGGTAGTTATTGATACACCCGGTAAAGCCGTTGTGAAGAAGAAAGAAGCTACCGGATATTCATAGAAGAAAATTTTTGAGGTAGAAAAAAATCCCTCAACATGTAATGTTTCAGATTCAGAATCATCATCCCTTGCACATGATTCCATTGTTCAGTCATGGAAGAAGCTTGTTGTGACCATTCCGATTTTTCCAAACATTGACTTGAGATGTCAGATGCTTCAACAAACCTTGAACAAGAAATCTGAATCAGTATCCATGGTTATGGATAGGTGTTTAATTCTTAAGGTATATTTAAAGTATTTATTCATTAACTACGATGCCCAAAAAGGTATTCTATAAAATGGTTAGCTGCTCAAAGAAGAAAGTTGAAGATATGAGAGATCTTGATGCGTTCCAAAATAGCATCAAGGAGGTATTTGACATTAAAGATGGTAAAATCAACGATCTCACCCATAGTTTTGAAGAAAATCTGACTCTGTAACAGAATTCACAGAGTCAAGAAGTGAATGATTTGAATAGAAAACTGTATTCAGTAGCTCAGAACTGTACTAGAGAATGAGATCTTTGGATTGAGATAGAATAAAATATTTTCAAGTAGGAAGAAGTCCTAAAGACTCAGGCAGAGGCTATAAAGGCACATGATGATAGAATTAGAGCTTTAGAGAAGAAATCTAAGGATCAGGATTAGATTCTTAAGCAAGAAGAGGAAGACCTAATGGAGCATAAGATGCTCAAAACAGTAGTTAAGAAGATGATGCCCATGGAAAATGAAGGATAACATTGTTTAAATCCAATATTTTGTTAAATTTTACTTCATGAAAATAATTTCCAATCCTAATGAAATGTTTGGTTACTTGTCTCTTGGTTATTTAGTACTAATATTTCTAGTACCATATTATCTTATAAATTCCCTGTATCTCTTTCTGAAAATCACAAAATTGATGAAAGGAAAAATATTTCTAAGAAAAGAAGAAATTTTCCTACGTAAGGGGGAGTGTTCAACTAAGGGGGAGTTTTCATTACAATGATTTCCATATTCAAGATAATGGAAAATATCATTCCAGAAATATAGAATACAATCCTTAATGTTTGAAAGCCTAAGGGGGAGTTATTTGTATTCATCCTTTCCCATGAGTGTTAAGGGAGATATGTTTTGTATTTCTAATTTCTTATACTCTTTTTCATATGGATGTTTGAGATTTCCAAAAACAGGGAGATTGTTGAGTCAATAAGGTTTCCTTATGAATTTTCCATTCCTTCATGTTTGGGTAGATTGTTGAGTCAAAAATCTTTTCCTTATGAATTTACCATTCCTTCATGTTATGAAAATCACAAACACCTTATCTTAAGGAAAATTTCATTTTACCCTATGTTTTTATTTCATAAGTAAATTTCCCTTCCCAAAAAAAAATTTATCCTTACCGTGTATTTCATTGTTCATTTTTTCTAAATATAAAATTATGTTTCTTATCAAAAACCTTGGAATCATATATATATATATAGAAGATATAATTCAATCTATTTTCAGGATATGAATTCATGTTCCTAGTACTCTGAATTCAGACTCCGAACTACTCTGAGTTCTCCGAATTCAGACTCTAAACACTTCAAAGTTCTGACTCTGAGTTCTTAAAATTCAGACTTTGAGCTCTTTTGAGTTCTAACTCTGATTTCTCTAAATTCAAACTCCGAACTATTTTGGTTTCTAACTCTAAGTTCTCTGAATTCAGACTCCGAACCCTTCGGAGTTCTGAATCCAAGTTCTCTGAATTCAGACTCCGAACTCTTCTGAGTTCCGACTCCGAGACTTGGAATTAAGACTCTAAACTCTTCTAAGTTTTGACTCCATGTTCTCTAAATTTAGACTCTGAACACATCTGATTTCAGACACCATGTTCTCTGAATTTAGACACTGAACATTTATGAGTTCTGATTCCGAGTTTTCTGAATTCAGTCTCCCAACTCTTATGAATTCGGGTTTCGAATTCTAATTAATTCAGAATTCGAATTTCCTTAAAAATTCAGACTCTGAATTCAATTGAATTGTAACTCCAAATTCTTCTAATATACATAATCTGAATATCCATGTATTATATACTCTGAATAGTTTTTGGGTAGACTTCAAACTTTTATTTTTTCTTACACTCAGAAAAATGTATTTGTCCAACCAATCATATTTTTTCTTACACATTCATTGGTTATAAAACGATGGCGTGCATTTAGTTAATAACTATCCTTTTTTTGAGTGACACATGTACAGGTCCCTCTGAAATTCAAGGAAAAATATGACCGTTGGAAGAGGGAGACAACCATTGTAGTTTTGCCTATAAATTGGAGCTCATTTGAAAGAGCTCACAACAAATTGAACAATCTGGAGATTACATGCTATTGAAGTGATTTCTAGAGATAAAGACTTACCTGCTATATGTGTACTGAATGCCTTGTTCAGAATTGCTTCAGGTGAATCTGTATGTTTCTGAATAAATTTGAGGTTTTCCAGGGAATGAAAGACAGCGGTGTCGACTACATTAAATAACGAGGACTTCCTTGATGTGAAAGATAGATGTTCCGACTACATTAATGTTGAGGGCTTTCGGGGATAGCAAGATGGACTCTGATCTTTGTATCAAGGGCCTACCCTGGTGTGGGTAAGATAGACTTTCTTAAATTTATAAATCAAGGGACATTTATCCAAGGTTGTTGGATACCCTTCTCATTGGGTTAAAAAGTTTACCACTTGTTACTTGTTTGTTTCAAGTTTTCCGCTGCATTTTGATTGTTGAAGAAAGTATAACTCCTTTATACTTACTTATACTTGTATATTATGTTAGTAAGATTCTATATGTTTTAAGGTAGAATCTTTATCTTTGTAAACTTTTGTTATGTTTCTTTTCAGAAACCAATTTTTTAGAATTTCATTCGTGGAATCATATTTCCGGAATCAAGCATGTGTGTAGAACTATAGGTTTTGTGAATTAATTTGTTTAACCTCATTAAACTTCTTCATCGTTGAAAGTTACAAATAATTTTCAAAGTTTAAAATTAACCCCCCCCCCCCCCCAATTATATATTGAGCATCATTAGATACTACATAGAGTATCTTCATTCATTATTTTCATCCTAGACAAAGAAATGGTCGAATAATATTCACACAAGTTTGTTATGAAAAGAAATTATAACCTAAATTATTGAATTTTATAACTCATTGCATTTTCTATAGAATATGTTCCATATAATTATTCCCCATTCCACCATTAATTTACATTTCTCATTATATTAAAAAATATATTTTTGGATGCACATCCCCAAAATATTTTATAGATATCATAATAAATTATTAAAACGATTATCAAAAATAGAGAAATCACTAACAAACACCTTTATAAAATTATTAATGTGGTTTATAAATATACTTAAATTCATCAATGAAATGTAGTTGATGCATTAAATCAAACTAATAGGGTCCTCTTCAAAAATGGATCAATATGGGCTTGTCAAGGATATCTTCTATTGGACCTCAAAGGAAAAACACCGCCATAAAATGTCCTAAAATATCTTTAAAATGTAGTAATGTTTTCTCTAAAAATTGTTACATTATATAAAAAATGTATGGGATGATGGTAATATTTTATGGTGATTTGGGTCATCTTTTCTTAAAATATATTAATACATTATATATTCATTAATTGTTCCAAAGGATCATTTCATTTTAGTTTTTTTTTACAAAATTATATCCTAATTTATTAGGAACTACTTAGATTAAGCTATCATGTTTTGATTTAGTAGTTGGATAAATGTTTTCTTCTTTTAATAAAATATGAATATCAATATTAATACCTTTATTATTGTCGTTTATATACTTATTTAGGTCTATCTAACCTATATAAAGCATATATTAATTGAAATTCTAAATGATAAGAGTGTTGGATTTATGAGACTAATATCAAATAATGTACACCCTTTTCTTTCAAACCATCTTTCAAAATCCCAAGAAATTGATTTTATATTGATACCAAAAAATTATTTGATATGATAAACTGTATTTTCTATCCTTAATTGGGAAAAAATTATTCAAATCACTTGTAAAATTGTTTAGTTCTACATTCAAGGTTTTTATAAAGATGGAATAAAATTTTGGCTTCTGGTTTCCATTAATTTAATTTTAAACACAAAATATGACTTTTTATAAGATTAATTATTGAATAAACCAAATCCCACAAATTTATCAAAAGTTACCACATATCCAAATATCAGTATATAGTATTTAAAAAATTATTTCTTTATATTTTATGGAATTTTCAATCATTATGTGTTCTTAAAAGATCAAGAAATCATGAAACATAGCCAGATATCATATAGGTTCAAAATCATCAAAGTGGTAATGACTACGAAGTGATTGTTCATTGTAAGGTTTCATCATAGAATAACAGATATTTTTTTCAATTTTATTTTATCCATAATACATGATGATTTTTTCAACATGGAAATTAATGATTGTCTCATCTATATTCATGAAAGGTCTCCCTAGAATGATATGTAAGTGATATTAGATATGGAATTCCTCCATGTTCAATATGTAGATGTTTTTTATGATGAAAAAATATTAGAAACTAATGAACTAATCCTCCAATATTCTAGATGGAAATATAGTGGATTGGTTTCAGATTTATATTACTACTTATATGGGAATAAAGTAACTTATATACTAATTCAAAAAATATGGGGACTATAATTATTGATGTACCAATATCAAATAAATGATATTAAAATGTTCTACAAATAATGGTGTATGAGATAAATAATTTCTCTAAATCTTAATCTATTATCGGTGATTGTGGTTTCATTTGGGCTGATACACTTCTTTTTGAATTATTTTATTCATTCCCATAATGTTTCTGTTAGGGGTAAATATTCCATTTGGAATTTAACATTTTTTAATTATATCTATGTGTATCAAGAAGTAGAATAATAACCTAAAATTAATTATATTTTTAAATAATTTCTATTTGGAGATTAGTTTTGTAGATATTTTTGAATTGATTTCTGTGGTATGGGCATGGAATTTGAAGATATTTCTTCTCCCATTACTGTATTTTTAATTGTCTCTTAGGTATATTATTTATTTAGAAATAACTTCTTACGTAATCCTCCTATTATTATCTCTCTTTTTACTACTTTTTTGGTACTTTAGAAACATGTTTCTCTCAACATTTTTAACATTCTATATATACTATTCATCAATGACTATTTGTTCTTCTTCATGTTTATAACCATCAACTAGTGTTTACACTATTCAATTTTTTATGTCAAATATCTATTGTTGTCTTAAAGTGAGAAACCTTGAAAAATATTTTTTTTATCATAATCGCATTTTCCTTCATTTAGGGATTGATTTGGTGGATGAGTTTCCTCGGTCTTTGAAGGAAATACATCATACATTTGAGTAAATTCGTCAAATCCCCCAATTTTTACATCATTTTTTCTACACCTTGTTCTTGATCCTACAATATGAGGGGTTTTAAACTAGTATATAGCCACTCATAGTGTCTATTTTTTAAATAAAAATCGATTAATATTATGTTTTCTAATAGTGAAATATTTAGTATTTTTGTAAGGGTTGAGGATTCTTGTACGGTCAGAATTATTATTTGAATGAGGGATGTTGTTGAAACTGGTTCTCATAGTAGGTCTATCCTAGTTCTATGGATAAAAAAACAGATATTATAATAGGTTATACTTATGATTATCATTTTTTATAAAATTTACTTGACATGGAGGCTGCTATAAAACTCTTGATTCCTTTCATTTTAGATCATAGGTTAATGAAATGACTAAGTGATTAGCATAAAAATTATACCATAACTTGTTTTTATTCATCACTATTGATAAATAAATTTTTATTACAAGTATTTTAATATATTATAATAAATTTTAATATAATTTCGTTGTGTTATATTTTATTACCTCATGTATACCTCTTATAATAGTAAATCATCATCCAAATTTCTACGATTTTTTTAAAATATTTTTAATGGATATTTTGTGTTCTATAGTTGTCATGTTAAGGAAATATTCTCTAGATGATGAATATAAAATATTTTTAATTATAAATAAATCATTGAAAAGGTAACACAAGTAATTGGTTCTACTATACTTCTTGATGTGCGAAGGAACCATATATATTCTTAAATTGATCACCATACTTATAGAGACACCCGCAACATGATTTACTAATGAAACAAACTCCTTACTTTTTTTTGTACTCCAATAAATGGAGATGAATATTTACATTATGTATCTTTATAGATCCTTCTACTAATGCACCTCTCTTGATTTTAGACTATACAACCACTTATTTTATGCTCACTACCGTGATATTTTAAATTCCCTCCACTTCACATATACTTTACCACACCTTAGGGGATTAGAGTAGAGAATATTTGTGTAAATTATATTTCTTTTACATATTCACCTATATGACCATTAAATAGACAAAAAACAATTATTTTATAAATTTTAAAATTGAAATAATCTTTCAAGTTGGAAAAAAATTGTTTTTGTGTTGAGAAAAGTGTGGTTCGTAAAGGACACTCAGATTATGCTAGCGATTTATTGCCATGATTTTATTCATATAGTGAACAATTATAGTTCCACTCAATATAGTAAGATAAATTTCCTCATATTATATTTATATCTTCAGGTTTCTTAGTTTATTCAGTGTTATTTCACCTTTTAGATCAAAATCAAATAATGGATTATTAGAATTTTTTATTAAGTGGTATTAAAAAAATTAGTTGAACTACCTTTTTATAAAATAAACATGTTTTTGACACACACCATTAATTTTGTAAGTAAAATGATAATTAATACCTAATGTAGATGTAGTTCTAGTGAGATCGTATATTTCCCTCTTATATAGGAGTTCTTAAAAACCTATTATCACTTATTAATTTTATAAAATGGTTGTTATGGTAATTTGATATATGAAAACAAATTAAGTGATTTAAATTATTATTTCAAAACATATGAAGATAAGGGTGATCATTTTTTGGTATAATTTCTTCTAGTAATGATTAATATTCCTTAAATTAGATTTTACATATCCTTTTATAAATTGATAAATGAGTGAATATTCAATATCTGTTTCAATCACTGTTGGTTAGATGTTATGATAGAGATTACCCTCAATGTATTTTGGATTGTTTATTACCCCTTCCTATGTGAGCGGATAGTCATCAAATCACTCTCATTATATATAGTTCACATAAAATCTGGTATTAGGGTTCCCATGTAATTTATAGGTGACTCTCTACTACCGAACATGTGACAGTTATCAAATAGCACCGAAAAATACCTCAAAGTATTACTAATAGGTTAGTCCCCAATCATGTGTGAATGGATAATAATAAAATTAATCTACTTTTATATATGATATTCACAATAAAGTATAGGAGGTACTCATTAGTTTTGATTTTACTCACTATAACCACACATGATAAAACTATTGTTGGGAAATCACCACCTAACACATCTTGTTCCTTTAGGAAAAACTGTTTAGGTAGAGAAATATGAAATATTTACAACCTTGTTATTAAATAATTTTCAAATTTAAAACATAAAATAAAATTTTATTTTAAGAGTTGAACATACATTGAAATTAGTGTCATTTATCTAGAAAATAGTTTATTTCAATAATAGGGAAGGACTAATGAATTAAAAGGTAAAACCTCCCTATCCTTAGTCACTCAAAATATTACCCATCGATTTGAAGGGTAATATTGAATAATAGGGAAGGACGTAGAATTATGAAACTAAAAAAGAAAATAAAATGAAATAGTTGCAGAAATTCCCTAGTAATAAATGGTGATCTAAGTCTCAATCCACCTCCATGTGATTAGCCTCCCCCATATTTTATAGATACTCAAGGATTATCTCTTTTTAAATGGTTATATATCATGTTATATCCTCTTTATTTAATCTTTAATTCATCTCATTTATGGATATTCAAATTTTCATCATGATTCGTTCTTCCATGAAATCATCAATCTACTTTATTTTGTGTTGGATAAATTTTGATGATGTTAATGTCAATGTCGCAAGATACTTTTAATCATATTTATGCTGAAATATTTCATTGGGATTTGGATATAAATTTTGTTGAGCCTATGATTTTTTTCATATACTAGTCAAAAATCCAAGAAAAAAAATTATAATAGTGTTGGGTCAACCATGAAATCAAAAAGGTATTTATTAACTATCAAAATAAAATGACTCCATGTTGTATGATTGGTTATCTGTTATATTGAGTGGAAGCTAAATTTGATTGTCATTCATTCACTTTGGTAAATTGGTTAATTTTCATGCATGGTCAATCTGATCTCTTCTTATAGATTATAGATCGAAAAAATGATATGAATGTGACTATGTGAAAGACTCAATGTGTGGTCCATATGATTCCACAATTCTATTAACATATCAATCCCATGGAAGATAATTGGTTGCACAAAAGGTTCCATCATGCAAGAGATTTATGATTTTGGGATGATTTATATGAATTTGAGGTATGTTAAAGAATTTTTTAAATTTTCAACCATGGTTAACTTTTTAGCAGACATCCATATTTTATAGATCTAATCTGATATCTCTAGATCAAACACTTCCTCCTCCAAAATCCATCAAAACAACCATGATTTTCTGAAATATTAATTATAATAAATCAAAATAAAAAATAATACAATTAAAAAGAAATCATAAAAAAAATTCTCACTAAATCAAAATGTACTCACAACTGTCAAATATGTGTTAATTTCCCTATAAAAGGTAAAACAGAGGGATTAAAATCTCTAAAATAATTGAAATCATATATGTAATAATTTCCCCTATTAGTAGTATCCCATGGGTTGTCTCTTAAAAATATTTCAATATAAATTATAAAATCAATTTTATAATTTATAATTTATTTAAAAATAAAAGTGGGGATTTAATGGTTCTAATCAACATTAAATTAATAAACTACTTGATTTAATAAATCAGTGATGAAAGTTAGAAATTGGAAACATAATAAAATGGAATGTGAAAATAAGACTCTAATATAAGATATATGGATAGGTTTTGGACTTTTGGAACAATACCTTTATTTTTTATATGGATTGTCTAATTTTATTTCTTAATGGTCACCCAAATAACTCTAAATGAAGAATTAATTAGTATACAATATCATACTGTAGCCTCAGTATGATTGTTTCCCCTCCTATATAAGTTATTTTACTACATGAATAACTTTATGAAGTTAAACCTAATTAAAATAGCTATTTTCAAAGTAAATACCTCACCAATGACCATTAAATATTGATATTCATAATTTTACATTATATATTAGACTAAAATTCAAAATATATTAAATTAAAAAATATTCAAGAATGGAAAAAAATAAATTTTCATAAAAATTAGTTTTTTTAGAAATTTATATATGACTGAAATGGATATAAAAACATGTAAGGGATTTTTAATGGGTTATTCATTACAAGAATAACATGCGAGTTTATCATTATAAGGAAAAATCATCTCCCATTCTCCTTCTTCTCTCTCTGTCTATTTTATGACCACCCAAAACATGAGAATCACTATACAATTTTCCATTCTAGCTAATTCTTTTGTGCCTCCACTACATGATTTTTGTTCTAATAAATACTCTGATAGTGGAGGGGAACATATTTGAAAATTATATAATCCTTCATGCCACACATATTGTTTCTATATGTATAGGAATCCCATTTCTATAGGTGGATCAATGTGGAAATTGTTGTGAAATTATGTTGACAAGGAATTCTTTCATGATATCTTCACATGGAATGTTTATTTAAATTTTATTTCTGGATAATTTTGTTGGGTTATAGTGAAGTTTTTGGTGACATATAGTCATTAGAGAGATATATTAACATTATTAAATATACATACACATGCATTGGATTAGTTTCATAAATAATGGATTTATTTCTTAATTGAGTATTAGAACGAGAGAATGAAACTACTGTTAAATATGTCATTTGGGATTTAACCATGTAGTGGCCTAATTATTAATTGTATTGGACCATGAGATGATGTGTAACAACTATCATATGTTAGATGAAATTAATTATATTATATTTATTTATTTATTAAATTATTTAATAAAATTTCTAGACATAATAATGCTCAATTTCTGATTCATTGTGGATTATATTAATGGTCAATATCATAATCATGAGAGATCCATTTAGAGGAACATCCAAAGCAAGGATATTCATGGAATAATGATTGTATTCATTATAACTCATTGGTTCACTATGAAATTGATATTGATTTTCATCAACATCATCATGGATTAATTATTCACCAAAAATTAATAAAATTATGAATTATGGATTTTTTGGATTTATGACCACATTAATATTTTCATGATTAGAGAGTAATTATTATAATAATTGAATGTGTAGTTAACAATTGAAACCTCATTAATTTAAGATTATACTATGGAATTATGAATGTGATAATTATGATTCTTGTAATTATTTTATATTGTAATTCCTTATATATTTTATATCTCATGATCAATAATTGAAAAATATTAGGTAATAATGGTTCATTAACATTTATTTTTCATATTTTGTTCTCACTTTTCATTTTGTTCATTATCAACATTAGACCCTTAGCTTGAAATTTTAAAAATAAAGGCCGGTTTTTATTCATGATTGATCCCACATCCATGTTTTCTATAATTTTCATTGAGGTAAAAGAAATAACAGTTCCTGTGTGAATCATAGAGAATGGAAGATTATGGATGAAAATATTTTAGAGAGTTCATTCCAAAATAGGGTTTGTGTGGTTCATATTGGAGACAATATAATTTTATTATCTCATAAATGGTGGTCAAAATATAGTTATCCTTATGAAATTGATCTCAGACAATGTTATTTGTGGGTATTCTGATGAGAATCATAGAGGAGATAGAGGTTGTGGAAAATATCTTGGGAAAGCTAAAAATAAAAAAAATATCCCAACTACATGGCATATAGTTCTGAATAATACACACTCTCTAGGAATTTTGAATATATTCTAGGGTTTTTGGATCGATTTAAATATCACATGTCCATGTGGTTCATCCCAGAAGACACGTTACCCTCAAAGGTCGGCTTTGAGAGTACCAAAAGTACCTGCCCATGGATCCTAGTTATATCACATAAAATTTGTCCTAATGGATACAATCTATATACCATACGAAGAAAATGACTCAGATAGTGACTCTTATTCCACTTGTCAAACCCTAAACATAAACATCATATAACTCATTCCACACATAATACAATTGGTCATTTGTATAATATGATGAGTGGTTGGGAACTAATAGGTTTTTTCCATGGGATGATATGTTTTATACCCCTTGGACACACTATTTTATTTCCTTTCAAATATAATAAAACATTCAATCATATACCTTGTGTAGGTTTTTATATGTTATGTGAATATTATTCATCGATAGTATTCGACATATATCATCAGATTTAGTTCTAGTCTTGCTGATCCAATGTTGGTAGGACATTATCATAGTGAATATCTATCATATTCTATATATTGGTATGGTCGATAGTCCCCCATAAATAAATAGGTTTCTGTTCCACTCTCCATAAAGTTGGTTCTTATTCATCAAAGAGCACTGGTAGGGTGTGGTTCCCCCACAACCATTGTTACTGCATCAAGTGAGGCATCAATCAATGTGGTATAGGTCCTCCATTTTGATTCTCATGATATTAGGAAAATAATTTGGTTACATTTAAAACGATTTTGTATTTATTTTGGTTACCTATTAAAAATGAGACAACATAATATGACTTGAGTACACCATTGATCAATACATGGTCCTTCCCTTTTAACACTCTTTTTATGGTTTTTATATAGGATTCTAATAATGCCTTACTTATTATTGAATCTAGGGTGTCTTCATAGGTATTTATATACTCACATATACATGGGTTTTAAATATACATATAACATATTATAGTGATGGTAGGTTATTCGATAATGATCTAGGTGGTCTTGATATGGGTGGTTCTTAGTTTTTCTTCTTGGTGGATGTATAAATATCATTGTTTAGATTTGGAGGATTAAATTTGTGAAATACTCACTTTTATTATAATTTGAGTCTAATTTCGGGATATGTTTTGTTTTATTTATCCCATTGGATTTTTTAGGATCTATCATACTCATTTGTGGATTTATAGTAGTGACAAATAAATTTTTTATTCTAAATGTTTAATATTTTTCAATTCTCTAGTTTGTGTGGATATGGGTGTATGTGTTTATGTTTGTCTATTAACCTTAGGATAAGGCCTCTCATATTTATGAAAATAATACTCTTTTTAATTCAATATCATAGTACATATTGGAAGTGGGATTTTGGAGGTAGATTCATCTAATTGCTAATAATACAGTCTAAGGTAGGTGGGTTCATGTCATAGTGGTATCAGAACCTAGGATATCCTAGGATCTAAATAGAATATAGAAATGTTTTTATGATTGGTTTTGGATTTATAAAAATGGTTTGAATGTTTCTAGAGTCATCTATTGGGATACAGACCCAAGTGATGGTGTAGTTACTGTTGTATCCATTCACCAAGACATCGATAACCTGCTTGTCGGCCTCAAACACCCTTCAATATGTTATAGGTAATATAATATTACAAGAATCATATTAGAATGGGTCTATGGATTGCATGACCTTTTTTCAGATTCCTATATATTCTTTTTCAACCATGGTAAATCATTGTTATTTTAGGATATATCCAAAAAGGCATTCCACCAAGATTATGTGATAGGAACATGTTAATTATCATGTTAATAATGAGGTTGTTGTTAAGAGACCTATTTTGAAGTTGTTTCCTCCATGTAGATAGCGAGATATAATTCCATCCATCACGAAGTGAGGAGGTCTATACCTAGTGGGGAATGTCAATGTTTTCCCATGCATTGTAAATAATATAATGCTTGAACTATTGGATGATGATGCAAGTGTGATGAGCATGATTCATGAGTTTTAGAGGAAGGATCCTCCCAGGTTATGAATTGATATGGATTTACAAGAACCATATTACTATATAGATTTTATTTTTTCATTATTCCATCTGTTTAATAACCCTCCTAACCAAAGGGTTTTTTGGGTGACTATCAGTATCTGAATCACAGAAGGATGATGGTGGATCTTGGTGACTTGATCATTGGAATAGGTGACCCTTCTAGGGGTTGAGTTTGTGTTTCTCCTCAAATAAAATATTTATTAACTACTCTATGATTAGTGTGCATCCATAAGATTCTTGAGATATAGTAGGGAAGAATTTTAGTCATTGATAATGAAGCACAGTTTACCAAAATAATGAGAAACGCATTTTTGAGGGCTCATGATGTATACAACTGACCATATAAGATCAAGCTCAGAATTCATTTAGATATTCAAGATGGATTAGTACCCATTCTCACCCCTACATTTTTTTTTGTATTTGGATTAAGACCTGGTGGTGGATAACTTTTTGGAAGAGGTTCGGAAGGTGGTGGGTGGAGTCAGCTACCATAATTAGTCTCATGAACTCATGCACCAGGGCACTCTTAGCATGCAGCAAGCCATATGTGACCACTATAACCCTTCCACCAATAGGCTAGGATCGGGTAACATGCACTAATATGTTATAAATAAAATCATAGATCTAGTCCTATGAACATGTACACACACTCCTATAAAAAATTAGATTATAAACTATTTTTAGGTGGGTTGTGTGCCACCCTATCGAAATTCATTTTCTATATAAATTATAGGAGGTTGTTCACAACCCTAGATAATCATAAAATTTATTGGGGGTTCACAACCACCCCCCCCCCCCCCCCAAATAATCTTTTTTAGGATTTTACTCGATGTTATATGAAAAACCCCCAATAATTTAATAATTATCGGTGTAATAACTTGGGTTTGATTTTAGAGGCACTATGTGTGTCTCTGGGTATATATATATATATGTATATAGTGTTATATTTTATTTTATATGATATATATATAATGGAAATTGTTTTAATAAAATTTAAATATTAGGCATTCACAATCACCTCTAATTTAAAAATTATCTCAATTTCATCAACCGCAAAGACTCCTATAGATTAAAGAGGTCTTTAAACCCCCGCTAATTTGAGAAATTAGAGTGGTATTTTCATTCCCTATAATATATCAGTTTAGATAAGGTTTTCAGTCCTCTGTAATTTAAGAAATTAAAGGGGTTCATGAACCACTTCTAATTCCTATGATAAAAGGGGGTTTTGAACCACGTATAATTTTCTTTTTCTTTTTTCAAAATACATATCATATAAATTCCAATTTTATAATATTAGTGTGTGTGTGTGTGTGTGAATGTGTGTATATATATTACATAAACACATTATATAAATGTATTTAAATAAATTATAATAATATATATATGAATTCATTAATTAAATAATTTAAATAAATACTTACACATATAAATAAAAATGTATACATATATAAATATTGGTAAACATAATATAAATGTAATTATAAATATATATATTCATCTATATAAAATTTATATATGGTTTTATAAATAATATTCATTTATATTTGGATTTATATTATTTATATATTATAAAAAATGCATTTTTATTTTACATTTCTGTATAAATACATTTAAATTATTTTATGTATATATATAAGACATAGATTAATTTATTATATATATATATTATAATTATTATATATATATTTTAGTTTACCATATTAAATGTAAATTAATTTAGTATATATATAATTTTATTATATTATATTTTTTCAACTATATGAATGCAATTTCATTCGTGTCTATATATGAATGTATCTAGTTACATATATAATTATATAAAAACGGTATTTAATATAATATATGTTTAATATAAATCATAAAATGAATAAATGTCTAGTATTTATAAAACGGACATATAATTTTTTTAGTTTAAAAAATAAGTTTAATAATAATATTAATTAATTAATTAACCATATTATTGTTACACACATATATATATATATTAGTATATAGAAATAATTATATAAATAAATATATTTTAATTATAATATATCTATAAATATTATATAAATACTTAAAAATATATATATGAACATACACACAAATATAATTTTTTTATAAATATATAAATATATATGTGTGTGTGTTACTGTAATTATATATATATTATATATATAATGATATAAATATATATATTATATACAAATATATATGATATATAAATATCATACAAAAATGGATAAATATCATAAAAAATATTTTATATTATTTGTATTTTCAAACCCAAAAATATATATATATATTATCTATTATTTTGTTATCTAAATAAATATAAATTATTATCTATAATATGTATAAATTCAATTGTAAGACTGGTAAATTAACACATGGGCAACTCCCCCCCACCAACCCGATCATGGTTTTGAATTCCCAAGAGGTGGATTTTTACCACCTGAGTGTGATGGGGAGGGGGAAAGTCACTCCCCTTAAGTGAGTGATGGTGACGAGGCCCATGACGAAGGGTTGGGTCTAGGTGTGTGTGTTCTAGGGTGTTTGGTTGTCCAAAAGGTTTGACATCATGTTAGGGTGTAATTAGTGCATGTCTCAGGGATGTATGGATACCAGGGTATCGACGGTGTCTGTCCCGGTTTGTCAAGGTGTATGGGGGTTGTCCCGGGTCATATGGGTCTAGGTGGGGGATGTTCAATGTCTCTAAGGGATGTGGTATGTATTAAAAAGAAATTAAAAAAATATTTTTTGGGGTGATTGATGGAAAACCTCCCTTAAACATCATCATTGAAAGTAATTTAGGGTCTATTCTAACCTACCTTAAATTAATGTACAAATTATGGGAAGATAAAATGACCAATTATCCCTTAGTTTATAGTTAATTTTGGGAGAAACTATAGAGTTTAAAACCTCCTTTAATTTAATTACCTCTAAGTTGGCCTTCAATTTACCAATGTTTAACAACTATTGGATCAAATCAAATTAGGCATCCACTTTACACGATGTAATGGTGACCACTACTAAAATTATTAGAGGGGGTTATACAACCCTATAAATTTAAAACAATCCCATATAATTAAACTATTTTTGGTGTTCACACACTACCATCTCCATTCAAAAGTGTAGAGGAATAAATTATATATTACAAAATAGAGAGTATAATCATTCATGAAATAACCTATAAGGATTACATTAGATTACTATAATGAAAATCCAAGATTTCAAGTGGAAAATTACATGACCATCCAAAAATGAATCCCAAACCCAAAAAAAACAATAAAATAGGTAAAACTAATATATCCTAGAACCTGATCTATTTTTTAAACCACAGATGTTGGTCAATCCATCCAAGTATCAATATAGAAAATCAATTTCACTATTTATACTCCTACAATCTATATAAGATATGACATGTGTAGTTAAATCCTATACTAGGTTTATTATATACATACCAAGATGGATTCCCCGAAAACTACAAATGGAGTAATAGAAAGGTAAATCAAAAGTTATCACAATCCTTCTTAAGTGGAAAATGAAAACCCAAAAAAATATAATTATAATGAAACCCATATGAGTGACAAATCGGATCCCCATATCCACAGACCAGAAAATGACAATGTTTTTACCTATAACCACAATGGTCCATCTATGATGCCCAACATCAAAAGATTCCATACAAGCATCTCTATTGATGACATGCACTGCACCACTATGTTTCATGGTTAAGTTGGAATGATATCCAATAGGTGATAAACACCATAGTGCAATTACGAGTGTCCACTAAGTGGACAGAGGACATGTTCCACGATGTTATAGGGGTGCAACTTAGTAGATAGAGTACTCAAACCCTAATGAGATTTGGGTTCTGCTCAATAGATAGAGGACTTGTGCCTTAGGGTTATAGGTGGTTCCACTCATAATATGGAGAAGCTATGGGGACCCGCACCATAGTGTGACTAGGGGAATTCCCACTCTGACATCTTTCTAAGGATCATTCCTGATAATTTGTATCATTTGGGAATCTCTTGAAGAGGCATTAGGCTCACAACACCACATATCATATCTTTAAAACCATTATGAAAAAAATGATCTTGTTCTACGCATATAACCACTTAGGATGGGATACTCCCAAGAAAAAATTGGATCCCCATATAAGAATATAAGAATTTTATAATCCCCTAGAAGAAGTACATGGTGTGTTTTTGGGATCAAAGATCATATGAACTTACATCATTACTCAAGAATGTTCTCCTAGGAATTTGGATTGTGAATCTATTTCATAGTACATATCATTTTGAGGTGGTACATCGTGTTTATTTTCCACCCAGGTCCTTTTATTCCCTTCTAGCCTATGCCCATGTATTTAGACTCATTCCCTTTTATGTTGTCATGTCTAGGTATCCTGGACATCTTTGAGTACACAATCATCCTCATGTACTCTGTTCATGTGCATGTTTATAGATGAGTCCATTCCCAAGTACATGTCGATTACACAGTGAACCACTAGCATCGAGTTACATTGTGTGTTGTGGGGTCCACATGTTGTGTGATATTTATCTCTAATAGAGACCTTATCCATCACATTTAAGGGACTACATTGAATGTGTTCTTCAAGACTACACGTTGGGTAGTCATTTTTTTCATAAATCCTTCTTTTCTCTATTTGGATCCTAGATGATCCATTTACACAGCTTCTCACACATTTCTACATCATTAATCCACCAAATGATTTGAAACCATCGCTATAAAAATATTCTTTCCTTCGATTCCTAGAAATAATGGGCCTGAATTCAAACGTGGTAATCCATAACACGTATGACAATTCTCTGAATATTCAATTCACAAAGAATCATGTTTATCCCACATCCAACATTGATCATTCACTGAAATACTAATATGTATTTCATTCAGGAAACTATAATAAATATTAGGGTTTGTTCACCCTTGAACCCCCCATGACAATATTGAATGACAAACCCATGGACCAATAGTGATGAAGATAATGAATAGTGGGGAAAATTAAAACTAACATGGTGAGTCGTCTAATGTCCAGTGTGATCATATAAAATGGTCATTAGATGGGGAGCTAATGTGTGAAGCCAGGATTAATGAATAAAATTGATATTCAAGATCATGGGAATAATGTAAATCACCAAAAAAGAATATAGACAATAAATCCATGCCTTTTATTTAATAAAAAGGTACAAAATCATAAATAATTATCCCAAGATTGATTATGTATTGATCATTATTGAAGATAACAATCTACAATGTAGAATAATATAACCATTATTTCTTTCTTTCCAACAATTTCACTTATATCTGATCATCGTTCTTCATCCTCTAGTTTTACAATGACAACGAATATCAGTCATCTCTAATCGTCCTAGGATTATATGGTTAAAAAAGTGATTTTACAAATATTAATTATTATTATGGAAGGATTATATTTGGTAATTTAATTAAAATAAATAATTTCATTTTTTAATTAAATTCAAGCATCAATTATTGACTCCCATGGAAAATTCGTCATCAAACAATTTGAAGTCATTCATCGGGTAAACCCCATGTTTTAGAGCCAACTATGGAATCTGATTCCTTATCCATGGTCTCAAATAATGGTAAACCCATTTTTATTTAAATTATCTTTTCACATTCATTATAAAACTTCTATATTTTAAATATCCAAATTTTGGGTTCCTAAGAAAAACAAATAACAGTCCCAATCCAAGGATAAATATAGCTATATACTATTAAATAATCAAATCACTAATCCAATAAAATCTAATCCATTAAAATTTTGTAGATTCGTCAAAACCATTGGTATTTGTTGGGTGTAAAACCTCCCCCCCCCCCGACATATGATATATTCTCATGCTATGACTCATAAGAGATGATTGGAAACTCATGGATCCCTTAGAGGTTCATGTTATCCTAGAGAAAGGTTAATTTTTAAATATAATAGGCAAGGTCATATTTCATAATATTGTTGACCCATCGCATGTAAGAATAAGTGTAGGTAGTAGATATGTCACTGAATTAGATACATAGGCATGATTAGAGAGACCCTAAAATAGTTGGTCATAGAAAAATAGTTGGGCAATGATCAATAGGTGGTCGATGTTATGACATTATATATAAAACCTAGCCTACATATGATCCAAATATAGCTATGTATACTAGTGGATAAGTTCATGTAAAATTTTATTCATTTGAGGCATATAACCTAGAGGAAACCTAAACAAATCAAGGTAAAATCTTTTCCTTTTCCACCTTGTCATCATTTTTGGTTGACATTGAGGCAATTCATTACATTATGGAATTATACCCTTTTAAAAAATTCGTGATTCTAGTAAATCCCCTTTCATATCCATTGTGTATGTAGATTTTTACAAGTGGAGATTCTATGA
The DNA here is from genome assembly GCA_963277665.1 of Viscum album. Taxonomy (NCBI): domain Eukaryota; kingdom Viridiplantae; phylum Streptophyta; class Magnoliopsida; order Santalales; family Viscaceae; genus Viscum; species Viscum album. The sequence goes on along the minus strand of OY728138.1, from coordinate 1,020,585,237 downwards.
TCACATTCTTCGATTAGTTGTGATAATTTTCTCTTAGAGGGTAGAATTTCTCATTGCAACTGTTTATTGATATTTTGACATCATACAAATTTTTTTTGTGGAGTGACAATTTACAATCTAAGAACAAAAAAATGTTTTTAGTGATTCAACTATTTTACTCGAGCTAATGGATTTAAAATTCTCTTCAAATTAGATGATGACTTTAATTTATAGCCAGTTTGGATCAAGTGTTGAAGGGTACATCAAATTTCCCTCTAGTTAACTGGAAAGGCCCTTAGTGTAGTAGACACAATTATGATTTTTTTCATTATAGTGGTAGACGATTACAAAGATGGATATCTAGATCATGTACCTAGTTTACCTTCTAATCAAGAGGTTAACTTTTTACTTAACAAAACTCTTGGGCCACACTTATATCGTTCGTTTTTTATGGATTAGTCTCTAAAGAGTTTCTAGTGGTGTGGTAGTAGTTTTGAGACCTTTATAATAAAGGACTTATTAGAACCAGTATGTACCTCTTGTCATATTAGATATTTTTATTTAAGAAGGATGATTGGGGCTAGTGGTTCTATGTAGAATATTATCACAACAAGTGTATGAACATAAAAAATAAGTCTCCAATATCTATAATTAATGAATTATTTGATATGTTAAAAGTGTAAATGGGTTCCCAAATATCAATGATGGGTGTAGAAAACACTATTTGAGGGTACATGAGTATGATATAACAAAGGAAACATTATGACGTGGTTATGGTCATTATGATTCATGGGTGATTCCCTTAAGTATAAACTATTCTATAGTGGTGTTTGTGTGGATTATGAACAACATATTCCAGCCATTTCGAGACTGGTTTATGGGGGTATTTATTAATGGAATTATTATATACATGAAATCAGAGACTAATCATGAATTTCATTTGAGGTTAGTCTTTGACACACTTAAGGTTCATCATTTGTACGGTAAATTCCTAAGTTACCATTTTGGGATAAGAGATGTCCAAATTCTGGGACAAATTATCTCAAAAGGGGGAGTAGTCATTCTCCAAATAAAGACTAATTCACTTTATGTGATCCCCATTATATTATTTTAGAGTTGTTAATATTACTCAAGTATTCTCTATATTACTAGATATTCACCCAAGAATTCTCCAACGATGTAGTCAAACCCTTAAATTTCAAAACAAGAACATCATATTCGATTGTGTGTATGAAACAAAAATCCAATTTATGAAAAAAAATATAAAATTACAAGACCATATTATAAAATTATTTTTCAATAAAGTCAATCAATTTAATATCTTGTGATGCACTCAACATAGGGGTTAAACAAAACATTATTTTTTATTAAGATATTATTATTTCAACATATCCAGTATAACATATCCAAAATTTTGCTAGGTATGAATAGAGATTACTAAATTATAAAAATTATTTTCTTTACATATGTAAAAAATATATTCAATTTGAATATATTGATTATATGTAAAATAATAATCATTTTAAATAAATAAGAAACCATTTCTGAATATATATATTTTTCTAAAAGGTGATTTATATGTGCTTTGAGCACATATTTAGAAAATATTTTTAAAAAAATAATTAAAAATTTATTTCATAAAATTAAAATTATATTTTAAATATTCATATCAAAATTACCATTGGGATTATTTTTGTGAATATTCTAACGTAGTTAATTTTTTTTTGAATAGTGACAAATACTGGTTTTTATTAATATTCTTCAGTTATTCTATGCTCGTTAATAAAATAAATTTACTCAATATGGTTTTAAAAGTTAAATTAATCAATAAAATATCAATTAATAATATTTATGTCATTTTATTCAATTTTATACACAATTTCTATATAAAAATATTGTAAAATTTTCAACATTTTCTCTTTCGAAACCCGCATTCATGTCGAATCTATGGGATTAAATATAAAATAAATTATTAAAACTATGTGAATGTAATTATGATAAATTAATTTCATATTTTAAATAATAATAATTTATATTGTCTAATAACCTCAAATTAAATTTTTTATGTAATGAATAGTAGAAGCAGTAAAAATTATTTTCCACAGTAAAGGTAAAAATAGATTTGTCTAAAGATTAACAATTGGGTGGTAAAATGTTATAATAGGATCATATAAGTTACTATAAATTTGATTATGGAACTAATATAAAATAATAACATGAATAAAACTATTTTATAGAAGTTATTAACATATACAGAGGAAATCTGACCTATGTTAATGGTTTTGTGTCTCATTATTACTTATGTGAGACATATTCCATATTCACCAATTATTTCCAACGTCCCGTGTATATAATTCCCATTTGGTTTTTTATGTCTACAATATATTTATATTCATGGTATTTAGATTATCATTTTATTTAATTTCTTTTATAGGGATTATGATTTAAGAGTTACCAAAGTGGTAATGGTTTATTTCACAATCTTTCCATTATTTGAAATTTTTAAATTTAAATCTCCTGCTGGGAATTATATGATATTCATATCTTATAATTAATATATTTTCTTCAACTCTTATTATTTAGTAAATTTTCAATTTATAGTACCATTTCAACACATGTTGAATTTAAAATTATTGAAAAATTATGTTTTTAGAAAAATGTGATTTTATTTCACTCTTCAGTTAGAAATCATATTTCATAAAATACAATATTTTATAAATCTGATTTAAAAAAAATTACTATCGAAAAAAATTGATTAACTATGATTTTATCAATTTTTACCCTTTAAAACATTTAATGAAAGTAATTTTTTGAACATTTTCAAAACAATTTCTAATTCATTTCTCAAAATGTGAAGGGAATATTTTTAACATGTATATTATGAGTAGTTTTTTCCAAAATCAGGAACTCTCAATGTTTGAAAAAATATTTTACCTGTTATCAGAGGTAATTTTCAATTAAATTATTTAATAAATTTTTTGATATATTTTTCTTTTGAAAGGCATTTATCATAGTGAAGTGTTTGTTATTTTGCAAAACCAGAAGGATTCCCTGAAAACACAAATGGAGTAATAGAAAGAAAAAACAAAAGTTTCCCCAATACATATTAACTTGAAAATTAAAACCCAAAACATATATACTTATAAATAAACCCATTTGAGTCTCAAATTGGATCTATATCTCTACAGACCAAAAAAGGTAAATGTTTCTACCTATTACCTCAAAGGTCCCTCTGTTATTCCCAACGTCACACGAGTCCATATAAGAATCTATGTAGATGACATGCACCACACCACTATGATTCATGGTCAAGGGGGAATGATATCTAATAGGGGATAAACACCATAGTGAAATTACGAGTGTCCACTAAGTAAACAGAGGACGTGTTCAATTTTGTTATAGGGGTGCCACTCAGTTGATAGAGGACTCAACCCATAGTGAGATTTGGGTTCTACTCAATAGATAGAGGACATGTGGCTTAGGGTGAAAGGTGGTTCCAGTCATAATGTGGAGAGATTATGGGGACACATTCCATGGTGTGACAAGGGTAATTCCCAATCTATCATCTTTCTAACGATCATGCCAGATAATGTGTATCATTAGGGAATCTCTTGAAGAAGTTTCAGGCTCACAACACCTCATATCATATCTGGAAATCCATTATGAAAAAAACAATCTGGTTCTATGAATATATGACATAGGATGGGATACTCTCATGACAAAATACGATCCCTATAGAACAATATAATATTGTTATAATCCACTACAAGAAGTACATGGTTAATATGTGGGGTCACATAGCCTATGAACATACTTCATCACTCGAGAATATCCTCCTAGGAATTTGGATTGTGAATCCATTTAATTGTACTTATCATTTAGAGGTGGTACGTGGTGTTTATTTTCCACCCAGGTCCTTTTAGGCCCTTCTATATTGCGCTCATGTATTTCGACACATTCCCATGTATGTTTTCATGTCTTGGTATCCTGTCCATGTCGGAGTACACAGTCATGCTCATGTACTTTTGTCATGTAAATGTGTTTAGATGAGTCCATTCCCAAATACACTTGGATTACACATTGAACAAGTGGCATCGAGTCACATTATGTGTTGTGGGTTCCACATGGTGTGAGGTATTAATCTCTAATAGAGACCCTATCCATAACAGTTAGGGGACTACATTGAATGTGTTCTTCCAGACTACATGTTGTGTCATCTGTTTTTTTAAAATTTCTTCTTTTCTATATTTGGATCCTATATCATCCATTTACACTACTTCTCTCACATTTTTCCATCAGTAATCCACCAAAATTTTTGGAACCACCACCATACATAGATTCTTTTCCTTCGATGGAATGAAATTTTGAGCTTGATTTCTTTTGTGGGAATCCATAATACCTATGAAACTTCTTCAAATATTCAATTCATCAATTAAATCAATCCGTTATTATACATATGATCCACTACGGATTTGTAATCTTTAAATTATCCTTATTAATTTTATTGAAGGATTGTGATCAGTTTGATTGTTTGGGTATAAATTTATTACCATTAAACATATTAATCTATATAAATTGTGATTATGAATTTTAATTGGGGTAGGTAATAAAATTTCATATGTTAGATTTTAAAAATGAATGTTTTTTTGTTATGTTTCACCCCTTTAAAATGAATATTTTATTATTGACAGTAAGTGATAGGTGGGGCCTATTATACCCCCTCGATGTATCGGTATGTCTCATGAGATAGACTAGACTGAGTTTTGAGTAAGTCCTTACCCATTAATTCAGATTTCTTTGAATAAAGCCTCAATTTTTTATTTTCGAAGCCTGACATTATGAATTCCATATTTATCAATTCTACTATTGAAATTCCATGTGATTTTTCTATTAGTTAGAATATCAATGGTTAATTTTTTAGGCTCAAATGATTATTTGTTTGGAATTTTGGGTCTTAATTTATTCCTTCATTATCATGATCATGTTATTGATTAAATAGGTTGGGTTTTAGTTGTTTACTTATATATATTGATTATTCCTTATTTATTCCTTCAATATTATGATCATGTATTGATTTCCCTCACATGTATTCTTTTACAAGATGTATATACAGTCCATTTCACATGATATATGATTAATTTATCTATTCTAGTTATAATTAATGTATTTTCTAATGTTATTCTCTCATGGGGCTTATGATTCAAATATATCCAATGTAATAAGGTAATATTCTTCCAAAAAACCTCTTTTAAATTTTTACTTCAATGTCCTATTCCCTCCAATGTCTATGTTTTTATGACAATTTTTGAAATTTTTTATGTTGAATGAAATATTTATAATTTTCTTTTATTTCTGTTTAATGTTATTTTGATGTTTTTTAAGGAATATTTTTATGAGTTTAAAGGAAATGTTATGAAAAATGGTAAATGGAATGTTAAATTTCTAAATTATATGTTGACAATAAATTTCCCCAAATATGTACCTTTTATTTTATTTCGAGACTATTTTATTCCTTACTTTTATTATTAAATATAAAACCCTATTTTTTCAGTATTTCGGTATTGAAAATGTGCTTTCCATAAAAATGTATTTTTTTAATGTGAACATAAAAAAATTGTATTTTAATACATGAATTTTATTTTAAAAATTGTTTAAAATTATTTTTAAAATTATAAAAATAATTATTCATATTGTTGTTCTTGGAAATTATATATGATGGGTGCATCTAGACAGTATAGGATGAGTCCTTTATTGCTTAATGAATGGGAATACCCATATAAAATTATAAAGAATTAGGTAATGAATATTTTCTCCAGATAATTAAATTTAACGGTAGACATATAATTATTCAAATTTTTAAGGGTTTTGTGTGGATACTATAAGATGATTTCCAATGGTACCTACATGTTTTTTCTATTCTTTCAATTCGGTTTTCGGAAAAATAATTTATTTTCAAAGGTTAAAATAAATGATCCTTTTAAAATGAATGATAATTACTATTATTGGTAAAATATTATATTTTCAAAAAAATCATCGGTTTTCATGCTTTTCACAGGACTAGAAGATTTATTCTTTTTATGCCCCTTATTGAGATTTTTTGATCATCAGAGGTTATTAAAATGTTTTTCATAGGATTTTTGGATTGGTAGGGGAAATAAGAGTCTAAGATGAATGCTTTGAGTATTTTTTATGTTGGTAATCTGGTTTTCAATGTTATATATAGTGGGAAAAATTAATATTGATCAAAATTTTCCACTTTGTATTATATGGTATGATTATGTGTTAGTTATAACCTAATTCACTGTAATTATAAACCTAAAAATAACTACATATTTAAAAAATATATATTATTAAATGAAACTAAATATTATTTAATTTTTATGTTTATGTCCTTATATTATTTATAATAGGTTATTTTTTATATCTTTAGAGGCTTGGATCATATTAATAGAATTCCCATGAAATAATTTAAATTATGGTATTATTAAAACTAATTTCTATTTCATTATTTACATTTTATTCTTCTAAACTATGTTTTTCATAATTTTTATATATGGAGTAAACATGGAATCTATATTTGGAAGTCACCATGATGGAAATTTCATTACAGATAAGAATCCCATGAATGTTCAAATTGGAACAGTGAAGTTTATTATAGTTATTGATCAGTTGAGACCAGATATAAATGAGGTGGTATTCATGCTAGAGAGGAACCCTATCTACAAAAAAGGAATATGTCTTTTTTGGAGCATTTAAGTAGAAAACATCCCACATTATTTTTAGATCATCTGAACAAGTGGTAGCTGAGGGATGGAACAATGTTCCTAGGAAGATATATGTTTTCACAGAATGCTTACAACATCATAATGTAAATCCTATGTTTTTTTATGAACATAAATCTAATAAATTTTGGTCTTTGTTTAATAATAAAATTTATAAAAATAATTTAGGATAGATGATGATGATTTTCTGGTCTCCTATGAGAAAAAATCAAAAACAAATTCTATGTACATGTCTAACACTATTTTTATACACTAATAGTAAAATTAATATACTTAAATCCTTTTTGAAACCTATTCTACAAGTGAATTTTCTCATGATGATTTAAAAGATCAGTGTATTTTGTTCCTTGTAAAAAAATTAGATTTAATTTTATAACTCTTATGTGTCGCATAATGATTAATTAATGAACTCTAAAGGATTGAGGTATATATAAGAAAATTAATATGTAGGTAAGAAATATAATTTCCTTCTTATGGTATGTGTGATAAAATCCACCTCACATAATGCCTTATGAAGTCAAGGAAGTGTTATTTTGGTAGAGTGTTTGACCATATGGCCCATGTTTTCAATGAAATTAATCCTAATCTATCAAATAATTTGGTAAATAATATTCATAAACTATTTGTATGTTCTACATGTAATTATTTGTTTCATTATGTTAATTTGTACCAAAATTTATTAAATTCGGCATCAAATCATCATGATCAGAAGCAAAAGGGATTAGAAAAAGATTTTTCTACCACTCATTTTGATATTGATCCATCAAATGAAGTGGTGATAGGTATGTTGCATGTTTATTTTAATTCTGATGATCCCTATTTGTAATTAGATATATAAAATACTTATTTTGTGAGAAATTGGAAATTAAATTGGGAATATCACCTGAAGAAAGTATGATATAACTTATCATCGAAACTCCTGGTGAAAATATTAAAGGAACAAATATTTATAGGAATATTACAATAATTATCTGTGGGATTGTACTTCCTACAAATCATTTTAAACTAGTTTTATTATATTTTTATATACTTATTTTCAGGTATATGATTTCAGTGAATAATTCTAATATCGATTGGAGAGATAATAATGTTTCGTAAAATGATTTCATTCCTTTTAAAAGATACCAAGAAGCTAACAAATTGATTATAGTAGGAATGGACTATTTCCTTGCTCATATTTTCTAAATAAAGGAACTATTATATTAATGATGTCCTAATCTGAAAAGAGTACATGGATTTATTTAATGATGATTATATTAAAATATTATAAAACTAGTTCAAAATGATACATTTAGAATAGAAAAAAATCATGATTTATTAGTTAAAGGTTTTTTATGGCTTAGAACTTCACAAGGGTTAATCTTATTTTTTTTATAACAAATAAAGGTAGATAAATGAAACATTTTAATGAATTTAGAACATTGAATAAAATAAATATTATGAATAGGTATCCTTACCATCATATTGATGATTTTTTATCATCTCTAGGGTGAAAATGATTTTTCAAATGAAAACCTAATATAGGGGTCAAATATCTTAAAAATTAAGGATTTTGACCTTCCAAATATTTTGTTTCATACTAGATATAGGAAATATGAGTTAGTTTTTGTGTTTTTTGGGTTGTCTATTACACCTTACATATTTATAGATCTTATGAATAGTTTTTTCATGAGTTATTATACAACTCTATGGTTGGATTTATTGATAATATTTTGTAATATTCTATTAGTAATTAGGAACATGAAAGGTAATGAAGATTTTTTTTCAAATCATAGAATAAAATAAAATATTTGGTAAATTTATAAATTATAAATTTCAGTGGTAAAATTTTTCATTTTATAGTCAAATTGTTTCTAAAGATGACATAATTATTGACCATTAAGAAATGGAATTTGGTGAAGAATGGAAAAGACCCAAAAATATAATAACGATTCATAGTTTTCTAGGATTATTAGGTTTCTACCCATGGTTTGATTAAAAATTTCCATAGTTTTATAGCATTTAGACTGTGTTAACTCAAAAAGGAGTTTAATTCATCTGGAAAAATGTTTCATATTAATATTTTATGGAAATTAAACCAATACTGTTAAATACTCTATTTTTTTATTTCCAATCCTAATGTGTTGAATTTGTAATCCATATTAACAATTCATTCAAAGGACATGGTTTTGTCGTAATGTAGAAAAAGTAGGTAATTTATTATCAATCACAATAGTATAAACCCCATGAGTTGAATTACCATCCCGATGATTTGAAATTATCTTATGTGGATTTTGATTTAAAGCATTATGATCATTAATCCGTGTACACTAATGTATAAAATTTATATTAATCACAAAAAAATTGAATTACATATTCACTCATAAATAATTGAATATAAGGCAAAGAAGAGTGTATGGAATCTTCCATTGGGAAAAGATTGTGCATGCATGGGAAATCCTAGCCGAATTTCCATGGGAATGTGGAGAGATGATTTCACAATAAAGATGATGGGGAGGAAAAGTTTCAACTAGTTAGTCTGTGTTGTATGTAATGTATGAAGTCTATGTGAAATGAATTCCTCTAAGGCATATAGTCCATGTAATACATATTCCTCTGGGACTTTTAAGGGTTCCACCTCACCCCTTGAAAAGTGGATTATCAAAACAAATAAAAATGAAGGTCTTCGGGCCAATGGAGGACGCATCGAAGATCCCTAAAAATGATCATGGATTTTGATTCCATGATTAATTATCATCGTGGAAAACAAAATAAAGTTGAAGATTAATTGAGTTGAATAGAAGTTAAAATCCGTTAACAGGGGTATGATTCCGGGTCTAAATATTTATAATGAAGTTGTTTTATAATTTCTAAAAAGTGTATGTGTGCCTATTTTTTCCCAGTTAAATAAATTGTAATTAACTGAACAATATAGTTCTATGATTTTCATTCATCTGTGTGACACCATGATATGCGTAGACTATCAAGAGTATTACTAGTAGGATAGAATGAAAATATATATTCACAACATTACCATGAATTTTTTTATTTTTTATTATTCTAAAGATAATTAATAGTCAGAAAAGGGAATGACTCTATATTTTATAAAACAATTGTGGAGTTGAGAAAATATATCCATGGATTTCATGGTGTGATTTCCATGTACATCATGAGGTAATAATTGGACATGGTTTATTGTTGATCTATTAACTATATCTATATAATTCCTTAAAATGTGAGATATAATTTTATTATATATCCTTTCTCAATTGTATCTATTATAGATAGTTAGTTTTCATGTAGTGCCTATCTCTATTTTATTAGACAGTGGTCATATGATCACAAATAATATTATGAAAGGACTTCAAAAGTCATTAGGTACTTAATTAAATTCTAGTACACCTTTTCATCCTCAATCTGAAGGATTGTCAGAGTGAAAGAATCACACTATGGAAAATATTATTTAGTATTGTTAAATGGATTATCAAGGAAGTTGTAACCAACAACTTTTATTGGTTGAGTATTCTTATTACAATAGTTTTCATTTGAGTATACAGATGGAACCATTTGAAAAATTATATGGAATGTAGTGTCGAACATTAGTATTTAGGGATGATATATGAGAAAGGATGTTAATGATACTATATTTTATAGAGGAAATGGAAGAGAATATACATTCGACTTATCATCATATCAAGATATATCAGATCAAGAAAAAATTTGTGTGAATAACCGGGGGAAATATCTTTTATTTGATGTAGGTGATCATGTATTTCTCAAAGTTTCTCCATATAAACCAGTTAGGCATTTATGAAATAAGTTCTTGTAAACTCAATGGTTCACTAAACCATTTTATATCTTATTGATGTTTTGATCAGCTTTTTATCAAGTGGGATTACATCTAATTTTCACCCAGATTGAAATTCGATTCCATGCTTCAACATAATAGAAATATCTTCTAGATTCATGTCATGTTATGAGCTCTGATGTAGCTCAGTTGGAGGAGAATAATTTTTATGTGAAAAAATCTGTTCATATTCTTGATCTTAGAGAGAATGTTTTATGGAATTATTTGATACACCATGTTATGGTTTTATAGATAGTAGATATGGATGATGTGGAAAATGGGAATATCAAAATTCAATAAGGTAAAAATATCATAATGTGATTAATAAGTGAATAAAATTATAAGGATGCAATTTATAAAAAGGGGGAAGAATGTAACAACCTATGTAATTATTGAATAAATTATATTCATATTAACTAATATGAATATCATAGTTATTGGTATTATAAAAATTATTTATTAATTTTTACTCAAAACAAAAATAATATTTACTAATCTCTTTTCATATAACATTTCATTTAAAATATTTTTTAATAAATTTTCAATTTTCAATTTTAATAAATTAATAGAAATTCTATAATAAAAAATTTAAAATTTATTTTGGTCAGAATTTAATAATTTTTCAGAAAATATTAATTTCTCAATGAATACTGAAAATACGGATATTTGTAAAATTTAATTTCTTTTTAATAAATTAAGTAATTTAAGAGTGTCAAAGTGATTTGAATATTATTTCTTGTAAACTATTTATTATCTAATTATATTTAATCCAATTAATTTCTTTTGATTCAAAATTATATTGTATTTTTGTATAAGTGTGTTTTGTATTTGAAAAACTGTTTAAAATTCATATGTATCTCCATTTTCACTAATTAAAATAATATCAAATGTGTAATTTTTATTAATAAATTTTTTTATGTTATATCTTTAAATATATATTTATTTTAATATACTAAATATTTTTATTCTTGTTGTTAATAAAGAATTATAATTTTTTTCAACAAATAATCTTTTTAAAAGGCCCCTTTCTCTACAAGCCTGTGGGATTTGTATTAGATTAATTTTTCCTGATAATATAAATATAATTATTATAAATGGATTCCATATTAAGAATAATAATTATTTATAATGTCAGATAACTTCAAATTAATATTTCAGCAAAATTAAAAGTGAATACATTTGAAATTAATTACATTGTAGATGGTAAAAATTGGTTTTCTTTGGGTTAAACTAAAATGATACGGGTAAAAATGAAATGTAGACTTATCTAAAAATCATTTTATAGCCATATTTAGACCATGAAAATATTATATTTTGTAATAGTACATTAGGTACCCTTATTACATATGAAAAATATGGGAGAAATAATTCTTTTTCAAAAAAACATAGGTGTCCTCTCCCCCACTAATAAAATACCACCCCCTGATATCTCTAATTCACACATTAAAAACTCTTATTTTATGATATTTCCTACACAAATAACATTAAAAATTCCTACCACTCATCTTAAAATAATTTTTTGGGTCACATATCTACCTTATGATTTATTTTAGTGAAAACATAAGAAGGATACCCAATGAAGAGGTAACTTTCATCAATGAATATTTTTACCTTATTTCTTCTTCCATCCTCTAAAACTATTAATAAAACATGATAAGATAACAACTCCGGTATCCTAAAAAAATTAATATGTTCTTTTTCCCCCATAAACTAAATCATTTCCATATTCCATCAAATGGGTTATGAAATCATCATTCATGTGTACCGAGACCTACCACCTTCCAAACCGATGTCATTCATTTTTCTTTAACAACTCTCATGGTTGGGTATGATGATGGATATAATGTTTATATATGATATTTATATCATCGTTATACCATTGTATTAAATATTTAATATATAAATTCTTATATTCTTATCTGTAATTGATAGGATAACATCGCTCATGTTTATGATGGCATACCACGTTGTAAAGAGAATAATTTATTCTTCTATTACGAGTTCCATGGATGGAAATAAGGATAATTATAATAAATATATGTGATATAAAGGTCATAATAATGATATAAATGAAATATTTGTCATTATTAAAAGATGATATATCATTTTCTATTTACAAATAAAATTTGGTTAACTCATTCCATTATGAGTGGAAAATCTCCTTTAGGAAGCCATGCGACTCTCTTTTCATCCCCACATCAAAACAATGAGTATATATATATATATGTAATTAAATAAAATTGTATCTATGATATTATGATAATTGTAAAATTATAAAATATTTATTACCTACTTTAAATATTGATCATGGAGAAATGGAAATGTTACTCTGGCATACATATGACATTCCTCTCCATAATCGTAACATCAGTTCACTTTTAATAACCATATTTCATGATTGGTTTCAAAAGTATATTTTTTAAAAATTAGATAATTATTACATGATTATAATTATTTATATTTCTAAATTATAAACTCATTTTCCGTATACAACCTACTAAATTTGATCTTGAAACATGTGCCAAATATGGTCAAAACACTTTATGATTTCTTAATTGATTAGGTAATTTTAAATGACATGGTATTATATAAAATTAAATTAATAATAAACTTTAAAAGGATCTAAATAAATAAAATAATTAGCATAAATTATTAGTAATGTATATAACCGAACATATGACAATTCAAACATCATGGAGGAGACTTTGTCACAATTTTCATTCGATGAGGCATGTTTTGATGTTTTGCAGCTACATTCTTTTATGAGGTTTATTTACCCCCCATTCCAAATTTTTATCATAAATTTATATATTCTTATTCAATTTGATTTTTTTTAATCTTATTCCTTCATCAGGGTTTATTATTCAAATATTCATAAATTAATTTGAAAATTTTCTTCAAAATAGTTTATCTTTTATTGTTTTTCCTAAATATCTCTTTCTATTCAGTGTAAATATTTTTAAGATGGTTTTTTAAAAAACTATTTGGAAATAAAAAAATTATAATCTTCATTTCAGGTACCATTGACTATATCTAAATGGTTTTCAAATGGAATCATTTTTATGAGTTTTAAAATGAAATTTTTTACAAATGAAAAATGGGGTGTTATATTTTTATAGAATATGGTGAAAAAAACTTTTCCTCCCTTACTAGATTTTATTTGATTTAGAGAATACATTGAATTATTAATTTTTTTCTAATATGAAAACACATATTTCTCTTTATTTGTACATTTGGTTTCAAAAATAATTTTCTAAATAAAATTTTATTTAGAAATGAAAATGGGATTCAAAAAGAAAATTTTATTTTAATATTCAAAAGTGATTTTAATACAAGTTTAAAAGAGTTTTTAAAATTATATAATGCTTTATTAATGTTTTGGTTCTAAAAAACTCTATACGATGGGTGAATAGAAATAACACCTGGTGATCCCCTTACATATTTAACAATAGTTGTTCCTAGATTGTTCTCTAATGCTTTGGGTAGTGAATATGTTTCCTTGAAAATTATATTTTATATTGGTTGTATATTCATTTTAGTTTTTAATGGTCATGTACTAGTTTATTAAGGGTTCAATGAGATGATTTCCCATGGTACCTAAATGGGTGTTTCGTGATTACTAAGGCATTTTCATGGAAATTAATTGTTTCAAAAAGGTTGAATAAATTTTCATTATTATAGAAATGATAGTTACCTTTCTGGGTAAAATTTTATGATTCAATAAAATAAAGTGATGAATCGTTTTTCCCTTGACTATTTGTTTTCTTTATTTTTATTTCCCCTACTAGGATTTTTGTGTGCATCCCACTTTTTTTTAAACTATTCACAGGATTTCTGGATGGTTAATGGAATGTAAGAGTTTAAGTTGAAATTAATGAGGATTTTTATGGATATGAAATAATTATTCTTATAAAGAAGTATTATATAGTAGAAAAAAATGGATACGGGTCAAAAGTGTCCTATTTTTATTATATCATTTATTTATATATAATTGATGACCAGATTCCCCAAAACTGTAAACAAGAAGAGATAAATAAAGTGAAATAAATTAAATTATTTAATTATACTAAAGATTAAGTAATTTTTAAGTTAAAGTCCTTATAATAAATTTTCAAATGAAATCACTTATGCAGACTACGGGCTCTTCGGTATAGATCTTGGTGATCATGGTTCGAGTGGTGCTCTGTAGGTATTGGTAGAGAAGGTATTTAGATTATGATTATTAATTAATCGTTCTGGACTATTATAGTTGGACTTTAATTTCAATGTTGGACATAAATTTTGGGTTTTTCCAATATTTTCCCCATTTTACTCTGGATAAGGCCTTTTTACTCATTTTTTGGTAATAAATAGTTTCCAAGGATTTATAATTCAATTTTTCTAACTATTTCACCTTGATCTAGTTAGTATAGGAACATATGTTTGTGTGTGTAATTATTTTTGGGTAATTCATCCAATCTATGGTATATTCTTAATTTTTTTATTTATCAGTCTTTGTCATATTAGATGTGGTTTTAGAGAGGTACACTAAATATTCTATTTTTCGTGTTTTCTGTGGGGAATCGAATGAGTTACTATTAGTGTTTCTAAAATTTCTCCTAAGAATTCTAGGTGCATATTTACAAAACAAACCATCTTACATTTTACAAACAATGAAATAAATAGAAAAAAAATTTCTATTACCTAAATTATAACATTGTTAATAACTACACCCGGTTTAGTTTTTCATTAGTCAGCTTGTTTGATAAAATAATAGCTGATTTAATGCACTCATATAATATAATAAACAAATATAATAAAGAATAACATTTATAGATGCTACAAAGACTTCTATTACATCTATGAATGAAAAGTATTAATTAGTATAAATAATAGTTAAAATTTATGAGTCGTTAAATTTGATAGTTAAGACAATTTTAATCGTGGGGGAAATATTCCTTCTTATGATTACATTCACTCCACTACTAAATTTTATCTATTATGGGAACAAACTTATTTCAGATATTTTGAAGACTCCTGGAATCCATTTCACAACATCATGTAATGTTTTATTTACTTTAGTCATCAAACAATTCTAAAAAAAATTTATCTAATTAATTTTTGATACTCTTTCGCAATTGTTGGATACACAAAGGGTAGTTTTGTTTTGTTTTAGGCAAATCTTGATCATTTTTAAAACTATTTTTAAAGACATGGTTTTTTATAATTATTCTCTAATCATTAATTCTTCTTTTGTTAATTTTTTATTCCTTTTTCAATAATTTTTTTTAAATAAATACAAAAGTATTTTATGTTCTCATAGTTTCATAAAAATATAAGGGTTTTGAATGGGTTGTATAGGTTAGAAATTTCATCCAAAATTATAATTATCTTGTTCATTAAATAATCTTGATTGTTAATTACTTAACTCATCCTAGAAAAATATTCATGGTCCCTGTGTTTTATCAATATGATATTATATTGGTTATTATAGGTTTGGATAAATTTTTCGATGGTTTTAAAAGGTTTATTTTTCATTTTATAAGAAGGTTATTTAAGGAAAAAAGAATTGTAATTTTCAAATGTTTCTTTCATTTATGGACACATATCACTAAAATGTTTATTCATAAAAATAAATTCAATAATGATCTTTAAATTTGAAAAAAATTCATTTTTTGGGTTCTATGACTGTAGGAAAAATACTTGAAATATCCATTGTGGTAATATAATAAAGTTAACAAAAAACACTATTTTTTAGAATTAGTTATGGGAACATCCTCGGATGACTTGATATGTAAGAGACTTCCATTTCTAAATTATTTTTCACATTATGACATATTTAAAAATAAATACAAAGAAACTTGTGGGGTCATTAAAATAAATGTCCCCCTATACTAGATTATATCATTCTTCTAACATGAAGGAGTAATCCATATTTGTAATAATGATTTTGAAGTTTCTAAATAATTTGGTGTTGTGTAAAAATAAAATATAATATTCTAAATATATATTTGTATACATGTAAATTATTACCTTGATATTTCCTAAAATAAAATATTTCATTTCTATTTGTTGTAATCTAAAAAGCATGTTATATTTCCTTAAGGAAAATATTATTTATCTTTTTATATTTCCAAATCAATGTAGAATATGAAACAGAAATCCATTATTTAACGAATTTTTCTAATAAAAATGAAAACACCTTAATTTTCATGTAATCTCTATTCAATAGTATTGGATTCATGTTAACACATATATAACTACATTTGTGAAGTAGTATTAAGGGATCCTCACCAATAATCCCATTAAATTTATGATGATAAATAAGGAAAGTCAATTTAATTTGAAATCAAACCTGTGGATATGTGAATTTTACTGATTGTGTTTGATTATCTATATAATATGAATATTATTCCTTATGTGTTTTATTTTCATCCATTATTTTAGGGTAAAAATGTTTCTTCTTGGTAATTTATTGGGTTCCCAACTATATTTAGTGGAAATTATAATAGATTAGTCCATTGAGTTATTAGTCTACTAAATTTGAATATCTAAAAGGAAAAAATCATTTTTGGAACCCCTATATATAAGAAGGAAGAATATTTCAATTTAAGAAACAACCTTCAAAATAGTAAAAATTTGAATAGAATAAATTTCTCATGAAACCCCTTTCAAAATGTATCCTATAAATAATATATTATAAAATTACAAGGGATCTATTTTGAGGAGGTTTCATGAAAAACTGAAAACAATATAACTTTTTTTCTATTTTTGACAAATAAAATGATTTAATTATATGGACTCAAAAACTATATAAAATAATAAACCAAGAAAAATTTATGAAACCATGACTAAAAGTTAAAATTTAAAACAAATTAAAAATGGAAATGAAATTATATTTTAAGACTTTTAATATGTTGATTCATTAATCATTATACACTTTCTTATTTATTAAAATCATTATCTAGTTTAATTTCTCAATTATCAACCAATTTACTCCAAATAAACAAATCATACAACATATAAATTACACCAATACCTTTGTATGCTTGTTTTTTCTCCAATAAATGTGATCTGATTACTTATTGGCCTCTAAGAAACTAAACATAATTGAAAAAACAATTCCTAATGGAAATAACTCCCCTAGTAAATTTATATAGTGATATCAACCACTTAACATCATATATTTTATATACATTCAAAACAAATTAGAAAAACAAATTCAAGAGAGAAATATTCCTTTTTCATTCAAAAATATTTTTTTAAAAAAAATTCTAAAATATTCTAGTGAATCTCAAAACAATTCAGATTATATATCATTGGAATCCACTACCATAGTCACTTGGTAGTCTAAAATAATATATCTATGTCACCGCCCAATCTCTTTCTTCTCTTTATCTCTCTCATTCATGATTTCCCTGAATTATATTACTATTGTACATGGGTTCCTTCCTAGAAATAATGCCCATTCTACTATCCAAATATATTTAACATTTTTATTCTCTCCAAGTGGATTGAAAAGTATTTGTTAATTTTATTTTCCATTAAGACACTCCTGGGGAAGCACCAGGTGATTGCATCACTTTTCCATGATCATCTCCATATGTCTACAATAGTTACCATTAGTTTTAAAATAATGATTTCATGAGTTGTACACATGGGATGTGTATTTAATAATATTTAAATTCATCAATAATATATTTCCTCTTCATGTACCGTTTAATAATTTTTTTTGGCTTTGATGTAGAGTTTTTCAAAATATTACAGCCAAAACCTCTTCTCATGGTCCCTATAAATTCCCTGAAATAAAAAAACATATTAATTTTGAATGGTTTTCATGAATTTCACTTGATAAGGAATGTGATGTTAAATGGAATGTAAAAGAAAAAAGGTATATATTTTCATGCCATAAATTTTTTGGGATGAAGTCATATGTGAGGGGAAATTTATATTGGATAATATATTTCAAAATAATTTTTATTTCCTATATGAATAGTTCATATGAAATCAGAAAAAAATAATAAAAATTTAAGAGAAGTATTAGGAAAGATGATTTTCGATGTCATATGATTTGGTAAAAATATTACGAGAATCAATGTCTTATGGAACTATAGTGAAATTCATATGCAATAAGGGTACAGTGATATGAATATTTGGACATCAAAATAAATTGCTAGTAGTAACCTAAAAAATACGTAAGTATTATTATATTCATTTTATGCTTATAATTACTTTATCTCAAAATACCAATTCAAACCTGTGTTTTTCAAATAATTCATAAAATGAATAAAATAACTGAAAATCATTTTATATTTTAATTATCAAAATAAAAACCAAAATTCTTCTAAAACTCAAAAAGATATAACATATTTATAAATAATAAATAAAGGACCAACCCCACTACCCTGGTAAACATGGTATATCCAAATCCATCTCAAGTATAAGAAGGAAAAGTTTACCCCACATAAAAAATACAAGACTCACTTGTACATAAAGATGAATCCTATAAGAATTTTATTCTCTAGTGTATCCGATAGAAAATATACCAAAACGTTCATATCTCATGACATAGTGTTATTATTAATTATCAATAATTGAATATAACCCATGTGTCATCAACCAATCAAAAAAAACTAATTATTTTTGAGTGTATTAAACCCTGATCAAACTTCCTACTATAATTTCATATTTAAACTCTTATTACATTATAAAAAAGAAACCAAATAAGGAAAAAAATCCCTTCATAGTCATTACACACCAAATTAAGGCAGATTACAGAATTACTCAGGGATAAATTTAGCCTAACATTCCTACTCACGAGTCAAGTATAAAATACAAATTACTTTATATGACTACTCATCATATAGGTAAAACCCAGTAACTATGTTTTTTTAACAAATCCACCAATAAATTTTATATTAATTGACCATATATATTATTGTGGAATTTTTAAATAGTTATGCACTATTTTTTAATTAATTTTATAATAAAATAAAATCACATAGATCAGGTGAAATCTATGTACCAAATATTAAGTGTGAATAAGAAATTTATTTAAACTAGTCCAAGAGAAAACCCAAAAACCAATATATTAGACATCATTCATGTCAAAAATAATTCAGTTGTAATAGTAAAAACCAAGGGAAAAAAATCCAAAATCTCTAGAAAGTTGGACTTAAGATGTTTGCAGGTTCATTCTAGGCATAAGCATAGTGATAATAATAATCCTTTAACATAACTATATTCATATAACTACTTGCCAATATTAAGAAAAATATAAAATAGGCATGATAAAATTTTTAATATTCCCAACCTATTTTACATTTATAGGTCCAATCCCGATGGTGCAACATGAAGTCCTGAATGCCTCCCAGTAAACCAAATAATTTCAACAAACATTGATGATATGATGAAATAAGATTACAGAATATACCATCTTGTGTCATCGTAATTATGATAGTTAATTAATTGAACTTCTATAATTTATAAAACATTAGAGTATAAATAAAATGATCTTGAAATAGAAATCATATAATTAGATAAATATATCCATATTGTATTCAAATTTTAAACATGGGTAATAGAGTCATAAAATATATGAATAACTACAAAATGAAAAATCATATATAGTAATATATAAATATAAAAAGTCATCAAGTCTCGACCACTATCCCTGAAATCACCCCTAAACTATCTTTCAAACCCTATTGATCTTTTTACGCTCATCAGCCAGCATCTCCGTTATCACTCAAAACAGTAAGTAAAACATCAATCCTATACATTCATAAAATTTATCTTGTAGGTTGTGAGAAAGACACTCAATATTCCTCCACGGATGTTTTCCCTAATAAAAATAAAAAATTTAAATTCATCAATGAAAAATTTTAAAGGTAATCCATGAATTTTCATATTTATACACTTGTTAAACCATTGTACTTGAGAATTCACCCTTATGGGAAATTCATACTTTTTTTCCTAAAGCCATGGTAAGATAATGTTCTCATAGACAGAATGTCATATCACCATCACTACCATCTCAGGGTGTAAATCAACTTTTGATATACCAAACATGGTTTATGATATATCATAATATAAAAAAACATTATGTGAAAACATACTATATGTAACAAAATAATATGAGTAAATGAATTATCACTTCCCACCAAAGAATAAATAAAATAGTTGTATAACAATGGTTAATAGTTTTTCCCCTTATGAATTAGTTTAATAAATCCCAATGCACTCATTGGTAAATTCACATCCCTCATATTGTACTCTTACGGAACATTCATCATGTCTAGATGCCCTTATCATAGCTAGGATCACAAAAAATATGCCTCTCCCAAGGGATATACTTTAATAATTACTCATCATAATATTATACCACAAAAAAGATATCTTATAAATAGGCCAAATGAATATAATGGACCACATCATCAAGGAACATGAAAGATAAATAACTAATGTTTATGTTAAAGACATATCTAACGATTCTATACCCTAATTATTGGGTCACATCCTTGGGAAATGGGACCATCGATAGCTATATATTTAACAAATATATCATCGGTAACCAAAATTGATATGGGTATCTCATAACTATTACAAATCATTACTACGAATTTGTCTTCTTTTAATTTTGGTCCAATCTCACCTTCCCACTAAGAATCATACCTTGAACATCCAAACCCCCATTAACCAAAAGGCTTTCCCTTTTGAATCACTTTTTTTGAGCCCCACATATTTGAAATGAGTCATAATTGTCACTTGAAACATAGTTATATGATGTATACCCTCTTGGATTAGAATGACACTTTTTAATATCCTCTCACATAGGAGACACGTCTATCAGTGAAAATAGTCAATGCATAACATTATGGGGTGTTTGGTTCCGAATTTTTCTCACTATACTATCCTATTATATTGTAAATCACTGACATTTCTATTAAACTAACACACCGACATACCAATTCATATATTTTATATAATATATTTTCATACATATAATGTTCTAATATTAGTAACCACCAACCTTAGGTACAGAGTTACCCCCTTAAAAATGAACATTATATAACCTTGGCCAAATGATATCCCAACACCATTAACCTTGATTAAAACCTAACACATACAAGAGAATACATCGTTAAATATAATTTTTTTTATAATTAACTTGATAAATAAATCTATAATTATTTAGTTTTATATAATGTATTGGAAACACACTATATTTTGTGATTATATCAATACAATAAGTAATGGAGTGTCGTTCACTTTGATCATAGACCTTACTCCACTAAAAAAATCAACAATTAAAACTATCAATTGAATTCTATATTCATCTCAATTATAATGAAACCATGTAAAAATTATGCTAGCCAATTTCCTTTAGAAAAATTATAGGCTACCATGTTCGTCTATACTCCTAAAGCATCCTCCATCAATCACAAAAAACCCCTACTAAATCTAACCAAATTCTACCTTGATTTGGGGGAACTAACACTTGAACTCTAATTCAAAGATATTAATATCACAATGCTTGAATTAATATAAGACATAATAAACATAGTGGGAAAACCATGCGGTATATTTCCTACATGACCCCCAATTTCATGGTGCAGTACCCTTATTTGTGGTATCAAAAAAAACTAGATAACATCACATTGAAATATGGCCTCATATATGGTTTAGAAATATATTATATAGAAGAACTATAAATACATAAATATTTGTTTCCCAGGGTAACGTTTTGGGGTTAATCAATTCAATTACACATAATACCAAATATTATGGAAGAAACAGCCAATCATAGTGGCCCATTATGCAATTCATGGTAGATTGGTAACATATTATCATCCATATAAGTACGGTATCATAATACAATGAATAAGTTTTCGACATAAAAACCACTAATTTAAAATTTAAATGTTATTAAAAATTTTATCCTTTATAAACTTATCCTTTGTTGGCATGAATGTGTATTGAGGGTGTATGGATGCCAGGGTATCGGCGGTGTGTGTCCTAGTTTGTCAGGGTGTCTGGGGGTTGTCTTGGGGCATATGGGTCTAGGTTGGGGGTTGTGAGGGTCTTCTAGATATGTGGAATGTAATAAAAAGGGATATTTAAAAAATAATTTTTAGGGGTGGTTAATGGATAACTTCCCATAAACGTCATCTTTGAAATTAATTTATGGGTGGTTCTAACCCACCTTAATTTATTGTAAAAATTATGGACAGATAAAACAACCACTAATCCCTTAGTTTATAGATAATTTATTGAGAAATTATAGAGTTTAAAAAACCCCTATAATTTAATTCCCTCTAAACTATCCTTCAATTTTCCAAATTTTAACCAATATTGCGTCTAATAAAATTAGTCATCCACATTACAAGAAGTTAGGGGTGACTGCCGCCAAATTGTTTTGAGGGGGTAATACAACCCTATAAATGAAAAACAAACCCCCATAATCACACTATTTGTTTTGTAGTTCACACACTACTATCACCATTTAAAAGTATAGTGGAATAAATTAAATATTAAATCATAGAGAGTATAACCATTCATGAAATAAACTCTAAAGATTACATTAGATTTTATTAATGTAAATTGATGATTAAAAGTGGGAAATTACATGACCTCCAAAAAGGAATCTGAAACCAAAAAACTACAAAATAGGTCACACTAATATATACAAGCACGTGATAAATTTTTCAAACCACAATGGGTTGTCAATCCATCCATGTATCAATATGGTACACCATATTTAACTATTTAAACTCTTATAATCAATATAAGATATGACTCATGAAATTAAGTCATATACTATTGTTAGTATATACATACCAATAAGGATTCCCTAAAAACACAAATAGATAAATATAAAGATAAACAAAATTTATCACAAAACATATTAAGAGGAAAATGAAAACCCAATACATATATACATATAAAGAAACCCATATTAGTGAAAAATCAGATCTCCATCTTCACATACCAGAAAAGGAAAATATGTCAACCTATAACACTGAAGGTCCATCTATGACACCCAACATCACAAGTGTCTAAACAAGAATCTGTTTGGATGAAATGTACCAAACCACTATGTTTCATGGTCAAGGGGGGATGATATATAATAGAGGATAAACACCATAGTGCAATTAAGGGGGTCCACTAAGTAGACAGAGGACATGTGTCGTAGTGTTATTGGGGTGCCACTCAAGAATATAGAGGACTCAACCCCTTGTGATATTGTGGTTATACTTAATAGATAGAGGAAATGTGACTTGGTGAGATAGGTGGTTCCACTCATAATGTAGAGAGAGTATGGGGACCCGTGCCAGGGTGTGACAATGGCCATTCCCATCCTGTAATATCTCTTATGATCATGCCCGATAATTTGTATCAGTAGGGAATCTTCTAAAGAATATTCAGGATCGAAACACCTCGTATAATATATTGAAAGCCATTATAAAAAAACTATCTGGTTCTATGCATATAACCACTTATTATGGGATACTCTCAAGAAAAAATCGGATCCCCACAGAAGAAGATAATAATTTCCCATAGATGAAGTACACGGTGTATATGTGGGGTTACATAAAATGTGAACATAGATCATCACTAGAAAATTTTCACCTCGGAATATGGATTATGAATCTATTTCAAACTACATATTATTTAAAGGTGGAACATGGTGTTTATTTTCACACATAGGTCCTTCTCAGGTTCATTTGGTATGCAACCATGTACTTCTACTCAATCCCATGTATGTTGTCATGTCTGGGTATCAGGGCTCTATCTTAGTACACAGCCTTGCTCGTGTACTCTGGTCTTGTGCTTGTGTATGGATGAGTCTATTATCAAGTACTCATAGAATAAACAGTGATCCCCTGGAATCAGGTCACATTGTGTGTTTTAGGGACCACATGGTGTGTGATATTAATCTCTAATAGATTCCTTTTCTGTCACAATCAGGGGTCTAAATTGAATGTGGTCTTTCAGACTACACACTGTGTTGTCTGTTTTTCTATAAATCCTAGTTTTCACTATTTGGATCTTATATCATCCATTTACACTACATATCACACCTTTTTACATCATTAATCCACAAAAACTTTTGGAACCACTACCATACATAGATTTTTGTTCTTCAATGGCTAGAAATTGTGACCCGGATTCCCTGTACGAGAACCCATCACACGTTTGACACTTCTCCAAATATTGAATTTACAAAGAATCATGTTTATACCACATCCAACCTCGATCATTCCCTGAAATACTAATATTTATTTTATTCATGAAACTATAATAAATCACAGGGTTTGTTCACCCTCGAACCCACCATGACAATATCAAACCACAGCCTTATGGACCAATGGCGACAAACATGAAGAAAGGTGGGAAACAGTAAAACTAACATGGTAAACCATTTACTATCCATGTGATCATATAAAATTTTATTAATATATGGAATCTATGGTTGAAGAAAGTAATAATGAATAAAATATATAATTGGGATCTTTCGAATAATGTAATCACCAAAAAATAATATAGATAATAAATCCATGCATATTATTTAATAAAAAGGGACAAAAACATAAATACTAAGACCTAAATTTATTATGTTTTGATCATTGGTGAAGGGATAATTCTATAATGATGAATAATAATACCCTGATTTGTTTCTGGCCTTTTATTTCACTAATATCTGATCATCAGTCTTCATCCTCTTGTTTTCCAATGACAACAAAGATCAATCCTTCTCTCTAATCATCCTTGGATTATAGGGTTAAACCAAGATATTTTACATAGATTCATATTTATGGTTGGAGGATTAGGTTAGGTCATTTAATTAAAATGAATAATTTCATTTTTTTTCTAAATACAAGAATCAACTATTGCCTCCAATGGAACATTCGACATCAAACAACTTGAAGTCATTCATCGGTTAAACCACATGTTTCAGAGTTAAATTTGGTATATGGTTTATTATATATGGTCCCAAATAATAGGAAAACCATTTTTATTGAAATGATATGTTCACCTTCATTAATATACTTATATATTATAAATATCCTAATTTTGGGTTCCCGAGACAAAAAATAACATGCCAAATCCAAGGATAAATCTAGATATATACAAATAAATAATCAATTCATAAATCCTATAAAATATAATCCATTTAAATTTTTTAGATTAATAAAAAACATTTTATATGAATTAGGTGTAACCCCCCCCCCCCACCTACATAGAAGGAATACTCTTTCTAAGACTCATACAAGATGATTAGAAAATCAGGGCTCCCTTAGACGTTCATGTTTTCCTAGATATAGGTTATTTTTTAAACATAACACGCAAGGTCATATTGCATAATATTGTTGACCTATCCCATGTCGAATTTGTGTATGTAGTAGATTTTCCACTGAATTAGATACAGAGGCATGATTGGAGTGAGCCTAAAATAGTTGGTCATTGATAAATATTTGGGGAAGGATAAATATGTGGTTAATGCTGTGACATTGTATACAAACCATCACCCACAAGTGATCCACACCAGGATAAGTATACTAATGGATAGGTTCATGTAATATTGTGATTATTTGAGGCATATAACCTAGAGAATATCTGAATAAATTAGGGTAAAATATTTGTCTTTTCCACCTTATCATTAGATTTGGTAGAAACTGATGAAATTCATTTTTTTATTATATTATCCCCTTTCACATAAATAGTGATTCAAGTAAATCCCCTTTCAAATACATTGTGTACATATATTTTTTTGAGGATATTCTATGATCACACTCTTCAATTGGGTGTGTTAAATTTCTATTAGAGGGTATAATTTCTCATTACACCTTTTTTTGGATTTGATGACATTGTATAATTTAATTTTTTATGTGCATAGGCTATCTACAATCCAAGCAGAAAATTTTTTTTGTGGGATTCATCTATTTTACAAGAGATAACGGATTGAAAAAAAAAATCACAAGAGATGATAAATTTAGTTACATTATGTTTGGATCATGTTTTGTAAGATACATCATATTTCCCATTAGTTGGATAGCAAGGCCCTTAGTATAGTATATTAGTTATAGATTATTTCCCTGTAGTGGTAGAAGATTACCTTGATGATTTTCTAAATCATGTGCGTAGATTACCTTCTCATCAAGAGTTTTCATTTTTTACTTAATTACAACCGTATACAACTATTATATTGTCAATTGCATATATGTTTACCCATAATGAGTTTCTAGTGGTGTGGTAGTAGTTTTAGGACCTTTAGAATAATGTCCTTATCAGAACCAGTTTTCTGCTCATGTCATCTCTAATATTTTTCATTAAGAAGGAGGATTGGATCATGTTTTTGTGTGTGGATTATTATCACATGATGTATATGACTGTAAAAAATAAGTATCCAATATATAAAATTAATGACTTATTTGATATGATAAATGTGTAAATGGGTTCTCAAATATCAATCATGGTTCTAGATAACACTATTTAGGGGTTCATGATTGTGATATAACAAAGAAAAAATTATGATGTGGTTATGGTCATTATGTATAATGGGTGATTCCCTTTTGTACAAACAATGCTCTAGTGGTGTTTCTGGGGCTTATGGACAATATATTCCAGCATTTCCTTGACTGGTTTGGGTGGTATTTATTTATGACATTACAATATACATGAAATCAGAGACTAATCATTAATATGATTTAAAGGTAGTTCTGGACACACTTTAGGTGCATCAATAGTATAGTAAACTCATAAGTTATCATTTTAGAATTAGATATGGCCAAATTCTAGGACATATTACCTCAAAAGGTAGATTAGTCATTCTCCCAGAGAAGATTAATTAACTTCTTACGAGCCCCATTAGATTATTTTAGAGTTGTTTATCTTCTTCATGCTTGATATATATTATTATATTTTCATGTCAGCATTATCTAATTATGTTGTTACACCCTTAGATTTCCAAATAATTACATCATGTTCGATTGTGCATGTGAAACAAAAATCCAATTTAAGAAAAAAATAAAACATTCCATGAGATTATAGTAAAAAAAAAATAAATAAATTAAATCACTTTGATATCATGTGATGTACTCAACAAATGGTTTAAACCAAACTTTATATTCTATTAAGATATTATTATTTAAACACAACCTTTATAACATATCCATATTCATTGTAGGTATGAATAGAACTAACTAAATTATAAAAATTATGTGTTTTACATATATATAAAATACATTCAATATTTATATATAGATTATAAATAAAATAATAATCATTTTAAATAATGAAGTAACAATTTCTGAAAAATGATATTTTTCTAAAATGCACCGGCCCTTTGAGCACATAATTTAAAAATAATTTTTTTCATTTTAAAAAAAATTAATTCAAAAAATGAAAAGTATATTTTAAATCATCTTTTAAAAATTATCTTTTTTTTACTTTTTAGGAATATTCTAAAGAGATTTTCTCTGACTAGTTTAAAATACTGGGTTTTATTATAAATTTTCATTTATCTTAATGACTTTAATAACGCAAAATTTATTTAATATAGTTCTAAATGTTGAATTCTTCAATAATAAATCAATTAATAAAATTTATTCCATTTTAATCAATTTTATACTCAATTTTTATATAAAATCATTGTAAAATTTTAAAAAAATTCTCTTTCAAAACCTGCATTCTTGTCACGTCTGAGAGTTTAATTGTAAATTATATTTTTACACATTTATGAAAGTATTTTAGATAAATTCTTTTAATATTTTGAATAAAAAAATTTATATTGTCTAATAATCTGAAATTAAATTTTTTATGTAATTAATAGTATATAAAATAAAAATTATTTTCCACGGTTAAGGTAAAAACTGATTTTTCGAGCCAAATAATTTGTCTGAGGAAGAGGTAGCATCAATAATTAATCATATTGCTTTATTTCGTACTGAAAATAATTAAATTTTTATTATAACGTGAGGATATAATGACTATTTTATAAATGATATAATTATATTTTTTATGTTAATTTAATAAATTTTATCAATTTCCACTTCCATTAATTGGGAGATGAAATCACCGACCGTGCGTACAAAAAAGTATCACCTTTTGAAAATATATAGTTTATTTTCCATCACCACCATTAAATTATTGATAAATAGATGGATTTAAAAAATTTATATTATATATAAGAGATTAAAATTATTATCTAAAATTATTATATAACATAATTTCTTACCATTCCTTTTAGTAAGGTAATGATATTGTCACCCATGTTTAAATATGGCATACCATCCCGACAAAGTGATTCGATTCATTTTCCATGTCTAAAATTCATAATTGGTTATAAAATTTCATCTATTAAGTAAATATGATATTTAAAATACAAACATAATTATTTATATGATATATATATATATATATATATCTTATGAACAAGAAATGAAACTTTCATGAAAAACATGTGTGATAAAACAATGAAATTAAAACCTGAAATAGTGAAGATAGTAAAATATTAATAACAAATGGGTGGTAAAATGATATAATAGGATCATATATGATACAGTAAATTTTATTATAGTTATATAATAAATTAATAAAATGATTAAAACTATTATATATGAGTTACAAACAAATACGGAGTAAATCATACCAATGATAAGGGTTCCTTGTCTCACTATTACTTATGTGAGGCATATTCCCTATTCGCCAACTATTTCTGTAGGCTGGTGTATATTAATCCCCTTTGGTATGTTATATCATAAAAATATATATCTTCATGGTATTTATATTTTCATTTTATGTCATTTCTTTTATAGGTCTTATGATTCAGATGTTACTAAATTGGTAATGGTTTATTTCAGAATCACATCATTATTTGACATTTTTTAAATTTACGTCTCCCATTGAGAATTATTAGATATTTATATCCTAAAATTAATATATTTTCCTTAACTCTAATTATTCA
This sequence comes from Viscum album, assembly GCA_963277665.1. Lineage (NCBI taxonomy): Eukaryota > Viridiplantae > Streptophyta > Magnoliopsida > Santalales > Viscaceae > Viscum > Viscum album. The sequence continues at coordinate 1,020,555,701 of OY728138.1, read as the reverse complement.
GTTATTTTTTAAGTTATAGTTCCATTTTAACACTCTTTATTATTTAAAATTATTGAGAAAATATGTTTTCAAAAAAATATGATTATATTTCACTCGTCAGTTGTAAATCCTTTTTTAAAAAACTTTTGTAAAAATATTTTCAAAAATATTTTTAACTATTAAAAAATAATTTATTAACTTTGTTTTTACCAATTTTTACCTTTTAAAAAATTTATTTAATGTACATTTCACGACATTTACAATACAATTTCCATTTTTTAGAAAAAATGTGAATAAAATCTTTTATTAACACGTATGCTGTGAGTAGTTTTTCCAAAAATCAGAACACTCAATTTTTTAAATAAAATTTTATCAGTTATGAATAGTTATTTTCAATTAAATTATTTCATCAATTTTTTGATAACTTTTGGTTTTGAAAGGAGGTTCTCAAAGTGAAATATTTATTTTTCTGAAAAAATATTTGTTGGATTTCAATTCATCAAAGACATAAAACATTTATAATACATCTGATCCACTACAAATATTTTCTATTTAAATTATCCTTATTATTTTTATTGAAATATTATGATTAATTTTATTGATTTTGTATAAATTTATTACCATTCCAAATATTAATCTATATAGATTGTTATTATGTATTTTAATTGGGTAGGTATTAAAATTTCATATGTTAGATTTTCAATATGAATGATTAGGCTAATTATGTTTCACCCATTTTAAATGAATAATGTATTGTACCTAGTAAGTGAATGGTGGGGCCTATTATACCCCCTCAATGCATCGGTATGTCTCATGAGATAGACTAGACTGAGTTTTGACTATGACCTTACCCATTAATTTAGATTTCTTGGAATAATGCATTAATGATATATTTTTAATTCATGACCTTATGAATTACATATTTAGGAATTATGATATTGATATTTCATGTGACTATTATATATGTTATAATATCTATGGTTAATTTCATAGGCTCAAATTATTATTTGTATGGAATTATTGGATATTAATTTATTCCTCCGTTTTTTTGATCAAGTTGTTGATTAAATAGGATGGGGTTCTGTAGTTTATTTATACTTATAGATTATTCCTTATTTATTCATTGCTTTAATAGTAATCTAACAATTACTAGGAATCTTTAATCACCTATTTATTATGATATATTTTCCCCAAGAAACCAATATGTGTTTTAGGATTAAAATGAAGTGATATTTTGTTCAAAATAACTTACTTTTCAAATAAAATACATATTGTATTTTATGTTTTAAAATCAAATAATATTTTCATAGTTTTATCTTCTTTACCATGACAACTATGCTATTCAGATCATTGGGATGATATTACTTGTACATTATTCAAATATAATAATATTTACACTAAATAAGTTTGATTTGGTTTGGGCTAACTATAGTTGTGAGTCCCTTAATATCATTTAATCTGGAAACAAATTTCAAAAAATGAATTTGAGGACTTGTGGAATAGATTAACAAAAAATTGTGTCCTATAATTAATATAAGTTTTGGTTTACTAAATGGTGTCTTGTTATACCTCTATAACATGTATTCAGTGTGTGTAAATTCCATGGAAGGATGTTATTTCTTAATGATCCAAACAGTTTAGACCCCAAAAGTGTAACTATTACAATCATGACATTGAGATTAATACATAATCCTTTTCATTAAGCCATGGAAACATTACCTTCTTAGTGAGAATTTTTTGTTAATTTGAACCAAAATATTATGGGATACATATTTACTCTAATTTACCTCCATCAATGATATAGGCATTATCTATTATATTTATATGAATTTGAATTTTAGATAGTCCATTCTCTTGTTAAATGTAATATAGGGTTTGATTCTCTCATTAAGAAATCTCAATTTTGATTTCTAAGAAATATTTCTGAGAAATAGCCCTAATTTTTTTTATACTTTTTAGATGATAAAGTAGTATCATACCACAGATTGATGGTTGCAAAAAGCAACACTCTTACATCTTGTAAGGTAATTATAGTTTTGAAACATTTATTACAGGATTTTATGTGCCCATATATCCATTTTTCTTACACAAAATGTATTTTATGAATATAGGGAGCATGTATTCCTCTACCAAGTAAAAAAGGATGGTTCCATACATGATTCCAGAGGAGGTATTAAGATATTTTTATATAAATCTATTCATAATAAATAATACAATTTAAAATACATAGCAAGATCTGTAATGGTATTTTTGGTGTCTATGGATGAAGAAATGTGTTTCGAAGTTCATATTTCAATGTATCACTTATCAGAAGTTGAATATCATGATTTTGGTTTTGTTATGGATTGCTCAGGACCTTGTGGTGCTGTAATGGAATTGGAATGGTATTTACTTGGACATTTTGTCAGTATTTCCATGACTGGTGACATTTCAAGATGTCATCAAGGTGATCATAGATAGACTCAATTAGTTTACACATTTCTTCAAAATTAGGAAGAATTGTTTTTTGAAAATATTATGAAACTTTTATTTTAGTATATTACCTATTTGTAAGTTGTTACCTTGAAAATTTTCTCATAATGGGATTCTCCATTAACATCATAGTTATGGAGAGTTTTTCCGGGGGCTTTCTGGCCCTAATTATAAATGAGAAAATAATTTCATCCCCTAATAAATAGCTAAACCAAATGATCTATTATTATCATATAATACATTTGGTTATATTTAGTGCAAAACTCTACAAAAATCTTTGAGGGTCTTATCACCTCTAAAGATTCTTCAAATAACAGAAACTATCACTATAATATTGTTATTGCTTCATTTTAGGTCCTTTACATGAGACCTTATAGTTCACCTTTAATATTTTCAAATATTGGTGACTTTAGAACTTCTGAATAAAATATTGGTATGAGTGTTGGTTAAGAAAGTGGACATAATTCATAAGAGGATCTAGAAAACTCATAACCTTAGAAATTACTACACAAAATATTGATAGTGACCTTTAGCGTTCATCAAGGGAGACTATTTCATCCAAGATGTCTCACCTCAGTACGTTTTATTGATATTTGGATGGGGATCAAAGATATCATTCATGTTAATTGTTCCTTTTAGTATTTTTTATATAATTAAAGACGTTGTGTACCACCTTTATTAGTAGATGAAGTTGAGAAATGTCTATAAATTCATCTATGTTTCGGAGATAATTATGTACGATCAGTGTATGTCACACATTATTTACATGGAAGGTATGTATATTTAATATGGAAACAAATTTTTTGAGTACCCAGGGGTGACTGAGGATCAGCAAGGATGATCCTTCGTGGGTGGGAGATTCAACTTTGTGTGTTCTATTTTAGAATTGGGATCTCTAGGAGAGTTTTGGGATCTTGTTAACCCGACCTAGGCTCAATACCCTCACAATTTTTTTATATATCTACCTTTGGATGAATAAAATATTTTATAGATGGGAGATTTTAATGACTTTGGTTTTTTATTAAGCCAATTTAATGGTTTTCAATAATATTTTTTTGCTCTTTATGGATTGTTAATGGATTTTAGTGGTCTTATAGCCCTGGGAGTGATATATTAAATATATAAAATTTATTTACTCATTTGAACACATAATTTTCGGAATAATAAGTTTTAACATAGTGGATCCCATGAAGGAAGAACTAATATCATCGTTAAATATGTAACATGGGTTTTACCCTATGCAAAAAATAAGTATTTATCAGATAGAACCCAAAGATGTTGCATTGCCTCTTTTGAATATTATATAAAAAATAATGTAAATTAATTGAATTATTTATTTTCATAGTAAAATTTCTGATCCTAGAATTGATTTATTTAAAAACATTATAGAAAATATATCAGGTTAGTTAAAAAATCAAGACAGATTCATTGAGAATGATAGTCACTATGAGTGTATTTGTGGGATGATGATCGCATTTAGTGGAAATGGTTGGTTGGACATGAAATTTGTGTGTATCACTAATTAAATATTTTTGGATGTTCTCATTAATAATGATTTATCCAAATATGATTCAAGGATTTTATTTTCCATATTTACTCCATTGTGGATATCGTTATGTTTATATACTTATTCTTCTTTAAATTTAATCTAAAATTGACTTTTGTAAAGACCTATTAATTTATGATTCTAATATATAATTATTATCATGATAACTATCAAAAGTTTAATGACTATCCAACCTCATTAGTTATTTTTAAGTATCCCATTATCAATAGTCAAAACACAAATGACCATTATGGATTATACTCTTTGATGTTTACAGTCTCTACTATCTGTTATTCACTTTCATTATCAGCATTCAATTATTAGGTCATAATTAAGGAAATAGTGATCCATTTCATATAATGAATAGGCCTATAGCTATGTTTTTCATGATTATTACTCATAAAGAAGCACTAACAGTGCATGGATTTATCATCTTATGAGCTAGATTACTACTGGTGGTGTTTGGGAATGTTCATTCCTAAATGTGGAATATGCGGGTAACACATGAGATGATGAGTTTTAATTATATAAGAAAGGGTCTTTAGAATCAAGTTCCATCCATGGAATTGACCTCGGTTAGTGTGGTAGGTGGGTAATCCATAGAGGGTCATGGGGAAGAGGGTAGTAGTGTTGAACCATTTGGTAGAATCAGGGATTCTACAAATTTCTTAACAATATAACATATATTTCAAAAGAACCATCACCATCGAATTTGTATGAGGTACATCTATGGATTTATGGGTTAGTTAAATAATACACATTTGTGTATATTTCACACATGTTTTGTAACCCTAGACAAATAACATTGTGTGTATAACATGATAGTTCCCATGGAACATGAGTAGCCTATATACCATATAACCAAAAGATAAACCCCATATACCCAAAGGTACAACATGACTTGGGTTTTCATTCACATTTTGAGTACCAAACCCAAACACCACATATCATGTAGATTATTCCACACATTTTTTAGTTTATCAAGTTTATTACATGTTGTTTAGAAATGCACTAGCAATTTGTACACTAGAGGTAACACGTCGTGTGCCCCTTATACATGAAATGTAATTTCCTATCACATAAATTATAACCTCCAATAATACTTCCTATGTATTTTTCTACATATGATTATATGATTATTCATCAATAGTATTTAGGTACAATTACAATGGTGGGTTCTAGGATCAATGCTTCCATAAATAAGAGGTAGTATTAGGGTATAGGTCTCCCATTTAAAATACACGTGTATGACCATCATTCCAAATTACACTCAGGAATTGAATATCCATTGTATAAGGGGTTTTTATTCCCATTTCTAAGAGAATTGAAATGTTTGTGTTCCTCCTCTAGAGTCAGTAATCCACCATCTCAAGCATCGTTTAGCAATTTGTGGGTCCTTAATAATAATTCACGTTATGTAATATGGGTAATATTGGAAGTTGATTAATCCTAAAATATTATTTAGGTCATCTATGGGGATAGATACTTTACTCTATTCCATGAATACTTATTTCATACTATCAAGGTAATTTATTATTTACCCACTTGGATATGGTTTTAAGATGGCATTATTTGGAGGCAATGCTTCTTAGTGATTTCAAGGTGTTTAAATGGGATTATATATGGGCACTCATGCATGGGATTTATGTGAAAACATATTAAATGACCGAATAAATCATTTTCATATTTAATAATATTAATTAGATGGTTATATTAGAAACAAAAAATATATTTACTGATTTTTCTTCAAAAATGAAAATAGTTTTAACTAAAGTATTTTTTTATTTACAAAATATTATATAAATTTTTTGAATTTTAAATTGATCAATTAAATATCTTTTTTTAAATCATCATATCATAAATTACATTGTGTGATTTTGTTTTAATTTTTATTAAATATTATTTTTATTATTGAATAGTAATAAATTCATATTTTTGTAAAAAGTATTTTCTTATATATAAATTAAGTAATTAAAATGTCTCAATATTTTTTGTATATGATTACATGTAAACTAAGTGTTATATAGTTATATTTAAATAACTTAATTACTATGGGATCAAATTCATATTTTTTAGTATATTTTTGTTTTTGGCTTTAAAAATGTGTCTTTATGAAAACTACTCTGAAATGCGTAATGTTTATAAATGTTAATTAATTAAAATAATACCTAAGAATTATTGTTTTAAAATAAATTTATATATTACATCTCATGATAATTAATTAATTTGATACAATTATTATTATTTTTCATAGATTTAAAATAAAATCATCTTTTTTCCAAAAAAAATACTTTTCTTAAAACACCACTTTCTTACTATGTCTCCAAGAAAATATTATATTAATATTTTCTTAATTATGTTAATTGAATTTTGAAAAATGGATTAAAAAATTTCAATCATCATAATTTATAATTTCCAATAAGGACAACACAATTTTTTTCCAAAATTAATAGTAAAAATAGTATAAATTAATTACCACTACTATGGTAAGAATTGTTTTAACAAGGGTTAAACTCAAATGATAAGCGTCAAAATGACCTATAAACACCTCAAAAACAATTTTATAGAAATATTTCAAAAATTAAACCATTCATATTCTAGAATCATCTATTTTGGATACTTTTTTCATAATAATATCTTGGAAGTCTTGATTTATTTTTAAAATTACCAAGTGTGTCTTCTATCCTAATTAAAAAATGTTACACCCTCTCCTCTCTTTTTCACACCTTCAAACCAATTTGGTTTTACCAATAACTACCTAAATCACATCCTATCATCCCTCCCCTCAACCTATAATCCATAATTTCTTCCTAAATCCAACCATTTGTGTTTTTATATTCCAAAAATTAGGTAAAAAATCATCTTTCATGTGTACTGCAAATAACTACCTCATAAACTGATGTGATTCATTTTTTCATTACTAGCTCTCATGGTTTGCTATGATGATGGATATAAATTTTATATATGATATTTATAACTTTATTAAACCTTTGTATTCATTAAACTATATTCATAATTTTATATAAAATTTTGTAAGGAATATGATAATGTTGCTCAGCTATATAGTGAACTACCGCCTTGCAATATGTTGTGATTCATTTTTAACTAAATATTTACATGTAAGGTGATAATGGTAAAAATAATTATTATATGTTATATACATGACATAAATATGGAATTAAGGATATATTTATCAATATATAAGGACAATATGTCCTTTTAAATTTTCACACTAAAAAGATGATAACATCATTTGTGTATGTGTGGATTACAACCTTCATAAAGTGATGTGACTCTCTTTTCATCACCACATAACAATAATGATATATATAAGTATATATAAATAAAAAATTATATTTTTTATATTATTATCATTACATAAATATAAAATATTACTTATATTATTTCCAAAAGCATAATTTAAAATTGGAAATGTTACTCATGAGAACGTCATCACAACTAAAAATAAGGACTACACTGATGGTTTTGGGGGATATTGGTTTATTATTGGTTGGTATACACATATACTAAGGGTTTCCAAAAACTAAAGGTATAAGTATTGTATAAAATTTCTTTCCATGTTTCAAATCTGACACCTTCTATTTATTTTTTAAATACATGACCACTAAGATAAAAAAAATTTTGTGAATATAATTTAATAAATCTATATATAATAATATTAAAATTTATGTAATAAATTTTAACTTATTTGATTTTATTGAACAGTTTTTAAAAAAAATCATGTTCCTATACCAATGGGTTTTCGAAAAACCTTTGGTCAAGTACTACTTATCCAAAGGGTTTTTTCCCATCCATTCGTATATGTCCATTGGTATACCACCACTATCCAATAGTGATAACCTACCATATCCAGGAGCGTAATTTTAGTTCATTTTTATAAATCGTCTTCATGATTGTCTTAAAAATACAATTGATTTATAAATATTATAATTATTTCATTTTTAATGTTTTGGAGATGTTTAAATAATGTACTCTTTGGAAATAGTCGACATACCAAAGAGGATTTTGACACATAAGACAAATATGGTCAAATCATCCATCATAAACACAAATGATGATGTAATTTTACATAAAAAGGTATGATAATTAAAAAAATGTAATAATAAACATTAAAAAGGTTATGGAGAAAGTAAATAATGAACATAAATTTATTATTCATTAAGATAATGACACACGCGACAAGTTGGACCGAAAGTCGGGGACTTCGTATAAATTTTCTTTCATTGTACATTATTTTGATATTCTTTACATATATTCTTTTACTAGATTTCTATACAGTCTATTTTACATTGTATAATATGAATTTATCTACTCTTGTGATATTTACTATTTTTTTTCTAATTGTATTTTCTCATGGGGCTAATGATTCAAATATATCCCATGTAATAAAGAAATTTTCTTCTAAAAAACCTCTTTTATACATTTTCTTCAAACTCTCATTCCCTCTGATGTCTGTGTTTTTAAGACAATTTCTAAAATACTATATATTGAATGAAATATTTATAATTTTATTTCATTTCTATTTTATGTTCTTTCGATGTTTTTAAAAGGAATAATTATATTTGTTTTAAACGAAATGTTTTGGAAAATGACAACGTAATGTTCTATTTTTAAGGTATACGGTGACAACAACATTCCCTAAATATTTAACGTTTATTTTATATCAAGATTATTTTTAAACCATAGTTTTTTTATTAAATACAAAACCCTATTTTTTATTCTATTATTAAAATTGGATTTCCCATAAAAAATTGAATTTCCTTAAATTGGAACATATAATAAAATGGTATTTTAATACAAGAAAGTTATTTTCAAAAATGTTTAAAATTATTTTTTAAATGATAAAAATCATTAATCATGTTTTTTTCTAGGACATTATATATTATGGGTCCATCCATACAATATAGGGTTAGTCTTTTATATCTTAATGAATGGAAATACCTATATATCTCTCTGAAGAATTAGTTAATGAATATTTACTCTATAAAATTAAATTATAAGTATTACACATGGTTATTCAAATTTGTAAGGGTCCTTTATGGTAACTATAACATGTTTTCCCACGTTACCAACATGTTTTTTATTCTTTCTAATGGGTGTTCGTGAAAATAATTTATTTTAAAAGGTTAAAATAAATGATCCTTTTAAAAGGAATAATGATTACTATTATTGGAATAATATTATGTTTTTAAAAAAATCATGGTTTTTCATTATTTTCACTAGACTAACGGTTTTCCTCTTTTTATGACCCTTATTGAGATTTTTTATTATTACAAGTTATTAAAATATTTTTCATAATATTTTAGGATTGGTAGGGGAAATAAGAGTCTATCTTGAATTTTTTGGTTATTTTTGAAACTAGATATATAAAATACTTCATTAATGAGATATAAGAAATCAAATTTGGAATATCATCTTAAGAAAGTGTGATATACCTTATAGTGAAATCTCATGGTGAAAATATCAAAGGAACCATGATTTTTAAGAATATTACTATAAATATCAGTGTAATGGCCTTTCCTACAAATAATGTTGAACTACTTTTATTATAGTTTTATATAATTATTTTCATGGATTGGATTTTTGTGTATCAATTAATATATATTGCAGAGCTAATAAAGTTGTGTTAAATGATTTCATGCCTTTCATAACTTACCATGAAGATGAGAAATTGATTTGTGTTAGAATGGACTATTACCTTGCTCATATTGTCTAATATAAAGGAACAATTATATTAATTATGTCCTAATTCCAAATGAGTACATGGATGTATTTCATGATGATTTACTTAGTGCTATTCTTAATCGGTAGATTGAGATTATAGTTTAATTATTACATAAGGGTAAGATGATTTCTAAACCACCATATCTAATGGATCAAGTGGTACATTTAGAATATAAAAAATGAACAATTTATTAGTTAAAGGTTTCATCTGGAATAGAACATCATGAGGGGGCTCATATCTATTTTGTCAAAAATAAATCTGGAACAATAAAACATTTTACTGACTATAGAGCATCGAATAAAATTACATTTAGGAATATTTATCCTTATCATCATATCGATGATTTTTTTGATCATCTCAATGGAGATAATTATTTTTTTAAGGCTAACCAAATCGAGGGGTTTCATAAGTTTAAATTTAAATATATAGAAATTCCAAATATTTTTTTTTAGACTAGATATGGGAAATATGAGTTGGTTTTTATGTTTTTGGATTTGTCTAATACACCTTACATATTTATAAACCATATGAATAGTGTTTTTCATGAGTTCGTGGTCAATTATATAGTTGGTTTTATTGATAATATTTTGTTATATTTTAATAGTACATAAGAACATGAAAGACAATTAATATTTTTATTTCAAACCATACACTAAAATAAACTATTAGGTAAATTTATAAACTGTGAATTATGGTGGTAAAAATTTTCATTCCATAGTCATGTTTTTTCTAAATATGGCATAACTATTTACCCTTACGAAATATATTTTATAGAATAATGGACAATACCCAAAAATATAATTGAGATTCCTAGTTCTCTAGGATTATCAGTTTCATACTCATAGTTTGATTACCAATTTGCATAGTTCTCTATCCCATAGAATATGTTAACTTGAAAAAGAGTTAAATTCATCCGGTCAAAATTATTAGATGATTACTTTGTTGAAAAAAAAAATATTGGTTAATACTCTCGTTTTGTCCTTGCAATCCATAAAACATATTTCATAATACATATTAACGATTCATTCAAAGGAATTGGTTGTGTCCTAATGTAGAAAAAATTGGTAATTGATAATGCTTCACAATAATATAAACCTCAGGAGTTGAATTACCATCCCCGTGATTTGGAATTAGCTAATGTTTATTTAGATTTAAAACATTATTATTCATAATATGTATAGACTAAAAATTATATTTATACTAATCACAAAAATTTTAATTACATGTTCACTCATAAATAATTGAATATAAGGCATAGAAGACTGATAAAATGATCAAGGATTATTATTTCACTATTAATTATCATCATAGAAAAGAAAATAAAGTTGATGATTCATTGAGTTGAATAAAAGGTAAAATTTGTTAATAAGGGTATGATTATTTGTTTTAATATTTATAAAGAAGTTGTTTTATAATTTTTAAAAAGTTTTTATGTGCCTTATGTTTCCCAGTTTAGGAAATAGTAATTAACAGAAGCATATACTTCTCTGTTTTTCAATCATCTGGGTATCACTATAATGTCCATAGACCTTCATATGTATAAGTGGTAAGATAGAATGAAAAGATATATTCATAAATTTTCCCTGAAATGTTTTATTTTTCATTAGGTGAAAGAATATTGATAGTCATCAAAGGGAATGATTCAACATTTCCTAGTACCATAGTGGAATTGGGAAAATATATCCATGGATTTCCTGGGGAGATTTCCATAGACATCATAAGGTAATAATTGTACATGGTTTACTATTGATCAATTCACTAAATCTACAAAATTACGTACAATGTGAGATACAATTTTATTTTATCGGTATTATCAATTGTATAATTATATATATTTAGTTTGCATGGAGTGCCTCTCTCTGTTGTATAATATCTTGGTCATATGATCACATCAAATTTTTTGAAAAGACATAAAAATTCATTGGGTATTGAATTAAATTCTAGTATACCTTCTCATCCTCAATCTAATGGAATGTCTATGTGAAAAACTTATACCATGGAATATATTCATTGGACTTATTAGATTTATTGTAAAGGAAATAGGGATAAATATATTTCTTTGGTTGAGTATTCTTATTAAAATTGTTTTCATTTGAGTATACAAATTAAACCATTTCAAAAATTATATGGAATACAGTGTCAAACAATAGTATTTAAGGATGATATAGGAGAAAGGAAGTTCATTTTAATAGATTTAGTAGCGAAAATGGTGAAGAAGATACAATTTATTTAGCATCTTATCATGATATATCAGAGAAAGAAAAAAATTTATATGAATAACTAGAGGAGATATCATTTATTTGAGGTAGGTGATCATGTATTTCTCAATGTTTCTCCATATCAACCTCTTATTAATTCTGATAATAAGTTTAAGTTAACTCAATAGTTCACTAAACCATATTAAATCCTATTGATATTTTGATCACTTTCATACATTGTGGGATTACATATAATTTTATCCTAGGTTGACATTTCATTTCAAGCATCAATGTTAATGAAATATCTTCTAGATTCATCTCATGTTATAATCCTTGACGTAACTCATTTGAATAGAATCATTTTTGGTGTGATGAAATAAGTTCATATTCTTGACCATAGAGAGAATGTTTTGTTGAATTATATGACTCTACATGCTATGGTTTTATAAAAAATACATATGGTTGAAGAGGAAACATGGGAATATCGAAATATTAGAAAAGAAAAATATCCTAACTAGATTAATAAGTTAATAAAATTGTAAGGATGAAATTTTTAAAAAGGGGGAAGAATGTAACAACATAGTTAATTATTGAAAAAAATCATATACATATTAACTAATATGAATTTGATGTAATTGGTATTATAAAAATTATTTATTAATTTTTATTCAAAGTGGAAATAATATTTACTAATCTCTTTTCTAATATTTTTATATATAAAACAATTTTTTACAAATTTTAAAATTTTAATTTTATTAATTGAATATAATATTTAGAATAAAAAATAAAATTTACTTTTGGTGGAATTTTCTAATTTTTCTAAATGATTTTTTAGTGAATAGATAAAATAATATTTTTAAAAAAAATATCAATATTTTAAAAAATTATGTAATTTAAAAGTCTCTTTATGATTTGAATATTATTTGATGTACATTATTTATTATATAATTATATTTAATCCAATTAATTTCTTTTGAATCATTATTATACTGGATTTTTCTATAAGTATGTTTTTTGTTTTAAAAATAGGATTTTCTAAGAACTCTTTAAAATTCATAATGTTTCTCAATTTTCATTAATTAAAATAATATCTAATGTGTAATTTTTTGAAATAAATTTTGTTATTTTATATATATAAATATAAATATATTTTAAAATAACTATTATTTTTAATCTTGTAGTTAATAATGAATTATATTTTTGTCAACAAATAATCTTCTTAAAATCCCACTTCTAAAATTACATGAGGGATTAATATGAGATTAATATTTCCTATTTATATGAATTTAATTAATAAAAATGGATTCAATATTAGAAATAATAATTATTTATATTTTTAAATAATTCAAATTTAAATTTCAGAAAAATTATGGGTGAAAACTTTAGAAATTAATTATTATGTTGAGGGTAAAAATAAGAGTACCTGGGTGTAATAAAATATTATAGGGGGAAAATGAAATATAAAATTGTCTAAAAATAATTTTCTATCCATTTTTAGACCATGAAACAAATTATATATTGTAATAGTACCTTTGGGACCCATTTTACATATGAAAAATATGGTAGTAACAAATCATTTTCACAAATACCTAGTGTGTCCTCTCACCCACTTTTAAAAGACCACCCCTCTTATCTCTAATTCCCATAATATAAACTCTTATTTTAAGACAGTACCTACCCAAATAGCATTAAAAGTTACCACCCCTCATTTTAAAATAATTATTTTGTTCACATATCCATCCAATGGTGTATTTTAGTGAAAACATAATAAGGATACCCAAATAAGAGGTAGCATTCATCAATGAATATTTTTATCTTATTTCTTCCTCCATCCACTAAAACCATTAATAAAACATGATAAGATAATGTCCCCAATATCTTAAACAAAAAAACATGATATTTGTTTCCTTCATAACCTTTATCATTTCCCTCTTCCATCAAATGATAAATGAAATCATCATTCATGGGTACGGAGGACTACCACCTCACAAAAAGATGTCATTAGTTTTTCATTAACAAATCTCATAGGTGGGTATGATGATGGATATAAAGTTTATATATTATATTTATATCATCATTTTAACATTTAATTCAATATTTCATATAAAAATTCTTATATTCCTATCTGTAATAGACATGATAATGTATCTCATGTGTACGATGACCTACCACCTCGCAGAGCGATTAATTTATTTTTCAATTACGAGTTACATGGAAGGAAATAAGGATAAATATATTGAATATATTTGATATTAATGACACAATAATTATATCAATTAAATATTTATTATTCATTAATGATAATATTTCATTTTCCTTTCAAGAATTATATTTTGATAACTTGTTCATTAATGTGTGGAAAACCGCCTTCAGGAATCCATGTGACTCTCTTTTCATCCCCACATCAAAATAATGAATATATATATATATATAATTATATTTAACTAAATAAAATTGTATATATGATACTATTATAATTTTTAAAATATATTATATTTATTACCTACTTTAAATAATGATCACATAGAAATGGAAATGTTACTCTTGCGTACATACGACCTCCCCTCTCTAAATTCATAACATCGGTTTATGTTTCCTAACCATATTTCATGATTGGTTTTAAAAGTATATTTTTTTATGAATAGAATAATTATTACAATATTATAATTATTTTTATTTTTAAATTATGAACTCATTGACCTTTTTTAACCTATTAAATTTGATCGTGACACATAAATCAAATATTGTCAAAATATCTGATGTAAATTTAATTTATTAAGTAATTTAAAATAACATGGTAATAAGTAAAATAAAATTAATAATATTGATTAAGAGGATATAAATAAATTAAATAATTAGAATACATTTATTATTTAGGTATATAAATTACTATGTGAAAATTCAGACTTAAGTTTGGTGACTTTGTCTCAATTTCCATTCCTTGAGGCATATTTTAATTTTTTCACGTATATTAAATTAAGAGGTTTATATATATCCCATTTTAGATTTTTAATCATAAATTTATCTATTCTAATTCTATTTTATGTTTTTTAATATTCTTCTTTGATGGGATTTATTATTAAAATATTCTCAAATTAAATGGACATTTTTCTTCTAAATAAGTCATATTTTAATGTTTTCTGTCAAACTCTCTTTCTCATCTGTGTCAACATTTTTAAGATGATTTTTAAAATAAAATTTAATGGAAATACAAGAATTTTAATTTTAATTTCATGTACCATTATCTTTATTTTAATTTGTTTCAAATGGAATTTTTTTATAGGTTTTCAATTTTAATATTTTATGAATGAAAAATGGAATGTTCTATTTTTAATGAATATGGTGAAGACATATTTTCCTCCCTTACAGGATTTTATTTGATTTAGAGGATACCATAAATTATTAAATATTTTCATAAATGAAATCCCATATTTCTCTTTATTGGTACCTTTGGTTTTGAAAATGTGTTTTTCAAAAAAAAATCTATATTGAATTAAAAATGTGATTCTAAAAGAAAATGGTATTTTAATATCTGAATGTAATTTTAATACAATTTTAAAATTGTTTTTTAAATAATAAGATGTTTAATTAATATTTGGGTTCTCTGAAATTCTATATGATAGGTGAACCGAAATTAAACCTAGAGAGACCCTTATAGCTTAACCAATGAGTGTTCACAGACAATTCTTTAATGCATTGGGTAATGAATATATTCCCCAGATAATTATATGTAATATTGGTTGTATGTTCATTTCAGTTTGTAAGTGTTATGTAATGTTTTATTAGGTGTTCAATGAGATGATTTTCTAAGGTACCTAAATAGGTTTTCTATTCTTAATAATGAGTTTTCAATGAAATTAATTGTTTCAAAAAGGTAGAATAAATTTTCATTTTTAAATAAATGATAATTACCATTCTAGGTAAAATTATATGTTTTAAAAAAATAAAGGGCTAAAAAAAATTTCACTAAACTAATTTTTATCTTATTTTTATGTCCCCTTCTAAGTTATTTGTTCTCATCCAACTTTTTTGAAAAAAAAAATTATTGGATATAAGAATTTTTAATGGAAAGTAAGAGGTCCATTTGATATTCATGAGTATTTTCCATCAAATGAAATCATTTTTGTTTTAAAAAAGTTTTATATGGTGGAAAAATTGATACTGTTCAGATGTTTCCACTTTTTAATACATCATTTTTTATATATTAGTTATGAACAAATTCACTAAAACTCTAAACATTAAGGGATACATAAACTGAAATAAATTAAATTATTTAATTATAATAATGATTATGTAATTTTAAAGGTAAGTCCCTTATAATATTATTGCAAATGTATCACTTATTCAGACCACGAGTTGTTCATTAGAGATTTTGGTGATCTTGGTTCAGGTGGTTCTCAATAGAGATTGGTAGAGAAGGTATTTCAATTATGCTTATTAATTAGTGGTTCCAGACTATGATATTAAGCATTTAATTTCAATGTTAAACATAGTTTTGGTTTTTTTCCTATATTTTCCCCATTTTACATTGGATAAAGCCTTTTTTACTCATTTTGGTTAATTAGTTGTCATCCAAGGATTTATTATTTAATTTTTCTACTATTTCACCTTGATCTAGTTTGTATAGAAAAATAGATTTGTGTATGTAATTATTTTGGGATAATTCATCCAATTTATGAGATATTCTTAATTTTTGTTATTCATCAGTCCATGGAATATTATATTTGGTCTTACAGTTTCACACATAACTTTATATTTTCCTTATAATCCCTAAATAATTGAATTATGTGATTATAAGTGTTTCAAAAATTTCTCCTATGAATTCGAGGTGTATATAACTAAACCAATCATTTTACATATAAAAACAATGAAACAAATAAGAAAAAACATTTCTATTACCATAAATATAACATTTTTAATAACTACACTAGGTCTACTTTTACATTGGATGGATTGTTTGTTAAAAATTGTAGCTGGTTTAACTCTAACATATATAAGGATAAATTAATATAATGAAGAATAAAAATTATGGGATCATCAAAGTATTTCATTACATTTATGAATGATGATTCTTAATTGGTAAAAATAATTGTTAAAATTTATGAGTCTTTAAATTTGTTAGTCATGTCTGGTTGAATCTTGGGGGAACATTCCTCTGTATGTTTACATTCACTCCTCTTTGTCTTTTATCTATTATGGGAAAAAAATTATTTCAATGATTTTGAATACTCCTAGAATCTATTTCACAACATCAAGTAAAGTTGTTTTGACTCTATCATTCCAAAAATTCCCCAATTTTTTTATCAAGTTCATATATAATACTCTTCCACAACAGTGGGATACTCATTGGGTAGGTTTGTTTTGTTTTGGTAAAATCTTGATCATTTTGAGCACTATTTTGAAAGACATGATATTCTGTAATTATTCTACAATCATTCATTCTTCATTTAATAATAAGTTATACCTTTTTCATTCATTTTTATTTAAATAAATACAAAAATATTTTAATATATTATAGTTTCAAAAAAAAGTTTGGGTTTTGGATGGGTTGTATAGGTTAGAAATTTCATCCAGAATTAGAATTATCTTGTTCATTAAATAATCTTGACTGTGAATTACATGACTCATCTTAGAAAAAATTTCATGGTTTCTTGTGTTCTATCAATATGAAATTATATTGGTTTTAATATCTTCATATATATTTTTTGATTGGTTTTAATGTTTTTGATTCATTCTATTAGATGATTATTTAAGGAAAATAGCATTTCTATTTTCATATGGTTCATTTATTTATGGACACATATCAATAAAATATTTATTCAGAAAAATAAATTCCATAATGAAGATGAAAATTAAAAAAGTTTAAAGTTTTTATTGCCTTTTTATAATGTAGAAAAAATAATTTAATTTTCCATAGTGGTGATATCACATTGTTAACAAATAATAATGATTTTTTATAATTAGGTTTGGGAACATCTGGTGATGACTTGATATGTAAGGGGACTCCATTTCTAAATTATTGTGCACTTTGGGACAAATTTAAAAATAAATTCAAATAAACATGTGGGGTTTTAAACTAAATCTACCCATATAGTATATTATATTATACTTCTATCATCAAGGGGTTTTCTATATTAGTAATAATGATTTCAAATATGATAAATATATCGGTGGGGTGTTAAAATAAAATAAATTATTTTAAATTTCTCTTTATATACATGTAAATTATTACCTTTAGAAATACAATAGATTTCATTTCTAACTATAGTAATACAAGAAACATGGAAAATTTCTTTAAGGAAAATACTCTTTATCTTGGTAAATTTTTAAATCAATATAGAATGTGAAACAAAAATTCATTGTTTTACCAATGTTTCTAATGAAAAACTAAAAGACCTTTATATTAATTTAATCTTTTTTCAAACTTATTGGGTTCATGTTAACACATAAATAACGACATTATTAATGTAGTTTTAAGGTATCATCACCAAGAATTCTAGTAAATTTTGGATGTTAAAGAAGTAAACTGCATAAAATTTGAAATCAAAATGGTGCATAGGTGTATTTTATAGAATGTTTTTCATTATAAACATAATATAAATCTTATTTCATAAGTGTTTTACTTTCATCCATTGTTTTAGGGTAAAAAGGTTTCTTCTTCATGATTTATCGGATTCCCAACTATATTTAGTGGAAATTATAATAGACTAATCATGGGAGTTATTGATCAACTAAATTTGGAGATCGAAAAGAAAAAAACATTTTTCGAACCCCTGTATATATAAAAAGTAGAATATTTCAATTTATGAAACCACCCTCAAAATAGTTATAATTTCAATAGAATGATATTTTCATAAATCCTGTTTCAAAATTTAACCCATAAAAAATATATTATAAAATTCCCAGTGAACAATGTTGAGGATTTTTCAGTAAAATTTGTAAACAATATATTTATTTATTTATTTTTGAAAAATAATATGATTTAATTTTATTGATTCAAAAATATTTAAAATAATAAATTAATCCAAATTTATGATACCATAACTCAAAGTTATTAATTTAAAATAAATTCAAAATGGCTAGGAAATCATATTCCAAGACAATTACTATGTAGATTCGTTAATCTTTAGAAACTTTTGTAATTATTGAAATCATTATCTAATTTAATTTATCAGTTAGCAACCAAATTACTTCTAATAAACAACTCATCCAACTTAAAAATTGCCCCAATTGCTTAGTATGATTGTTTTTTCTCCAAAAAATGTGATCCCGCTACTTATAGACCTCTAAGAATATAAATAGAATTAAAAAACAATGCTAAAAGTAAATAACTCACCTAGTGAATTTAAATAGTGATACCAGCCATTTAACTTCATATATATTTTTATACATTCAAAATATAGAAGAATAAAAAAAATTAAGAGAGAAAGGATCCCTTCTAATTCTAAAATACCGTTTTTAAAAAAATTCTATCATATTCCAGTGTATCTCAATATTTTTCATAGTATATGTAATGATATTCCGCTAACATAGTCACTTGGAAGCCTAACATAATAAATCTATGTCATCAACCAATATCTTTCTTCTCTCTACCTCTCTCTTTCATGATTTCTCGGAACTATATTAGTATTGTACATGGGACACTTCCATGAAATTATGTCCAGTCTACTCTCCAAATATATTTTTCCTATTTATTATCCCATAGTGGATTGAAAAATATATTTTAATGATATTTATATTTAAGTCACTCATGGGGAAGCAACATGTGATTTCATCACGTTTCCTTATTCAGGTCCATATGTCTACAATAGTGAATATTAGTTTCAAATTAATTATTTCATGACATATACACATGGGATGTGTATTTAATCATATTTAAATTCTTAAATAATATTTTTCATCGATATATACCATTTATTATATTTATTTAGCTGAGATGTGGAGTTGGTCAAAATATTACAGCCCAGAGCCTCTTCTCAGGCTTCTTTAAAATTCCATGAAATAAAAAAATCATACGAATTTTAGAATTTGGACATGAAGTTCCATTCATAAGACATGTGAAGTTAAATGGAATATAATATACTAACGGTATATATTTTTATGCCATCTATTTTTAGGGATGAAGTCATACACGTGGGGATATTCATATTGAATAACATATTTTCAAAATAATTTGGATGTCTTCTTTGAATAATTCATATTAAATTAGAAAAAAACATAAAAATTTAGGTGATGTTTTTTGAAAGAGGATTTTAAATGTCATTTGATTTGGTAAAAATGTTATGGAAATTATAGTATTATGGAACTATAGTGAAATTCATTTGTAATGGGGAAACAACGATATGAATTTGTGGACTTCAAAATAAATACCTAGAAGCCACATGAAGAAATACGTAAGCCAAATTATATTCTTTTTATTCTTATAATAACTTTTTCTCAAAATACCAATTTAAACCTATGTTTTTTAAATAATTCATAAAATGCTTAAAATCACTGAAAATCATTTTATATTTTCATTATCAAAATAATTACCAAAATTTTACTAAAAACCCAGAATGATATGACATAATTAAAATTTAAAAATAATGGACCAACCCCAATCCCCAGGTAAACAAGGTATATCCAAATCTATCTCTGGTATAAGTAAGAAAATTTCAATCCACATATAAAATAAATGACTCAATGCTATTCAGAAATGAAGCATATAAGCATTTGATTCTCCAATGTATCTGATAGAAAATATCCCAAACTTATCACATCTCATGACAGATTTTTATTCTTCATTATCAATTTTTTTATATAACTCAAATTTTATCACCACATCAAAGCAACCATATTACTTCTAAGTATACTAAAACCTGATCAAACCTCCTACAATAATGTTTTATTTAAACTCTTATTACCATATAACAAAGAGAACAAATAATGAAAAAAATTCCTTTATAATCATTACACACCAAATGACTACAAGGTAAAGAATCACTAGGGAATAAATTTTACCTAACATTCCCACTCATGATCCAAGTATTAAATACACATACATTCAAATTACTAGTCATTATATAGAGAAAAAAAACCAGTAACTATGATTTTTTATAATAAATCCATGAGTAAATTTTACATGGATTGACCATATATATTATTATTGAATTCTTAAATAGTTATGCACTATTTTTTAATTAATTTTCTAAATATATAATTTCACACAGATTAGGTGAAATTTGTGTACCAAAAATGTAGCATGAACAAGAATTTTATTATCACTGCTCTATGATAAAACCCAAAAAACAATAAATTTGACATCATTCATGTTTGAAATTATTCAGTTGTAATAGTGAAAACCAAGGGAAAAATCCAAAATCCCTAGAAACATGGACTTAATATTTTTTAAGTTTCTTTATAGGCATAATTTTAGTGATCATAATAATCCTCGAACATACCTATATTCATATAACATTTCACAAGTACTTTAAAAAATAAAACAATGGCACGAAAAAAAATTAATATTCCCATCATAGTTGACCATAACAGGAACAATCTCATGGGTGCCACATGACATCATGAATGCCTCCGAGTTTAGAAAATACTCTCAACAAATATGGATGATGAAAGAAAATAAGTTTATAGAATGTACCATCTTTTTTCATTGTTATTATAATAGTTAATTAAATAAACATATAAAATTTATAAAACATCAGAGTATAAAAAATGGTCTTTAAATGGAAATAATATATTTTGAGAAATGTATCCATATTGTATCCAAATTTTACACATGTTTCTTAGAGTCATAAAATATATGAAGGTCCAAATAATGTAATATTATATATAATAATATACATACATAAAAAATACATCAAGTCTCGACCGCTATCCTTGGCATCACCTGTAAACTATCTTTCATACCATTTTGATCTATCTTTGGTCAAAAAACTACATCTTCATTATCTCTCAAAAAAGTAAGTAAAACATCAATCTTATACACTCATTAAATTTATCTTATAGGTTGGGATCATTCCACTCAAAATTCCACCACCAATGTTGTCCCTAATAAAAACAAAAATATAAATTTATGGATGAAAAATGTTAAAGGTAGAGAATTAATTTCACATTTATACACTCATTAAACAATTGTAATCAAGAAATCAAACTTATGGGTGACTCATACTTGTTATTCCTAGAGCCATAGTAGGTTAATGTTCTCATAGAATGAAGGTTGTAACACCTTCACTACCATGTCAGGGTGTAAATCCACTTTTGATATACCAAACATGGTTTATGATATATCATTATATAAATAAACCTAAGGGGAAAACAAAAAACCATATATAATAAAATACTATGAGAAAATGAATTATCACTTCCCACCTAAGAATCAATATAAGAGTTATATAACCATGGTGAATAGTTTTTCACCTTATGAATTATATTAACTAATCCCAAGCCAGTCAATGTGGAATTCACATCTCAAAATGGAGTTGTTTTTTAATGAGGTGTGCATCCTTGACAACTATTTTTGTAAGGGTAATTTTGTTTTAGGATTCAGTTAATTCAATTACTTGGAGTAGAGTACCAACTTATTTGGTATTTGGATATCAATATTGCAAATTCCTCTTTATCAGTAGGACATACTTTTTCATCTATGGTATCCTCCAGTGAGGTACATGTTTCCACTAAGATTTCGGTGAGATAACATGGTTTTCTCATTCATTGGTGGCATTGATAATAGGTTTCAATATCACATTGAAAAAAACCATTCTCATAAAAGTTGTGGTTTCTTCTATGGGTTCTAATAATAGTGATGTAAAAATTGTGGGAAATATGACTTGTTACTTCGTCGACTTAAAATATTACCTTGGAATGGATTGGGTACCCCTTGGAGGATTGTAGTATGTTCTAGAGGAGAATAGTTTAGCAACTCAGATGAATTGTGTCTTCTAACTACCCAGGAACCTCTTGGTTTTCTTGGAGATGTGAAATATAGTACAACCATGGACTATAGAATTTATAGACATTACAGTACACCTAACACCTTTAGCTGCATTTGGTATTCAAATGATAATGAGTTAGATATGATATTAATATAACTCCTATACGTTTCTTATAAATTCTAGTGGTTTATAATATTTGTATTATCCATCTATTTTATTTTATTTATTACTCTCTCTAATCATGGATTTTGATATGGAATTTTTCTAAGGGTTTTTGTTCTAGATTTTATGGATTCCATCTGAGTTTATTTATAATCATACATTAAAATGCATGTAATCCATGAATGATATGACTTTTAATTTAATTAATGGGTCTAGAAATGGTATTGGTTGATGTGGAGCTCTTGTGGACAATAAAAATTAGACTATGAATGATGTTTTGTGACACATGATGAAGCTTTGTGGTTCTTAATGGTGGAAATAACTTTTGTAGTTGGAGATCATTCTAGAAATACATACAGTCAGGTGGATCATTCTAGTCTCTTATTTATATTAAATTCAAGGGGTTATTAAACATTAACATCCATTATTTTGTATAAATTTATTTATATATGTATATTGGTGTCGCATTCATGTGTTTTACATAGTTCGGAGGTTTTTTATAGATACTATGGGTGTTTTAGTTATTTTATACATTAAATATATATATATATATATATATTATAAGTGGATGATATATGTATTTTAATGGTTTATGTTTCCTATGTCCACCTATATTTTTTTAAATTCCTATAATGTTTTGGTCACAATACCCTATAATATTAGATTTAGTCTTTGGGTTTCACATTCCACTTATTTCCACCCAAGGTATATCTCCGGCGGGTTAGATCAGGTCACACATGATATAAAACTATCACATTTTTCATTTCTTTAATGTAGTTCCCATCCACCTGAAATTTCCTAATCAAGATAGATGTATCACCAGTAGTGGGATGGGTGAATTAGTGATATATTTTTCTTTTATGTTTCCATAGTAAAGAAACAATCCTAACTTCATGTTTAGAATTAATTTCCCTACTCAAACAAAATAAGCATGCATACATAGGAATACCATAATTTACAAGGTTTAATACTCAACAAGAGTTCCCACATACTTGGTATGGTTTGAATATGATTCAACACCATAGAATCCATTGGAAAACAGTCATTTTGTATAAAATAAAAGGAGTAGGATATTCCCTTACACTCATGTACCTCTATGGTAAATAAAATATAGCATGTTCTTCAAGAATCACAAAGATATAATACAATTTTTTTATACCAAATTTTTTTTGGTGTTTCTTGATCGACTATCCAAATATGATCTCTTAAAACAAATCTTTAGATTCTTAACGAGAAGATAGTAACAAGTTACAATAATATCTTTTAAAACAAATAATTATTTCCCATTCTGATTCTCTACGTCTGTTTGATCAATATAATATATATATATATATATGTATATTTCAAAACACGATCGAGGAAAATCTGAAAAATTCTTCTTTTAGAATTTTTAAATCATAATACAATATTCCTAGTCTGATTCCTCAATATGTTGACAAGATGAATATAGTAATCAGATAAATATAATGGTTAGATAAAATATTTTAATGATGTCTCTTATTATTTCCATTATATCCGGTATGAATGTTTCACAAAAGACAACTTGGAAACTTCTTATTCTCTCTATAATTATTTATAACTCCACATTATCTCTTCCTTTAATTAGTATTAAATCTTTTATATTAATGTAAAAAGTATATTCACTTTTATAGGTTACCCAAATTTGGTTTTGGTGGGATTCAAAAAAAATTCCCGCTCACCCAAATGTTCTTAATTTTCAAATTTCTTTGATTTTCATACATTTATGACTTTTTCAACACTTATAATGTCTTCTCCAACATTCTGAAATCTCTTATCAGCTTTAACTCACCAAAAATATTCTTCACAAACATCAATATGATTCTATTTCTCTATTATGATTTTATTTATGATATTCCTCATTATAATGAATACAAAGGTACAAAAAATATATTATTATTTTACTTTTATCTTGACCAATTTGAATAATAAACAATTTACTTCTACCAATTGTAAATGGTTGATTACATTATCAAAAATGAAATATTTCACCTTTTCATATTGGTCATAACAAATTCAAATTATTTTTTTATCATTGTTCACACCAATTGTGAATGAAAATATATCTACCCTTGAAGAATATGAGTGTATACAGAATCTGATGGATTGATATAAGACACTTCAATCTCATAAACTTATTTCCCTTCTAAATATATTACCAATGATTCTTCTGTGAATTTTTTTATCTTTAATGAATATTATGGAATACTTAATCAGAAGAACCATTATCAGTGACTTATTTTTTGTAAATAAGATACTCACCAACATCTTTCTCAAAGGATATAAATATTATGGATTTTTGTCAAACTAAAAACCAAAACCATTTTTATGATCATCCTCCTCATCCATTAAAAAATATGCATATGTTGAAATCATTAAAATGATATTGATATTGAAAAACATCGGCTTCAGTAACATAAATCTTCGTAAATATTTCATCAAAAATAATGACATACCTCATGACATTTAATACGTTGAATATTATCTTTATCAGCATCTAGCTTACCAAGTAAAGTATTATAGCCACACTATCATCCATCAATATCTTTCTTTCCTTCCAAAATACATTTAGCCTAATACCGATTGGATGCACCTCTTATCCCCATTTTTTTAATAACCTAGAATTATATGTTTCCCAACTTATTTAAATTATTTAAAAAATAATAAATGTACAAGCATCATTGAATTTCTTATCGAATCTATACTGAGTCTGATTATCTTCCTCTTTGTGATTAGAGAATCATTCCAAATACAAGGTGAGTCTGTGAGCCTTTTCTTACAGATATCTTTATTTCAATAATATGGACATTCCTAAACATTTTTATTTTGGTTATCTAATAACTATGTTAATTAAAATATTATAAAACATTTGCAAAGTGAATTGGTAAATCCTTTTTGTAAACATATACAATAAACATTCAAAAGAAACTCAAAACATCCAAAAACATTTTCTAGGCAACTTGGTCCCCAAAATCTCCCCTTTGTATTTTTTTGTCAACCAAAATTTATAAATCATTGAACTTTGTAACCTCTAGATATGAATTACATATAAAAAATTATAAACCTATGCGGGGTAAGTCATTGTAGGAAAGATAATTATTGATAGAAAACCCACATTGTCAAAAATAAGTGATCATGAAAACCTCCTAGTCTTTTATTTCCCAATTTTTCTTCTTCATATATTCAAATTTAATGGAAAACAAATATTTTTTTCTTGAAAACACAACAAAAAATAGTTATAATAGTTTACTCTCATACATTACATAATTCACAACATACCCTCAACTCGCCCTTTTACAAGCTTTCATAATGCATAGATAAATGAAATAACTCTCCCCCATTGATAACACTATCCAAAGATAAGATAAGAGTGGGGGTAATCACATACCTCAACCCTGATGAGAAATATGATGGATGACCATGTTTAACCTCAATTTTAAAAAATCTAGCTTTGGTAATGGTCTAGTGGAAATTTCAGCAACTTCGTTTCTATAGGAGCATACTCTAGATTTCATTAATTATTCTTTAAATTCTATTTGATGAAATGATATTTGATAACAATATTTTCTGAAAGAGATTGTTTTACTAGATTATTGGTATAAATGATTGTACATTGATTATCACAACCTAAGAGCAATAGAAACCTCTCATCAATAAGTAATTATTTTAACTGTGTTTTCATCCACATAAGTTAAGTAGCAGCATGAGTGTCAGAGACATACTCAGCTTCTATTATTCTAAGAGTTAATGAATTTTATTTATTTGTGTTCTAAATAAAATAATTTTTCATATAAAAAATACTTCACTAGATGTAGATATTCTAGAATCGAAATTTCCTTCCCAATAAATATTTTAATACCCAAATAATTAAATACATTCTAAGCTATCATACCTGATTTTTAAATTTTTTGTTTTTTTTAAATATCTCAGAATTCTATTTGAGCTACTAAATGTGATTATTTTGGATAACTATGAAATATTCCACATAAGGTAATAGAAAAAACATTTTTAGATCTTGAGGTAGTAAAATACAACATACATCCAATAATCGTAAGATATTAATTTTAATAAAAATCCTTGCATGGACCATCTTTAATCATCTTTGTTCCCATAGATTTTGGAATGTAAATTGGTTTTGAATTTTCCATACTAAACCTCTGATAATGTTCCATAGTATTATTTTCCTTAGAAGAAATAATATTTTTATTATTTTGTAAAATTTGTAACCTATGAATTTATTTAATTTTCCATATCATAGTAATTTCAAAAAAAATCTCTTCACAAAATAATTCACATGTTCTTTCAAATTTCCCAGCAAAGATAATATCACCAACATAAACAATCATGATCAGAAAAAACACATGAAAATATTTAATATATATATTTCTCTCAACTATTACCTTCTTAAAACTCATCTTCCTCAATAATGTGTCCAATTTAGAATAACACCCTCTTAGAGCATGTTTTATTGCATAAAATTATTTATTTAGCTGACACACATAACATTCATCATTCCCAAAAACAAATTCACTAGGCTGTTCAATGTAATCATCCTCTTCAAGATCACAATTCAATAGTTCATATTTAACATGTGTATGATAAAAAACTAAATTCTTTATATAGAAATAATAAAGAAATATTTTGATGTTGTTTAATCTTACAACAGGATCAAAGTTTTCATCAAAATCAATACCATAAATTTATGAATACCCTTTTCTAAAAAGTCTTGACTTGTTTATTATCAATTTTCCTTCTTCTTTTAGTTTGTTCCATACAATTCACATTGTACTAATATAAATTTTTTTTCTATATTACGTAAGAGTTCCCATGTCTCATTATTTTCTATCTGATTAAGCCCTTTATTCATTACTTGAAAACATTGTTGACACTCAAAATCATTTTCAGTGTCATCTAGTTATACATTTGAATATAAGGAACTGTTTGTAATTACATTTGATGTTCTTCTTGTTTGACCTTTCTGATGTTGATCACCAATAATGTTCTGAGTTTACATTTCCATCCTTATCCTAGGATGTGATTTATGTTATTTTCTACCCCACTAGAAATATCTACGTATGATTCTTCATCTTGAGTAGGATTACAATTGTTGGTCGTATTATTGAAATGGTTATGAAAATTTTCTTTATCCTTCTAAACATCCGTATCTGCATGAGTATATTTATCATCCATAACCATTTCAATAACATTAACAATACAATAATAAAAAATTCTTTATATTTCTTTAATAAAAAATTTGTATCCTCTTCCTTCTGAAGCATGGACAAGATAAATTATATTTTCACCATTCTTCTCATACTTTCCCATGTTTTCAGCTTTCTTCTTTATAGTAAATAGACACCCAAAATTTATTAAGTGTTTAAAACATATATTTATTCCATACTAAAATTCATAAGAAGTCATATTAGTATGTTTCTGATAAAAATAGAGTTTTTTAATATAATTTGCAGTCCTTGTGGATTTTATCCAAAAGTAATGAGATATTTCATATTCAAGTAACATAGTTCTCCCTATTTCAACCGGACATAAATTCTTCCTTTAAATAACTTCATTTTGATGAGAATTAAAGGTTAAACAATACTCATACTGAATTATATACTTATAATGATAACTTTAAAATTCATCACTTATGTATTCACCATCATTGCCCTTTCTCAACTTCTTCACCGAATACTCACATTCTTTCTCAGCTTTCCTCCTAAGAATTTTAAATATTTTCAGAGAATATGATTTATGTTATATGTACATAACACAAGTAATGTGAGTAAAGTCATAAATGAAATGGATGAAATACTTATACACATACATTGATTTTTTTTATTACCTTCCCATAGTTATTGGCATGGATAATTCCTAGAGGTTTTTTAAACAAATATCAACTTTCTTATGCCCAAACATTATAATAATTACTTTATTAGAAATATGGGAACACCAATATATTCTTCATGTAAAATAATGAATGTCTCAGGAACTATTTAATTTATTTAATTTTCTCATGATTCTATAACAAATGTGTTAAAAACATCTATTCCACAATATATTATCTTCAACCATTCCCATATAACAAGATTTTTGTACCTCACGAACATGAAATAAGATTCCTTTTTTATTTTTTCCACTTATAAAAATATTTCCATCCTTCTCAATTTTCACAAAAAAAAATCACATTTCTTGAAATTAACTTTTTTACCTTCAACAAAAAAATTTGAAACACCCAATAGGTTATCTTTCAAACCATCAAGATATAATTATTTAGTGGATTTAAATTTTTCTTCCCCAATGATCATTGGCCCAAATCCATTAATTCATAGTGATTCACCATTGTGGAATGTAAAATTTCCTTCTTTGAAATATTTTACAATATAAAACAATTTCATATCTTTTTTCATATGAGAAGAACCTCGTCTATATTAAATCCATGTTTTTTATCCTTTTATATAATTTTTGGTAGTTTCAATAACAACATATTTTTTTATACTTTTTCATTCTTCACCTCTAGATTCTAAAAATGGTTTATAGTATTTTTTGATGTTGGAAACCAAATTCAAAAACCCTTAGCAATATGGACTAGTTTTTCACATATATAACAAAAAGTTTCCAAGGATAAGAACCTATTTTTAATTTTTATACCATCATTTTCAGATTTCATCAGAACATCCATTTCAAACTTCTTCTTTTGATATTATTGACTCCTCATAAACTTCTTCCATTCATAACCTTTTGAATAGTAGTATTGTCATTTGTTGAAATAACCCATATTTTTTGTATCTCTGAATTCACAACAATACAAATAGTAACCATAAAAAACAATATTTTCTTCTATAGCTATCATACTTAGCAAGAATGTGAGTATCTCTCTAAAAATCCTTCTTATCTTAGATTTATTGACAACTAACCCTTATTTTTCCAACAAAAGACTTCTTTCTCAGCTTAATTTTCTTTTCATATTTATCAAAACAAAAAAAAATTAATTATTTTATATATTTATAATTTTTAGTTATATTTTTATAATGATATTTTTCTAGAATTTCTAATCATTCAACTCGGTAACTTTTCCCACATACATAACATTTCCTGATGTTTATTATTCAGAAACAATTCTATCTCTCTTATCAACCTTTAAAGGTGACCTTTGTTGATCCTTCATAGTCTTACATGAACATTAACCTATTTCAGATATAGAGTTTTTAAAATATGTATTCCTCAGTTCACCATTAGATAGTTTTTGTTGGATAAGATCCAACTATTTTTTCTCCATTAACATTACTTCTATGTGATCCTTAAGGTTCTTTTCTTCATCAAAATATTTCATCAAATCATCATTATCCACCATGATCTTGTTCATAAATTATTAAAAACAATATTGAATTTTTTGAGTAACATTCATCTTCCAACTTATTATTTATTTTTTAGTCCTTCCAATCTTTCTGAGGCATTTTTTCAACTCCACATTCCAATGAAATTCATGTTGATTTCCTTATTCATTAGAAATTTCTCTTAACAATTCCTCATCACTCACATTTTAATAAAATTATTCTAACTAACATGCTCTATAGACCTTTTTGATTCATATCTACTACCATCTTCTTCTTTTATCTTTAGATAAGAAACTCCTCTTTTTAGATTTGGATAATTTTTTACCATTCTCTATAGAATAAAATCTTCTTTAATCACCTTGGTTCTTCTATGACGTTCTTGGACTTATTTATTCTTCATCATAATCTTCTTATTTTTTTCTTCATGTAAACATTTTCCACATAGTGGAAAAATCACCACTTTCCAAACATTTCAAGGGACGTTTCACATTTTTTTACCTATACCTATTCTCACATATTTAGAAAACATAGATAATATTTCCTCAAGATTTTGCACACATCACTTTTGGAGTTAGGATCACCAGTTCATTCATCAATAAGAATATTATTTGATTTCTTTTTCATGGTAGCCTTTAAAGATATTTCTCGATCATTTTTTCTTTTCATAGCTTTCTCACTTCTCATTAGATAAGTGATAATATTGTTATAAATGTCATATATAGATATCGTCTCATGCTCTCTATATTACAATGAGTAAACATTATCATCAAATGTTTCATTATGAATTATTAAGATCTTTTCAAAAAAAATTAGAATCCACTAGCTTCCCACCACGAGATATGGCAATGCTAAAAATGTCATTCATCCTAGAAGAGAATTCCCCAATAGATTCATACTCACCCATTAATAAATCAGCATACATTACCCTCCAAATTTGTAATTTTTCCGTATTTACATTTATAATGACTTCATTTTTTTTTCAAGTTATCCAATATACCATTTTCTCTAGAAATACAATTTACACTCAGGAATTTACTTATAAAAAGTAATTATAGTAATGAATTCTTTTACCTTACATCATTCAATAGATTCTTCTTATCAATAGATGTATGAGTAACCTTTTCATCAATAAGAGGAAATCTGTTTATAGTAGCTTCAAAAACATCATATCCAAGTGAGATAAGATATGGAATAATTTTATTATTCTAGATATGATAATTCTTACCATTGATAATTGGAATTCCTTTACTATTCAACAATTCAGATTCTCCATAATAACTTCTCTTCAAAACATTATCAAAGAATAAATGAACAGAACCTTGTATCAGATACCAATTTAAATTTCCCAATCACGATAGTTGTATCACTAAGAGGGTGAAGGTTGAATCTAAGATGAAATTTTATTTTGTGTTTATTTACACTAGAAATAACTTTTCCTACTATTGAATATTTATTTCCCTATTGATAAAAATAGGCACGCTTCGACAGGAACAAAATAATTTAAAAGACTCACTACCCAATAACAGTAGTCACATCCCTGGTATGGTTTGTAATTGATCCAATTACACAAAATAAACATGAAAAAATCCTTTTGTGGTGAATAAAATGAGTAGGATATTCCCTTACACTCATCTAACTATATAATCAATAAAATAGAGCATATTCATTAAGTATCATAAAGATATAACACAATGTTTTCGTAATAAATATTTTACAATTCTTCTTAAATAACTTTCAAAAATATGATTATTTAAAACATATCTTCACATTCTTACCATGAAGTTGGTAAGAACTTCCTAAACATTGTTATAACAATCGGTTTGCTACTCCTAGTCTAATTGATCAATATAGAAAATATATATAGCTCTATCCAAATACAATTGAGAAAATATAAAAAACTTATTCCTCAATATAGAAATAAAAATATTATATTCCTAGTATGATTCCTCAATATGATGACCAAAATAATATGATAATCAGTTAAATATGATGATTAGATGAAACATTTAAATCTTGTCTTTTCTCTTTTCTATTATGTCACGCACGACTTCTTGAAGAAAGAAAATCTGAGAACTTCTTCTCTCTATAATTCTTCAAGGCTTCACATTCTATATTCCATTCAAGAATAGTAAATTTTCATATGAATGTGCAAATAACATTCTCTTTTATAGGTGACCCGTAATTAGGGTAGGGCGGGATTCTAAAAATGTTTACCTCTCAAGATAAATCAAATTTTGATGTTTCCATGAATTTTGGATACATTTATGACTTCATAAACACTTCCCAAATCATCTCAAAACTTCTCAAATATTCTATCAACTTCACCAAACCTATGATATTATTTATAAGAATCTATCAGATTATGTTTCCCTATTCTGATTAACATTAAAATATTCCACATTACGATAGAGAGAAAAGTAAAACAAAATCTTCTTCTTCTTATTTTATCTTGAAAAACATGAATGGAAAAAACTAATTAATACTATTATAAATGGATAACTACTTTATTTTAAAAAACCATTTAATTTATTTTCATTTTGGCTATAAAAACATCACCTTATTTTCTTAACATTGGTCCCAATAATTCAATTTGAAAATAAATAATCCTTTGAATATTATGATGGTATATTAAGTCTAATGGATCAGTATAAGAAACATTAACTTCAGCAATATATTTCAATTTTGAATATGATACCAAAGATTCTTATGCACAAATAATTCCATCTCTGATAAATATAATGAAATATAGAATAAGATGGACTGGTAATAGTGACTTCATTCTTTTATAAATACAATACTCACCAAATTCATTCTTTGAGGATTTATATATTTTTTATTTTGGTATAACTTAAAACTAGTTCCTTTGTTATGATCATTCTCCCCTTAATATAAACCAATCATTATCTGGTAAAATCACTAAGATGGTCTTCAAACAACAAATATTCTACTTCACCAACTTCCATATGCTTCAATATATCAGTATGTATGAGTAAATCCTTCATGACACTTAATACATTTAAGATCCACTTTATCATCACATTACATACCAATGAATGTATTGTAACTTCCCTATATTCAATTAATACCTTTATTTCATCCCTAGATATGACTGGAATGATACTGATTAGAAGAACCTATTGAACTCTTTTCTTTTATCTAGCCTCTATCATAACTTTCACTTCTTATTTTTGATTTGTAAGAAATACAATATTGATAAATTTCATCATGTATCTTAGTAGAACCAAGTAATCTAGACCTAAGGGGATTCAAATGGGTATTTTTTGAGATATTTTCTTATAAATACAGTGGAACTTTTTTAACATTGTGAGTTGTTAACTTGAAAACTATGGGGGTCCAATTTTCAAAAACATTTATAATGTGAATTGATTTTTCCTTTTTGAAAAAAAAATACAATACCTATTAAAACAAACTCGAAGAATCCAAAAATCATTTCCATCCAACTTGGTTCCAAGACCATCTTCTCTAATGGGAAATATATTTTTTATCAAACAATAATTATACAATTATTTATTTATTATTTCATTAGTAATTTGAAATATTCATTAGTTATTTGAAATGTGGAAGCAACATCATTAAAAAGTATCATTTAACTCATGGGTGATATATATATATATATATATATATATATATATTGATCAATCTCACTACTTTTGAACCCCGCTAACATACCTAAAATTTTCTTCACCAATAACTCTATTTAAATATTGATGTGTCTTACATACACATTACATTTCAAGCACAAAGTAATGAAATATTATAATTTATTTTCTACACTTTCAAAAAAATAAAATGTTTACCTGTCTATTTTTTAGGAATTAATGGAATTTTAACATCAATAATATGTTTTAGACTAATTTCCCACAAATTTAATCATGAAAAACACTCTCCTATAATAAGTGAATTACTTATACTGAAAACATGACATCTAATATCATCTACCAACACAAATCCTTCATTATATATATATTATATTACTCATTTTAATGGTGGTATGGTAGTGTGGTTTGTAGCTAGATGCTAAAAAAACTATTTGTGTTTTCTAAGAATTCAATAAGAGAAAATTTATAATTTTTTCAAAAGATAATTAAATGGGTATTCAAAGGGAAAAATTCATTTATTATGTCAACCCCACATTAATTTTAGTGCTTTGGAGAATAATAAAACATTCATGATTATCACACATGAGTTTTTTACTAATGAAACTCATGAAAAAATCTACCCTACCCCCACCATTCATTTTTCAAATAAAATAAAAAAACATATGAGTATGGTATTCACTATTCTAATGTTACTACTTATAAATAATTCCATGTATTCTAAGGTCAATACAATAAGGATTACTTGTAATTGAAGGATAAATGATGGTGAATATTCCGAAAGGGGTTTGAAAATGTTTTCCTGAATAATCATTATTATTATTTTTTATTTTTCTATAATAATTGTATTAGAAATATATAATTTTCAAGTTTACATGAATAATGTATGAACTCATAATTAAAATGTTATTATAAGAATTTAAAAATTACATAAAACCATATAGGGTTATTATTTAAAAATTATGGGGGACATCATATTGTTTTCTTCTATGGTGGTAAAACCACTACCACCTTCATTGATCTTCTAGAAGAAAAAAAGAAAAAAATCACTCTAATGTCAAAAAAATAAGGGAATGTATTTATTTAGGAAATTTAAAATACAGTTATAAATCTCAATTTTGGTGATCATTTTCATCCTAAGTCATCTACAAACAATGAAATTATATATTGTTTGTCATTTGAGTATGTATTGGTTCTATAGATTCCATTTCAAATAAAATAACAAAAACTATCACTAAAAACATTTGAAAAAATAAAATTGAAAATTAAGTGAAATGGAAATAAAAATTTTTACCCCCCCCCCCCCCACACACACATAGAAAAACAGAAACATTGCGCTATATTTCACTATCCACTATTGAATGATTTCATTTCTTATTGAAAATAATATTCTAGGTGTATGTATTTTTGTGAAGACAACTATATCTTATGAATTTTAGATCCCTCGACATCTTTTATATTGAGGTCTCCATGAAATATTTAGTTCTTGATCAACTACATTATAGTAGGTTTTTTATTATTAATGGAGGTGGAAGGATGATATTAGGGGGCTCTTCTTTATCATTTTCAGATTGTTTGATTGAATCATCCATAAAACATTTATTGTGAATTACTTTTCATGGATAGACTTCATTTCCAGTATCCTGGATGCCTTAAAATTTCATTTCTAAATCATAATCCACTTGTTCATTTGGGATAAATACTAAATGTAGTATCCCTGACCTAGGATCTACTAAACCGGTGCTCTGATTCGAGTGGTTACATGACCTTATGTGCACCTCCCTATACGCCAAAGGTTTTCAACTAGTAGCAGGGGTCCAAACAGTCTATTGGTGAGACTATACCCCTTTTTATTAGATTAAGCCACTATAGAAGATTAAAAAACATCTTAATAATAACCAATAATTCCAAAGCATACATAAACAACCATTTTCAAATGGGGTACAACCATGTCCAACAATAAATATTCCATGTTTTTGTACATGGGAAAAAGTGAACAAAACTAAAAAATAAAAACAAACTTCAAAATCCCCAAAATGGGCCTGACACCATGTCTGGGACCCACTCCATGCACACTCATGCAAACCAAACAATCTAGAAAGGCCCTTTTCCCTTCTCTTGACCTGAAACCATGATGTCTGCTCTAGTACCCAATGGTGGCCTGAGCAAGGTGTTAACACAACTCAGTAGGCCACCACAAACTGTGTCTATAAAATATATGGTATAAAAAATGTGCATGAAAAATAGGAGATTAATAATAAATTAAATGGAAAATTTTAATTTCACTTAGCAAATTTAAGTCCATTACCAACATTTTTTACCATTTCTATATCATACAATTTCATCCCAATTCCCATTACATACCATTTCCAACTCATTTATCAGGGGTTCATCAACACCATAAGTTACACAGGCTTAAAGTAGAGAATAACATACATGAGTAAAAACACAATGTTTTCATATCCCACTAGGACCAACATCCTCATGTAAACCATATCCTCGCCTTAGAGCCTCAGTCCGGCTGGATGCAACCGATTGGGAAACAGAGCATCAGTCCTACCCTAACCTCATGTGTTAGGGGTGTAATTCAGATCCTCAGTCGAACATGAATTGTCAGAGTAGAACCTCAGTTAATACCGTACAATACCACACTATGTGCACATGCTATAAATATATGTAACCATTAACCATTTATACAGCATCACAACCATTTTTCAAGGAATAAATAATGAATAAATATCACTTCAGGGTTAACACCAGTCCTTATCCCATTAGCACATTTACCACATTTCACATATTTTACCTATTTATCCCAATTCTATTTTATTATACTTATCTCAATAATCATTCATTATTTGTCTCCATCTCATTAGGATTTTTCATTATGCCTAACTCACTAGGCCTCATTACCAAACTCATAATTTAATCAATTATTTTCTTTAATAATTTTCACATATTAACCCCATATCCACAAGGTTATTATCAAGCCTATTTGTATCATCTTGATACTAACCCCGCACAATTATTCTTTTTAATATGTTTATCAAGGGTTATAAATAACAACAAAACCATAGCACATGTTTTTCACAAAAACCCTAGGTCCAGAGACATCATCACACAACATGGGTGGCCAAGGTTAGTCTCGTCACCATCAATGCATCCCATCGGAATCTTGAGGGTCTCCATTGACCTTTATATGAAAAATTTTACTTAAAAATATAAGGGTGAAAAAAACATACCATGAGACACCATAGAACAAAACCCCACATGTACAAATCCACAAATACACCATGGGATATAACTTTTAGACCACCAACCACAATTCCATAGGTGAAAACACTCTTAATCAAGCCCTCAACTAACATTTGATTCTTCAACCTAAAATTCACCCACTGAGCAGGGTTTTAGAGCTTCAAAACGAGCGGAGAAGAAGATACAAACCATAAACTCAAAGATAAGCAATTATGGGATTTGCCTTACCCAGAGCTTTGATCTGCAACGGACGGCACCAAAAACTCCTTATAAATGGGGTAGATTGATCATGTGAAGCCCTTGGGAGGTTTGGTTCATTCCTAAGGTGAAGAGGGGTGAGATGGGAGGAATAACAGAGTTGGGTATTAAAAATCACAGAATAGAAATTGTGTAAATTTCCATACTTTTCTTGGATGCACTGTTTACCAACACAGTTTTCCAAACCGTGTGCAAACCATGCAGAAGCTACTACCCAAAGACACTCATTTCGCAAGGTTTCTTGGGATCACATGTGGTTTTACCTAACCATGCTTAGACCATACGAAGGCTATTGTCTGATGATGGCTGGTCAGCACGGTCTATACGCATGGTTTCCCCTAACCATGCGCTGACTGTGCGCCTAGCACCTCTTAGACTGATTTCTATTCTCTTTTCACACTGGGCCCCAAGGACACCCTCGAGCCTTCACATAAACTTCAAGAAACAATTATTTATCCAATAAAAGATACCCAAACCATATCATAAACAAAGTATACCTTAAGAAAAAATCCTTGATCTTACAACCACCCCACCATACAACGTCTCGTCCTCGAGCCACTCTTCCAGGCATCATTAACATCCATAACAAGGGATCATGTCACAAGTGCTACCTATCCACACTTACTTTCCCAGTTTCTTATTGTACATCACAATTCCTACTGAACACGAATCAAGGGAAAAAACATTTCCAACAAGCCTTCCTCACCGCCACCACAACACAAGCTCAACCTCCTCATGGTTTCATCAACATTAACTATTCTCGCCGCAAGAATTTCATGGTGAAAACATAGGTGAAAAAACCTAAATCACAACACGTGAAAAAAAAATACACAAAATCCCATCGTCATTGGGAAACTAATCGGCACCTCATTGGACTGATCCTCTGCACAACTCTGGACCAAAATTACATGGCGTCATTTTTCTGTTCCCCCAAATCTAATGGTGACCCAACCCAGTATCACCTGAAATAATAAATAAAACCCTTCCAACCAAATTTTCTAAAGATCTCAATCCACAACTATACCTCCAAACACAACTCAAAACTCTTGGCTACCCAAGCAGTTAAACTGTGCCAAAGCTCTCTACCAGGGTCAAATCACCTGAATTATGACCCCTCAAGTACTTCAAACATGAAACTCTGATCATTCCATCAACCAAACATTTATCTATTAAGGTTATCTCCACCATTTCCAGTTACATGGAACCTCATCCCTCGATGACGGACCACAAGAACTCAACCTAACCTTTCTATTGCCTAACACTTTCTAACATACTAGACCAGGAATCAATAGGATCATTAACCTCCCCTGCCATAAATCCACACTGTCACAACCATTAAGAAGAAATACCTACACTATCCATCAAAATAATAAGATCATCCTTACCTATATCAGGTTCAATTCTATTTGAATGGAACTTTCCGCTAAAACCCAAACTCGGAGGTGGGTCACTCCCACCTCACCCCTCAAGTTTTCCATCTCAGGTCGGAGCACCTTCAACTGGCATTCCCCATGACACGCACAATCCACTGATTGTACGCAACCCCTTTCTGACATTCCCAGGGTTATTACTACCTGAAGGTCTATCTTTATCATTCCACACACCCACTGCGGTCGTTTCTGTAATTCTTGTATAATTCCTTCATCACGGCACCACCACCCTTCAGACCATCATCAGATTAACTCCTTGCATGCCACCACATCACATGGCCAAGGTTCACCCAACATCCGGATTTCCTAAAACCACACAAGGAAAATTGACCCAAGTCTAACCCCAATATTTTTTGAAGTTATAAGTACAAAACATCACTTCCCAAGACCAGTTTTCATAGCCAGCCACACCCTCCTACGACTCAACACAGATCTCACAAGCTTCCCTTGGATCCACCCAGAGCTCAATCCAACACTTTGATAATTTTTCACCACTTTGAAGACCACATGATTCCATAAGGAACTTGACATACACCTCAATGGTTCCTCATTGGCACCCTAGTGCCACAATGTTGACTTGACGTTCTCATCTCCTCACCCAAAACTAACATATCACTCCCCACATTAAGAGCGTCGTTACCATTTCTCACCTGGAAGTATTACAACCACCATCTCTTAAAACTGATCACAAAATATACCCCAAACTTAGATGGGGACATCCAGTCTTTTCCCAAAACTAGAAGACGAACGTCACCCAGTGCCTGTCCCTGGATTCTGTGAATGGCACCCATGATGTATGTCATCATTCGGTCCCCCGGAGGAACTCACCAATAACTATAGGGGTTGCACATTCCCTCTTCAATCTCTACATAGACCATTTCCATCCAGGTAAACTACATCGTGTCCCTCATCCAACTTAAACATTCATGTATCTTGGTGTGATCTAGTGATTCTCAATATACCTTGGACGATGTCAAGATGTTGGGTATGTTAGTCACTGGAAAACGTAATCTCGGAAGACATCGAAGAACACCACCACCAACTTATCCATTTCCGATTTCAATATATGGGACACCATGACCAGCCAATGATTTCGGGATTCCCTGCCAAACATTTCACATCAAAATCTAATCATCACCACTTGGGTGTGATTTCAAACAAAATTCAACCATCACTCAAACACCAAACCATTCAAACAAACACGTTCCGCCACATTACCACCCTTACCTCAGGTGTCACCATCGAGTGAAAGTATATAAGTACATTATATCTAACTTCATCTCTTCTAATCACAAACAACCTCATGGGTCTACTAATCATCATCAAAATAGGTGATTCGGGAATCCATATGATACATCCCTTAAAAAACCATATATTCCATTACGAGAACTCGGGTTCCCTTACGAAGGAACTGGGACTAACTATACCATTTACTAAAACATAGTGGTACTCAATATGCAATAACACCACCTCTGAAGCATCTCCCATGATACATAATAAGAGGTACCATCTCCGCTAGGAAAATATCCAACATGGAACAGTTCACTTTCTGAAACTGTCCATGCATAACCTCGACTCAAGTAGCACAACCAACCCTAAATTTTCCCACTTATCCCTCTAATAAAATCCACACCATACAACACACTGATTTCCACTATCAATTTCCAAAACACTTACCTCCATGAAACACACTCAAAATCACTAGAAACCCTATCCGACCTCTCTCATAGGTCACCTTTTATGTTGAACGATACCATCCCCCTAAATTGGTGTCAAAACTTAGTGAATCCATTGGTCGTCTTCTCCAAACCATGCTTATAATGACACGAAAAAAGAAATGGTCATGAATGGAACTATCACTCCCATTTAGATGCACACTGTGCATAGCACACCAGCTACCATCTACTCTAGGTTCCCCACCAATGGTGAACACATTCATCGGAACTATGGGAAAAAAATCTTCTCTGGGATTCGAGACACAACTCACAAGGTCTATACTCACAAGTTTACCAATCCCTAGGCACCATCCTTAGGGTCCATCATGTACTTCTTATGGATTTGAACAACGAGAGTTATCTCATTCATATTACTAAACAATTCCTCGAAACACTATGGCCAAAATCCTATGAGGGTTCCCTAAACACACCACATAGGCCATATCAAAACCACCAATGCCTTACAATCAAACCCCAAAATCTCTACTTGGGCACTCTCACTGCCCCAACCCACGTATACAATAGTCAAATTGACACTACCAAGGACAACAGCCTTTTCAACCAAACAATTTCATTCCAAATATTTCATTCCATCAAAACACCAAAGACTAATCGTTAGAATTTAACAATATATGGAAAGATACCACGTGATGAACCTTATACAAACCATTTTTCATACATTACCCCAACAGTCACTATCACACTGAGAAACCTACACCCTACCATACATACTGTGGTCACGGTCGACATGGGGTAACCAACTCACTTAATCACCAGACTTTCCACAACACCTCTTAAAACCCATTCATCTTTTACTACATGATCCATTTTCATCATGAACATCTCTCATTTAACATCTGGTTAAAGTCACCATTTTAACTCATTTACACCTTTAATTGGGAATAATTCATTATTAATTTTACCATCATTGTAGAATATTTATCTATTAGATTTTGATTCATCCTTTTACTATTTATCACAACCCAAAATATTAACCCCAATTATAATTTGGTGCCTAAATTGGTGCAAAAATGCACAACCTCATGCCAATCTTGCAAAGAGTGAAATATCATAAATCAATAAAATCAAACAACAAGTTCATCACCCAATGATGAAATATCATTCAACTATAATAACACAGAACTAGAATAACAATTTCCACCTAGGGTGACATATGTTTTCCCACATACATGGGATAACTACTCCCAAGCCCGAGCTCATTACCAAGGCCCGACACATCCTAATATTCTTTCTACCATCCTTAAATAGTATGAAAGAGAAAAAACCCATCTGATTCCACTTTGTAACGTCCCTCGCCTGAGAGCTACTAAAATGGTGCATCGATCTGGGTGGCTGGATGACCTTAAGAATGCCTCCCCAAATGCCAAAGGTTGTCGACTAGCAACGGGGGTCCAAATAGTGAATTCGGGAGACTATACCCCCCTTTATTTAGAGTAATCCATAGTAGAAGATAAACAAAATAGCAGAATAACAACCAATAATTTCAGATCATGCATAAACAACCATTCCCAAATGGGGTACAACAAAGTATAACAGTAAATATGCCATGTTTTTCTACTAGTGAAAAAGTTAGTGAAACTAAAAATAAAGACTAACTGCAAAATCCAAAAAGTAGTCCTAACACCAAGTCTGTCCCCTCCTCCACAAACACTCATTCCAACCCAAATGTCTAATAGTGTCCTCTTCCCTTCTCTTGGCCGTAAAAAATTAAGTTTTCACAAGTACCCGATGGAATCCTGAGCAGGTTTTGAGTACAAATCATTAGTCCACCCCCGACGATGTATATAAAATATCCAAAATAAACAAATGTGAATGAAAAAAGGGAAATAACTAATAAATTAAATGGAAAATATTAAGTTCCCTTAGCTGGTTTAGGTCCATTATAGAAATTTATTAACATTTCTATATCTTACCATTTCATCCCATACCCCATTACATACCATTTTTAACACATTTATCATGGGTTCATCCACACCACAAGTTACATGGGCTTGAAGTAAACAATCACATGTATGATGAAAAACACAGAGTCTTCCTATCTCACTAGCACTAACATCGTCATGTAAACATTATCCTGACCTTGTAGCCTCAGTCTAGGTGGATGC
This sequence comes from Viscum album, assembly GCA_963277665.1. Classification (NCBI taxonomy): domain Eukaryota; kingdom Viridiplantae; phylum Streptophyta; class Magnoliopsida; order Santalales; family Viscaceae; genus Viscum; species Viscum album. The sequence continues at coordinate 1,020,512,920 of OY728138.1, read as the reverse complement.
AACTGGTAGGGAAAGACTGCATCAGTCCTATCTCTACCCCATGCATTGGGGGTGAAGTTTAGCACCACAGTACAACTCGACCTATGGGTATAGGACCTCAATCAATACCCAACACTACCATGATATGTGAAGGTGCTATACATATATTTAACCATTAATCATTCACACAACATCACAAACATTTCCCAAGGAAAGCACAAACCATAACAATCATGTGAGGGTTAAAATAATTCCTTATCCCATTAGAAAATTTACCATATTTCACATCATTTATACATTTAGATCAATTTCATTTTATTATGCTTATATTACTAATCATTCATTCATTATGCCTACCTCACTAGGATTGTTCATTATTCCTAACTCACTGGGATTCGTTACCACGCTCATAATGCATTTCATTAGGGTCATTAATCATTTACAAATATTAAAATCATATACCATAGGTTACTATCATTCCTAAGTGAATCACCTACCTTCTAGAAAAATAGAATCATTCAAATTAACATGTTTATCAAGGGATCTACATAACTACACTATAATATCACTTATTTTTTGACAAAAAATGTTGGTTCGGAGAAGTCGGTACACCCCATGGGTGGCCCTATGTCAGTCACATCATTCTCGATGCATCCCATGGGGATCGTGAGCATCTCCATTTAAATTTTTTAGAACCATTTTACATAAACATGCCAAGGGTGATAAAAACATACCCAGAGACACCCAATAACAAAACCACACAAGCAATAATCCCTAAATAAACCATGTGACATAACTTGTAGAACCCCTTCCTCAATTCTGCAAGTGAACTTGTAACACACTGAGATTTTATGAGAATCATTTTGTTTTTATGTATTATGTTATACACAACACCAAAGGAATATTTCACTACACACTAAAATGTCTTGGCATGCGTTGCACGCAAGATCATCCTTCCCCAATAGCTTGTGTTGTACACAATACCGAGTTTCACAGAACAATGATATGTCATTATAATATTATGAACTAGCCGTTATGATAATTATTAACTGAATTTTGAAATTTATAACATTATAATTAATCTTACACATTTTCTAAACTGATATATGAAAACAAAAACAATTTTTCAGATAAAAGATGTATTTTAAAAAAAATGCAGTTTTACCGCCTTTTGGTGGAGCACCCATTTTAAATATAAATTTTAATATGTTTATAAGTAAAATTTTACAAAATAAACTTCATGTTTTGAATCAGGATTTAAAAATTTACATTGGATAAATATTTGATACCTTTCTGATAACTTTCATATTTTGATGAATAGTGAAAATACGCTAAATTTTTCTTAAAAACAACTTTTTCATCTAGATAATTTAGAAGGTTAAATGATAATATTTAATGGTTTTAAAGTATAAATAGAATATATTTTAACCATTTAATATAATTAAAGTAATAACCATTATTTTTATATTGAATTCATAGGTAAAAATATTTCAATCCTTGACAATGTTACAACTTTTAAAAGCCATTTTCATAACAACATGATTAATTTTAAGTTAATTAATACAAATTCTATGTTTTTAATTTGAAAAAATTGATTCCATATTTGGATTCAGTGGGTACAAATTATGTTAATAGGTTACTTTTATTTTATTGACATTATGAATAGTAACTATGGTTATTTTTATTTACTACAGTTAATGTTAAATCGGGTAATTAAGGGTAAAAATAAGTTTATAAAATTACCATAACACCATCCAAAATTCAATTGGAAGAATAAAAGTCGATCCATATAACCTAAGGGTTATAATAGATTCGTTTCATGGACTATTGACAATGAAAATTATATAATTATAATTAAACCCAGAGAAAGTGTCAATGTGTCACTCTCTAATATCTTATAAGTGTAATAATTTTAATTCAGTGATAATCTTCATAAAACATAGAACATTAATAGTCTCCAGAAATATAATATAATTATCTACATCATGTAAATTTATTTATAATTTTTAGGGATTAAATAATTATCATTAATGATGACACAATTGTGATGTTGAAATCATTTCATTGATTGAAATATCAAATAAATGGTTTTAAAAATATTAAAATATATATTTTATAAACTATTTAAGGTGATGCACTAATTTTATTGATGAATATGACATATTATGAATCTATTAAGTACTTTTTTTCGAAAATATCCTTATTGTAGAATTTATTTAAATTAAAATAAATAAATAGTTTCAAAATTGACACTATTGTTTTTTATAAAAATAACATATTATAAAATTGTTTAAAAATCAAAAAAATATTTAAAAATTATAAATTTAAATTTATATGTTCTAAAATGACATATAGTATCAAATTATGGAAAATTTAAAAAACATATCTATTTATTTATAACAATTTAAAATTTAGAATATTATTACCACAAATAAAATTAAATAGATAAAATTAGGATAAATCAATTTTATAAGGTTTAAAATAAATTCACAACAAGTATAAATTTTATTGGTTGATGAGATTACAACCCTATATCATCCCATATTAGAAATGATCCATTTTATGAGGTTTTTAAGTGGGTTTGTAATTTATTATAAATTAATATTTATTATTTTTCCAAAGTTTCCCCTCCCCTCCCTTATAAAAGGGAACCTCCTCCCTCTCCTCCTCGCACAATATTGAGCCTTCAATCTCGGAAAACCCTTGACAATTTATTTTCTCTACATCCCTAAAAACATACTTGAGGTCAATTTATTCTTCAAAGACCATCTTTAGTTCCCTAAAAGAAGGTTTATAAGAGGCACATCGATGAAGAGGTATTCTCTTATACCGATTCTTTCACGTTTCTTTCTCATTAAACTTATTATTCATTAGTTGTTACATTATAAATTAATACAATAAGTATCACTAATATACAGATATTATATTATAAATATGAAACAACCCCATTTCACCTTCTATCCATCCTACAGAAACTGAAATCACCGCGCGTGCGTACGGACAGAATATCGTCTCCACGTCATGGTGTAATCTGTTTTCCACCACCACCTTACATGGATATGTATAACGGTGTAAAGAATAACTATATATGATTATTATAACATGATACTAATTCTGACATATTATATCATCTACTCTGATACAATTCATATAATTATGGGAACGATATCATCGCTCGTATGTACGTATGGCCTACCATCTCCACAATGTGATGCGACTCATTCTACATGATCTTAATTGAATAAGGATTACATAAATGAATTGAATGAATATATATGATATATATTATTCTAATACCAATCTTTAAATTATATATCTATAATCCAAAAAGTGGAATAAAAATTTATTCGACAAAACACGCATAAGAACATAAAGCAATGAACACCCGAATAACAAGTCACAATGAAATATTATTTATAAGAAGATAATAATATGACCATATATGATATCATAACAATGAGTATGATTCTAGAATAATTCAATGATATTATTTAAATAATTATACAGGAGTTTCTAAAACATACAAAGCATATTGGACATAAGGTAATGGATAAATCTTCCAATCTCATTTTTTCTGAGATTGTTTATTTGTAAGTATTTAATGGGGTCATATTTATCATCCACATACATGTTTCATAAATATGTAATATTATTTCTATCCTCCTAAAATTTTTGAAATCCAATTTTACCTATTGGTTAATTTTTAGTAATGTATATGAAAGGAATCTTTTTTCATTTTCAGTAGGATATTCTTTTTGACTTTTTCGGCCAAAGTACGAGAAGAATGTTTTTTTAACTTATACGACATTAATGGATTTCTATGATTTCATAGAACATTATTTACATGAATCTTGCTTTAAATGTTTTCAAGTTTATTTTTTATTAACTTATTTTAGTTCAAAATGGTATGACATCTAAAGGGAGGAAAAAAAGTTGATGGAAAAAGGATATTTTCCTCAAAAATGGAGTTCAAGTGTTTTTTCAAAATTATTCTCCATCTAAGATAATATAGGATTATGTTTCTATCCCTATTTTTACATTTATTTTATTATGTTATTATGTAATTATTTTTATGAAGTCCTTTTATCTTATATGGATTATTTTATGATGGCATGATGTTTAAGAATCCCATTTTTATTACATGGGTTATGCTATGATATATGATTTATGATTTTGTGGAACACATAAGAATGGTTTCATTATAAGATGGGTGGGACCTATATCTCCCTCCAATTCATTGGGTAATGATTTATATCTCATGAGATAGACATGGCTGGAATGACAAGTTAATCCAGTTCAGTGATACAGGACTGGAACGAGGATTGAACTCGGTTCAGAAATGGACTTTCCTGCTATGATAGTCTTAGAAATGAGTCTTTACTAATGTAATATTATTTTCTTTGATTATGTGTGTGTTCCAAAAAGATTCATATTTTATGTTATGATTATTGGGATTACATTTCTCTACTATGATTTATCCCATGTTATTTTATTACGATCTGTTTTGCAGGTTAAGATTTTAAAAATGTTGTTTTCTTATTAATATGATACGATTTATATTTCCTTCGTCTACCCTTACTGAGTATTTGAGCTCACCCCTTTGTTTTTTTCCTTTTCCCTAGGTTTGGAATAAGGGTATTAAGTATTATATTCCAAAAGGGACTCTAGATATGATTAAATAAATGGGAGACAATGTAGATGCTTTATAAACCAGTTGTTTACATTTCCCAGTTTCTAAAGACAATATACCTATATGGTCCTATCATGGTTTTGTTATATTTTGTAATAAATATTCTTCAATTCTGATGTAATAACAATATATGTAAATTATGGGTCATTATAGTTGGTATCATATGAAATATATAGTAAACCCTTGGAAACTATGATGTGAAATACTTAGTAATAAACCTAAGGATATGTCTAAGCATAGAACACAATATTAGTGTTTTAGAAATGTCCAGGAATAAACTATAATAAGACCTAAAGTGTGAAATTTTATTCTGGATTATGTGGTTTTCCTATAATTATTAGTGTTTCTCACACTATTCTTATTGGTTTTAGTCAATGGCTGGAACCTGAAGGAATCGTGTTAATTAATAATGTGATGGGAAATGCAACGATCGTCCCCCTGAAAAACAAAATGTTATGAGATCTGGAATGAAAAATCTTATAGCAATTCTCACACAACATTCTCATGGTTTGAATCATGCAGGACTTCAAAACGAGAAAAGTAAGGAGAAACATTTTATTGAATCCTTCATGAGGAAGCATCCACCTTCATTCAGCGGGTCTTCTGATCTATTAGTGGCTGAACAATGGATTAGTACCACTGAAAATATATTTTTAGTTCTATAATTCTCTGAACCTGAAAAAGTCATCTCAGTAGTATATATTTTGGAAGGTGAAATTCATAAATGGTGGAATCTTATAAATAATATGAGGCAAAGAGATGAAATTGAGTCCATCTAATGGGATATGTTCAAGAACTTATTTTTCAATATGTACTTCCATCATATTCTTTGAACAAATATGGAGAATAAGTTTCTTAAAATGAATCAAAAGGATGATGAATCTTTTGGTACCTACGAATAAAATTTTAAAAGGCTTGCAAGGTACACTTCTGGGATTTTATCCAACCTGAGAGTAAGATCGATCGATTCTTTAGTTGCGTAAAACCATATCTTTGAAGGGAATTATCCATAAAGGGCTTAAATATATATGAGGAAATTGTTCGATGTGCTCTCACGGTTGAGATTGAGATTGGAGTAACCCATCAGTCACATGGGTTTGATAATATGAGGAAAATGGAATTCAAAGGGAAATATAAAGACCACACTTAAAAGAAGATGAGTTTTTCCTTATGCTCAAAGTGTGGAATGAAACATGGAGGGAATTGTCTTAAAGGGACAAGTAAATGTTTCAAATGTGTAAAATAAGGTCATCAAGCATTTTAATGCAGCAATGATTGTAAAAAGATGTCTAGTGATGCGAACAAATAAAAGGCTACACAAAATGCACGACCTATACATCAATGTTACAAGTGCAATGAAATGGGGCATTATTCAAATCAATTCCATAATCCAAGGGTCTTTGATGATGATCGACGTCAAAAAACTCTTAAGGAAAATTGAAAAGTAAAGTCGCATTCAATTTCTATCGGCGATGTGGAGTACTATAACGAAGTGGTGAAAGGTACACTTACCATCCACTCTAAAGTATAAAATGTTTTATTTGATTCTGGATCCACCCACTCTTTTATTTTTAAGGAATTTTCTAAGGGTATATCTGTACTACATCAACAATTAACTGTTGAGTTAGCTATTATAACACTTAATGGAACAATGGTTGCATCAAAAGTCTATAATTCTTCTCCAATTGATGTTTTTTGGAAAATGCTTCCTAAAAATATTGTGATCCTTCCTAGTGTAGAATTTGATGTGATTCTTGGCATGGATTGGCTTTACTTATATGGAGCTCATATCAATTTCCAAATAAGGGAAGTCGCATTTCATATTCCTGATCAATCTATGATCATCTATTGATGCAAGGATGAATATAACCTTACAGTGGAAATTTCATCCATCTTATGGGACTTGATTCCAATAAATTAAGGTTATTTATCTCAAATGGTTGGAGGAAAACACACGATTAAGAATATTCCCATTTTATGGGAGTTTGATGATGTCTATATGGAGGAATTTCCAGGTCTTCCACCAACTTGTAAAGTTGAGTTTTCAATAAAACTCATACCGGGTGTTATGCCCATTTCGATGACACCTAATAGAATGGCCCCAATTGAGTTGCAGGAATTGAAGTAACAACTCCAAGGGAATGATTATAATGGATACATACACCCTAGTGCATCACCTTGGGGAGAACCTATACTGTTTGTTAAGAAGAAGTATGGATCAATAAAACTCTACATTGATTATCGAGAACTTAACAATATCACTATCAAGAACAAGTATCCTCACCCACGCATTGATGATTTATTTGACCGACTATGCGGAGCTCAATAATTTTCCAAGATTGATCTTCGTTTAGGGTATCATCATTTAAGGTTCAAAAGGGAGGATATACCAATGTCGTCTTTCCATACAAGGTATGGACACTATGAATTTATAGTGATTACATTTGGTCTTACTAATTCCCCTTCTATCTTCATGGATCTAATGAAGAGAGTATTTAGAGGCTATCTTGATCAGTTTGTGGTTGTCTTTATAGATGATATTCTTGTCTATTCAAAGAGGAAGGAAGAACCTGAATATCACTTGAAAATTTTATTATGGTCCCTAAGAAATGAGAAGCTTTATACCAAATTTATCAAGGGTGAATTTTTTCTTCAAAAAGTATCAATTTTGGGTCTATAATCTCAAAAGAGGGGATATCTATGGATCCAGCACAAATAGAGGTTATCGAAAGATGGTCAAGACCAACAACAGTAACTGAGATCCGATGTTTTCTTGTTTTGGATAGATATTATCGATGTTTTGTGAATGATTTTTCACAATTATCTAATCCACTGACCATATTGACTTAAAAAAAGTTATGATTGTTTGGACGGAGGAGTGTGAAGAGAATTTCAAGGAGTTAAAAAGAAGTTTATCCAGTGAACCTGTGCTCACACTGCCTTGTAGTGGAGAAAGTTTTGTGATCTATTGTGATGCATCCAAGAAGGGATTGGGGTGTGTTCTCATAAAAACGACATGGAGATAGCTTATGCCTCACGACAGTTGAAAATCCATGAGCGGAATTACCCAACTCATGATTTGGATTTCGCTGCGGTAATCTTTGCATTAATGATTTGGAGGCATTATCGTAAATTTTTAAAGTTTATTTTCACACAAAAGGAGCTAAATATGCACCAAATAAGATTGTTGGGGATGATTAAGAATTACGACTGCTCAATTCATTACCACCCTGAGAAATAAAACAAGGTGGAAGATGCATTAAGTCATCAAGATCATGCTAGCCTATCCATGATGAGGATCACAAAAGATCCAATATTTATGGATTTAAAAAGGTGGATCTTGGAATTATAATGGAATGGTAAAATCTTATCTTTCTCAAATGAATTTTTATCCATCAATACATGTGAAAATTAAAGAGGCACAAAAAGAAGATGTCGAGTTACAAAAGAAGGTGATAAATTTTCTTGAATTCCACATTGATTGCGATGAAATAATATGGTTCAAGAATCGGGTTAGTGTTCCCCCCATCCCAGAATTAAAGAAGGAAATATTGGATGAAGCTCATAGTTATTCATTCTCTATTCTCCATGGAAGCACAAAGATGTATAGGGAATTTAAGGTTTACTTCTGGTGGGATGTCATTAAAATAGATGTTGATGAATATGTCTCTCGATGCTTGGTTTGTCAGCATGTTAAAGCTGAGAGACAAAAGTCTAAGGGGATGTTACAACCCTTACACATACCAGAATGGAAATGGGAAAACATCACAATGGACTTTGTCACTGGACATCATAAAACATCCAAAGGCAATAATGCTATCTGGGTTATAGTTGATCGTCTAACAAATTCGGCACACTTCATTACTATTAGAGATGATTTTTCTCTTGATCAGCTTTACAGGATATGTGTAAAGGAAGTGGTAATATTTCATAGAGTACCACTTTCCATTATATCTAATCGGGATCCGTGGTTTACCTAGAAGTCTTCGCGAAGTCTTCAGCATACTCTAGATACAAAGTTGAGTTTCAGAATTGCTTATCATCCTTGGACAGATGGTCAGTATGAGAGGACGATTAAAAAATTGGAAGACATGTTGAGAGATTTCTCTATGGATTTCAAAGGTGGTTGGGTTCAAAAACTACCTTTGGTGGAATTTTCGTATAATAATAGCTTTCACTCCAGTATTCAGAAGGCTCCTTATGATGCTATCGATGGAAGGAAATGCCGAACTCCAACATGAAGGGATGAATTTGGGGAAAGAAAGCTATTAGGACCTGATCTTGTTGATGAGATGGAAGAAGATGTCAGATCTATTCAATAACACATAAGTGAAGCTCAGAGTCGACAAAAAAGTTATGCCAATAACTGAAGAAAAGACCTAGAGTTTGAAGTGGGTGATAAAGTATTCTTATGAATATCTCCTTCGAATAGAGTAATGAGATTTGGAAAGAAGGGAAAGTTGAGCCCTAGGTATATCGGTCCTTTTGAAATACTGAATTGTGTTGGGAAGGTAGCTTACCGATTGGTGCTTACACCGAATCTCTCTCAAGTTCATGATGTGTTCCATGTATCTCTCCTGAGAAAGTACATACCCGGTTCTTCTGATGTACTAAGCTCAGAAGTTGTACCACTGGAGTAAGATCATTTTTATAAAGAACAGCCCATAGAGATCTTGGATCCTATCAAAAATGTTCTACGAATCAAGACCACCCGCTTGGTTAAAGTTTTATGGTGGAACCGCCAATTAGAAGAAGCTACTTGGGAACTTGAGGATAGGATGAGGTAGAGGTATCCTCATCCTTTGGTTATGAAGTGATGAATTTCATGGGAGAATTTCTTTTTATGGGGGTAGAATGTAACACCCCAAGATTTTATGGGAAATATTTTTTATTTTTGTAATATGATATATGCTACAACAAAAGAATCTTTCACTACAAACAACACTGTCTTGGCTTGCGTTACATTCAAGAGTAACCTTCTCGATAGCTTGTGTTGTATGTAATACCGAGTTTCACTTAAAAATGATATATTATAATAATATTAGGAACTAGTCGTTATGAATATTATTAATTGAATTTTTAATTTTATAACATTGTAATTCATCTTACACATTATCTAGAATGAGATATGAAAACAAAAACAATTTTTCGGATTAAAGATGTATTTTTCAAAAAATGCAGTTTTACTTCTTTTTGATGGTGCACCCATTTTAAATATAATTTTTGACAAGTTTATAAGTTCAGTTTTACAAAATAAAATTCCTGTTTTGAATCAGTATATAAAATTTTACATTGGATAAATTTTTGATATTTTTCTGATAACTTTCATATTTAGATTAATTGTGAAAATACGCTAAATTTTTCTTAAAAACAAATTTTTTCATCAAGATAATTTAGATGCTAAAATGATAAAATTTAATGGTTTTAAAGTATAAATAGAATATATTTTTACCATTTAATATATTTCATGTCATTACTGTAAAGACCCGCAAATTTCAAGGAAATTTTTTTCTTAATTTTCTTTGGAATTTTACAAGAGCGCAGCTTCAGACGGCACCTGATTCCGAGGCCCCGGTGTGCCCGGAATCAATTTCCGAAGTTTGGCTCGGGTACGTTCAGTGAACGGACGAGCGGGTTTTTCTATCTTTTGAACCGGTGCCCGGAATCAAATTCTGAGGGCACCGATGAAATCGCAGCGCCGGTATTTGCTTAGAAACGCCTCTTCCGGAGTTGCGTTTGCTCAGACGTGGTTTTTTAAATTTTGCGGCTTTAAGTCAGAAATAAAATAAAGTTTGTGCGACAACTTTATTTTATTTCACTTAAACTGCTTGGAAGCCACTTCAAGTCACTTAAAGGCGGCTTGAACTGAGTTGAACTGGATAGGATGCTATCCAGAAATATCCTACCCCTTGGTAGGATATTTGTGCGGTGGGACCCGCACGAGCCCCTCCGTTTCTTTCGCTAAGTAACGCACCCGCGAAAACCCGTCAAAGTAACTGAAAAGTCAACCGACGCGTTTTCTTTAATTCTTAATAGACCATTTAATTGGGCGGTTTATTTCGTGAATTAAATGGACTGTTTCTTCGTGAATTAATTGGGTCGTTACTTATGCGTTTTATGTTTGTTGGCAAAATAATAAAATAGACAAACTTGTCTATTTTGGAGGATTGCTATCGTTGTGCAATTCCTCTGAGCCTCCACCCTCTCCGCGAAGAACGCGAAGAACGCGAAGAACGCGAAGAACGCCGGAACCGGAATCCGACGACGCACGATCCGCGACGTAAACATCTTTTCCGCGACCTTCTTCTTCTTCTTCTTCGGTGCCTCTTCTTCCGCGGCGAACCTGCGATCGGCGGTTAAAGGTGAGAATCGAAACTTCTAAATTCTCCCTTCTTAATTTCAATAACAACGGATTTAATTAATTAAATCTGTTTGTTCTTGATCCGGAGATTGGCGACGCGACGCCGGATACCGCGACGACGCGACGATCTCCTTCTTCCGCGACGAGCGAATCCGCGACGACCTCTCGTCCGACGACGACTTCGAGGTAGGGATTTATTTTGGAAAAGTTACCCCTTTTAAATTTTCTCGTGAACGTTCTTGAAAATTTAAAAAGTCGGTTTCAAACGAACAATTTTATCTTTAAATAAAATTGTTGGATCATGTGTTGATCATCTTTTTCTTTTCTCCCGTTGATTATGGCTAACGCGGAGGGTGCGAGTCTAACGAACAAGACCCGACAACCCTCCGCCGATCTCTTTTGTTGTGCGGATATGACGGACGACGACAAACCGCGCGGCAGGGGCGATCCGTTGATTCCGCAGTGAAGGTCGGCATCTGGGAGAGGCATCGGCGCAGACGGGAGGCAAAACGGGCCACTGGAGCATCTCCGGCGGCCCGCGGAAGGCAGCGGCGGCGCGGGTCGCCGGCGCGGCGGCGCCGGCGACCGGAGGCGGCGGCGCCCGGCGCGCCGCCGTAGAGGAAGTCCGCCGCGGCTGAAGCCGCGGCGGCGGTGGCGGCCGGTTCCGCGGCCGCGCGGAACCGGGAACGGACGCGGCGGCCCGGCCGCGTCCGCGTGACATGCGGCCCCCCGCGGGGGCCGCGTTTCTTCAAATGCCGCGGGTCAAACCCGCGGCGGCGGCCTGTTCGGCCGCTCGGCCGAAGCCGAGCCGGCCGGTCCGGTCGGCCGGGCCGCGCCCAGGCCGAACCGGACCCGGCCGAGCCGGTTCGGGCCGGTTCGAGTCGGCCCGGTTCGGGCCGACCCGGTTCGGCCGACCCCAGGGGGGGTTCGGGCCGGGTCGCCCCGGGCCCAGAACCCCCGTTTTCGGGCCCTCTTCGGTCTTTCGCCCATATCTTGGGCCTGGGACCTCCGATTGACGAACCGTCAGCGGCTACGCGATCCTTGGATCAAGACGGTCGTTTCGGTATATTATACTCAAGGTTTCGGAAGACTTTGGGTTCGGCCGGGTTGGTTCGTACACGAAACCAACCGGGCCCTCGGAGCGGAAACGCTCATAACTTGAGCTACGGACGTCCGATCGACGTACCGTCAGCTGTGGTAGTTTCCTCTAAGTGAGACGGAACTTTTGGCATGCTCCGCCCGAGGATCGGATACAGGCGGAGTACGGTTGGGTTGGTTTTTCCCTAAAAACCAACCGGGCCCCTGGGACGAAAATGCCAATAACTCTCAGACCGGGCGTCCGTTTGACGCGCCGTCTGTCGCGTTGAGATCCTGTTGTCGATACGGAACTTTTGGATACATCAACTTCGGACTACGTTTCAGTTGATGTATCAGCCTCTCGGCTCGTGGAACAGACCCTCCTAAACGAGCTCGCTTTGTGCGGGAACCCTAGCGCTGGCTGTGACTTCGACGACAGAGCAGAGATCCTTCGTGGACTGCGACGACGACAGAGCAGAGATCCTTCGTGGACTGCGACGACGGCAGAGCAGAGATCCTTCGTGGACTGCGGCGACGACTGTGCAGAGATCCTCAGTGGACTGCGTCGACTACTGCACTCAGCGATCCTACGTGGATCAGTGCTACAGGTTCTGTGTGAGCTCGATCCTATGTGGGTCCTTACTAACGGTTTTGTGTGAGCAACTGCCTACAGGTTCTGTGTGAGCCCGATCCTGTGTGGGTCTTCTGCGGGGGTTAGTACCTATCGATCCTTTGTGGGTCCGACGACTTAGATGGATCAGTGATCATCTTTGACGTCATTTGAAAAAGTATACCTGGTTGAGCTGAATCGTATGTTACTCTCCTTTGTGGATTGTGTTGAACTATCCTATGTGGATTTTACTGTTTACTCTCCTTGTGGATTTGAGTCTTGCTTTCCTTTGTGGATTGAGTTGTTCTTGAGCTCGTGAGCAGAGCTAGAATTGGGGACTTAGGTATATGTATGGGCATATACCTAAATCGAGTCAGATGTTACTTCGTGATTGCATCTTTCTTTTGTGCTATATCCTTTGTGGATTTCGGGAGACCTTCGGGGGTCTCGGGGTCCTTACTGAGTAGCTTGTACTCACCCCTGCACGGGCTATGCCCGCACCTTGTTGTGTTGGTTGCAGACGACGGACAGCGCTGATCACGGTTGGGGCGTGGAGCAGGATGGTACCTGGAGGTGGACCACTGGGCGGGACGTGCTCGGAGCGGACGTGGGACCCGAGGAGCCTGGAGGCTATCTGTACCCACCCTTCAGGTGGGATTGCCAGTGGACGACACGAGGCCGCCGTCTTTTCTTCAGTTGCTGTACTTTACTTTTCAGTTGTACTTTACAGTTGGGCTTGTATTTCCGGCCCCTTTACTTTTCTGCACTTTACTTTCCGCTTGCTGACTCTGTGTGGTTGTTACTTATAAAGGCAATGCCTTCCCTGTTTACTGGGATTTTACGCCTTGGTGCTAGTCGCCAGCCCCTGGCCTATGGAAGGCGGGCTTGGGGTAGTCACGGCACGGGCCCCGAGGACGGGTCGTGACAAATTGGTATCAGAGGTGGTCGGTTCTACCGCAGACTCTGATCGTCCTTTCTTTCTATGTGAAGCAATAGTGTTTAGTGTATTGAGTGTGGTTATCAGTTCAGGGAGCCCAGTGTTGGTGCGGCGGCCGACGTATCCGTACACCAGGACCCTGACTCCTGATTTCCGACTTAATGCATGAAAACATTGATTGCGTGTGTGTCTCGAGTTTTCTTTGTGATTACTTGTGTCAGCTCACCGGGTATACTGATCTGCTTTATGAAAGTCTCAAGTTTTCCTTGTGATTACTTGTGCCAGCTCACCAGGTATACTGTTCTGACTGTGGTGCTCTTGTTCTCCTTTTCAGGATGGCCCCGCGACGACAGCCAGCTAGGGTTCCGAGTGTAGGGCGCGACGGCAGCCCACCGAGCGACGAGGCCTCGGTGCAGGGCCCTTTGCCAGCAGTGGCACCGGCGGTAGCTTTACCCGCCGAGCCACCGATGCTGCCAGTACCAGATGCTGACGATGCACGTCGCCTCAGGGCACTGCACGAGTTTCAGGGCCAGCGACCACCCAGGTTTCGCGGTGAGGCGGACCCCCAGGCCGCCGAGGACTGGCTAGAGGCGGTGGTGCGGACCTTTAGGCTAGTGAGGACACCAGCGGATCTCATGGTGATTCTCGCAGCGAGCCTCCTGCAGGCGGCGGCAGGACGATGGTGGAGCCTGATGCTCCAGGTTCACGATGAGGCATCCCTGCTCTGGGCGGACTTCGAGAGCCTCTTCCGCTCTGAGTTCGTCCCGGCCACCCTCCGAGCGGTGCGCATCCAGGAGCTTCTCCAGCTGCGCCAGGGCAGCATGACGGTCGCTCAGTACGCGGCGAGGTTCACGGACCTATCTCGCTACTCGACCGACATGGTACGGGACCCCTTCTTCCGGGCCCGGACCTTCGAGCAGGGCTTGCGACAGGAGATTCGGGCGTCGCTGATCTCCCTCAGCATTCCGACCCAGGAGGGAGTGCTGGAGCGAGCCCTCCTGATCGAGAGCTTCCTGGCAGAGCCTTCTTCAGCGGCGAGACCTAGCGCAGGGCGGCAGGTAGCTGAGTCTTCGGCAGCAGGTAGCCGACGGATGACTCTCGGGTCCAGGCAGACCAGACCCCCACGCAGACGGCCTCAGGACACCGGCTCAGCAGTGCGGGGCACACAGCGGAGTGCCAGCCTTCCGAGAGGCAGGTTGTGCTACTCTTGCGGCGGGCAGGGTCACATGGCTCGTGATTGCCCGACTCGCCGACCAGAGGAGCAGCAGACGGTGGAGGGGCCACCCAGGCAGAGGCAGAGGGTCGACCGTGGCGGTCCGCAGGGAGGAGGCGGACGAGGCAGAGGAGCTGGCCGAGCAGCGGGTGGTGGGCGACGCTTCCAGGCTCTACCCCCACCACCACCAGGAGGGCCACCTCGACCACATGGAGCTGGCGGGCAGGGACAGGCCCAGCTCCAGGCAGTGGAGGCCTACGACCCCGACTTGCCAGAGATGATTCGAGGTACTATCTGTGTCTATTCCACCCTTGCTGCAGTACTTATAGACACAGGAGCGAGTCACTCTTTCATAGCCTCTGCCCTTGTTCGGAGCTTGGAGATTCCGACTGAGCCGTTGGCTCGATCCTTACGGCTAGAGACTCCTACGGGAGCAGACTCGATGATTACGCACTGGTGCCGGCAGTGTGAGCTTACTCTAGGAGGCGAGAGCTTCGGCTGGGATCTCCTTGTAGCGGCGTCGAGGCCTTACGACGTCATCTTGGGCATGGATTGGCTATCCACGGTTCATGCCCAGATCGACTGTTTTAGGCGCATGGTGTGATGTGTTCGCACCGACGGGAGCAGGTTTACCTTCACCGGCGAGAAGGGAACCTTTGCAGCACAGGATGGACTTCCGCGGAGGAGAGTGCAGCCCATCTCTCATCAGTTGGCTAGCCTCATCCTAGGAGCAGTGGACGTGCGGAGTCCAGCTTTTCCTGCAGTGGTGGACCAGTACGTAGACGTCTTTCCCGACGACGTTCCAGGGCTACCTCCTCGTAGAGAGGTAGACTTTTACATCGACTTGTACCCCGGGACAGCCCCGATATCTACTCCAGCATATTGGATGGCCCCCGCCGAGCTTCGGGAGCTGCGGGTACAGTTGGAGGACTTGCAGAGCAAGGGGTTTATCCGACCCAGTGTTTCACCCTGGGCTTCCCCGATTTTGTTCGCCAAGAAGGCGGACGGGAGCTTGCGACTGTGTGTCGACTATCGTCGCCTGAACCAGGTGACAGTGAGGAACAAGTATCCGCTGCCACGGATTGATGACCTCTTCGATCAGCTCAAGGGAGCGCGGTGGTTCTCAAAGATAGACCTCCGGTCAGGCTATCATCAGCTCAGAGTTCGAGACGAGGACGTGCAGAAGACGGCCTTCAGGTGTCGGTATGGCCATTATGAGTTCTTGGTTATGCCGTTCGGCGTAACCAATGCTCCAGCAGTGTTCATGAGCCACATGAACAGGATCTTCCAGCCATACCTCGACCGTTTTGTCGTGGTCTTCATTGACGACATTTTGGTATACTCGACGACTGAGGAGGAGCATGCCTACCACCTGCGAGTTGTGCTAGACATGCTCCGAGAGCACCAGCTTTATGGCAAGCTCTCAAAATGCCAGTTCTGGTTACGTGAGGTCCATTTCTTGGGACACGTCATCTCTGAGGCGGGAGTTGCAGTGGATCCCGCGAAGTTCGAGGCAGTGCTAGCTTGGGAGCCACCCAAGAGCGTGACAGAGGTGCGGAGCTTCTTGGGCCTAGCCGGATACTATCGGAGATTCGTGCCAGACTTCTCCAGAGTTGCGGCACCACTCTCAGCGTTGACGAAGAAGGGGAAACCCTTCGTGTGGTCAGACAGATGTCAGCAGAGCTTCCAGGAGCTGAGGCAGAGGTTGACCAGCGCACCTATCTTGAGGTTGCCTGAGGAGGGAGTTGGATACGTAGTTTACTGCGATGCGTCAGGGACTGGACTCGGGTGCGTCCTGATGCAGGAGCGGGCCGTGATCGCCTATGGATCACATCAGTTGAGGCCGCATGAGCAGAACTACGCCACTCATGACCTGGAGTTAGCAGCAGTGGTCTTCGCTCTGAAGACTTGGCGGCACTATCTGATGGGCGAGCGCTTCACAGTCTTTTCTGACCACCAGAGTCTCAGGTATATCTTCTCTCAGAAGGACCTGAACCTGAGACAGCGGAGATGGCTTGAGTTCCTCCAGGACTATGACTTTGAGATAGTCTATACTCCTGGGAAGGGGAATGTGGTAGCCGATGCCCTCAGCAGGAGGACGGGCATTCAGCTGCTTGAGGAGGCGACAGAGCAGCTAGCCTCCTTGCAGATATCCTTCGTGGATAGAGACGGAGCAGCCTTTCTTCAGTCTCTCACAGTCTCTCCTCCACTTCTACAGCGGGTCAGAGAGGCTCAGCGTGAGGACGCTGACTGTGAGACCCGGCGTGCACTGATATCCTCAGGTCAGGCGCCTGATGGTTTCTCCCTTGGAGCAGAGCACGACATCCTTTTCAGGGGGCGTACCTTCGTACCAGTTGCTTTACGAGAGGAGGTGCTGAGAGAGTTTCACACTTCTCCCTTGGCGGTACATCCCGGAGTGGCGAAAATGTACCAGGATCTCAGACGACAGCACTGGTGGCCGGGCATGAAGAAAGTTGTGGCAGAGTTCGTTTCACGATGCCTCACCTGCCAGCAGGTGAAGGCAGAGCATCAGGTACCAGCAGGTTTGGTACAGCCCTTGGAGGTCCCGGAGTGGAAGTGGGATAGCATATCTATGGACTTCGTGACTGGACTTCCACGTACTTCCAGAGGTCACGACTCCATTTGGGTGATCGTCGACCGACTCACCAAGTCGGCACACTTCTTACCCATCAGAGAGCAGGGCTCAGTGGAGAGCTTGGGACGTCTTTACGTCCAGGAGATCGTACGGCTTCACGGTGTGCCATCATCTATCGTCTCCGATCGAGGTGCTCGTTTCACTTCCCGGCTCTGGAAGGGATTGCAGGAGGCGTTCGGGACGCGGCTCCATCTGAGCACAGCCTTCCACCCTCAGACGGATGGTCAGACGGAGAGGACCATACAGACACTCGAGGACATGCTCCGTGCATGTGTCCTCGACTTTGGTCGCAGCTGGTAGGACCACCTACCCTTGGTGGAGTTCGCGTACAACAACAGCTACCACTCCACCATCGGGATGGCACCATACGAGGCGTTGTACGGCAGACCCTGCAGATCACCGTTGTGCTGGACAGACCCTGGGGAGTCAGCACTCGTGGGACCAGAGATGGTCCGAGCCACGACAGAGAAGGTCCAGATCATCCAGAAGAGGATGAGGACAGCTCAGAGCCGGCAGAAGTCATATGCTGACAGGAGGCGGAGGCCACTAGAGTTCGAGGATGGCGACCACGTCTTTTTGCGTGTCTCACCTCGACGTGGTTTACGGAGATTTGGCCGAGGCAACAAGTTGTCTCCACGCTTCATCGGGCCTTTCCAGGTCCTCAGCAGGATAGGAGAGGTGGCTTATCGCCTGGCTCTACCACCTCAGTTGCACCGGGTGCACGACGTCTTCCACGTGTCTCAGCTGAGGAGATACGTGCACGACCCGACGCACATCATCGACTTTGGGGAGCTAGACGTGGACGATGGGGCGACTTTTGCGGAGGTCCCAGTGGAGATCAAGGATCGACAGGAGCGGGTCCTACGTGGGCGGTCGATTCCTCTTGTGCGCGTCAGATGGCAGCACGGGAACCTCCAGGAGAGCACTTGGGGGCGGGAGGCTCAGATGCGTGCTCAGTACCCCCATTTGTTCCCCTAGTTTTTGATGTATCTTTACGGGGACGTAAAGCCCTGAGGTGGGAGTAATGTAAAGACCCGCAAATTTCAAGGAAATTTTTTTCTTAATTTTTTTTGGAATTTTACAAGAGCGCAGCTTCAGACGGCACCTGATTCCGAGGCCCGGTGTTCCCGGAATCAATTTCCGAAGTTTGGCTCGGGTACGTTCAGTGAACGGACGAGCGGGTTTTTCTATCTTTTGAACCGGTGCTCGGAATCAAATTCTGAGGGCACCGATGAAATCGCAGCGCCGGTATTTGCTTAGAAACGCCTCTTCCGGAGTTGCGTTTGCTCAGACGTGGTTTTTAAATTTTGCGGCTTTAAGTCAGAAATAAAATAAAGTTTGTGCGACAACTTTATCTTATTTCACTTAAACTGCTAGGAAGCCACTTAAAGTCACTTAAAGGCGGCTTGAACTGAGTTGAACTGGATAGGATGCTATCCAGAAATATCCTACCCCTTGGTAGGATATTTGTGCGGTGGGACCCGCACGAGCCCCGCCGTTTCTTTCGCTAAGTAACGCACCCGCGAAAACCCGTCAAAGTAACTGAAAAGTCAACCGACGCGTTTTCTTTAATTCTTAACAGACCATTTAATTGGGCGGTTTATTTCGTGAATTAAATGGACTGTTTCTTCGTGAATTAATTGGGTCGTTACTTATGCGTTTTACGTTTGTTGGCAAAATAATAAAATAGACAAACTTGTCTATTTTGGAGGATTGCTATCGTTGTGCAATTCCTCTGAGCCTCCACCCTCTCCGCGAAGAACGCGAAGAACGCGAAGAACGCCGGAACCGGAATCCGACGACGCACGATCCGCGACGTCAACAGCTTTTCCGCGACCTTCTTCTTCTTCTTCTTCGGTGCCTCTTCTTCCGCGGCGAACCTGCGATCGGCGGTTAAAGGTGAGAATCGAAACTTCTAAATTCTCCCTTCTTAATTTCAATAACAACGGATTTAATTAATTAAATCTGTTTGTTCTTGATCCGGAGATTGGCGACGCGACGCCGGATACCGCGACGACGCGACGATCTCCTTCTTCCGCGACGAGCGAATCCGCGACGACCTCTCGTCCGACGACGACTTCGAGGTAGGGATTTATTTTGGAAAAGTTACCCCTTTTAAATTTTCTCGTGAACGTTCTTGAAAATTTAAAAAGTCGGTTTCAAACGAACAATTTTATCTTTAAATAAAATTGTTGGATCATGTGTTGATCATCTTTTTCTTTTCTCCCGTTGATTATGGCTAACGCGGAGGGTGCGAGTCTAACGAACAAGACCCGACAACCCTCCGCCGATCTCTTTTGTTGTGCGGATATGACGGACGACGACAAACCGCGCGGCAGGGGCGATCCGTTGATTCCGCAGTGAAGGTCGGCATCCGGGAGAGGCATCGGCGCAGACGGGAGGCAAAACGGGCCACCGGAGCATCTCCGGCGGCCCGCGGAAGGCAAAACGGGCCACCGGAGCATCTCCGGCGGCCCGCGGAAGGCAGCGGCGGCGCGGGTCGCCGGCGCGGCGGCGCCGGCGACCGGAGGCGGCGGCGCCCGGCGCGCCGCCGTAGAGGAAGTCTGCCGCGGCTGAAGCCGCGGCGGCGGTGGCGGCCGGTTCCGCGGCCGCGCGGAACCGGGAACGGACGCGGCGGCCCGGCCGCGTCCGCGTGACAGGCGGCCCCCCGCGGGGGCCGCGTTTCTTCAAATGCCGCGGGTCAAACCCGCGGCGGCGGCCTGTTCGGCCGCTCGGCCGAAGCCGAGCCGGCCGGTCCGGTCGGCCGGGCCGCGCCCAGGCCGAACCGGACCCGGCCGAGCCGGTTCGGGCCGGTTCGAGCCGGCCCGGTTCGGGCCGACCCGGTTCGGCCGACCCCAGGGGGGGTTCGGGCCGGGTCGCCCCGGGCCCAGAACCCCCGTTTTCGGGCCCTCTTCGGTCTTTCGCCCATATCTTGGGCCTGGGACCTCCGATTGACGAACCGTCAGCGGCTACGCGATCCTTGGATCAAGACGGTCGTTTCGGTATATTATACTCAAGGTTTCGGAAGACTTTGGGTTCGGCCGGGTTGGTTCGTACACGAAACCAACCGGGCCCTCGGAGCGGAAACGCTCATAACTTGAGCTACGGACGTCCGATCGACGTACCGTCAGCTGTGGTAGTTTCCTCTAAGTGAGACGGAACTTTTGGCATGCTCCGCCCGAGGATCGGATACAGGCGGAGTACGGTCGGGTTGGTTTTGCCCTAAAAACCAACCGGGCCCCTGGGACGAAAATGCCAATAACTCTCAGACCGGGCGTCCGTTTGACGCGCCGTCTGTCGTGTTGAGATCCTGTTGTCGATACGGAACTTTTGGATACATCAACTTCGTACTACGTGTCAGTTGATGTATCAGCCTCTCGGCTCGTGGAGCGGACCCTCCTAAACGAGCTCGCTTTGTGCGGGAACCCTAGCGCTGGCTGTGACTTCGACGACAGAGCAGAGATCCTTCGTGGACTGCGACGACGACAGAGGAGAGATCCTTCGTGGACTGCGACGACGGCAGAGCAAAGATCCTTCGTGGACTGCGGCGACGACTGTGCAGAGATCCTCAGTGGACTGCGTCGACTACTGCACTCAGCGATCCTACGTGGATCAGTGCTACAGGTTCTGTGTGAGCCCGATCCTATGTGGGTCCTTACTAACGGTTCTGTGTGAGCCACTGCCTACAGGTTCTGTGTGAGCCCGATCCTGTGTGGGTCTTCTGCGGGGGTTAGTACCTATCGATCCTTTGTGGGTCCGACGACTTAGATGGATCAGTGATCATCTTTGACGTCATCTGAAAAAGTATACCTGGTTGAGCTGAATCGTATGTTACTCTCCTTTGTGGATTGTGTTGAACTATCCTATGTGGATTTTACTGTTTACTCTCCTTGTGGATTTGAGTCTTGCTTTCCTTTGTGGATTGAGTTGTTCTTGAGCTCGTGAGCAGAGCTAGAATTGGGGACTTAGGTATATGTATGGGCATATACCTAAGTCGAGTCAGATGTTACTTCGTGATTGCATCTTTCTTTTGTGCTATATCCTTTGTGGATTTCGGGAGACCTTCGGGGGTCTCGGGGTCCTTACTGAGTAGCTTGTACTCACCCCTGCACGGGCTATGCCCGCACCTTGTTGTGTTGGTTGCAGACGACGGACAGCGCTGATCACGGTTGGGGCGTGGAGCAGGACGGTACCTGGAGGTGGACCACTGGGCGGGACGTGCTCGGAGCGGACGTGGGACCCGAGGAGCCTGGAGGCTATCTGTACCCACCCTTCAGGTGGGATTTCCAGTGGACGACACGAGGCCGCCGTCTTTTCTTCAGTTGCTGTACTTTACTTTTCAGTTGTACTTTACAGTTGGGCTTGTATTTCCGGCCCCTTTACTTTTCTGCACTTTACTTTCCGCTTGCTGACTCTGTGTGGTTGTTACTTATAAAGGCAATGTCTTCCCTGTTTACTGGGATTTTACGCCTTGGTGCTAGTCGCCAGCCCCTGGCCTATAGAAGGCGGGCTTGGGGTAGTCACGGCACGGGCCCCGAGGACGGGTCGTGACAATTACCATTATTTTTATATTGAATTAATAGTTAAGAACATTTCAATCTATGATAATGTTTTAACTTTTAAAACTTTTTTTCTAAACAATGGGATTAATTTTAAATTAATTACTAAAACAAATGTGTTTTTAATTTTGAAAAATGGATTACATATTTGGATTCAGTGGGTTCAAATTATGTTAATTGGTTGCTCTTATTTTTTTGACATTATGAATAGTAACTGCGGTAATTTTTATTTACTACAGTCAAAGGTAAATCTGGTAATTAAGGGTAAAATTAAGTGTATAAAATTACCCTAACACCTTCCAAAATTATATTGGACGAATAAAATTCGACCCATATCACCTAAGGGTCATAATAGATTCGTTTCATGGACTATTGACCTCGAAAATGATATAATTATAATTAAAACCAAAGAAAGTTGCAACATGTCACTCTCTTATGTATTATAAGTGTAATAATATTAATTTATTGATAACATTAATTAAACATCAAACATGAATATTCTACAGAACGATAATAAAATTATATACATCATTTAAATTTATTTAGAATTTTTTGGGATTAAATAATTATCATTAATGATGACACAATAGTGATGTTGAAATTATTTTTTGATTGAAATATCAAATAAATGGTTTTAAAAATATTAAAATAAATATTATATAAACTCTTTAATGTGATCCAATAATTTTCTAAATAAATATGACATATTAAGAATCTATTTTTTTAATATATACTCGGTTTAGAAATTGTTTAAATTCAAATAAATGAATAGTGTCAAAATTGACACTATTGTTATTTTATAAAAATAACATATTATAAAAATGTTTAAAAATAACAAAAATATTTAAAAATTAAAAATTAAAATTTATATGGTCTAAAATGTCATAAAGTATCCAATTATTGAAAATTCACAACACATAAGTAATTATTTTTGACAATTTAAAATTTAGAATATTATTACCACAAATAAAGATAAATAGATTAAATACGGATAAATCAATTTGACAAGGTTTAAAATAAATTCACAACATGTATAAATTTTATTGGATGATGATATTACAACCCTATATCATCTAATATTCAAATTGAGCCATTTTTGTAGGTTTTAAACTGGGTCTAGATTTATTATAAATTAATATTTCATATGCTTCCAAAGGTGCCCCTCTCCTCACTTAAAAATGGGAACCTCCTCCCTCTCCTCATCACACAATTTTGAGCCTTCAAGTTCGTCCAAACGCACCAATTTCTCTTATATGCTTCCCTAGAGACATACTAGAGGTCCTGGCCTTCTTCAAAAACCAACTTTAGTGCACTAAAAGGAGGTTTAGAAGAGGCGCGTCGAATAAGAGGTAATCTCTTCTACTGATTCATTCAAGTTTCTTTCTCCTTCAACTTACTCTTCTTTAGTTTTTTCATTATAAATTAATAAAATCAGTAGCACTAATATACTGATATGATATTATAAATATTTAACAACCCCAGTTCACCTTCTATCCATCCTACAGAAAATGAAATCAATGCGCGCGCGTATGTACGGAATACTGTCTCCACGCCGTGGTGTAAAATGTTTTCCACCACCACCATACATGGATGGGTATAATTATGTAAAGAATAAATATATATGATTATTATAACATGATTAAAGTTCTGAGATATTATATCATCAAATCCAATTCCATTCATATAATTATGGGAATGATATCATCACTCGTGCGTACGTACAGTCTACCATCTCCACGATGTGATGCGAATCGTTCTACATGATCTTCATTGAATAATGATTATATAAATGAATTTAATCAATATATATGATATATATTATTATAATACCATTCTGTCAATGATATAGCTATAATCTAAAAATTTTAATAAGAATTTATTCGACAAAACACAGATAAGAACATAAAGTAATGAACACCTGAATAACAAGTAGCAATGAAATATTATTAATAAGAAGATAAGGATATGACCATATATGACATCATAAAAATGAGTATGATTATGGAATAAGTCAATGACATTATTTAAATAATTATACAGGAGGTTCAGATACATACAAAGCATATCAGACCTAAGGTAAGGGATTACTCTTCCAATCTCATTCTGTCCGAGATTGTTTATTTGTAAGTATATACTGGGGTAATATTTATCATCCACATCCATGTTTCCTCGATATTTAATATTATTTCTATCCTCATACTATTTTTTATACCCAATTTTATCTATTGTTGATTTTTTTTGTAAAATATATCAATGGAATATTTTTTCGTTTTAAGTACGAGATACTTTTTGACTTTTTCGGCCAATGTACGAAAAGAGTGTTTTTTAACTTATATAGAATGAATGGATTTTTATGATTTCATAGAACATTTTTCCCATCAATCTTACATTATAATTTTTCTATTTTATTTTTAATTAACTTCTTTTAGATTAAAATTGGATGACATGTTAAAAAGTAAAAATGTTTTTGAATCATAAAGAATATTTTCCTCAAGAATGGAGTTCAAATGTTTTTTCAAAATTATTTTTCATCTAAGATAATATAGGGTTCTATTTATATCGCTATTTTTACATTAATTTGATTATGTTATGATGGAATTATATTTTTGAAGTATTTTTATCTTATATGTATTATGTTTTGATAGCATGATGTTTACAAATCCCATTTTTATAACATGGGTTATGCTATGATATATGATATATGATTTTGTGGCACACATAAAAATGGTCTCATTATGAGATGGGTGGGACCTATATCTCCCTCCAATGCATTGGGTAATGATTTATATCTCATGAGATAGACATGGCTGGAATGGCATGTTAATCCACTTCAGTGATACAAGACTAGAATGAGGAGTGAACTCGGTTCAGAAAAGGACTTTGTCCACTATGATAGTCTTGGAAATGAGTCTTGAATTATATGAAATGATTTTCTATGATTATGTGTTTATGCCACAAAGTTTCATGTTTTATGTTATGATTATTGCGATTACATGTCACTACTATGATTTATCCCATGATATTATATTATGATCTCTTTTACAGGTTAAGATTTTCAAAATGTTATGTTCTGATGAATATGAAATGATTTATATTTCCTTTGTCTACCATTATTGAGCATTTGATCTCACCCCTTTGTATGTTTTCTTTTCCCCAGGTCAGGAAGAAGGGTATTAAGTTGGATATGCCAAAAGTGACTCTAGATATGATGAAATAAATGGGAGACAATGTAAATGATTTATGTACCAGTTTTTTATGTTTCCTAGTTTCGAAAGACACTATACATGTGTGGTCCTATAATGGTTTTGATATATGTTGTAAAAATCATGATTAAATTCGGAAGTATTAACAACATATGTAAAGTATGGGTCATTATAGAACTCACTATTAATCAACCTCTATGATCCCACATCAATCAACCATTGATGCTTCAAACCAATACTCACTCAAATAGTAGTGCTTTAGTGCCTCAGAAAGAGAGAAGGAAAAGACACAAATCATAAAATCAAAGATAAGAAAGGATGGGTTTAGCCTTACCCTGAGCTTTGATCTGAAACCAACATCCCCAAAATGCCTTATAAACGTGGGAGATTGATCTCTTGGAGCCCTTGATAGGTTTGGTTCATTCCTAGGGTGAAGAGGGTGAGATGGGTGGAAATCCTGAGTTGGGGAGCAAAAGTCTCATAATAAATTTTATAAAATTTTCTAACTTTTATGGGATACACGGTTTACCCACACGGTTTTCCAAACCATGCAAAAAACCCTGAAAAAGATAATGTCTGAAGAAACCCATTTCACACAGTTTTATGTGATCCCTCATGGTTTTCCCTAACCATGCTCAAACCGTTCGAAGGGTACTGTCTGAAGATGAATGGCTTGCACTTTCAGTTCGCATGGTTTCCCCTAACGATGTGCATATCATGTGGCTAGAACTACGTAGCCGGATTGTTCTTCTATTTACACCCAGACCCCTCGAGGCATCCCTATCCTTCACATGAACTTCGGGAAACACCTATTTATCCAATAACAGACACCCAAACCATATCATTAACAAAAAACACCTAAATAAAAATCCAGGATAAATACACTAAATCCTCTATATTATTTACTTCACTCATTTAAAACTTATCCTTTTCAACTATTTTATTTTCTACTTCAAAGTCCAAAAAATTCCTTAATTTTGTTAAATATTTACATCCAAAATAGGGTAGATCATTAAAAATTCTATTTTAACAAAATATTATCTAAAATTAATGTAGAATAAAATTCACCACCACATATATACTCTATTGTAAATTTATTATATTCATTAAAAATGTCTACAGATTTTGGTAAGATATTCAGTGGACCATCAAGCGTCTCTTTAAAAAACATTTTTATTAAAATTATATCTGTAATAATAAAACAAGGGGACTAAATAATATAATAATTATCAACAATATTAAAATGGAATGAATTTAAACTATATTAATTCCCCTCATATAATTTTTTCTTAAAATATTATACATTATTTGGAACCTTTAAAGAATTGTGAGAATTAGGTAGATAATTATTTGAAACGAAGAAAATATTTTATCGTCAAAATAATTAAGAATAAAATTCTTATCTTTATATGATGGGATTTTCATACTGATACATTATTCATTTTTCTCATCAATTTCTTGTTCTTGTATAATATGGAAGATTCTTTTCAATTTATATATCAAAAATTCCTCTTCAAAAGATTAAATAATAATGGATTTTTTCTCACTCTCAAGAAATACATTACTCATTTTTTTATTAATTACATTATCTACTAAAGGAAAAAAACATGTGTGTGTTTTTTTATGATTTATGTTATTTATTCATTATGGTATTGTGTTTTTATATACATTCACCTTCTTAAATGTATTTTAGTTAATAAATGTTTTTATTTATTTCTCAAAATCAATTTTTTGATCCAATAATGTAATTTTGATCGAAAGATAACTTCTATCAATCTTATTCATTATGTTTATAAAACAAATTTGATAGATTCTTTGGAATAGTAGAGAAAAATTAAAAAATATTATTAATTATAGAAGGTCATTTATAGAGGAATTGATGGAATTAAAATAAAAAATGGTAGAATAATAACTCTACATCGTCATCTTTCGAAGAGGCAACCAGTTCACCCCTCCAGCAATGATAGAGGTAAAATCTAGCTGAAAATCCATATACCCCCACATTCGCCCCTAGAATTTTTTTAAAAGAGATTTATAGTATGAATAATTCATTTAATCCCACTTCTTGGTACTTTTATTAATATCTAGAATCTGCCAACTAACTAACCACTTTGTTAATCCATTTTATGGTATTTTCAAAAAATTCTCCTTATACCACTACTTATTCTTCCCATGTAACTTAAATTTCACACCCCCTAAAATTACACCTGGATTCCATGGTTTAATTCATGGAATGACATTATATGAAAGTCCAAAAACTTCCAACTTTTTTCCTCAACTATATGGTCCATTCGTTATAGTTTCCACAATTGGTTTCACTTCCAGCACACCTCTCAATTATATGGAATACAACACCATCATATTGAATCAATTTTCTATATACCTATATTACAATAAATTTATTAAATTATGGATGGTTTTAGTGGTGATTTTATGAACATATTATAATCAAATAAACAATATTCCATGCATCATCCTTATTATAGTTTTGGAAATCATCGTTATTTAGAAGTTGTTCTGTTTAAAACATTCCCTAAATAATTTTAAAATGTATTTCCCCATGTTTTTGTTAAAATTACCAATATATTGTAAATATTTCAAAGTGTCTATCCCCCCCCCACTCTCACAACACACACACCTCAGCCTGTAGCTCACCAATAATTGATGTTATTCCTAGTCTCTCAGCCACGGTCTCTGACTCACCACTACTTCACAGAGGTCAAAGATATTTAGAACTTCAATGGTGTCCTTCCCACCAAAACTCATTGCTGAACCCCACTTGATCTCCCCCTCACTATTTCTAGGCATATAAACCCCTCTTAGCATCCCCCTAAAAATCCCACGATTTCGGATCAACTACCCTCTCCACCTTGATTCTAGATCCCCTTATTAGTTTCTCTCAATGGATCTATGAAACCAGACTATCCCGGTGATTTGGAGTTGGATTTCTCATAATTTATTCACCATAATCATAGGTATTATATTTTTTCCCTATTTAGGGTAAAATCATGAAAGAAATTTAGAATTTGTAAACCATCTACTCTTATTATCTTTCAATTCGTGTTGTTTAAATTATTTATTTACTATTTTTTATTAAGGGGTAGTTTTGAATCGATTTTTTGTTATGATTATTTGGCTAGTTTGGGTTTTGTTACATCTTGGACACCAGGGTATTTATTTTTATGATTATATAAACAATTTAAACTTATAATAGGTTTGAATTTTTAGTGTAAACATTGTTATTTTAGAATTGATTTCAATTAATTGAGATTTATTTAACAAAAATTTAAAACATATAAGAATTATATATGAAATTATTTTGATGTATGGAATGTGAAATTACATGAAAAACATGTTTAAATAGGTAAATGGTGAAATAATTCATGAAATTGATGTTATCAATATTATATTAATTAAAAAAAATATGTGTGATTGAATTTGTATTTATACTAATATTTAAATATTTGGTAGTGTGGTGTTTTTTAGACATAAACAAATAAATCATGAAATGGAAATTTGGGAATAAAGTTATTAAATTGATTTTTAAAATATATTTATATCATGATATATAGGTAATATAATATTTTAAGATGAATGTATAGATAAAATTTTTGGTGAATAACTTAATTATTTTTCTAATTTTCTTTATCCTAATTTAAAAAAGAAAAATTCTATTCCTTTGTAAAATTAAATGTATTATATATATAATAATAATATAATTGTATTTTATATTTTAATATGCACGAAGTCGGATACATATGGATAATATATTGGTAAACTTACCTCAGAACAAATCTTATTGTTCTTCATGTTTGGACATGTATTTGGATTTATCAATTGAAATTCGATCTATAGATGAAAGAATCAAATCTTCATGTCCTCAATGATTATTCAGAAGATGGTTAAAGAGAGGAAAAGAATTTGAGATCTTGATATTGAAACAATTTCATCCTCATTATTCATGTTGGGTTTGTACTGAATAATTGAACATTATATAATATTTGATCAATTATGTATATAGTAAAAATGAACATGTGAATTCCCCCATAGATTATAATGAAATTAAAATCTTGATAAATAATTATTTCATCTTAATATAAAAATTCCATAAAAATGTAACATGATAGTTTTTTCAGTTGTTGATATTTTATATATTAATGATTCTTTTATAATGACAGGACAACCTTCTAAATATTATAACATATTAGTGGTTAACAGGGAGGAGGATCGTACAAGGGAAAAAATAAACTTTATTAATAAATAAATTTTCTAAATTAAATGCATATAGAAATCAGGAATTGTATGAAGGGTTTCTCATATATTCAAACTTTTCAAATGTTATAAAGATATACCAAATAAAAACATTATATTGACTTATAAATAAAACAATGTCAATGATATTGGAATTCTTATGATTTTCATTTTCTGAATCTTATATCCATGCATAATGTTAAGTGATATAGAAGATTTTTATCATTCATGGAATCTATTATATTAATATACAAGAACATCTTAATTATTTTATGCTTTATTGGAAATAATATTTGAGTATGGAAAAGTGAAAATGATGATGTACTTAAAGATAAAAATCCCCAAATATTTATGTTATCTTGAATATGTGTAGACCTAGAAAGAAATAGTAATATAAAATTGATATAAAGGATTTATATTACATTAAAGTAAAATACCTGTTGACAATATTCTTCATTTCCTCAAATCCCTCCAAAAATATGATGTGGAAATCTCTACATAAAAATAATGATGGGTTCATGTGACATCCGAGCAATTAAAAATTATGGAATACATATGATTAATGGCATCATGATTTCTATTTTAATTCTAGAAATAAATGTTGGGATTAGAATGTGATGGATTAATTCCTTTTTTGTCTCCAATTAGAAATTAAAAATAAAATATATCAATTTTGATCCCTTTTAATATACCTCATTGAATGTGTATTTAATAAACTCTATTCAGAATATTAATAACTATAAATAGAAATTAAATTCCTAGATATAGAATTTGTGTTTTAGTTCTTCTTATTTTTCAAGAAATATATTTGTTTTTAAATGATGTTTCACAAAAATAAAATTCATATACCACTAAAATGTTCATAATGAATGCTATGCTTATATGGAACATCGGTTAATTTCCTAGACTATGAAATGTATTTAAATTAAACCACACACATAGTTTTGTATTCTATAGTTCTTAAAAATGATTTCTAGTCTCAATGGAAACCTTATAGTAGAAAGGGTCATTTTATGTTTCATTAATTCATATTTGATACATATCATATATTCTGGTTTAACAAGTCACTTTTTAATGGAGAAACAGATTTGATACTTCCCCAAAAATTATTGTTGAGATCACATTTCCTACAATATTTATATAATGTTGGTATCGAATTTGTAAAAAAATTTCAAATGATAAATTTTCGAAAAGGATGTATAACATTTTCCCCAATAATGGGATAAAAATAATGGAAGAAAATTATATGTTTTTCAAACAACTATATTAAGAATTTAATTTGTTGCATCATTATCTTGAGGTTTTTCAAATTGATAAGAATATATATGATAATCTATTGTTTACATTTGTTAATGAATAGAGAACACCATAAGATAATTTAAATTATTTTAAGTACATAGTTGAAATAATTATCAAACATTATATATGGAGAAATGAGAAAAGGAGGAATTACGTAGTTATTTTCATAATTAAAACTCAACAGAAAGTTTTTTTCTTTTAATGATTATGAATTGTGAATGTAAATGGTCTATATTCTAGGAATAAAAAAATATGTGTCTATTTAAATGTCTCTATGATACACTGATGAAAAATTCATGAATCATGGGTATTGAGGGATTATTTTCTACCTTTTCCAATTGATAATTGGTTACTTGAAAAAGAATCATCATTCTAAATGATTTTTTCACACTGTTTGGATAGATTTTTTAGAATGAATTAAACCCCAATGAATTTAATAAAATATATGAATGGATTTTATATATGATATATAATTTTTAAATGATAGTTCACCCTTAATGTTTCAATATGATTATTCCATTGACAATGCATTTGTATGAAGAATCCAAAAGTTAATGGTCATGCAGTATGGATGAATATATCAAATGGATTTCAATTTTATTTGAATCTAATTTTCTTTAAAAATTTATAATTTTCATATTAAACATTTATGAATCTTATTTATTAATTTTATACCTTTTATCATTAGATATCTTGATCATTTTATATCTTGTATGAAAAAGAAATCTCATCCAAAAGTTTATATTTTGGGAGGTGACCATGCCAAAGTGTGTGTATCCTTTTTCTCAAGGTGTTTTGATATTATAAAGATAAAATTTAATCAATTTTGATGTGTTGATGATAATCCATGTCAATTATAGTATAATATGGAATCCAAAAATTTCGTAACATTAGGTTGAGAAGTCAGAAAAGTCTCTTCATTTTCATTGATAGATATTCATTTTAGATAAGAACACAGATATGTGTTACTCGATGCTAATATTATTCATTACAATGCAAATGAATTTATGATATAAAAAATTGTAATGTTAGATATAAGCTACAAATGTGAGACACATAACCCAAATTGTTTCCAAATAAATTTTTTGATGTTTTCATGTAGAGAAAGTTCATAATCTAATATATAATTTGATTTTGTTGAAAGTTATATAAGTTATATAAAAAACTTTTATCATATTGTATAAGTAATTAATGGTGAAAATGAGATGAATTATATAAATTTTTTAATTTTTTAGCTGATGTTCCTTTGAATCATGCTATGATACTCGATAGTTATGATATTGGTGGTTTCAGTTTTATTACTGTTGGTCATGATGAAGGTTTGAAAACAAAAACAAATATTGTATATTCACATTTTAAGTATAGAAATTTGGTGGATATTACTGAGTTAAATTATCATGGGGAATTTTTAGTTGTTCTATTTAAATGTAATTAGGTATGAATCAATAGATATTTAATGAAAGATGCATTGCAGTTTTCTTATTTCAATTTAACTCAATTGATTGATAATGGTGAGTGGTAATAATATGAATAAAAGGCTATTTTTGAGAACCAGGAGGATATTTTTTCTTCACCCTGAATAGGATTTAGGAAAAACTACTCCTATATTCCAAAGGAGATGTCCACCATGTCCTCTTTCAGAAAAGAATGCAGGGCAGTATCTGGATTCATTAAGGGTATGTAATATTCGAATGATTTTCCATCTTTGGAGTGGTTGAATATTATAAGGTTTCATGCCAATGTTCTAAATCATTATGAAAAATTAGTGTGGGAATTATATATTTTTGAGGAATAATTTTAAAATATATGTAGTTATGGGTATGGTTTTAATGATATAATGTTGTTGTTTTGGGCTTGAGGTACTTTTTTGCTGAACATTTATTTTATTTTAATAAATGGTCAGAGGTCTGCCTCTGATTGATCACTTATGGTATTATTTATTCACAATAAAAAATAGCATATTATGTTGATAATATAGAGAATTATGGGTGGAGTTTTATTTTTCACATGAAATTGAGAGGCATATATCATTTTTTTTTAAGTTGAAGTAATTTTTAATACTAAACCTCATCATCGATAGAAGATATAATTGTGTGTATATGATGATATTTAAAATTTTAGTCTTGTATGGGTGAGTGAAGAAGAACTAGAATAATGAAAAAAATAATTACAAATGATGTTTACAATGGAACCTAATAAAAACATAACCAACCAAGATTAATAATGTAGTTTTTTATATCAATAAATGAAAAGAATTTTTTATATTAATAAATTAATGTATTTTTTAAGGTATTCCATGCTGAAATAGGTTCTGTGTTGGTGCCCACTCTACTTCATAGGATTCCCATTTTTCTTCTACAACACAACGTATAATTTATCACTTGCCTTACAATTTTATTTGAACCCATTTCCCCTATCATAATATGTTTTCATCCATATCTATGATTTTTAATGATTACATAAAAGAATTAGACAAGATATTGATGGTTCGTGTATTTCCATTGGAGATCCTGTTGAATTTTGTGTTTTTTAATATTTATAGAAGTATTCCTAAAGAAATAACAACACTCATATAGGGTACAAGGGTGGTAAATGTAATAAATTTTCACTTATAATCATCATTTGTTTTGTTATTATTTTGTTCAATAAATATTATAAGTAACATAACATTAAATATTTCATTTCTATTTATCATAAAAACATTTTTTCAATATTTTCAACATTCCCTAGTCTGATAATTTTATTAATTATTTAAATTATATTTGATTTTTAAATTTTATTTATCATTACTGTAACTATATACAGAATTATGAAGATAGGGTACATATTACATCATATCATTGAGTGCTATAATTTATAATAGTTTCTCATTGAGGATGTACAGAATTATCCAAACCACAATAAATTATTCATTTTTAATTGTTTTGTATATGATTTGTTCCATCATCATCATAATTGTAATTAGTTTCTTTCTTCAGTGTTTCTCCTTCAATATAGAATATTGTGACAAATTTATCACTGGGATATTTATTTTTTAATGTTTTTTTATATATTATATTTATCATATAATAGAATTATAGAGTGTAAATATATAATATGATCAAAACAATTGGTGCGCGTACAAGTGGATTCAAAGAAAATAATTTATCTTGAGAAAACATTTTGTTATTCAATATATGATGAATGTTTATATCAATTTATGATTTTTAATTTATATAATAATTTCTTTTCTGGATTTTTTTGGATTAAAATGGTCAATAAGTAGAGGAAATGATTGATATGTTCTCAATGAGAGAATTATATTTTTTTACAATTAAAATAAATTATTATTTATACAAATTATATCTCTATCAGCCATTTTAAAATGTTAAATCAGAGGGAACTTTGTGTTGTTTGTGTGATGATAACATGATTCCTTTATTTCTTTATAACATATATGAAATCCACTACTATATATATGTTTATAATTTTAATCATGTATCGAAAAATGAATTTAATGGATAAAATGTGTATGATTTGAAGTGTGTTTAGTATTAATATACATGATAGAATGCTAGTCATTGAACATTTTAATTAATTAATTATATTCAAATGGTAGTTTGAATTTTTAAATGTCATGTTTAGGAATAATGTTCTATCATTTGATCAATTTATAAAAATGGAAGTAATTATATGTTTTTTTGGTTAATATAATGTACAACTAATGTGGAATTGTTGACTAAGAATTAGATTATATTTGAGAACTGATCCAAAATAAATATATTATAATTAATTAATTCTTGGTGTTTATAAAAACAATGTATAGTATTAAAGGTAAGGGGTTTCCAAATCAACTAAGGTCCCAATATATTATGATAATACAGTACTAGTCTTCCTTTTCATATCATGTTATATATCTTCCATCTCAAATTCCTCTATCATATGTTATGATAATTCTATCCATGTGCATGTCTACTAATTATTTATTAGTGTACCATTACATAAACTATATTTAGATCAAATAATATATCATTTAAATTGTATTTAATTTATTACTAATTAAATAATATAAACATTCATGTCTGGTTTTGTACTATAAATCTAAGAACCATATAAAAAAATTTGGGAAGGAGATGATAGGCAGCGACATGACCGAAAAATATAGGGCGAGGGGTATTCATATCACTAGATTCTCTTGTGTCGTTTTTTTTAACATGGTTTTTTTTAACTGCGATTTACTGTGAAATAAAATTATATAAAATTTAATTTTATTCTAATATAGTGTCTATTTTCTATACCATATTTGGATTAATTATATATATGTATATATATTGTCTATTGTTTTTTGGTGGATCATAAAGGAATGTATTTTAATGTTTATAAAATTGCATAACTAGTTGCTGTTTTAAATACTGAAATTTATTTTCTAATAGTTTTAAATTATGTGAATATAATTGGGGTGGTTATTGTCACCGATAAATATTGATGTTTAAAATTATTTAGTGATTTAATCATAAGAAAAAAAATTCTTCAAAAAACTTATGTTTATAAAAAAACCACCAATAAATAGGTTTTATGAAAAAATATAATTGATAATCAAAAAACATAAACTAAACTTCCCACCAAATAAAACCATTCATAATTAAATAAACCATAAGTTAAAATACAATTTACCAGTAAAGCGTAATTTTTTCATGAATAAAAGAAGATAATAAACATTAAATATTCACCGACTGACTATTTAATGGTGGTTTTTTAAATCCACTACTACTGTCTATTTTTTATTTAGTGTTATTCACCATATTAAATCTCGTTGAACACCCATCGTTTTACAACTTCAGTTACATTCCTCAAATTTATGCTTTTACATATTTGTGAATTCCCACAACATAGTCACATTATAACCTCATTTCTTTTCTCTCTCTTGAGCTTCAATACATGGAAGCAACTTCACTGTTGTTCTATTCCACTTCCTTTTTCTATTGTCTCTGTAACAATCATAATTTTTCTTATTCCAATGTTATGTTATTAAATTACACCATTGAACATGATAATAGTTTATACTATCCTGGAATGGTTCAATATTCATGCCTTGTTTGGTGGCCCATTATTCACCATCATATTCTCGATTTCTAGCAGTAACCCTCTAATGAGAAAACATATATACCACTTATTTATTAAAAATGGAATATATAATTTGAAACATATGAATTGTATTATTTATTCATTCATATCCCCAATCTAACATAATCATTTTAAAAAGGTCTTTATTTTTCCCTATGTCACCTCTATATATATACAAAGGGTCTCTTCTGTGAATTTCATCTAAGTGCGTATAAGTTTTCTAGATATCAAGGATTTGATCAAGAACTAAACCATAAAATTTGTACTCATTTGGGTATGTGATACTTTCATCTTCTCTATAATTCAATATACCAAGAAAAACATTTATACTCTGATGATACATGACATAGGTTCATCACTCAAAAATGATGGAAACTCTATGGGATTAGTCATCGCACTAATCGCCACCCACCTAGAATTTCACATTCTATCTCTATAAACCATGTAATTAGGTCTATATATGTTATCATTAATGTCGGTTATAATATTTTTGTATCCATTTTCAATTAAATGTTTCTCTCTTCCATCTCCTTGACCAAGATAATCTATCACATTCCTCACATTCTATGACAATATATCATTCAATTCCTGATTATGGATCTCTATACACCACTACACCAACTCCTAATGTTATTTTCCAACCTCTAGACACTGATATATGTCCCCCAAGAATTATATCATAGCCTCATATCACTGTATAATATATTTCAACACCTAAATTGTAGACACTATTCATGAAACTCTATTTTACATTTGATTGGTCAAATTATGGCTATAAATTCTAAAGAACTCGTCAAAAATTCATTTCATATCACCTCTTAATTTTGATTCTTATTATCAATGAAATAAAAAATTGATAGGTACCGTCATATATAAAATCTTATTTATAGTAACTAAAATAATTCCTTTGGTATGCCCACCTATTCTACCAACATTAATAATAATTCCAAGGGATACAAACATACACATTTTAACCTCAATTAACTACATTTTTCAATGTTCTATGGGAGTTTCCATGATGTATTATTATGTATACAATATTATGAATTGTGTTCATGTTAGACATAAAATGGAAACAATTTCTTATTGAATCCCCCATCCCTAAAAAAATTACATTTTTTTCTCTAAATTAGTCATAGGCGTTGATGATTTTTTCCATCATTTTTTGTATAAGAGTTTCAAACTTGGGTTTCATAATGATTTTACACTCAAAAATAAAGATAGTGAAAATATTTTTTAACTTCCACTATAAAAAAAATTAAGGAGAGGATTTTCATAACTCAAACTCATCCATAAGATTATCAAATATCATAAAATATTTTTATGGTGAAAAATCGACCATTGTGAGTGAATAAAGTTTAATAAATATAAAATATTAGTGGAAAGTATTTAATATATTACATAATAAAATAATTTTAAAACTTATAATGTAACTCGAAATATTTTTTAAAATTTTTATAAAAATATATTAAAAATAATTAAAATCTCATCGCTATCATTCCCCCAACAATGGTACTAATTATTTTATATATAAAAACAATCACAAATAGTTTTATTTAAATAATATTACACTACTAATATAAAAATGAGTTGGTTAAATCCCTAAAAATTCGGAATTTTTTCATGAAGGATTTTCAATTTTTGTTCTTTTAATTTATATAAAACAAAAATTAACACATAAAAAATGAGTAAGGGTGTAAGTTAAAAAATAAATGGAGGCTTAACTGGTATATTTTAAAATATTTTTCATTGTTATCTTAAAATATTTCCCTAATAAACTAATAGAAACAAAAAATATCAATTTAACTATTTCTTGTTATTAAAATTAGTTTTATCCTCTGAATTTCTTTAATACCCTCCATAAATTAAGAATGAAGTAAAATAATTCTTAGATGATTGACTGGGTATGACATCATAATATATATAATTAGTGATAGTTTTTTCTAGTGAGATATGAAAAATTAATTTATAATATGAGTAAAAAAATACAGAATAACAAATGCAAACCATTAGTGATTAGGGATAATTCAATATAATTATTTCCTGAAAGTCATGATAAATTTATCATTTTCATCTTATGATTTAGATATTAGTCTCATATGTTTAAAAGTGAACTTTTTATCAATATATATTTCAATATGAAAAGATTAATTAGTACGGAAATTTATAAATAATCTAACAAATAAAAGTGATTGAAGAAGAAAAAATTGTTCTTTATTACCACCCACTCCCCATGAAAATAATAATCCCATTATATTATTTTACATTAAATTGTATATTAATAGGTTATCGAACCCATGATGTTTTTTGAAAAGATATAAAAAATAAAATTTGAAGAAAATATAGATGAAGATATAATTATGCAACGATTCACGATATTAGCATATGAAGAAAAATGCATCTCAAGGGAATTATTTCATAGTAAATAGTGAGTAACAATAGAGAATAGTTGAGTGAGAAGAGTTCTACAATAATAGATGGATTTATCTCTTTAAAATAAGACTATCCCAAATTAAATTTTAGAGATAAGAATCAAATTTTGTTAGTTTTTTGTCTATGTAAAGGAAGCATATAAATTATCTTTGGATCCGGAAAAAACATGTTACAAAACTAAAATTTCTTCTCCCATTCTAATTGAAAACCATGTTTTTTAACCACAAATTTAATAGATATATTATTTACTAGGTATTTTTTTTAATATGGGCCTGGTGTTGTACTCAATTATATTGGACTTGGGAGTGAGTGTTCTTATTTTGTGAGGAATTCACTAATGATGTGGGGATGGAAATTTGGTTTCATTTGGTTGCCATAAATGGGATCTTTAAGGATATATGTATATACTTTTTTGTGTATAGTCATGGGTATTGTGGTGTTGTTTATACATGGAGTAGTGTGGAGGATATAATAGTTATTTAGTGGGGTGGGAATTAGAATGCTTGAGTTAAGAAAGAGGGTTGGTATAATTATAGAGGGACGGAGGGGGATTTGGAGGAATTAGATGTGGGTAATGAAGAAAATGGTTAAGAAGTTACCAGTGTGGTATTTATAGTTTCCGAAGGTACAAATTCTCTTGGAAGACACCAATATGACCTCCTTGATTCTCTATGTATCGACCTTGTTTTTGTATCTATTTCATGAATTTTATCATGCACATAGTTGGAAACAAAAGACCAAGGGGTTAAATTATATTAGATAGTCATGGATCAAATCACTACACAAGTAAAAAATAGTAATTAAACACCATGTATGAAGAAAATGTCCTTCCATAATCTTTTTTCTTCATTATGTTCTCAGAAACACCAAAAAACACATGAAATAACCAAGCCAAGAAGATTTCCTTCCTTCCTCCATTAAGAATAGAAATATTTCTCAAAGTTATATCACAAGATTTTACTAACCAAAATATTAGTATAAAATGATTAGCTTCGCCATGAACCAAATCAATTCTTCTTTATAAAAGTAGTGTCCAAGAAGTCTTCAAGAATCTAACTAATCATAATGTAAATTGATCCACTAGCTGACCACCTTCAAAAAATCCTAGGTACCTAATGTATCATGTAAAAATCAGGAAACTATAAAAATATAAACATAACCAAACCTCAATATCCTCAATCATTGAACTTCATATTTTTGTATATTCAAAAAAAATAAACCAAGATTTTTCCGTTATTTATTAAAGATATTTCCATTAAAGTTTCATTAATTTCAATATCCTCATTCTCTATATATTGTGAACTCATAAAAACCCCTGAATGGATCTATACTCCAGAGACCAATCACCTGTAGTGTCATATAAATCACATTTTATCCTTATAAAACTCATTAAATAGAGAAGTGATACTGATGCTTACACAACTGTCCAACATAACAACAAAACCTATGAACCATTCTTTCATAATTTGTCATATAGATTAAATATCAATAAAGGAAATGAATTCATTAATCATAGGCACCTATGAAGTATGTCACAACCACTTTATTAAAGTGTACCATCTCATTTGACCATTTCAATAAAACATTAGCTTGGAATTTTCTTTTAAAATTATATGTAGTATCGTAGAAGATGAATTTGAATCATCTTAAATTATTATTTTCAATTGATATTGTATGAAAACTCTTCGAAAGGGACAAATGGAATGGGTTATTTACATATTATGGATCAATAATATGGGTGGATTGGGTATGCATAATAATTTGGATATAGGGATAACATTTCCCTTTTCTCATTAGCACCCTGAGATGGTTCTTGATTCATCTTCATGGAGATTTAGATTATTTGGAGATTCTTCTACTACTAATAAGAGGGTAATGATTATTAATCTATTTTATTTAGGAACTATTAGGATTCCTCCAAATTTTCAGCATTTTGGAACCATTCCTATTTCAAAAAATTTAGTTTATTCTTAATCATAATTATAGAGTGACACTCCATTGTTGTGTTTTCTAAAAAATTTAGTATTTATTATTTTAATATGA
Source organism: Viscum album (assembly GCA_963277665.1). Classification (NCBI taxonomy): domain Eukaryota; kingdom Viridiplantae; phylum Streptophyta; class Magnoliopsida; order Santalales; family Viscaceae; genus Viscum; species Viscum album. Next base: position 1,020,472,506 of record OY728138.1, on the reverse strand, counting down.
TATTATTTAAAGATTAAATAATTCACTATTTTTTTCTCTAATGAATCCATCTGTCATTATAGAAAATGTGTATAGATGGAATAAGAATGTACGTTATGTTTTTTTACTGATAATTTCTATGATATTTCAATTGTAAATAGTATTCTTATTATATATTATCATTGTAAAAACTCCCCAATATTTTATTATATGTATATTCATTTACTAAGGTAATTAAAATTTCACAGGATCTTCCCAAAACATTCATTATTAGTAGAATATTTACTTGAATGAAACCTTTATTAATTCTTGAAATGTTTAGTGTGATTTATGAAATACATAAAAACATGTTTAGGAAATTCCACTAAAAGTTTGTATGATTGAGAATGGAAATTGAATAGTTTCTTCCCCACTAGAACTTCTTATAAACGTCCACTAGAAAATCTATCGGAATATATAGTGCATTTATTCTTATAAGTCCCAAAGGTAATCCACCTCATTTAATGACTAGAAGTAACCCATAATTTTTAGGAATACCTTACATGAAACTACATTAATGTTTTGTAGGATTTAATGTGGAAATTCAATGGTTTATTACCCATTAGAAATTCCATGAAATTAAAATTCATCATCCAATGGATATTTGAATGGATCTTCTAGTCCACCTATTCTCAGAAGTTGCACTGGGAATCCCCATCCATGAATTACTATAATCTCCAATAAAATTTAAGGAATACCCAATAAGAATTTCTACAAAATAATTTCAAGAATAAAAGTGGTAACTGATATGTTTATTCCAAACCATAAATTCAGTGAAAATATACTTAAAAATCTAATTCTTCATACTAGAAACTTATTTTTGTATGATCCATTCTATATCTTCTAGAAGGGATGACTAAAAGTTCCAGTGTAATTTTTTGACTATTCACCAACAACATCCATGGAAACATTGTATCTTGAAAGGGTAAATTGAAAGGTTTCTTCCTCCACTATAATTTATATAAAATTCCACTATAACTTCTCAGAGAACATAAATTGTAGCTTTCTTTCCTTTAATTAATTTATGTTGTACTGGGAATCCATATCATGAGATAAATGCATGTTACACTAAATTTTAAAAAACACCCAATAGGTTATTCAACTGAAATTTTTCAAACAAGAGAGGGGAAATTAGACGGTTTGTTACCGACTATATTTTAGATATAATTCCATTTTAACTTATATTTGAACAACCAATACTCTTATTCTTATATAATCTAGTGGTAAGCCACCTCAAGGGATAAAAATTTAACATCTATAATTTCAAATCATATTGAAAAATACTATTTCCATATAATAATAAAAATTTTTTTATATTACATTTATTAATAAAAGTATTTTCGTGGAAATTTTATATAAATATTGATTATTCCATTTCTAAAATCATATATTTAGTTATAACATAAATTAAGATTCCACTTAAATTTCTATTGAATCCCCCAGTGAACGTTTCACTGCAGATTCAACTGGAAGTTCCACTGAATATTCCAATTTTGATTCCATAATAGATTCCATTGAAGTATTCATTGGATTTTTAATGAAATCTTATTCTATAGTTTTTACAAAAATTGTAACGCCCCGACCCCAGCTACCCAGAGTCGGTACATTACTTCGTAACATTGGCATGATCACAAAAGATCAAGTCTCGAAAGACCGATTAGTTTAGTAGCCTTGGAAACACTAGATACATTCATAAGTCTTTCATTACATCAAAAAGTAAACAAACTACAATAGCATGGTCTTCATAGTCCAAACTCATATCCCTTCCTGACTACCCCTGTAGGTCATTCATAAAATACTTCTTCACATCCTGGAAAAATATTAAAACATTGAAAGGGGTGAGCTCAGATGCTCAGTAAGGTTAACAATATAGCGGAAGCTTTCATAAATAAACATAAAAATTTAAGGCAATGTATAACTAAAACCAAAGCCTTTTAAACTTGAACATCAACATAATATGGAAAAAGTAAAATGAGATAATGCCATTCACTTCTTCACATGGATATTCTACTGGTTGAATAATCACATGCAATATCAATAACCACTTTCAAAATGAGGGAATGTATAATTCCAGACATTCTGAACATTTTTTCAAGGCCTCGGCCAAGACGTCTAAAATGATTAAGGCCTCGGCCAAAACCATAAATCAAATTGTGAAAGGGCCTCGGCCAATTCTACGTCTAGTTGTCTCATGAGACCTACCGATGCAATTTTTTAGAAGATACTTATGTTTAAAATTGATAAAATATACTCCAGTGTTTTTCTGAAAAAATTATGCAAGCTTCTGAAAACAAAATAACTAATTCTGAGACTGCTCGACTAATAACAGGCCATGATGGGTCCACTCCCAATCCCTTCTTGTCTACCACACTCGAGATTCAGGTTTTCTAAAAACATTTTTAAGCTTGCGTTAAATACGTATACATTTTCACTGGATTTACATATATTTGAGAGAAATATCTCTTTTTTTGAAATAATTTAAAAATCACATAATTATAAAAGAAAACCTTTTGAATAAACTTAAAAGTCAAAGGGGGTTTATACACCGTATAAAAGAAAGTTGTGTATAAAAAAAAATATGCCTCAATGAAAAGAGATTGAGACGAAGTCCCTTACAAAGATCATTTTTTTTAAATAAAGATGATCTATTATGTGTATTCACTAAAAGTGCACATAAATAAAGTACAAATACAATATAGGACATAATAATATCATGACATAATTTGAAAGTAGGAGATTAACCCAAAGAATGGAAGTTGGGTTAAGAAATTCCCTTACCTTGCATCTTGTCCTGACTCGACCGTTCTTTAACCTCCTGAATAATAAACTAGAGTTAATTTATATTTACTTAAGAACCATTTTCGTGTTCATTATTCCATTTATATCACTTATTACCATGTTATGAACATTATTTAATTATTTAAGTTAATAACGGTCGTTTTGTCGATCTTTGGTACTTGAGTCAAAAATAAACTTCTTATAATTACTAGTTGTTCATGTGGTGAAATATCCATTATATCCAGAATTATATTAATGATGTAGATATCATATATATGATATATATCCAGTATATACATTCATTCATAATGTCACGTAACATTTATAGGTAAGAAATGAAATGCACCGTTCATGGAGACGGTAAGCCGTACGTACGCATGAACGCTACTTTCATTTCTACTTCGTATTTAATGGAACGGAATCATAATGATATAAATTTATAATATGATTACAGTATAATATAGTGTATAATACCATTTAATCCATCCTTTATACATCTCACATATGGCATTAACGATTCAAATCACTTTGAGGGGGCGGTAGTCCGCACTTCCTAAAATGAAATTATCGTGTTTTACCCATAATGGAAATCATAAAGTATGCCATAAATGAGAAATACAGAAGAATAAGTAAAACATAAACACATTATATATCATATATAAAAATAGTGACATCTTAATGGCCACCTTTGAAGGTGTTATATGAGTGTTGAACAATCATCATTTCGTGAGGCAGAAATTCGCCATCCACAGAAACCGTATGTTCTTTAACCATTAGATGTTGGTGTGTGTAAGTGTATCTCGAATCCTTCTTATAACAACATCCTAGTATATTGAGGATACTTGTGTTGTTAAAAAAGAAATTAATAAAAAGAGTTTAGGGGGTTGGAGAAGAAAAATAAAACAAAACAACATTAGAGAAGACATTACCTCAAAATCGGGTAACTCTTTTTGATTTGAGCCAAAGGCTTCCTTGGCAATAGTTCTGCCCAAAGTGAGGCTTCTAGGAGTAATAGGTGGAAGTTGGTAGAGTATTTGGGCAGATTTTGGCCGAGCCAAATGGCTTGATGGTGTGAATAAGGTGGGAGAGGTGGGGGCCTTTTATAAGTGGAGAGGAGGGGCACTCTTGGAATGTAAAGAAAAGTCACTTTATTATAAAATGAGTTTCGGATTTTAGAGGTCCCACACTTATATAGTTCGAAGATAAGATGATAAGGGTTCGAAATCTACTCATCCAATAGGTTTTTGACAGGTGTACGCTTTGGATTTTACATTATCTTTCCATTTTATTTAAATCGTTAAATAATGAGGTCATCACTGCATCATCATGATGTCATAAATAATTTAATTTATTTAATGTATAAAAATTATAAAAAAAATACTATGATGTAGGAAATCTTTTTATCTTTCTAATGAATATTTATAATCAAAATTGTGACTTTTGTAACCCCACTTAAAAACTGTTTTAGTAAAACAACTCATGTATGTGTCAATTTAATTTTAACATTAAATAAATATATATTAATGTCATTTTCCAACCAAAGTGGCTCCATGGGGTCCCCAAGTTGACCCATGGGTTGTCTTAAAAGTTACTATTCACCAAAAAATTATTTTAATCTCATTGAACCACATTTTACTTCTTAATGAAAACCATGTATGTCAGATTTTTGAAAATCAAATCACAGAAGTGGTAATATTTCATTTAAACGAAAAATCAGTTATTTAACTACCACTTAGTGGTTTCACTATTCATCCAAAATTGAAGTTTTTCAGAACAATGCCAAAATTTCACCCTAAGCTATAATTGATATTCCGAATTCAAAAATGATGTCTATTTTACAAAATTCCAAACATATAAGTTGCATTAATTAATTTTATATGTAATTCCCGCTATCACAACAAATAGCGTGTTTTTAAGAAACAATTTATATCAAAAGATTGGCAATTGTTTATGTCCAATTTCAATGTTAAATTAATTCTAATGACCACCATTGGATAAAATGGTAAAAATATATTCTAATTATACTTTAAAACCACTAAATAGTATAATTTATCACAATAAATTATTTTGATTAAAAAAGTTTTTTTAAGTATTTTTCACTATTCATAAAAAAATTGGAAGTTCTCAGAAAGTTACAAAAAATTCAACTTAGGATAATTTCGATATTACGAATACAAAAATGAAGTCCATTTTGAAATATAAAATTTCTATAATTTTAAAAAGTGGTTATTACTATTCATAATGGCTACTTTGATTAGTCGCGGTGTTTTAGAACTCGAAGTTGTGTACAATGCAAGATATTGCATTATTGAATGAGAAGCGTATCGTGGAAGCTCGGGGTGTTACATTCTCCCCTCCTTCAATAAATTGCGTCCTCGCAATTTGAAATTTTTCTTTGAAAATAAAAGGTTGAAAAGAGAAAATACCTTTGAGGAAAACCCACATCGGAAATAAGGTTAATAAATATATAAAATTAAAAGAAAGCAAGATAAGTAAAAAGGTCACCTGATATAGCCCATTCTAGGATTATATGAAAATATTTATATGGAGGAGAATCAAACCATCAAGGTCTGATGGAGAGTTATAGAAAACAGGATTAGGAGAAAGTTTAACTACAAGAAAATCACAAACTTGTGATTGGTTAAACGGTCATTGAATCCCCAGTTGGAAAAGTTAACCGACAACATTTTTGTTTTAAGTTACCTTTTATAATGTTGAGGAATTTATTTAGGAGATTTACTAAGAACTTAAGGGAATATACATACTTGTTATGTATACTTTCATTCGTTAATAAATTTTTACCACAAACCCATCTTTTACTCCAAATGGTAACGGAACTAAAAAATATTCTATTTATTCTAATTGTATATGGTTCCAATTGTTAACACATACCATTTAGATTAGTAAAATTATTTTGTAATAACCAGGGACTTCTTGTAGGCTAGTGGTAGGAAATAAAGGCCTGTCACACTATGATTGTGGGTTCGATTCCTACAGCTTTGTCCGACGCGACGGGTTATTCCCCACCCTACAGGTTGTCCTTTTCCTAAAACTATAGTATTATAATATTCCAAAAATATTCTTCAGAAATGCTTTAACCTTAAACAATACTATCCATGGTTCGACTTAATCCATTCCAACCTTAGTAGTTATCTAAAATACCTACATCCAGACTTTCTCTAAAAGGTCTCTAAATTCCAAAATCAATTGTAACATCAGATTCCCCAAACAAAGAAAAGTTTCTCTTATTGTCACATACTAAAAATATGATTACCTTAATCATATTAAAACCTTACTGAAATCAAAAAGTACTGCAGTACAATATTTATATATATCACATTATTCTTATAACCAGAATATAATCCTTGAGTCCAAAAGCGCCAATACATTAATTATTCCGCTTCAACTGTAGTCACAACATAATATTGGCCTTGATCCCTTGGCCTTTTCTTAGGTAAGTTTCCTTGACGCTTAGGACATTCATTTGCATAATGCCCCATTTCCCTACAATTGTAGCATTCATCTTTGACAGCCTCTTTCTTTCCCTTGCAATCACGAGCATGGTGACCCTTTTTCTCCACATTTATAACAAACTCCCATTCCTTTTAGGCATGTACCAGGGTGATTCTTCCCACAATTATCACATAATGGAAAATCCTTCTTTCCCTTTTTCCCTTTATCTGTCTCTTGTTCCCCCGTTCTCTTCTTCTCTTGCTTTACTTTGTTGTCATAAGACTTAGAGAATTCCTTTTCTGTCTTGATAGCACACGAGACAATATCTTCGTATGATGAGAAGGATTGTGATACTAAAGCTCGACAGAGAAATGGTTTTAACCCATCAAAGAAATGATCAATCTTACTCCTTGGGTTACGTATATAATCGGCAGCATGCCTCGCTAACCTTGTAAAGTTAGCCTCATACTTTGCGACATTCTCATCCTCCTTCTGCCTCAGACTCAGAAATTGCCTTTCCATATCTGCTCGATGGTCACGAGGAAAGTATTTTTCTAAGAAAATATCTTTGAACTCCCTCCATTCCATATTCGATACGTCATCATCTTCCTTTGTGTTTTGAATCAGTGACCACCACTGATCGGCATCTTCAGTGAGGCGGTAAACTGCCATGACAACCTTCTCCCTTTCACTACTCCCCAAGGCATGGAATATTTTCTCTAAGGAATTTATCCATTTCTCAGCTACTATAGGATTTTTACTCCCATTGAAGGTTGGTGGTTGTTGCCTCATGAAACGGTCTAGCATTGATCCTCCGCGTTGCGGATCAGGGTGCTCCATACGGGTAAGGTTATTATTCATAACCCGAGTGAGTTGTCCAAGTATGGTATTAAGTTGATCAGCACCAGTTGTATCTCCAGATCCACAATAATTATCTTGAGCAGGAGGGAAATCCCTACACAGAGTTCGTGCATTGATACGATTTTCATTCCTTCCACTAGGCGCCATTTCTAAACAATGGAATAAACTAGATTAGTTTATGAATCAAAATACATAATTCCATACTTGTAAAACACTTTACATAAATTGAACTATTTATGGATATAATCCATCATCATAAAAATAAATGTTTTCTTTGAGGAAGTATATACTCATAACCCTTCATAGTGGTTTGTAAAAAAATGAGAATCATCCTAAGCATATCCCCCGGGAGTGTCGTAACCAAGAGTGCAGCAAGGCCCATTGTCGTGCACCAGTTCCCGTTCGAGTCTAGCTCAAAGCGGTGTTTTCAGGTTTTACCCCTAGGTACATCTGTGCCAGAGCTGCCTCTACCTGCTCGTATCCAGACAGGGATGTATTTCTCGGAAAACTCACAAAATCTATATAATACCAAAATTCTAGGAAGTTCTTCTATACTAATACTTAAAGTCTATCTTCGGGCTATGTGCTCTAATCAGAGTTTATCTAAATCTAGCATCCAAGGTTAGTACTAAACTGCCTCTGATACCAACTGTAACGCCCTGACCCCAGCTACCCAGAGACGGTGCATTACTTCATAACATTGGCATGATCACAAAAGATCAAGTCTTGAAAGACCGATTAGTTTAGTAGCCTTGGAAACACTAGATATATTCATAAGTCTTTCATTACATGAAAAAGTAAACAAACTACAATAACATGGTCTTCATAGTCCACACTCATATCCCTTCCTGACTACCCCTGTAGGTCATTCATAAAATACTTCTTCACATCCTGGAAAAATATTAAAACATTGAAAGGGGTGAGCTCAGATGCTCAGTAAGGTTAACAATATAGCGGAAGCTTTCATAAATAAACATAAAAATTTAAGGCAATGTATAACTAAAACAAAAGCCTTTTAAACTTGAACATAAACATAATATGGAAAAAGTAAAATTAGATAATGCCATTCACTTCTTCACATGGATATTCTACTGGTTGAATAATCACATGCAATATCAATAACCACTTTCATAATGAGGGAATGTATAATGCCAGACATTCTGAACATTTTTTCAAGGCCTCGGCCAAGACGTCTAAAATGATTAAGGCCTCGGCCAAAACCATAAATCAAATTGGGAAAGGGCCTCGGCCAATTCCACATTTAGTTGTCTCATGAGACCTACCGATGAAATTTTTTAGAAGATACTTATGTTTAAAATTGATAAAATATACTCTAGTGTTTTTCTGAAAACATTATGCAAGCTTCTGAAAACAAAATAACTAATTCTGAGACTGCTCGACTAATAACAGGCCATGATGGTTCCACTGCCAATCCCTTCTTGTCTACCACACTCTAGTGTCAGGTTTTCTAAAAACATTTTTAAGCTTGCGTTAAATACGTATACATTTGCACTGGATTTACATATATTTGAGAGAAATATCTATTTTTTTGAAATAATTTAAAAATCACATAATTATAAAAGAAAACCTTTTGAATAAACGTAAAATTCAAAGGGGGTTTATACACCGTATAAAAGAAAGTTGTGTATAAAACAAAATATGCCTCAATGAAAGGAGATTGAGACGAAGTCCCTTACAAAGATCATTTTTTTAAATAAAGAAGATATATTATGTGTATTCACTAAAAGTACACATAAATAAAGTACAAATACAATATAGGACATAATAATATCATGACATAATTTGAAAGTAGGAGATTAACCCAAAGAATGGAAGTTGGGTTATGAAATTCCCTTACCTTGCGTCTTGTCCTGACTCGACCGTTCTTTAACCTCCTGAATAATAAACTAGAGTTAATTTCTATTTACATAAGAACCTTTTTCGTGTTCATTATTCCATTTATATCACTTATTACCATGTTATGAACATTATTTAACTATTTAAGTTAATAACGGTCGTTTTGTCGATCTTTGGTACTTGAGTCAAAAATAAACTTCATATAATTACAAGTTGTTCATGTGGTGAAATATCCATTATATCCAGAATTATATTCATGATGTAGATATCATATATATGATATATATCCAGTATTTACATTCATTCATAATGTCACGTAACATTTAGAGGTAAGAAATGAAATGCACCGTTCATGGAGACGGTAAGCCGTACGTACGCATGAACGCTACTTTCATTTCTATTTCCTATTTAATGGAACGGAATCATAATGATATAAATTTATAATATAATTACAGTATAATATAGTGTATAATACCATTTAATCCATCCTTTATACATCCCACATATGGCATTAACGATTCAAATCACTTTGAGGGGGCGGTAGTCCGCACTTCCTAAAATGAAATTATTGCGTTTTACCCATAATGGAAATCATAAATTATGCCATAAATGAGAAATACAGAAGCATAAGTAAACCATAAACACATTATATATCATATATAAATATAGTGACATCTTAATGGCCACCTTTGAAGGTGTTATATGAGTGTTGAACAATCATCATTTCGTGAGGCAGAAATTCTCCATCCACAGAAACCGTATGTTCTTTAACCATTAGATATAGGTGTGTGTAAGTTTATCTCGAATCCTTCTTATAAGAACATCCTGGTATATTGAGGATACTGTTGTTGTTACAAAAGAAATGAATAAAAAGAGTTTAGGGGGTTGGAGAAGAAAAATAAAACAAAACAACATTAGAGAAGACATTACCTCAAAATCGGGTAACTCTTTTTGATTTGAGCCAAAGGCTTCCTTGGGAAGAGTTCTGCCCAAAGTGAGGCTTCTAGGAGTAAGAGGTGGAATTTGGGAGAGTATTTGGGCCAATTTTGGCCGAGCCAAATGGCTTGAAGGTGTGAATAAGGTGGGAGAGGTGGGGGCCTTTTATAAGTGGAGAGGAGGGGCACTCTTGGAAAGTAAAGAAAAGTCGCTTCATTATAAAATGAGTTTCAGATTTTAGAGGTCCCACACTTATATAATTCTAGGATAATATGATAAGGGTTCTAAATCTACTCATCCAATAGGTTTCTGACAAGTTTATGCTTTGGATTTTACATTATCTTTCCATTTTAGTTAAATCATTAAATAATGAGGTCATCACTGCATCATCATGATGTCATATATAATTTAATTTATATAATGTATAAAAATTATAAAAAAAATACTATGATGTAGGAAATATTATTAGCTTTCTAATGAATATTTATAATCAAAATTTGGACTTATGTAACCCCACTAAAAAACTGTTTTAGTAAAACAACTCATGTTTGTGTCAATTTAATTTTAACATTAAATAAATATATATTAATGTCATTTTCCAACCAATGTGGCTCCATGGGGTCCCCAAGTTGACCCATGGGTTGTCTTGGTCGGCCATTACTCATCCAATAGGAGTAGTACAAGTGTCAATCTCATATCATATTATTAAAACATTGTTTTTACCTTAAACTACACTAATTACCTCTAATCGCGATTAAGAACTTAAAAGTTACTATTCACCAAAAAAATATTTTAATCTCATTGAACCACATTTTACTTCTTAATGACAACCATGTATGTTGGATTTTTGAAAATCAAATCACAAAAGTGGTAATATTTCATTTAAACGAAAAATCAGTTATTTAACTACCACTTAGTTGTTTCACTATTCATCAAAAATTGAAGTTTTTCAGAACAATGCCAAAATTTCACCCTAAGCTATAATTGATATTCCGAATTCAAAAATGATGTCTATTTTAAAAAATTCCAAACATATAAGTTGCATTAATTAATTTTATACTTAATTCCCGCTATCACAACAAATAGCGTGTTTTTAAGAAACAATTTATATCAAAAGATTGGCAATTGTTTATGTCCAATTTCAATGTTAAATTAATTATAATGACCACCATTGGATAAAATAGTAAAAATATATTCTAATTATACTTTAAAACCACTAAATATTATAATTTATCACAATAAATTATTTTGATTAAAAAAGTTGTTTTAAGTATTTTTCACTATTCATAAAAAAAATTGGAAGTTCTCAGAAAGTTACAAAAAATTCAACTTAGGATAATATCGATATTACGAATACAAAAATGAAGTCCATTTTGAAATATAATATTTCTATAATTTTAAAATTTGGTTATTACTATTCATAACGGCTACTTTGATTAGTCACGGTGTTTTAGAACTCGAAGTTGCGTACAATGCAAGCTATTGAATTATTGAATGAGAAGCGTATCGTGGAAGCTCGGGGTGTTACAAAAATGTTATTTGAAAATTACCATATAATATCCAATTAATGTTTCATTCAATCTTCGAGTCCTACTCTAAGAAATTACAGTTCAAATAATCCTTATTTATTTATATTTCACTAATATTTTTCTGGCTTTAAAAATGGAATTGATCTACTGTTTTCCAATTAGAATTTCTAGTGTATTTTTTTTGAAATTATAGACCTATTCTATGTTCAATAATGGCCACTTTTATTATTAACATTTTATTTTAAAATATTAATTTTACATTAAATATAAATTTCTTAAAATGAGGTTAATAATTATTCAAACCAAATTTAAAATATTTTCAAACAAATACAAGGATGGATAATCTATTTTAGAGTATGTTTTATTATTTTCTATCCACGTGTTTCTAATTATTAGATTTTAAGAAATCAGACATCATTTATTTATATGTTTTTGGTAACTATGATCTAAAAAACATTTGGAATTAGTGGTGAGGAAACACAATTTTGTGCTGGTGATTTCAAAAGTAAATTCTAGATAATTAAATGGGAAACTAATATATTAGTCTTTTATTCTTTATAACTAACCAAGGAACTATTATATATAAAAATATTTGGATAATGTGTAATATTACTCACATATAAGGAAATAAAAAATCGAAATTTTGGAATATTCTATGGGAAATGATGTGTAAAACCATGTTAACATAACAACGACCCTCCATTTTCACAATTGTGTTTCTATTTTTTTTCCTATTACTAGTTATTACTTCATTTTTGGCTTTATCATGTATGTTGATAGTTTTATAAATATGATAAAACTAAATTGACCTCGAGAAATACACACAAATTTTATGTATTCTACAAAAACCAGTCACCAGAATCGACATAGATTTCATGGGATATTTTTTAATTACATGTATGGATTGAAATTTATTTTCACTTTTATATAATTAAATATTTAATTCTATAGAATTTTTTTGTTAAGTAAGAGATATAGTGGAATGAAATAAAAAGTGTGGTAATCCACCTTTAACCAAATGTATCTTGTCAAATAATTATAAATATATAAAAAAAATAACAAATAATTCGTGAAGTTTCCGAATGTGGGTTAAGTTTTCAAATTACAGAATTATTTAAATGATTCTGTCAAAAAACCTAGTTATGTAAAATTAAAATATAAAAAACTGATAAATGTGAAGAGGGTGCTGAGAAAACAACATCAACTAAAGAATGTGTTGTTTATTTGAAAATGAATTTGGATGAAAAGGATATATTATATGGTCTGGAAGAAAAAAATAAAATCTTAAAAATAAAACTATAGTCTCTAGAATCCTTTGTTTTGAAATAAGGGGAAAATTAAAAAACAAAAGTTTGTTAACAAATTATAACCATAAGAAAGAGGTATTATGAATAAAAACATCAATTTTTTAGATAATTTTTTCCCTTCCTTTATGGACATAAAATATATAGTACATCCCAATAGAACTATGAAAAAGGGGAATGTAGAACCATAAGAAAAACGTAATGAAAATGAAAACCTCCACCAAAGAGTGTAGTAGTTGAAAAATTAATGAAATACACAATAAACCCAATCATTTATTAGAAATATAATCTCAATAATAATATAAAAAAAGAATTTTGACTTTGTATATGTTTATGAATCACAAAAAAAAAGAAGAATCACAGTGGTAGACGAATAGTCCAAATTAGAAAAAAATGTCTGCTAAAACACAAAAATCCACTTACATAACTATAACTTTTGGGAAACCATAATAAATACATGTTATTACAAGGAAATTGTTCCAACCAATATGTGTGAGGTCAGGATAGTGACTCAATAAATTAGACTATGACCTCTTTGAGATGATTTTAAAGGTGAATTCTACATGGAATGTTATTATGACCAAAGGAAATGACAACCCATAATTAAAAAAATTTCTATTAAATTACCCTTAAAGTTTTATGTTTTATTATAAATAATTGATACTTTTATTAAATGAACATATATATAAATTTGAAAACAAGTTATATAATTTTTCTATTGGTGAAACTTTCTCTCATTTTTATAATGAAATCACTAGTAGCAGGGTGAATATTTATGTTAACCAAGATAATTTTAAAATAATTTTCATTTTCTATCACATCATCCACTTATAATAAATTCTATCTGGTAATAAATTCATATATCCGAATATTCATATGATACTGTTAAATTTAAGGGAAATATTGAATTTTCCTTGATAAATTGATATTTATTACTTGTGCTTCCATGATTAGTATATTATTTACTACTTCATTAAGTTGGAAATTTAATGGTTCATAGTTGGTTGAACATTATTAATTTATATTGGAAAAACATTCATGTAAAAATAAAAATTTGATAGTTAATATGATAGATAAAATAGTAAAATACGAACTATATTAGAATGGAAAAAATTTCATCCTCAATATCATATAAAATAATATTAAACATTTGTCATTTTTGTATGGAGAGAAATTATTTCATCCACTACAACTCGACAAAGTCTTAGTTTGATGGTGATGTAAAAGCTATTTATCTGAGGATGAAATATTAGTGCTATAATATGTCCTCTTCTACATGAAATCCTATTAAAAATTAACCAATTGTGATAATTATATCTATACAACTATATTTACTTTGTTGAATCATTAATTAAAGTAATTATTATGAAAGGGATCTGTGATTACTTGTAAAATACTGACACTATGATCGGTGTGGAAGATACCCCTCAAAAGAGTGTTGTAATCTTTTCATTTTCAATGATAGTTTAATATATTATAGGGAATATGGAAATAGATCAATCCTATAATAACAATCTATCCCAATAAGAATTTGATGGCCTACAAATTTATATGGCAGATTAATTCTTTCTCAAACATTCTAGTCGGTCAACATAAATATATTTTTGATGTAGAATTATCTTATTACCTTAGATACTATCAAAATTTATATAAACAATTAAACAATCTTACTTTACGGGTGTGACGTAAAAGGGGAATAGAAAATGTTGTCAGTTTCTTTGTACTGTTCAATTTTTTGTAATATATTAGTTGTTTTTCATAAGGAAAAATGGAATGAAGCAATATTTTAAACATAGGTAATATAAAATACTAATACGTACATGTTACAGTTCAAAATAATTTTTTTCTTCAAGTATATAAGTATTTTTCAAACAACATTAGAACATAATGCTAGTATAAATGGTCCCAAATACCGAACTAGGGTCTTTATAGATCAAAATAAAGTATAAAATTTCATATAGTACTCACACATACAAATATAAATTATTAAAAATTATGACCCAGCCCATTACAGTTTAAACATTCCTATAAGTGCTTCAGTAGAAACCTTATAATTAAAAATAGTCTATACATGGTGAGGAGGCTTGCTAATATAACTATAAGAACAAATTTCATCTAGAGTCTATACTACTTCATCTATCTTCCAATCATATGATAGTCTACCTCCCTTGTTGAAATTAGAAATTATTTGGATGGTTTTACTTCAATAGATAAACAAAAAACTATATAAATTATTGGCATGGATGATACAAAAAAAAAATGGCATTTAAATGTGTTTTCTGTAAATGATAGAAAAATATGATTTGTATTGATCTAAAATTCCTTGTGTGAAAATAAACATGATATTATATATGGAATTACCATTATAATACTGGTCTTTGAAATTAAATTCATCATAAAATGAAATCATACTACCATCATATCTTAGGAATTGTTCTTATTTTTATTCAAATGTGTCCACTTTCTATCTCTAGTTTCTAATAAACATTTGTTTTTATCCACACCATTCATATTTCTTAACTTTTAAAAGAGCCCCCTCTTAAAATTGTTATAGAATAATCAAGAAAAATAACTATATCTCTTTTTGTATAAATATTTTTCTACTCTTTTTCAAAATTAAGTAAAATAGATGAAAATGTCATAACCCATATCAATCTCTCAAGAAATTGTAAAATACTTCATTCACATTCATAAAAATTCATTATTTTGTTTTTCTATAACAGGAATGCCTCAGAAATTATGTATAATTTTTTTAGTTATATGTAATTATTTTGAGAGAACACTCTTTGATGGCATGTGAATCCGAGGCCCAGTGACCTTGGAACAAAAGTTTAGTTTTTTTATGGTATGTTCACTAAACGTACTAGCGGGTTTTTCTAACATTTGAACTTATCCTCGGATCGAGATTCTGAGGGCAAATATGAACTCAAAAATCCATGATTCCCTAGGAAAATACTTAACATTGGCCGGAAAGGGCAGAGAAGAAATGTTATTTTATAGAATTTTGAAGACAAATAATAAAATAATTTAAAATAATTTTTTTATTTCATTTCTAACTATTGAGTGATGGATGGAGACGCTACGGTGCAGTGATGAGGGGGCAAAGAGATGCATTAATGGAGGTTCAATAAGGGCTCATTTGAAACTGCAACATTGTTACATTAATGACTCATTAAATGTGACTCATTAAATGTGGATCATTTATTGGGAATCATTAATGGGTGAAACTTTTCTATGCATTTTATTTATTATTATATTCAAATTTTTTCAAGTTTGGTAATTAAAAAACATGGGGAAATATCTAATTATCTACTAGCAAAATTTATCTCCAACAAAGAATGAAGAATGAAGTGATGAATCTTGGAGGATTGGATTTGGAGGTCGAAAAGTGGCGACGAACGCCAATGATCACAGATCAACAATGAAGCATAACCCTTCCTTCTTCCTTAGTGTATCTCACATATCTAGGTAGAGATTGTTTTATTTTAATTTTCTTCCCCATTATTTTTAGGAAGTTAATAATGTGAATCCACCCACAAAAAGGTTTATCTATGAATCAAGCGATTATGTGGGAGGGTATATTTTTATGATTTTCTTCATCCAGGATTGAAATTATCATCAGTTTATTGAACTAAAACCCCTAGACCTCTCATGTTATTGAACCCCCAATGCTAAGGGAAGGGGCACACGAACAAGGCATGAGCACCTCTTTTGTATGAATTCATTGTGTTTGTATGATCAATGAGACAACAAGAAGAATATGAGGCCATGTTAAGGATGGAGGAAACACTGGAAGCCAGTAGGCATATACATATAAGAAAAACGGACCACTAAAATAACTCTGATGGCCTGTGGAAGGTGTCGTAGGCAGGACACCACCAGCGGCAGTCAGCGGACCAAGAAGGCCTAGTAGAGGGGGTGGCTCCAACCAGTGCCATGATAGAAGCAGGTGGCTAACCCATGCTAGATTCCCTGGAGGACTGCGTTGTTCCCATCAGTGCACTGTGGTAGAAGGAGGCCACGGCCAGCTGGTCCTGGCATCCGCAGGGAGACGTGGTGCCAGGTGGGCACCCTGTGTCGGGACGGCCCTCATACAGGCCATTTGGTTGCTTCATCAAGGCTCAGTAATTCGACCATAGCAAGAGGGGACTCATGTGTCCACATGGATATATTGGGCGGGACGCAGCTTCCTGCCACGTCCCGGCCGGACGACGCACCATCGGCCACACCAAGCAGCCAGGCATGTGGCCGGTAGGGTGCTTCCATAGCCAGCGGGTCGGGCTTGTCCCATGACAAGTGGGTCGAACTCATGGCCCGGTGGGTAGGTCCCGTGACCTAGCAGGTCAGACCCACACCTGTAGGCCGAAGCCGCACATTTCGGGTCAGGCTAGACTAGATCGGGTCGTTGAGCGAGCCGATAGGCTAGACCCTCTGCCAAACTAGGCCACGTCCAGTGAGGCCCATTGGGTCTGGTCTATTGGAAAGACTGGTTTAGACCAACACAGACCTGAAACAATTCAGTTCGAGTCCGTCTAATTTAAATAGGAGTATGTGGGACCCCAGTGTCTGGTTGCTCTGGTCGGTCCGACTGAGTCTGGCCGGCCCCAGATGCAATCATCCCCTGCTTACTAAAATGCATGTATAGTGAAAATTGTGCATCTGATTGATGATCCATTTGCTGTGTTGGGAACCTCTTAATGATGTTGATCTTTTAGAATTCCCTATGGAGACATTTATGAAATTTGAGATGTGACAAATGTCTTGAAGAGCGGTTCGTCCAGGATCACATCATACAAAACCCTACAGTTGGCTGAGACCTAGAGACTGCTGAATTTAAAATCTCTGAGAAATGACTATGGCCTAATGGGAATAACTTCTATGTGTATTTATAGGCCCATGGTGGGAAGCATTTATGTGTGACATTACAGGTCCATGGTAGGGGACAAGGAGGAGTACCTCAATTAGCCCAGATTATTGGGAAGCACTTATGTGTGACTTTTCATACCCACAGCACGTGATGAGGAGGTGTTTCTAAGCTATCCAAGGTTGGTGGGATGAACTTTTTTGTGACATGGAAGGCCCACTTTAATAGATGGAGGAGGATTTCTTTAGTATCTGTGGTGTTTGATGATGTTACTGATGATTATTCTATCACTACCCTAAATTTATAATAAGTGTGATCTATCGTGTGTTTCATGCTTTACATTGGGGGTTATTTTGTGGTCTTTCCTTTTTCGTTGGGTCCCTACTGAGTAATTTCTTACTCACCCCCAACATATTTTTTCCCCGCACGTGTTGTTTCTATGCAGTTGATCGACATTTCGACTAAGACTTTTGTAGACCGGGGCCCAGAGGTGCTCAGGGAGAAGGGACTGACAGACGCTATGAAGGTAGACTTGGTGGCCTAGGACCAGATGGGGACCATTAAGATTAGGGGGATGGTACTTTCTACTTTGGCTACCAGTATCTACACTACTCTCACGATCAAGTGTTTTTTTCACGAATGGCCATCAGAATTTCTATTTTTTACGTTGTTGTTTCCAATTTTTTTGTTTGGTTTTTATTCTATCCCAATTTTATCAGTTTTACATGTACTCATATTTGTTTTAGTGATACTTATTTCCTTTTTATCATGTGTGGTTTGGTTCCATGTGACTGCATACAGGTATTCAAGAAAATGCCTCTCACAAGCAGGGTGATGCCATCAGTGCTAGTCGCCAGCCCCTAGACTTATGGAAGAAGGCATGGAGTATTCAAGGCACAGGGCTTGGGGACGGGTTGTGACCAAGTGGTATAAAATGGATATTGGTCCTATATTAATGATCAGGAGTATATGATTTGTTTTAGGGAAATTCTGTTAAGTGTTTCGAGTCCGAAATCCAGATTCGGGGAGTCTGGTGTTGGTTCGGCTGCTGATGTATCCATACACTAGGACCTTGAATTCTTCTTTTAGGCTCTATACATGAAAAAAATGGTTTCATAAGTGTCTATTTATTTTCTTTTCAATAAATGTTATATCACCAGTTATAACCTTCTAACTATGTTATAACACGATCTATCTTAGGATTCCTCCATGTAGATGACCAACCAAGATCTCGATATGAGGTTGTGAGGACAAACTGCCTAGTGACGAGGCATCTGTTCAGGAACCAGTTCTAGAGATAGCCCCACTGGGTATTGCACCATTTCTACCACCACCTATTGTTCATCATTATTATCGGTGGTTTCGACAGAGGTTGTGCACAAACTCAGTTCCCTGCATGGGTTTTAAAAATAGAGACCTCCCCGGTTTAGGGGAGAGACAAATCCTCTATAACGACCCAATGTTTTATAAATAGAATTCCCTTCTTATAATTATGGATTATTTTATAATAATAATAGGAATCACAATGATGTATCATGACACTATATAATATGTGGCCATTAAAGATAATTTTTTCACTTATATGTTTTGAATTTTGAAAATCTAACTTACACATTTTCAATCAGTATGATTTTTAGATTCTAATAGAACAAACTTAATTATTTAGTGAATAGTAACCTACCATTATGGATAGTCAAATACCCTTATGAATAGTGGTACAAAATTTATTAACTGTAAATATTCCAAAATAATAGTAACCTTCCCCATGAATTATTAAATAAAATTTTGGCATCTTATAAGTGACAATTTGACCATAGTAAAAATATTGGTTTTTTAGTATGTCATAAATAATTATTTATAAATAATTAATTTAAAAGAATATTTACATTCATAAAATGTTTTCATATATTATATTACTTATGGTTTCATGATAATTTTTAAGACCTTAAGTAATTTTTCAAATCATTATGAAATCAGTTTTAATTTTAAAATTGTATTTTTCAGGTAAATTAATATTTTAATTAAAAATTAAATTAATAATATTTAAAAAATTATTTTTGAAAAATGTAGTTTATATTTGGATCAAAATATCAACAAATGGTTACGGTGAATTTTTTATATTTTTCTGAAATACGTGAATTTTTTGTTAGTAGTAAAATGCATTAATTTACCGTATCAATACATTATAATTTTAATCTATTATTCCTAACATCCCAAGAGATGTAATCACCTGTATAATGAACTAAAATTCCCTATTTACTATTATTGTTCATGTAATCATCATTGTTTCTTATCATGGTGTAAATTAATAAACTAATGATTAAAATATTAAAAAACACCTCTCCTCTACACTATAAATACCACCCCTCACACCCTCATTACTTCACACCTCTCAAGCTTCAATCCGTTCCTAAAATCTACAAAATCATCTTCCCTATCCCCTCCCCCATTATGAGGAGCTCTTATATTCATAAAAATACCAATTTTAGATTTTTTTTAGGAGGATTTCAAGAGGAGGATTCCATAGGTTATTCCACTCTCTCTCTTCTCTTTCAATTTCCTTTCAAATGACATTTCATTTCTTCTCTTATTACCAACTTCTGTTATTCAAAATTCAAGATATCTCTAGTATGATTGATATAATGGTATTATATAATGTTGATGGAATATTATTCATTATACTCTTCCCTCTAACTATTTGTTAATAAAAAGGATATCGTTACCCAGGATGTGCTAATTTACCTATATCATAGGTGATGAAATTAAATTTTCCTTCAAATCCTATAAGGCTGTAAATAAAACCATAAAATGGTTGAAAATTGATTTTAAATTCTCTTCTTTATCACCTTTTTGGTTTTGTAACTATCTTATTTACATTACACTATGTGATAAAATAAAACATGTTCATTGTGATAAAAAACCACCCAAATTAACCAAAAATGATCATCATTAAATTTTATATAATGATTCATCCTCATAGAACATAACCAAATACATTATAGGATATTTTATATCTCTATAATTTTAAAATTATTATATAGTAATTAATCTGGATATTCAACCACATTTCAAACGATCATTCTTCCATGAATATCAGTGAAACGTTCACAAAACCTAAGGAAATTAACACTCCTCGACAATGAATTTAAGGTTTATAACTCATAAAATGTCCATGAAAGAACATCATAAAACCATATTAAACCATATTAATTTATAAAAGGTTTTTAATTTATTATTAATCAATATATTTTCATTATACATGAAATTAATGTTAATAAAAAGCATTCAGATACAAGGTAAAAGGAATTTCTCAAACCCAACATTCTTTCTTTGGGTTCCCCCACTTTCACTCCATGTTCTGTATAGGTTATAATTAAAAATAATTTTATCATCAATATATTACCTTTTCTAGGATATAACTGTTTTTCACTAGAGTTTTAGTAAAACAAATGTTTTCTAAAATAACTCTTCTTTCAAAAACACACCTGTTCCTTCTTGCTCAAGGTGGATGGTTCTTGTATCAAGTATGTTATTCCCACATTATTTTTTGTACCTAAAAACTATGAATGTGTTATTATGAGATGAACACCATTCCTTTCCATGGGTCTTTTGTGTTCATGTTTTATATATGTCAAATGTGGAATACATGGTAATGATAATGTTATGACGTGACAGGTTCACCTAGAATTTTATAGCGCAAAATGAATGTTATGATGTGAAAAGAATTCCTTTCCATATTTTAATTCTTTTATTAATAATTCATCTCATGTTCATGATATTTTTCCAAGGTTATGTTTATGATCACCCATTGTAATATTGTTCTAATCTACCTGATTACTAGGCTTTTGGCTCACCCCTATTTAATGTATATCTTCATGTGAATATGTGTACTGAGGATATTACATGGGATAATAAGAGGCTAGAGAAGAATGAATTAAATAAATTATTATGCTTGATATTGTAAATGTTATGTTATGTCCTAGTTTTCCCATGACACTAAAACTCTAGATCCTCTTTGTGTAATACTATTATGTTTTTTTACCGTTATATTGATGAAATAGTAACATAAGAAAATTAAGGGTCATTGTAGTTGGTTTTAGAGGGTGGTTTATAAATATGTGAATTAGGATTACTGAATCCTAGAGAAAACCTCAAATATTAGACTAAGTACAAATATAAACACAATATGATTTTCAATAGTATCCCATAAGTTATGGGTTTATTGTAAATTGTAAAAATAAATAATATATTTATACATGAATTGATGAATTATGTTTTCTTCTAGTCTTTTATTTTTTAGAAAATGGTGGGAAGTAGGAGAAACTAGGACAAAACCCCGTCTGAGGGCCAATAAAATGATTTCTTGAATGACCTCCCCAATGATTTGGGTGGTGGAGTTCAAAAATTCCTGAATATTCTTTCCCAACTATCTTAGGTTATAAAAAATAAATAGAATAATGTGGAATCTCCTCATTCACCAAAGAGGGAGAAACTAGTTGTCGAGTGTTTTATGGGGAAACAACCACTGACCTTTACTGGATTTTCTGATCCACTAGTTGTGGAACATTGGGTGAAATCCATGGAGAATAACTTTTATGTACTTCACAATTATAATATAGAGAAGGTGAAACTACTTTTTTATCATCTAGATGGAGAGTCCAATAAATGGTGTGATTTGATTATGAACACCAAGCCAAGTGAAGAAATTGAAGAGATGGAATGGGAAGACTTTAAGGTCATGTTTCTTAACAAGTAATTTCCAAAAACACTTTGTTCAAATATGGATATAGAATTCATAGATCTCAAGAAAAAGTAAGTATAATATATGATGACCTTTGAAGAAAATTTGAAAGGGCTTGCATGTTCAGGTTTTGTTATCAACAATGATAGAAAAATTGATATGTTTTTTAGTTGGGTAAAACAAAACATTAGAAAGGATCATGAAATTTGTTACATTGGTAGTTATGAAGAAGTTTTTTGGTGTTCCCTAAATGTGGGTATAATGTTCAGAGAATGGTCCCAGGGCTATGGTGATAAGAAAGTAAAGATAGAGTTTCAATCTGGAGGATCTAATGATAATGGTGGGAAGAAAACTCGATGACCCACTTTCCAAACATGTAGGAAGATTCATCATGGTAACTTCCACAAAGGGGTGAGGAAATTCTTAAGGTGTGGGAATGGATGCCACCATGTTCAAGAGTTTAAAAAAGACATGAAATGGAAGGAGAATGTATAGGTAGAAATGGGGGAACCACCCATTTTTCAATGCTAAAACTATAGGGGCCTAGGGTACTATGCAATCCATTGCACTAAACCTCATGTCCCCAATGTTAATCTGCATCAACATCCACGAAAGTCAAAGGAAAAATGGAAGGATTATGCCATAACTACTACGAAAGTGGATCATGATAATGAAGTTGTACACGGTACAATTCCAATTCACTCAATAATGGAAAAAATCTTATATGATTTTAGTTCTACATACACCTTTATATCCTACAAGTTTTCTATAACTATAAAATCGAAGACTCTGAACCTTGATGTAGATATATTTGTAAAAACACTAAGTGCTCAAATAATTGAAACCCAAGTGTTTCACTCTTCTCTTTTTGGAATATGTTGGAATAATCTTCCATAAAATCCCATAATACTTCCCTTAGTGTAGATTGATGCTATAATGGGAAGGGATTGGATCTCGTTAGGAAGAGATCATATCAACTATAAGAAAAAGAAGAATTATCATTTCATATTTTGAACCAGCCCACGATCCTCTACCAATGAAAGGAAGATCATGAGTATCGTTTGAAAAATCCTTCAATAGTGTGGGTTTTGATTCCCTATGAAGAATAATATCATTCCCAAATGGTTGAGTCAATGGAATTTTCCAACCTTGCTGAAATTCCCATCGTGAGGGAATACAGTGATATATTTCATGAAGAGTTACCCAGACATTCACTATATCATTAGGTTGTGTTTTAAATAGAACTCATACCCATAGCTACTCCTATCTCAATGTTTCCTTATAAGATAGATCCTATTGAACTGGAGGAGTTAAAGAAGCAGCTGCAAGATTATTTGGACAAAGGGTCCATACACCCTATTACATCACCTAGGGGTGTGCTAGTGCTCTTGGTGAAGAAGAATAATGGAACAATGAAGATGTGTATCAATTATTGGGAACATAAACAGATCTCCATAAATAAAAAGTATCTTATTCCAATGATTTATGGCTTGTTCGATCAGTTTAGAGGAGCCCAATGCTTCTCAAAGTTATATCTTCGCTCTGGTTATCATAAGCTAAAGGTGATGAAGGAATATTTTTAGAATACTACCTCCCATACAAGGTATGGGTAATGTGAGTTTCTTATGATTCCATTCAGACATACTGATTACCCTCCAGTCTATATGGATTTTATGAATAAAGTCTTTAGAAATTATCTTGAAAATTTTTTGGTAGTGTTTATTGATGATATTCTCATATACTCGAAGATCAAGTAGGAGCATGAAGAATATCTAAGACTTGTGTTAACAACATTGAGGAAGGATAATTTGTTCTCCATGTTCAGAAAGTGTAACTTTTGTATGAATTAAGTCATGTTCTTGGGACTTGTGATCATAAGTGATGGAATTTATATGTACCATTAAAAAACAAATGTGACTTAGGAATGGTCCAAGCCCTCTAGTGTCCCATAAATCCATTGTTTTCTTGGATTAGTTGGTTACTACCGACGTTTTGTGAGAAATTATTCATGATTTTCAATCCCTCTAACTAAGTTAACAAGGAGAGGGAAAATGTTTGTCTACATGAAAAAATGTGAGGAAAGTTTCAAGGAGCTAAATAGAAGGCTAATCACTCCACTTGTACTCACACTACTGAAAAGTGGAGAATTTTTTGGGATATATAGTGATGATTCAATGAAATTATTTGGATGAGTACTCATGAAAAATAATAATTTCATAGCCTACGCCTCACAAAAGATGAATATCCATGAGCATAACTACCTGACACATGAGCTAGAGATGGAAGCCTTGATTTTTTTCCTCGAAAATATGGCAGCACTACATTTATGGTGAAAACTGTTACAAATACACTGACCACAAGATCCTAAAGTATATATTCACACAAAAGGAGCTTATCATGTGTCAAAATAGATAATTAGATCTATCCTAGGATTATGATTGGTCTTTTCACTATCATCCTGGAAGGGTAATAAGGTAGTTGATGTCTTATATAGAAAAGAACATGCTACTCCATCCATGTTATATATTTATAAAGACCCTATCATCTTGAATATGAAAAGGATGGATTTTGAAATCATAAGGTAAGAGGATACGTCCTACCTTTCCCAAATTATTGTGCAAACCATAAATCCAATAGATGATTAAGGAGGAACAAAGGGATTATATCGAGTTACAAAATAATGTGAATGAAATAATGGAAATAAATATTCAAGAGTTCCATATCAATGATGATGGAATTATTCTATTTGGAATGTGGATTTGTGTGCCTTCATCACCTGGATAAAGAAAGAGTTGTTGGAAAAAGCACGAAGCTTGATATTCTCTATCCATCCTGGTAAAACCAAGATGTACTGAGAGCTCTAAGACCACATTTGGTAGGATAACATGAAGAAGGAGATTGCAAAAATATATCTCAAGGAGTTTGGTATGCCATCAAGTTAAAGCAGAATGAAAAAAGTCCAAAGTGGTGATGAAACCATTGTCTATACCCATGGGGAAATGGAAGAATTTCACTATGGACTTTGTCACAGGTCTCCCAAATACATCGTAGGGAAATAATTTTATAAGGTTTGCGGTTGACCGACTCACCAAGACTGCCCATTTTTTCTCTATTTAGGAAGATCACTCACTTGAACAACTAGAAAAGTTATATTGGAAGGTTGTTGTGAGACTGCATGCTGTTCCACTATTGATTGTCTCTGATCATGATCTGAGGCTCACATATAAATTTTGGAGGACACTTCAACATGCTTTGAGTACTGAATAAAATTTCAGTCGGGCAGATCAACCCCAAACTGATGGCATGTCTGAAAAGACTATTCTAATGCTTGAATAAATTCTAAGAACCTGCTCTTTAGAATTCAATGGTGGGTGGGATTATCATCTCCCATTGGTTGAGTTCACATAAAACAATAGCTTTAACTCGATCATTCAGATGGATCCATATGAATATTTGTGGGGAAATAGATGTAGAACTATAGGCTAATAAGATGAACTTGGAGAAAGGAATATACTTAGACTTGACCTTGTTCAAGAGATGATGGAAAAGGTTAAGTCATCCAAAAAATCAAAGCTACGCAGAGTCGACAAAAGTGCTATGCTAACAAAAATTGATGTGACTTGGTGTTCAATTTTTGAGATAGATTATTCCTTCAAATATCACCATGGAGGAGAGTCATGTGGTTTGGGAAGAAATAGAAGCTAAGACCAAGGTAAATTTTTCCTTTTGAGATCCTTGGCCTCTTAGGATCAGGGGCCTTTTAGCTTGCACTTCCACCAAATATAGATCATGTTCATGATGTGTTTCATGTATCAATCTTGAATAATTACATACCAGAACCCTCACAAGTACTAAACTTAATGGTTGTATAGTTGAAAGATGATCTCTCTTATGAAGAGAAGCCAGTGAAGATTTTGGATTGAAGATATAAGGTTCTACACAACATGAAAACCCACCTTGTCAAATTATTCTTGGAATAACCATACGTTCGAAAAATATACATATGAATAAAAACATCCAATGAAGGAGAAGTATCCTCAACTATATGTGTAAAACAAAATTTCTAGAGTGAAATTTTATAAGTAGGGAAGATTTTAACAATCCAAATTTTTATTAATGGAATTCCATTCTTATAATTATTCCTTATATTATAATAAAATTTGGAATCCCAATGACATATCATGACACTAAATACTATGTGACCATGAAACATAATATTACCACTTATCTGTTTTGAACTTTGGAAATATGACATACACGGTTGTGATCCATAAGAATTTTGGAGTCTAATAGAACAAACTAATTTTTTTTGGTGAATGGTAACCTAACCTTTTAAATAGTCACCTACCCTTATGAATATTATTATGACCCTTATTAATATCAAATATTCCAATATAATAGTAACGTTACTCTTGAATGATTAAATAAAATTTAGGCATCTTATAAATTGAAATTTTACCATAGTAAAAATATTGGATTTTTTGTAAGTCATAAATAATTAATTATAATTAATAAATTTTAAGAATATTTATTTTCATAAAATGTGTTCGTAAATTATAATTTTTTTCATATTGTTTAGAGATAGTTTTATAAGACTATATGTAATTTTTGAAAGAATTATGAAATCTGTTTTAATTTTAAAATTGTATTTTTCATGTAAATTTATATTTTTATTAAAAATTTAATTAATCATATTAATAAAATTAGTTTTGAAAAATTTAGTTCATTTTTTATTCTAAAAGTTGAAAAATGGTTAAGGTAAATTTTTGTGATTTCTTTAAAATGCATGAATTTTTGTGGAATACTAAAATACCATGATTTTCTGTATAAATAAATTATAATTTAAGTCCACTTTTCAGAGCATCAGAAGTGATTAAATCAGCCAACTATCAACCTCACATGTCCTAATTACAATTATTGTCCGTGAAATCATCGCTATTTCTTATCATGGTGTTAGTTAATAAACTAATTATTAAAATTTTATGAAAAAACCTCTCCCCTCCACTATAAATACCACCCCTCACACCCTCATTACATCACACCTCCCAAGATTTATGCCTTGCCTAAAATTTACCCAAATATTTTCCCTATACACTCCCCCACAACCAGGATCACTAGATCTTATCAAATGACCAGGAATATGTTTTTTTAGGAGGATCTCAAGATGAGGATTCAAGAGGTAATTCTTCTCTCTCTTTTCTTTCAATTTCTATTCTAATGTCATTTCTTTTCTTCTCTTATACTCAACTTATCATATCCAAATTTCATGATAACCCTAGTATTGTTGATATAAAGGTATTATATCATGATAATTTTATATTATTCATTATAATATTCCATCCCACTTATTATTAATAAAAATGAAATTGTTTCCCGTGATGTGTAAATCTACCAACACCATGGGTGATGCAGTTCTGTTTTCCATCAACTCCTACAAGGATATAAATAAAACCATAAAGTGGTTAAAAACTAATTTTAAAGTGTATGTTTTATCACCTTTTATGTTCTTGAACTATCTTATTTAAATGACACTATGTGATAAAATGAAACATGTTCGTTATAATTAAAAAACAACCCAAATTAACCAAAAGTGATTATCATTAAATTTTCTATAATGATTCATCCTCATGTTAGATAACCAAATTCATTACAAGATCATTTATATATCTATAATTTCACTAATATTATATTTTAACTAATCTGTATGTTTGACTGCATTTCAAATGAACAATTGTTCATTAATACAAGTGAAATGTTAATAAAATCTAAAGAATCTAACACTCTTGAACCATGAATTTAATCTTTATAACTCATCCAAATGCCCATAAAAATACTTAATAAAACCCTATTAAATCAATTAATTTATAAAATATTATGTAATTTCTAATTAATGAATACAATGTCATTATACAAGACATTAAATTAAAGAATGTGCTCAGAGACAAGGTAAGGGGAAATTCTCAAACCCAACTTTCTTCCTTCGGGTTCTCCCTCTTTCACTCCATGTTCGGTATGGGTTCTCCATAAAATAATTTTTTCATCAATATCTTAACTTTTCTGGGATATACATATTTTCCACTTGAGTTTATTTCAAACATATTTTTTGTAAAAGAAATATTCTTTAAAAACACACATTTTACATCCCACTAAAGGAGGATGGTTCTTGTATCATGTATGTTATTCCCACAATATTTTTGGGACCTGAAGTTTATGAATGTGTTCTTATGAGATAAAACCCCTTATATAACATGGTTCATTTATGTTTATTTTTTATATATTTTCTATGTGGAATGAATGATAATTATAATGTTATAATGTGACGGGTGCGCCCAGAATTAAATAGCACAAAATGAATGTTATGATGTGATGACTGCACCTAGAATTATACAGAACTCCAGTGTAATGGGTAATATGATCAATATCATGAGTTAAAGTGAAATGATGTGTGAACAAGATTCAAGATTTGTTCACAACTATGTGTTTTAAAAATCCACTATGACATGATGTTTCATTTTTTTATGCATTTCCACATTTCATGTATTATATTAATGATTCCCCTCATGTTCAAGGTCCTTTTCCTGGCTATGATTATTCTCACCCATTTTTATATTGTTCTTATCTACCCACATACTGGGCTTTTATCTCACCCATTTTTAGTGTATATCCTTACGTCAATAAGTGAACTACGGAAATTACAAGGGACAATAAGAGGTCGGAGAAGAATGAATTAGATAAATGTTTATTCATGATATTGAAAATATTATGTTTGGTCTTAGTTATCCAAAGAAACTAAACCTCAGGATACTCATGGTGTAATACTATAATGTTGTTTATCTTTATAAGGGTGTAATAGTAATGTAACAAAAGTGAGGGTCCTTATTGTAACACCCCAACTTACCAAACTAGCCATTCAAAAGCGTATATGAATAGTATTAACTGAATTTTGATCTTTATATAATCATTATAATTTTAAAATCTATATTATGAGTTTCAAAGACATAATGTAAGAACAAATTCATTTTTTCAGATAAAAAAAGTATTTTAAAAAAACGTAATTTTATCACCTTTTAATGGTGAACCTTTTTTAAATCCTTTTATTAAACTATTATATATTATATATGAAAAAATAAGAATCTTATATAGAATCTGGACATAATAATTTAGTTTCAATAAATTTTGGTGTCTTCCTGATAACTTTCATATTTATGTGAATAGTAAAAAATACTATATTTTAACTAAAAACAAATTTTTTAACCAAAATAATTTATAGTGTTAAATTATAAATTTTAAGGGTTTTGAAGTATAAATATATTATATTTTTACTATTTAATCCAATTCCGTTCATTGTATGTAATTTCACTTTGAAATTCGACATAAGCAAGTGTCAACCTTTTGAGAGTTATTATTTCTTAAAAATACGCCTTTTGGTTTTGACAATGAGAATTAATTTTAAATTAATAAATGAAACTTATATGTTTTTAATTTGGTAAAATAGGCTTATTTTTTTAATTTGGAATATCAAAATTATATTAGGGTGAATTTTTGGTATTTTTCTGAAAACTTTCAATTTTTGATTAATAGTGAAAAACACTAAGTTATTGTTTAAAACCGACTTTTAATTTAAATAATTATTTTTTTATTTAACATTATTTTAGGTCAAAATAAATAAATAATACCTATATAATTTCAATGTAATTCATTTGAGTCATTTTATAATAAGTTTATATATATATAAATTTTATTTACCTTTTTATCGTCTTTCACCCACCTCCTAGGAGCATTTACAAATTTGCAAGAAACATAATTGTACCGCTTCTGTGAGTTGAATTTAAATAATCCAAGAAACACAGTAGATATCATTAAGTTAAATTTGGTTCAACAATATGAAAATAATTTTTTGTGAATAGTAAATTTTTACTTTTATTTACCACGGTTAAAAGTAAATAGGTTAATTAAGCATAAAAAATATATTATTATTGCCACAAAAAATGTCCTAATTTTACTGGTTAGTGTAATTCTACCATAAAAAACCATAGAAATAAAATATTATCCTTTAGGTCCCCTTGGATTAGATTGGGACATTTATTTTAATTCAATTTATAGTTGTTTTAAAAGATATAAATTCATGTTTTCATAATTAAATAATTTTTAATATGGGGTTACACATAAGATAAATTGGACTAAAATTATTAAATAGAAATATAAAAAAAATTACTACATAATGGTTTTTTATTTATTATTTATAAACATTAAATAATTAAATTTATTTATGACATAATAATGATGCAGTAATTACCTAATTAATGAAATATTAAAATAATTTGTATTATAAATATCCAAATAAATGTAATTTGATAGTTTTTATGAATTCCAATAATTATTTTGTTTAATATGACATATTAGGGTTGGTTAGATGAATTGTTTTTGAATTAATAATGCTTTTATGAATTTGGAAAAAACAAAATACCAAATAGTGTTAAAATTAACATAAAATAGTTTTTAAAACAAATATTATATTATTAATTGATATTATTTTCCTAAAAGTATAAGTTTCATCCAAAAGACTCATATAATGATATTCGTATCATTAATGAACCACTTGGGGTTCTCTTGGAAGATTATATTATTTTTATTAACCACATAATATAAAAATACAAAAAGACATGGTAAATGTTATACTATTTAACAAAGAGTTAAATCTAAAAGATATGGTTAATATTGTGACCCAAACTAGTATAAAAACCTATTGGTTGATTATTTTTCAACCCATCCCCACCTTATCCTTTAAATAATTCATTTTGGATCCATTAGAAACCGAAAATAATTTTATTAAAAAATAATAATTTCAGTTTTTCATATGGTGCCCCTCACCCCTCTTATAAAAGGGAACATCCACTTCTCTCAAATTCACAATTCCAAAGACATTTGTCCCATCCAAACCCTACCCAAAAATTCTATCCATGGTCCTCACTTCATCCTAGAGGCCTTACTTTAGTCAGAAATCCATCTTAAAGAGGCCTTTTGATGAAATCCAATGGAAGAACCTGAAGAAGAGTTAAATAATTAATCACCTCTTTCAAGTTCCTTTCTTCTTCCACTTCCTCTTTATTTGTTGTTTCCATTATAAAATAATCAAACCAGTATCTTTTATATACTGTGAAATTATTATAAATATATTACAATCATATTCATTAATCTTTCCATCCTTTGAATGACATGTCCCCATGCATGTGAACGTACGAATTACCATCTCCACGTCGTGGTGTAATTGTAATTCAATACATTATTATTTGGATGGTTATAATAATGATGTGTAATTGATGTAAATAATAAATATAACATGATAATTATTCTTTATATATGATATACCATCCAATTGTATATTATTTTAATATCAAAAGAATGATATTGTTTCTCGTGCGTACGTACAAATTACCATCTCGATGAACGTGATGAGATCCATTCCCCATTGTATCCAGTCAAAACTAATTTTAATTTGATGATTAATTTTTTTAAAGACTTAATATCATCCTAAATATGAATAATATATATCCTATCCATAACCAACATTACTTACATAATAAAGTATATAAAAGAAAATGAATCAGTTAACACCTGAAACGACGATAATACTAAAATATTATCAACAAAGCAATATTTGAAGATCATATATGATATAATATTATTGTATATAGTTCTTGAATAATTTATTAACAATTATTTTACCATTATATAGGAGGTTAACATACCCTCAAACAAGGAAAATTATAAGGTAAGGGTTAATTTCACAATCTCTTTTTTATCTGAGGTTGTTTTTACGTAAGAATCTACTGGGACCTATTTATCATCCACATTCATGTTTCGTAAAAATGTATTTCAAAACATTTTTACTATTTACTAGACAATGGGTTAAATTAATTTATACCCTTATTTCAACTTTTATGTTTTGAATGGAATCTTTCAGTCATTTTCCAAACAAGTTACTTTATGACCTTTTCGAAAAAATTAAGGTAAGAATGTCCTTTTTAACTTATTTGACGGGTGTGGTTATTCTCCACCGTTATAACATTGTAAAAGCATCACTTACAAGCTTATAAAAAAAATTCAAAATAAATGTTTTCTTTATAATTATTTAACTCTAAATGATTTCAAAAAAAGAAAGAGATATTCATCTCAAATAGTTTTGATTTCATCTATGTAAACATCCTTTGATAGATTTTCTACTTATTTGAAGTCAATTAATTATGATAAAAATCTCCCATATTGTAGGTTTTGTGATATTTTTTACTATGGATGTGTTATTTTTTTTTACCATTCATGGTTTATTATTAAAGTATTGACATTTCAAATGCTATTTTTTATACGAATGATTATGTTATATTTCAACCTTTTCATATGTGAATTGTATTGGACATAGTATGTGATGGGTGGAGCCCGCTATAGCTCATCGATTCATAGGTAGGTCTCATGAGACAACTAGAAGTGGAATTGGTCGAGGCATTTCCCAATTTGATATATGGTTTTGGCCGAGGCCATAATCATTTTTTGATGTCTTGGTCGAGGCCTTAACAAAATGTCTCAGAATGTCCCACATTATACATTCCCTCATTATTTCAATAATATTGATGGTTCATGTAGTCATTCGGCTACTAGAATACACATGATTATGTTTTATTATGGCGTTATTTCTCAACTCATATTCCCTCCATAAAAGTATTCATGTTTATTATTGGTAAAGTCATGTGGTTTCATTTATTCACCATGATTAATATTTATGTTATCTTACGTTGAATTGCTTACCATTACTGATCGTTTGAGCTCACCCCTTTCTTATGTTTCATTTTCCCAGGATATGAAGAAGTTAGTTGTGAGTTACTTGGAGGCATAATCTAAGAGGCTTGGATGTTTCTAATGGAATAAATTCATGTTGTATTTCTTTTTATGTTCTGAAGTTGACCTTTTGTATGAATCTTGTTTCCAATAATACTAAACTGTTCAGTCTTCTGAGAAATTATTTCCTTGTGATCATTCCAGTGTTATGTAATAATACAAAAACTCTAGGATTCTGGGGTCGGGGTGTTATAGTTGGTATCAAAGGAATTTTAGTACAATCCTTGGAAACTAGATTTAGATAAACTCTGATTATATCACATGACACTAATATAGAATTTGAGATTTGTATAGAAGAACTTACTATAATTTTGTTAATGTGGAGATTTTGTGTATTTTTTAATAAATAAATCACTGTCTGGATACGAGCATGTAGCAGAAGCTCTAGCATAGATGTACCTATGGGTAAAACCCAAAAACACCTCTTTGAGCTAGACTCAAATAGGAACTGGTGCACGACAAAGGGCCTTGTTGCACTCTTGGTTACGACACTCCCGGGGGATATGCTTAGGATAATTATCATTTTCTTTACAAATTATTATGAAGGATTTATGAGTATATACCTCCAAAAAGAAAATATTTATATGGTTATAGATTATATCTATAAACTGTTAAATTTATGTTAGGTATTTTACAAGTTTGGAATTATTCATTGAAATTAATAAACTGGCCTAGTGTATTCCATTGTATAGAAATGGCATCCTATATAAGGAATGTGAACTCCAGAAATACGTATGATCAAAAGAGGAAGAAGGATCACTTCATTCGTAGTATTAATCATACATTGATAAGGGAAATATTCTCCCATGTATTCTCAATATATGGAGAAATAGTATCACGTGTTAATAAGATAAGTAAATATTTCTCTATGTCCTATGGATTTGAAGGGAAGCAAGAGAATAAAAGGATGGAAGAGAGAAAGATGGATAAAGGGAAGAGGGAAAAGAAGGATTTTCATGTATGTGATAACTATGGAAAGAATCAACTTGGTAAATTCTTTAAGGGAATGAGAGTTTGTTATAAGTGTGAAGAAAAAGGACACCAAGTATGTGATTGGAAGGGTGAGAAAAAAGATTCAAATGTACACTACTTCATATTCAAGGAGTTGGGACACTACACAAATCAACGTCCAAATGATCAGAGTATACCCCAGATGCTTCTATTGGAAAATAATAATGTTATGATACTACCGAAGATAAAGAGGAATGATTATATTTCTTATGTTGTTATTGAATTATTGTGTCATTTGAGTATTGTATTAATGATGTACGTGTTATAAGAATTATAGAGTATATAGGGATTGTACTGCGGTACTATTTAATTAAGGACTTGAGATTGTGTGGAACCCAAAAAAGTTACTCAATAGTAGGTTAAATTTTTGGAAAATATATGGTTAATAGAAAGATAAACCATGATATGGTTCTGATATTGAGGGAGTGAT
Organism: Viscum album; assembly: GCA_963277665.1. NCBI lineage: Eukaryota > Viridiplantae > Streptophyta > Magnoliopsida > Santalales > Viscaceae > Viscum > Viscum album. Next base: position 1,020,437,834 of record OY728138.1, on the reverse strand, counting down.
TCTGAAATAATAAAATATTTATTTGGATAAATTATATTGTATATTCTTGACTATCGTGGAAATTGATTAATGATTTTTATCTTCTTTCATTGATGGATTTTACCTCTTTTTTGGATAAAAGGAGTATATCCAGTATTATATAAGGAATAAGAGATCATGAATGTAATCAATAAGGTTTTATGGTAATTCAGGATGTGGCAGTGTTTTAAAAAAATACATTATGAAGATGTTCACATGTTATTATGTGGAAAAATGGATTTTCATTGTGTTTACCTTTTTTGACGCTCCATTCCGTCATAGAGTCCAATGAATGAAAAGGGAAATACCATAAACACAAAGTGATTCATCCTTTGAAGAAACATTAAAAATCAACAAAGGCATGAACATGGATTTCTTTGATCATGGGTCGCGCATGTTTTAAGATGGTCATGTAGGTATACCTTCGTGCTACATATTGAGCGTGCAGGTGACCTATGTTCCCTATTTAATTTTCTCCCAAGGACTTCAGCAGCCTATAAATAACCCTTTTGGGCCCCCATTTCAGGGACGAATAAATTCCAAAAGTCTGATTTGAGCTCTCGGCAGCCAAGTCTCTTCTTGAAGTCTTCCGAACACATCTAAGGTAATTTTTTTCCTTGAATGGGAGATCTAAAGAGGGGGAACAGGGAATAAGTGTTGAAATTCACCAACACTTGGGAACCTAAGGGTCAAACCCTTAAGGGAAAATGACCACACTTGTGCGCCGCCTTATCCCTTCAACAGAACATGTGTGCCACTCAATTGGAAATATTTAGGGATAAAACTAAGGGCTTGATCCATGCATCACCCAATTATTACCCTATGGGTTGACAGGAACACAAGTACCCAAGTGTCGCATAGGTATACAAGTGCGACCAAGACTTGCACGCCCCACCAAGACTTGCGCGCCTGCTTCATCTTGGGTGCCCCTCCTACTTATTCAACTCTTTTCTTCAATTCCACCTCTCCTCTTCAATATTTATCCTTCAAAACCCTCTTCAAATTAATTTATGGTATGGTTCCTTCGTTGTCTTCCTTATCTGAAAGGAATTATGTGGAACATCTCTCAAAACCTAGGGATTTACATGCCTTTACGTCACTAAGGTTAGAGATTTCATTCATTCAACCTCATCCTTCAATATGATGAGATATTCAATTTGTTAATCCTTCTTAAGAGTAAGCCCCAAGTTCCCTAATTTTGTACATACTCCTTAGGAGTAATCCCCAAGTCTTAAATTCCCTTAACCTAGGCCTCCTTTCAGGAGTAATCCCCAGTCTTCATGTTCCCTTAATTTTTGACATCCTCTTTAGGATTAAGCCCCAAATTCCAAGTTCCTTAACTTGGGAATCCTTTTTCAGGAGTAATGCCCAGTCTTAAATTCCCCTTACCATGGGCCTCCCCTTTAAGAGTAATCCTCAGTTGTAATTTACTTTTTATTTGGTCCTCCTTTTCAGAAGTATTTCCAAGTAATAATTCCCTATCATGGGACTCCTTCTTAGGAGTAAGCCCCAGTCATAATTTCTCTAACCTGGGCAAACTTTTCAAGAGTAAGCCCCAGTCCAAGTTCCCTTAAAATGGGAATCCACCTCAAGAGTATGCCCCAAATTCTCAAATTCTCTAACCTGGGCATCCTTCTCAGGAGTATGCCTCAGTTCTCAAGTCCTTTTAACCTGGTCCTCCTTCTCAGGAATAAGCCCCAACCACAATTTCTCTTAACCAGTCTTAATTTCTTTTTGATTTGGACTTCTTTCTATGGAATAAAACCCAATCATAAGTCCCCTCAAATTTGGGAATCCTTCTTAGGAGTAAGTCCTATGTTAAGTATCCAAATATCCATAAAGCACATATACTATTATAGACCTTGTTCCCAGACTTCTCCCCTAAATTAAGTCCCGATCATCATCTACTTGGGCAGTCACACATACAAAAGCCTCATATCATTCCTTGTGACCACATCCTTCATGGAAAAAATCGTCTGGTTTACTAATAACTCTTATTTCTCACACCAAGCATGACTCACGTGAGCTTAGAGTGTAAAAGTTACCACGACACATCTCTTTGGGTCGTTAATCATACATAATACTCACACTTCTCAATTATCGAACTACGTGGGTTCTGTTTCATTTTCTAACAAGGATACGAAGGTAGCCCATCTGTGGGTACAATGCCAACTCTGAAATAATCCATGTCCTTCTGAAGGAAAATAAACATCAAGTGCCCCTCTGAGTGGCTTTAAAACTAGTATGGTTATCATAATGATCAAGAGATCTTTATATAATGTGTTTAAGGATACCATTGACTAAGAACTTCTAACAAATATAGATGATTCTCTATCGATGAAGAACCTAAAATACATATAAAAGATTCTCTAAATCTCAAACATATTAATCATCAATTATTTGTTCTTAAGGAAATCTCATTTTCATACTTGGTAGTGTAATAAGTATTTACAAACATAACTTAAATCTATAAAGAGAGTCCCAGAGTATACAATAATTCCTCCCAAAAATGGTGTGATGAGTCCGACTTCCCATCCTCTCGACCAATGCAAATTCTTAAGCCTCATCGGTCCACAACTAATGTGAACCTACCTTTGGAAAGTGGTCCAAAGGGATATAGAATCATTGGATGTTTCCGATTCTAAGAAAAAACCAATTATAAATCGATTGGAATGTTTGAACCTTAAGCATACAAGGTCTTCCCCATTTCAAGAGGAATCAAAAAATGGTGAACTCGACGTGAATCCTTAACTAAGCTAAAATGATGTTTTACTTATTTGCTAGGCCCCTATTTAAAATCAATGAGAGGGACAACAAAACAATCAATAACATATGTTCTCATCCAAAAGATATAGTGGCCAAACTTATATTCATTATTTCTATTATATCAAACAGGCACTGTTTTCCAAAATCTTTTGTGTTACAGAAACGGCTTCTCTAAGGTTCACACCCGTGAATGCATCTGATGCTTCTACTACTGGATCTTCATCCGCTCTGAGGAAAACGTCACCTACTCAGTGTCATCAACGCTGGTTATAAAATTCACTGGTTAAGGAATACCGTCGACACGGTACTATTCCGACTCTAGAGGCTGCTCGACAAGCTCTCCAAGTCAATAATTCACCATGGTTATCCACACAGTGATGACCAACAATCAAGAAGTAGGTGGTGGAAAGCACTATCACCAACTGTTTAGGGTCATTATCCCCGGAACGCAATCACCATTCCCTCTCATATTCTAGGGAGGTGAATGAGGAGGTCACTCAAGGAATTAATTCAAGGAGACATGAGTCCTTCCCGAGGGCTCCCATCAACAATCGCCACCAGACTCATGTGGCAGTGCACCCTCAACATGATGAGGGTATCAACTTCAAGGGTTCGGCTCAGGTTCCTCAGATTAGAGCATTCAAGACGAACCAACAGAGGTAAAATATGGCCAACAGTGAGTAGGTTCATAATTATACCCCCTCCGTAGAAGTCCATCAAGCCAACTTGATGGCATGTAACGAGCGGGCACACACACCCGTCCGTCCTGATGTTACTGCCCAGTAGACTCGTCTGGAAGCAACACACCAATCCTGCTAGGCAATTCCAAAGTAGTATTATAGGTATGGATATACACATGTTTATAACTCATCATCTAGTAATCAGGCTCTTATGACTACAACCAATGAAGGTCGCCAATCTGATATGGTGGAAACTGATAAACATGAACATACACCTGTTTACAATCAACAATTCTGTTAGCAATCTAATCTGCCAGTATTCAAGGAAAATCGTCAACTATACTTGATGAAGAATACACAGCAGCCACATACACCTACCAATGTTAATCAAGCCTGCCAAAAGTGCCATTTGGTAGCACTCAGAGAAGTCAGTATGAAAGCCCAGACGACAAAATTTGAGCATATTCAACTCTCTGCCCAACACATAAGTAATGACAGAACTCACTGACAGGAAAAGGAGGATGGGAGCAGGACACACACCTACTCCAAGAATGGAATGAACGTATATTCCCGTTCCGATATATGAATTCACCAAGAACATTATGACGATGATGAAAGAGAATAAGAAAATACCTGCTCATATTCTGGATTCCTGCAAGAATATTATAACAACTTCAGTAGCATCACATGGAAAGAAATGAAAATTTATCCCTACCAGTGGAGTGACACATCAACAGATCACTCCAAAACAGATACACACCTCCGTTCCATTCCAAGAGGGTTATAGGGCATAATCCCCCAAATCATACGGACAATCAAGTCAGGCACACACACTTGATTTGAATGGAGATAATCCGCCTAACCTGACTATTTCTCTCGAGTAGGCACATACACCTGCCTATAATAACCAATTTCAACAACAAGTGGTTCCCAAAGTGAGTAAGAAGGCATCTAAGAAAAAGACTCATTCATCACAGTCAACAAAGGAAGATCCAATCTATAATAAGGCCTTGGTCGATGTTGGAGTTCTTAATGCACTCAGACATTTATATGTTGCAACTCAATATTCTACTCTCTCATTTACCAATAGTGGGAAAATTAATTCTGAATTTCTACATCAGAAACATCCTCATGAAGGCTTGCGTCATGAATGTTCATTAGATCTCAAAGTATCATCTTCAGATGAGAGTCACGATAACCCTCTGCATGGCCAGATGATCAAGGAGTGAAAGGTTTTATCTTTTGTTGTAACCCACCATAGTGTTCCTCCCCATGTTGATAAATTTAGTTGTGAAAGTCCTGTTCACAGTAGTAATTCACATTACCTGGAAAATGCTCCAATAGAAAATGTAGTGAATAGAAAGCCCTCTTATGTTGAGGCACTTTTAAATATGAAGCCATTCATGTCTGATGCTTTACCGCTAGCAGGTGAAATACTTTCTCAATCAGAAGATAACCTGGGGAATAGGTCATTCTCCGAACCACCCATGGGTCATTCATCTTCTAGTTTGATAAGTTAATTCTCTACCAATATTGTTGAATCTAATGAAACAACAAGGAAGCACTAGCTCTGGTCTAGTCAGGTAGAAGAATATTCATTGAATGATAAAGAGGAAGTGCTGAATATGAGAAAACAACTACAGAAAGGTGAAGTGCCAGTTATGTTTTGGCCTTTGGCGGACTCTCAATATGACATTCCAGAGATGTTGACAGAAGATTGTATCCAATATATTTGTCTCAAAATGTGGAAAAATCATTGACAATTGAAAAAAGAAAATATTATCTTATGATGAATATGAAAATAATTTCAAGATAATAGAAGGGTTAAAATGCCAAATTGATTTGTCCTCTCTCTCTGTTTCTTGATATCTGAAGGCTAAAAAGTAGTTGAGAGCCTTCAACATTCATGCCTTGGCGCATTTAGAATATTTCTACAGTTAATTTCCAATGCCCCATCTGATATTCATATAATGGGATGGGGTGTCCATGGAGAACTACATTTCACTATACTCTCCTGCCAACAAAGCCCTCCAAAAATGGTCTCATGCAATGTTATTACCCATGGCCATCCACATCCAATTGGATTTTTTTGTAATCAATGGCTCTCTCAAGAACAAGCCTCAACTAGTTCTTCTCAAAGTCAGTCATACAGAGAACAAGTTTTCAAATTACTCTTGCATCATTCAAATGAGAATATCGAACAGGCTTCTCGTTTAGTGAAAGCGCATCATCAGGTGACAGAAGTGTTAGAAATCATCCAAATGTTCATTTTAACCAGGTGATTTGAGTGGATGTAGGTTAATGAATCTAGCCAATTTCTGGACTAATGTCCGCAAGATTAGGAGAGATTTTAAGAAAGTCTCAGATATAGCAGCTCAAGAACCTCCCTAGCTTGCCAGACTGGGGACTCTTTTAACCCAACCCTGAAAATCAACAAATAGGATTCGATAAGTTGGGAAGAAACAACATAAATATCCCCAGTCCACTAGACTAGGGAATTTTTAAAATCCTCAATCTCTTCCTTAGAGAAAGTTAGTCTTCTCTCAATTAGGGAAGAAGCCACAAGAGGAACGAAGAGCCGAATTATCAGGAGATTACCTCCAAATTACAGTTCGTCAAGAAGTTCCATAGGGATCAACGAAACAAAAGGCAATGTCTCATCAAGGACATGGAAGAAGGAAACAATGCAGAAATGCCGATATATGGGATGCAATGCATTATGCATCAATAAATGTCATCAATGTCATTGTTTCTGATCTTCTAGATCATGGGACTCACTTGGATGGATCAATGAGGAAGTTCGTGCTCAAGAAGTTGTACACCCAGACACAAATGAAGAAGGTGTTCATATATGAAATCAAAGGATTACTCAAAATCTTGGTATTACTTCAAATAATCAACTTCCCCCTCTATGAAAAGCATCCAATAAGGGGAAAGGAAAGAATCAGGTTATATACGCTTCCCCTAGAGAAGGAAAATCACTCTCAATAGAGAGAAGATATTCACAACAAGAAGATGAAATGAAGAAATTAAGGAGGTTGAATGCATAACTACTTCAAGGTAGTATTACACTTAAGCGTGCTGGAGTCAGTCAACCAAGGGAATTTGTTGAAGCTAATGAGACGGATCAAGAGTATCCTCCTTTACCAGTACATTCTCACAGGTATAATCCTATGGGTCAGGTTCAACAACAACCGATGGTATTATCCTCAGTTGTAGTACCAACCACCACATCTATCCAAGCTCCAGTTGTTGCACCTGCTCGGGTCCAAGCTCAACCGAGTGTTTATCAAAAGTTAAAAACTACCATTGAGTCATTAATAGATCAGTTGGAAGATATAGAGGGAAAATGTTCACAAAATCAACCATAAAAGAGAACTTACCTTGAATGGGTTGATGCAATTCCTCCCCATCAAATTTTTCAAGTACAACATTCCCAATCTTTAATGGTTCAGGAGACCCAGAAAACACATAACACATTTTGTTTCTCGTTGTGATCCTATGATGGGAACCCCTCAGCAACAAGAATAAGTTAAGATCAGGTGTTCTGTACAGTCTCTACAAGGGACTTCTTTTGTCTAGTATACAAGCTTGCAATCCCGGTCAATTACCAGGTGGGAGGATCTCCGTCAACGATTAATTCTTCAACTCATCTCAACATTTCTAAAGACAACAGTTTTTTATATTAAAAACAGTATGCAAAGGTAGAATGAAAGATTTTTAGAATTCATTGCTCGCTGGAAGGGATTAACATATTCCCTAATCTTTTCACTCCCTCAAGAAGAGTTGTTGCCAATCTGTGTGGGAAATTTGCGTGATGAATTACGCACACCGTTGATCCCTGTGAAATACACAGGAGGGTTTTGAGACCTTATGAAGATTTATAAGTTGATTTAATACTCACTTACAAAGACTAAGGATAAAAGATGTGTAATTCCATCAGCTCCAAGAAGGTGAATGGGTAAATCAGATACTGCTATAGTTAAGCTTAAACAAGCACCTGTACCTGATTCTACTTCAAAACCTTCATATTATCGAAGTGATCCACCTCCTGAGTGATAACAATAGAGGCTGTTTCTTCATGATGAACAAAGAGGTCAATGACATAATCAATTTGAGGATCTGAAGAGCAAAGATTACTCTTTGCGAAATGAATAAGTTCCGAGTTACTTTATTTTAGCTCTGGAAAATAATTTGGTCCAATTGCCAAGGCCTAGAAGGCCTAATAAGGAAGTAGATGAAGACCATCCCAACTATTTCCCATTTTATCAGATGTTGGGGCATCCCATTTGGAAGTGTTTTGTCTTCAATGACCTCCTGCAAAAAATGGTGGACTCGGGACATGTTAAATTGAAAGTTTATTTAGAATATATAGCATGTGTTACTGCTACATATCCAGAGGAAGAAGGCGAGTGGCAGGAAGTCAAAAACAAAAATGGACAGAAATATAATGATTGGATGGTCAGGAAAATGATCAACCTAACTCATGAAATTTTGCGAAAAAAATTGAAGAAACCAATTGTGTCTTCTGCTATGAATTCCACATCAAAACCCTCTTCATCAGAGTTAAAATCCTCGAAGGGGGTATAATTCGAAAAAAGATGAACAGTCAGAAGAGGATGAAATTATATAAAATCCCATGTTGTCTTTGACTCTGGAAGATTCTATACCATCTACTTCAATTCCACGAGCACCGCCCCACCAAATGGAAGAGCCTAAATTGGCTAATCATGCAGAGTATTACTCAGAATAAGAGTTCATCTTTTAGTTCTGTTAACATGATTAATTTAATAGATCCTTATGCCAGTCATAGTTTCGATCTTGATGAGCCAGAATTCCATGTATCAAATAATATAATTTGAGGGAGTTCCAGAGGTCTAGGATGCAGAAGAAGACGTGGATATCCCAGAAACCACTATTCTAATTCTACCCCTACTAGAATAGTGTATACAGCAGAAACTCATGGTAGAGCCCTTCAGGTGGCTCAACAAGAACAAGAATGTTCTTCCACTCAAGGCAGATTTAGTCCTGGTATAGTTATTCTGGAGGATTGGTTAGAGGTTACACCTTCTTCCTCTTATCAAGTAAATACACCTAGTTGGTCTAATCTTACAAAGCTAGTAGTATTTCCAACTCCTACCCCAATACAAGAGGCATCTACTTCCAAATCATCAACTTCTAAGTCACATACGAAACCACATGTTCCTGTTGGAAAATGCAGACCATTAGATCAAAAATATGATTTCTTGAAGAATTTGGCCCAAGTACTGGCCAAGTTATCAATTCTTGATGCCTTGAATCTATCAAAGGATCTTCGAGAGGCACTCATCGAGGCATTGTCAAGTCCTCAGGAATTCGAAACTGAAATTGCTGCAGCTGAAGTATACCATGAAGAGAATGGTCCTACAGAATTCCATGAAGTGATATCATTTACAAATGAAGATGAAGATGATGTTGTGCATGGACATATTAGACCTTTGTATTTATCTGGAAAGGTCAATGGTGTAGACATCCGAATAGATTTCATTGATAATGGTTCAGGTGTCAACCTCATCCCCATTTGTACACTTCATCGATTGGGCCTCACATAATCTGATTTATCTCCTTATACTTTGATGTTACAAGGATATGATAAAAATGAATAAGAACCACTATGAGAGATTACACTTAGAACTCTTTTTAGAGACCCTATATCCAATTTAGATTTCATGGTTATTGATCATGATACAGCCTTCAAAGTTTTTCTTGGAAGACCTTGGCTTCATCAACATGCGGTTATCCCTTCATCGTACCATCAACGTCTCAAATATTGTTTCAATGGTCAATTTGATACATTTTATGGTGATAAATCCCCATTAAAAACATGTTAAACTCAATACATTGAAGCAGAATTCTATCCCATGGAGGGAAAGGAGAAATCCAAAACAAGGGAGGTTACCAAAATTAATTCTCCATATGGTTTGGAAAAGATTCTAGTAAACCAATTCACACATGTGAGTACAGATTATGTGTTGCATATCAGTCAAATTGATAGGATAAAGCTGAATCCCAATAATCTTATGGAAGATTCCATAATTTCAGTTACCGCAATCAATCTAGACAGCATGGGAGAAGGTGGTGATTCACCAAGCAATGATGAATGATCAAATAGAGATGTATTCATTTCATCTATTGAAATCCAGCAAGTCTATAATTAACCAACCAGGCCAGAAGAAGTTATAGAAATGTCAGAGGTGAACAATGATGTTGATTCTCAATCCATCATCTCATATTTATTACCCAATGAAGAACCTTCATCGTCAATAGGGTTAGAAATGGAAGCCTCTTCTTCATGATTTTCAAATTTTAACATCTCTCCTAATCATGGAAATTTTTATTCATCATCTACTATGAAAGTAGAAACAGAATAAGTAACACATGTTGAAGAAGAATAGGAAGATCTCAGGGATGCTCCTCCATCATTTGAAGTGGGTATCTACACTACTGTGGAAGAACTCAGAGAACTAAATCTGGGTACAAAAGAATATCCACGCCCCCACTTAAATTAGTGTGTACATGACTCTTGAAGAGAAAGAAATGTATATTTCATTTTTAAAGAAGAATATAGATATATTTTCTTGGAATTATATAGAAATTCCAGGGCTTGATCCTGATGTTACTACTCATCATTTGGGTTTTCTAGAAGAACATAGAGAATTTAAGCAAGCCGCAAGAAGAACACTCCCAACTTATGCTTCCAAAATTGAAGCTGAAGTGGATAATCTTATCAAAGCTAACAATGTTAGATAATTTCAATATCCCAAATGGTTGGATCATATTGTCTCTGTGAAAAAGAATAATGGAAAAATTATAGTTTTCATTGATTTTAGAGATCTTAATCGGCATAGTCCCAAAGATGATTTCCCAGTCCCGATTATAGAACTTTTAATTGATGCAACAGCTGGCTATGAATCACTTTCCTTCATGGATGGATATTATGGATATAATCGAATATAAATTGCTCCATGAGATTAAGAATCTATAGCCATCAGAGCCCCTCAGGGTGTGTTTTGCTATAGTGTAATGCCCTCTGTCATGAAGAATGAAAGTGGAAGATATCAACGTTCCATGAACCATAACGTCAAACCCTTTTAGGGATTTTTTTTGAATGTTATGTGAATGATTTGGTGGTTAAATCCAAACAACGTTCTAATCACTTGGCAGATTTGGAAGTCATATACCACAAACTTCGACAACACAATTTGAAGATAAACCCATGGAAATGTGCTTTTGGGGTAACCTGAAGAAACATTCTCAGATTTTTTGTTCCCCATCGTGGTATCGAAGTTGATCCTGAGAAGGAAAAGTCAATCCTTGTTATGTCACCTCCTTGGAATTTGAAATAATTGAGAGGACTTCATGGACACTTGGCCTATATTCGGTGTTTCATGAGAAATTTGGCTGGCAAAAGTTTACCCTTCACCAAATTAATGAACATGGGAGTCACTTACTAGTGGACTGGATAATGTCAAGAAGAATTCAATATTATCAAGAAAAAACTCTTGAGTCCACTGGTATTAATTCCACCTGTTGAAGGAATACCACTTATTCTTTATGTAACAGCTTTAGAGCGATCATTGGGTGTCTTCCTTGCCCAGAAGAATGATGTTGGTAACTGAAACAGCCTATACTATCTCAGTCGAACTATGCTTGAAGCAGAAACCCGATATTAAAGTATTGAAAAGTGCTACCTGGCATTAATCATTGCAGTTTAGAAATTGAGACACTACCTTCATAATCATGAGGTCCAATTGGTATGACCCAATAATCTGATCAAATTCATCCTTAGCAGTCCAATGCTTACAAGACGTCTGGTAGGGTGGGTAGTTATTTTGCAACAATTTGATATCCAGTATGTGTCTCAAAAGGCAATAAAGGGCCAATCTCTGGCTGATTTCCTTGCTGAACACCCTTCAGTGGAAGATACATCTTTAGATATTGGACTTCCTGATGAAGAAGTAATCTTTATTCAAGATAATCTTCCAACATGGGTAATGTACATTGATGGTGCTTCCAGAAGTCCAACAATGAAGAAAATGGAAGATCCTAAATTCAACAAGGTTGGTTTAGGAATTGTTCTTATTTCCCCGGAAAAGGCAGTGTTACCCTTTTCCTTCTTATTGTGGAGAGGCGGTACAAATAATGAATCAGAATATCAAGCTCTCATCTTAGGGTTAGAGTTGGCGCTTCAAGCACAAGTGAATCACTTAAAAATGAAAGGTGATTCAGACCTGGTAATCAAATATGTCAATGGGGATTATGCAATCAAAAAATAAGATTTAATCCCGTTGTATGGTTACGTCAGAGAGTTAATGGTAGAGTTTCCTTCGGAACCTACATTTTCTTATGTCCCACGATCACAAAATGCTCAAGCTAATTCATTGGCTAATATAGCTACAGCTCTAGCAGATCCAAATTAGGACAAGACAATCATCAGTATTTCCCACTGTCGTACAATTTCACCTTATTTTCAAACTAGAACAGAGGAAATCAATGAAATTAGTCCCATTTTTTGAACCATATGGTCATACTACAGGATGTATGACACCTATCAGGCAATATATTCAAAATGGAACACTCCCAGCTGATAGAGTCAGGAAAGAACAAATCTGGAGACATGTGGTCAACTTTACTCTTTTTGATACCCCAGATCACCTAGAGAAAATTCTCTACAAAAGAGGTTTTGATGGAGTTCTCTTTTGATGCATTGATGGTGAAGAGACAATGGTTGTCATGAAAGAAGTACATGCAGGAGTCTGTGGTGCCCACTAGTCTGGACATCGACTATCTGATCAAATTCGAAGGCTTGGATACTTTTGGCCTTCAATGATACAAGATTGTGTTGATTTCACAAATAATTTTCATTCATTCCATGTATGTGCCAACTTCATTCATCAACCCCTAGAGTTGATTCATACAGGTAAATACTCATGGCCATTTTCCACATGGGGAATGGATGTTGTGGGACCTTACCCTTCGGCTACATCCAAGCAGTTTAAGTACATTCTTACTCCTACTGACTTCTTTTCCAAATGGGCAGAGGCAATACCTCTCAAAGAAGTTAGTTCTAAAACCATTGTTAGCTTCATCAAGTCTAACATCATTACCTTATTTGGTGTCCCTCATACCATATTGATGGAAAATGGCACCAACTTCTTTTCATCCGAGGTAAGTAAGTTGTATCAAGAATACAACATCAAATCCAATCATTCATCTCGATATTATACAGTGGCCAATAGCCCAATAGAATCCTTCAACAAGACACTTTAAAACATACTACAAAATATGGTGGATAAAGATATGAAATCATGGACTGATAAACTTTTTCATGCTTTATGGGATTATCGGACCACAACCCTCACTGGAACGTGGTCAACTCCATATTCATTAGTATATGGACCAAAAGAAGTCTTTCCCATTTATGTTCAATTACACTCACTCATAGTAGCTATTTGTGATCATTCATCTACAGATGAACAATCTCAAAAGAGATTGGATGAATTAGAATGATTAAATGAAAAAATATTGTGCACTCTGTACCACTTGGAAGTCTATCAGAATCGAATAGCACGAACTTTCAACAAAAAAGTTCGTCTTCGTTCATTCTTTTTGGGAGAATTGGTATTGGTTATTAGAACACCAATGATACCAGGAAAGAAGCCTCCAAAGCTTGATCCAAAAATGGGAAGGACCTTACTCAATAAATAAGGTCAACTCTAATGGATCTTATTCATTAATCTTGATGGATATAGAACTCATCACTACTCCAACCAATACCAGATTTCTAAAGAAGTATTTTGTATAACACAAATAGATCTAAATGGTCCACACATATGACCTTAAACTATTTGTACATATGTCCAATATGACATTAAACTGTGTTGTCCTTGCTATATGACATTAAACTATACAGACCCTCTTTTTTCCTTACTTCATGACATTAAATAGCAAAGTCCCCCTTACGTCCAACATGACGTTAAAATGTGATGTCATAGCTACATGATGCTAAACTGTACTGTCCCTCTCATGTCCAACAAGATGTTAAACTATGTAACCATCATCCTAGATATTTGATGTTAAACTGTGAAAAAGTCCCTAAATTGTCCAACATGATGTTAAACTGTGAAAAAGTCCCTAAATTGTTCAACACTATGTTAAACTGTGTCCCCATTGTCCTCACTACAAGAAATTAAACTACATAGTCCCATCTTCTCCCAACACAACATTAATATATGCATCGTTAAGTTTGTTTCTACCTCTTGTTTCTCACAACTAGTATGACTCATGTGAGCTTAGTGTAAACTTCATCCATAACACCCTCTCTGGGCCACTATCCATGCATAAGTCCCAACACCATTTTTTGGGATGTTGTCCTTAACAACAACTTGATCACCAGTTCATTCTTTAATCAATCTATGTGGACTTTGATCCTTACCTTCTAGGCTGGGTACGTAGGCAACCTTAAAATGTTCAAGCCAAAAACCAATATATTCACATCAGTTCACCTCAAACTCATATGATGATGATTCATGAAGCCACCCCTAGAACCAATATTTTTTACATTGCTTCACCACCATCCTTGCTATAAGATGTTAAACTATTCAAACTTTTTGTCCTGTATGAAAATAAACTACTACATTCTTTGACACCCCCACCTGAGAGGGAATCATTATTTATATTGATCTCCAATCAAGTTATATTCCAAAGACTACGTGCATACATGGAAATGCCCGAACCTTTAATCTTCGGTCAAACCATCATTGCACTAAAGTCCCCTTTCACCCTTCACTTGTACGAATCAAATTTGTACATAGGTTATTTCCAGAACAATGTCTGGCTTGATTCCCATCCTTATGGGATACAGAGGAATTTTCGAGCATCCCTCGAATCTAGCCCCAAGTCTTTGGGCCTAAACCCAAATTCCACTTTCAGTCCTTTAGCGGAAAATTCCCCCTGTGAAAACATGAATGTGGTATGGAAACCCTGGTCTTCATTCACATTAGGTTTATAAAACACACAATGTGTATTCCTTATTATGGTCCTAGCTCTATGACCCTAAACTAAGATCTCCTACACTCTCGTCCCACATGGCGTTAAACTATATTTCATGAACTATGTATGTCTTGATTCCCATCCTTATGAGATACGTAGTGAAGTCCAATACTTCAATTCAGGACCCAAGCACAACATGATTATGGTTAGAATTGGTTTGTGTATCTCCTTCATAAAATGGACAATGCTCATTTTCATGTGTCATACTCCTAACATTAAATACTTCAAGATCTCCATAACCCTTTTCTTGACTTTTGGTCACAAAATATCTGATGTCCAAGAGTTCTTTTTCTTGACTATGCAACATGTTCCCTTAGGCGTCTTTGAATAAAAAATCTACATAACAGACCTGCCAGCCAAAAGATGGTATTATTTGACTATGCAGCCAATGCCCTTAGGTGGTCCTGCATATTTCAACCCCCTAGCGGGTTTGTTAAATAGTGTTAACTTCATTATTGGGCGGAAAACATATTTTGTCCTTATTTTTATTAATGACAATAGGTAGGGATCCGCAAAATTAGCCATCCTTAACATATTTATCCCATACACTTTTTCATGATTTGAAATTATTCAATTCTATGGTTTATATTTCCCTTCCCTACGTATGGGTCAGACCTTTGCATGAGTTACATTCATCAAATTATTTGATAATCTTGATTGGAAATGTCATCTCCCTATTCAAGTACCTCTTTCCATACAGTAGACTTTGTGCTTTGGAAAATTTGAATCTCCATAAACATTCACTTGCTTTTTAGCAATAGAAAATGAAAATTTCTGAGAGTTCTTTTTCTTGACTATGCTGCATGTGCCCTTAGGCGGCCTTGTATAATTAGTCTACATAACTGAACTGATATCAAAAAGATGATATTATTTGACTATGCATCCAATTCCATTAAGCGGCCCTGCAAAATTCAACCCTCGAGACGGGATTGTTAAATAGTGGGAACTTCATTCTTGGGAAATACTTCTTCTAATGCCTTTTAGCCCTTTTTTCAAATAATTCCTCATATTCAAAATTTATTAAGTCATAGTTTAAATTTTTCCCCCAAACTAGAATATGGTAATATGTTTTTAGATAAATTATCAAGGAATTGAGTCAATTTTAATCCATTTGGTCAAAGAAATTTCGACCTTAAACATTATCCTTTTCATGTTTGACGTGCATGTATTTTAACTACCCATAAAAGACAAGGGAAATCTGAACAAAATTCAAGTCCAAGCTCACTAAACATATACTTTGTATGATTTAGGTAATATTGAGAAATTAAAAATATTCAAAGTTTTTAGGGTTATTTTTTTAATAATCCTAGCAAAAATCAAACTATGCTTACTAGGCCCATTGGCTTAGGTAAAAATTTAAACCAGGTAGAAAAATATGCAATGCGCAAATGATTGAAGATGAAAGTATTTTTCATTTTATGCACTAGAGTTAGAAGGACATCCATGGATTGGATTATCTTCTCTTTTCCAATAATTAAAAGAGGCTATCAACAAAACACTTCATTTGATTTACGGAATCCCGAGCTTCATCAGGAGCTACTTGAAGCTCATGCACTCGACCAGCTTCACTCTTTTCAGCTTGATGGAGTGCTTCCTTGGAATCTAGATTGTCTTTCATACCATTCATTTGAACTCCATCCAGTGAATGATTAAGCTGGTCAAGTTCCCCATTAATAGCATCTAACTATTGTTGAAGCTGCATCAGCTAGACAACTTTCTCCTTGATCTTATGCATTAGCTCCTTCAACTTGGCAGCATGATTATCCCCAAATCGGCACACTACAGCCTCAAATTCGTTGATATTGGATGAAAACCTTACTCTGGTCAGGTCTTGATGGTACCTCTGCTCCTGCTCCCTTCTTAAAATGACTTGTTTCACCACAGCATGGATCTCTTGATATCCAAAATTTTCATGTCCCAACATGAATAATAGGGATGATAATAACGGTATATTCGAAGAATTCTCTTCATGAGGCACTTCATATAAGATCTTCCATATGTTCTGCAATTCCTTGTGTCGTGAAAATTGGAGCACCTTTTGTACCTATGGGTCTGACTCAGCATCACTGTCCCAGGGGGGAATATAATCCGGAATTAATGCACTTAGATAAGTTCCTTGTTCTGGTCCTTCCCCCCTGACCATTGTTATTCCACTTTCTATTCCAGTTGGGGCGGAGGCTGAGGCTTCACCACCAGATCTAGCCAATGAAATTGATGGCCCTGCACAGTCAATTGAATGTTTTGGTTAGTTTCAAAGGATAAGAGAAGCTTGTTAAGATGACTTGCAAATTAAGTGCATCCAAAAATATTTTTATCTCTTACCCATTGGTATATTAATTGTAGGAGAAGGATCCTCCCCGTCTTTCTTATCTTCAACAGGATTTTCAGGATGAGTTTGAAGAAGCTCTACTGGGTTCAGCTCCACTTGAGCCAGAGTCTCTGCAATAGTAGGGTTTTTTGTAACCCCTTCAGGCATTGGAAGTTCGGAATCTTGTTCATATAGATCTACACATTTGAACCAATCATGGTCAGAGATGTAATAATAAATTATTTTAACAGGACTAAGGATAACACTCACGTCCAAAATCCAATAAATTACATGGTAATTTAACATGATCTAAAATATCTTCAAAAGATGTGCCAACTTTCATCATTTCATCTAATGATATCTTGGATTCCTAGTTAGTCTCACCATGAAATAATTCAATGTATATTCTTGGAGACCCACATCCTACAGCCTCTAACCCCAGACAGTTTATTCAGATAAAATTTCGGCATTAGTTACAGTGGCTATCAAATGCTCTAGTGTAGGGGTTGAATCTAAAGTATCACAGAATGGAAGTCAGTTCATGTTTTCATTAAACATATTATGAAGCATTGTTAATTTACCAAAAGTAGGCTCTACTCTTCTTGCAGCAGCACCAGGAGCGGTACTGGGAACAGACATTGGTTCCTCTTCAGGAGCAGCCAAGCCAGCATGAACTTGTGATTGTTCACCAGTACCCTCTGTTGTTCTTAGAGGAGGGTCAGCCCTCTCTCACAAAGGGGAAACTGAAGAAGTCCCTACAATCCGAAGAATTATGAGCATCCTTTTCATGGTTTAATACTCATGACTATCCGAAGGACTTACCACTACTGATTAAACATTTAGCTGTGGACTTCCTCCTTCGATGCTTTTGCTTATTTGGCGTTTTTGGGAGTGTTGACATCATCCTCTCCAAATACATGTATTGGAGAGTGAAAAGACCTCTCTAATTCCTCATCCATTTCTTTCCTTCCTAGAGATACTTTTCCTGGATCACGAGGAGATTCATTAGCCCTGATGGCAGTACCACCAGGGCTATACTGTGGTGATGTAACCTCAGTAGTTCCTTTCTTTGCAAGCTGCAGGATGAAGAAAATATTTTTCTTGAGTAACAAAGCTTTGACTGAAATCATGTTGCAAAGAAAATAAGGAAAGAAACTTACTTCATCAAATGCCACATAATCGTGCCACTCCACATCTACTGAAGCACCAATTCCCTTAATTGCTTCCATGATCTGTCATTTTATTCACCCACTTGGTGATAGGAATGGACTCATCAGTGGAATATATGAGCATCTCTAGAAATCTGATGTATTCCCGCACTTCCTAGGGATATCCTCGAAACAGATATCAGTAGAAGCATGAAGATTCTATATTCCAGGGATGTGTATCCCTTAGAATAAATCTATCCAGGTGGTTTTAGTATTGCAATATAAACTCAGCCCTGTCTGGAAAGCCTCTGGATGTAAATATTCAGTATGTGTACCCGAAGGCTGCAAGGAGGGTCCTACAATCTTAGACTTCAGCTTCTTCCCAGCTCCTGCAACTACAGATAAAGGATAAGAAAATGAATTTTTTTTCTTTATAAAGTAATGGCGATTAAATTTCCTCAATGAAGTAACTCACTACGAGTCGATGGAGTGGGTCTCTTTATTCTGACAGGAGGATTATATCTAGAATGAGGCCACTTTTCCCCATGTTGATCCTCATCATCCCCATCTTGGGAATTCGGCGAGTCAGCCCTAGGTGAGGAACCTGTTGAATGAACTCCAAGTGGGGAAGCATCACCTTCCCGATAAATGGTTTTTTTCTCAACAGTTCTTTTCTTTTTCCACACCTGATGAACTAGATGATTCAGTACCTCTTCAAGGAATGTTGTTATCTAGTTCTTGGTATACCATGTAGTCAAATTACTCACTGCTTTATCAACTGGTAGATCAAACACTGCCCCGGTCTTCTCCCTAGATGTCAGCAACCATAGTTATCGAGAATCCATCATATGTTGCTCTGTCCTGACATGCATAAGAGGGGATACAAAATTCTACTGCAGACACTTGAATTGGTGTGAAAATTTGTATAGAGCATAGGCCTCACTTATAATCTCTCCATCAATCCTAGAGGCCAGTACACCATCTCTACAAGCCAGCATGTATAACCTCAAATCCAGACCGGCTATTCCATCATCAACAAACCGTCTGGTTGGCTGGTTTCCATAAGGAAAGAAATTTAATTCCTTGAACATGCTTATCCTCACCTTCATATCATAGATTTTGACAGTTAACGGAGAAACACAAGAAAATTCTTTCACATATGGCCTGAAAGAACATTCAGGAACCTATACTTCGTTATGTATATCATAGGTCCAGAAATGAGTGGCAATCAATCCCCACAAAACATGGAATGGTCCCACTATTCTCAAAGTAGACTTACCCATAAAGACATGAAGTATGATCCTGTGAATCGTCCCAAAAATAGTGGTGGCCAAACCCACCATTCTCCTCTCGTCCAACTTGGCAGCAACAACGAAGGTCCCTGGCCTGACGCCTCCCTTCGAATCCTTGACTGGAAGAAGATAAAAATTGAGCCACAAGTCAAAGAAGCCCACCAGACGGGTCTTTTTGGGATTCTTTGATCCACATCATACCCCCACTTCTCAAAGTCCCATGCTTCTAGGGTCTACCAAAATGTGCCAAAAGAACCCCTCTTCTATGTTCTGGGGAAGGTAGTAGGACGAGTACAGGTGGGCCCCTTCACCTGCCTCTTGGTAAGAAACATATCCATCCACTCCTCTGGATTAATATCCTTTATAGAATGAGTTTTGGAGGTCTTGGAATTCTTGATCTTGTAGAAGATTTTCAATAATTCTCGAGCCAAAGTCGGAGTCTTCTCAAAATTATTCCAAGTCGCCTTTGGAGGGATGAATTCATTATACATGTCGCCCAGAATTGGAGCCCCAGAAATCTGGTAGACATCCCACGAACTGATTCCTACTTCTCCATGAGTCAGATGGAATGAATTGGTTCTTGGGTTCAAGCGGCTGATTAGCTCAGGCACAAAGTCATCAATCCTATAGACATACATCTTCCCAGCCTAGATGGCTTCATATATTGTAGCTCCTTTCAGATCCTCGACAAAAACTTCACAGGTTTGTCACAGCCAATATTCCCACATCCAAGTTGTCTTCACACCTCCTCCAGGATAGATGTCCCAGCTCTTCTTCCAGCCTTTGGATTGATCCATCTGAGAATTTCAGAAGATTGAAGGATAACAATGTGGTTGCAGCTCAGGCTTGTGAGGTTTCAGATCCGGGGCACAAGGGCTATAATGAATTATATAGGCCTTCTCTACATTTCCAGTATTTACAAATGATCCTCCCATTAATACATTTGCTGAAGGAAAATTGGTGTGAGTCTGAAACCACGAATGCGAAAGATAATTCATTGCCTCTGGAATGTTGACTTCTTGCAGATGACCATGGACATACAAATGCAAGTAGATTCTCTGTGGAAAAATAAGATGTTACTTCTTCAAGTACTTGGCCAAATCTGGGAGAGTTTTTTCATAGTTATCATAGTAATCATGGCCAATAACGTTCATCATGTCATTAATCCTCTTGGTATCTAGTTCATTAGTTGTTTTAATTCTTCTAGGATCCACTTAATCTGCACAATGGTCAAATAATTAACTCTTAAGTAAGTTGATTTTTCATAAAATTTGTGAAGAAAGGTGAAATATGGATAAGGAATTAAGGCGTGGAAGTCCAATTTGGCACGCAAGTGTAACTGTTCCGCACAATATTTGGCACACAGATATCACCACGCAAGTCCAAATACCTCTACAGAAGCGCGACACGAACAGAGGTAGCGAAACCGCGGAAAATAGGTCACTTGCATGACAAGAGAAAACCTGCATAACGAGAGCTCAGAAACGTTCAAAGATAGGTTCTTAGCGCAAGAATGGGGTGCATATTTATTGGCTAGGCTGCACCCCTGTGCATCGAAGCCTTCGCCACTCTCCCCTGCGCGCTCAAAACTTGTGCGCCGTTTTTCTTTGGTTTTCTCCTTTACCTCAGAGTCAAATCCTCCTTCCTTTCAGATCCAACTCTGAGGGGGGGACTTTTGTAAACGCACCTTTCCATCACAGAGTCCAATGAATAAAAATTTAAATACCATAATCACAATGTGATTCATCCTTTGAAGAAATATCAAAAATCGACAGAGGCATGAACATGGATTTCTTTGAGCATGGGTCATGAAAGTTCCAATATGGTCGTGTAGGTATACCTGCACGCCACATATTGGGCGCACAAGTGACATGTGTTCCCTATTTAATTTTCACCCAAGGTCTTCGGCAGCCTATAAATACCCCTTGTTGGCCCCCCATATTGAGGACGAAAAATTCCAAAAGTCAAATTTGAGCTCCCGGCTCCCTAGTCTATTCTTGAAGTCTTACGAACACTTATAATGTAATTTCTTACCTAGAATGGATGATCTAAAGAGTGGGAACAAGGACTAAGTGTTGAAATTCACAAACACTTGTGCACCTAAGGTTCTAACCCTTAAGGGAAAATCGCCACACTTGTGCGCCGCCTTATCCCTTCAACAGAACCCGCGTGCCACTCATTTGGAAGTCATTAGGGATAAAACTAAAGGCTTGAGCCAAGATTCGCCCAAGTATTACCCTATGGGTTGACCGACGTGCAAGTACCCAAGTGTCGCGCAGGTATACTTGCATGACCAAGACTTGCGTGCCCAACCAAGACTTGTGCTCCTGCTTCTTTTTGGGTGCCCCTCCTTCTTATTCAACTCTTTTCTTCAAATCCACCCCTCCTCTTAATTTTTCAGCCTTCAAAACCCTCTTTAAACTAATTTATGTAGTGGTTAATTTGTTGGATTACTTATCTAAAAGGAATTCTGTAGAACATCTCTCAAAACCTAGTGATTTACATGTCTTTACGTCACTAAGGTTAGAGATTTAATTCATTCAACCTCATCCTTTAAGATGAGAAGATCATTAATTTGGGAATCCTTCTTAGGAGTAAGCCCCAAGTTCCCTAATTTTGGGGATCCTTCTTAAGAGTAAGCCCCAAGTCTTAATTTCCCTTAACATGGGCCTCCTTTTCAGGAGTAAGCCCCAGTCTTCAAGTTCCTTTAATTTTAGGCATCCTCTTTAGGAGTAAGCCCCAAATTCTAAGTTCCTTAACCTGGGCCTCCTTTTTCAAGAGTAATCCCCAGTCTTAAATTCCCCTTAACCTGGGTCTCCACAACAGGAGTAAGACTCATTCTTAATTTACATTTTATTTGGGCATCCTTTTTAGGAGTAAGTCCAAGTCATAATTCCCTAAACTGGGCCTCATTCTCATGAGTAAGCCCCATTCATAATTTCTCTAACCTGGGCCTCCTTTTCACGAGTAAGCCCCAGTCCAAGTTCCATTAAAATGGGAATCCTCCTCAAGAGTAAGACCCAAATTCTCAAATTCCCTAACCTGGGCCTCCTTATCAGGATTAAGCCACAATTATCAAGTCCCATTAACCTGGGCCTCCTTCTCAGGAATAATCCCCAGTCATAATTTCTCTTAATCAGTCTTGATTTTTATTAGATTTTAACTTTCTTCTCTGGAATAAAACCCAATCATAAGTCCTTTCTAATTTGGGAATCCTTCTCATGAGTAAGTCCTATGTTAAGTATCCAAATCTCCATAAAGCACATAGGCCATTATAGAGGTTGTTCCCGGACTACTCCCCTAATGTAATTCACGATCATCATCTACTTGGGCAGTCACACATACATAAGCCCCATATCATTCCTTCTGACCACATCTTTTATGGCACAAATATTCAGGTTTACTAATACCTCTTGTTTCTCACACTGAGCATGACTCACATGAGCTTATAGTGTAAAAGTAACCTCAACACATCTCTTTGGTCCATTAATCATACATAAGCCCCACACTTCTTAATTCCCAATCTACGTGGGTGATGATTGCTTTTCTAACAAGGATACGTATGTAGCCCAGTCGTGGGTACGATCCCAACTCTAAAATAATCAATTTCCTTATGAATGACAATAAACATCAAGTGCCCTGCTGAGTGGCTTTAAAACATGTATGGTTATCATAATGACCAAGATATATTTATATAATGTGTTTAAGGATACCATTGAATAAGAATCTCTAACAAATACAAATGATTATCTATTGATGAAGAACCTAAAATACATATAAAAGATTCTCTAAATATCATACATATTAATCATCGATTGTTAGATCTTAAGGAATGCTCATTTCCATACTTGGTAGTGTAATAAGGATTCACGAAC
Organism: Viscum album; assembly: GCA_963277665.1. Classification (NCBI taxonomy): domain Eukaryota; kingdom Viridiplantae; phylum Streptophyta; class Magnoliopsida; order Santalales; family Viscaceae; genus Viscum; species Viscum album. The sequence continues at coordinate 1,020,414,656 of OY728138.1, read as the reverse complement.
ATAACTTAAATCTATAAAGAGAGTCCCAGAGTAGACAATAATTCCTCCCCCCAAAAGGAGTGATGATTCTGACCTCCCATCCTCTCGACCAACATAAATTATTAAGCCTAATTGGTCAACAAATAATGAGAACCTACCTTTGGAAAGTAGTTCCAAATGGATATAGAATCAAAGGATGTTTTCAGTTCTACGAACAAACCCGTTAGAAACTGATTGGAAGTTTGAGCCTTAAGAAAACAAGGTCATCTCCATTTCAAGAGGAAACAACCTTCCTTATAAATTTTGGACTGTGATTATGGAAAAAAGTATTTTGGAAAATTATATTTTGAGGTTATTTTTGGATTTTCACAAAATGGACTACCTGAAGGTTGGGCGGTAACCCATCACGTCTGGCAAGGCTGTGAGACTTGAACCCACAATCGAAGGGAGACAAGGGTGTATCACCTACCATCGGCCCACGTGATATCCTAGATTGAATAATGTATTGTTTTAAAAGGTCTATTAGATGAATTATAAATTAAAATTTTTTGGAACCCTATACGAATAGGAAAAATGGAATATTTTTTTAAGTTCTATTGTATTTTAGATTAAAAGATGAGTTTGTGGTAGAAATTAGTAAAATGATAGAACTCTATTTGTCAAGTATATATATTTTTCTTCTCTCATTCTATAAAGGAATTAATTCTTAAATGTTTGGTAAGGGATCTTAAAACTAAAAATGTGTTATCCTAATACCTTATGTTTTGTTGAACCGATGATATTTTAAATAATCATAGATTGATGGATTTGAGGCCCTTAATTCTACAATTGTTTGTGACTGATGACCTCAATAATTCCCTATAAATATTTACGTTTTCCTCCAATTTTGTGTCTCAAATTTCCACCCATGTTCTCTTAATCGAGATCATAATATGGTGGTGACTTTATCATTCCCCTTTTCCTCTTATTAAGTCTAAATTTTATTGACCCAATTTCTGATGTGGGTTTTGTCACAAAGGTATTTTCAATATTCAACCTGTTTTTTCAAAGAACATTTTGAAATTGTGAGGACTCAATTTATTGAAGGAGGTAAGAATGTAACACCCCAATATTTCATAGTACGTTATTTATTAAAAGTAATTCAATAACTTGCACTACACGCAAAAATGATTTCATGGGCACTATGACTTACCAAACTAGTCGTTCAAAAGCGGATATGAATAGTATTAAATTAATTTTGAACTTTATATAATCCCTGTAATTTTATTATACATATTATTATTTTCTTATAAATAATGTTAGAACAAATTCATTTTTTCAGATAAAAGAAGTATTTTCACAAAATGTAATATTACCATCTTTTAATGGAGAACCTTTTTTAAATAAATTATTTGAAAATATTATATATTCAATTTGAAAAAATAAATTATTTATTTAGAATCGGGACATAAGATTTTAGTTTCAAAAAAAAATTGGTGTTTTTCAGATAACTTTCATATTTGGGTGAATAATGAAAAATACTATATTTTAACTAAAACCAACTTTTTTAATAAAAATAATTTATACTGTTAAATGATACATTTGAATGGTTTGGAAGTATAAATTGATTATATTTTTACCACATAATCTAATTATTTTCATTTTAATTAATTTCACATTGAAATTCGACATAAACAAGTGTCAATATTTTGATAGTTATTATTTCATAAAAATATGCCTTCTGGTTTTGTCAATGGGAATTATATTTAAATTAATAAATTAAACTTCTATGTTTTCAATTTGGTAAAATAGAATTCATTTTTCAATTATGAATATCAAAATTATCTTAGGGTGAATTTTTGGTATTTTTATGAAAACTTTCAATTTTTGATGATTAGTGAAAAACACTGAGTTATTGTTTAAAACCAACTTTTTATTTAAATAATTATTTATTTTATTTAAATTTATTTTTGGTCAAAATAGATACATAATACCTATATAAGTTCAATATAATTCATTAGAGTCATTTTATAATATTTTTAGATATATAAAAAAATTGACCTTTTTACCGGCTTTTACCCACCTCCTAGAAGTATTTATAAATTTACATGAAACTTAATTTTACCGCTTCTGTGAGTCGAATGTCAAAATTTTGAGAGACACAGTTGATATCAGTAAGTAAAATTTGGTTCAATAAGATTAAAATATTTTTTGGTAAATAGTAACAGTTTACTTTTATTTACCACGGTTAGAAGTAAATAGGGTAATTAAAGGTAAAAATGATATTATTATGACAATAACACATGTCCTAATTCTATTTAATATGTGTAATTCGACCAGAAAAAACCCTATGAATAAAATATGATCCATTAAAACCACATTTATTAGATTAGTTCATTTATTATTATTTAATTTAAAGAATAGTTAAATGTGTTAAATTCATGTTTTCATAAGTAAAACATTTTTAATGTAGGGTTATACATAAGATAAATTCTACTATAAAATCTAATTATAAAGAAAATTATATTTCCTACAAAATGGTATTTTGTTTATAATTTTTAGACATTAAATAATTATATTTATTTATGACACAATAATGATGCAGTAATTAACTAATTAATGAGATATTAAAATAATTTATATTATAAATATCCAAATAAATGTAATTTGTTAGTTTTTATAAATTCAAATAATTATTTAGGATAATATGACATGTTAGGGTTAGTTAGATGAATTTTTTTCAATGTAATAATGCTATTATGAATTTTGAAAAAACAAAATACAAAATAGTATCAAAATTGACATTAAAGAGTTTTCAAAACTAATATTATATTATTATTTGTTATTCTATTTCTAAAATTATAGGATTCGACCAAAAGACTTAAATAATGATAGGTTGTTCATTAATTAACCACTTGGGGTTATTTTCCAAGTTTATAGTATGTTTATTAACCATATAATATAAAAATACCAAGAGGTATGGTAAATGTCAAACTATTTTACTAAGAGATAAATCTAAATTATATGGACAATATAGTGACAGAAACCAATCTAAAACCTATAGTTTGAGTGGTTTTATACCCATACCAACCTTATCCTTTAAATAATTTTTTTGATCCCTTAGAAATCGAAAATTATTTTATTATAAAATAATATTTTAAGTTTTTCCAAAGGTTCCCCTCACACCTCTAATAAAAGGGAACTTTCACTTATCTCAAATTCACACCTCCAAAGCCATTTTCCTCGGAAAACCCATACCCAAATATCCTCTCCACTGTCCACCCTTTATCATATAGGCCTTACATTATTTAGAACGCCACCCTATGGACCCCTTTTGATCAAATCAAAAAGAAGAACCCGAAGAAAAAGGTAAATATTACATCACCTCTTTCAAGTTTCTTTTTTCTTCCACTTCCTCTTTTTTTTCTATTATAAAATAATAACTCCAGTATCTTCTATATAATATTATGTTATTATAAATATTTTACAACCATATTCATTATTCTATCCATCCTTTGAATGACATGTCACCAAATGTGCGTAAGTACAGCTTACCATCTCCACGTCGTGGTGTAATTGTTATTCAACACATTATTGTTTGTATGGGTAAAATAATGATGTGTAATTGATGTAAATAACAAATATAACATGATAATTATTCTGTATATATTATATATCATCCAATTATATATTATTTTTTTATCAAAATAATGATATTGTCGCTCCTTCATATGTACGGATTAACGTCTCCACGAAAGCGATGAGATTCATTACCCATCGTATCCATTCAAGACTAATTTTTATTTGATGATTACAAATAATTTTTATATACTTAATATAATCCTGAATATGAATAAGATATATCCTATTGAAAACAAATATTACTTTCGTAATAAATAATACATTGGAAAACGAATCAGTTAACAACCAAAATGATGATAATACTAAAATATTGTTAAAAAAGAAATATTAGAAGATCATATATGATATAATATTAAATTATATAGTAATTGAATAATTTAATAACAATTATTTCACCATTATACAGGAGTTTAACCTACCCTTAACCAAATAAAAGTACATGTTAAGGGATAATTTCACAATCTCTTTATTATCTGAGGTTGTTTTTACGTATGTATCTACTGGAAACTCTTTATCATCCACATCCATGTTTCCTAAAAATGCATTTCAAAACATTTTTAGTATTTACTAGACAATCAGTTAAAGTCATTTAAACCCTTATTTGAACTTTTATTTTTTGAAAGGAATCTTTCAGAAGTTTTCCAAACAAGGTATTTTATGACATTTTCGACAAAATTAAGGTAAGAATGTATTTTTTTAACTCATATAGAGGGTGCAGTTATTCTCCTCCATTATCAAATTGTCAAATCGTCCCTTATAATATAAGATTATTTTGAAAATAAATGTTTTTTAATAATTATGTAACATTAAATGATTTCAAAAAAATAAAGAGATATTCCTCTCAAATAGTTTTGATTTCATCTATGTCAACATCCTTTGAGGGATTTTATACTTGTTTAATGTCGACTAATTTTGTTACAAATCTTCTATATTGTAGGTATTGTGATATTTTTGACTGTGGATGTGTTATTTTTATACCATTAATGGTTTATGGTTAAAGTATTGATATTTATTATGCTAGTTTTAATGATAATATTTATGTTATATTTCATCCTTTTCATATGATGAATGTATTGGACTTAATAAGAGATGGATGGAGCCCTCTATATATTTTGAATACATTGGTAGGTCTCATGACACAACTAGATGCGGAATTGGCCGAGGCCTTTCCCAATTTGATATATGGTTTTGTTGGAGGCCTTAATCATTTTTAGACGTCTTGGCTGAGGCATTGAAAAATGTTTTAGAATGTCTGGTATTATACATTCCCTCATTATGAAAATAATATTGATGGTTCGGGTGGTCTTTCCACTAGTAGAATACCCATGATTATGTTTTATTATGGCGTTATTTACTCATCTCATATTCCTTCCATAAAATTATTCAGATTTATTATTGGTTAAGGCATGTGGTTTTAATTATTCACCATCCTTAATATTTATGTTATCTTACAATGTATTTAATACTGTTTCTAAGCATTTGAGCTCCACCCTTTCTTATGTTTCATTTTCCCATGATATGATGAAGTTTGTTATGAGTGACTTGCATGCATAATCTAGGAGTCTGGGATGTTTCTGATGGAATAAATTCGTGTTGTATTTTTTTATGTTGTAAAGTTGTTCTTATGTATGAATCTTGTTTCCAATAATAGTAAACTTATTGGTCTTTCAAGACATTATTTTTTTGTGATCATGCCAATTTTTTGTAATAATGCACCAAATATGGGCTTCTGGGATTGGGGCGTTACAGTTGGTATCAAAGGATGTTTAGTAAAACCATGGAAACTAGATTTATATTAACTCTGATTAGATCACATGGCCTAAAGATATATTTTGAGATTATTGTAGAAGAACTTTCTAGAATTTTGGTAATGTAGAGTTTTTGTATACATTCCATGAAATACATCCATATCTGTATACGAGCAGGTAGAGTTAGCTCTGGCATAGATGTACCTAGGGGTAAAACCCAAGAACATCGCTTTGAGAAAGACTCAAACAGGAATTGGTGCATGAAAATGGGCCTTGCATCACTCTTGGTTAAGACACTCCTATGAGATATTATTAGGATAATTTTCATTTTCTTTACAAATAATTATAAATTATTTACGAGTATGTACCTCCTCAAAGAAAATATTTATATGATTATGGATTATGTCCATAAACTCTTCAATTTACGTTAGGTGTTTTACATGTTTGGAATTATTCATTGTAATTAATAAACTAACACGGTGTATTCCATTGTATAGAAATGGCACCCAATAGAAGGAATGTGAACTCCATCAATACGTATAATCTAAAGAGTAATAAGGATCACATCATTCATAGTATTAAGCCAGCATTTATAAGGGAAATAGACTCACATGTATTCTCAACATATGAAGAAATAGTATCATTTGTTAATATGATAATTAAAAAATTCTTTGAGTCCTATGGATTTGATGAGAGGCAAGGGAAAAAAAGTTTCAAATGTTAAATGCTTCATCTGCAAGGAGTTGGGACACTACACGAATCGATGTCAAAATCATCAAATTATACCCCAAATGTTGTTATTGGATAATAATAATGTTATGATACTACCGAAGATGAAGAGGAATGATTAGGTTTCTTATGTTGTTATTAACATATTGTGGCATTTGAGTATTTTATTAATGATGTACATGTAATAAGAATTATATATTATATAAGGATTGTACTAAATTAGTATTTCATTAAGGACTTGAGATTGTGTGGAACCAAGAAAAGTGACTCAATAGTATGTAAATTTTTTGGAAAATATATGGTTTAGAAAAAGATAAACCATAATATGGTTATGATACTATGGTAGTGATTTCAGAATAATAGATGATTGATTTGGATAAATTATATTGGATATTCTTGAATACTGTGAAACTGATTAATGATTTGTATACTCCATAATTTATGGAGTTTACCTCATTTTTGCATAGAAGGAGTATATCCAGTATTCTATAAGGAATAAAAAACCATGAATGTAATCAATATGGTTTTATGGTAATTCAGGATGTGGTAGTGTTTTAAAACTATTCATGATGAAGGTTTTAACATTTTTTTAAGTGGAAAAAAGGATCTTAATTGTGTTTACCTTCCTTATAAATTTTCTATTGTGAGTTTGTAAAAATTTATTTTGGATAATTATAGTCTGAGATTATTTTTGGATTTCCAAAAAAATGGACAACCCGGAGGTCGGGTGGCAACCCGTCATGTCCGGCAAGGCCGCGAGACTTGAACTCAAAATCAAAGGGTGACAAGGGTGTATCACCTACCACTGGCCCGTGTGATGTCCTGGATTGAATAATGTAGTTTTTTTTAAATTTTCTTTTATAATAATTTTGAATTCCTTTTATTGGAACCGTATACAAATATGATAAATGGAATATATATTTTAAGTTCTATTATCTTTTAGAGTGAAAGATGAGTTTGTGGTAGAAATTTGTAAATTGATGGAACTCTACTTGTTAGGTATATTTTTTTTCTTCCCTTATTCTATGAATGAATTGATTCTTAAACATTAGGTAAGGGATCTTATAACTAAAAATATGTTATCCAAATACCTTATGTTTTGTTGAACAGATGATATTTTAAATTTTCATATATTGATGGATTTGAGGCCCTAAATTCTACAATTGTTTGTGACTGATGACCTCAATCACTCCCTATAAATATTTACATTTTCCTTCAATTATGTGTCTCTAATTTGCACCAATTTTCCCCTAATAAAGATCATAATATGGTGGTGACTTTTTCATTTCTTTTTTCCTCTTATTAAGACTAAATTTTATAGTCCCAATTTCCGATGTTGGTTTTCCCATAAAAGTATTTTCTATTTTGAACCTTTTATTTTTGAAGAACAATTTCAAATTGTGAGGACACAATTTATTTAAGGGGGGAAGAATTTAACAGCCAAGATTTCATAGTATGTTATTTCTCCAAAGTAATTCAATAACATAGACTACACCCAACACAGATTTCAAGCACAACATGACTTACAAAACTATCCGTTCAAAAGCGGTTATGAATAGTATTAACTGAATTTTTAACTTTATATAATCCTTATAATTTTATAATCCATATTATGTGTTTCTTAGACATAATGTAAGAACTAATTCATTTTTTTCAGATAAACGAAGTATATTAAAAAATGTAATTTTACCACCTTTTAATGGAGAACCCTTTTAAAATCCATTATTAGAAACTTCTATATATTAAATTTGAAAAAATAAAATTCTTCTTTAGAATTGGGATATAATAATTTAGTTTCAATAAATTTTTGGTGTTTGTCTGATAACTTTCATATTTGGGTGAATAGTGAAAAATACTATATTTTAACTGAAAACAACTTTCTTAATCAAAATAATTTATACTATTAAATTATACATTTTAATAGTTTGTATGTATAAATAGATTATATTTTTACCATTTAATCCAATGTTTATCATTGTAAGAAATTTCACTTTGAAATTCAACATAAACAAGTGTCAATATTTTGATAGTTATTATTTCTTAAAAAAACACCTTTTGGTTCTGATAATGGGAATTAATCTTAAAGTAATAAATGAAACTTCTATGTTTTGAATTTGGTGAAATAGACTTCATGTTTTAATTTTTAATATTAAAATTATATTATGGTGAATTTTTTGTATTTTTCTTAAAGCTTGTAATTTTTTATTAATAGTGAAAAACACTAAGTTATTGTTTAAAACCGACATTTTATTAAAATAATTATTTATTTTATTTAAATTAATTTTAGGTCATAATAGATACATAATACCAATATAAGTTCATTTCAATTCATTGGAGTCATTTTATAATATGTTTAGATATATAATACTTTTATTGACATTTTTACCGTCTTTCACCCACCACCGAAGAGAATTTACAAATTTGCATAAAACATAATTTTACCACTTATATGAGTTGAATTTAAAAAATCTAAAGGACACAGTTGATATCAGTAAGTAAAATTTGATTCAATAAGATGAAAATAATTTTTTGTGAATAATAACTATTTACTTTTATTTACCACGGTTAAAAGTAATTAAGTTAATTAAGGCTAAAAATGATATGATTATTATCATAACACATGTCATAATTATATTGGATAATTTTAATTGGACAAAAAAACCTTTGGAATAAAATATGATCCTTTATATCCACTTGGATTAGATTAGGACATTAATTATTATCTAATTTAAAGAAGAGTTGAAATTGTTAAATTCAAGTATTCATAACTAATTTTCTTTTAATATAGGGTTATACATAAGATAAATTAGACTATAAATATTAATAATAAAGATAAAAATATTTCCTAAATAATTTTATTTTATTTATAATTTTTAGACTTTAAAAAATTAAATTTATTTATGACACAATGATGATGTTGTAATTACCTAATTAATGAAATATTAAAATAATTGATATTATAAATATCCAAATAAATGTAATTTGAGAGTTTGTATCAATTAAACTAATTTTCTAGGTTAATATGACATGTTAGGGTTGGTGAGATGAAATTTTGTTCCATTTAATAATGCTGTTATGAATTTATCACTAACGAAATACCAAATAGTGTCAAAATTGACATAAAATAGTTTTTAAAACAAATATTATATAATTAATTTATATTACAGTCATAAAGTTATATGGTTTGTCCAAAAGACTTATATAATGATATGTGTATTATTAATTAACCACTTGGGGTTCTCTTGAAAGTTTATAATAATTTTATTAACCATATAATATAAAAATACAAAGAGACATGGTAAATGTCAAACAATTTAACTAAGAGTTAAATCTAAAAAGATAAGGTCAATATAGTGACCAAACCAGTCTAAAACCTATTGGTTGAGTGGATTTCGATCCATCCCCACATTATCCTTTAAATAATTTATTTTATATCCATTAGAATCTGAAAATCATTTTATTATAAAATATTATTTTATGTTTTTCATATGGTGCCCCTCACCCCTCTTATAAAAGGTCTCATCCACTTATCTCAAATTAACACCTCCAAATCCATTTATCTTGGCCAAGCCCTGCCCTCATATCTTATATTCTATACTCCCTTCATCTTAGAGGACATAATTTAGTTATAAGGGCAGCTTAAGGATCCCTTTTGATCAACTCAAAAGGAAGAACCCGAAGAAGAGGTAAATATGTCATCAACTCTTTCAAGTTCCTTTCTTCTTCCACATCCCCTTTCTTTGTTGTTTCCAATCTAAAATAATAACTCCAATATCTTCTATATACTATGATGTTATTATAAATATGTTACAACCATATTCATTATTCTATCCATCCTTTTAATGACATGTCACCATATGTGCGTACGTACGGTCAACCGTCTCCACGTCGTGGTGTAATTGTTATTCAATAAATTATTATTTGAATTGGTATAATAATGATGTTTAATTGACTTAAATAATAAATATAACATGATAATGATTCTGTATATATGATATACCATTAAATTATATATTATTTTAATAAAAAAATGATATTGTCGCTCGTGTGTACGTACGGATTTTCGTCTGCACGAACGCGATGATATTTATTCCCCATCATATCCATTCAAGACTAATTTTCATTTGATGATCAAAAATAATTTTTAAAGACTTAATATAATCCTGAATATGAATCAGATATATCCTATCCATAACAACATTACTTACGTAACAAATCATATAATGGAAAACAAATCAGTTAACACCTGAAACAACGATAATACTAAAATATTATTAACAAAGAAATATTAAAAGATCATATATGATATAATATTAATTAATATAGTTCATGAATAATTAAATAACACTTATTTTACCATTATACAGTATTTTAACCTTCCCTCGACCAAGGAAAAGTACAAGGTAAGGGTTTATTTTACAATCTCTTTATTATCCGAAGTTGTTTTTACGTAAGTATCTACTGAGACCTCTTTATAATCCACATCCATATTTCTTAAAAATATATTTCTGAACATTTTTACTATTTACTATACAATGTTTTAAAGTCATTTATACCCTTATTTGAACTTTTATGTTTTGAAAGGAATCTTTCAGTCGTTTTCCAAACAATGTACTTTATGACCATTTTGACAAAATTAAGGTAAGAATGCCTTTTTTAGCTTATATAGAGACTGCGGTTATTCTCCGCCATTATAACATTGTCAAAGCTTCCCGTAAAATCTTATAATAATATTTTAAAAATAAAAGTTTTCTTTATAATTATGTAACTTTAAATGATTTCAAAAAAATAAAGAGATATTCCTCTCAAATAGTTTTAATTTCATCTATGTCAACATCATTTGATGGATTTTATACTTGTTTGAAGTCGATTAATTATGATTAAAATCATCCATATCGTAGGTTTTATGTTATGTTTGATTATAGATGTATTATTTTTATATCATTCATGGTTTATGGTTAAAGGGTTGACATTTTATATGCTAGTTTTAATACGAATGTTTATGTTATATTTCATACTTTTCACATGGTGAATGTATTAGGCTTAGTAAGAGACGGTTGGAGCCTATTATAGCTCCTCGATGCATCGTTAGGTCTCATGAGACAACTAGATCTGGAATTGGTCAAGGCCTTTCCCAATTTGATATATGGTTTTGGCTGAGAACATAATCATTGTTAGACATCTTAGCAGAGGCCTTGACAAAATGTTTAAGAATGTTCGGAATTATACATTCCCTCATTATGAAAATAATATTGATGGTTCATGTGGTCATAAGACTATTATATTACCCATGATTATGTTTTATTATTTCATTATTTAAATATCTCATATTCCTTCCATAAAATTATTCATGTTTATTACTGGTAAAGGCATGTGGTTTCAATTATTCCCCATACTTAATATTTATGTTATATTCCACTGTATTGCTTACCCTTACTGAGGGTTTCATCTCACCCATTTGTTATGCTTAATTTTCCAAGGATATGAAGAAAATAGTTCTGAGTGACTTGCATGCATAATCTAGGAGGATTGGATGTTTCTAATGGAATAAATTTGTGTTGTATTTATTTTCAAGTTGTAAAGTTGAACTTATGTTTGAATCTTGTTTTCGATAATAATAAACTGATCAGTCTTTTGAGACATTATTTCCATGTGATCATGCCAATGTTATGTAACAATGCACTGACTCTAGGCTTCTGGGGTCGAGGCGTTACAGTTGATATCAGAGAATTTTAGTACAAACCTTGACAACTACATTTAGATAAACTCTGATTATAGCACAAAGCCATAAGAAAAACTTTGAGATTAGTATAGAAGAACTTCCTAGAATTTTAGTAATTTAGATATTTTGTGTATTTTCCAAGAAATACATCCATGTCTGGATATGATTAGGTAGAGGTGGCTCTAGCACAGATATACCAGGGGGTAAAACGAGAAAACACCACTTTGAGATAGACTCGAACAAGAACTGGTGCAAGACAATGGGCCTTGCTACACTCTTGGTTATGAAAATCCTAAGGGATATTCTTAGGATAATTTTTATTTTCTTTACAAATCATTATTAAGGATTTACAAGTATATACCTCCTCAAAAAAAATTATATGATTATGGATTATATCCATAAACGATTCAATTTACGTTAGGTATTTTAAATGTTTTGGGTTATTCATTGCAATTAATAAACTGACCTAGTGTATTCCATTGTATATAAATGGTCCCCAGTAGAAGGAATGTGAACTCCAGTAATACGTATGATCCAAAGAGTAAGAGGGATCACATAATTGACAGTATTAAGACAACATTTACAAGAGAAATAGTCTCCCATGTATTATAAACATTTGAAGAAATAGTATCATGTATTAATAAGATAAGTAAAGAATTCTATGAGTCCTGTAGCTTTGAAGGGAAGAAATAGAAGAAAAGGATGGAAGAGAGAAATATTGATAAAGGGAAGAGGGAAAAGAAGGATTTTCCATTATGTGATAATTGTGGAAATAATCACATTGGAAAATACTATAAGGGAATGAAATTTTGTTATAAGTGTTGAGAAAAAGGACACCAAGTACGTGATTTCAAGGTTAAGAAAAAAGTTTCAAATGTACAATCCTTCATCTTCAAGGATTTGGGACACTGCATAAATCAAGGTTGAAATCATCAAAGTTTACCCCAAATGATACTATTGGATAATAATAAAGTTATGATAGTACCGAAGATGAAGATTAATTATTATATTTCATACGTTGTTATTAATGCATTGTGTCATTTGAGAATTGTATTAATGATGTAAATTTTATATTAATTATATAGTATATAAGGATTTTACTACAATACTATTTCATTAGGGACTTGAGATTGTGTGGAACCAAGAAAAGTGACTCAATAACAGGTTAAATTTTTGGAAAATATATGGTTGAGAGAAAGATAAACCATAATATGGTTCTGATACTGAGGTAGTGTTTTTGGAATAACACATGATTAACTTGGATATATTATATTTTATATTCTTGACTACCTTGAAACAGATTAATGATTCTTATAAGGCCCCTGCCTTAAACCTTACATAATCTTGAGGTATCACAAGATTACACGTTGAGGATCTTTTCAGGTTTAGAGTATTAGAGAATTAGATCTTGAAACTTTCATTACATTGCACCTTTAAACAAAGTGGTTACATAAAAGACAGGATTCATTCTTCCCAACAACGTAAACATATTTAAAATAAAACTTGGATTCTTTCTTGACACATCCTTGACTCTATCATCTTGTCATGTACCTTTCCCGTGACCTGTAAAAAACATTTCAAAAACTTGGGATGAGCATAAAAAGCTTAGTAAGGGATACACAAAGAATGAAAACTGTTAGTTTTTCAAACATCAAGTAAACCATGTATACTCTATCAAATTAATACCTTCACCTTCATGAAGTAGTAAAAACTCTTCACTGAAAAAAAGTATCATTACTTACCTTTTGTAAACAAAGGATTACCTTAAAACCCATATAAAGAACACATAACATATATAAAGGTAACATGGGACATAAACATACTTAAGTGGAATAACCCTACGGTCGACTTCCACACATATCACTTAATGGAATAGCCATACGGCCAATTTCCATACATACTTACTGGAATAGCCATACGGTCGACTTCCATACCCAATGCATTGGAGGTTATAATGTAACCACCTGTCCTGGTATTCACGGAACCACCCGTCATAATGTCCAAGTACCATTATTACACATAAAATATTGAAAATATAAACATTTCAATAACAACATTTCATTTTCAATCACAATAAGTAATTCCCAGATATTGAATTAATCAATCCATTTTCAAAAACCATTTAAAATACATTTTTGAATCAAAGTGTCCCATACCACTTTGAAGCTTTTAATGGAATTATAATTTTAAAACATTAATGTCCATATAAATAAATACTGAAAACCATTTTGAAAACATGGACATTAAAGATAAATATTTAGAATAATAAATATTTAAAACATTTAAAACGATATTTTTTTTAAAGAGTTTTTAACAAAATGAGAGACTATTGAATACAAATAATTGCCGAATAACATTTAATCCGAACATTATAATATCATGAGAATAAAGGTATTCATGATATACTATGTCAACGGACAGTATACACACCATATAAGAGTGAATTTGGTGTATAACAACAATGAAGTCTCAAAAGAAATGTAAATTGAGATGAAATCCATTATAAAGAAGGTATCCTTAAATTAAGGATAATTCAATCTCATAATTATGTGTGACAAATATAAATACACCCAATATAAGTGGATATTAAGTGTAAAACAATCAAATTTCATTCACACATATTCAAAGGATGACATATTCAATAACTACATGTTAAACCCAAAGAAATTGAAATTGGGTTAAGAAGTTCCCTTGACAGCCTAACGGCGTCACATCAAAATGAGTTGATGAGAGATTAAAAAAAGTATATCATCACTTGGACATAAAATTTACATCAATAAGGATATATGAGAACAGATCCCAACATAACAATATGTAAATTAAAAGACCCAACAAAAGAGGTCTTTTAAAAATAGGAGGGTGAAAGGTTCCCTTACCGACATGGGTATCTTTCGAAACATACGCCCCGTGAAAGAAGAAGAATACATCATTGATGTAAATAATCATAAATGAAATAATATTACACAATGAGTAAAATAATGGTCAGTACATACACCACTCAAAGGAAATTGTGTCAAATGTATCATAAATATCACGGGAATAAAAGTGAGATGAAAAATCCCTTATGAAAACTCGGCAGCCTAACAGCGCCACTTAAAACTTCCAAAATGGATTGATGAGATAAAATAGAGTATCCCATAATATTACAATAGAATTTACAGAAATAGGAATATAAAAGAACATCTCCCATCATAACAAATAGGAGCTTAAAAGAAGTGACAAAAATTAGAGCACTTAAAAAGAAAGAGAGAGGTTAGATCTCTTACGAAAATTCGGCAGCCTAACGGCGCCACCCAAAACTTCCAAAAATGGATTGATGAGAGAGAATAGGTTCTCTCATCATATGAACAATAAAAATTACTGTAAGAGTAATATAAAATAACATCCCAATAACAAGAAAGATTTGCTTTAAAATTAATGACATAAAATAGTGTACTTAAAAAGAAAGAGAGGAGTAAGATCCCTTACCTCGTATCCGACTTCACCCGACCGTTCTTTAATCTCCTTTAAAAGTGTAACTCCTTTTGATTTGAGCCTAAATGCTTACTTTGAAAGGATTCTTCCCAAAGGGAATCCTCTAGGATGAGGAGAGGGATGTGGAGAGAGTAAATGGGCAGGGTATGGCCGAGCCAAAGGCTTGAGGAGTGTGTGAAATGAGGTAGAGGTGGGGGCCTTTTATAAGAGGAGAGGAGGGGCACTTTTGGAAATCATGAAACTATTATTTTATTTTCAAAAGTGTTTCGAATTTCTAAGGTCCCACATTGATATATTTCGAATATAAGATGATAAGGCTTCGAAATATTCCCATCCAATAGTTTTTGGACAAGTTTAGGTATTAGATATTACATTATCTTTCCATTTTATTTAAATCGTTAAATAATGATGTCATCATTGCATCATCATGATGTCATAATTAAATTAATTTATTTAAAATCTAAAAATTGTAAAAAAAATACTATTATGTAGAAAATATTTTTATATTTCTAATGAATACTTATAGTAAAAATTTGGACTTGTGTAACCCCAATTAAAAACTGTTTTAGTAAAACAACTCATGTTTGTGTCAATTTAATTTTAACATTAAATAAATATATATTAATGTCATTTTCCAACCAAAGTGGCTCCATGGGGTCCCCAAGTTGACCCATGGGTTTTCTTGGTCGTACATGACTCATCCAATAGGAGTGGGACAAGTTTCATGGTGTTTTCATATTTTTATAATATCATTTTTACCTTAAATTACAATAATTACCTCTAATCGCGATTAATGAAAAAAAGTTACTATTCACCAAACAATTATTTTCATCTCATTGAACCAAATTTTACATAATAATGACAACCATGTATGTCGGATTTTCAAAATTCAATACACATTAGTGGTAAACTTTCATTTAACTGAAAAATCAGTTTGCTTGATTACCACTTAGTGGTTTCACTATTCATCAAAAATTGTCGTTTTTCAGAAAATTACCAAAAATTCACCCTAAGCTATATTTGATATTCCGAATTCAAAAATGATGTTTATATTACCTAATTCAAAGAATATAAGTAGAATTAATTAATTTAATAATTAACTCCCGCTGTCAAAACAAATAGCGTGTTTTTAAGAAACAATAAGTATCAAAAGATTGATACTAGTTTAAGTCCGATTTAAAAGTGAAATTAATTCCAACAACCACTATTGGATTTAATGGTAAAAATATTTTCTAATTTCACATTAAAAACAATTCTAAAGATTATCTAATCATATAAATAAATTAGATTAAAAAGAGGTTTTGAATTAAAACACAACATTTTACACTATTCATTAAAAAATGAACTTTGTCGGAAAAATACCAAAAAATTAAACAAAGTAAAATTTGATGTCCCGATTCTAAAGATGAGTTTTATTTGGTCCAAAATAATGTATAAGAGTGATAAAAACTATATTTAATGACAGTTCTCCATCAAAAGGTGATAAGTGAACCTTTAGTGAAAATTAGGGTATAAAAGCCTAAAATTGAATTCTTTCCGTATTTTAAGCCTTTATCTTTTATTGGATAAATCTAAAAACATTTAAAAAACATATATAATCATATTTTAGTTATTTATATCCATTCCCGCCAATACAATGGCTACATGTTAACTACCATTTAAAATAATATTATTTTATTGTTAGAGTGCAACGTAAGATTCCCAAGAAACTCGTTGTTGCGTGTTGGGTACGCCATCGAGCATAGCGTCCCCTTTAAAGTAATATTAATATTTTATTGAAAAATATGGATAAATATGAAAATTTCATATTATTTATTTACCTGGGGTGTTACATCCTCCCCCCCTTTTGGAAATTGCATCCTCGCAATTTTAAAATTGGGCTTGGAAACATCCTTGAAAGTCCCACATCGGAACAAGAGTCGGTAATACAATCACTTTAAAATAATTGGAGAGAAGTACAAATGTCACCCGAGTTAACCCATACTAGGATTACAAGTCTGAAAATATGTACATGGAGGAAGAACAAAGGGTCGTGTTCTGATGGAGAGTGATAGAAAACATGTTTAGGAGAAAGTTAACCATGACAAAATCACAAACATGTGATGGGTTAAACGGTATTCGATTCCCCAGTAGGAAAAGTTAATAGACAACATTTTTGTTTTAAGTTACTTTTTATTGAGGAATTTATTCATAAGGAAACATAATCACTCATCATGTTGACTTTCAACTTTTATTAGATTCCTTACACAAACTCATATTTTCCCCTAACGACGAGTATTTAGGAAGACTTGTTCGCATTAAGAGTACTATAATCAACTTCTAGAGAATCACCTAATCCACAAAAGAGAACTATATACTTCCCATATCTTTAGACCTTAACCATAACCAAAACCAGAAAGGTTAATACAAGGTCAGATAATCCAGAAAAGGATAACCCTTTATAAAAAGAAAATCTATTCTTAATCTCCAAAATTTGTCAAACAAAACCCAAAGTTCAACAAGGATCATTCGATAAACAATTTGTCCATAAAATTCTTCAAAGTAAACCAATCTAAGATTGAAACCCAAATGTTTTAAGGATTTAGTCACATAGTCTTCCCAGTTAAATCGTAACATTTATCTCCAAACAACATCTGTTGCTCCTAAAGTCTCGTATTGAAAAGTAATTAACCTAATCACATATCCTCCATGATAGGTTAATCATTTTCATAAATAACCCAAAATAAACTTACTCTTAATTCATAAAATCATATAACTAGAAAGAATAAGTAAAACTAACCAGGTACTTCACGTAGTCCAGTGGTAGGTGATAAATACGAGTCACACTTTGGTTGTGGGTTCGATTCCCGAAGCTTTTTCCGACGTGACGGGTAGTCACACGGTCTGTGTGTTGTCCTTTTTCCAAAACTATATAATTCTCAAATCATTCCCCAAAAAGGGATAAAATCATCAAAAATTATCATTAAATATTTTAACCTCAAGTTTATCTCATGCCTTTCATTTTACAGCATATCATATAATAACCCATAATTACCTCAAAAGTAAGGATCATATAAACTCTAATGGTTACCTTTATAATTATTACCTGAACTTCCACATCGATTGGTCATCTTGTACATGATGCATTACAGAACATACCAAGGTTCAAGTGGTTGATCATGAATCCTTGATATTTGGATTAGGACAACCACGAGTTTCCTCATTGAATCCTCCATTTTATCTAGCATCTTAATCAGAGAACCACCACAGTTTCCTTCAAACCTGTTGTCTCTTTGGTGCTTGCTCGATCCATCCATTCACTTAAAACAGAAATGTCAGTGTGAGTATATCAATAAAACCATCATGTACTAATGAGGAAGGTAAACACTAAGATACACTTACTCATCCACTTTATATAAAACTAGGACTCTTTCTGAAATCCTAACCATTATGGTAATGTCACTTGTGCTTAGAGAATACCCTAACCTCTAAAGTTATCTAAACCGACCTTTGATACCAACTATAAGGACCCAGCCTTAAACCTTACATAATCTTGAGTTATCACAAGATTACACGTTGAGGATATTTTCAGGTTTAGAGTTTTAGAGAATTAGATCTTGAAACTTTCATTACATTCCACCTTTAAACAAAGTGGTTACATAAAAGACAGGATTCATTCTTCCCAACAACGGAAACATATTTAAAATAAAACTTGGATTCTTTCTTGACACATCCTTGACTCTATCATCTTATCATGTACCTTTCCCGTGACCTGTAAAAAACATTTCAAAAACTTGGGATGAGCATAAAAAGCTCAGTAAGGGATACACAAAGAATGAAAACTGTTAGTTTTTCAAACATCAAGTAAACCATGTATACTCTATTAAAGTAATACCTTCACCTTCCTGAAGTAGTAAAAACTCTTCACTGAAAAAAAGTATCATTACTTACCTTTTTGTAACCAAAGGATTACCTTAAAACTCATATAAAGAACACATAACATATATAAAGGTAACATGGGACATAAACATACTTAAGTGGAATAACCCTACGGTCGACTTCCACACATATCACTTAATGGAATAGCCATACGGCCAATTTCCATACATACTTACTGGAATAGCCATACGGCCGACTTCCATACCCAATGCATTGGAGGTTATAACGTAACCACCCGTCCTGGTATTCACGGAACCACCCATCATAATGTCCAAGTACCATTATTACACATAAAATATTGAAAATATAAACATTTCAATAACAACATTTCATTTGCAATCACAATAAGTAATTCCCAGATATTGAATTAATCAATCCATTTTCAAAAACCATTTAAAATAGATTTTTGAATCAAAGTGTCCCATACCACTTTGAAGCTTTTAATGGAATTATAATTTTAAAACATTAATGTCCATATAAATAAATACTGAAAACCATTTTGAAAACATGGAAATTAAAGATAAATATTTAGAATAATAAATCTTTATAACATTTAAAACGATATTTTTGTTAAAGAGTTTTTAACAAAATGAGAGACTATTCAATACAAATAATTGCCGAATAACATTTAATCCGAACATTATAATATCATGAGAATAAAGGTATTCATGATATAATATGTCAACGGACAGTATACACACCATATAAGAGTGAATTTGGTGCATAACAACAATGAAGTCTCAAAAGAAATGTAAATTGAGATGAAATCCATTATAAAGAAGGTATCCTTAAATTAAGGATAATTAAATCTCATAATTATGTGTGAAAAATATAAATACACCCAATATAAGTGGATATTAAGTGTAAAACAATCAAATTTCATTCACACATATTCAAAGGATGACATATTCAATAACTACATGTTAAACCCAAAGAAATTGAAATTGGGTTAAGAAGTTCCCTTGACAGCCTAACGGCGTCACATCAAAATGAGTTGATGAGAGATTAAAAAAAGTGTTTCATCACTTGGACATAAAATTTACATCAATAAAAATATATGATAACATATCCCAACATAAAAATATGTAAATTAAAAGACCCAACAAAAGAAGTCTTTTAAAAATAGGAGGGTGAAAGGTTCCCTTACCGACATGGGTATCTTTTGAAACATACGCCCCGTGAAAGAAGAAGAATACATCATTGATGTAAATAATAATAAATGAAATAATATTACACAATGAGTAAAATAATGGTCAGTACATACACCACTCAAATGAAATTGTGTCAAATGTATCATAAATATCACGGGAATAAAAGTGAGATGAAAAAACCCTTACGAAAACTCGGCAGCCTAACGACGCCACTTAAAACTTCCAAAATGGATTGATGAGATAAAATAAAGTATCCCATAATATTACAATAGAATTTACAGAAAGTGGAATATAAAAGAACATCCCCCATCATAACAAATAGTAGCTTAAAAGAAGTGACAAAAATTAGAGCACTTAAAAAGAAAGAGAGAGGTTAGATCTCTTACGAAAATTCGGCAGCCTAACGGCGCCACCCAAAACATCCAAAAATGGATTGATGAGAGAGAATATGTTCTCTCATCATATGAACAATAAAAATTACTGTAAGAGTAATATAAAATAACATCCCAATAACAAGAAAGATGTGCTTTTAAAGGAATGACATAAAATAGTGTACTTAAAAAGAAAGAGAGGAGTAAGATCCCTTACCTCGTATCCGACTTCACCCGACCGTTCTTTAATCTCCTTTAAAAGTGTAACTCCTTTTGATTTGAGCCTAAAGGCTTACTTTGAAAGGATTCTTCCCAAAGGGAATCCTCTAGGATGAGGAGAGGGATGTGGAGAGAGTAAATGGGCAGGGTATGGCTGATCCAAAAGCTTGAGGAGTGTGTGAAATGAGGTAGAGGTGGGGGCCTTTTATAAGAGGAGAGGAGGGGCACTTTTGGAAATCATGAAACTATTATTTTATTTTCAAAAGTGTTTCGAATTTCTAAGGTCCCACATTGATATATTTAGAATATAAGATGATAAGGCTTCGAAATATTCCCATCCAATAGTTTTTGGACATGTGTAGGCTTTAGATATTACATTATCTTTCCATTTTATTTAAATCGTTAAATAATGATGTCATCGTTGCATCATCATGATGTCATATTTAAATTAATTTATTTAATATCTAAAAATTGTAAAAAAATACTATTATGTAGAAAATCTTTTTATATTTCTAATGAATATTTATAGTCAAAATTTGGACTTGTTTAACCCCACTTAAAAACTATTTTAGTAAAACAACTCATGTTTGTGTCAATTTAATTTTAACATTAAATAAATATATATTAATGTCATTTTCCAACCAAAGTGGATCCATGGGGTCCCCAAGTTGACCCATGGGTTGTCTTGGTCGTTCATGACTCATCCAATAGTAGTAGGACAAGTTTCATGGTGTTTTCATATTTTTAAAATATAATTTTTACCTTAAATTACACTAATTACCTCTAATCGCGATTAATGAAAAAAAGTTACTATTCACCAAAAAAATTATTTTCATCCCATTGAACCAAATTTTACAAAATAATGACAACCATGTATGTCAGATTTTCAAAATTCAATACACATTAGTGGTAAACTTTCATTTAACTGAAAATTCAGTTTTCTTCATTACCACTTAGTAGTTTCACTATTCATCAAAAATTGGAGTTTTTCAGAAAATTACCAAAAATTCACCCTAAGTTATATTTGATATTCCGAATTCAAAAATTATGTTTATATTACCTAATTCAAAGAATATAAGTAGAATTAATTAATTTAATAATTAACTCCCGCTGTCAAAATAAATAGCGTGTTTTTAAGAAACAATAAGTATCAAAAGATTGATACTAGTTTAAGTCCGATTTAAAAGTGAAATTAATTCCAACGACCACAATTGGATTTAATGGTAAAAATATTTTCTAATTTCACTTTAAAACCAATTCAAAAGATTATATAATCATATAAATAAATTATATTTAAAAGAGGTTTTGAATTAAAACACAACATTTTACACTATTCATTAAAAAATGAACTTTATCTGAAAAATACCAAAAAATTACACAAAGTAAAATTTGATGTCCCGATTATAAAGAATAGTTTTATTTGGTCCAAAAGAATTTATAAGAGTGATCAAAACTATATTTAATGACAGTTCTACATCAAAAGGCGATAAGTGAACCTTTAGTGAAAATTAGGGTATAAAAGCCAAAAATTGAATTCTTTCCGTATTTTAAGCATTTATCTTTTATTGGATAAATGTAAAAACATTTAAAAAACATATATAATCATATATTAGTTATTTCTATCCATTCCATCCAATACAACGACTACATGTTAACTACCATTTAAAATAATATTATTTTATTATTAGAGTGCAACGTAAGATTCCCAAGAAACTCGTTGTTGCGTGATAGGTACGCCATCGAGCATAGCGCCCCCTTTAAAGTAATATTAATATTTTATTCACAAATATGGATAAATATGAAAATTTCATATTCTTTATTTACCTGGGGTGTTACAATTCTTATATTCCATCATTGATGGATTTTACATCATTTTTGGATTGAAGGAGTATATCCAGTATTCGATATGGAAAAAGGGAGCATGAATGTAATCAATAAGGTTTTATGGTAATTTAGGATTTGGTAGTGTTTTAAAAGAATACATAATGATTGTGTTCACATGTTATTTCGTGGAAAAAATAATCTTCATTGTGTCTACCTTCCTTATAAATTATGGAATGTGAGTTTGGAAAAATGTATTTTAGATTATTATAGTTTGAGATTATTTTTGGATTTCCACAAAAAAGGACATCTCGGAGGTCGGGCGGCAACCTGTCGCATCTGGGAAGGCCGTGAGACTTGAACCAGCAATCGAAGGGTTACAAGGGTGTATCACCTACCACTGGACCATGTGATGTCCTGGATTGAATAATGTAGTTTTTTTAAAGGTTTTGTAGATGAATTGTAAATTCTTTTTTTTTTAACCCTACACGAATAGGATAAATGAAATATTTTTTTAACTTGTATTATCTTTTAGAGTGAAAGATGAGTTTGTGGTAGAAATTAGTAAAATGATGGAACTCTACTTGTCAAGTATATATTTTTATCCATATCTTATTCTATGAATGAATTAATTATTAAACATTAGGTAAGGGATCTAAAATCTAAAAATGTGTTATCCTAACACCTTATGTTTTGTTGAACCGATGATATTTTAAATCATCATAGATTGATAGCTTTTAGGCCCTCAATTCTACAATTGTTTATGACTGATGACCTCAATCAGTTCCTGTAAATATTTATGTTTTCCTCCAATTATGTGTCTCTAATTTCCATCAATGTTCTCCTAATTGAGATCAAAATATGGTGGTGACTTTTTCATTCCCATTTTCCTCTTATTAAGACAAATTTTTTTAACCCAATTTCCAATGTGGGTTTTCCCACAAAGGTATTTTATATTTTCAACCTTTTATTTTCGAAGAACAATTTAAATTTTCGAGGACACAATTTATTAAAGGAGAAAAGAATGTAACACCCCAATATTTCATAGTATGTTATTTCTTCAGTGTAACTTAATAACTTTCACTACACGCAACACTAATTTCAAGCACACTATGACTTACCAAACTAGTCGTTCAAAAGAAAATATGAATAGTATTAATTGAATTTTGATCTTTATATAATCCTTATAATTTTAGAATTCATATTATGAGTTTCTTAGACATAATTTAAGAACCAATTCATTTTTTCAGACAAAATTAGTATTTTCAAAAAATGTAATTTTACCTCCTTTTAATGGAAAACAATTTTTAGATCCATTATTTCAAACTTTTATATATTCGATTTGACAAAATAAACTTTTACGTTAGAATCGGGACATAAGAATTTTGTTTCAACAAGAATTTGGTGTTTTTCTGATACATTTCATATTTAGGTGAGTAGTGAAAAATTTCTATATTTTAACTGAAAAGAAATTTTTAAATAAATATAATTTATACTGTTAAATTTTATTTTTTAATGGTTTTGAAGTATAAATAGATTATATTTTTACCATTTAATCCAATTATGTTCATTGTAAGTAATTTCACATTGAAATTCGACATAAACATGTGGAAATCTTTTGATAGTTATTATTTCCTAAAAATACGCCTTTGGGTTTTGACAACAGGAATTAATTGTAAATTAATGAATGAAACATATATATTTTGAGTATGATAAAATAGACTACATTTTTTAATTCATAATATAAATTTAACTTAGGGTGAATTTTTGGTATCTCTCGGAAAACGTTTAATTTTTGATGAATAGTGAAAACACTTAGTTATTGTTTAAAACTGACTTTTTATTTAAACAATTATTTATCTTGTGTAAATTTATTTTAGGTAAAAATAGATACATAATACCTATATACGTTCAATGTAATTCATTGAAGTCATTTTATAATAATTTTAGATATATAAAAATTTTATTGACCTTTTTACCGTCTTTTAGCCACCTCCTAGGAGCATTTACCAATCTGTATAAAACTAAATTTTACCGCTTTTGTGAGTTGAATTTAAAAAATCCAAGAGACATAGTTGATATCAGTATGTGAAATGTTTTTCAATAAGATGAAAATAATTTTTGATGAATAGTAACTTTTTTCATTTATTTATCACGGTTAAAAGTAAATAGAGTAATTAAGGGTAAAAATATTATTATTATAACCATAACACATGTAATAATTCTATTGGATAAGTTTAATTCGACCAGAAACAGCCTTAGGAATAAAATATGTTCCTTTAGGTCCACTTTTATTAGATTAGAACATTTATTATTATTTAATTAAAAAGAGTTAAATGTGTTAAATTCAGGTTTTCATAACAGAAACATTTTTAATATAGGGTTATACATAAGATAAATTAGACTATAAATATTAATTAGAAAGATAAAAAATATTTCCTATATAATGGTATTTTATTTATAATTTTTAGACATTAAATAATTAAATTTATTTATGGAACAATGATGATGCAGTAATTACCTATTAAATAAAATATTAAACTAATTGATATTATAAATATCCAAATAAATGTAATTTTAGAGTTGTTATGAATTCCCTTAATTTTATAGGATAATATTACATGTTAGTGTTGGTTATAAAAATTATTTCTGAAGTAATAATTCTGTTATTAATTTAGATAAAACAAAATACCAAATAGTGTCAAAATTGACATAAAAGAGTTTTTAAAACAAATATTATATTATTAATTGATATTCTATTTCTAAAATTCTAAGGATCAACCAAAATACATATATAATGATAGGATCATCATTAATGAACCACTTGGGGTTCTATTGGAAGTTTATAGTAAGTTAAGTAACCATATAATATAAAACTATAAAGAGACATTATAAATGTCAAACTATTTAACAAAGAGTTAAATCTAAATGATATGGATAATATAGTGACTCAAACCAGTCTTAAACCTATTGTTTTAGGGGTTTCAACCCATTTCCAGCATAGACTTTAAATTATTCATTTTGGATCCCTTAGAAACCTAAAATGATTTTATTGTAAAATAATATTTTAAGTTTTTTATATGGTGCCCGTCACCCCTCTTATAAAAGGGCACCTCCACTTCTCTCAAATTCACACCTCCAAAGCCATATGTCTCAGCCAACCCCTACCCAAATATCCTCTCCACTGTCCTCCCTTCATCCTAGGGGCATAACCTTAGTTATAAATCCATCCTATGGAGCCAGTTTTACCAAATCAAAAGGAACAACCTGAAGAAGAGCTAAATATTTCATCACCCCTTTCAAGTTCCTTTCTTCTTCCACTTCCTCTTTCTTTTTTTTCCATTATAAAACAATAAATCCATTATATTATATAAACTATGATGTTATTATAAATATGGTATAACAATATTCAATATTCTATCGATCCTTTGAATGACATGTCGCCATACGTGCGTACATACAGTTTACCGTCTCCACGTCGTGGTGTAATTGTTATTCAGTACATTATTATTTGGATGGGTATAATAATGATGTGTAATTTTGGTAAATAATAAATATAACATGATAATGATTATGTTTATATGATATACCATCCAATTATATATTATTTTAAGATCAAAAGAATGATATTGTCGCTCGTGCGTACGTACGGATTATCGTCTCCACGAACGAGATGAGATTAATTCCCCGTTGTATCCATTCAATACTAATTTTAATTTGATGATTAAAACTAATTTTTAAAAATTTAATATCATCTTGAATTTTAATAATATACATTCTATCCATAACAAACATTATTTACATAACAAATCATATTAATGAAAACGAATCAGTTAACACCCGAAACGACGATAATACTAAAATATGACTAACAAATAAATATTATAAGATAATATATGATATAATATTAATTTATATAGTTATTGAAAAATTTAATAAGAATTATTTCACAATTATACAGGAGGTTAACCTACCATCGACCTTGGAAAAGAAGAAGTTAAGGGTTAATTTAACAATCTCTTTATTATTTGAGGTTGTTTTTACATAAGTATCTATTGGGACCTCTTTATCATCAACATCCATGTTTCTTCAAAATGTATTTCAAAAAAAAATTACTATTTACTAGACAATGTTTTAAAGTCATTTATATCATTATTTGAACTTTTATGTTTTGAAAGGAATCTTTCAGTCGTTTTCCTAACAAGGTGCTTAACGACCTTTTCGATAAAATTAAGGTAAGGATGTCATTTTTAACTTATACGGTTGGTGCAGTTATTCTACATTGTTATAACATTGTAAAATCTTCCCTTACAAGCTTGTAAGATTATTTTCAAAATAAATTTTTTCTTTATAATTATGTAACTTTAAATGATTTCAAAAAAAAAGATATTCCTCTCAAATAGATTTGATTTCATCAATGTCAACATCCATTGATGGATTTTATACTTGTTTGAAGTCGATTAATTAAGATAAAAATCTTCCATATTGTAGGGTTTGTGATATTTTTTTACTGTGGATGTGTTATTTTTATACCATTCATGGTTTCTGGGTAAAGTATTGACATTTTTTATGATAGTTTTTATATGAATGTTTATGTTATATTCCAACCTTTTCATATGAGGAATATATTGGACTTAGTAAGTGACGGGTGGATCCTACTACAGCTCCTCGATGCATCGGTAGGTATCATGAGGAAACTAGACGTGGAATTGGCCGAGGCCTTTCCCAATTTGATATATGGTTATGGGCGAGGCCTTAATCATTTTTAGACGTCTTGTCCAAGGCATTGAAAAAATGTTTCAGAATGTCCGGTATTATACATTCCCTGATTATCAATATAATATTTATGGTTCATGTGGTCATTCGACTAGTAGATTACCCTTGATTATTTTTTATTATGGTGTTATTTACTCAGCTCATATTCCTTCCATAAAACAATTCATGTTTACTATTGGTAAAGGCATGTGGTTTCAATTATTCACCATGCTTAATATTTATGTTATATTCCATTATATTTCTTACCCTTTTTGAGTGTTTGAGCCCACCCCTTTCTTATGTTTCATTTTCCCAGGATATGAAGAAGTTAGTTATGAGTGACTTGCAGGCATAATCTAGGAGGCTTGGATGTTTCGAATGGAATAATTTTGTGTTTTATTTCTTTTGAGGTTGTAAAGTTGATCTTATGTATGAATCTTGATTCCAATAATACTAAACTGATCGGTCTTTCGAGACATTAATTCCTTGTGATCATGCCAATGTTATGTAATAATACACCGTCTCTGGGATTCTAGGGTCGGTGTGTTACACTTATATCCCCAGGTCACTGAGAACTAGATGGAGGCAGTGACTTGGGTCTTCTACTTAGTGAGGACACCTCTTAGCCAGATGGAGATCTTGGAAATGATCCTTCTATAGTGCCACACTGGGAGATGGTGTAGCTTGACCACCTAGATGCACGATGAGGCGACCCTCAACTGGGAAGTCTTCGAGTGGCTTTTCGTGGAGGAGTTTTTTCCCTCGACCTTGTGCTCTGTGCACATTCAAGAGTTGTTGTACCTACAGCTGGGCTCTGTGATGGTTGCTGAGTACTCAGTGAGGCTCTCTGAACTATCTCTCTACTCGATAGATATGGTACAAGACATGTTAATCAGAGCTCAAGACTTTCAGTAGGGACTCATGTGAGAGATTATGGTATCAGTGTTTTCTCTCAACATCAATACTCAGGTTGGGGTGCTAGAGTGTCCCCTTTGGGTAGAGACATTCTTGGAAGAGAAAGAAACCATAGCTAGAGCTACTAGAAGACCCATGGTGGTTGCATCTTCGGCTGGCAGTATATAGAATACACAAGGGCCCAAGCGGGTTAGGCCATTCAGAGGATTCCCCGGGATCATGTTCGGTAGTATGGGACTCCCAATCTAGAGGGAGTCAATAAGGAGTCAGGAAGTCCTTCCCGTGCTATAGGAAGGGACACATGGGATCCGATGGCTTGACCCATCATACAGATGACCAGAAGATGGTGGAGGGGCCTCCGAGACAGCAACAGTTGTTTGGGCGACAAGGTTCGTAGGGAATCAAATGTAGCGGGGGAGAAGGACTAGGAGCAGGTGGTGCGGGATAGTTTGATGTGATGCCACCACCATACCCAGGTGGTCCACACCGACCTCAAGGAATAAGAAAATATGGGGGAGCATAGTTTCAGGCAAGAGAGGATTATGACCACAGTGCTCCAGAGATGATCTGAGGTGTAATTTGTGTCTTCTTGACCCTGGCTTCATTTCTTATAGTCCTAGGTGTCGGTCACTCGATCCTCACCGCAACTCTTCTTTGGAGCTCAAATATTCTGATGGATCCATTATCTAAATCCTTCGAGATAGATAATCTTATGGGATGGGATTTGACGATTAAACATGGGTACCGATAATTTGAGTTTACTCTAGGAGGCTAGATCTTCAGCTGGGATTTTCAAGTAGGAGCGTCGAGGCCCGACGAAGTCATCTTGGGTATAGACTGGTTATCCACAGTCCATGCTCAGATCGACTATCTTAGGTGTACAGTGTCGTGTGTCCGTAGAAATGGGGAGAGTTTTTCCTTCATCGGGGAGAAGGAAACCCTCACAGCATAGGACAGACTTTCTCGTATAAGGTTACAGCTAATAACTCACAACTTTTCTAGACTCACCCTTTGTGCATTAGATAAGAGGAGTCCATGTTTTATCAATAGTGCTGGCGAGTACAAGGATATTTTTCTTAAGGGTATTTTGGGACTACCTCCTCTCATGAAGGTAGAGTTAGACATCAACCTGTATCGTAGGATAACACCGATATGAACAATGGCATGTTAGATTACCCCCTTCAAAGATTCATGAAATGAGGTTGGTGCTTCTGTAATTGTAGTGTAAGGGGTCTATAAGCTCCACTGTTACACCATGGGAATCCCCAGTGCTTCTTTCCAAGAAAGCATACATGATTTTAGGGTTGTTCATGGACTTCCTGTGCCCGAACCAAGTGAACATGAATAAAAAGTATTCACTACCACAAATCGATGATTTCTTCAACAAGATGATGGTAGAAATGAGGTTCTCAAAGATAGACCTTAGATCAGGTTATCACCATCTTTAGGTAAGGGATGAGGATATAACGAAGACAACCTTAAGGTGCTGATTCGGCCACTATGAATTCCAAGTTATTCCGTTCAGCATAACCAATTCCCCATAAGTGTTCATGGGACTCATTAATAAGATCTTACAGCCTTACCATGACCGGTTTATTTTCGTCTTCTTTGATGACATCATGGTGTACTCAGCGTCAGAGGAGGAACATGCTACACACCTACGGATGGCACTAGATACACTCTAAGAGCTCCAAATTTATGGGAATCTCACTAACTATCAATTTTGGATATGGGAGGACCACTATCTAGGACATGTCATCTTGGAGGCTAGATTACCATTGTATCTGGTGAATATAGATGTGGTGATTTCATGGTAGACACCAAAGTGTGTGACTAAGGTGAAGAGCTTCTTAGGGTTTTCTAGTTACTAGTAGAGGTTCGTGCCCTAAATTTCTAGTGCATCATAACCCTTATCAACTTTTACATGTAAGGGACAAATCTTTTTTTGGATGTAAAAATTTCAGAAGTGTTTCTAGGAACTGAGGTGGAGACTGACTAGCGCCCCCATCTTGAGACTATGATAGGAGGGTGTTGGGTATGTAGTTTACTATGACACATCAGGGAATAGAATGGGTTGTCTCCTAATGCAGGAGTGAGTAGTTATCGCCTACGGCTCCTACCATTTGAGGCAACATTATCAAAAATATGTATCCCACAACCTATAGTTAGTACTAGTAGTCTTTTCCATAAATATGTGGTGACACTATTTTATGGGTATATAGTTTACGGTTTACTCCGACCACAATAGTCTTAGGTATATCTTACTCTAGAATGACATGAAGCTGAGATGGAAATGATGGCTAAATTTCCTCTAGTACTATAACATTGAGATACTCTATACCCCTATAAAGGGGAACATGGTGGAATTTACACTCATCAGAAGGACTTGATTGCAGCTATTGAGTGAGGCGATAGAGTAGTTGGATGTGATGTAGACATCTACTGTGGATTATGATGAATCTCCTTACCATATGTAGATGAATATTACTACCCCAATCTTACAGTGAGTAACGGAGGCATAGCTGGTGGAAGTTGATTTAGAGGACCGACGTGCCAAGTTAATATAAGGATGGGCTCTTGTTGGATTTTTGATAGGTGGGGGTAATGTCATCTTTTTCAGAGGGTGCACTGTAGTTATGAAGAAGTTGTGGGAGGAGGTGTTGAGGGAGATCCATACATTTCCTTTGAAGGTACATCCTAGTGTGGAGAAGATGTACCAGGACCATCGATGTCAGTACTAGTGGTCATGGATGAAGATAAATATAGAAATGTTTTTTACAAGATGTCTCACTTGTCAGTAAGGGAAGGCCGAGCATCAGGTTTCAACATTCTTGGTCGAACCACTCAAAGTACTATAGTGGAAATGGGATGGTATCTTAATGGACTTTGTGATGGGGTTACCACACACAACCATGGGCCACAACTCTATTTGGTAGATCGTTGACAAACTCACCAAGTTGACTCGCTTCCTACCCATCCAAGAGAAGGGACCGGTAGAGGGCTTGGGATTCCCATACATCCAGGAGATCTTATGGATTTATGGGGTGCCTTCGATGATCATCTCAGACCATGATCCTCATTTTTCATCTCATCTATGGAGGTCATTTTAGGAAGCGTTCAGGATGCATATGTGCTTGAGCACATCTTTTCATCACCAAATAGATGATCAAAGAGAGTGTACCAAAAATACCATAGTGGAAATGATTAATTCTTTTGTACTTGATTTTAGTCACATTTGGGAGGACCACCAACCATTGTTGGAGTTCTCATACAATAATAGTTATCACTCCACCGTTAGCACGACACCGTTTGGTGCATTGTCAGGGTGGGCAAGAAGATAACCTATATGCTTGACATACCCAAGGGAGTCAACACTCATGGGTCCAAAGTTGGTATGAGATACCATCGAGAATGTGAAGATCATCTAGGAGAGGATAAAGACTGCACAGAGCAAACAAAAGTCATATATTATATGAGATGGTTACCCTTGGAGTTCAAAGAGGGAGACCATGTTTTTTATTAGGACTCCCCCAGATGAGGATTATGGAGATTTGACCAGGGTAGCATGTTGTCCATGAGGTTAATCAAACCTTTTAAGATCCTTAGTAGTGATGGAGAGGTGGCATACCTCCTAGCTCTTCAGCAATAGATGCATCGGGTGCATGATTTATTACACGTGTCACAGCTGAGGAGGTAAGTGTATGATCTATCTCACATCTTCAACTGGGGAAAGCTGGACATTAACGATGGGAGATGTTTATGGAGTTCTCGGTGGATATAGGGGTTTTACAGGAGTAGGTCCTACATGGGCAGTCGATTCCACTAGTACATGTTCGATGGTGGCATAGGAATCTCCAAGATAGCACT
Organism: Viscum album; assembly: GCA_963277665.1. Lineage (NCBI taxonomy): Eukaryota > Viridiplantae > Streptophyta > Magnoliopsida > Santalales > Viscaceae > Viscum > Viscum album. Next base: position 1,020,382,366 of record OY728138.1, on the reverse strand, counting down.
TGGGAGTGTGAGGCTTAGATTTATTCTCACTACCCCTATCTGTTTGGTTAGTTGTTGTTTTGGAATTCATAGATGTAAATACATATGGTGGAGAGAAAGTAATTTCTCAGAAATTGTGTTGAAGTTTTTTAATTATATGGAATTATTCTTATACCACACGATTTTATGAAACGTGGTTATGAGGCCCGATGAGCCCAGAACGGAATTTTGGTCTTTTTTAAGGTGCGTTTATAATCATGTGAGGGGATCTTTATAAATTTTGAACTAGTGCATAGATTGAAAATATGAGGGCACTATTTTACTCCAAAAATAGGGAATAAACTAGAAAAGACTTAACTTCAGTAGGAAATGGCTGAGTGAAAAAATTATTTTTAAAACTTTTCGAGAAAAATAATGAATAATTTTAAAGAATTATTTTATTTCTGTTTTCACTGTTGAGTGGAGGATGGAAATTCTAGAGTGCATCGAAAAGGCAGGGACAAGGAATATTAAGGGAGGGTCCATAATGGCCCGCTTGGAACTACAACGTGTATATCATAATGACTCAATAAATGTGTCTCATTAAATGTGGCTCATTTAATGAGCATCATTACTAGAGGAAATGTTGCTGCACATTTTATTTATTTTATTATAAAAATCTGTTGGAGTTTGGGAATTAAAAATTTAGGGAAATATTTAACAAACTGTATGTTAAATCCATATCCAATGAATAACGATTAATGAAGTGACAAACGTTGGAGGATCGGATTTGGAGGTTGATTAGCGATGACGAATGCCAATGGTCACAGATCGATGACGACGCAGAATCCTTCATTCTCAGAGGTTCCAACATGTCAATGTATGAGTTATTTAATTTTAATGTTCTTCCCCATTCATTTCTAAATATTATGAATGTGGATCAACCCATAAAGAGGTTGATCTATGAATCATTTGCTTATGTGGGAGGGTAACTTTTTGGGTTTTCGTCATCTGGGATTGAAATTATCATATGTTGATTGAACTAAAACCCCCGTACATCCCATGTTCTTGAACCTATAATTTAGAGGGCATAGGATGACATGAACATGGAACGAGAACCTCTGTCTGGTGCATCTATTGTGGTTGAATCCTCAATGTGGCAGGTAGAGGAATCTGGGGCCAAGGGAGGGATGTTGGAATCTCAGGAAAACTATAGGCATAGATGGATTGGAAAAAGGACCATTGAAACATCTATGGAGTCCTGTGGTATATTCCACTGACTATCACTATCCCACATTAACTGCACGGAGGGGGAGCCTCCAATAGTATTTTAGGCGACATGAGGCGGTTGGACCATGCTGGTCGCTTTAGAGGACGGTGGCTCGCCCATCGGTGTGATGAGGTTGTAAAAGGACAAGGATGAATATTCATGGCAGTCATCGGATGACGTGGTTCTAGGAGGGAACCACATGTAGGGATGTCCTGTTTCTAGGGTCTTCAGTGAGACACAGTCGCTCGACCCCAGAAGAAGGGTCCATGAAAGTCCGCAGAGCCAGCGGGGGCCCGACGCGGCATCCTGCTGCGTCCCAGCTAGACGGCGCACCACCAGTCACACCAAGAGGCCAGGCTTCGGGTTGGTAGGTCATGACCCCATCCAACGGGCCAGATATGCACCCTTTAGGCTGGGCCAAACAAGACGAGGTCATTAGGCGACCCGACGGTCTAGAACCTTGACCAAATGGGGCCGGGTCCAGTGAGGCCCATTGGGTCTGTCCCACTGTCTATACTGAAACGGACCGAACTAAACCCAAACCAGGTCAAGTAGTGTCTGTAAAATTTTAAAAAGGGTATGTGGGACCCCTGGTATGGATTGGTTCGGTCGGTTTGACTGGGTTAGACCGTGCCTAGATGCAACTGACCCATTCTTACTAAAACACATGTATCTTGAATAATTCCCATCCTATTGATGAGATATTTGGGGATTTTAGACCCACTTGATGAGGAGGATCATTTGGAATTCCCTTAAAAGGCTTTCATGGATTTTTATAAGCAAATAATATATTGGTGAGTGGTTCTCCCATGCACGCTATGTATGGAACCCTACGTTGGGTTGAGACCTAAGGACTGATAACTTTCGAATCTGTGAGACTCGAATATGGCCTAGTGGTAATAACTTATATGTGACATTAAAGGCCCAAGGTGGGAATCACTTTTGTGTTACTTTTTAAGGCCATGGTACTCATTGATGAGGAGTACCTTAGTGGTCCATGATTAGTTGGAAGCACTTCTGTGTGACTTTGCAGGCCCACAGTATGAGATGAGGAGTTATACCTAAGTAGTATAATTTTAGTGGGAATCACTTCGTTGTGACATGGTAGGCCTACTATACTTGATGGTGGAAAAGTTATCCAGTAGCTGAGGTGATCATGGATGTGACTGATGATTCTTCTATCATTACCATAAATGTATACTTGGTGTGATTTGTCCTGTGTTTCATGATTTAATTTGAGGATTGTTGTGTGGTATTTCCTTTTTGTTTTTGGGTACCTAATAAGTACTTTTTAACTCATCTATGAACAGGATTCGCCCGCATGTCTTGTTTGTGGTGCAGATGATGGAAGTTTCAATAAAGACTTCGGTGGACTGGGGCCCAGAGTTGCATAGGGGGACGGGACTTACATCCACTATGACGTTGTACATAGTGTCTTAGGATCAATCAAGTCTAAATAGGATCAGCTGGACGAAATATTCTACTCATCTTCTAGTAGCTAGATTAATCTCACAACTAAGTGAGATTTTCTAAGGATGGCCAATAGTGTTTCATTTTTATGCATTGCTACTTCCATTTATTTTGTTAGGTTTGTATTCTGTCCCACTTTTCTCAATTGTACTTTTACTCGGCTTTGTTTTAGTGATACTTGTTTCCTTTTATCAAATGGGATAGATTAGGCATGTGTGTGCATATATTAACTCATAAAAATTCCTCCCACTTGCAGGTTGACACCTTCGGCACTAGCCTCCAGCCCTGGGCCTTCAGGTTGCAGGCTTGGGGTAGTCATGGAATGGACCCCAGGGGATGGGTCATGACAATAACTAGTTTCTATTATCATTTAAATCAACAGAATATCTTTTGAACATTATAATACTTCTCATTGATAAGATCCCCCTACCATAAATATATTTTTCATGTATTGATCAACATATAAATGAACAAAAAATTGTGACATGAAAAAAAAATATACAACTGACTAAAAAAATCAACAAGAAAAATCAACAATTTCATTAGAAGAAAAATATAATAAACATAAATGATCTTCAAAACATACCATTCCAATAAAATAAAATATAGAAATCCACTTTCATTATATGATATAAAAAATATAAAATAAATTGAAATTCCCTTTGAAATAAATCAAATAACATACGGGAATATCTAGTAGAAACTTGTCACATCGATGTATGGTAAGGTTATGCATTATTAAGAAACTTCTCCCATATTTCAATTTCATTCGATGTTTCTTGATATCGATTGTTGACAAAAAATCACTCAAAATTCTTTATGAAATATACAACACTTAACTTACAATGAACATAATATTTTTCAATCCAATTAAAACATTCACAAATTGGATTGTTTTGAATCCCTAGATTTAAATAATATTTCAAAAATCAATGTGTCCACTATTCTCACAACATGAATATGTTATCGGATCACAGTCCAATACTAATCAAATTTATGTGAATCATCATATTAGATAATTCACTTCATAAATAAATTTAGAAAAATAGATCCATATTTCATATAATTACCTTGATTTTTGACGTCATCATTGCATAAAATTCCATATAAAAAGCCAGTATAGATTTCCCACTATGTATTTTGAAATGGATTTTTCTATTGTTTCCAAAAGATCAGTAAATATAATTTCAGTTCAATTCATCTGATATTCTTGTAAATGTTTACAAAATAATCTAGAAAAAAGAACATGTTATTTCATCTTAAAATAATGATACTCAAAAAAAGACAAACCCAAGATGATGATTAAAACCCGCCAAGACACTATGAGCATATACTCTTCAATTATTCAAGAAAGTGGGGTAAAATATATGCAAATTACTCCTTATCTCTATTCATGTTTTTTCAACTAAAAAATATTTCTAATTTAACTAGTCATGTAAAGTTTCATGGTATAGAGAAATAATATATTTTCATGACTTTTTATTTCTTGGTATTCTAATATTCATCATGAATCAAAATAGGCCAATTAAATTTCCCATTTAAACCATAAAAATTCATCTAATCCACATGTGTATACCCAATAATATCTTGAACCCTCTCAACAGTTTTCCCCAATGAGAAGGAATCATTTGGTACAACACTTGATAAAGGATTCACATCAAACTCACCTTATTGTGCTTCTGTAACTTTTTATGTGACCAAATCATATGAATTGATTAATATTGTTAAATAGATGATTATTTACTTTAGAAATTTCATTATATTCATATCACCCACAAGAAAAAAACTAAACTCCATTCATGTAAGGAAACTTCTATGTGTCTCAATATTGTGAAAATTCACTACGTTATCACTTTTTTCAAACTTTATATAACCTTCTCTAATTAAATAATAAATGCATGATGTCATGATTTATTTATCCTTTCCCCTTATTATTTTCATATTTTTAGAAAACATTTAAACATTTTTGTTCCCACTATGTTATATTGAATCATTGGGCAGCCTCAAGTGATTTAAAATTCATCCTTATAACTCATTAAATTGATGTTGAGTCCACATTAACATAATCATCATTATAATACCATGAAAAATACAAAAATTATTTAAAAATAAGGAAAATAAACCTAAAAAGAAATATATTTAAAATATTTTCAAAAAAAATTCTATAAAAACACATATTAATCCTTCTATGGTAGTTTTAGAAGAGTTTCTAGGGAATTTTGTTTTTTGACTTTCAGCCAATATTTTGTCCAAAAATATAGTCACAGTTCAACTACAAGTTCCACTAAAACATTAGTGTACCTATTAATTTATAAAAAATATCATTATAAAATATTTTAAATATATTTTTTTAAAAAAATTATAAATGATTATTATAATTTTACTAAATTTAAAATATCAATGGAAGTTATAGTGGAATACTCGGAATACAAAAAATATATATATTTATAAACTAAAAAATTGGATTATAAAAATGAAATATTAATTAATATATTAATAATAACTTCAGTTTTATAAAATATGTATTATAATATCTTGTCCCTGAGATAAGGTATATCCTATATTGAATTTTTGTTAATTTGATGTGTCTAATGACTCAGATAGGTTTTGGGGTGTCTCAAGGGTTCATTACATAGAAATGAAGGAAAAGAGGCCAATATATGATTAAATAATGGATGGAAAGTAGTTAGTATCAATGATGAACTATAATTGTATGGAATTTATAAGAGGGGGTTTAAGGTTATGCAAACAGTGTAAGGTGCCTACATGAAATTATGCGACCAACTCCACTTGGATAGTGGTGAGAAATGGCCTCTCCAATGTTATTTTAACCATGTGGGTTGAAATTAAAACTGTTAAGCTCGTTTTTATCTTGGAAAGAGGGAACCACATGATTAGAATAGGGTTTGAAAAATCATCCGTCTAAATCATACACCACATTAAAAGCGGAATTTTTTTTCCACCCAATATTTATAAAAAACATGCTCTTTATTTGACACTTAAACATAATTTATTACATAAAATCATCAATTGATACAAAACAGAAGATATAGAGGCCCAGTTTCTTTAGGTACTATTAAAATTACATAACAACTTAGAACATAAAACACAACATCTTTACATAAAACTTCTTTTTATAATACCGCAACATTCCTTTTACTTAACCTTACAAGGGATAACCTGATGACATGAATAAGAAAAGGGTGATCCATAGAGCCCATTAAGGAAGTAAAAAAGGAATATCATGAATAATAAAGTACATTTTAAGCAATAGTAATATCAATGGATCACAAGAGAAACATGAACATAATGGCATTCTATATCATGATTATCATAACAGAGAAATCCAGAAAAAACATTTAACATGATATTAGCATGATCCAAGGATCATTTCACAAAGATCATGAGTAAACCCTCATTTAATATGAATTATAATGAGAAAACCCTCATTGAACTTGACGTATCATGATACTAATCTTTACCCAATGCATTGGATCTCTATTAGGGAACACCCTTTATAATCATTTCATTTCATGCATAAGTGTACCACATGGATCATATAAAATGGAATATTTATACATCATGGTTTATTCCACAATAAAGGAATGTGGAATTCATACATGAATATCTATAATAAATAAGTGAATGTACATAATTTTTAGTCCACTTGATAGAGAAATTGACATGGTATTCACTAAACAATGACTTTGGCTTGGAAAATCATGGTGCAATTTCCACCACATATCGGTGTGTCATAAAATTCATAAAAATGGTTGATGGTATAGAATGGTGTGTATCATAATATGTGCATGAAATGTACAGTTATGGGGTCATATAGATACATATCCCAACATATGTAATGGAGTTTAGATTCAAAATACAAAAGAATTGCTTGAATGTAAATGAGGAGAGAGAAATTCCTTACATAATTTCGGCATGGTAATGGGTGTACATGGGTGGAATTAATGAGAGAGAAAGGGGTATATCATCATTTAAACATATTTAGTGAAATATAGGTGAGGTGAGAAATCATACCCTAACATTTTTAACTAAAAATAAAAGTTCATGACAACATATTGAAATTTGGACAAAATGAGAATGGAAGAAATCCCTTACTGGGAAGTGTGATCCCAAATGATTGGGAGAGGCTTGATAGAGGTTTCTTGGGAGCATGGTTCACCTTGTGATAATTACAGATAGAAAAGGGTAGAGTTTTTTCGAGCAAAAATGGTTTTAGGGAAGCGTAATTGCGAGCTTAGATGGGTTTATATTGAAAAAGATAGGTTGTTCTTTATTATTTAGGTTTTGGGAACCAGACATTAAACTAAAAAAACCACAAACCATCACTTGGTTATAGCCCATTTTTTTTGTAAGGGGAATGGTAAAAGAATATTTTAATAGTCCAATGAAAAAACTTATTATAATTTTAGGCTTTTTTATGTGGAGGTGAGTCGCACTCTCAAGGAAAACATTTAAAAATGTAAAAATATTTTATTAGCCTTGGAGGGTCCAATAATTCTTTGTAAAATAAATCAAAAAATCAAAAATCAAATTATTTTAATTTTAAAACATATATTTTCTGAAAATCCCATTTAAATTATTTTATTAAATAACTATTACTTCATTATGATATCAGAATACACATTATATAATTAAACAGTATTTCATTTTTACCCAAAAAATTGACAATCTAATGAAATTATGAAAAATTTACCATTGGATAATTTCTACATCATAATTCCTAAAATAATATTTTTTTTTATTTGAATAATTTTCTAAATATTTGAATTTTTACTTTTAAAATAAAAATGGACATTTATCGAAAATTCATGGGTTTTGACAAAAATGTCTTTCAAACCTTAATAAAAATTACAATGGTATTCCTAAAAATTATACCATCATTTATATTTAATACAGAGTAATTTAATAATAATATTTTATTGAAACATTATTTAATTCAAAAATCCCATAATTCATCAAAATAGATTTCTTAATTGAATATTAACTAAAAATACTATGTGTAGTTTAAACCCCATTGGGAAAGTAACAATAATAAAATGAGTGCATATTCAATAAAAAATTAATGCAATTAATCATAGTGGTAAGTTATTGTTACATAACCCCTTATAAAACCCACATAAAACCAAAGGTTAAGGTGTGTGATGGTGATAGACTCTTGGAGTGGCATAGATAACATCGCTTGGGTGGTCATCATTATCAACTTCCACTTCTCCTATTGGCAGTTTTGTTCAAGAATAACGTGTTGAAGCTCATCTTGGTCTTGGCAAAGATCAAATCCCAATGACGCCACCTCCTTTACGAGCTCCGACAAATGGTCTTTGTGCTGAGAAATTCTATTGGATGAGGACATCACTTTCTTTGTGAGGGTAAATTGGATTTGTCGAAGCCCTATATTTATACTAATAATTTTATCATTGTTCAATGGCTATATTAAAAATGGTAACAATTTCTAACTATATTTGAAAATCCAAAAACATAAAACCAAGTAAGTTCATATTTTATATAACCATTTGAAATAATAAGACATTTTATTAGACCAAGAGAAATTTTCATTAATAAAATTTCGGTTCGTTACAATATTATTTCATTCTCCCTTCACTTGTGTCCCCATTCAAACCCCTAAATCCTTATGTGTGAACCAACGACTCCCTTGTCCTCTATGGGTGTTTATCCCTTGATACATATAGGTTTTCATTGTCATTAAGTGTGAATCTAAGCTCTATGTAATTCTTTAACTCGGTTTCCATCCATTTTATGGAAGACGTTTAGTTGAATGTTTTATATATATCCAAATCACTAAAAAACTATTATTTAGGAGATTATATGTTTGAATAATAAAGAGTTTTTGGTATTGGATCAGGGTCCCAGGTAGAACAAGTGATTTTCTATAATCCTGTGGTATGTGGTCTACAAGATTTTACCCATTATCTTTATATTTCCTAGGATTTTGTGGTTGTTTGAATGTATTTCCTTGTTATGTTTTAATGAATTTAAATAAGGAATCTAAATCGAGAATTAGATTTAGGTGGGAGACACATCATAGACCCGGTTGGGTTCATTGAGTATGTGAGACCAAAACTTGGTATGCTCTTGGAGAATTCCAAACCCTTTTAAATGTTGAAATTAATAGGAAAATGTTGATATATGGAGACTATAAATGTTAATTGATTGTAAATTGTAGGTTGGTAAGTAGGAAATGTTAGAGGGATAATTTATATGTTTATATGTTTGAATTTTTAAATTAAATTTTTTTATTTTGAAATGGTTTACATGAAGTGTTTGGGATTTTTACCCAACAATGGCTTCCAATAAAGGAAAATGATGTTTTTAAATTAGGCAATCTTTTGAAACAATGTTTTGATATCAATGTGTTTTGAAAAAACATATCCCCTAATAGATTAAAAAATACAATTTCATATATGGGTGTGGTTAATTTTTTGTAAAAAATTCCTAGAGTATAATTTAAATGGTTTTGTTGTAAATTAAGGTCTTGGGGATTATTTGGATTTTAAAGGAAGACTACTATCTTCATGGGTGTATTTGAAATTTTTTCAGAAGAATATTTTGCCTAATTGTTTCATGGAATGATAATTAAAGATTTAAATGAGAATTTAAATTTAATGGGTAAATGTAATGAATGGTTAGAGGAATCATATCTATGTGGTAATGTTTATAACTGGGTTAATGGACAGAGGATCAGTCCCTTGGGTTGGGCTCGACTAACGCTCCTTGCTCAATTGATCTATTGTATGATTAAGATATTGGACTAAGGATCCATACCTTTGGGTTCGGCTACACTGATGTTATATTCCCATTCATTTTTTCCTTCATTAATATGTAACATTGAGGCTCTATGATCTTAATGTTTTCAAGGTTTTGGAAATCATATTGAGTCTATATTCACGCAATTTATAGACCTGATATGGTTACCGAGACTTATTCTTCAAGGTACAAGGTATAATTTAATTGATTTTTTGAAAGCCCATTTAGGGATAAATTTATTTAAAACCATTTTAATTATATGGCTTAGGCATTGGGTATGACATGAAAAAATTTGGTTGGTTAATTAAAACTTTATAACTTTAATAAATCCTAATTAAAAAAATCTGAATTTGAAGCATTTTTCATTTATTTTCTTTTTTATTTATTACACCTTGATTTTTGCATGAACATTTGTACACACTAGTTTTTTGAGACACTATTGGTGGTGGACCTACTTATTTTTTACTCAAACCATACTCAAGATGCCATGGAACTCTGTTACCCAAGCATTTGCTACTGATTTTTTGGTAGAGGTTATAGAGAGGGACCCAGTGTTTGGTTTATGAATGGGTTGATGGGTTAGAACATGGGATGTTTGGATCGGGTTGGTAATTAGGTCCATGATTGTGTTCTTTAATGGTTTAGTACTTGAGGGTATATTTATAATAATTACTGATATATATTGTAGATATTTCATGGTTAATATTATATTTTACATGGTTTGTTATTGGCCATTGATTCAGGTTGTTTTGTTGTACAATTTCATTTGTTAGAAGCCTCTAGCCTATTGGGAGGGGCACTTGAGTTCATGTGGAAACCCAGCAAGGGAAACCAATTATTGTGCCTTATGGGTAAGGGATTTATATGCACTAAATATTTTCAAAATTTTTAAAAATAAAATATAATGTTTTCTTTATAAATGTATATATTAAATTTATAAAAATATAAATAAAATTTATATATTCACAAAAAAAATAATTATCGATATAAAATTTAGAAATGTATTTATTAAATTTTAAATAAATTTAAATTATAAATAAGTTCAATTATAATATTTATTTAACATATTCTTTATAAAATAAAGTAAATGATCGGGTGGAAGTTCATGATGGTGTTCCTCTTGATAATTCAGAATATGATAAAAAAAATATATATTTACAAATTTAAAAATATATTAAAAATAAATAATTTTTTATTTTTAAATTTTTATTATATATAATCATATAACATATGAATTATATTTTCACATTATTTTTATAAATATAAAATATTTTACCATATAAAAATTTATACAATATATGACTAAAAAAGTAAATAGTATTTATATACTAAGGGAAATTAATATTTACAAATATAAAAAAAAATAGTAATATATTTATGAAACTATAACTCAACATAAATTTATAATAAATTCACTTATAATTTATATTTAACATATTTTATTTAAAATTAATTAAAATTTCTTTTGAAAGTCATAGTGGAAGTTACAGCAAAAGTTTCAGTGAAAGTTTCAGTTGCCGTTTTTATATAAAAAAATTTATTATAAAACAAAAAAAAATTAATTAAAGTAATATTTTTAAAAATATAACTATATATAAATTTATACTATATTTATCAATTATATAAATAATAAATTTAATATTTTTAAAAATATTTATCAATAAATAAAATAAAAATATATTTAATAAATAATTATCTAAAATTAATTTACAAAAAAAGAACTTTTATGTTTTATATAATAAATGTTTTGAAAAATTAAGTGAAGACCCAATTTGATGCTACATTGGATGTGTCAATCTAGATATTCCAAGCAAACTTCAAGTGAAATATTTTTAATATAATGAAATTTTATATTTATAAAACTAAAAAATATATTAATACTAACAAATCTTTTATAAATATATTTACGCTAAATACACATATATAAAAAAAATTAAAAATATAAATATTTAATATATTTAATATATATTTATATAGTATATATATATATATTATAATATTAGGGATATTTTTAGAGAAAATTACCATCAAATTTTTAGTGAATATTTATGTTTCTGATAAATTTTTAGACTAAGATTCACTGAAAGAATCAATGAAAGCATCATCATTAGTTTCATTTTTTTATTTTCATAAAACATCCACTAAAATTCTCTAATTTCCAAAGATTCCCTTAGTTGTATTGTGATGAATATATTTGATGTTTAACCACAAATCTAATATGTAAAAACATTAAATATTAATCAGTATTACCTTTATCTAGGGTCATTATAAGAACACGTAGGAAAATGAAATTATATATTTTAAAAAAATATTGTCTATTTCCTTGAAAATGGTGCAATTTATTTAAAATGACATGTTAATTTAAAGTGTCATCTAGTAACCTATATAATTGTGACACAACCTGAAAAAAAAACCCATCAAAAATGACCTATCAAACTGAATGTTTCCTCTGGATAAACTCAATAAAAGTAACCTATAAAAATTTCATCCAAAACATAAAATCATAGATGGTTCATGCATTTAATTTACCTACAAGGTTAAAATTCCCTTTAGTAAATTACTACATCAATGTCCTACCAAGTTTAAAAACATTGACATAAAAACATGAAACTGCATTACTAGAATATCCTTTAAAATGGGGAAATTGAGATGATAAAAAAGGAGGCAGAAGAGGCCTCCTTAGTGTTGGATTCAAATAGTGAAGTAGTTTCTCAATTACCTGATGGGGTTAATTGTATGTTTAAAGACATCTATTTTTAACCTTATGGAAAACTTTGTTTAACAATGATAAAGATTGTATATTCACATGACCTCTTTTAGTTCTACATAAACAAACATTCTAGCTTCCAAAAATATGGATCATGAAATGAATCTTAATGAAAGTTTACTAGAAAAATATTTTATATTAATGTGTATATAATCTTACTTATCAGATTACACAAATGTACAATAAAGTATAATAAAGTTATACTTTCTTTCATTATCAAAATGCTGCTCAAATAAAATTGAAACAAAAAATTATCAAGTATGAAATGTACTAACCCAAAGGGTAGGGTATCCAATAACCTAGGAAAAAGGTCCCTTGATTTATAGTTTCATGAATGTCTATCTTACCCACACAGGGTAAGCCCTCAGAAAGAATATCATAATCTATCTTGTTATCCCCACAAGCCCTCGAACTTTAAGGTAGTTGAAACCTCTGCCCCTCTATCCTCAGAATTCTTCAATTGAACTCAGAAACAATCAAAGTTGTACGAATCAATCTGAACAAGATGTTTAAAACGTCACAAATCATGAGGGTCTGAATCTCTAGAAAAATCATATGTAGCATGAAATCTCTAGTGTGATGGAATGGTTTTGAGACATTTTAAATGAGCTATTATTTATAGGAACTTCTCTATAAGTCAACTCCCCCTCTAATGGTCATATTTTTCCTTGAATCTCAAAGGGACCTATGTATGTGCTAATCAAAAAATGGTTAGTTAGAAATATATTGTATGAAATCGTTTCATAACTATAATTAGTGTAAGAAAAATAATGTTTCTTAACAAAATAAATTTTTTTTGTGTTTAAGGAAAATAATGTTTAGAGTCAATCAAGATAAACATTCATAATCTATAAGACATGGATATTCAGTTTCTATTTTTCAAAGAATTGCGAATCAGAATTTTGTAGTTTCCTGAGTCTAAATTTCAATGAATTCGGTATCTGAATTCTAAAGAATTCAGAGTCTGAATTCTGAGGGATTCAGAGAACGAATTTTAAGGGATTCAGAGTCTGAATTCTGAGGGATTCAGAGTCTCAATTCTAAGTAATTATGAGATATAATTATGATGAATCTGGATTCAGAATTATGAGGTGTTCATAGTCATAATTCTGAGGAATTTGGAGTCTGAATTTTGAGGAATTCAGAATCTAAATTTTAAGGAATTCGAGGTCTAAATTCTGAGGAATTCAGAGTCTGAATTTCAATGAATTAGTAGACTGAATTTCAGAGAATTTCTTTTTCTGAATTTTTGAGAATTTAGAGTCTAAATTTCAGATAATTATGAACATTAATATCAGAGAGTTTGGATTCTGAATTTTAAATAATTTATAGCCTGAATTTCAGTGAATTTGGAGTCAAAATTTCAGATAATTTGGATTCTGAAAACAGAATCCTCTATATCAATGTATTTATAGGATTCTGAGATTTTAGATATGAAACTGAATTTTTCCTAAGTAATAAAATTGGTTTGATTTAGATATACTATAAAATGAACAATTAAAACATAGGTAAGGTTAAATATTTCCTTATACTAGGGAAATTTTTCTTATAAAAATAATCCTTTGGTAAAGTATGTGTTTCATTAAGATAAAGTGTTTGTGATTTTCAAAACATAGAGGAATGGAAAAGTCCAAAGGAAACATTATGGAGTCAACACTTATTAATTATCATGATCTAATATAAATGATTGAAAATTATTTTATTTTAAATTCTAGTTTCAAATTACAAAAAAAGGATGATTTTGAAAATTGATTATTAGTCCTTTATAATACCCATGGGGATTATTAAAATTAATGTACATATTTTAGGGAGGTAAAAACTCCATTAAAAAGTTCAATATGAAAATTTGACAACTAAAAATTCTTATCAATTAAATAAAAAGAACATTTCCATAAGAAATATCATTTCCAAATAAAATTAAAATTGATTAAATTAAATATCCCAAAAAAATAATCCAAAATAAATATTTTATAAAATCTATATTCAATTACAATTGCATAGAAAAAATATATTATTGGAGGATTAAGACACACATAAAAACAATTAAAATTAATATAAATTAACTAAATCTGAAATTCAAACCATCATGTTCCATGTGGATTTTAATTATAAAATCCAACAATTGAGGTCATGTTTAATAAATCAAAACTAAGAACACCAAAAAATTTATTTTACCTTCATTTTTTACATGAAATTGGTGTTTTTTCAAAATATTCAAAAATAATAATCATTAAAAGAATATTTGGCCAATTCTTTTTTCTCCATTTAAATTCAAGAAGGCATTAGTACACCATTATAGAGAAGAGATCCTACTAAATAATTTAATTATTTTAATGGTTTGTGGATATCATCATATGTAACAACATTCTTCTTTTATTATTGGAACTCCGTGAAACTCGCTACAAATGAAGATCAAAATCTTAGATAGTGAAGTGTACTTGTTTACTAGTTTTTTATATCATCTTGTCAATTAAAATCTTGAGCGAACATGGGATGGGTTTTTGTTTTTCCTCAACTATATATAGAAATCAATATATACCACAACACCCATAAATGATATTAGTTCCATTTTTAATGATGAATTGATATTATGAAATCAGTGTTCCAAAATTATTTTTTATCTTTTTCTAACACATGTGTCCATGTTGAAAAAATATGTATTGGTCTGTATTGTTTAAAAAAACATCATGGTCCCCCAACTAAAATGCTATGATATATCAATATCTCGTAGAAATCAACATTTTAGGGTGAATAACTATGGTTGTTTTATCCATAAAATAGGGTATCATTTTTTCACCAGGACATAGTAATCCAAGTAATATTCCATGGTATAAGGAACTATAATTGCAAACCATGCCATAATAGATATTAATAATTTGTGGTTCTTCGGGAGACCAAGTAACCAAAATAACATTTAGAATAACATTATGAAATCAGAAGTGGTTTGTAATATATCAGAGTTCATAGGGACTCCAATGAATTGAAATGACTTGTATAATTACATTTTTTTGATTTCTAATGTGGTTTGGAGATTTTCACCCTCTTGTGGAGGAAATCCATGGTCTCCAAAATATAATAAAATATTTTCGTCAAAACTCTTCTCTAACACTAATTTTTTTTGAATTTAAACAATATTAAAATTGGATATTATTATTATATAATGTCATTTTACCATATATTAAAAATAAGATTTAGTTTCATTTTATTTTTGTTTTATTTTCTTATAAATATATGATTTGGAATTTAGAGGTTAATAAGAATATATATAAATTTGGTTTTGGAGATAATGGATTTAAGGAGTTTCTTTAATATGTAACCATAGGTAGATGGAATTCACGATGAACTTCTAACTATCCAAGAGGCTTATGCTATGTTCAAAAATGTGGGGTTCAGATACCTATTATGAGATTGTTTTTTTATTATGTGGGGTAATGAATTCATATAATTATGTGTCTTTACATTAAAGGGTTTCATATTACTTATGTATGTTATGCATTTATATATATATATATATAGATGAATTTTTCTTTATTTTTCAGTTAGTTACCAAAACTGTGATTTATCTAAAGAGATACAAATTAATATGGTTCTAACATATCAATTGGATGATGTAATGATAATTTCAATACAAAATATCAAGAAGAAATATTGCATAAATTGATAGCATGAGAATTAATTATTTAATGGTACAAAATAGTTACAAATCATATTTATATAACTCATATTAAAATAGTTAGAATAAGAAAACCCATGAAATATTAAGTCTGATGTTCTTTCTAAAGTAAACATGTGTCAAGACCTTGATCACATGATTTTGTAGGTTATTCCAAAGATCGACGCCAATGGACTATATTGTGTAAAACATGTTTAATATGTGTGATCCTGATAATATTAGTTCAATATATTAAATAATTATTGTTGGGTTTAATGTATCTAGGTGACCCCAATAGGATTAGGTTCCCATATGAATAGATTTATGATGAAATAGGAAATTATTTTTCCATAGAGATATTCAATTTTCATATATAAACTGATTTCCTTGATGGTCAAAATAAAAATATAAATAATGGAAGAATCCTCAAAGTGACATACTATTTACTGAATATTTACCTTTGATCACTAGATGTAATGATGTATGTGTTCAAAATTATATTCTATGTAATTTTATGAAGCTTCCATTATGTAACATATAAAACATGACAATCCACAGTATATATGTATTTTTTCAAATTAAGGTACACTTCATGATAAAAATTTTGATATCTATTGATGGAAATAACCTATAACATAATAATCAACTTCTATCAAAGGTTGGGAACTGTTTTCAACAATAATTATTTTATGCATATCAATGTTAATGTCATATAAATTTATTTCCCTAATTATGACTCATGGGTATTGGACACTATGACTATATCACACATGTATATTTATAAAAATAGACTCAAACATAAGATAGTGGTTCATTCACTTGGAAATGTTATAAGAGTTACAGCATTGGGAATCAAAAGATATGATCTAAATCTACTGACTAGATTCGTTATGAAATTTTAAAATTACAACTATATTCTATCCAAAAATAAAAATTTATTTCTATAGCTTATTTATATACGATAGAATTTTCATTTATTATAAAGAACTAAATTTATTCAGTATATATAAATTAAATATTTTAGGGAATTAATAATATCTTAAATGGTTTATATACTTTGGATATGGATAATCATAATAGTAATATTCATCATAGGATGTCTCATGTGGATTCTAGAACTACATATATTTTCATTATACCCTCATTCATATAAATAGTAAATGCATCCAAAGACACCATAAATATGGATTGTTGGACTCATTTGAGTTTAAATAGTTTAAAAAATGGAAATTTTTTTTATTATGAATAATAATCCAATAAATTTTTTGTAGAAAACATAAGTGGGATATTGGAATATTTTATCTTCCACAATGTGATATATGTGGACCAATGAGTACTCAAGAAAAAGGTTTGTGTAATGATCTAGCTTTGGTTGACTTGACTCATCATGTGGTCGGTCATTCCATAATATTTGAAGTCTGTCTGTGATCTCCAGGGGATCGTGACAA
This sequence comes from Viscum album, assembly GCA_963277665.1. Taxonomy (NCBI): domain Eukaryota; kingdom Viridiplantae; phylum Streptophyta; class Magnoliopsida; order Santalales; family Viscaceae; genus Viscum; species Viscum album. The sequence goes on along the minus strand of OY728138.1, from coordinate 1,020,365,018 downwards.
GCACTGTGTTATCAAACATGCATCATTTCAGAATTATTTCACCCATGAATTATAATAAACATACAATTGTAACATGATAAGAATTTGGCATGATAAGAATATAATTAGGACTACATTGGATGATAAAATAAATGAAAAAATTTATTAAACCGCCAAAAAATTCATAACCAATTAATATTATGAAAAAACATTCAATGAATAAAATATTACGAAATCAATTTATCTTATAATATGATATAAATAATAGAAAAAATCTATAAAATATTTGGAAAAATACTAAATCAAACACACAACAATCTAAATTTTCTTATAAAAAAACATCCTTATGAAATAAATTAAAAACAAAGTATACCAATTTTCTCTATGTGACCCATGGTCACTCACAACATCATAATATTACTCTCTTGTTCCCAACCTAATCATCAATATTGATGAAATCAATATTTGAAACTGAAAAAAAAGATGAATACATACACAAACATCAATGTGTAGAAAAGGTGTGAGATAAAAATTCATATTACAACACCAGTAGATATTCAATACAATTACTTTAATAAAACATTTCTTGGTTACTTATTTTAATATAATTTTTATAATATTTTTTTCTCATGTGATTATTTGGATACTAAATAAAATGTAGAAATAAATTTTATAAAAATCATCCTTCTCTAAAAAACAATTTTGGTACTGAAACCTTTAAATGAAACAATTTTAAACCAAAGAAAGAGAATCTTTTCTTAATTCTATAAAAACAAGACACATTCCATTTCACCTTTCTAAAAACATTTATCATGGTACATTTTATAAATTACACATCACTTTCTTCTTAAACAACACTTTCTACACAATTGTTAAAATAAATTGAAAATAAAACCACAAAATAATGAATTGTGTTAGATTTAGTGTCTTTTTACAAAATTCTAAGTACATCATGTGTAATTTTATTCATAATTTTGAATATTAATAAAATATTTTATTACATCATGATTTTTCTTCTACGTGAGATAGTATGTGATAATGTACTATGATTACTAGTTTCCTTGAATGTACATAGTAGTTCCCCACTATAATGAGAACCGATAAATGTACTGATGGTATTTTTCAGTATAAGTTCTATAGCCAAATTATATCATTTTATGGGACACAGATGATATACGATATCTTGGGGGGAGACTCATATGACATTCAGAGACTTTCTCATTGAGTTATCCCTAATGTAATATTCAAATAAAAAGATTATAAGAATATGAGTCACTAATAATAAATCCATATTTTTTTGTTTCATTGGATATTCATATCATCTAACTTGTGTTCTAATCCTTAGACATTATAATTTTTATCAATACATATCATGTGTCATGTAGTTTATTTTATTTAGAAAAACTAAGAACACATATGGTTGAGGTATAATAAGATACATTTAATATGTCGGGAGTGATGTTGTATTGATGAAAAATGGTAGAATGTTTTTATCCACTCTTTTTCCTAATGAAAGTTGATATCTCCTTCCCTTCAAGGGGAACATAACTAACTGGATATGTTTTTGGGTAGGGTAGTGTTGATCAAATGTTCACATTTGGAATGTCAAACAAATAGATATACAGGACAACGGTTGATCACACTAGGATTAAACATGTAAAATTAAAATATCAAGATAAATGGTTCTTACTACATAGTATATATTCAATTGAGGTTACATATCATTGTGAAACTTCTAAGAACATGTGTGTAATAGTGTTATTATTTAGTATAACTCGAAAAAGCGCTGACACATAACATATTTATCAGCGCCAAAAAGTGATGCTTAATTTATACTTATAAGAGCATTTTTTTATCACAAATATTTTCCCTTTATCAGTGATTCTTTTTACACTAATATAGGGTTCCCTTTATCCGTTCTTTTTTTTGAAATGGATAAAGGTTAACCATGATCAATGCCTTTTTTTGCACTAAAAATATATTACCGTTTATCATTTCAATATTTTTAGTGCTTCAAAAAGAATCTATTATCAGCACATTTTTAGCATTGATAAATGTATGAAAAAATAATATGAAATAATTAAATAAATAAAAAAATGAAAACTGTGTTTATTAAAAATAATATTGGAAGTTTTGAGAATTAAATAATTTTTAATAAAAATTAATAAGTTTTTTATACTATATATAATTTATAAAAACAATAAATATAATTTATTAAATATACAGATATATGAAAAATGTAATTTAACCAAATAAAAAATAAAAATAAGAAAATTGTGAAAAATATTAAAGTATAATCTTCCCTTATATCATGTGGGTATCCTTGGTACAACATTAGTATTGTGAGACATGAAATATGTCAAACACAATTTTAGGTTATGGTTTTGTTAGGTATAATAGGATCTGAATACCTCTATTCCCAAACAGTTACCTTTTTTCAATCGTCAACTTTTGAAAAATTCATCCATATATTAGTCTGTTTTGTAATTGGTTTGGAATATTTCATTGAAAAAAACATGGATGATGAAATATCTAGCATCATTGGGGTCTTATATTACATCATGTACCAATTGTAACTAAGACGGTTGAGTGAGGAGGAACAAAAATATAGGTTTATCCCCTTAAATTTAAATGTTAATTGTAGAAGTTATTTCCAAAAAATGGATGTTGAAATATCTGACACGTGGGGAAAAATAAATAATAATTTTACACTAAATTTTCACATATGGTAATAAACACTAAAATATGGTGTGAAAATAAGGGATTTATTTTGGATGACTGTGAAATATTTCATGATAATTTGAATATATTTATGGATCACTTATGAAATGTAATAATCAAATGATTCTAATGAATCTATAAAATCATATGAGAAAAAAAAAATATTTGATTTTTTGTCATATTTATTTAACTACTTCATAAAAATGTAATTTTTTAAATTTTTAATTTTTGATATATTTCAATTTGAATTTAAAAAATATGAAATAAATTATATAAAAATAAAAAACAAATAGTTTCAAGGTTCTATAATCCATATACTATATTATACAGGAAAAATTGATTCTTAGAAAAAAAGGAATTTATATTTTTGTTATGATTGTTTAAATATTGTTAGAAAATAAACAATTAGAATGATTTATTTTCTAGGAAGAATCTCAGCATATTTTTTTTTATGAAACAAAATATTGTTTCATTACGTGGTGCAGAAGAGTAGTAAATTGTTTATAAAATTAATTGTTCCTAATTATTTAGTATTGATCAAAAAATTTCTAAATTTGATATTTTCTTTGAAAAGTAACTTATTTAACAAGAAAATTTTTATATTATTAAATTTTAAACAAATATTTTAAATCATTCAAGATAAAATCATATATCACTATATTAATGTATTTTTGAAAAAAAAAAATTACAATCATTGATGTAATTATAATAGTACGTTTTAATAGAGTCTAATGTGTGGAAATAAATAAATTTAGTGGATAAAATCCTTACACCATTAGAATACCAATTCAATCCAAATTTATTGGTTTGTATTTTTTAATTTAACAAAATTCTATATTCGTTGTTGATTTTTAATTCTATTTAATTTTATAGCTTAATAGTATAAACATAAATCCATTTTTATGTCCTTCTAGTGTTAATTTTATGCCCCAAATATGTTAGAATATCAATTACATGAAATAAAAAATAACATCGTAATACATTACCATGACCTCTTATGTTAAGTGTTTTATAGAAATAGGAAAAAAATTAACTAATAAACTACTGTATTTTTAAATTGAGGGACATTTTTTGATTAATATATGTAACATCATGATCCATAAGAAAACTCAATAATTCCTATTCATATCAATATCCACATGTCACATTTTTTCTATTCAGATTAAACTCCTCTTGATAATGTTTGATCAAATTCTCATCCCTATCAACCTCTCCAAATGATATAGGATATAATTGGGAAAAAATAAGGATTATTTAGTGTATTACTCCTTATAGTTTTCACTGAAACTGTTTGAAAATTGTTTATATATTATTCATTGATTTCATCCTTTCTTGTATTTCTTGTAGTTAATAAAAATATAACCATATTTATAATGATAACCAAATCATTAATACCTCTTAAAAATAACTTCATTTCTTTTATAACGCATCTAATAAACATTATGTATGTTTAACATTAATCCATATAAAAACATATAATTCATTAATAGTTTATTTTGGTTCCACCCTTAGGAACATCGATTACCATCCAAGTAATTCTCATAAATGGGAGGCATTATCCATTTATAATGAATATCTTATGTGTCTATATTTAATTATTGTTAAAAATGAATATTTTATGAACCCAGTATGATATATTTATTTCTGTTGAATGAATCAAATCCCCAATCCAATGTATCTTGTTTTATCCTCATCCTCCTCAATCATTTATGGATTTTTTGTTAAGATCTATTCTCATCTTTTATCATCTATATTCCTTTAAATTCGGCATATCCATATGGTCAAAAATGTTTACATAGTGAAATCGTTTTCTATAAAACTAATTTATTGTTTAATATATATTTATAAATTATTTATTTTCAGTATTACTAATATAGAAATTGTTTTCATAGACAAGTATATTCTTTTAATCTTGTTTATTTGGTTAGTTCAAACAGACTCAATCTCATTAGGGATTGGAATTTGAGCATGCAATTGAGATAATGACAATAAGAAAATGCACCATGAATGCATAAAACTGTCAAGAAAAATTGAATTCCTACTACTTATTAAATTAATTTTTACATCATTTTATCTACTATTTGTATGTTCATTTACTTATCATTTTTATATAATTATAATTTATTGTTTGTTTACAGATCTTTTGGGAAGTCATATTTTTCTTTCAAATATTTTATTATAAAACAGAAAAGAGGCAAAATGATTTTTTCCAATGTTACAATGTTTAAAATTTTCATTTCTATTATTTTTCAACATACCAACATTTAATATTGATTCAATGTTATCATCTACAACCCATTTATCATTGTAGAAAGCCTCTTCCCTATTGACATTCTACAATGTAAAAATGTTTTTGAATTAAAACATCGAGTCAATATGCAGTGTTGGAAATTCCCATTAGAAATATGATGGAAATTTTTTTACATGGTAGGTAGAATGTTTTTAGGCTTTGGAATGTGTAGGAATCATCCTCACCTCAACCCGAAACATGGTTTCACCAGTATGACTCCAAGGGATTATTTTTATTTCAAATTGACCTTAATTATAGTAAAAATGAAAAATGACATAATCAAAACCAAAAAAACATATTCTTATTGTTTTTATACATTAGGGAAATGATCCACATATCTTTTGAGATGTGTATGAATTAGCTTCACCCCAATTCATTGCATTGTGTGAACAATATGACTCAATGTGTAAGTTATGAGCTTAACATCGAGAGTTTAGTTCAAAAAATGTCACAATAAAAATAAAGAAAATTCACTCAGTTTTTTTCAATAATTTATGAAATTAATTCATAATTAATTATTCATGTTTAAGAATTGGTCTTTTATCAAACTGATACATGATGGGATTAGTATAGGTCAAAGTGTGTGTTCCAAGTTTTAAATGATATTTTAGTAAAAAAAACAAGTGATGTACTCAAAACTTGTAAATAACATTAATATTGTTTTGATACATTATTAAAATTATCCATATGTAATTTGAGACATGTAGGAATAATCCATACCTTAATCGAACACATGGTGTGACCAATATAGCTCCAAGTACATATTTTTATTTTAAAATGACATCTATTTTAATAATAATGACAATTGGACAACTCAAAACCAATTAATATCCTTCATATCATTTTGGTTCTTTTGATAAATGATCCATAATTAATTTATATTGTTTAGGAATCCTCCACACCTCAATCAGATACACATTGTTCCTAGTATGACTCAATATGTTTGTTATCAATTTAAAATATATAGTTTATTTCAAAAAATGACACTCACTGAAAAAAGTAAAAAGATCAAGTTTTCATGGTAATTAATTAAATTGAATATTAATTCATTTGTGATGTGTAGGAATTGGTCTCACATCAAACTGATACATGATGTGATCAGTATTATTCAATGTTCTTTTTCTCAGTTTAAAATTATATTTTTGTAAAAACAACCATTGACATGATCAAATTGAAGCAAACATATTTGGAATCTTTTAATACATTGGTAAAATTATATATAATACATTACAGATTTTTAAGAATTATTTTTACCTCAATATGACATATGGTTTGACTTATATAACTCCATGTACGTCTTCTTATATAAAGTTTAAATCAATTTTATTAAAAAAACAACTCACCTACTCAAAATGATCAAACACATTCAGAAAGTTTTAATAGTGTATAAAAATTACCAATAATTATTTTTCTATTAGGAATCATCCTCACCAAAATATAATACGTGATGGGTCTTGTATGACTCAATTTGTTTTTTATCTTTTTTAAATCAACATTTTAGTTCAAAAAGTGTCTCTCACTAAAAACAATAAAAACACACATAGATTATATATATAATATAGAAAAACAAATCTTAATTCATTTGTGACATTTTGGAATTGGTATCATGTTATACCGACACATAATGTTAACATTATTAATCAAAGTGTGTGTTTTTAGTTTAAAATAATATTTAGTAAAAACAACTGATATACTCAAAACTGAGAAAACACATTCAGATTGTTTTTATACTTTAATAAAATGATCCATAAGTCATTACAGACATTTAAGAATAATACAAACCTCAATATAATGCAGGGTGTGACCGGTATGACTCTAGGTGTAATTTTTCAGTATATAAGTATCATTTTATTTTAAAACATGCATCACATCACCAAAATCAAGAAAACGATCCTAGATTGGTTTTCTCTTCACTTAAATTCTTTATTATTACTTGATTTTACTAATTTTTTGGGGTTTTTGGTGTTGTATTGTTTTGTAACAACACACAAATGTATTCCCCTTTATCAGCCCTTTTTTATGCACAAATAAAGGACTCGTGTTTTCAATCTTAATCTAGAATTTAGTGATTTTCTATCGAAGATATAGGCCATTTTTAGCAATGTTAAAGGTTGATTTGGTTGTATTGTGATATTAACATCTCTATTTATAGTAGCCTCCTTATGTAACTAGATGATAACCTTGTGTATTAGGAAGTGTATCTTAATGCCATTGAGAAATGATCCTTGATGGTCCCACCCTATGTATGATCAGAATCATAGTTAAATTACACGTGGTTTTAACATATTGGAAATATGTTATTCTCACACCTTGTTTATTAATTATTCTTGTTATCTTGAACATGAATATTCAATCACTAGAAATTTTAGAAAATATTTTTGTGAATTTAACATTTAATAAATATTCATTCACCGGGTAATTATATATTTAAGTACATGAATACATAATATTTTATTTTTACTATTTACTAAAAAGATAACAAATTATTTATTCAGTTAGTTAAATGAATATTTAATAAAAAATTGTTTACTAATTTCATTAAATATAATATTTATATATTTATTGTTTAATAATGAAGTGAAATTTATTTAATTCTATAATTTCTCATTATTTAACACCTGATAATAATATTGGAGGATTGACGAACCAAGTTTTGTAGTCTTTCGATGAATGTCATATAAAATATTATTTGAATAGATATTAATTTATTTAGTCATGAAAAAAATACTTATAGTATCCAAGATCTTATAACATTCCAAATAAATAATAATATTTCAATTTTTTTATACGAGATGTTTATCAAGGATTGAAAAAATAATAATGTCCCTTGAGAAGTTATTATTTTGAAACCTGTGTAAAATTTAAGGACAATTATGACATTCTTGAAATTAGAGATGAAGAATCATTCACTATACATAATGAGATCTAGTAAATATTCTATCAATCCCTAAATATTTCTCCCTAAGAACACTCTAAAGATCATAGAGACTTTATACTCCTCTACTATAGTGAATCCCTTCTCCCTTTAATATCTCTATTATGATGAATATTGATCACTGAAAGAATTTTAACTATCCATGCTTGTCCCAGGAGGATTCTGCGATGAAGATTGGAGGTTCATGAAGAACATGTGAATAGCCCCTAGAAAAAATCTTCCCTTGATACCTATGATTCAATAGTAGTATGATAAGATGTTTTCACCTGGTCATTGATAAAGAAGAAATAATCCACTTAAATGTTACTCTTTAGTAAAATAAATTTTTATAGTTTATATGTTAAAATATCCTCTCCTATTGGTTTGAAGTTCACATCAATTAATCTTTATGTTAATTCTATTGTTCATGAAGATTATTCATCATGTAAATCATTGAATATTAGTTTATTTTATTGTAATTATTATTTTTCTATGGCTTTCTCAGTGCTACAATTATTCTTAGAACATTAAAGAGGTATTAGAGTGGTAACATAATAATTTATGATTATTTGTTATTCATTGAGAAATTTTACATAATTTTTGTTATATTTCATTATAGTTTATTCATTCAATAATTTTGTGATTAATTAAAATGTTTTTAACATATTAATTAACTTATTTCATGTTTTATATTAGTAAAAATAGATTAAGAACTGATGAAGAAAAATCAAAGATTTCATCAAGAGAAGTTGAGGATTATGGCAGGTAACACAACATGAGAAAAAAAGTACATGTAGTGTACCAATGTTTATTGCACCATTAAATGTCAACAGATGCATGATGCACAAAGTAGTAATAAAATGTTTTGCATTTAATGCATATCATGTGTTGATAAGGTATTCTTATAACATTGTCTATTGGATGATATGACATGTATCTATCCCACCAGTCATATACTCAACACATTTTAGAGGTGAAATTAGCATTAACTGTGTGATCAAATACACGCAATAATACCACATGAGATTAGTAGGTATTATCATTATTGGAAACATGGTGTGAAGTTGGAATAAATTCCATGTGAATCATTAATTCTCATGTTCAAAGAGGATTCTGAGTTGACCAGCGGGTTATGCAGACATGTGGAAAGTGGAATACACAGTGTGTAGATATATAGTATATGTAGTGTAACCTAGTCATGATACACACTGAGTTTCTAGGTGTCTATCTCAGAGTGTGGAAAATGTTGTATAGATCATTAGTATACACTGTATAGTATCATTGTAAGGAACAAAACTAAATTTCATAACGAATAATTCCTTACAGAATTAACAACCTAATTATATTTTTGACATATAATGTGTTAACAATTTAGTAAAGGTATTAAAAATTAATAAATTATTATTTAATTCCATATAATTACATATAGATATTATTCAATCCATTGATTAATCATATTGAAATTATGATTAGAATCTCCAAGAGACATTTTATGGTCATTAAGATAAAAGGAATTAAATAATTAACTATATTAACTCAAGATAAATTAACTTAATAATAAATACTGAATTGATGTGACTTTATGGTATTTTTGCCTTTCATATTAATTACAAGTATATGGATGAATGAGAGTTCAGATCCCAAAATGTTTGTTTTTGGATTATTAGATTTATTATTATTTCAAGGTTTTTCTAGAAATATATTAAATTTAATAATGTATAGCGATATACTTATCTCTTCTCATTGTAAACATGCATATATGCCAACACTTTCATTTATGAAAACCCCCTTTAACAAATAATTTTTCCCATTTCCTACACATGACTAAAATTATGTAGTAAATAGAGCTCCTAGGTAAGTGTAGGAGGTTCATGTTAAGAGTCAAGATGAAACAAATCAAGTGGGAAAACAGGAGCATAGGTGGATTGTAGAAATAGAGACTAGGAATTATTTCAGGCATAAATTCCTTAGGGTCAAATGACGTCTTCTAAACCAGTTCATAAACCAAACATTATAGAATCTCTTATCCATACCATGTTTTTTATTATATTATTATCAATTTCATGGTTATTTATTTATGGATGTTTAAATCATTAAACCAGTTAATTGGGAACCATGCCAGATGGACTTACGATAAATATTATAACTTTTTTGAACATTATCTAGAAATTTTTAATCACTTTTGTAAAATCCATTGAATGTTAATAAGAATATAATAAGATCAAAAGTACTTCTTTCTTATAAAAACAAAAATAAATCATCCTATATATTAAATTTATATAGTCTACCACAAATAGAGTTAAAATTGAACAATATTTCCAAGTGCATCATTTGCAAATGTCTTCATGACTTCAATTATCATGGAATTAAGACATCAATTCATAGGTTGACATAACATAGTTCCCATAAATAACTCATTACATAAATAGGTCTTGGTGTAACTGATAGAAAAGTTTTGTTGAAATATTTATCAACGATTTCAATATTGGAGACTCCACTCCACAGCTCTAGTAGATTTGAATTAGTGTGGATGAAAATTTACACCTGACTAAAAACCATAATAAAATATCATAATAAATTATATGTTAGGGTAAAGGGAATATAAATCTTATCCCCTAGAATATATATGCATGGATATATTCCGAAAATAATTGTGATAGATTTTATATTTTGATGAAAAAGTGAGATATTAATCAATTTTAAACTTATTATCCAAATTAGTAATCTAGAAAAAGTACTATAGTTTTTCTATTATTTATTATAATAATAAAAACTTCTATGACTTTCAAAATATCAATGTGATACATTATAGAGTAGTAGAACCTTATTATATCATGAATTTTTAGGAATGGTATAGGCATTAAATAGATATACTACATATAATAATTATATTATATCTCAAATGAAAATTGTATATTCTATAAAACCCTATACATGAAGAACCTGATAATGATACCAGTGAGGGAGAACATTCTCACTATATCAAAAAAAATATGAGAACATACATTTTAATTTTTCATGATAATGACTACGTTTAGTATAATTATAAAATAGTATGAGTATATGGATTTGTATAGAAACATGTACCACCATTAATTTATTTAAATAGAGAGGGTGATGAAAGAGTGAAATGATAAATCAAATGAATTTTTCATGTGAAATAATCAATAAGCAGCACTATCTATGTTGTATGTCGTTAATATGATTGTCTAAATAAAGTACTCAGAAAAATTGGTATTTAAAATACCTGACTAGATATCAATAGATCTCGTTTTTATCCTCACTACCTTAGAGCTTCTCCAATTTAATTTTTTATTTTAATATGAGTAATAGTAATAAGACTTTCTAAGAATTCCTTACATTGATTAAAAAAGTGGATAAATTCATCGAGAAAAAAAATTATGGTACTTATGGTGAATAAGAAAAGGAATAAAATGGAAAAGTGACCCAAGGATATTCTAATCCTAAGGATCCCAGGCTACATAATTCTAAGAATAAGAAGGTATAAATGAAGTAAAATTAAGTTTTTCAGTATGTTTTTCATGTTCTATTCTAGGCCACTTGACTAAAAATAGTTCCATGCCAAATAACCAAAGGGAAGAAACATGTTATTTACATATCTAGTATATGATTTCTATATTTATATATTGAATTTTAGGTACATCATATTTTGTGCATATTGGTACCCAAAATCTAGAACAAAGTAGATTTTGAATGATTTATAAAGGGGAGATGAATTTACATGTTGACAATGGTGTTAGGCTACTTTCTCTATCCATTTAAGACTAGCACCTTATATTTCTCACTAATATTGTATTTGATATAAAGGATTCTTATTACATAAATTTATTTACAATAACCTAATTTCCCTTTCCCACCTAGATATCAATGATTTTATTTTCATATTTAGAAATTAAATTTATTACTTTTATAAAGAAAAAAATTTATTTTAGGGAACATTTAAAAAATGGACAATATATATTAAATTATAAAACATAGAATCGTAAATTGGTAACAAATAAATTTTTAAATAATCATTTCACACCCAGTCATGGAACCATCCGCTTGGTCATATAAACAATAAGTGTTTGAAAATTTTCATTCAAGATGGTTACTTATAAACTTTTTCTCTAAAACATCTATAAAAATTTCACTCTTATTTAGTAAGGAAAATGCTCAATCCACCATTTATTGGAGAAGGTAAAATAGATACTGAGATTTGATAATTTATACACAAAATATTTTTTAACCATTTCTTGTTAAAACTATTTATGGGTATTCTTACTTCATTAATTTTTATAGATGAATTTAGAAAATATTTTTTTTCAACCTAATGTGTTATAAGTCATAATGTTTTTGAGAAATTTCAAGAATTCATGAATAAATTAGAGAATAAATTTAGTATAAAGATAAAGAAACATCGATCTGATTGAGTTCGGGTGTATCTTAACTAAGAATTAATTGAATCTCTGTGAGGTTTTCAGATTCTATCCCAACTCACTTTACCTTATACAAAATGGTGGAATGGTGTTAGTGAAAGTGGAAACAACACCCTACATGACATGGTAAGGATAATGATGATGCAGTAAAGTATTTTATTATTCTATTAGGGATATTAATTATTAATTATTGAACAAAAAAAATGTTTGTAGCAACTAAAACCTAAAATAGTATTTCATTTAGATTATGAAGTATAACAAAACTAGTTTTTTTATATATTCATTAATTGGGATACATTGAGTTTATTAAGTCCATCAATGTAAAGAAACTATAAACATGACCTATTAAGAATCTCCTTAAAGTGTATCCAAATAAAGTAAGGGGATGTTATCTATTAAACCTCTCATCTAAGATACAACCTATCATAAGAAAAACACATTTTATTTAGTGGGAGTACATCATTAAGAATGATAGTGGGAAAAATATGGACTTCAATTATGTGGATGCTCAAGATAAAAATATATAGTGAAAAAACATATTCCAAGTAATCATACAAAAGATTTTTTAGTCAATTAAAAGTACTATGTAGGATCACCACATAGGTTAAAGAATCAGAAAGATATGGTTTTTAAATCACTAACAAATGGTGACACATTATTGGTTGTGAATAAAGATCCTATTTTATATAAGGAGGTAGTAGATAGCTCATAATCTGAAAAATGTAAAGAATCCAAAAATTATAGTATGCATTTCATGTTTTAAAACCATGTTTCCCTTATAGTAAATATGCTAGTTGATGTGAATTTCATTGGATAAAAATGAGAAATCAAGATAAAAATGGGAATGGAAGGTAGAATGAGAACCTAAAAAGAATTGATAGTGGATAAATGGTTTAAATAGAATCTATTATTTGACTAAGATGAATATTTTCCCCATTTTTCATGTTGATATACATTAGAAAAATGTTATCCATAATTTTTTATAGATATGAGATTTTGTAGGGAATTTCATCCAAAAGATTATAACATTTTTAATGGGATTGCGGTCATATTATTATTAGTTTATTTTGAAGACATATTACTTATTTAAAATCACTTACTAGACTTATTTTTAGTTAAGGAACCATTAGAAAAGTGTTTCTCTATGATTGTCTTAGGTGAATAACTATATATCCTTGGAATCAATATCATTCATGATAAATATAAAAGGATACTTAGACTAAGTCAAAGAACACGCACTGTGTTCGAGTTGGTGTCCAATGACTAATTATTTTTATTTTTATTACATGTATATTAAATGTATTTAATATTAATTAAACTTATTATTACATATTTTTCATTATTCTACATGACTCTAATGTAATAGTTTCCTAGAGTATACATTTCATTAATAATGTTATAGAAGTTCCCATCTATAATTAGAACCTTGATGATATATGATGACATTATTATGTAATTTTATTATATTGGATAATTTATTATAATGGAACACATAATACATATATTGTTAGGTAGTATTAATCATTAGTAGATGAGTCTTTTTCATATAAAGTACTTACTTGGAAGTTTCCAAGACTGAAGCTTGTGAGAATAGACCCACCACTAAAAATCTTGTTTGTTTTATGTCATCTGATATTCTTATCTAGGAGCATGTATAATGGTCCATAGACTTTACTATTAACATTAATTCATCTCTTGACATTCAAAAATATATTTTCTTATGAAAATTTGGGTACCTTATGTTTGTGGTGAGATCAGATACATTGCATCAATCATGATTAACATGTCATTGATGGATAAATCAAGGAAGGATTTTCCCCTTAAATCTCTATGAAAATTGATATCTTATCCCTTTGATAGAAATAAAATAGTTACATTAAATCCCATGGACATGGTTTAATGATTATGTTTATTTCGTAATGTCAATAAAAGATTAATTTGGCTTATATATTGATGAAACAGATGAATAAACTTCTTGATAATATATATTTTAAAAAATATATTACATTCCATAGTGAATTTTGGAATATGGTAGATTTCATTGTGATATTAAATTATTTCTATTTTTTACCATGAACCATTGGTAGATAGTAATCTTTAACACTAGGAAGGACTACCTAATGTCAATGGTAAATAATACTAAAGGGTCAAACACTAAATGTTACTGATGATCAAGATAAAATTATATTTTTATTTAATTAATTATATAAATATTAATCTCAGGAGAGAGATATTATTTTATTCCCATTTTTTATTCAAAATATTTATTGATGAATGAAATATTTAAATTAAATATTTATTTGTTTGTTCAATAAATACTTTTGGAGTGTTAATGAACCAAGACCATGTCTGATGAGAACTATTAACTAACTAGATGGTGAAATAATATTTTTTATTGTGTATATTGGAGGATTCCAAGGGATAATATTATTATTATTTTTATATTCTATGGGGATTATTAAATATTATAATATTATTTAAGTGTTTAAATGTAATTGAATAATTATTTCAATCAAAACAAGAGCCCTATAAATAAAATGTCATTTCTATTATGCAGGGTGTAAAATAATAGATTGATGAAATCAAAAAATTGATAATTGTTTCACACAAAAAATTCTTTCTCAAATACTCCTTCTCTCTCCATCTCGTGAATGAGAGTCATAAAAGATATTTCTTCCAGACAAAAGGATGAGTGATTAACATAAAAAACACAAGATAATAAATTCACTAGGCTAGAACCTAGAGATCTATTGAAGTCTCTTGGAGATCAAGGGAACAAGTGTGGATCATTGCAATAGAGATTAAATATTAGGATACTTAAAGCACAAATTAGGAAATCTAAAAGGTTCCATTCAGATGATAAACATTCACATAAAAAATTTATATAATCCAATGTATTCGTTCCTTCTGATATTAAGTGAATTAATTATAAAATTGACATACAGGATCCTTGATCATGGTTTTAGAAATATAAATATATATATATATATATCCCACCACTACATGCTTATAATTTTCCGAGAACCAAGACATTGCCCAGATATTAAATAGATTTTTTCTAGAAACATCCATGAGGGGATTGGAACCAAGGTCACATGGTATACATCTCTCTATAAATATGTATCCTCATGTAAAATATAATACAGAAAAAGATGAAAAATTGAGAATGATCTTATATGAATCATCAATATGATCTATCATGTATTCCATGTTATGTACTAAGATTTAGGCATTGTAGGTGGATATTAGTATCTAATCTGGGATAATAACATTGGTCTACTATTATGGAAATCCATAAATATCTTCATCATCATGAAAATAGAAAATTTATTAGGGAGGAAAAGAACCACACATCCTAAAAAGGTCTGGAAGGAAAAAAATATTTTATTCAAATATCATCATCCCTAACTAAATTACACATTCGAGGGGGAGGCATCCCATAATAGAAATAAAAATAAAGGGTGCATCTTAAATGACCAGAAAAAAGAAGAAATATAGGAAAATGTTCCCTGAATAAAATCTAGGAAAAACATTCACTCATTTGTTAAGAAATGTCTTGCTTCTCTGAATATGATGAACAATAAACCACAAAATAAAGGACTACTTATGTAAGGAGTTGTAAACATAGTTGGGGTTTTTCTTAGTGGTATGCACCCCGTAATCCTACATGGAAAATGGGGGTTCCAAACCCATGGGGTGCAGGGTGCTATAGCAGTACTATAGCAGTTCTATAGAAGTGGCGGTACTGTTGATCAGTGGGTACTATAGCAGCGGTAGAGTACTGTAACAACGGCGGGCACTGTAGCAGTCGGATTACTATTCACAAAATGGGCCTAAGGCCAAAAATTTTGGCCTATTGGCTATGTAATGGGCCACATGCCCATTGGGCCTTTGGGCTATGTAATGGGTCTCCCTCTACCTAGTTAAAAGAGGTCTTTTCTTTGCTTTAATAATCAAATGAGGCTTCGGCCCCAACATTTTAAAATAATTGAAGGAGTTGTAGATTATCATAGAATTAGTTTCACAGAACCCATCACGAGATTGTTATCCTAACAAACATGAATCTTGTAGTTCATTGCACATTCCTATTTAATAAGGTAGTCCTCCAGATCATATGAGTAATAAAAATCCACCTCAATAGAGCCACTAGTGTCACAAACAACACCCCCTCCCCATATGAAACCATGAACACAGAAAACATTAATGTTATTTTTGTGGTCACTACTCAGTGGGATCCAATTAACCTATCTTTATAGATAAGTATCAATTTTAGTGAGTGTAAGATAGTTTCTAACCACAATTCATTGAAAAAGTGGGGGGTCATTATCCAACTATTTCATAATAATTCCATGTTCAACCACCAAGATGTGTGATTATTATGTGAGATCTAGTGAACTAAACGTTATTAGCAATTTAATCTAAAGAAAGATGAAGCATGTTGGAGTTTCCAACCAAGAAGAGACTTCTAATTACATTTTTCTTACTTTATTCATTTATTTTAATATAAAAAAATACATTATCATGTCATCATTATTCTTCTTTGCGACATAGTATGTGATAATTTCCTAAGTTCACTTGTCACGTAGAAAGGTCATAGCATTTCCTTATTATAGTGATAACCTGGAAGTGAAATGACAGTTTAATAAAATATAATTTCATTTTTTGAATGATATAATTTGATTAAAAATATGTAATACATTATATCTAAGGTGGTGATCCATTGGGCATCGACACTTTATCATGATGTATTCCATTAGTAATCTTTAGTGTATGTGATTTTGAAAATATTCCCCACCAATTGAAACTCAAAAATATATATTTTTAATTCTATATTCCTATCATAGGATGTGTGAAATGATCCTTATATTTTTATATTAATATTAATTCATGTCCCAATTCAATGTATTGGTGGAAATTATGAAATCATATTCATGAGGTGAAGTATGGTACATTGTGTGTGTCAAGAGTGATGTTGTATTAATAAATATTGAGAAAAAGTATTTATCCGTTATGTTATTTAATGTATTTCAATATCTCTTTCCCTTTTATTGGAATTAAAATTCTTCATTAATATTATTTTAATTGTGGTTTTCTCAACATGTTCAATTCAAAAAATTCATATAAAGAGATATCAGCAACATAGGTTGATGAAACTACCATGAATCCTTCTTGATTGGAAATATTTTTATAAAGGTATTATATTTCATTTTTTATATTCCTATGATGTTACATGTCATTTTTTAATTAGATTCTTCTACTATGGGACCTTGACTTGTTTCTATATGATAACTTTGGATTTTGTAAGTGTATCCTACAGCCTCTCGGAAAGGGTCCTAGAGGTTTACACAATATGTATATTTAGAACTTTAGTTAAATTACAATTTAATTTAACATTTAAGATAAATATTATTCCAACATGTGGTTTTATTATTATTCATCATTTTTTGGTCCTAAATATTCAATTATAAACTATTTGAGTGTATAAATGTGAATTGAATATTTAATAAATATTTATTTACAATGTAATTATTTATTTAACTATGTGAATATATAATATTTAATTATTCTCATTTATTCACAAGGTAAGGAAATGTTAATTTTGTGTTTTCAAGAAATTGTAGAAAAAATTTATTGAATAATTTGTAAAAATATAATATTTATATATTTATTGATGAATAAAGACGTGATATTTATTGAATTTAGTAGTTTTTATTCAATTAAATATATATAGTGAGAAGGATTTACCAATTTTGTCTAATGGCCTCATAAGAAATTTCATATTATATATTTTTTAAAGAAACATTAATTAATTTTTTCAAGAGAAAAATAAAACTTATTTTATCCACTTTTTTATCACATTTTTAGTATATAATAATAATTTTATTATTATTTAGATATTTGGTTCACCATAGATTAAAAAAATAAATTCCATTTCACCATTATTATTTAATAATCTTATTACTATTTTAACATGATTATGACATTATCCAATTGTGAGTGCCAAATGATTTCTATGACAACCCTTTTTTTATTACAAACATAAACATGATTTATTACATAAAATATTCACTTGATACAACATGGAAGATCAAGAGGTCTAGTGTCTTTGTTTCTTAGGATCATTACATAACAACTTAAAACATGAAATACAACATCTTTATTGAAAACATCTTTTACATGACCACTACAATCCCTCGTTCTTAGCACTGCATGGGATAATCTGAGGACATGCATAAGAAAAGAGGTGAGCTATAAAGCCCAGTAAGGTAATAAACATGGAATACATGAGGAGTAAAATACATGTAAGACAATAGTAATATCAAAAGACAACAAGAGAAACATGAAAATAAAGGCATGATAAAGCATGATAATCATAACATAGAAATGTGGCAACAACACTTAACATGGAATTAGCATGAGACAAGGATCATTGCACATAGAGCATGAGTAAATCCTCATTGCACATGTAGCACGATTAAAGCCTCGTTGGACTTGAATTATCATGAGTCAACACTCATTTCAAATGATGAATCAGGATACTATACTTTACCAAATGCATTGGAGCGCTAAAAGGGAACACCCTTCTTAAACATTTCATTTCATGCATAAGTGTGCCACATGGATTCATAAAACATAATCACTTATTCCGCGATAAAGGAAAGTTGAAATAATGATGACATTTTATAATAAATAAGTAAATGTGAATAAAGGTGAATACCCTTGATGGAGAAATGGGCATGGTATTCATTGCACAATGGCATTGGCTTAGAAAATCGGTGTGATTTCGGCAGCGTAACGACGTGACATAAGAATTCATAAAAATGGTTGATGAGAGAGAAAGAGGTTCCTCATCATATTTAAATATATTGGAAAGTAAGGAGGTTATATAGATACATGTCCCAACAGTTGTAATGGAATTAAGATTCATGATACAAAAGTATTGCTTGAATGTAAATGAGGAGAGAGAAGTTCCTTTCAGCATTTCGGCATAGAAACGGGTATACATGGGAGGAATTTAATGAGAGATAAAGGGTATCCATTTATTCAAACATAAATAGGGAAGAAACCATACCCCAACATTCATAATTGAAATTAAAAGGGGAAAACAACTTAAAGAAAATTGGACAAAAATGAGAAAGGAAGAAAAATACTTTACATGGAAGTCTGTTTCCAAAGGCTAGATAAAGTCTTGTGAGAGGCTTCTTTGGAGCTTCTGGAACCTTGGGAGGATTCTAGAGAGAGTAGGGTAGAGTTGGGATAAACTCCAAATGCTTTGATTGAGGATGAAGTGGGATCTTGGGTGGGTTTATATAGGAAAGGTGAGGGAATTTCTTTATTATTTAGTTTTGGGACCCCTTATATTAAATTAATCCAAACCACAATCCATCTCATTGTTTTTGCCCATGTTTTTTGGAAAAGGGAATAGGAAAACAATATTTTATAATTCCAAATACCTAACTTCTTAAAATAACAGGGTTGCTTATGTGGAGGTGAGTCACACTCCCATGGAAAACAATTTAAAAAGAAAAGGTGTTTAATAAGTCTTGATGGGTCCATTAATGCTTTGAAAAGTAAGTCAAAAAAACCTAAAATCACATTATTTTAATGGTAAACCATATATTGGCCGAACCATAAATATTATAGTATTTTATTACATCACTATTGGGTCATTATGATGTCATAAAACACATTATATATTTAAACGGTATTTAATTTTTACCCAAAAACATGACTGTCTGAGAAAATTATGAAAAATTCACTGTTGGATAATTTCAACATCCTGATTCCAGAAATAAAATTTATTTTATCTAAATAATTTTATAAATATGTTAATTTTGACTTTTAAAATAAAAACTGACATTTATCGAAAATTCACGGGTTTTGACAAAAATGGCTTTCAAACCTTAATAAAAATTACAAATGCATTCATTAAATTATATGATAATTTATATATAATAAAATTAATTTAATAATAATAATAATAATATTTTATTAAAATAATATTTAATTCAAAAATCCTTTAATTTAATAAAATAGAATTCTTAATTAAATAATAACTAAAAAACAATATTTGCACTTTAAAAACTATTTGCAATGTATCAATAATGAACAAGAAATTGTATTCATTATTATATATAAAAAATAATTTACATGAATATAGTACTAGAGATTTGTTACATAACCCCTTAAAACGTCCACATAAGACCTAAGGGTAAGGTGTGTGATGGTGACAGACTCTTGGGGTGGCTCAGATAAGATTGCTCGAGTGGAAATCTTTATCAACTTCCACTTTTCCCGTAGATTGCCCCGTTTGAGCTTGAAATGATGAAACTCATCTAGGGCTTGGTCAAGAGAAAATCCCAAGGACGCCACCTCTTTTCTGAGCTCCAACAAATGGGCTTCGTATGGAGTAATTCTAGTGGATGAGGCCATCGCTTCTTTTTTCTGAGTAAATTGGATTTGTTATAGTCCTATATTTATACTAAATATGTGATCGCTGTTCAATCGCTATAAAAGTAACAGTCACAATTTTTAACATAAAACCAAAGAAGATGACATTTTATATAAACATTTTACAAAAAGATATATTTAACTAGATCAAGAGGGATTTACATTAATGAAACTTTGGCTCGTTACAATATTCCCCCCTTAAGAAATTTTGTCCTTGGAATTTTCTTTTTCCCACACTAAAACAGATGTGCGTAACTCAACTTCATCATTTCCTCTGATTCCCAAGTCACCTCTTCAAACTTCTGGTTTTTCCACAACATGTCGACGAGGGGTATTTTCTTATTTCGTAGAACTTTTTCTCTATTATCTAAGATCTTTACTAGTTGCTCCTCATAAGAAAGATCATCTTACAATTGTACCACCTCAGAAGAGAGTACATGTAAAGGGTCTGGTATATACTTCCTTAATAGGGATACATGAAAGACATCATGTACTTTTTCCATGGTAGGTGGAAGTTCTAGGCGATAGGCCATATCCCCGACACGATCAAGAATCTCTAAGGGGCCGATGTACCTTGGACTTAACATCCCTTTCTTTCAAAACCTCATGACCTTCTTCCATGGAGATATGGGTAGAAAAACCACGTCTCCAACTTTAAACTCAAGGTCTCGTCGACGATTATTTGCGTAACTCTTTTGTCGACTCTGGGCTACCTTGATATGCTGCTGAATGGTTTTCATCTTCTCCGCCATTTCCTCAACCATTTTGGGTCCAAGCAGCTTACGTTCACAGACCTCATCCAAACATACTGGTGTTCTTCACCTTTTTCCATACAGGGCTTCATAATGTGCCATTTGGGTGCTCGAGTGGAAACTATTATTATAATATAATTCAACCAGAAGAAGTTGTTGATCCCATACTCCTTTAAAGTCCATTGAGCATTATCTCAACATTTACTCAAGTGTTTGGATAGTCCACTCAGATTGGCCATTAGTTTGAGGATGATAGGCCGTACTGAAGTTCAGTTCAGTATTCAGAGCATGTTGAAGACTCTTCCCAAACTTAGAGGTGAATCTTGGATCTCGGTCAGAATCAATAGATAGTGGCACTCATTTTATCCTTACCACTTCCATGATATATATATGTTCTATTTGATCCAATGAGAAGTACTCCTGAATAGCAATGAAGTGTGAAGTCTTTGTAAGACGATCCACAACAACCCAGATTGCATTGTTGCCTTTGGATGTCCTCAGATGTCCGGTGACAAAGTCAATGGTGATATTATCCCATTTCCATTATGGTATGGGCAATGGTTGCATCATCCCCTTAGACTTCTACCTCTCTACCTTCACTTGTGGTAACACCTGGCACTTTTATGTATATTCAGCGATCTTCTTCTTCATATTTTCCCTCCAAAATATTTCCCCTTGATCTCGATACATCTTTGTGCTCCCATGGTGAATAGAGAAATTTGAACTATGTGCACCATCCAAAAGTTTCTTCCTTAGCTCCAGACTCGATCGAACACATAGTCTTGTCCCAAATCACACAATTCTATCTTCATTAAAATTAAACTCCAAGGATTTTCCTTTTTTGATAGATTCCACTTTTTCCTGAATTCCCACATCATCCTTTTGAGCATCCTTTAACCTTTTAAAAAGAGTCGGTTGAGTAATCATTTGTGAAAGGATTGATGATGTTCCCTTATTTATGATTCCCATGTCCATCTTCATCAAGTCTATGAAGATTTTATCCTTCTCAATTCTCATCAATGATAGCATCACTGGGTCCTTTCTACTTAGGGCATCTGCCACCTTGTTCACTTTCCCAGGGTGGTAATGTATTGAACAGTCATAATCGTTGATGAGGTCTATCCATCTTCTCTATAACATATTAAACTCTTTCTGTGTGAATATATATTTGATAATCTTGTGGTCAGTATATATCTCACATTTCTCCTCATTGAGATAATGCCGCCATATTTTCAAGGCAAAAATCACTGCCGCCAACTCCAGATCATGCATTGGATAGTTTCGCTCAAGGATTTTCAACTGGCTTGAGGCATAGGATATCACTTTATCATTCTGCATCAGCACAGAACCTAATCTCTTCTTCAAAGCATCACTGAATTCCACAAAAAGTTCCCCACTTGTTGGTAAAGTGAGCACGGGCATAGTGATAAGCCTCTTTTTCAACCCCTTGAAGCTTTCTTTTCATTCATCACTCCAAGAAAACTTTTCTCCATTCTGAGTTATCTTGGTAAGAGGGTTGTACAATCGTGAGAAATTTATCACAAACCGTCGATAATATCCAGCTGACCCCAAGAAGATACGGATATCCGTTACCGATGTTGGCCTCGGCCACCCCTCAATTTCATCTGTTTTGGAGGGATCCACAGATATCCCATTTCTTGTGATGATATGGCCCAGGAATGAGACCTCCTTGAACCAAGACTCACAATTGTTGTAATTTTCATAGAGCTCCTCCTTGCGCAAATTCTCTATTATAGTACTTAAATGCTCCTCACAATCCTCCTTGGTTCTGGAGTATATTATAATATCATCTATAAAGACTACCACAAATTTGTCGAGGTAATCTCTAAAGACTCTATTCATTATGTCCATGATGATTGATGGTGCATTAGTTTGTCCGAAAAGCATTACTATGAATTCATAGTGCCTTTATCTTGTGTGAAAAGAAGTCTTAGGGATATCTTCTTTCTTCCCCCTTACTTGATAATATCCCAACCGCAATTCTACCTTGGAGAAGTATTGTGCTCCACGCAGCTGATCAAACAAGTCATCAATTTTTGGGAGAGGATACTTGTTATTTATCGTGATTTTGTTGAGGTCATGATAATCGATTAAAATTTTCATTGACATATCCTTCTTCTTGATGAAGAGGACTGGTGCACCCCATGGTGAAGCACTCAGGCGTATAAACCCTTTATGTAGATTCTCTTGTATTTTTTTCTTCAGCTCTTCAACCTCCATGACAGCCATTCTATATGGAGTCGTGAATATTGGTATATCCCCTCATATAAGTTCAATTGAGAATTCAACATCTCTTCTAGGAGAAAGACCAGGCAGTTCCTCGGGAAACACTTCAGCGAATTCCTTCAAAATAGGCATTTCTTCAAGGATGATTTCTTCCTTGGGCTCAATCATCTGAGCCAGATACACGTGCTCATAGGGTAGTAATATCCATGCTTGAGATTATGGAGCTAAAAGAGGTTCATCTTCCTCTTTACACTTGTAATGAATCGGGGGTCGATTTTCCATATGGAGTGTGATTTCCCGTTCCCGACAATTTATGTTGGCCTTATATAAGGAAAGCCAATACATGCAAAAAATTGCATCAAATTCCACGAGAGGGTGTATGACAAGATTCGTCGGGAAATTCAATCCACATATTATAACAGGGGAGGACTTATATTCATGGGATGCAATGATTGCGCCATTTTCCGTAATCACCGACATCTTCACTTCCATGATCTGTGGTGGTGGTGGGATTGTTCTACTAAACTTTCGAGATATAAAAGAATGCATAGAACATGAATCAAAAAGTATGTTTTCTATTCTTGAGTGAATAACTATTTTACCTGTCACCACTTCATTGTCGGGGTTCACTTCGGCATAAGTGATGGAAAAACCTCTTCTTTGCTGCCTTGGAGGTTGTTGCTTGCCTCCTAAAACCCTTGGATTAGGGCACTGATTTGAAAATTGCCCCAGTTATTTACAGTTTTAGCAATGAACAATGTGTTGAGGTTCGAACAGAACATTCTTTTCCTCTATCGCAGTCATGGGTCTTTCTTGCTGGTAGTTTACATCTAGGTTCCCTTCTCTTTCACACCTAAAGCAGTTTTTGTCCCCTTGAGACAATTTTCAGGGTGCTTCTTTCTGCACTTTTGGAAAGTGGGGTGCTGGATCTTCTTAGCACTGTTGGATTTAACCATCGGACCTCCAGCATTGAAGTCCACCTTATTCTTCTTGTCCCCATGATACCCCTGTGATTCCCCCATTTCCATTTCGACCATGAGGGCACATCAGACAATTTCCTCATAGTTTTCGAAGTCACGAATCGCTAATGCATTCCGTAGGCTAGGCTTAAACCCACCAAATAAGCGGTCAACATTGCATTCAGGGGTAACAACAATGATGAAAGCGTATCGTGCAAGCCTTGTGATGTTTTCCTCGTACGTTCTAATAGATTCAACACCTTTTTGCTTGAGGGAAAGGATGTCCCTTTCCATGTTAAACCAGAGGGTGAACGGAAAATATTTATTGAAAAACATCTTCTGGAAATCCTTCCAATCCAACGCCTCAATTTCCTCCCTTGGTTTCGTATTTTTGATCAAAATCCAACATTAATCAGCTTCACCCTCCATACGATAAGCCTCTAGGAGAAACTTCTCTTGTTCAGAACATAGGAGGATGGAGAATATATTTTCAATGGAGTTTATGCATTGTTTAGATATCTTGGGATCAGATGATCCACTAAATGTTGGAGGCCTTTGTCACATGAAGCTCTCTATAGAGACATGTTCTTTCTTAGGGGGGTTGAACATTCCTCTTGACCTGTGTTTCTATTCAAAACTTGAGTTATCTGAGAGAGATGCATGACAAAGTTCGTGATTCCCACTCTCATTGGATTGGGCATCTCATTAGTACAGTCATCACACTGATCTTCACAACGGTTGTTAGCCTGAGTCCTCCTATTACCAGACATTGGCTGGAATAAAAGGAAAGTTAGGGGTAACACATAAAGGGTAATCCAAAAACAAAATTTTATGACTTATAAATAATCTTTTATTTCTTTAACTCATGAGTCTATAGGCTTCAATCTAGGCTTTTCATGATCTACTTTCAAACATATATTCTTAGGGGAATTTTTTTAATTCCCTTAATGAGGGTTCATACTAATCTTGTGAATTTAACAAAAAATATCTCATGGGAGTGTCATAACCAAGACTGCAGTAAGGCCCATTGTCATGCACCAGCTCTCGTTCGAGTCTAGCTCGAAGAGGTGTTTTCGGGTTATACCCCTAGGATACATATGTGCCAGAGCCACCTCTACCTACTCGTATCCAGAGAGGGATATATTTGCATGATAAACCACTTACTCAGTACATACCCAAACTTAGAGATGTTTTTATTATACTTAGTCTTGTCTCTAAGGATTTACTAGGGTTTTCTAATCCTAATCCCAAAAATAACTAAACCTGCCCTCTGATACCAACTATGAAAACCCAGCTTTTATTACAAACATAAACATGATTTATTACATAATCTATTCACTTGATACAACACGGAAGATCGAGAGGTCTAGTGTCTTTGGGTATTAGGATCATTACATAAAAACTTAAAACATGAAATAAAACATCTTTATTGAAAACATCCTTTACATGACCACTACATTCCCTCACACTTAGCATTGTATGGGATATCCTGAGAACATGCATAAGAAAAGGGGTGAGATATAAAGCCCAATAAGGGATTAAACATGGAATACATGAGGAGTACAATACATGTTAGACAATAGGAATATCAATAGAACACAAGAGAAACATTAACATAATGACATGATAAAACATGATAATCATAACATGGAAATGTGGAAACAACACTTAACATGGAATTAGCATGAGCCAAGACTCATTGCACATAGATCATGAGTAAATACTCATTGCACATGAAGCACGAGTAAACCCTCATTGAACATGAATTAGCATGATTCAACTCTCATTTCACATGAATTATCATGATACTGTACTTTACCCAATTCATTGGAGCGCTATAAGGGCGCACCCTTCATAAACATTTCATTTCATGCATAAGTGTGCCACATGGATCATAAATCATGGATTAATAAAACATAATAAATTATTACAAGATAAAGTAATGTAGAATTCATAAATAAAATTTTATAATCAATAAGTAAATCTTCATAAAGGTGAATACCCTTGATGGAGAAATGGTCATGGTATTCACTATACAATGGCATTGGTTTAGAAAATCGGTGCGATTTTGGCAGCGTAATGGCGTGACATAAGAATTAATAAAAATGGTTGATGAGAGAGAAAGGGGTTATTAATCATATTTACATGTAATTTATAGTAAGGATGTCATATAGATATATGTACCAACAATTTTAATGGAATTTAGATTCATGATAAAAAGTATTGCTTGAATGTAAATGAAGAGAGAGAAGTTCTTTTCGGAATTTCAGCATAGTAACGGGTATACATGGGAGGCATTTAATGAGAGATAAAGGGTTGCAATAATTCAAACATAAAGAGGGAAGTATGGGGGAGGTGAAAAACCATACCAAAACATTCATAATTGAAATTAAAAGGGAAAAACAACTTAATGAAAATTGGAAAAAAATTAGAAAGGAAGAAAAAAACCTTACTTGGAAGTGTGCTTCCAAAGAGAGAGATAGGATTGTGAGTGGCTTCTTGTGATCTTGGGGCACCATGGGAGGATTATATAGAGAGTAGGGAAGAGTTTGGATGACCTAAAATGGCTTTGAGTAAGGAGGAAGTGGGATCTTGGGTGGGTTTATATAGGAAAAGTGAGGGAATTCTTTATTATTAAGGTTTGGGACCCCTTATATTAAATTAATCCAAATCACAAACCATCCCATGTTTTTTTCCAATGGTTTTTGGAAAAGGGAAGAGGAGACCAATATTTTTTAAGGCCAAAGTCCGAACTTCTTAGAATAATAGGGTTGCTTATGTGGAGGTGAGTCACACTCCCATTGAAAACAATTTACAAAGACAAGGTTTTTAATAAGTCTTGAGGGGTCCATTAATGCTTTGAAAAGTAAGTCAAACAAACCCATAATGAAATTATTTTTATTTTAAAACATATAATGTCTGAACCATAAATATTATAGTATTTTATTACATCATTATTGGGTCATTATGATGTCATAAAACACATTAAATATTTAAACTGTATTTAATTTTTACCCAAAAATTTGACAGTCTCGGAAAATTATGAAAAATTCACCGTTGGATGATTTTGACGTCCTGATTCTAGAAATAACATTTATTTTATCTAGATAATTTTATAAATATGTTAATTTTTAGTTTATAAATAAAAACCTACATTTATCGAAAATTCACGGGTTTTGACAAAGATGGCTTTCAAACCTTAATAAAAATTACAATTGGATTTATAAAATTATATGATAATTTATATATAATAAAATTAATTTAATAATAATAATAATAATATTTTAATAAATTATTATTTAATTAATAATACCTTAATTTAATAAAATATAATTCTTAATTAAATAATAACTAAAAAAATATTTTCACTTTAAAAACTATTTACAATGTATCAATAAGGAATAAGAAAGTATATTCATTATTATATAGAAAAAATTAATTTACATGAACATAGTACTAGATATTTGTTACATAACCCCGTAAAACAGTCGCATAAGACCTAAGGGTAAGGTGTGCGATGGTGACAGACTCTTGGGGTTGCTCGGATAACATTGCTCGAGTGGTAATCTCTATCAACTTCCACTTTTCCTGTAGATAGTCTGTTTCGAGTTTTACATGATGAATCTTAGCTTGGTCTTGTTCAAGAGAGAATCCCAAGGATGCCACCTCTTTTCCGAGCTCTGACAAATGGACTTCGTATGGAGCAATTCTACTGGATGAGGTCATCGCTTCATTTGTCTGAGTAAATTGGATTTGTTAAAGCCCTATATTTATACTAATCATGTGATCACTGTTCAATGGATATAAAAATAACGGTCACAATTATTAACATAAAACCATAGAAGTTTAAATTTTATATAAAAGTTTTACTTAAATAGATATTTAACTAGATCAAGAGGGATTTCCATTAATGAAACTTTGGGTCGTTACAATTTCATTGTGTACAACGAATTCAAGAGATGATTTTATCATTCCCTATAGAGAACTCTTCTAGAATGTTTACAAGAATGAAAAGATATTATCCTCATCCACTAGAGTGAATTCCATCCCCCTTGAAGTTTTCAGTTGTGATAAAAATCGTTCTTCAAAAGGCCTAGCAACATCCATGATAGAACGCAGATTGTTCTACGGAAATGTTTAGAAGTTTGAGAAAAATGTGTGTACCACTATAAGAGGTAATATTCCCTTTATTTCTCAAGTGTAATGATGTAATGACAATATTTCTTTTTTTGATCGTCTATAATGAATAATCAATTCAATAAAATATAATTATTAATTTAAAAAATATCAATTATAAAAAAATTTGAAAAGGTCTTCTCTTATTAGTTCTAGATTCTTGTAAATTGATATTCATATTAATTTAATTGTTCATGGTAATTCCATGCCATCTACATCACAAATTATTCATTTATTTCTATATAAATATGATTTGGATACATCCCACTCGACGGTTCCACTATGCCCACAACCATAAATTTGTAATTTTAACACAGCAAACCCAACAAATAATAATTAATCATAAACCAATATACCAAATATATATATATATATATGGAGACAGATAACCATAAAATGGATAGGGATACAATAATGAATATAATGGAATATTATAGAGTATATTTAATAGAAATAAGTCATACTAATAAACATACTATGCACAAAAATTACTGTAATATACCTAGATCACTGAAACAATATCCAGCTTATGTGAACTTAACAATTTCAAGACCTCTCATGGTCTAATTTGGACAAAAATACCATATTTATCTCACATTTTCTTACCAGGGAACAATAACTAGTTAAAATGCCATCTATAATAGTGATTCACACATCCAAACATTCAAAATAAAAACCTAGGTTTCCCATCATAAAACTAAAGTGAATCTGAGGGAAACAAATACAAGCGCTATTTTAAGATTGTAAATCATCTTCAATGATATATATTCATTTAACTAAAGGAATTCAACAATAACAATACATAAATAAAAAATGGATCAATCATGAGAATGTTCTTCATGAAATTTTAGTTCATTTAATGATGGATCTCTTAATGAGTTAATTGTCAAGAGTGGGTGATGTACTCAGTCTTCTATTAGTATCCAGTCAAATAATTATTTCTACTATAGATTGATGATTAATAATATAAAAAGATAGTGGACCACAGATATAGAAATTTGGTGTTTCTATTTGACCATATTGACCCGTCTTTATATTTGGGGTGGAAACACCTACTGATTTCTAACACAATTAATTTTAATAGATATCCCCACAGATATAAATTCACATCTTGTAATATTTTTAAATCTCGACAAAATAAAATTTCTTCTCTCTTATGGGTGTTGGAGGAATGTCTAAACCTCATAGATCCAAAGTATATGTTACTTTTCTTCATTTATTTTACTCACTTTTATACTTATGTGTATTTTTTTATAATACATACATTTTGGTGATCTATAGTGTAGAAATTTTATTAATTTTTTGTTCTCTAAAAAATATATTATTTAATTTCCACTACACATGAATTAGAGAGGGTATAATTTTATGGGACACATCATCGAATTGTCTTGGTTGACCATCAAGTGAATTCATTAATTTCCCATGTGTTCATCATCCCCCAAAAAAAGTGGTATAAGATATTAATTCAATACATATTCAATATACTCGTGTATCATTGCTTTATATATTTATTGTTATAAATATTTTTGATAAAGTGTTAGTTAATGAATCTGTTCGATTCTAATGGAAGAAGGAAAGATCTGGTTTGATTGGTCTAACATATTGTAATTTGGATTTTGGAGGATGCAGATATAATATTTTCTCATCCAAAAGGACCTGAATGTTCTATCAACCTAAACTAAACTGTAGGAGATTGAGAATGTTCAAATGGAGTGGATTGATCAAAAGAAACTCTACTTTATTAGGAAGAATTGGTCAATGAATTTTTCATCCAACATAGAGGATAAAAAAACAAATAAATAACTGATGTTAACCCTAATAGATATTTATCAAAAGGTGATTAAATTAACAAATTTTTTATGCTATATTGGTTATTATAACTATTATTTTTAAAAGGATGTCCAACTTCAAACCAGGATAATGATTTTAACATGATATGATTCATCTCAAGTAAGTAAAAGTAACTTTAAATGATTGTGTCTGTGTATTTCTTTTCTCCACATCCTTATTGATATTACATAAATATGGTTATTTTTTTGGTTTCTTTACCAAAAAAATCGTAAATAGTGTTTGAGGATGTCAAGAAGGATTAAAAAATCATATATCAAATACTTGAAGTATAAATTTTCAATGTTATAGTTCTATAAATATAGTTGAATATCGTATCATATTAAAATTATATGTTAATGTTTTTACAGAATCAGGGGTGGTTGATTTTGTTGAATCATTATATTACACATATTTATTGGGGTTCTTGGAGAACAATGTGTTTAAATGATTAATAAATTTATAATTGGTGGAAAAATAGGCTCTTCAAATTGTTTAAAATTTTTATGTGAATATTTTCATGTTGAGTAAAAACATCATTATGTTAAAGAGATTGAAACACATCCCATGTTTATAGAAACGCTTAATTTTCATGGGAAAAATGATGAGAAAAATATATTGGACAAACCACAATAATAGTTTCTGGAAATTTTACAAATGATAAGTTATTTTTGAAAGGATAGTGAAATATATGAATTTATATTTAACAATAATTTTATTTTTATGATTCATGGTTGGAATGAAAATATCTAAAATTTATTAGTTGGGTCATGATCAACATCATCATTTTTGTGTGAAGATAATAAAAGTTATATAAACAAAGGGTGTACTAAAGCTCAATCATAGAAATGTTGAAACATATTATAGAATTATTCTAATTAAATAGATGAAATATTCATTTAATTTGAATGGACGGAATCCATATTGTTAAAATAGTCAACTCCATTATTCCATTGTATTTGGGATATCCCTAGTTTGATCTCATGTAGGTTTCTTATTCTTTTTCACATATAATGATTATATTTCTAGGTATGTGTGTGTGTATTTATTGATTCACTAGTTAGTTGTTTCTATTGTATTAATTTAGTTGACATAGATGGTTGAAAGGGAAACTAGAATAAGGATTAAATTATTTAGGCTAAAAAATAAAGTTGAATATAATGGAATGGGTATTAAACACTACTCTAAATCAGGGAATCGCACATGAGAAATTTAATCCAATAAAACTAGAACAATAAATTTTAGTAGAAATTATAAATAAAATTTTCACTGAGAAGGCACGTAGCATGATGTTTCACTCTAGAATATCTCAAGAAATTTTTGTAGAAACACTAAACTCGATAGAGTACCTTTTAAAAGTAATATATTAAAACATATTTAGAATGAGAATCCTATGAAATTTTGTTTCAAAAAACCAATGGATATTCATCATTTTAATGTTTTTGGAAGTATTTATTATGCTCACATTTATACTTATGAAAGGCCCAAGGATGAAGATATATTCATAGTCTATTTCTTTGTGGGTTATCAAGATAATGAATTTAGTTGGTAACTAGTTTTTGATAATCATTAGAATATAATCAGAGCATGTAATGTTTTAATTAATGAGAAGTTATTTTACCAAAACTATAAATTAGTTTTGTTGAAAGTTAAGGAATGAGTATCAACTAGTCATATTCATGTTCTCTTATGTGGAAGCATATGAAATAAACTAGTTTTGGTGAGTTTATATAAATTAATATAGTATTATAAATATAGGATAGTGGATGATATCGATAAATTAGAAAGGACTACATAGGTGTGAAGTAGAGATCCATAATTTTGAACTATAAATGAAATTTCAATGAAATATATTGTATTTTAGTGGGTTGAAACACAAGTTTTATTATGAAGGTATTTGGGATTCTGATGAATAGTACAAGTATTTTTGTAAAACATACACTAATTCCTTAAATTAAATTGTTGACTTCCATAATTCTAAGAAAAATTTTCATCACATATATATTTTAGTAAGTTGAAGTTAAAAATAGATGACAAAATGATTTCATTTCATTCCAATGACAGCAAGAAGATCAAAAAATTATGACAGTAAAATATTTTACTGGCTAAAAAATTGGTTTTTTATTTGATATAATAAGATTATTTATGTAGATTTTATAAGATTATTTTGTTGTGGATAAGGTTTTAATATATATAAGAAGTCATTTTCCCAAAAAAAAAATTCTCCAGTAGTAAAACATACTTCCATCTGTATGGTCCTTATAATGGATTCTACTGATGATTTGTGTTTAGAAAAAAATATATGTAAATAATTATTTTATTTATTGTGATTTAGGGGATGAAATTTATATTAATAAACAAACTAGTTAAAATGATTATTTGAATAGAGTCTTGGTTTATAAACTGAAGTTTATCCTCTATATATTATAATAGTAAAGATAGAAATGGAACCATAAATATGACACTTTAATGATTAAAATGGGTTTCATATAAATCATCTCAAATGACTTCTAATATTGTAAGTAGTTTATGGATGATTTATTTTTCAACATATAATTGTATTTTTGTGATATACATACAGTGGGTTTAAATATTAAACGACTCTAAAAAATAATGTATGATTTAATCTGAACATTTCAAATTAAATGACTCAGTGTTATAAAGAAGATTCTTGAGATAAGGATTGAAAGATATATTAAATATGGTTTTTTTATTATCTAAAATAGAGTATATCTAGAAGGACATAGACTCGGTTTTAATGACAAGATGTAAATGAGGTTGAAATCCTCTAGTTAGACACTTTAAAGTATATAAGGGAAAATAACCTAGATTAGATTACATGGTGATATACCTATATAAAT
This sequence comes from Viscum album, assembly GCA_963277665.1. NCBI lineage: Eukaryota > Viridiplantae > Streptophyta > Magnoliopsida > Santalales > Viscaceae > Viscum > Viscum album. The sequence continues at coordinate 1,020,331,402 of OY728138.1, read as the reverse complement.
TGCTGTTTTATTTGGTAATTGAATGTTTTATGTATATCAAGTTATGATCACTCCCTAATACTTCATTTTCAGTTTGATTCATCAACCTTTATACGGAATGTCAAGTGAAAGAGTACTAAGAAACCATGAAATGGATCATATAGTATCTAAATTAAATGGAACAAACTACTTTATTTATTGAACTCTCTAAAGCATTGAAAGGGTATATGAATAAGAATTTTATCAATGAATCTAAAAGATTTAAGAGTGAAATTGGATATTTTTTAATATTTAGTGGGATGAAGATCTTATGTAGGCTATGGTTAAACTCAATAGTTTAAATCTCTACTGCATAAGATGAATATATGGTCAAAAAAATTTATAATGGTGGTGGAATAGTTTAAGTGTTTGTTAGTAGAACCTATAAAGATAAAAGAAAGTGGACAACTATACTATGATATTCATAGTATATTTCAATTTTGGGAAAACTTGGTTTCTGCTTCAATGAAAAAATATATCAACCTTGGATACCACAACATTCAAAAAAAAATTATGGAAAGATATTTGGAGCTATGAAAAGATTTGGGAACATAAAATTAAATATAAATGTGAACTAAGGATACAGATTAATAGTTTATGATTGAAAACAATGTCTTAGTGGGATTGGGGTGACTATAAGGTGTAGGAAAGGGTTTTATATATATAAATAGAGGATGAGAGTTTGGATATGTCTAAATGTTAAATTTTTCCATTGAACCTTAGATTAGTATCAATGTGGGATATTTTCAAGATTGTAAAGGCCCTTTAAGGATTTAGATTTAGGTCACCAAAAGGTATCAGAATCAAGAAATAGACTAATCGAAGTTTGTTTGGAAAAAAATCATAAAGGACTGGCAGTTTAGTTGAAGACAGATCACTCGGTGACGTAAATGAATATAAAGATGGTGTTTTTCTCGGTCTACATGTTATAACCTATTAGCTAGTTATTTTTTGGGAATATTATTAGTTACTATTTTATATAAATTTATAAATTTGAATGTAGGTGGTTGATGTAGTAGATTTCCCATCTATACCAAGCTATATACATGGGGTGGGACCAGCTGCTAATGTGTAATGTGATTAAAAGATATAATAATCTATGTGGATAAAAGGTCATCAGTTGTAATTTTTTTAACATAGTGAAATTATATTTTCAGAGTTATATGTATGAATGATGAATATTTTAACCATTTAAATAAAAAGATTTATTTACTATTAAACATTTAATTTTCTTATTTTTATGATTGTATATGTGTGTGAGTGTCATGAGACATAGTTTGTGATCATTTAAGGTACATAATACTTCCAAATATTATGTGATCTATCTGAAGTTTGTTGTCAAGTTTGTTATGGATAAAATCATTATTGAGAATTTATTTTCACCTTGTAATACATTGAAATATATTAATAGTTTTTTTAGTTCTAGTTGTTTAGATGACCCAATTTTTTGAGGCCTGGTGAGCTAGAAATTAATTTTAGAAAAACATTTTATATATTTTATATCACAAGAACATAGTTTTTTAGAAAAAGAGTAATATATATTAAATGGAGTCTCAGATCAAAATTAGACCCCTAATGTTTAATTGATAATTCATATTTAACCATAAGTGCAACCTAAATTTGGTTACATAAGAACATTTAGATGAGGGGAAAATTGGTTGGTGTGTTTGAATTAAAATATTTAATTAATAATTTAGTTTTATTTTTTATGATATAAATATAAACTAATATAAATATATTTCTATGACATTTCACTAGTGTTAGTTTTACAACCTTTGGACTATTGAGTTTAGGATTCAACCATTCTTTATTGTAAAATCAAGATAGGAGGATGAATGGAAAAAAATCAAGGTGAATCAAGGAATAATGAATAAAATAGGTCCCACCCATTACGGAAATTATTTTATTTACCAATGATCAATCTAAATCGAGGTAGGATATTTAATGTGTTAAATTTCTTCCTTTACTATTTCATAAATAATGGATTGATTGTCTACTTTGATTTATATAATTATCCAACCTTCGTATGACCCATACAAATTATTGATTCATTATTTTTTCTATTTCAACCCCTTGATGAATTTTTATCACCCCATTTATGTGATAATTATACCATATTGGTTATCCAATAAAGGACTCACTCCGTTCTTCCTCATTTCCACATCCATTCATCTTGATCTTCAACATGGGATTATGGGGAAGCAGTTTGACTATATCGTTGCATGTTTGAGCTCAATTGAACCCCTAGTTTAATTATAGTAGAATAGAATATATTTGATTTGATATATCATTGATGGATCAAGATATGATTTCGGATTCAATTGATATTTCCCAGGATCAGGTATCTGGTGGGGCAGCGGGAGGCACCATGATCTACGGGTGGTGCGACTGCTTCATATGGGAGAACCATATTCCTATTTTTGGATAATGGTGTACCACTATTTACTAACATATGAGTCATACACTAATTAAAGTGGTTATATTTGTCATAATAAAGGAATCAAGTCCTGATATATAGATGACATGACAATATCCATGGATTCTATAAAAAAAATCAACAACACACCATGTATTCTGAATAACATGTGGATTGTGGTCCTCTGGTCATGAAATCTTAAGTATACTGGTGATTTAAATATCTAATGTTGTTTGGGACACCCAAACACCATGTGACCTAGTACTAGCTATATAGTGTGTACTTCGGGAGTACACATACATGGATACAGGTAGGTAAGAACTACCTATTGGCACATGGATAGGTACACAAACACAGTCAGGGTCACATGGGAAACCCTTAGGTTACTCAGAAACCTCATGTAGTACCCTTACATTTCATTTAGTAAAAAATGACTAGTGAGAATACCCTTATCTAGGAAAATACTTTGAATAATATTGGGTACCTGTGTTTTATGGACCCCTTACACACTGTGTGCCTCTTGAGATTAATTTACCTTTCATATCTCCTTGGTTTTGACTCAAATTTTTGCCAGTGAGTTTTCCATACTAAGTTTTTTTCATATATAATGCTATGGTGGAATTCATAGCGTCCTTTGAGATAAGATTCAATATGTTCATTTCATGATTCTTCTTTAGGAGGTACTCGATGGTGATAATGATTGGGTATGATGATTTGAGAATGTTTAGAAATAACAATTCCCCTATAATAATAGGGAGTGGATCCCCTATACACCTTGATCTTCTAAAGGGTTCCCCCTAATAGACTAGGGTGTGGGTCCTCTATCTACTGAGTGTTATCCTTATGAAGGACTAGGGCAGGGTTCGTTTACATGGATATCTTTTCACCACAACTACATGTAATAGTTTCAAGGAGTGGTTCCTACACACCATTACTTTTATGGATAGACATGCGAGATGATGGCCATCGATGATGGACATTCTGGTGTCATTAAAAGACACTTTCCTATGATGGGATCTATGTGATGGAGATCCCCATTCTCTCTTATCTGTGTTACTTTTATGAGAATATTTTTATGTTGTTGGGTGTCTTTTCCCTCTTACTTTTGGATAAGCTGACTACATTAATCATTTCTCCTATTACCCCCTACATTTTTCATGGTATCCGACTGGGTATGTATATATACACCCCTTCATGGAATATTCCCACACATTTCATGGCTTGTTCATTTTATGGACTATTCGATGGTAATTGAAACAATGTTAAAGTTCCTCGAGTGTAGATTTCTTTTAATGGAACCCATCAATGGTGTAGAATCCAATGTATCCATTCACTAGTAATATTAATTTTTGCTTGTTTACTTTGAATAATGGGACATTGGATGTAGGGAACATTAATAAAAGCATCATATATGATTGATTCATTTATCTATATTTATTGAGTTGGTTCCCATTATATATGCTCATATGACCACAGTACTTGTTGATTAAATTATCATGATTCCTCCATGAGAACAGCTATCTAGTTTCCTAATTGATGATTATGATGAAGATCTGATAAGTGATGAGGCGTGAATTTTTGAATTAATCTCATGAGATCTTTCCTCCAAGAATGCATAAAGTAGAACCCCCATTTTTCCATAACTGTTTTATAAATACAGAGGAGGATTGAGATGACTATAGTCTTATAATAATTTATTATATTGAGTGATAGAGGCCAATCAGTTTCTATAGAGATCTAGTTTCCATGAAATATAGGATTATCTTGACTATTGATCCATGTTTTCAAACTCATGGAGACATTGACTGATTATATATTTATTCAATTAGCCAACATTTTCCTTAGAGAAGAAGGGAACTAGTGTAGTTTATCCACATTGATGCATGATGGGTCATCACTCTCATGGTCAAACTTCCCGTAGATATTTTTTGAGGTGTACTACCCCTCATACTTTTTCTTAGTTTATATTCAGAAGCCAGTGGATAGGAATTAGGGATGGATGACAGTTGTTGATTATGTTTTGGGGTTCACATGCCTTCTATATTATCCCCTAACATTGTTCAGTATGGTCACTTCTGGGAATGCATGTTTCTATAGAGTAACTTCAATTACATATGTTCTGATGTGGTACCCCAATTAACTTACAGAGATGATGGAGTGAAATGGTGAAATTTTTTGAATGAGGTATTCCTATTTAAGGGATTCCATGGAGCTAGTTCTAGCAATGTAGTCATGGGGATGAGTCATTTGTTTCATACAAAAGGTTCTAGTCAGCAAGGCCTTGGAATGAGATAAATCTACAGAACTAGACTTAAGAACATGCTCATGTGGATCAAGGACCATGTGGAGAATCAAGTTATCCCTAATAGGGGAAATTTTATTTATGTGGTGGGTGAGGTCACATGACACATTATTTCCTTTCTTAAAATGATGAGAATTTATGGGAAATAGTTGATGGACCATCAAGCTAGAGGCATATCCATGATCATGTATCTAAAAGGAAAGGTCAGGGATACCCTAGGGAGATGGGTATGAGGGAGTAATAGGTGGAGATCCCATAGGAGGAGCTGCAAGTGGAAAAATGTTATGAGCTACTCCCACCCAAAACACCACGAAGCCCATCACATACTCAGAAAACTAGTGATCTGGGTGATGGGAATCGGTAGGTTATAGATTATTATGATATAGTGGATCACCATATTATTAAAGGTATGATATGTGTTTATTATACTCTTTAATATGTATAATTGTACATAGTTATGATTTATTCCATTATATCCTTACCCTTGGTGTGAGAGTTGGATCTCCCATTAGAGATATTATCCTAGCTTCTCTTCCTTGAGTTTCCTATGGTGAAATATCCTTAAATATTTCTTATCTTCCAAAAGATATAGATATCAATTTCAAGAGAGAGTTTTTCATAGGAATGCATGGTCATCACAATGAAACCATATTATGTCATCTTGGATATGTACTACTTGTCCATGGTGTGAGTCCAGATATATTGTTACTAAAGTTGAGTAAGATAACTTTGCACTACTGTGATGAGATTATCATATGTGGGAGAGAGTGGTATCATGGATAAATAAGTAGGTATTGTGAGAAGGATTGTAAAACCCATCATCCATCGATTGTTGAGTTTGTCACTTATCATAATAGGAACTTCATGTATGTGAATTTCTTCAATGAAAGAGGATTATATGTACTTATTCCCCCAAGTAAATTATGGGAATACCTTTGAGGTGGGAGAAAGAGGTTTTCATTGAATTTCCACATATAACCACTCGGATATCTTATGTATCTTATCAGATGATCCCCTTCGAGATCTGGGAGCTTAGGGTGCAGTTTGAGGACCTTCAAGAGAAGTGTTTTATAATACCTAGGGTGTCACCTTGGGAAAATCTAGTTTTATTCATGAAAATTATGGATGAGAGATTATGGATTTTTGTTGATTATTATCACTAGAAACAGGACATGATAAACTAAGAAACCATTTTCCATGTTTGTATAACTCTTTAATGCGATGTTAGGGGTGATATTGATCTCAAATATCGCTCTCAGTTTCATCTATAATTAGATAATGGTTTCTGAGGCAGATATTCTGAAGCTGGTATTCCAATGCCACAATGAAAACTATGAGTTCCAAGTGGTAAATTTTTGTGATGAATTCCCCTTGTGTGTTTACTGACTTGATGAAAAAGATCTTGTATCCTTACTTGGACCCTTTTTTAGTTTTCATCATTGAATACATACTCATATACCCTACATCATAGGAGGAGCATGTAGATAACATAAGGATGGTTCCCAAAAAATTCTTCAACAGTTCCAACATTATATTAATCCCTAAAAGTGTATGTTCTAGATCCATGAAGACCACATTCTAGGGCATGTCATTTTTTAGCGTGGATTTGTTGCGTACTTGGGGAAGAATGATGAAATTATTTCTTGGGAGCCACCTCGAAGCATGATAGAGGTAGGGATTTTCTTTGGATTATTAGGGTAATATAGAAGTTTCATAGAAGAATTATCTTGGATTTCAAAAACTTTTACCACTCTTAAGTAGAAATGGAATTCATTTACCTTGACTAAGTAGTGTAAGATATATGTTGAGGACTTGTGGATGAGGTTGATGAGGTATCTTATTTTGAGACTACCAAAGGAGGGTTTGGAAAACATATTATATTACAAGGCCTCGGGAGCTGGGATCAGCTACATATTGATGTATAAGTAAGAATTTATTGAATATGGGTTGATAAATTTTATAACCCTCATGTAGAACTGTGGGACTCAATACCTATAGCTGGAAGTTGTAGACATTCCTTTGAGGATGTGGAGGAACTATTTTCTAGGATATCATTTTTTAATTTTATCAATCTATCATAATATCAAGCATTACTTCATGTAGAAACTTCTGATCATGATATATGGTTGATGGTTGTAGTTCCAACTAGAATTTTTTGTTGAGATAGTTGGTACTCCTAAGAAGGGAAACACGGTATAATATTCTCTTGGTAGAAAGTATCGGTCTCATATGTTGGAGGATGAATCTTTGTATTTTCCTTCATTATAGCTATCCTCATTTGAGGAAAAGGGTATAAATTTTATTTATATAATAATGTATGCACCTCCACTTCTCTAACAAGTGATTGGGCTCATTTGGGAGACATTAAATGTGAGGTCCCCAATGATCTGATATCCAAAAAAGATTAATCAAATGGATTCTATGAAGTAGGGAATCACATGAACATTTTAGATAGATGGAAAGTGTTTCTGGTCACAATGTGAGAGGTGTTGATGAGGGAGTTACACACTTATCCTTTAGTTGTACATCCAATTGTAGGTAGGATTATAGGGGCCCTAAGATGAAGTTGTGGTGGGAATAAATGATGCCAAGAAAAGATGAGTTCATCTCTAAATGCCACACATGTCATTAGGTAAAGGTTATTCACCAGGTTTTGACATGTCTTTGTTCACCTCTGGAGATCCCAACGATGAAATGGGATGACATATCCATGGATATTGTGACAGGAATTCCATATATAATTAGAATCCATGATTCAATCGTAGTGATAGTTTACCAATTACCAAGTTGTCACACTTACTTTCTATCAGGGATTCGAGTTAACTTAATAGTTTGGGGTAGTTTTACATGTGGAATATCATCCACCTTCGGGTGATTCCTTTACCTGTTGTCTTCAGTGGTGTTCTGTGGTTTATGTCACTGTTTTGGAGAGGCATGCATGGTACATTCAGGACACATATTATCATGAGTACACTTTTTTTAATATATATGGGAAGATTGAGCGCATTATCCAGGTGTAAGAGGATATTCTAAGGTCCTCCCTATAATACTTTTCTCCAATCTTGGTTGATCACATACCTTTGGTATATTTTTCTTATAATAATATGTATCACTCTACAATCATCATGACACCTTTTAGAGAAATATATGGGGGACCATGTAGTTCACCCTTATACTGAACATAGATCAGTTAAACATCCATTTTCAAGCCATATAGGGTGTATATGATGATGGATAATTTCGGTGTTATATTACAGTAGATAAGGATATCCTAAAGCATGCATAACTATTATAAAGATAAATGCTGTAAGCCCTTGATGTTTGAGTAGGGATACCACGTTTTTTAAGAGCCTCGACATGATGACGATTGTTGATATTCATTCAGTGATAGAATGTGTCTCAATGGTTAATTAGGATACCTGAGATATTGTAGAGGGTCGGTGAGAATTTCTACCACCTTTACTTACCACCAAAGTTATAGCAAGTGCAAGATTACTTCTAGGTATCACAACTGAGGAGATATGGGAATGACACTACACACGTTATTGACTAGGGAAAGATGGGAATCAAGGATGGAACCACCATCAGAGTGAGCCTTGTGTAAATCAAGGATTAATAGGATCAGTTCATGTAGAGATATACCATTCACTCGCATCATCTATTGTTGAAGTATGGGAGTATTTTACAGAGCTCCTAGGAGTGGTAGATCCAGATACGGGCATAGTACCCTACCCTTTTCCTTATTTTTTATTTTTATAGATCGATATATTGAATTATGGAATAATAAAGAGACCCTTTTTGCATATCATAATTTTAAATATATTAATAAATATTTTTAGATCTAGGCGATGAAACATTGAAAAATTATGAGGCCCAGTAGGCCCATAATTAATTTTATAAAAAACATTAAATATATTTTATATCACAAATTCACAGTTTTTTATAAATAATTTAATTTCTCATAAATGAATTCCGGGATAAATAATCGGATACCATGGTTGAATCTAGAATGCATGTTCTACCCTAGGCGTAACCAAAATTTATTCAACACCGTATGTTCGAATGACTAGGTCATTAGGGAGTGCATTTGAATTAAAACAAATTATTAATTTATTTTTTTTCATTTAAATGATATGAGTCTAAACCTATAAAAATATTTCACTATGAAATATTTTTTGGGTTATTCTCATAAACATTGGACATTTGAGAGGTGTATTAACCATTCTTCATTGTAAAATTCAGATCAGGCGATGAATGAAAACATGATAAAACTAAATCAAGGTGCAGTGAAGGAAAATAATACACTTCATAATTGAAAACTAAATTCTTCACCAAATATAAATCAGAATCAATGTTGGTTATTTCTATTTTTTTATTTCTTCACTTTTTGAATTAACCAAAAATTTATTAATTATATACTTTTTTAACAACCCATGTTTTAGAACTCGATGAAAATCCAAATAAATTTGATCTTCTGGAATCTATAAGATAGATCCTCTTTAAAATAAATCATTAGTATTAAATTAAATGATCTAAAACTCTTAAATTTGTTTTTTTATTAACCTGGGTAAAGGCTCAAGAGGTTTCTTTGATGTCTCATTATGATTCGGGAGTGTCTAGTTTCGGAAATCAATGTTTTGGTTTTTCTATGTGGGGTACATTGTTTGTCTGAAACTGTAAGGCCTCCAGTAGAAAATCATGTGGCAACAACAAAAGATCAAAAAATTCCCCACACAGGTTGTGTAGGGTTTTCCTGAATCGTGTGCCTATCCCTACTGAATAATTTCAAAATGGGAAATAAATTTTCTATTCGTCCCATGGTTGGCACATGGTTTGGGTAACCATGCATCTCAAACCATGCGATATGGTTTCTTAAATAGGGGATATCAAACAGTTAGTGCATGTTTGGAAAAACTATAAGACCTGGTTTTTGGGAAAAATTACCAAAATACATTTAGTGATTTATAAAATAAATCCCCTCTTTTATTTCTCCAATTACTCAAGTTGGATCATCCTCTTCTTGGTGCCATGTGTGTCTCCCAGTCCATATCTGTTCATTAATGTTTCTCTTTCGTTCGTTGTCTGATTTAAGTGTTGTAGGTCTCTATGGATCCTTAATAGTAAGCTATTAAATCCTCTCTAATATATTTCATGTTATTCCTTACATGTTATTTTTTATTTTTTTGTGATCTCAATTACTATATTTTTAGTTTGAATGTATGTTTCTTATGTCTCTCTAAAACTAGATCAAATCACACCTCAATATTAGAGGATTATGTCATAATAAGAATGAGGTGGGTGGTCTATGACTTATTCACCATTTTTCGTCAATTAATAAATTTTTTCATGGTTAGACATGCCGACCGTTGTCCCATGTTGTTTTAAATTGGTTAATTTATATTAAATTGGTCATCATGTTTTTAATTACATTCATTCAGAATTCATTAATAATTATAGGTTTCCAAACATGATCATGGACACTCTTGGGGTCTTCCAGATTAGTATTCCATTTTTAATTAAATGATTACAATACCCATAATTCCTTCTAAGTGCTCATCTTGGATGATAAATTAAATTTTACCTTGTTTGAATTTTTTGAATTGGTAATTACACCTCATTTGTTTCATGTGTTACATTATAATTAAACAATTATATAGTGAAGTATTAAAAATTATTAATTTAGTGAATTGTGTTGTGGTTCTAGAATGAAATGAAATATTGTGTTAAATGAATTGTTTGAGTAACAATTTCATGATTTAATAATAAAATCTATCAAATGATGTGTTTTGTCTTAAAAATTACAAAGCAATGACTATGTTTTAAATCATGCTTTGATTATTACTTTGTTTTTCATCTTTCATTTAAATAAATTTTAGTTATGTAATTTTTTACACATGGCCCCTTTCTTTATTTCTCAATGAACTTTCCATCATTTGATATAAATCTTAAATGAAATAGGGAACCTCCTAAGTTCATGTTCTATATTGTTAATGGAATTTACAATATATTCATATTCCATCTTAACTATGGCTCCTTTTAGGTTCCCACTGAAGAATTTATAAATTTATTTTGATATTATTTAAATAAATGAAATTATTTAATTTTATTTTCTTATTCACTGTGGATTTCTCCCTTGGAATGTATAAAATGGTTTTAAGTGGAATAGAAATGAAATGTATGGTGCGGCCACACCTATTAATTATGTTTAATTATTATGTTTGATGAAATGTAATGGTTGTCATGACCATGTTGTTTGTAAATGGTTACTTTTAATTGTTATAAATTGAATAAAATTAATTATATTAGGTTATTTAAATGGAAATATTTATAATTATTATCTCATGGATTGTATTAAAAATATTATGATGCCTTTATATGGGCTTAATAAATATAAGATATTGGAGGTATTGCCTCATGGATGTTTACTATAACAATTATTATGCCTTCACATCGGTTATGGAATGCTTGAAAGTGTTCTATTGACCATGTAGCCATCATGATCCATTACATCAAGTGTAGAGCTTCATGTCTCGCACAAGTGATATTATATGGGTTTTGGGCTATATGTGTGACACACCAAGATTAGACTGATACCACGACGGCTCACTTGTAATCATGAGTGTTGTTTTATGACGTCTCTCTTTCTGTTGAGATATATGGAATATAACATATTGCTTAATATTTTAGGGTTCTTTAGACTAGTTATGTTTGTCTGAGTTACACTGTAGTGGAACCAGCAACTAGTGTTCTTGGTATATGGAAACTTATGTCCCCACATACATGGTTTATATAGGTGGATAAAGTATATAATTATACTATGTATATATTATTACTATATACATATTGTTACTTTGTAGAAAATTATTCTATATATGAACCAAAGTAGTAATAGCCTCTAGGTTCCCCTAAGGAACCGTGGTGGGTTGTTGTTTATTTATTCATCACTACTTGTTTTCCTTTCTTTTTATACATATACACTGAATACATTATATTTCATAGACTGGTTAATTTTGTAGAAACCATTGTTGGGAACTTGTTGGGGTTATTATATCACACCCTAAATTGAATAATATTGAATTAGGGTACCCAAGTACTCTTTATTCTTGCAGGACCATGGTTAAATTCTTGTGTTGTTTAGCTTATACTTTAGAGTTTCCAGTATAGCTTCTATCTCTGGCTCAGTATGCCTATAGAGACCACCCATGGGGATTTTATTTTATTTATTTTCTTCATTCATATATTTTACCTTATTAATATATGTTATGTGAATTTTTTAGTTTATGTATAATCATCAAGAAATGAATGAAACTGTTGTGTATTGGCACTGCCTCCCTCGTATTTTATTTAGTTGATTATTATTGTTATTCCTTTGCATAGTCATTTATTTATTACAGCTTCTGCTGTTTCATGATACATATTATTTTTTATACAGTTGTGAAAATATGATCTTGAGGTTATTGTATCCCCACTATAACCTCTTTAAGCCTTCTTTGCAAGCCCCCAGCCTCATGAATACAGGGAGGTTCTTGGGAAATTATTGTTTCTAGCGCTGATCACCCCACCCATGGGGAAAATGCATGCTTCAGGGTTATGTTTGTTGTTCAGGTTGTTTACATTTACAGTTGATTATGGTGTACTTTCTAATGAGTATTTATTTAGGAATTTATTGTATTTCCCATTTTCCAGATATGGAAAGGAAAAATCATTTCATTTATTATAATAGGCACATATAAATTAACATTTCATGCATACAACTTTCAATTTAGTCTCATTTGTAGAGCTTCCTTTTGATTTGGTCATGTGCGATGAGTTTATTCCATTATTTTTTTATTATGCCAGAAGAGGTGTTTTAATAACAAGATTATATTGATACCTGGTTAGGTAATTCATAATCATGCAAATTATGATTTATTCTATGCACTATTTTTCTTTATCCATCCATATTTTATAGCATGGTGAGGTGATTATTTTCCATTACACAAATTTATTTTGCATTTTTTTCTTGTATATAATGCTTCTCTGTTTATATAATGCCCCACTATTTTTACTTCTTATGATGACATGCTAGTTTTATTTTGTTTTTTTGTGGTTTCATGGGTTATATATAGTGGTTGTAACTAAATGGGAATCATTTTTCAGTTTTAAGGTGTATAGGCACCTTATAATTCGAAAAAGGTAACCCATTTACTCAAACCATCTGGGATATTTTTACATGTTTAGAAACACATATTAAAATTTTAAAAGGCTACTAAATTTAAATGTTAAATTGAAATTGTTGTGATTAATGGGAGCCAAATGCCCAATTTTAAAGTGTATGGACTCTTTTTGGATCGGTATATGGACACCCATATAACTGAAGAATTGTATGTGATTATGATATGTTTGAAATGGTTTAAATGTAAAGGTTATTTATATTTAATATAAAATAAACTATTTAACTTCTAAAATGAAAAACTAGATCCAATTAGGTTAGTTAGGGAATGCTTCTTATGAGATATCCTATTTGGGTGTTTATAACTTTATAATTCATCAACTGTTACTGTGTTGCATTCTGATAAACCCGGTTAAGATTAATGGGACCATCATAGGACACCTTGTCTATAATAACCTAAAAAGGGAATTTATATGATAAATTTCTTAATTATGATGGGATTTCAATAAAATGTTAATGTCTTAAAAAGAAGGTTTTTTGAGACATTCTTTTTATACCAGGTGTTTTGTTTAGAATTTTTTACTTGTTTAAATATTAAATGTAAATAAATTTAAAGACTTTAAAATAGAACTTGTAGTGGTTTTTTTATTTAAACCATCTTGTAAGTGTAGTTTTAGTTTCTCTTTGAGTTTTATTGAAACAGAAGCATTTTTTTCATAGGCATTATTTTTATTTTTATAAATGGATTAAATGATATTCTAAGGGCCTAGTGAATTATGTTGGGAATGACCTAGTGATAGAGTTAATATTTGTTGTTCAAAAGTTTAAATCCTAAGGTTGGTATCCCCCTTAAAGCTTAAACTCCTTGATAAATGCTATGAGTTTCAAACCTTACATGTCATATAGGTGTCTTTGTCCCCAGTGGGACTCATATTTTTAAATGTCACCATTTTCTAGGCGGGTGTTCATGGTATATATGACTTTTTTATGGGTGTCAGAATCATAAAATATTTCATTTCTTTAGTTTAGAAATTCCTAAGGCATGGTTATCCCTTCATATGTCATGTGACCATTTATGTTCGTCTTTGATAGATGACATGCAATGCCATTATCCAAGTTAATGGTTGCAATGGTAAATATGACTCTGAATTAAATATCTCGTACTAACCACCTAATACATGGATGCATAGATTAGACATCCAATTGAAAATATTAAGGATGTTTCGTTTTATTTCTGAAACATTAGGATTTTATTCATTCAAAAATGTGGTTCTTATTGAGTTCTAAATGATGTATATAACAAGTTGAGTTCAGTGGAATCGTTATGATTTTAGTTTTAGAGTATAATCTCAGGGAATCTATGTGGTAGAGTGGCCTGGATGTTAAAAGGAATCAAGTTTCTCCCAATTATTGATATGACATTACAAGAGGATCGAATGTTTTGACATGTTTGTTGGTTTCGTTTTGGCCTTCATTTTATTATTTTATTTGCATTAGTATGACTTAGAGAAGTTTCACATTTGAGTTTAAGGTAAATATGACCTAAAAAGTTGGTGAGAAGCTAGTATGTTTCCTATTTTTTATGTCTAGTAAACTCATAAGGTGGGGATCAACACTTCCATTCTGGTGTATACATGTTGTTCCATGAATATGGATCACAACTAAATAGAACCATTGGGAAATGGTTGCTTTTTCTCGAGTACCTTTCAGGATTTCAAGTTTTGTAAATATTTTCACTTTCCTGAGAACATATTGTTGAGGCAGTTGGATAAATATGAAAATGTTGTAAAATATTTTTGGTCATGGGTGTAATTTTTTGGTTAAGCATGAATGATCACAGAATTACTCAGGTGGTGAATTCATATGATTAGTTTGTGATGGTGCATCGACAGATGAATCCAAGTTTTATCTAAGAATTTTATCATTACTGGTTCGATTATTATTTGTTTAGTCTTATTAGTTTCCAATTAGTGTACTCATTGAAAATAGATTTGTATTTCATTTGTCTAAACATCGTTCTTGATGCACTAAGAGAGTGTCGGTCTTACACCACGCCGAAACTTAAAAAAGGTTGGGCTTTCTTTGTGGTTTTCTCAGTTTTTCACACTAGATTCATGGTTCATATTGTGGATTTGTTAGCCTAGAGTGGAACCTTGGTTCCTTTTTAGTAATTCCTTGGAAAGACTCAAGGAAAAAATCTATTTCATTTTATTTTACCTCTAGGAGGATGTCAATCTAATCTCAGATAATGTTTTGATGTGGATGTCTTGGACTAGTACCGATATCTTTTTTGTATGTGTTGGTATATACTACCGTGGGTTGGCTCCTAAGACACTGGTTCAATAAATCTGAGGATACCTAGTACTATTTATTTAGATTAGCGACACATGAATCAAGGAATGACATTGTATGTCATGTATGGACTTCAGGGAATGTGTTTGTGATGGATGTGATATACCTTGGGAGAAGGCATTAAAATTCAGTTTTTTTACCCTCACCATTTAATATCAGCATATTGAGAATGTTTAGATGAAGGTGGATCAATTTTTTATCCCCCTTGTTAAATAGATATGGTCTGAGGTAACCATTTTTAAAAAATTCATCGAGTTAAGGTGGGTGTGGTCAAAAGGTTGGCCATGTATTTCAAATAAATACAAGGAAAAAAGTTTCAATTTCTTCATCCAAGACTCAACTGTTTCATTCTGATGAGTTCCCTGATATGACCTCAGAAGTAATCGACTTCTACTATTTTAAGAAAACTTGTCTGGAGAATTTTTATAATGCTTAGAATTTTCTTTGTAGGAAATTATGATGTTGGAGGCAATGTGGTTCAGAATTGGCCCTTTTTAATGTTAAATATTAATGTGGGTAGAACAATTTTCCATATGTTTAATGATAGGATGAAATTATAATTTCTCTAGTTAATAGGGCTCTGATAATATTTTCCTTGGTGTTTTGGATGGAAATGAGCATTGGATCAAGTTTTGAAAGATTATGTGTCATGCACTTAATGAATGCTTGGATGGTCATTGGGAGTTTAGAAATGTAATGTGACCATTTTAATGATACATCACAATCCTTCTAGGTCAGGTTATATTTTCATTTTTTTTTAATTCTTCTCAGGGATGAGAAGTTAAAAGGTGGGGAGGTTATAATTTCCTTTTTTTATAGCTGGTCAAGATACCACAATAATTTTTTATTCTAGTGTTTTCTGGATGGAGTGTTATTTAAACTGATGTTAGGAATTAAATTATGATATTTAGAACACTTCGATGTGTTTTTTAGACTTCGGTAAATGATCGAGAGGTTTCCTAGTTGTCTTGTTGAGTTTTTTGAGCTCTCGGGTTTCGAAATCAAGGTTTGGGGTTATCAATTTAGGGAGATTTATTTTTCAAAAACAATGTCACCTCAAGTAGAAAAATGTTCAGTTTCTATAAAGAATTACAAACACACAGAATCAACTACACACAGTTTTACCTAACTATGTGCCTAGCCCACATGGAGAGTTCCAAAATGGGTAGTACCTATGCACTATACATTTCACAATTGGAACAATCATAGGGTAACCATGTGAAACAATACGAGATAGGTGGTTTCTTAAGTATGGGATGTCACACGGTTGGCTCAAAGTTTGTCCACGCCATTCGATGAAAACATGCATATATTTTTTTTGTAAAAATACCAAAATTCCCTCAATATATTAAAAAATAAACCCCATATTTTCTTTATCCCATTTCTCTGGTAGGTTCCTTCTCTCATTTGCACTATATGTGTTTCCCAAGCCAAATCTTGGATTTGGTGGTTCTTCTCCATTCATTATTCGATTCATGTTCCATCGAATTCTATATATCTATAATAGTAAGCTCACAAGTCCTCTCTAATCTATTTCAAGTCATTCATTCCATCTATTATGGTATTTTTTTGTGAGATCATTTTTCTAAATTTCTGTGTGAATGTCCATTTATTATATCTCTTTCAAACAATATCAAATCACACCTCGATATTGGAGGAGTAGGTCAACCTAAGTATAAGGTAGGCGGTATATGACTTATTCCAAATTTTTTAACTGATTTATAAATGTTAATTTGGTTTCAAATACTGGCCTTTTATACACATTACTTTTAAATTAGTTAAATCATTTTAAATTGAACATCATTCCTTGTATTAAACCCATTAATAATTCTTCAGTTTTTATAGGTTTCCAAACTGAATATCGAAAACTCTTTGTGTATGCTAGCATTATTTTACATTTTTTAATTAAATGTTTAAAATATCTATAATTCCTTCTAAGCATTTTAATTTCCTGATAAAGGAAACTTCTCCTTGAATGCATTTGTGAAATTAGTAATGTCTCCAACTAAGTGTCATGGGGTTGTTTATAATTAAGATTCCTTGTATGGTAGTTTTATAAAATGATTAATTTAGTGAATTGAGTTATGGTTCATAAATGAAAGGATAAATTTCATTAAATGAATTCTTCGAGAAACAATGTCATGATTTAATAATAAAATCACTTGAATGAGGTGTGCTATATTTCAAATTACTGATTGATGATTCTGTTTTAAATATGGATGGTCTTGTTTCTTTGGTCTTCATCAATTCATTAAATAAATTTTTGTTACGACATGTTTTTTACATTGACTCTTTGTATATTTCTCAAAGAAGATTCCCCCATTTGATATAAATCATAATTAAACCCATTAACCTCAAAAGTTCTTGGTCCATATTATTAAGGTAATTTCCCATGTAGACATTTTCACTCTTGACCAATGAACCTTATAAGTTCACCCTTGATCCTTGATAAATTAATTTCCATGATGTTTAATTAAACAACATATTTTAATTTTAATTTCTTATTAATGATGGATTTCTCCCTTTGAATTCCTTAAATGTTTTAATGTATAATGTAAATGAATTGGGTGGTGCGACCATGCCTATTTATTATGTCGAAATGTTATGTTAAATTAAATGAAAAGGCTGGCATGTTTAGGTTATTCATTGAATTCTTAACTTCAATTATTATAAATAAAATTCCTCTGATTATAATAGAGAATTTTAATATAAATATTTAGAGGTACTATCTCATGGATTGTATTATAAATATGATAATACCTTTATATCGTCTTGATAAATGTAATGCATAATAGGTTTTTCCTCATGATTTTTTACTATAGATATGATTATGCCATCACAAAGGTTGTGTAATGATAGTAATGGTTCTATTGGTCATGGAGGAATTATACATCCTTACAATGGGTGTGAATCATGATGTCTCACACCTAGGATATAATATTGGAATTGGGTTTTATGCACCATGTTCTATGATAAGAGCGATGACATGGAAGCTCACTCACCATCCTGAGGGTAGTTTCACGAAATCTCTTACTCTATTGGGTGGTTGGTCATATACCCAATCACTTGAGCTTTTAGGATCATTTAAATTGGTTACGGATTTATGAGATACACCCCTGTCTAGCCAGAAAATAATATTTTCGGTATATGTCCACTTATTTTTGAATGTAATTGGTTTATATTAGTGGATTAAATATATATCTATACAATTTCCATATTATTACTATATACATATGGTTACTAAAAATACACTTATTGCAAAAGTGAGATGTAGAATGTATAGTCGTAGGTGTCCATTAAGAACCTAGGTGGAAAATTGTTTATTTATTCAGTGCTTCTTGTTTAAAGATATGATTATACCAACACACTGATTTATTTTATATTTCATGTACTGGATTCAGTCATAGATGCCATGGGTGGGAACCAACTGCGATTATTATATCACACCCTTCTCGGGCCACCATTTCACTAGGGTGTCCAAGTAGACATTATGATTGCAATAAAATGGATTATTTCTTGTGTTGTTTAGCTTATAACTATGATTTAGTAAAAGTTCACCTATTTGGGGCTTGGGATGCTCGTGGAGATCTCCCTTGGTGGTTTATTTTTATTTCTTTTCATCGTTCATCTACTGTACTATATCAATACCTATGTTCAAAATTTGGTTTCTGTTTATCTAAAATCATAAGGACATTCATGATTATTTTGTATATTGGAATTGGAAACCTATTTGTTTATTCAGTTGATTATTATTATTATTCAACATAATTATCATTAAATTTTTACTACTGTTATTTCTTGATAGTTATTATTTTTTATATTTTTTTTTAAGCTTTAATATTGAGTGTATAGTCTCCCCACTATCACCTCCTTAAATAATCACTACTAGTAGAAAGACTTTGGAATATGTGGAGGCGCATTTATGGCCATGTGACCCACTAGTTTGGCTACCATATTAGTTGTTAGTTGGGTCGGGATGTTATAGTACTGGTTTATAGCATTTTCCTACCATCAAATGAGCACTTCGAATTATTTATTCATTATTTTATCTAGTTAAACCCCACATGTAATTATTATCACCATGTTTATATGATCATTGGATAAGAAATCTTGGAAAATAAAATATTTTCTTCATTATTGTGTACTTCTCCACTCTGTTCATGGTGTTCTTAACCATTATCCAATGGGGCAACATTTCAACTTTGATGTGGTGGGTTCAAGCATGGTTAAACCCCCGTATTCATTATTATAACATGAATGACATGTGGCCTAATGTATTATAGATGGATCAAGGTATAATAAAATATCTGAGTGATCCCCACATGGATTTGGGATCCAATGGAGTATTCGTGGGCACCATAATTAATGAGAAGCATGAAGAATTCATGAGGTAAAACTATATTCTGATTTTTAACCAATAAATATATATAGTCGACAACTAGAGGATTTATCCACTGATTATGGTTGGAAATTGGTAGGAATCATGGTGTTAAGGCTAAATCTAGAACGAATTAAAATATTTCCACATATTATATGAAAAATATGACAATAATTCAAATATTCTATAGAATACACATTTTTTTGCCCCATGGCCATGGGAGCTTGGGTTTAAATGTGAGATAAATTTCACACATCATGTGGGACCTCCAAAAACCATTAGACAACGTGATTTTGTGATAGAGTGTACCCTAAGATTTCATGGACACTGACATAGCCTAGTTTATGCCATGTAATAGCACACGACCAGGAATATTGACACAAACATGATCACATGATCAGACCACAGGTATCCAAGACATGTCATGTAATACTACATGGTTGGAGACTTGTGTGCAAGAGAGGACATGGCAATGAAGAGGAATAATACCACATGTCACTTTCACCCCTTACACATATTTTACAACTATATAATCATCTACATCTTTTATATCCTTCTTTTTTCCTTTCGTTTTTTCCCATGAGTACCCTATCTTGAGTTTCTTTTCATATACCATGATGGATTCTTTATTAGTGGTCTTCCAAATTCAATGTGAGATGTTTCGAGTGAGAATCTTCCACATGTGGGACTTAATGATGGCAAGGATCGTGTAAGATCAACAAGAAGAGTATGGAATTGGAAATAAACCTTTCATACTAGTACATGGATTCCCTACAAACCTTTATCCACTGATTTGTACCCCCCTGTGATGAACTAGGATGTGGGTCATTTATCTTCTCATTGGCACACCCTAATGGAATAGCACATGGGTTCTATATCTACTAAGTTTTACCTTTAATGGACTAGGGAATGGGTCCTCTATCAACTAAGTGGTACACCCTGTTAGACTATGTTGTGGGCCCTTTATCTAGTATGTGGTACCCCCATATGAACTAGCACTCAAGTACTCTATCTTCTAAGTGGTACCCCTTAATAGGCTACGGTGTGGTTCATAAATCTGTTGAGTGGTACCCGCCTCACGGACTATGGTGTGATTCATCAAAGGAATCCAAGAATAATCCAATTAACCACTATCTAACATGAAGCTCTAAGATAAATGAGACATAATATAATTCTCACCTTCATTCAGAGTTTATATAATATGGCATGATAGGGATAAAAAATCTGATACAAAAAATATCACCAAGATAAGCATAATTCCAAAAAATGTAAATGGAAATAATAATCCTCTATTCATCAAAATAAATCATCCAAAACGTGCTAAAATTTATAAAAAGGAATACCAACCAATTTAATAGACAAGATTTGGATATATTGCAACATTCTTCAATAATAACAACATGGGTCACAATCTCTTGTCACGATGCTACAGTGAAAAGTATCTTGGGACCTTGCTCATCGAGCACCAACTGAAGGTGAACCCAAATAAAGTCCAAAAAAGTTATAAATTTCGATATAGAAATAAAAAATCACTTCTTCCAAATACCCCCATCGTATACCCAATGCTTCCTCATGTAAACCCCTTTGAATGGTAATGTCTAACCACATGACTCAAACAAAACACAAATCTCAATGTTATAACAAAATAATGATGCATATAACACATTGAGATTCTGAAATATGAACATAATATTAACTTTTTAATATGACATGAAGCTCTGATATTAGATAATAGTTCAACACATTGATAATTTATGATATATTTCATTTTAAATAAATTCAATCTCCTTGATATCATTCATTTTCACCAACACTGGGATTAAAAAATGTGACCCCATTAATAATTATTATTCATATTTTAACTAATCCATTAATATGGCCAATATGAATAGTAATAAATAAATTATTAACATTATATGGTTCTCACAAGAATAAAATACAATCAATTTTTTTTCAATTTATTATAAATAAAATCAAAACCATTTGAAAAATAATGAGGTATTTTCTAGAATAAAAAACTGAATGGAGGGTTAGTCGTGCATTGAACACATAATTTAAAATTTATTTTAACCACTTTTATAAATAAAATTAAAAAAAATAAACTTAATTATTTTGAGTATAAATTTCAAAATTATCGTTGTTTGTATTTTTTTACTAATTCTTTAAATAATTAAATTTTTGATGAACAGGGTAAAATACTAAAGATTAATTGAAAAATTCATTAACATAAAAAGTATTTATAAATTTAAATTATATTTTATATTGGTTTTGAAGTAAAATTATTTCATTCAAATTAAAAATTATCAAATTATTGTCCTTAGAATCAACTTAATGTTTAATTTTTATATTAAAACATTTTATACTTATGCGAATTTTTCCTTTGGAACCTCGCTTTTTATTGCATATGTGGGTATAATAATAAATTTCATTCCTCATCTAATGTGAATTGAATTTGAAAAAATGGATAATCTGAATAATTTATATAATATAATATGATCAACTTAATTTTTGACTATTATGAATAGTTAAAATATTAAAAAAACCGCGATTAAGGTAAAAATGGGTTTACCATGGGGTGAAAAAAAGATTATGACTGAAATGACCTATCAACTTGTAAAAATGCATTTTATAGACATATTTAGACCTTATATTCTATAATTATTAATAATGAATAATTTATGAGGCTTTGTCCTTGATTAAAACTTTTTTATCAATTCTTATTTTAAAAAATTCCATGTATGTCCTTCCCCCAATTATTAAATGCCACCACCTATCCTCCCTTACTTAAAATTCCAAAACCAATTATATCAATTAATACCTTTCACGACCCGTCCTAGTAGGGCCTGAGCCGCAACTCCCCAAGCCCGCCTCCAATATGCTAGGGGATGGTGACTAGCACCGAGTAGGCATGCTACTAACATGGGAGGCATTCCCTATAAACCTGTACACACTCACACACATATCCAAGCCCACAAAGCTGAAAAGTAAAAAAATACTAAAAGGAGAAGATGCATGCATACACTAAAACCCAACCACAGAGTAAGGTAGGAATGTAAAGTACAACAAGTGTAGAATACTGGGCCAAAAGTACAATCCCACTAAATGAAAGTATATAACAAAGTCCAACCTGTAAGGAAAGATACTGGGACAACAATCTGTAGCCATAGGAACACACCTCGGTCTTCCTGATCTCACTGAGCACCGTCCGATCCTGGTCCACCTAGAATCTTGTCAAAGGCTCGCTAATCTTCTCAAGACACGACACGTGCAAGAAAATCCCGTGTAGGGTTGAGTATAACAATACCCAGTAGGACACCCCAAAACCACAAAGGAAATAAAACAAGGGAAAATACCAAAAAGGAAAGACACAGTCGGCTCCACACAGTTTATTTCTACAGAACATATGACAAGAATATCTAGATATACTCATACACAAATGACCATCGTGATATTACCACTAGGATCCTGCTCGAATATTCCACTATGTATGCAATCAGGAGAACACACTCCTAGGTATGAAGAGAGAGACATGAAGTAATCATTCCGGGAGAACACACTCCACAAGAACATGGGAACACGATTCTTAGATGAGGATCACAACCAAAATCCATGGGGTGATTCTGACAAATCAGTCTGAGCTAATCCGTTAAGCAGAGGATCGGTGCCCGGGTAAAGTTGGTCACGTCGATACCAAGAACTCTACCTAGGGTTCCAGGAATGGATAGAGGATCCGTCTCTACATCTCACAGAGGGGATTCCAATAACTCTATTTTGGAAGACCTACTGAAGGGATCATACTCCCATATATTGGAAATGATACCAAAACCATCAGGGGGAAAACCATGGGTACGAACCCTAAGAAGCTAGTCAAAGTCACAGAAGACAAGTGGATCAAGCCACGAAAAAAATGTTACACGGCATGTAGTATGGTTACACATCGTGTTCCTTGACCCTGGGTAGTGCCTGTGTAAACGGACCGTGTCATTCGTTGAAGCCATATAAAACAAAACTACACAGCGTGTAGAAAAGGTACACGTCGTGTTCCTTGACCCCGGGTACTGCCCATGTAAATGGCCCATGTCATTTGGATTTTTGGGTAGAAAGAAATTACATGGAGTGTATAAGAGGTACACGCCGTGTCCGAGCACCTGGGATCACTCCGTGTACACTGGCCATGTGCCTATACACGGTCTCTACCCGTGTCTGTGTTGCATGCACGTGTACCAGCACATGGGGTATCCTGTGTATCTGGTCGGGTCTGGATGGGGAGGGGTATACACGACGTTTCCTTGGCTTTGTACCCTGCCCGTGTCCGTGTACTCCCGGAGTACACGTTATGTAATCCCGCCGATGAACACACGCTGTGTATCCCATACTACACGGCGTGTAGTCAGGATATTTCCAGAAGCGCCATCATCCTCCGCGCGCCTCGGCTTAACCTCCGAATCTTGATCCAACCACTTGATCATCACGAAACTCTAGATTTGGGGTCATCCCGCCCCTATGAAATCGATTCCATCGGTTTCGGGCTTCCGATCGGCCCTGAAAATGCATCTCGATCAATCCGCATGAAAACGCACGAAGAACGGGAGCTTTCAAACCACGTAAATTTGTCGGCCACCAACGCTATCGCACATCCTCTAGGTCATCTTTATGTTGGATCTTCAATTTCAAATCGTTGCGCCAACAAATGACTGTGAAACGGTCGATTTTCCTCACGAACCCGAAGACCGAACCCAAAGAACGTGTTGGAATCGGTAGAGAAAAACACAACAATCAAGAGGGGGGAACCTCGATCGATGTTCGTGTCGATCTTGGTTCGCCACCATTAGAAAGGTTGAAGGAAAACCAAAACAACTCAGGAATCAAAATCCCACGATTCACGCAAATATCTCATCCTGCAAGAACAATCGATCTGCGGGCTAATCTGTTTATGGATTAGTCCGCGTTCATCGTGGAAATAAAAAACAAGGAAGAAAAATCACAAACAACATCCTACCTGGATCAGCGGCATTCGTTGGCGATGATCTGTTCACTGCATCATCGTTTCCGCGTCGAGAGGTTTTCCCCCGAGCCGCCCGGGGTTTCAGGGTTTCAGGGTTATGAGGTTTGTAACCCTGGACCCTACACAATCCTTTACATAAAAGGAAGATATCTTCTGAAATAGATTCAATAGAGTCTCATTGCAGAAATAAAATATTTTTATTAAATATTTTATTACTCTTATGTCCAAAAACTAGATTTCACCACCGAACTGGGCCGACTGATGTTAGGCCTTTCCTAATGTAAAAATGTTGTTTTAAACGCAATGATTCCCTCGGATTTTTTATCCGAGCACGCGTTTATAAGTTATCCAACTTTTTCAGGAAAACTGCATGCGCGCGTTATTTAATTATTAAATAAAATTCAAACATTTGTTCTGGGCTCACCGGGCCTCGGAACTGCACGCCGCCTCAGAGCCTAGTCTTGAATTAATTCCCATATAATATTAAGATAATACATGAAAAATCTATGACATTACAATACCAACCAAAATAAAATTATTATATCCCCAACTATATCATATAATCCTTTGTTAGATCGTGAAGCTAATCTATGAAGGCTTCAGTTCAAACCTAATGAGGATTTTTTAATAGGTAATGTTTTAACTATTCATTTCCACATAACATATTCTTATAACTCTTAATATTTTAAAAGTACACCCAAATAATATCACAAGTATATCATATATTCTAATATTCAATTATGTTAATTTAATTACTTTTTTCCATCTCAACTTCCATAAAATTGAAAACAAAACTGTTTATTGTGTATAAGGTGGAATACCACATTGCGAACCAATTTAGTTCATTTTCCATAACCACCTTCCAAGGTCGGATGTAATAATTTTTTTTATATATTTTTATGATGTTAATTATATTATTATACTCCTTAAATTATGATATCACATATACCTTCTTAATTTCCAATCTTTGAGGGGTATGATAATGTCACTCGTGTGTTCGGCGGACTACTGCCTCACGAAGCAATATGATTTTTTTTCTCTTACACTTTACATGGATGGTAGTAAGGATAAATTTTAATGAATATATTTGATACTTATGATATAGTCACACTTAAAAAAAATATAATATCATATCTAAATTATTACTTACAAATCCATTGTAAAACAATGACAACGCTCATGTATACATGTGAACAACCACCACCATATAGTGATGTGAAATAGTTCTAACTTTATTTTAACATTGATGGTAATAAGGATGGATTTTATTAATATATTATAAATATATAACATAATTCTTATTTTTAAACATTTAATTAATATTTATTTTTCTTTCGTTTCATCGGTTGAGAAAAATTGAAACAACGTTCATGTGTACGTATAGCCTACCGTCTCCCTGAACAGTATAATCCATTTTCTAACTTTATATTTTACAGATTACTCTAAATACATTTATAAATAATTTATATGATATTTTTGTTATTGTAAAAATTATTTATGTTCTTACACCATGATAAAATTAAAAGTACGAAAAATACCACACCAAAACATTCATGAAAAATGTAGCAATTATTACCCAAAACATTGATTTTAACAAAGAATTACTAATAAATGGGTGATAAGATACTATAAATAAATAATATATGGTATGATATGTATAATTATTTTTCTTAACTGATGAACAATAAACCTATATTTATTATACTGTAGTTTTAAACACATATAATGTAATTCCAACAAGTGGTATGGGTTTCTCATCCCAATTTTACATCCATGAGATGTACACCATATTCCACACTTATTTCTTTGTGTGGTTTATATAATTCCTCTTTTGATATGTTATATCATTAATATATTTCACTTAATGGAATTTTAGTTCAATTTGAGTTGTTTTTTCATGGTGATTATGATTCAAATGTTTCCAAAGATGTAATTGTTTATTTCACAATACCATCATTATTAGGTATTGTCTTTGTTTAAGAATAACATAGAATAATTTTTTGATGTTTATATCATAAATTCAATATATTCTATACTCATATGCTTATTTATGAAATTTTTCAAGTAATTATTCTTTTTTATCACACTTTATTACTTTAAATTATTGATAACATATTTTTAAGAAAATATAACATTATTTTTCTCTGGAATTGAAAATACGATTCTATAAATATCTAGGTTTTCATAAAAAGAATATAATTTTTTTAACATTTATTTATTTATTAAATAAATTTTTACTCAATTTTTATTTTTGAATATAAATCATTATAATCTTCAAGACATTTTCAAAAGAGGGATTGTTTTTCTTTTACTAAAAATGTTAATGAAATTTTTTTTTGACATGCATGACATGAATAGAATTTTTTAATGTCATTACCACTCATTTTTTAAAGAATATTATAAAGTTTTATATGGCCATTTTAAAATAAACTATGTTCAAAATATTTCAAGAACATTTTTGTTTTCAAATTTGATCTTCATAGAGTAATGATTTTTTCAACAAAAATAATAATAACATATTTATGGTTTTTCAATTCACCAAAGACATCAAATAATTATTTTAATTAGGATTCAATGAGAATATTTGGTGTTTATACCATAAATATTATTATTACACATGCTTTAAAAGGTTATCTTTAAAGAAGTTTTTTTCAATTGTAATTTTGATAATTTTTTAATAAATTGTTTCCAAGTTAAAGTGGTATTTCTCTTTAGAGATTTTCACTGATTTTTTAGAGTATTATCATCTATTTCAACACCCTTAATTGTGTATTATTATTAATTGAGTTTTATATCCTATGATATAATCCACTATATTTTATTCAATTATTTATGCTTATTTTTACTGTGGATGTGCTATTTGGATACAATTTTTCATATTACCTTTGATGATTTATGATTATATTTTTTGTTTGGAGAATGTTATTAACATTTTTTATCAAACATTAAATACGAATGCATACGATGATTATCTTTCACCCCTTAATATGATAAATTCATTGTATTTAGTAATTGTAGGTAGGGTTCCTCTATAGCCTCTAAATGCATCAGTAAGTCTTATGAGACAAACTAGTTTAGGTATTGGATGATGTGTTGCCGGATTATATATGGTATATTGGATGATGTATTAATGGTATGGTTATGATGTCTATCATAATGAATTACCTCATTATGATATGTGTTATTGAAATTAAATGTGATTATTCAACTCATAGAATACCAATGGTTAAGATTCATTCTCATGATGTTATTTAGAGGTCATTATTTGAGTATATTTTATTCCTACCATATTTTTATTGTAGAGGCCCAAAGCTTGATGTACATAGAAATTACATTTACTTTTATGAATACTTAATACATATAAAAAACAGACGCACAAGGACCGTAATAGTTTATTTTCTTTGGAAACTGGGAATATAATCTTCTAATCATGGTAAAATATCTTCAACAGCTCCCATAAAGATCTTCCCCTTTTCTTTTCTTACCTAAAACCGTTCTTTATATCTTGGGGAAAACATATAAATGGTGAGCTCAAATACTCAGTAAGGGTAATCATGGAGAAAATAAAACAAACCATATACATTTGAACATAAAAACATGAACATAATGTTTAAACATTTAAATCATGGGCAATGACATAAAACATGCCAGTACGTAAGTCATAGATCATAATAGAACATCAATCAAGATAAAATAGCTTGGAAATAAAACTTCTAATTGTGGAAAAACATTAAGCACATGATATATTTTCCATGGTAGCCAAAGCATTGCTTCCAAGACCATCTTAGTGGACAAATCCCCTTTCTGAATTGAGTTCACTCCTCGTTTCATTCCTGTAACACTGAACCGGATTAACTTATTGTTCCATCCATGTCTCTCTCATTAGATATAAATCTTTACCCAAGGAATTGGAGGGAGATATAGGTCCCACCCATCTTATAATGAAATCATTCTTACTTGTGCCACAAAATAAACCTGAAACATTCATCATAACCCAAAGAATAAAATGGGTTTCATAAACATCATCCCATCATCACATAATCCATATAAAAAAATGGATATTTCATAATAAGAAAATTGAAACCATTAAAATCATAGATACATTATACTTGAAACATACACATAATAAATAATTTCATCTTAGATGGAAAATGGTTTTGATAAAACATTTGTAATGAATTCTTAAGGCTAATTTCCTTTCTTCTTCAAAATAAATTTCTTTTCACAAAACATCATGTAATTTATAAAAGAAAAAGATTTTTTTGAAAATAGTAATTAAATATTTTGGAGGAAGCTTCATGAAAATAAGGCTTTATAAAACCATATAAATCCTTTCATGCCTTATAAGATAAAAAAACATTCTTCTCGTACTTTTTCCGAAAAATCCAAAAAGTACCTCGTAACGTAAACAAAAGAAAGATTCCTTACATACTATGTAGTAAAAGTCAAAAAATGGGTAAAAAGGAATTTAAACATACATGAAACCATTTTTAGAAAATAGGAACATGGATGATAAATATAACCCCAGTTAATATGAACGAATAAAAAATCTCGGATAAAAACGAGATTGGAAAATTTACCCCTTACCTTATGTCTGATATGATTCATATGTATCTGAACCTCCTGTATAATGATTTATATAATGTCATTGACATATTAAAAAATCATATTAATTATTATTATATCAAATATGGTTCACTTAGGTATTTATATTACTCGTTCATTTTTCAATTCCGCGTTAAAGTGGTGTTTTGGGTAAAATTGTTTCATTTATCGTACGTGTTTGGAATTGTTTTTCTTGATATTATTATTACTTATATCATGATTTAATTACTTCCAGAATGTAAAAGATGATTTATATATCATATATATTCAGTATATATATAATATAGAGATAAATGAAATGAAACACACCGTTCATGGAGACGGTAGGCCATACGTATGCATGAACATTGTTTTCCTTTCTTTATTGACTTGAATGGAAGTATATAGATGATATATATATATATATATAAATCCAGTAGCTTCATTATGTCATATATTTCATTATTATTCATTATATATACTTTATAATAATTATTGAATGGTTAATCATGGAAAATCAATCTCATCGCGTTCGTGAAGACGGTAGTCCGTAGATAAGCACAAGCGATGATATCATTCCCATGATAATGGAATTGTATTGAAGTGTATCTATAATATTACAGAATCAATATCACTTTACAATAACCATATATAGTTTTCTATTTACACCATTATACCCATCCATGTAACGTGGTGGTGTAAAAAATGATTACACCACGGTGTGGAGACGGTATTTTGTACGTACGCACGTGTGGTGATTTCGTTTTCCGTAGGATGGATAGAAGGTGAAATTTGATTATTTAATATTCTTAATAACATATCAGTATATGAGTGATACTGATCTTATTACTTTATAATGAAACAACTAAATAAGAAGAAGTTTAATAAGAAAGAAACTTGAGAGGATCGAAAGAAGAGATTACCTCTTCTTCGACGCACCTCCTTTAAGCCTTCTCTTAAGGAAGTAGAGGTGGTCTTTTGAGAATACCAGAACCTCCAGAATGTTTCTATGGAAGTGTATAAGTGAAATGGTCAGGGTTTTTCTGAGCTTCAAGGATCAAAATGGTGTGAAGAGAAGAGGGAAGGGTGCCCTTTTTATAAGGGAGGAGAGGGGAACCTTTGGAAAAACTCAAAATATTATTTTATAATAAATTCATATACGATTTATAATAGCTCCAAATTGTTTTATTTCTAAGCTAAAGTGGGTATGGGTCGAAATAATCTCATAAAATATAATTTAGGCAGGTTTAGGTTTCTATTTTAACCTTATCATTTAGATTTAACTTCAAGTTAAATAATTTTACTTTTACCAAGTCTTCCTGTTTTATTACACTATAAGGTTAATAAAAATACTATAACTAGCCAAACGAACCCCAAGTTGTTTATAATTAATATAGATAACCTTATCTAAGTCATTTTGTTGATCCTTAGATTTTTAAGAATAAATTAACAATTAATAATATAATATTTTTTAAAAAACTATTTTATGTCAATTTTGACACTATTTGGTAATTGATTTTTGTAAAAATCATAAAAAATGATTAGTTCGAAAAAATATAATTAAATCAATACTAACATGTCAAAGTAACCTATATAATTATTTTAATTCATAAAAAGTCTCAAATTACATTTATTTGGGTATTTTTAACATAAATTATGTTAATATTTCAATAAAAAGATAATTACTACATAATCATTGTGTCATAAATAAATTAAATTATTTAATGTTTAAAAATTATAAATAAAATACCATTATGTAGGAAATATTTAGATATTTCTAATGAATATTTATAGTCGAATTTATCTTATGTATAACCCTATATTAAAAATGTTTTAGTTTTTAAACTTTGATTTTAACTATTTTTACTATTCTTTAAAAAAAAAAATATTAAATGTCCTAATCTAATACAACTGGACCTAAATGGTCATATTTTATTCCTAAGGTTGTTTTTGGCTGAATTACACATATCCAATAGAATTATTACATGTGTTAGGGTAGTAATAATTTCATTTTTACCCTTAATTACCCTATTTACATTTAACCGTGGTAAAAAAAAGTAAAAAGTAATTATTCACCAAAAATTATTTTATCTCATTGAACCACATTTTAGTCCTTGATATTTATCGTGTCCCTAAAATTTTTGAAATTCCACTCACAAAAGCCATAAAATTAAGTTCTATGTGAATTTCCAAATTCTCCAAAGAGGTGGGTTAATGACGGTGAAAAGTTCAATAAAATTTTTATATATCTAAAATTATTATAAAATGACTCCAATGAATTACATTGAAATTATATAGGTATTATGAATCAATTTTTACCTAAAATAAATTTAAATAAAATATATAATTATTTAAATAAAAAGTTCGTTTTAAATAGTAACCCAGTGTTTTCACTATTCATCAAAAATTGAAAGTTTTCAGAAAAATACCAAAAATTCACCCGAAGCTAATTTTGATATTCCAAATCCAAAATGAAGTCAATTTTGAAAGATAAAATTTAAAAAAATTCAAAAATTGGGGATCACTATTCATAACAGCTAGATTTAATAATATTTTAATAGCATATTGTTGCTTAGTGAAACTCGTTATTGCGTACGATGCAAGCTATCAAGGAATGTCGTGATTGCGTGTAATGCAAGCCAAGTTAGGGATGCTTGTAGTGAAAGCTTCTTTTGGTGTAGCATAAAACACAAGACATCCATGAAATTAAAAATAATATTTTTCACAAAATCTTAGGGTGTTACATTTATCAACTTATTTATTAAAAGAATGTGGTTAAATTATTCATCATAATATATTTTTTAAACCTATATATTGGTGATACCGTCTATTTTATGTATACCTTTATTTAACATCTAATCTCATCCATTTATTATGTTTTATTCTTTTTCTTAGGATATGATGAAGTCTTTTGTGGTTGTTATGAAGGAATATACTAAGTAGAAAATTGAATTATTGAAGAAAATTATTTTGGTTTATATGTTTTAAAATCTAAAGTGAATTTACATTATGTATTTTGTTTTCCAAAACTTCTAAACTATTTGGTACTTCCAGATTTGATTCTTTATAATCATGTCATTGTGATAAAGTAAGGCATTGGCTCCGAGCTATTGGGGTATGGTTCTTTATAGTTAGTATCAAAAGAAGTTCAGTAGAATCCTTCGAAACTATATACATAAAATTATAGATTAGGTAATATAAACATATGATATACATTTTGAAAACCTATATAATAACATCATAAACAACCAATTTTTATGAGATTATCTACACATAAAATTTTCAATGTATTTTAAGTATTTAACTAGTATTGGGATAACACATCATGTTTCATAATGACATGATCTAATCTAGTGTTTTTCATCATTTATAAATTGAACCGTGTAGAATGAATGGGAACCTCACCAACGCATAGGATCCAAAGAGTAATGAGGAAAATATATTTTAGGGTATTATGCTGATATTTTCAAGGGAACAAGTCTCCCAAACATTATCATCATATGAGGAAAAATTATCAAGTGATAATTAGATAAATATTGAATTATATAAGTATTATAGCTATTGAGGTAAGCATGAGAACTTGAGTAAAGTTAAAATAATTTTGATAAAGGAAATAATTGAAATAATTATTTTCCCACTTTTGATAATTTTGGAATGAAACACCCTCATACTTACATAAATGGAATGAAACACCCTTGTAATTTAAATGGTTAATTTTAAAATTATCTTAGTTAGAAATTTTTTTCTTTTTCAAAAAAAATTATTTTTGAGTAAATAGTGAAAAATACGAATTTTTATAAAATTGAAAATTTGATAATATAAAATCTTATTTGTAATTTTATTTTCTTCTTAATGGAATATATTAATTATTTGTTTATAATTAATATAATATAATTTTTAATCAACCTTATATCTTCTGTTTTTAAAAGTACTTGTAGGCATTAAAAATACATTTTTCAAAAAACTATTTTTTATTGCATTTTACAGGATAAATTTTAAAGGAAAATCTCAAATATATGTATTTTTAATATATAAAAATTTATTCTATATTTTTTCATAATTTCAAGAAAATCAAATAGTTATCCATTATTTTAAATATTAACAGTAACTGAAGTTATTGTTTTACCATAGTAAATGGTAAATTTAGAAATTTTGGTTAAAAATAAAATACTAGGATTAGAAAATTACTGAAACACTTTTTTGAATTTTATTGGATTATTTATATTCAACCCTTAACACCTATGGTTATAATTTTAGTTATTAAATGGACACATGGAATTTAAAATAACATTGATATTATCTAAATTAAATAAAATCACAAAATGTCACATTCATATTTTTAATAACTATATTATTTTATTATCGTGTTATTTAGAAGATATATTTGAGTATATATTTTTTTAATGTACAATATTAATCTACATCATGGAGTTTTATTTTTAATTTTTTTTTAAAAATAATTACTTAAATAATTATACATTCATGATGGATGTATTATTTTATTAATGAAACAATCAAATAAATGGTGACTACAAATAAAAATTAAATTTATCATTCTAGAAAATTATTTAAAAAAATTAAGCCCATTTTTTCAATTTACACATTAAAAAAATTTACAGTTAATTTTTGGGAATTTTATAATATAGTTCAATTTATAGAGAATAGTGAAATACAATAATTCATGGTATTTAACTTTTTAAGGTATATAGATTAATTTTTGAGTCATGGATGGTGGATAGATGATGTAAAATAAATTAGTTCGAACTGACAATTGATTTTTTCAATAATTTTTCACAAAAATTATTACTATTGATATAATTGAAACAAAATAGTAAACATATGAATAAAATAATAAGAAAACACTCATCCCCTCTTTCTATAAATACCATCACTCACCACCTATTCTATTCACACATTCAAAAAAAATTATCAATATTACATTATACAGAATTAATCTCCCAAACCTCTTCTTCATGTTTTGATCTTGTTGGTATCGCAAAATATGCAAATCTATGGTCCCCAAAGCGGTTCTCAAGGAGACAACACTCCAGGGGTAAAACCCTTCATATTCCTCTTTTAATTTATTTTCTTTTACTATCCTCTGATTACCTAACCTTTCCAAAATTTCATGATAACTCTAGTATCATATATATACTAGAATGTAATTATGTTAATGTAATAAACATCATCAATTATCTTATCTTCCCTATTTATTTTAAAAATAAAAACATTATTTGTGATGTGTTGATTCACTACCTTGAGTGTCATCTCTTTGAGTACCAATATATAAACCCAATATCAAATAAAATTACAAAAGTTCACAATGGAAATAAAAACCTCCAAAATAATTTGAGGCATTTTAATCAATGATTTATTAATGAATAATCCTTATACCATATAACCAAATGATATATGACACAATTTAAACATATAGAAGTTCAATAATTCTAAATAATTTCACTTCTAAACTTTTTCATCCATTTTACAAGAACTCTCGCAGTTACGCATAGTGGAACCAACCAAAAAATCAAAAAAAATGAAAGCTCCTAAAACAAAACAAAAATTAAACATTTTAACACATCATAATAGACATAAATAAACCTATAAAAATTATTTTAAATCAAATATATGTTTAAGGGGTTTTAAATTATTTAATTAATTAGTATAATTTGATTACACCAAACATTAATTACAATTACAGAATGTTTTCAGAAAAAAGGTAATGGTTTCCTCATCCCACTATTATTTCTATGTGATATTTCTTATTCACAACATTATTTCGTGTATTTTGTGTACTTATACAGCCCTTTGATATATTTTATCATGAATCAGTTTATAATCATGGTATTAAATGTTAAATTTGATAACCATTAATGTTATGGGGTATATGGTTCGACTGGTTAAAAAAGTGTTTGGAGAATTCTTATCCTAATTTCTATACTTTGGGTAATAATTCAAATTGAATGATTTTTTCAAGTTATGATTATGTATGATACTAATTTTTAATATCTTATGTTTTAAATTGATTGTTTTATGTTTAATTAAATCTGATATACATAATCGACTCATTTGGTTAACCCTCACACTTTCTTTTAAAAATACTCCTATAAATGTTTCTATTTTTCAAAATTTGAAATAATATTCTATACTTATACAAAACGAGTTTATTTTCATACATTCA
Organism: Viscum album; assembly: GCA_963277665.1. NCBI lineage: Eukaryota > Viridiplantae > Streptophyta > Magnoliopsida > Santalales > Viscaceae > Viscum > Viscum album. The sequence goes on along the minus strand of OY728138.1, from coordinate 1,020,296,014 downwards.
TGATAACTTAATGCCTTGAGTAATAATTTACAATTTAATCTTCAAAGAAAATGTTTACTTTTATAATTGCACAACTTTCAAAATAATTGGTTTCCAATTAATAGATGAATTTTTATCATAATTTTTAAATTGGTCTTATAATGATATTTTTTCTATGTTAACACCCTTTGTTGGATCCTATGTATAAATTAGTTTGTTCTCCTATTATTCCATCCACTACATTTTATTGAGTTTTTTATTATCATTTTGATTATGGACGTGCTATTTTTATATCATTCATCATATTATAAAGGATGGTTTATGGTTATGTTTATTTTTTAGGGAAATTTATTAATATTTTATATTATTAATTCAATATGAATGTATATATTTATTATGTTTCACCCCTTTCATATGAGGAATTCACTTTACTATGTTTCAGGTGGGGCCTACTATGTCCCCTTTATGTATCAATATATCTTTTTATGACCCGTCCTTGGGGCCCGAGCTGTGACTACCCCAAGCTCACCTTCCATAGGCCAGGGGCTGGCGACTATCACCAAAGGAAAATACCTGATAAAAAGGGAAGGCATTGGCTTTTAACCTGTAACACACACAGTATGAACCCAATCAATAGATGCAACATGTACTAAAATAGAAAAGTAATGTGCTGAAAGTAATTGGGCCAGTATACAAACCTAAGTGAAAAACATGTACAAGTATAAGTAGAAAGGGAAAATAGCTCCTGGATAGTCCACTGAGAAATCCTACCTGAAGGGTAGGTAAAGAACTCAAACAACTCATTCCTGCGGTACGTCCCATCTAGTCTAGCTCTGAGCAGCCTCCATCTTTCACCCTCAGCCTCGATCACTTCTGTCTGTCGTCTGCATAGAACACAACAAGGTGCGGGCGAAGCCCGTCTAGGGGTGAGTATAGCAATACTTAGTAGGGGACCCCGATACACTCTAAGGTCTCCAAGAATATTCAAAGGACAAACCACAGTAGAAAGATACAATCTAGAAGAATCAACCAACCCTACTTAGGTATATTCCCACACATATACCATTGTTACCAGTCGTAGTCCAGCTCCAACTCTCGAGCCCAAACACAACCCAATCCATAATGGAAGTAAAGTAAATCACCATGTTGATAATGGTTGGAAGACATGACTCAGATCACATAGGTATACATATTTCGTAGAGTGAAAGAGTTGATTAGATGTAGTCACTGATTCATATAAGTTGTTGGACCCACACATGATACAGGGCCAACTAAGATGTCGAACCCACACAGGATACAGGACCAGATATTCTGTCGGACCCACACAGGATACAGGAACAGAAGTTGAAATTGCCAGACCCACGATGGATCCCGATATAGTATTCATTGATGTCGAACCCACGTAGGATTTTGTTACAATAGTCATCGCTATCAAACCCACGTAGGATTCCAGTATAGTAGTCGTCGCAGCCTGCTCTAGGGTTCCCGCACACATCACACTCGATTCCAGGAGGGTCTGATCCTCTAGTCAAGTGTTGATACATAAACTATCACTAAGTCCTCATTTGACGCATCATGTTCTTTGGTATCATCTATGTAACCCAACGTGACAGACGGCGCGTCAATCGGACGCCTGGTCTGAGAGTTATTGGCATTTCTGTTCCAGGGGCCTGGTTGGATTTAAGCTCGATCCAAACTCGACTATTTCAAATTTTGACCCAAACTCACTTAGAGTATATCAAAAGGAAAAAACTCATCGTGATGGTCCTAGTGTTTCAGACGGCCCATCGATCGGACGTGCGGTCTAGGAGTTATTTACATTTAAGCGAAGGTGGGCCTGGCCCGTCAAGCACTGTGGGCTGGCGGGTCGGCCCGAACTAGCTCACCGGGACTAACCCGGCTGGGCGGTCGCCCCAGTCCGGTGGGACGCGGCCCACCTGTGTACTCGGCCCACACTATGGGCCTATCCGCTTTGCCCGACGGTGCCAAGCGGCACCCTCTCCTCCCCTACCCGGTCAGCCGTAGCCGGCCGGTTCTACCCGGCGCACGCAGCCTGTGCTGAGGGGCATGGTTCTTCCCATGTGGCACCTATGAGTGACATGATTATCTAGCTCATTCGTCCATAGCCGGATGGTTCACCTAACCAAGCGTCTCATGATTTCGGGTCGCAGTCTCCCTCCACGCAGCGCCTGCGGGCGCCGCTGTCTTCCAGCGGGCCGGCCGATCGGCCGACCGCTCATCCTGCGGTCATGTTCCACGACGTCCGGCTCAGCCAACTGCCTCTGCACCTCCATCACGGCGCAAAGGCACCTCAAACCTTATTCCCTCTGTGTGGTGAGATGACACCACGCCACCTCCACCACAGCCCGACGTGGCCGCAGACTTTGGCTCCACCGCGCTGCGTGACGGTGGGGCGCTTCTTCATCTCTCGCGGTCCTCTCGGTCGCGACTCCTCTTTCGTCACCATGGTTCTTCTCTGGCGCGGTGCAGCAGCATCATTCCCTTTCGGATCCTTCTCCAACGTCTAATAACAAGAACCAATGAAGGGGTGTCGGGCCATGTTTTTTCTGCTCGTGCCCTCCACATTAGGTGATATCAATTGGCCAATGACAAACCAAAACATTCATCGAAAAACGAGGGTATAATTTTATTCATTTAAAAATAAACAAATTCCCCTACCTCGATTCAAAGTACATTGTTGCAGTTGTAGAATACGGGCGTCGCGGAAGAAGGACATCGTTCTATCAACGTCGAAGGGAGTAGAGCTTGGAAAAGTCGAGTCGAGACGACGCCCTCAGTGTACTTTATGGCGGCAGTGCTTGCCTTCCTTACTCCGGTTGAAGAAGATAGAAGATCTTGCTTCACATTCTTCAGTGACGTGGAGAATTCTCTATCAAGAGGATGGTGTTCTTTCCAAGAGTTCTCCCAAGCTCTCCAACGATTATGCCAACCACAAAATAAATGATTTTGTTCCCTTATTTTAATGTTGGCATAATGGATTCAAAAGAATTCAAACACTCAAATTAATTATTAAGTTGGTTCACATAATTTAATGAATGGAGTTGGAAAGTATTCCAAGGGATCCATATAATTAATTACAAGGGTGTGTTGGCACAATAATGGGAAGTCCAAGAGTTTAAAGGGTGTTCAAGGGGAGTTGTGGGTTTTGAGCTCGTGTGGGCCCCACCACATAATATCCTCCCAGGGGAGGTTATGTGGGGGTGGACCCCACCTCCAACTTCTCCTTGGAGGATAAAACCACTATTTAAATATAATTATGTCACACATAATTTTTATTTAATTTATTAAGAATCCCAAAAAATTAACTTCCACTCCCAATAGAACATAACTACGGTAATGGTCACCTTAAGAGAATGTCGGCGCTGTGAGTTCATCGGTGACCTCAGATTTCAATTCCGAGCACCGGTTCAAAAGATAGAAAACCCCACGCGTACATTTACTAAACGTACCCGAACATAACTTTAGAAATTGATTCCGGGAACACCGGGCCTTAGAATCAAGCACCGTCAGAAACTGCGGACTCGTAAAATTTCCATGTATTTAAGAAAAAAAACTCCACAGGATTTCCAGGAATTTACATTTTTTGCACTTTAGGGATTTACATCCCTGTAAGCTACAACACACACTAAGGAATCAAATGGGTGTACTGAGCAAACATCTGATACTCCTGCTCCCATGTGCTCTCCTGGATGTTCCTGTGCTTCCAGTGAATGTGCACTAGAGGAATTGACCGTCCACATAGGACACGCTCCTGTCGATCCTCAATCTCCACTGGAACCTTCATGAATATCTCCCTTTCATCGATGTCTTACTCCCCATGGTCCATGATATGGGATGGGTCGTGCATGTATATCCTCAACTAAGATACGTGGAAGGCGTTGTGCCCCCGGTGCAATTGAGGTGGAAGGTCCAGGCTGTAAGTCACCTCGCCTACTCTGTCGAGGACCTGGAAAGGTCAGATGAATCGCGGAGATGAATTTTCCACCTTAGCCAAGTCTCTGTAGACCTGGTCGAGGTGAGACCCGTCAGAAGACGTGGTCGCCATCCTCGAACTCCAGTGGTCTCCTTCTCCTATCAGCATTGGACTTCTATCTGCTCTGTGTAGTCTTCATCCTCTACTAGATGATATGCACCCTCTCTGTCATAGCATGTACCATCTCTGGTTCTACAAGTGCTGACTCCCCTGGGTAAGTCCATCACAGTGGTGTTCTGCGAGGTCGGCCTTACAGTGCCTTGTAAGGTTCCATCCCAATGGTGGAGTGGTAGTAATTGTTGTATTAAAACTCCACCAAGGGTAAGTTATCCTCCCAACTGTGACCCAAGTCAAGGACACATTCACAGAGCATTTCCTCTAGAGTTTGAATGGTCTTCTCAGGCTGACCATCTGTCTAAGGATGGTAGGCGGTGATCAAGAGAAGTTGCATCCCAAAAGCCTCCTGCAACCCCTTCTATAGCCGGGAAGTGAAATGAGAATCTCGATTGGAGACGATCGTCAATGGCACACCATGATTCAATACGATCTCATGTACGTAGAGGCATATCACGCTCTCTACCGAGCCCTGCACTTTGATGAGTAGGAAGTTTCCCGACTTGGTGAGTTGGTCGATAATCACCCAGATAGAGTCATGTCTTCTAGATTTACGTGGATGTCCCATCACGAAATCAATGGATACCCCATACCACTTCCACTCTAGGACCTCTAGGGGCTGAACCAAGCCTGTTGGAACCTGGCGCTCCGCCTTCACTTGCTGACAAGTGAGGCATCCCGAGACAAACTCTGATATTGCCTTCTTTATACCCGGCCACCAGTGCTGTCGTTTGAGGTCCTGGTACATCTTCACCACTCCTGGATGTACTCCTAGATGGGAAGTGTGGAACTACCTCAACACCTCCTCCTGTAGTGAAATTGGTACCATGTTATATCCTATGAAGAGGATGACGTGCTCCCCACCTTCATAAAATCCATCAGGTGTCTGCCCTGCGGATATCAGAGCACGTCGTATCTCATAGTCAACGTCCCCACACTGTGCCTCTCTGACTCGCTGAAGAAGTGGAGGAGTGACTGTGAGAGACTGCAGAAATGCTATTCCATATCTATCCAAAAATGATATTTGGAACATGGCCAGCTCCTCTGTCACCTCTCCTAGCAGCTGAATGCCTGATCTTCTATAGAGAGTATCTGCTACAACATTCCCCTTTCCAGGAGTGTAGACTATCTCGAAGTCAGAGTCCTGGAGGAACTCAAGCCATCGTCATTGTCTCAGTTTCAGGTCCTTCTGTGAGAAGATGTACCTGAGACTATGATGGTAAAACTAGACTGTAAAACACTATCCCATTAAATAGTGTCACCACATCTTCAAGGTGAAGACCACTACTGCTAACTCCAGTTCATGGGTAGTGTAGTTCTGCTCGTTCTGTCTCAACTTTCGTGAACCATATGTGATCAATGCTCGATTATTCATTATGATACACCCAAGTCTGGTCCCTGATGCATCGTACTAAACAACGTACCCTACTCCCTCCTCCAATAGCCTCAAGATGGGTGCACTGGTAAATCTCTACCTCAGATCCTGAAAGCTCTGATGGCATCTATCTGACCACATAAAGGGTTTCCCCTTCTTCGTCAATGATGAAAGCGGTGCAGAAAATCTGTAGAAGTCTGGAAAAAATCTTTGATAGTACCCAGCCAGTCCTAGGAAACTCCGCAACTCCGTCACACTCCTGGGTGGCTCCCAAGAATGTACGTCCTCGATCTTCACTGGATCCACTGTGACTCTATCCTTTGATATGACATGTTCTAGAAAGTGAACCTCTCGAATCTAGAACTGGAACTTCGAAAGCATACCATATAGGTGGTGCTCTCGGAGTGTATCCAGTACTACCCACAAATGGTAGTCGTACACCTCTTCAGGAGTCTATTAAATCAGTATGTAATTGATGAAGACTACGACAAAGCGATCGAGGTAAGGCTGGAAGATCTTGTTCATGAGACTCATGAAAACTGCTGGAGTGTTGGTTACGCCGAAGTTCATAACCACGAACTCATAGTGGACATACCGATACCTGAAGGCTATCTTCTGCACATCCTCATCTTGAACTCTGAGCTGGTGATAGCCTGACCTCAGGTCTATCTTCGAGAACCATCGTTCTCCCTTGAGTGCATCGGAGAGGTCTTCAATCCTTGGGAGTGGGTAGTTGTTCTTAACGGTCACATGATTCAGGCGACGGCAGTCTACACACAGTCGCAAGATCCCATCCGCCTTCTTGGAGAACAAAATCGAAAATGCCTTGGCTAAAAAATATGGCCGGATAAATCCCTTCCCCTTCAAGTACTCAAGTTGTACCTGCAGCTCACGAAGCATGGGGGGAGCCATCTGATATGCTGGACTAGATATCGGTGTTGTCCTGGGGTATAGGTCAATGTAGAAGTCTACCTCTCTGTGAGGAGGTAGTCCTAGATCGTCATCAGGGAAACCATCCGCATATTGTTCCATGACAACAGGAAAACTCGGACTCCTCACATCAACCGCTCTGAGGATGAGACTATCAAACTGACGGGTGATCAACTACCCCCCCTGCGTAAGTCCATCATGTGCTACTAAGGCTCACTTCTCTCAGGTGAAGGTGAAACTAGTCTCATCCGTGCAGATACACCGCACTTCGCACCTAATACAGTCAAACTGAGCATGAATTGTGGATAAACAGTCCATACCCAAGATGACGTTATAAGGCATCAACGCCAATACAAAAAGATCCCAACCAAATATCTCACCTCCTAGAGTAAGCTCGCACTGCCGGCACCAGTGCGTAATCATCGAGTCTGCTCCCATATGAGTTTCTAGCCGTGAGGATCGATCCAATGACTCTGTTGGAATCAATGAGCTCTGAATGAGGGTAGAGGAAATAAAAGAATGACTTTCACATTTGTCTATAAGTACTGCAGTAGGGGTGGAGTGGAAATAGATAGTACCTCGAAACATCTCAAGTGCGCCGTGGTCGTAGGCCTTGACTGCCTGGAGCTGTGACCACCTATGTCTTCCAACTCCCTGTGTTCGGGGTGGACCTCCTGGTGGTGGTGGTGGTAGAGCCTCGAAACGTCGTCCACCACCCACTGCTCGTCCAGCTCCGCTACCACGTCTGCCTGCTCCCGGAAGACCACCATGGTCAAACATCTGCCTCTACCTGGGAGGTACCTCTACTGTCTTCTGCGCATCTAGATGGCGGGTCAGGCAGTCTCGAGCCATGTGGCCCATCCCGTCCCATGTATAGCACTACCCGCTCCTCGTATAGTTGGCTCTGTCTCGTGTGCCCCGCACAACCGAACCGGTATCCTGGGGTCACCCACCTGATGTCCTAGTCCGCTTGGACCTCTATGTCATCTGTCTACTTCCAGCTGCAGAAGACTCCACTACGTGTCGCCCTATAGTGGGTCTCGCCGCTGGTGACTGCTCAGTGAGAAAACTCTGTACTCGAAGGTCTGGGACCTGAAGAATGGGTCACGTACCATATCCGTGGAGTAGCGTGAGAGGTCAGTGAACCTCGCTATGTACTAAGCTACTTTCATGATGCCATACGACAGATGAAGTAACTCTTAAATCTGCATCACACGAAGGGTGGATGGAACAAACTCTGAGCGAAAGAGACACTCGAAGTCTGTCCAGATTAATAATGCCTTATCATGCACCTGGAGCATCAGGCTCCACCATCTACCTACTGTTACATGTAGGAGACTCGCAGCAAGGATCGCCATGATTTCGGCTGGTGTCCCTACCAATCCGAAAACTCTCATGACAGCCTCCAGCCAGTCCTCAGCTGCCTGTGGGTCTGTCTCTCCCCGGAACATGGGCGGCCTCTGGCGTTGGAACTCGTGAAATGCACTTAGGCGTCATGCACTCTCTGTTGCGGGAGATGGTGGTATCGATGGCCTAGCGGGGAGTGGTTCCGCTAGTACCTCTGCTATGATGGGGCCCGGCACCGAGGCCTCATTGCTCAGTTGGCTACCATCTCATATGAAACTCGGAACCCTAGTCAGCTACCTTCGTGGGGCTATCCTAAAAAGATACAGGTGCACCGTGGTTAAAACAGTATACCTGTTGAGCTGACACAAAGTAATCACGAAGAAAATTTTTTCAAGGAAACACACACGCAATCAGTGTTTTTGTGCACTGAGTCGGAGATCAGAAGTCAGAGTCCTAGTGTATGGATACGTCAGCCACCGCACCAACACCGGTTTCCCTAAACTATTAACCACACCCAAAATTTATAACATTATTACTGTTAAAATAATCAGAGTCCATGTTCTATGGTAGAACCTCGCTCTGATACCAATTTTTCACAACCCGTCCTCGGGGCCCGAGCCGTGACTACCCCAAGCCCGCCTTCCATAGGCCAGGGGCTGGTGACTAGCACCAAAGGCGAATCCCTGATAAAAAGGGAAGGCATTTCCTTTTAACCTGTAAAACACACATAGTTTGAACACATGTATTAGAAGAAACAAGTACTAACATAGAAAATTAAGGTGCTGAAAGTAAGTGGGCCAGTATACAAACCTAGCTCAAAAACAAGTACAAGTATAAGTAGAAAAGGAAAACAGCTCCTGGATCATCCATCTGGAAATCCTTCCAGAAGGGTAGGTACAAAACTCGAACAACTCGTCCATGAGGTACATCCCGTCTAGTCCAGCTCTGAGTAGCCTTCGTCTGTCACCCTCAGCCTCGATCACTGTTATACGTCATCTGTATAAAACACAACAAGGTGCGGGCGAAGCCCGTGAATGGGTGAGTATAACAACACTGAGTAGGGGACCCAAAGACCCCTGAAGGTCTCCCATAATCCACAACGGATAAACCACATTAGAAAGATACAATCTCAAAGTATAAACCAACCCTACTTAGGTATATTCCCATACATATACCTAAGTTACCAGTCACAGTCTGTCTCCAACTCTCGAGCCCAAACACAACCCAGTCCACAAAGGAAGTAAAGTCAATCACCAAGTTGATAAAGGTTGAAAGACATGACTCATATCACATAGATATACATATTTTGTAGAGTGATAGAGATGATCAGATATATTTACTAATTCATCTAAGCTATCAGACCCACAGAGGATACAGGACCAGCTAAGCTGTTAGACCCACACAGGATACAGGACCAACTATTCTGTAAGACCCACAAAGGATACAGGAACAGAATTCAGAACTGTCAGACCCACTAAGGATACTGGTACTGTAGTCATTGATTTAGAACCGACGTCGGATTTCGGTACAATATTCATCACTATCGAACCCCCATAGGATTCTGGAATAGTAGTCTTCGCAGCCAGCTCTAGGGTTCCCGCACACAGCACGGTCAATTCCATGAGGGTCCGCTCCTCGAGTCAAGTTTAGATACACCAACTGTCAATAATTCACGTTTTTATGTATCTCGTAGTTCCTTCTCATCATAAGGAACCCAACACGACAGACGGCGCGTCAATCGGACGCCCGGTCTGAGAGTTATTGGCATTTCCGTTCCAGGGGCCCTGTTGGATTTACGCTCGATCCAAACCCGCACGCTTTCCAAATTTGACCAAAACTCATTTAGAGTATCTTAAAAGGACTGACTCATAGTGAGGGTATTATATCCAAATACGGCGCGTCGATCGGACACGAGGTCTATGAGTTATTCGCATTTAAGCGAAGATGGGCCCGGGCCGTCAAGCCCAGTGGGCTGGCGAGTTGGCCTGACCCGGCTGGGGGGTCAGCCCAGCCCAGTGGGGTCCGGCCAACCTGCAGACACGGCCCACACTGTGGGCCAGTCCGGTTCGCCCAGCGGTGCCAAGCGCCACCACCTCCTCCCATGCCCGGTCGGCCGGCGCACGTTGCACGTGCTACGGGTTGCAGTTCTTCCCACACGGCGCCTGCGGGCGCCACGATTCTCCATCATGGCCGACTATAGCTTGTCGGTTCGCTCAGCCAAGCGGCCTATAGTTTCAGGCCGCGGTCTTCCAGCGGGCCAGCCGGTCATCCCGTGGTCTAGCTTCACGGCAGCAGGCTTGGCCAGCTGCCTCCGCCCCTCCACTAGGGCACGACGGCGCCGCGGACCTGCTGCCCTCTACGCGGAACGATGGCGTCACGCCACCTCTGTCATGGACTGACGTGGCCGCGGACTTTGGCTCCACCGTGCGGCATGACGGAATCGCGCTTCTTCATCCGCCGCGGCCCTCCTATCCACGGTTCCTCTTTGGTCGATGCAGTTCTTCTCCGGCGCAGTGCGACGACACCGCTTCCTTTCGGCTCCGCCTCCAACGTCAAACAACAAGAACCAATGGAGGGGCGTCAGGACATGTTTGTTCAGCCCGCACCCTCTACATTAGGTGATATCAATTGGACAATGAAGAACCAAATCCTTAATCAAATAATGAGGGTATTATTTTATTCATTTAAAAATAAACAAATTCCCCTACCTCAATTCAAAGTATGTTGTCGAAGTCGCAGAAGACGGGCATCGCCGAAGTCAGACGTCATCCCATCAACATTGGAGGCAGTATAGCTTGGAAAATTCGAGTCGAGAAGACTCCCTCAGTGTACTTCATGGTGGTGGGGCATCCCTTACTTTCCCCAGTTGAAGAAGATAGAAGAAGTTGCTTCACGTTATTCTGTGACGTGGAGTGTTCTTCGTTGAGAGGATGGTGTTCTTTCCAAGAGTTCTCCCATGATCTCCACTGATTATGCCAATCCCAAAATAAATGATTATGCTCCCTTATTTTAATCTTGTAATAATGGATTCAAAAGAATTCAAAGACTCAAATTAATAAATTAAGTTGGTTCACTTAGTTAAATGCATGGAGTTGGCAAAACTTCCAAGGGATCCAAATAATTAATTACAAGGGTGTGTTGGCACATTAATGGGATGTCCAAGAGTTTAAAGGGGGTTCAAGGGGAGTATAGGGGTTTGATCTCGTGTCAGCCCCATCACATAATATCCTCCCATGGAAGGTTATGTGGGGGTGGGCCCCACCTCCAACCTCCACTTGGAGGACAAACCCACCATTTAAATAAAATTATGTCACACATAATTTTTATTTAATTTATTAAGAATCCCTAAAAATTAACTTCCACTCCTGATAAAATGCAACTACGGTAAAGGTCTCCTTAAGAGAATATCGGCACTGTGAGTTCATCGGTGTCCTCAGATTTCAATTCGGAGCATCAGTTCAAAAGATAGAAAAACGTGCACGTACGATTACTGAACGCACCCGAAAAAAAAACTTCAGAAATTGATTCTGGGCACACTAGTGATCGGAATCAAGCACTGTCAGAAACTGTGGACTCGTCAAATTCCCATTCATTTAAGAAAAAAAATTCCACAGCATTTTCAGGTCTTTAGAGATCTCATGATACAAACTAGTTTGGTTATTGGCTGATGTCTTACTCGATTATCTTTGGTGTCCTAGCTGAATAATTCATGATATGTTTATGATACCCCAAATTATACATTGAATCGTTATTATATATGTTATTCATATTCCATTTGATTATTTGATATGTAGAATATCTATGTTTATTATTTATTCTCATGAATATATTTATATTTTATTATTTTCTAATCTTTTATTCCTTAAATATTTGTTTCATGATATTTATTAAAAGGAATGTGTTTCATTTATTCCCCAAATTTTATTGTTTATTTCTATTTAATTATTATTTCTTTTACTATATGTATACCCTTACTGAGAATCTATGTTCACCCCTTTCTTATGTTTTATTTTTCCACATGATACAAGAATGTTGTTTGTGGTTGTTATATAGGGATAGCCTATTGGAAAAAATGATATTCTTGAAAAAAGTTATTTTTGTTTTTATTTTTCTAAATGTAATATAATTTCAAAATATGTATCAAGTTTTCTAAAAATAGTAAACTATTTAGTCTTGAGAAATTTTATTCCTTGTAATCATACCAATATAATAAAGTAATATGGTGGCTCTAGGCAACTAGGGTCTAGGTCATTACAAGTTGAACCTTGGGAAATACATTTAATACAAATAGATATTAGGGAACATAAACCAATGTAATAATTTTTTGATAAGATTATAATAACACAATAAAGTATGGGTACGAAATATATTATGTGGTTGTTTATAGAAATGCATCCTTTCTGGATACTACAAGTAGATGTTGTTCTAACACATTATATTTTAAAGGTAAAAACCATAGAAAAATAATATTGGGAATAACTCAAACATCGCCCGGTTTTTGTCAACATTCCATAATATTAATGTAATTTGACACTACAGAGGTATATTCTTATAATAATTATCATTTCCCTTACAATCCATTATTGGGGATTTGAAAATAAATATATTCCTAAAATTCCATGGTTTTTATTATGAAATTATCTATAAATAACTTTCTAAATTTATGCTATCTATTTCACTAATTTTTTTTTGTATACATAACGTTTCATAATTTTTTGATCTAATATTGTTTATTTCATTTTTAATAAATTTTGTCTAATATATGGAATTGGTACTTCATCATTACACATAATCCATGTGGGAATTTCTAACCTAGGTAATTTAATGTAGCCAGATCGAGAGTTGTAGTTAAAACGTAAAAAATTATAAACATATTGGGGTATCTGACCTAGTTTATGAGTAATAATTTTTCTCATGTGGAGCATCCTACTGATCCACCATTTGGTGTATCACTGTTAGACTATTTCATTCATTAGAAACCACAATCATTTAATGTGAATAAAAATCCATTATTGGTTGAGCAATGGATAATTTCTATACATAAGATATTTTTATCTCTAGGAAGTTGTGGAAGGGTTAAAATTTTAATTGTAGTTTATTGTCTCTCGGGATATGTAGATTAATAGTGGTTATTGATTGAAACACTATGGATAAAGAATAAATAGAAAACATGGAATGGAAGTATTTCAAAGTACACATCGTGGAAAAATATTTTCCTTGTCAGAAAATATTGTAAATGGAACTAATATTCTTGAGAATAATATGGAAAGAAGAATATAAGTTTTTTATGTATGAATCCAGATTTAAAGGGTTAAAAAGGCATATTATGGACTACATATGTAATAAAAATATCAAAATTAACCATTTATTTTATCAGAATAACCCAATTATTCAAAGGGAATTAGTCTCTAAAACATTATCATCATATAAGTAAATAGTATCATGTTCTATCAAGATATTGATCTAATTATGAAAATATTATCTCCTCTAAGAGAAGATATGAATTAAGTCTATGGAAAAGAAAAATTGGATTATGGAAAAATGGGACAGAATGATTTTCCAACATGTGATACTTGTGGAGACAATCCCCTTGGAACATGACTAAAATGAAATTTATTTTTGTTCTAGTGTGGATAAAAATTAAATCATGATCATGAATGAATGCTTAAGGGATAATATCATAATTTACATTTCTCTCACTATAAATATATGGGGTACTATTCTGACTAATGACCTAAATATCAAGGGAATATACCACAAACATTGTAAGGGATCTTGGTAAATCTTATGATATTGATACTATTAAAAGGGAATGATTAATGTTTTTATTCATTGAGATAAAATAACTATGTTGTAAAAATATTTTATTGACAATATTCTAGTTTAAAAAATCATGAAATGTATAAGGAATATATTACAGTATTTTTCTCTAAGGATTTGAAATCATGCATTGAATGGTACCAAGAAAAGTGATTTAGTAGAATTTTTTTCTATTTTGAAAACACATTATTATGGGAATATGGAACTTAATATTTTCTCTATTTTGAGATTATAATGATTAAAATATGTTTATGTGATCGTTTTTGGACAATGAAATTGGTTTTTTATCAGATTTTTTGTGTTATTTTTCTTACGTTTCTTCATGTTTGAATCTATTGAATATATTAGAAAACCAGATAATTCATTTTTATAATCCTTAATGACTTAATTATGGTTTTATAGTGATAAGGTATTAAAATATTTTAAATTTGATACTAGGAGACACATTATATTTTCAGTTGAATATATTGTTAATTTAGTGACCTTATTCAAAAAAGTTTGAATTTGAATTTTGAGAGATATACTTTCAATGGGTATTAATGTTAAATATTTATGGAATATATTAAGTTTAACTTTTGGGGTTATTGGATAATGTGCTTCAACCCTTTTTATTTTCAAAAATATCTAGAGATAGAAGGAATGAAATGGAATTCTAGTGATTTGTAAAATGTTCTTCGGGAATTAAAATTCATTTTTATTATTCATTTATTGGAGTAGGAAATGATTTTGTAATTGATCAAAGGACAAATAATTATTAATTTATGAATATTAAATAGAAATATATCGATTAAGTCCATTTTCAAGTGTCTTGAGACTAGATGGTAAAGGAATTCCTCAACTATATGAAATGAATGTTGAAACAAAAATGTTATTCTAATAACTTCATTCATGTTATAATGGTGGTTTTTTATTCCATAATATATTTATGGATTTATGGTCCTAAAATATTCAATATCATTCACTTTATTATGATAAATTATCTCTACCACTCACTGCAATTTTTATTCTTTTCTTCTATGTCTATATCTTCCCCAACCCCCAATATTATCCTTTTTAGAAATCTAGTATGGGTTCTTCCGAATAACAATAATTATTTCATTACAATATTTTTAATATAAAGTTTTATTAACCCTATTTTAGATTTTGTATTTAAATTATGTAATTTTTAAATTTCAAACCCCTAATTACCAATATCATGATTAAATTATGTGAAAAACTTAATTTAAGGTCATTAGAATGTAACAACCTAATAATTTAGAGGAACATCATGTTTGAGGTCATAAATAACACACAATACAGATATTTTATTAGAATGTAACACCCTAAGAAAATATAATATATATATTTTTAAATAATTTCAATCTCTTATATATCTTTCAAGTCAAGGAACACTAGGTCAGAACGCAATGTGATACTTTACAAAAATATTATTACATCCAATAGAATCTACATATAAAGTTGAAAGGTATGAATATTAATAACAAAATTATTAAATTTATATGGTTTACAAAAATATAAAGTAAATTCAATGGTTATTTATTAATTATAAATAAAATAATAATGATTTAAAATAGAAATAAATGTTTTTTGGAAAAAAATTATTTTTCTAAATTTAATTTTACTCACACACTTCACACATAATTTAAAATTAATTTTTTCCACTTCGATAAAAATTATTTGGAAACAAAAAATTTATTATTTAAATATAGGTTTCAAATTTATATTCTGGTTCATTTTTTGTAATATTTGGAAAAAATAATATTTTCCGGAATAGTGAAAAATACTGAATCTTAATTGAAAGTTATATTTTTGTTTATGTAATTTAAAAAGTTAAATTGTATTTTCATTTAGTTTTAATGTAAAATTATTTAAATTTTATTTAAATTTAACTATTTTTTCCTTTTTAATAAATTTTATTTTTAATTTCTATGTTCATACATTTTATAATTATGCGAATTTTATCTTTGGAAATCAAATTTTTCATCATGTTAGAAAATAAAATTTTGAATTGGACTCTACCACTTAAGTAAATTTTATTTTAAAAAAATCCATATTTTTAATAAACAAGATTTTTATTACCTAATATGGTCAACCTAATTTTTTACCCTTATAAAAAGTTAAAACTACAAAAATTAATTACCATGATTAAGGTAAAAATGGGATTACTATTGATTAAACTAAAATGATAAGGGTTAAAATAACCTAAATTTTTTTCCAAAACCCATTTGATAGAAATATATAGACCCTTTTATCAATAATGTTCAATAATAAACCATTTTTTATTTCTTTTTATGGGTAAAAACATGGGTATTTCTTTATCTTTTTTAATATTTCACATGTGTCAACTCATCCACTAATAAAATGCCACCCCCTATCCACCCATATTCACACATGAAAAGAATATTGGTTAAGTAAATACCTACAAAAATAAATTTCTTGAATAAATTAATATATACAATAGTAATTTTTTACAATAATTATAATCTATAAATGCTTCAGGTTAAACCTAAAAAGGTTACTCGAAGAAAGGGTAATGTTTTTAACTATGAATTTTCCCTTTAATTATTATTCTTACTCCTTATAATGTTTTAAAAATATAAAAAAATTATATAATAAATAATGATATTTAATTATATGAATTTTATATCCTATTTCCATCTTTATTTCCTTCAAATGGAAAACTAAACCTTTGATCGTGTGTATAATAGACTACCGGTCACGAACAGTTGTAGTTTGTTTTCCATCACTGCCTTTCATGGATGGATTTAATTAATGATTTAAATTATATATATGATATTTTTTATTTTATTATACATATTTATTTATAATATCACATATACCTTCATACTTTCCATTCATTGATATATATGATAACATCACTCATGTGTACGACATACGACAGCCTCCCAAAGTGATGTAGTTGTTTTTTTTACTCTTTACAAGGATGATATTAAAGATAAAATTTATTGAAGATATGTTATATTTATTAGATAATTTTAATTATAGAAATATACTATATCATATAACTACTTACCTTCCAATCCATAGGAAAACAATAATGTCGTTTGGTTGTATGTGTGGACTACCGCCTCCACATAACGATGTGAAATGACTTCAATTTTATTGTTACATGGATTTTAATAAGGATTTATTTTATTGAAATAAATTATATATATAATATAATAATTATTTTATAATTTTCAATTAATATTTATTTTCCTTTATTTCATTCTTTCAAGAAAAATTGAAACAACATTCACGTGTACATACGGTCTATAATTTCCATGAATACTATAATCCATTTTCAATATCTAACTTTTATAGATAACTATAAATAAATATAGAAAGAATATATATAATATTTATATCAATTTAAAAATTATATATATATTATGTATACATGATCAAATTAAAAGGTCCAAAATTATTGGATCAAAATGTACATGAAAAACAAAGCTATTATCACGTCAAAATATGATTTTAACAAAGAATTGTTAATACAGTGATGATAAAAGACTATAAGTCAATAATATATGTTATGATATATATAATTACGGTTCAATAATTTATTTTTAATAAACATAAAATTATTATATCAAGGATTCACACACATACCAAGGAATTCAAAAAAGTTGTAGGGGTTTCTCATATAAAATTTACTTTTGTGAGGCATATGGCATATTCAACACATATTCCTTTGTGTGGCTTATATAATAACCATTTTAAAATTTTATATATTGAATATAATTATCATAGTGGTGTTTAAAGTTTCATTTGATGTTATTTATATCATGTGGATTATGATTCAAATGTTATCAATGTGGTAAGTGTGTATTTCATAATCTCATCATTATTTGAGATTATTTTTGTTTAAGTCTCCCTTGGGGGAATTATTTGATATTTATATCTTAGACTAAATAATTTTTTTATTTTATTTTTATTAATAAATTTTTTAAATAAATATTATCATTTTTCTACTCTTTGGTATATGAAATTATCGAGAAATGTTTTAAAATTAAATCAGGTAGTATTTTCTTCTTCGGTCCAAAATCATTTTTCATTCGAATCAATGATTTTTAAAATGTTATCAAAAATTATTCTAACCTTTTTCAAATGATTTATTAAATAAAATTTTACAAATTTTATTTTTTTTAGAAATGTATTCATGGGAATTGTTATTTTATTTTCAAAATAAGGCTTGATAAGATTTAATGAAAAATGTGTAAGTATTATTTATGTTAACATGTACTACATGAATAGAGTTTTCATATTCCATGAAAACTCAACGAATTAAATCTTTCTTTACATGTTTCAAAAGGATATTTTCTAAGATAATAATTTAAAAAAAATATTTTTTTATGTTTCATTTAATGTGAAAAAAAATCCAAACACAAAAATTTAATGACACTTTTAAGGTATTTTTATTCATTAATGACATAAACACTATATAGTACATACAATCCATAGGGTATGTTGTATTAATACCATAATTATTATTATTTTGATGTCTTATGATCAGTTTCATAGGGGAATTATAATTTATTATCATTCACCTTATTATTGTTGGTTATTTTTTATTGTGTTTTTTGATTGGGATAAGTATTAAGGTTTCGTATGTTTGTTTTCCAAAATGAATTTATATGTTTCTTCACCCCTATTATTTGAGGGATGAATTTTTCTTCTAAATTTATGTGTGGTGCCTGAAATTAAAAATCCCCTCAATGCATCAGAATATCTTATGTGAAAAATTTGCAAGGATATTTTGTTGTGGCCTTATCCATTTATATAATATTTCTTGGAATGAGGCATTGATAAATATGTATTTTATTTCTACCATGATGGTATTTTTATGATATCCAGTGTTATATAATCCATAATTATGAATTCATTCATTGATATTATATTCGATTGTTCGATTGGTTAGAACATATGTGGATAATTTTCTATATTATGTTATAATTAATACGGTATTTTTTATCATCGTTTATATTTTCCATACTATACTCATGAAATTGATTAAATGGAATGTTTTCTAGTTATTTACCTTTCTATATCGATTATTCCTTATTTATTTATAAGATCCTCTATACACATTTCCTTACTGTGTATCTGAGCTCACCCCTTTTTTATGTTTTATTTTTCCCAAGATACTAGGAATTGATTTTCAATTCATTTGTAAGGAATTGATAAGGGGAAAAATAATGATATAAAATAAAATTATTTTCGGTAACTTAGTTTTTAACATTTTATTATTTTTTCAATTATGTATATAGTTTACCAAGAGTATAAAACTATTCCGTCCTTAGGAATTTGTGTCCTAAATCTAGAAAAAAATTTGTAATTTAACCCTCAGCTCTTAGATATTAGGGACTAGGTTTCTACAATAAATGACCAAAATCAGTGATAATCAACACATTTACAAAAATAATTAATCAAAAATAAAAAAATTTCACAAAAATTGAGGCAAAGCATTAGAAAATCCCAAAAAATACCTTCAAAAATAGCTAACTATATATGTAATAGCCCATATTTTTCAATGTAATTTTTTTTAATTATATAAAATTCTAAATATTCTAAAAAAATTGATGGCGTGTAATTCTGAGGCCCGGTTTTCATATAATGAATTTTGGATCTTTTTTAAGTTACGTTCAGTAAACATACGGGCGGTGTTTTCTTTCATTTGAACCAATGCTCAGATTAAAAAATCGAGGGAACCATTGAATTAAAAATGATGGGATTCGGTAAAGGGAGGATTCACTTCGACTATAGTAGGTTGGTGGAAAAAGATATTTTTTTTATGTTTAAATTAATAATAAATTAACAATTTTATTTTATTTCTATTTTGATTTTGATTTTGCTCTAACAGATGACCGGTGATGGCAGGACCACGTACATGTCAACCATTAAATGGATTGACTCACCTTTATTTATTATAATTGGGATATTAGAATTGGAAGGTTCATTAATTAAATGAACCTCATTAATTCCGTGTGTGTTACTCATCGTTCTCCTCTCATATTTATAGAAACCTAAGGGTGGAGTTTTGGTATGGCTACATCAAGAGATAAAGCTCTAGAAAAGTACCATGATGCCAACCACATGGAGGGTGGGATCGGTTTTAGCGAGCGATGACAAGAACCACTAAATCACGAATGGATGAAAATGAAGAAGGAGGATATGTCGATTTTCATCAGTGATCGTCTCTTCTAGGTAGGGGGATTGATTAAAAGTTTTCTTTGATGTTTTACCTTTCTGTCTTTTTCAATCACAATAATGTGCAGGGCATAATCCAAATGAAAAGGACATGAACCCTCCACTGACTCCCTCATGATTCATTCTTTGGGGACAGTTTCCTCGTATTGATGGAAACAAAAAATAGTGGGTCACTCTATGACGACGGCAGGGTAGGAGAATTGTAGGTGCATACAAAACCAGGAACAGACCACCAGAGCACATCTGGTGGCCCGTGGATGAAACTGTCAGTTCGCCATGTCGGCAGCAGCTGACAGCGGCTGGAGGAGACCAACAGAAACCGGTCATGGGCGGTGGGATGCAGCGCCTCATGGTGCACCGTGTTTGATGAAGGTGGCTTGCCTGAGCCGGCCACATTGGACAAGGGAGGCGTGAAGCATCCACGGCCAGTGGGCCGCAATAGAAGGGCGTAGCATGGAGCAGCCGTGGCTAGTGGTCCTCAGTAGAATGGAGCAGCATGGCCCCACGCCACACCACGTTGATGGATCTAGATCAGCCAAATGGCTGACCATTCATGCGGTGGGGCAGTGCCCCACCGGCTGGAGAAATGGCCGTACAACCACGGAGAAAGTAAGACATAACAATCTGCCTTCAGGCACACCTAGCCAAACACTATCCGGGATGGTAAAACCGTGGTCTGGGCCCATGAACTGAATCATACCGATCTCGATGGGCTAGAATCAGTGAACCAGGCTAACCCTTAACGGGTCGGACCCAGGTGGGGTCAGATGGACCACGTGACCTGTTGCGTTGGGACGGTATGATAGAGTCAGACCAGGCCCATGTCTAACTGATCCCCTAATAAATAAAAGCTCATAAATAATGAACCAGGTGTTCGTTAAACACGCTGTTGTTAGGATTGGGATCTATTTTGGGAAGCAGTCCCTTTGGCATATTCTGGTGGGCCTAACTGAGTCAGGCCAGACCGAGGTGAGATCTACCCAGTTTAATGGAAAGGGATATAACTAATATACCTGGAATCCGAATGACATTCAGTCTATAGAAAAAGGCCCCTTGTGGAAAGGTGATCATTTGGAGGTATTCTATGTGAGTTTCGAAGGATTTTGACGTACGATTTGTGTTAGATAAGACTTTAATCCAATGAATCCCTTTTTACAAAAGTTCCTATATCTCCCAGATCGGGTGTCTGATAGACTCGTTGTCTATCACATTGGGAAACTTATGATAGGACAGTACTTGGGGTATCCTTTTTACAGGACTTCATACTGGTTGAAATTTGACTGACGGCTTGAGAAATGGTTCTCCCAGAATCAAGCATGCTATGAGAAGGAATCCTATGGCTGGCTGTCAATTGAAGATCGACCCTCTGTGAATCAGCATAGTAGATACCCTGTGTGGATCACCATCATAGAGACCCAGTGTGTAGAATCATCTTAGCGACCCTATGTGGAATAAAATTCTAGAGACCCTTTGTGGGTCAGCATCATAGAGACCATATGTGGATCAGCCTCATAGAGACCCTATGTGGACTGGCATCATAGCGACCCTGTGTGGATCGACATCATAGCTACCCGGTGTGGATCAGCATAATAGTGACCATGTGTGGATTAGCATCATAGCACCCATATGTGGATCAACATCATATCGATCATGTGTCGATCAGAAGTGTGTGGTCCTGTTAGGACTAGCCTTAGAGAGGCTCATCGTGGATTAGCGACACACGACCCTATGAGGATCAACAGTGGAACATATTCATCATGGATTAGTTGTGGAACTTCCTAATGGGATAAAATGATATATATTAAGACTAATTGTCTTTATTCATAATCATTTATTTTTTTAATTGGTGTGACATGACTATTGCTTCATGCTTTTTGATTGAGGACTTTCTTTGTGTTCTTTCCATTGTGGAACTCTGGGAGACCTTTGGGGGTCTCAAGGTCCCTACTAAGTATTTTTATACTCACCCCTTCATGGTCTTCTCCCATACCTTGCCGTGTCTTGTAAAAACAATGAGCTGTTAGGATGAGACTTGTGGGAGCCAGGACCAGGTGGTATATGAGGGAGACAGGATGACATGGAGTGTTTTGGAGATGATATGTACCTACCCTTCAGGTAGGATCCTCAGTGGACGATCCAGAAGTTGTTCTCTATTTTTATTTGTGCTTGTACTTTTCAGTTGGTATTGTATTTCGACCTCATTACATTCAATACACTTTTTACTATAGTAGTTTACTTCCTGGTTGCTTCCTGTAGTGTTATTGGTTTTTGTGTTTTTATAGGTTTAAATACAATGCCATCCCATTATAGGGATATTCCTTTTAGGTTCCAGTCGTCAACCCCTAGCCTATGGAAGTATGGCTTGGTGTTTTTGCGGCACGGGACCCATGGGACGGGTCATGAAAATGTGGTATTAGAGGAGTTGGTTCTACTGAAGAACTAGGTCTCTGATCTTTTAATGGTGAAATAGTGTTATGTGTTTTGAGTGTGGTTTCAGTTTTGGGAGTCCGGTGTTGGTGTGGTAGCCGACGTTTCCATACAATAGAACCTTGAGTTCTGATTTCTGACTTTGTGCATGAAAACACTGATTTCGTGTGTTTTGGAAATTTTTTTACTTTGATTTATATTGACTTAGCTCACTAGGTATAACTTATTGACTGTGGTGCACCTGATTCTTTTCAGGATGCATCTGCGTAGAGATCCGACTAGGATTCTTGAGAGAGTACACTATGATGGCCCACCAAGCGATGAGGCTGTGGTGTAGGGACCTCTTACAATGGTAGTATGATTGGGTGGTGTACCAGTAGCACCACTACCCATTGGGCAGAAGATGCCACCATCCCCACCAAAAGATGGTGCATGCCAACTGAGCATGTTGTACAAGTTTCAGCGGTAGAGGCCTCCAAGGATCCGAGGTGAGATGGATTTTCAAGTGTCTTACGACTGGCAGGAAGTTGTGGCAAGAGTTTTTTGCCTTGTTGGGACACCAGCTGACTACATAGTGATTCTAGTTCCCTATCTTTTCTAGGGAGAAGCATGGAGATGGAGGATCCTAATTCTATAGATATAGGACGAGGTGACCCCCACCTTGGTAGATTTGTAGGTCCTCTTTTGGAAAGAGTTAATTCCAAGGACCATATGCTCTGTGTGTGTATAGGAGCTGATACACATACAGCAAGGCATCCTGACCATGGCCTAGTACTCAACGAGGTTCACCGACCTCTCGTGTTACTCTACTGATATGGTTTGGGGCCCTTTATTCAGGTCATGGACCTTAATAAAGGGACTCTAATGGGACATCAGAGATTCTATGGTATCTCTCAGCATCCTGACACAAGGTAGAGCGCTAGAGAGAGCACCCTTGGTGGAGAGATTCCTTGCAGATAAGACACCAACAACAAGACCCACCACATGGCGACACATTGCAGAGTCATCTACGGCTGGTAGTAGGAAGATGACATAAATTTACAAGAAGAATAGACCTTCTAGTGGATGACCATGGGACATAGGGTCGGAGGTGAAAGGATGACGGGGTAGAGTAGGCAAGCAGAGGAGAGGACTGCGCTTCACTTGTGGCAGTCTGGGTCACATGGCACATGAATACCCGACCAGCCACACTGATGACCATTAGACGGTTGAGCGGCCGTTGAGGAAGAGGTAGAGATTTTAGTGAGTAGGTCCACAGGTCATTGGAAGTGTCATAAGAGCTATTCATGAAGCAGGTGGTGAACGATAGTTTGAGGTTCTACTACCACCACCACTAGGTGGTCCACCCCGACCACTGGGAGTAGGTGGATGGGGACAAGCTCATCTTCAGATAGATAAGGCATACGACCATGAGGATCTAGAGATGATTGGAGGTATGATATGTGTCTACTACACCTTAGATTCATTACTTATAGACACAGGTCCCAGTAACTCTTTCATTTCCACGGCTTACATTTAGAGCTTGGAGATTCTGGTGGAGCCATTGGCTCAATCCATGTGATTAAAGACTCTGATGGGAGATGATATGATTAATACACACTGGTGTAACTAGTTTGAGATTAATCTAGGAGCCGAGAGCCTCGACTGGGATCTTCTAGTAGTGGCGTCAAGGCCTAACAACCTTATCTTTGGTATGGACTTGTTATCCACAGTCCTTGTTCAGATTGACGGCATTAGGATCAAAGTGTGGTTTTTCTGTGAGTATGGGATGAGGTTTTCCTTCACTAGTAAGAAGGGAACCCTTACATCATAGGATGAACTTTCCCAGAGGAGGGTTCAACTGATCACACATCAATTGGCTAGTCTTACCCTCGGTTCAGTTGATGTTGTGACTCCGATTTATCCTATAGTGGTGGACGAGTATGCCGATGTATTCCCTGATGATGTTTCAGGACTACCTCCTCACAAAGAAGTGTAATTTTACATTGACCTATAGCCCGAGATGGAACTGATATCTACACCATCATATCGGATGGCTCCCGTGGAGCTTCGTGAGTTATGGGTATAGCTGGAAGACTTGCAGAGTAAGGGGTTCATAAGGCCCAATGTTTCTCCATGGGTAGCCCCAATTTTGTTCGCCAAGAAGACATATGGGAGTTTGAGGATCTGTGTGTATTATCAGTGCCTGAAAAATGTGACCTTGAAGAACCAATATCCACTTTTTACGATTGATAATCGCTTTGATCAGTTGAAGGGGGATCGATGTTTTTTGAAGATATACCTTAGATCATGCTATAATCAGCTCAGGGTACGAGATGAGGATGTGCAGAAGATGGTATTCACATGTCGGTATAGCCACTATGAGTTCTTGGTTATTACATTTGGTGTTACCAACTCCCTAGTAGTGTTCATGGGTCTCATGAATAGGATTCTTCAACAATACCTTGATCTCTTTGTGGTGGTCTTCATAGATGACATCTTGATATACTCGGTGTTAGAGGTGGATCATTCATATCATTTGCTGATAGTTGAGGATTCACTCTGAGAGCACCACCTTTATGGTAAGCTCTATAAGTGACTGTTTTGGATATTGGGGTCCACATTCTAGGAAACATTATCTCCTTGTTGGAGTTGCAGTGCATCCGAAAAAGATAGAGGTTGTGCTAGCTTGGGAGCCACCCATAGTGTGACCGTGGTGCAGAGTTTCCTGGGGTTGGTGGGTACAACTAGAGTTTCATACCTAACTTTTCCGGAGTCGTGGAACCATTTTAATCATTGATGATGAAGGGAAAGCCATTCGTGTGTATGGAGAGATGCCATCATAGTTTTCAGGAGTTGATGCAGAGACTTATGAGTTCCCCCATCTTGACGCTACCATAAGAGGGTGTTGGGTATGTAGTTTACTATGATGCATCAGGAACCAGACATGTATGTGTCCTAATGCAGGAGTGAGTAATGATATCTTGTGGTTCATGACAATTGAGATATAATGATAATAAATATGCTTCCCATGACTTGGAGTTAGCAGCAGTGGTCTTCACCTTGAATATGTGGCGATACTACTTGGTGGTTAAACAGTTTACTGTTTACTCTGATCACAAGAGTCTCAGGTATATCTTTTAACAGATGGACCTGAAAATGAGATAGCGACATTGGCTAGAGTTACTTCAGGACTATGACTTTGAGATAGTCTACACTATTGGAAAGGGGAACATAGTAGAAGATGCACTCAATATAATGTCTTGTCTATAGTTGCATAGTGAGGTGACTGAGCAGCTAGCCGCATTGTAGATATCCCTTATTTATAGAGATAGAGTAGTTTTCCTCCAGTCTATGACTACCACTTCCCCACTTTATCAGCAAGTTTGGGAGGCACAAATTGGTAATATTGACTCTGAGGCTTGATGTGATCAGATATCCTTAGGATAAGAACCTGATGGATTTTATGAAGGTGGGGAGCACGTCATCCTCTATAGAGAACACACCATGGTACTGGGGGAACTACATGATGAAGTGTTTAGGGAGTTATATACATCCCCTCTGGTGGTGCGTCATGGTGTGGAAAATATATACCAGGACCTCCGACGTCAGCAATAGTGTCCAGGGATGAAGAAAGCAGTAGTAGAGTCTGTTTCATGATACCTCACCTATAATAATGTGAAGTTCAAGCATCAGGTTTCATTTGTCTTTTCTTATCCATTAGAGGTAACAAAGAAGAAGTGGGATGGAATTTCCATGGACTTTGTGACAGGGCTACCAAATACGTCTAGGGATGATGATTCCATCTCATTGATCGTTGACTGATTCACCATATTAGCCCAATTCTTTCCCATCTAAGAGAAGGGATCTGTAGAGGGATTCAGATGCCTCTACATACAGAAGATTGTACGGCTTCATGATGTACCATCGGCAATTGTCTATGATCGTGATGCCCATTTTACATCTTCATTGTGGAAGGGATTTCAGGAGTCATTCGGGACTCGTCTACGTTTGAGCACCACCATTCATCCACAGATGGATGGTTAGACGGAATGGACCATTGAGACGCTATTCCGTCTTACCATCCATCTGTGGATGAAAGGTGGTCCTAAAACGTATAAGGATTGTATTATAGTAGTTTTCTCTAATGATTTGAAATCATGCATTGAATGGTACCAAGAAAAGTGATTTAGTAGATTTTTTTCTATTTTCAAAACACATTATTATGGGAATATGGAACTTAATATTTTCTCTATTTTGAGATTATAATGAATAAAATATGTTTATGTGATAGTTTTTGGACAATGAAATTAGTTTTTTATCTGATTGTTTGTGTTATTTTTCTTACGTTTCTTCATGTTTGAATCTATTGAATATATTAGAAAACCAGATAATTCATTTTTATAATACTTCATGATTTAATTATGGTTTTATAGTGATAAGGTATGAAAATATTTTTAATTTGATATTAGTAGAGACATTATATTTTCAGTTGAATATAATGTTAATTTAGTGACCTTCTTCAAAAAAGTTTGAATTTGAATTTGGAGAGATATACTTTCAATGAGTATAAATGTTAAATATTTATGGAATATATTTAGTTGAACTTTTGGGGTTATTGGATAATGTGCTTCAACCAATTTTATTTTCAAAAATATCTAGAGATAGAAGGAATGAAATGGAATTCTAGTGATTTGTAAAATGTTCTTCGGGAATAAAAATTCATTTTTAATATTCATTTATTGGAGTAGGAAATGATTTTGTAATTGATCAATGGACAAAAAATTACTAATTTATGCATATTAAATAGAAATATATCGATTAAGTCCATATTAAGTGTCTTGAGAGTAGATGGTAAAGGAATTCCTCAACTATATGAAAAGAATGTTGAAACAAAAATGTTATTCTAATAACTTCATTCATGTTATACTGGTGGTGTTTTATTCCATCATATATTTATGGATTTATGGTCCTAAAATATTCAATATCATTAAATTTATTATGATAAATTGTCTATACCACTCACTACAATTATTATTCTTTTCTTCTATGTCTATATCTTCCCAAACCCCCAATATTATCCTTTTTGGAAATCTAGTATGGGTTCTTCTGAATAAAAATAATTATTTCATTACAATCTTTTCAATATGAAGTTTTATTAACCCTATTTTAGATTTTGTATTTAAATTATGTTATTTTTAAATTTCAACCCCTTGATTATCAATATCATGATTAAATTAGGTGAAAAACTTAATTTAAGGTGGTTAGAATGTAACAACCTAATATTTTAGAGGAAGATCATGTTTGAGGTCATAAATAACACACAATACAGATATTTTATTAGAATGTAACACCCCAAGAAAAAATAATATATCTATTTTTAAATAATTTCAATCTCTTATATATCTTTGAATTCACGAAACACTAGGTGAGAATGAAACGTGATACTCTACAAAAATATTAATACAACCAATAGAATCTAGATATAAAGTTTAAAGGTATGAATATTAATAAAAAAATTATTAAATTTATATGGTTTACAAAAATATAGAATAAATTCATTGGGAATTTATTAATTATAAATAAAATAATAACCATTTAAAATAGAAATAAATGTTTTTTTTAAAAACAATTATTTTTATAAATTTAATATTAGTCACAAACTTCACAAATAATTTAAAATTAATTTTTTCCACTTCTATAAAAATTAGTTGGAAACAAAAAATTTATTATTTAAATATTCGTTTCAAATTTATATTCTGGTTTATTTTTTATAGTATTTGGAAAAAATAATATTTTCCGCAATAGTGAAAAATACTGAATCTTAATTGAAAGTTATATTTTTGTTTATGTAATTTAAAATGTTAAATTATATTTTCATTTAGTTTTAATTTAAAATTATTTCAATTTTATTCAAATTTAACTATTTTTTCCTTTTTAATAAATTTTATTTTTAATTTCTATGTTTATACATTTTATACTTATTTGAATTTTCTCTTTGGAAATCAAAATTTTCATCATGTTAGCAAATAAAATTTCGAATTTGACTCTACCACTTAAGTAAATTTTATTTTTAAAAAATCCATATTTCAAATAAACATAATTTTTATTACCTAATATGCTCAACCTAATTTTGTACCCTTATAAAAAGTTAAAACGACAAAAATTAATTACCCTAATTAAGGTAAAAATGGGATTACCAGTGATTAAACTAAAATTGTAAGGGTTAAAATGACCTAAAAGTTTTTCCAAAACCCATTTGATAGAAATATATAGACCCTATTATCAATAATGTTCAATAATAAACCATTTTTTATTCCTTTTTAAGGGTAAACACATGGGTATTTCTTTATCTTTTTTAATATTTCACATATGTCCACTCATCCACTAATAAAATGCCACCCCCTATCCACCCATATTCACACTTGAAAAGCCTATTGGTAAATTCAATAACTACCAAAATAATTTTCATTCATAAATTAATATATTTAATAGTAATTTCTTATAATAAATATAATCTAGGAATGCTTCAGGTTAAACCTAAATAGGTTACTCGAATAAAGGGTAAAGTTTTTAACTATGAATTTTCACTTTAATTATTATTCTTACTCCTTATAATATTTTACAAATATAAAAAAATTATATACTAAATAATGATATTTAATTATATTAATTTTATATCCTATTTCCATCTCTATTTCCTTCAAATGGAAAACTAAACCATTGATCGTGCGTATAGCAGACTATCGGTCACGAACAGTTGTAGTTTGTTTTCCATCACTTCTTTTAATGGATGGATGTAATGAATGATTTAAATTATATATATGATACTTTTTGTTTTATTATACATATTAATTTATAATATCACATATACCTTCATAATTTCCATTCATTGATAGATATGATAACATCGCTCATGTGTACGGCAGACGACGACCTCCCAAAGTGATGTAGTTTTTTTACTCTTTACAAGGATGATATTAAGGCTAAAATTTATTGAAGATATGTTATATTTATTAGATAATTCTAATTATAGAAATATATTATATCATATAACTACTTACCTTCCAATCCATAAGAAAACAATAATGTCGTTTGGTTGTATGTGTGGACTACCGCCTCCACATAGCGATGTGAAATGACTTCAATTTTATTGTTAAATGGATTGTAATAAGGATTTATTTTATTGAAATAAATTATATATATAATATAATAATTATTATATAATTTTCAATTAATATTTATTTTCCTTTATTTCATTCATTCAAGAAAAATTGAAACAACATTCACATGTACAAACGGGTTATAATCTCCATGAATGGTGCAATCCATTTTCAATATTTATCTTTTATAGATTACTATAAATAAATATAGAAAGAATATATATAATATTTAAATAAATTTAAAAATTATATATATTATGTATACATGATCAAATTAAAACGTCCCAAATTATTGGATCAAAACATACATGAAAAACGAAGCTATTATCACCTCAAAATATGATTTTAACAAAGAATTGTTAATACACTGATGATAAAAGAATATAAGTCAATAATATATGGTATGATATATATAATTATGGTTCAATAATTTATTTTTAAAAAACATAAAATTATTATACCTAGGATTCACACACATACCAAGGAATTCAAACAAGTTGTAGGGGTTTCTCATATAACATTTACTTCTGTGAGGCATATGGCATATTCAACACATATTCCTTTGGGTGGCTTATATAATAACCATTTTGATATATTATATATGGAAAATATTTATCTTAGTGGTGTTCAAAGTTTCATTTTATGTTATTTATATCATGTGGCTTATGATTCAAATGTTATCAAAGTGGTAAGTGTGTATTTCATAATCTCATCATTATTTGAGATTATTTTTGTTTAAGTCTCCCTTGGGGGAATTATTTGATATTTATATCTTAAACTAAATAATATTTTTATAATATCTTTATTAATAAAATTTTTAAATAAATAGTATCACATTTATACTCTTTGGTATATAAAATTATCGAGAAATTTTTTAAAATTAAATCAGGTAGTATTTTTTTCTTCGGTCCAAAATCATTTTTCATTTGAATCAATGATTTTTAAAATGTTATCATAAATTATTATATCCTTTTTCAAATGATTTATTAAATTAAATTTTACACATATTCTTTTTTTTAGAAATGTATTCATGGGAATCTTTATTTTATTTTCAAAATAAGGCTTGATAAGATTTTATGAAAAATGTGTAAGTATTATTTATATTAACATGTACTACATGAATAGAGTATTCATATTCCATGAAAACTCAACGAATTAAATCTTTTTTTACATGTTACAAAAGGTTATTTTCTAAGATAATAATTTAAAAAAAATATTATTTTTATGTTTCGTTCAATGTGGAAAAAAAACCAAACACCAAATTTTATTGACACTTTTAAGGTATTTTTATTCATTAATGACATAAACACTATATATTACTTACAATCCATGGGGTATGTTGTATTAATACCATAATTATTATTATTTTTGATGTCTTATGATCAGTTTCGTAGGATAATTGTAATTTATTATCATTCACCTTATTATTCTTGATTATTTTTTATTATGTTTATTGAATGGGATAAGTATTAATGTTTCGTATGTTTGTTTTCCAAAATGAATTTATATGTTTCTTCACCCCTATTGTTTGAGGGAATACTTTTTATTCTAAATTTATGTGTGGTGGCTGAAATTAAAAATCCCCTCAATGCATCAGAATATCTTATGTGAAAAATTTTCAAGGATATTTTGTTGTGGCCTTATCAACTTATATAATATTTCTTGGAATGAGTCATTGATAGTAATATGTATTGTATTTCGACCATGATGGTACTTTTATGACATCCAGTGTTATATAATCCATAATTATGAATTCATTCATTGATATTATATTCGATTGTTCGATTGGTTACGAAATATGTGGATAATTTTCTTTATTATGTTATAATTAATATGGTATTATTTTATCATCATTTATATTTTCCATACTATACTCATGATATTGATTAAATGGAATTTTTTTTAATTATTTACCTTTCTATATCGATTATTCCTTATTTATTCATTACATCCTCTGTACACATTTCCTTACTGAGTATCTAAGCTCACCCCTTTTTTGTGTTTTATTTTTCCCAAGATACTAGGAATTGTTTTTTAATTCATTTGTGGGGATTTGATAAGGGAAAAAATAATGATATAAAATAAAATTATTTTGGGTATTTTAGTTTTTAACATTTTATTATTATTTCAATTATGTATATAGTTTACCAAGAGTATGAAACTAATCTGTCCTTAAGAATTTGTTTCCTAAATCTAGAAAAAAATTCATAAATTAACCATCATCTCTTAGATATTAGGATCGAGGATTCTATAATGAATGACAGAAATCAGTGATAATAAACACATTTACAAAAATAATTAATAAAAATAAAAATTATTCACAAAAATTGAGGCAAACCATTATAAAATTCCAAAAACTACCTTCAAAAATAGTTAACTACATATATAATGACCCAGAATTTTCTATTTAATTTTTTTAATTATATGAAATTATGAAAATTCTAAAAAAATTGATGGTGTGTGATTCCGAGGCCCGGTGTTCCTATAATTAATTTTGGAACTTTTTTATGTTACATTCAGTATACATACGGGCGGTGTTTTCATTCATTTGAACGGATGCTCGGATTAAAAAATTGATGGATCCGTTGAATGCGAAATGATGGGATTCGATAAAGGGACGCTTCACTTCGACTATAGTAGGTTGGGGGAAAAATATTGTTTCTTTATGTTTAAATTAAAAATAAATTAACAATTTTATTTTATTTCTATTTTGATTTTGATTTTGCTCTAACAGATGAGGGGTGATGGTGGGACCAATTACATAACAAGCCAATAAATGGATTGACTCACCTTTATTTATTATAATTGTGCTATTAGAATTGGAAGGTTCATTAATTAAATGAACCTCATTAATTCAATGTGTGTTACTCATCGTTCTCCTCTCATATTTGAATGAACCAATGGGAGGAGTTTTGGCAGGCCTACATCAAGAGATAAAGCTCTGGAAAATTACCATGAGGCCAACCACATGGAGGGTGAGATCAGTTTCAGCAAGCAATGACGAGAACCCCGAAGTCACGAATGGATGACAACGAAGAAGGAGGATCCGTCAATCGTCATCAGTGAACGTATCTTCCAGGTAGGGGGATTGATTAAAAGTTTTCTTTGATTTTTTACCTTTCCGTCCTTTTCTATCACAATAATGTGTAGGGAATAATCCAAATGAAAAAGACATGAACCCTCCACTGCCTCCCTCGTGATTCATTATTTGGGGACGGTTTCCTCATATTGATTGATACAAAAAAAATAGTGGGGCATGCTATGACGGTGGCAGGGTGGGAGAACTGTAGGCGCATACATAACCAGAAATAGACCACTAGAGCACATCTAGTGGCCTGAGGACGAAACTGTCGGTGTGCCATGTCAGCAGTTGCCGACGGTGGCTGGAGGAGACCAACGGAAACTGGTCATGGGAGGTGGGAGGTGGGAGGTGGCGCGTGACGGTGCACCGTGTTGGATGAATGTGGCTTGCCTAAGCTGGCCACATAGGACAAGGGAGGCGTGAAGAATCCACGGCCAGTGGGCCTCAATAGAAGGGGGTAGCACGGAGCAGCCGTGGCTAGTGTTCCGCATCAGAATGGAGCAACATGGCCTCACACCACACCACGTTGATGGATCTCGGTCAGCCAAATGGATGACCATTCATGTGGTGGGGCAGTGCTCCACTGGCTGTAGAAATGTCCCTACAACCATGGAGCAAGTGGCACATAACAATCTGCCATCGGGAACAACTAGACAAACACTAGCCAGGCCGGGAAAATCGTGGTTCGGGCCCATGAACTGAATCAGACTGACCTCGATGGGCTAGACTCAGTGAACCAGGCTAACCCTTAACGGGTCGGACCCAGGCGGGGTCAGATAGACCCCGCGACCTTTTGCGTTGGGACGGTCTGACAGAGTGAGACCGGGCCCATATCCAACTGGTCCCCTAATAAATAAAAGCTCATAAATAATGAACCAGGTGTCCGTTCAACACGCTGTCAGTGGGACTGGGATCCATTTTGGGAAGCAGTCCCTTTGGCATATTCTGGTGGGCCTAACTGAGTCAGGCCAGACTAAGGTGCGATCTACCCAGTTTAATGGAAAGGTATATAACTAATATACCTGGAATCTGAATGACATTCAGTTTATAGAAAAAGGACCCTTGTGGAAAGGTGATCATTTGTAGGTACTCTAAGTTAGTTTCGAAGGATTTTGACGTAAAATTTGTGTTAGATCAGACTTTAATCCAATGAATCCCTTTTTACAAAATTTCCCATATCTCACAGATCGGGTGTCTAATAGACTCATTGTCTATCACATTGGGACCCCTATGATAGGACAGTACTTGGGGTATCCTTTTTACGGGACTTCATACTAGTTGAAATTTGACTGACAGCTTGAGGAATGGTTCTCCCAGAATCAAGCATGCTATGAGAAGGAATCCTGTGGCTGACAATAAATTAATGAGAGACCCTCTGTGGATCAGCATCATAGAGACCCTGTGTGGATCAGCATCATAGAGACCCAGTGTGAAGCATCATCTTAGCGACCCAGTGTGGACTAAAATCCTAGAGACCCTCTGTGGATCAGCATCATAGAGACCATATATGGATCAGTATCATAGAGACCCTGTGTGGATTGGCATCATAGCGACCCTGTGTGGATCAACATCATACCGACCCAGTGTGGATCAGCATGATAGTGACCATGTGTGGATCATCATCATAGCCCCAATATATTGATCAACATCATATTGATCCTGTGATGATCATATGTGTGTGGTCCTGTAGGGACTATCCTTAGAGTGGCTCATCGTGGATCAGTGACACATGACCCTATGAGGATCAACAGTGGAACATATTCTTCCTGGTTCAGTTGTGGAACTTCCTAATGGGATAAAATGATATATATTAAGACTAATTGTCTTTATTCAAAATCATTTATTTTTTTAATTGGTGTGACATGACTATTGCTTCAGGCTTTGTGATTGAGGTATTTCTTTGTGTTCTTTCCATTGTGGAACTCTAGGAGACCTTTGGGGGTCTCGAGGTCCCTACTAAGTATTTTAATACTCACCCCTTCATGGGATTCTCCCGTACCTTGTTGTGTCTTGTGAGAACAATGAGATGTTGGGCTGAGACTTGAGGGAGCCAGGACCAGGTGGTATACGAGAGAGACAGGATGACATGGAGTTTTTTGGAGATGATATGTACCTACCCTTCATGTAGGATCCTCATTGGATGATCCAGGAGTTGTTCTCTCTTTTCAGTTGTGCTTGTACTTTTCAGTTGGTATTGTATTTCGACCACGTTACATTCAATACACTTTTTACTACAGTAGTTTACTTCATGGTTGCTTCTTGTAGTGTTCTTGGTTTTTGTGTTTGTACAGGTTTAAAGACAATGCCTTCCCATTATAGGGATACTCCTTTTAGGTACTATTCGTCAACCCCTAGCCTATGTAAGTATGGCTTGGTGTATTTGTGGAACGGGCCCTAAGGGACAGGTCATGACAAAGTGGTATTAGAGGAGATGGTTCTACTGATGAACTAGGACTCTGATCTTTTAATAGTGAAATAGTGTTGAGTGTTTTGAGTGTGGTTTCAATTTGGGGAGTCTGGTGTTGGTTCTGTAGCTGATGTATCCATACACTTGGAACCTGAGTTCTGATTTCTGACTGTGTGCATGAAAACACTGATTCCGTGTGTTTTGGAAAAAAATTTACATTGATTTCTATTGAGTTAGCTCACTAGGTATAACTTATTGATTGTGGTGCACCTGTTTCTTTTCAGGATGCATCTGCATAGAGATCCAACTGGTATTCTTGAGAGTGTACACTATTATGGCCCACCAAGTGATGAGGCTTTGGTGTAGGGACCTCTTAAGGTGATAATACGATTGGGTGGTGCACCAGTAGCACCACTACCCATTGGGAAGAAGATGCCACCATCCCCACCAAAAGATGGTGCATGCCAACTGAGCATGTTGTACAAGTTTCAGCGGTAGAGGCCTCCAAGGATCCGAGGTGAGATGGATGTGCAAGTGGATTAGGACTGGCAGGAGGCTGTGGCAAGAGTTTTTCACCTTGTTGGGACACCAGCTGACTACATGGTGATTCTAGTTTCCTATCTTTTCTAGGGATCAGCGTGGAGATGGAGGATCCTAACGCTATAGATACAGGATGAGGTGACACCCACCTTGGAAGATTTGTATGGCTTCTTTCAGAAAGAGTTCATTCCAACGACTCTATGCTATGTGTGTGTATAGGAGTTGAAACACATATAGCAAGGCAGCCTGACCGTGGCCTAGTACTCAGCGAGGTTCACCGACTTCTCATGTTACTCTACTGACATGGTGTGGGGCCCTTTATTCAGGTCCTGGACCTTAATGAAGGGACTCTGATGGGACATCAGAGATTCGATGGTATCTCTCAGCATCCCAACACATGGTAGAGTGCTAGAGAGAGCACTCTTGGTGGAGAGATTCCTTGCAGATAAGACACCAACAGCAAGACCCACCACACGGAGACACATAGCAGAGTCATATACGGCTGTTAGTAGGAAGATGACATAAATTTCCAAGTCGAATAAACCTTCTAGTGGATCACCCCAGGACATAGGGTCGAAGTTGAAAGGATGACGGGGTAGAGTAGGCAAGCAGAGGAGAGGATTGTGCTTCACTTGTGGCGGTCAGGGTCACATGGCTCATGAATAACCGACTATCCACACTGATTACCATTAGGATGGTTAAGGGGCCATTGAGGAAGAGGTAGATATTTGAGTGAGCAGGTCCTTAGGTCAGTGGAAGTGTCATAAGAGCTAGTCATGAAGTAGGTGGTGAACGACAGTTTGAGGTTCTACTACCACCACCACTAGGTGGTCCACCTCGACCACTGGGTGTAGGTGGATGGGGAAAAACTCATCTTCAGATAGCTAAGGTGTATGTCCATGGGGATCTAGAGATTATTAGAGGTATGATATGTGTCTACTACACCTTAGCTTCATTACTTATAGACGCAGGTCCCAGTCCCTCTTTCATTTCCACGGCTTACATTCAGAGCTTGGAGATTCTGGTGGAGCCATTGGCTCAATCCATGTGATTAGAGACACCTATGGGAGAAGATTTGATGATTACACACTGGTGTCGGTAGTTTGAGATTAATCTAGGAGCCGAGATCCTTGTATGGTATCTTGAAGTAGTGGCGTCAAGGCCTAACAACCTTATCTTGGGTATGGACTTGTTATCCACAGTCCTTGTTCGGATTGACGGCATTAGGCACAAAGTGTGGTTTTTACGTGAGTATGGGATGAGGTTTTCCTTCACCAGTAAGAAGGGAACCCTTGTAGAATAGGATGAACTTACCCAGACGAGGGTTCAACTGATCACCCATCAATTGGCTAGTCTTACCCTCAGTTCAGTTGATGTTGTGACTCCGAGTTATCCTATAGTGTTGCACGAGTATGCTGATGTATTCTCTGATGATGTTTTAGGATTACCTCCTCGCAAAGAGCTAGAATTTTACATTGACCTATAGCCTGATATGGAACTGATATCTACACCATCATATTGGATGGCTCCCATTGAGCTTCGTGAGTCATGGGTATAGCTGGAAGACTTACAAAGTAAGGTGTTCATAAGGCCCAATGTTTCTCCATGGGTAGCCCCGATTTTGTTCTCCAAGAAGACATATGGGAGTTTGAGGATCTGTGTGTATTATCATCCCCTGAAAAAGGTGACCTTGAAGAACCAATATCCACTTCTGAGGATTGATGATCTCTTTGATCAGTTGAAGGGAGATCATTGGTTTTTGAAGATATACCCTAGATCATGCTATAATCAGCTCAGGGTACGAGATGAGGATGTGAAGAAGATGGTATTTTGATGTTGGTATAGCCACTATTATTTCTTGGTTATTTCATTTGGTGTGAACAACTCCCTAGTAGTGTTCATGGGTCTCATGAATAGGATTCTTCAACCATACCTAGATCTCTTTGTGGTGGTCTTCATAGATGACATCTTGATATAATCGGTGTTAGAGGTGGAGAATTCCTATCATCTGCAGATAGTTGAGGATTCACTCTAAGAGCACCACCTTTATTGTAAGCCCTATAAGTGACTGTTTTGGATATGGGGGTCCACTTTCCCGGAAACGTTATCTCATAGGTTGGATTTGCAGTGCCTCCAGAAAAGATAGAGTATTTTCTAGCTTGGGAACCACCCATAGTGTGACCGTGGTGCAGAGTTTCCTAGGGTTGTTGGGTACTACTGGAGTTTCATACCTAACTTTTCAGGTGTTTTGGAACCATTTTAACCGTTTATGATGAAGGGAAAACCATTCGTGTGGATGGAGAGATGCCATCATAGTTTTCAGGAGTTGATGCAGACACTGATGAGTGCCCCCATCTTGACGCTACCAGAAGAGGGCGTTAGGTATGTAGTTTACTATGATGCATCAGGGACCAGAGATGTATGTGTCCTAATGCAGGATTGAGTAATGATATCTTATGGTTCATGACAGTTGATATATAATGATAAGAAATGTGCTTCCCATGACTTGGAGTTAGCAGTAGTGGTCTTCACCTTGAAGATGTGGTGATACTACTTGGTGGGTGAATAGTTTACTGCTTAATCTGATCACAAGAGTCTCAGGTATATCTTTTAACAGATGGACCTGAACATGAGATAGCGATGTTGGCTAGAGTTCCTCTAGAACTATGACTTTGAGATAGTCTACACTATTGGAAAGGGGAACGTAGTAGAAGATGAACTCAACAGAATTTCTTGTTTATAGTTGTATAGTGAGGCAAAAGAGCAGCTAGCCACATTGTAGATATCCTTTATTTATAAAGATTGAGTAGTTTTCCTCCAGTCTATGACTAACACTTCCCCAATTTATCAGCAAGTTTGGGAGGCACAGATTGGAAATATTGACTCTAAGGCTCTATGTGCTCAGATATCCTTAGGATAGGCACCTGATGGATTTTATGAAGGTGGGGAGCACGTCATCCTCTACAGAGAACACACCATGGTACTGGGGGATCTACATGAGGAAGTGTTTAGGTAGTTATATACATCCCCTCTGGTGGTGCGTCATGGTGTGGAAAAGATATACGAGGACCTCCGGCATCAGCACTAGTGTCCATGGATGAAGAAAGCAGTAGTATAGTTTGTTTCATGATGCCTCACCTGTAAGAATGTGAAGGTAAAGAATCATGTTTAATTTGTATTTTCTTATCCATTAGAGGTAACAAAGAAGAAGTGGGATGGAAATTCCATGGACTTTGTCACAGGGCTACCACATACATATAGGGATGGTGATTCTATCTCGGTGATCGTTGACTGATTCCCCATATTGGCCCAATTCATACCCATCTGAGAGAAGGGATCTGTGGAGGGATTGGGATGCCTCTACATACAGAATATTGTATAGCTTCATGATGTACCATCGGCAGTCATCTCTGATCGTGATGCACATTTTACATCTCCGTTGTGGAAGTGATTGTAGGAGTCATTTAGGACTCAGCTACGTTTGAGCACCGCCTTTCATCCACAGATGGATGGTTAGACGGAATGGACCATTGAGACACTGGAGGGAATTTTTCGTGCTTGATTCCAAGATTTTGGTCGTATTTGGGAGGATAAAATTCTCTTGGTGGAGTTTTTGTACAACAACAATTATCACTCCACCATGGGTATGGAACCATTTGAGTCATTGTACGGTAAACCATGCAGTTCACCTCTATGTTGAACCAACCTCGGGGAGTCAGCATTTAGGGGTCCAGAGATGGTACAGGCTACCACTAAGAAATTTGAGATCATCCCAGAGTG
Organism: Viscum album; assembly: GCA_963277665.1. Lineage (NCBI taxonomy): Eukaryota > Viridiplantae > Streptophyta > Magnoliopsida > Santalales > Viscaceae > Viscum > Viscum album. Next base: position 1,020,256,864 of record OY728138.1, on the reverse strand, counting down.
GATAAATAGTGGACAGATCAGACAGAATTTTTATTCTTATTGGAGAAGGATACCTTCGTAGTTCGAGGAGGGATACCATGTCTTCCTATGGGTCTCACCTCAATGAGGTTTTCCAAGATTTTGTAAAGGTGGCAAGTGATATCTTAGGTTCATCTGGCCCTTTCATAAGGTGCATGACATATTAGATGTGTTGTAGTTGGGGAAGTACATGCATGATCCATCGCACATTATTGACTCGGGTGAAAAGGACATTGATGATGGGGTGACATTTACAGAGGTTCTGGTGGAGATTGAGGATCAAAAGGAATGGGTCCTTTTTGGATGATCGATCTCTCTTATGTGCATTCACTGGAAGCATGGGAACCTCTAGGAGAGCACATGGGAGTAGGAGGTTCAGATTTGTGCTCAGTACACCCATTTGTTTCCTTAGTCTATGTTGTGGCTTTCAGGGATGAAAATCCATAATGTGGGGAGAATGTAATGACATGTATTTTTTTCATGTAATTTTTTTTAATTATATGGAATTATTATGAGTCTGTGAAAATTATCGGCACATGATTCTTAGGCCTTCTCTGCCTAGAATGAATTTTTGAAAATTTATAAGGTGTATTCTGTAAATGTGCAGGTGGCATTTTCTATATTTTGAACCGGTGCTCGAATTAAAAATATGAGGGCATCTTTGAATCTACACCACAATGATACACTTAAGGGAGTATTCACGTGGACCATATTAGGTTGGGAGGAAAAGACAGTTTTTGAAATTTTAAAAGAATAATAAAATAACAATGTTATATTATTTCCCTTTTTCTCTTCCTCCAATGGAAGAGTGGTGGGGGCAGGACCAAAGACATATCATGCCATTAAATGTCTTGAGTAACCTTTATTTTTTTGTAATCGCACCATTATAATTTGGAAGGTTCATTAATTAAATGAACCTCATTAATTCGATGTCTGTTACTCACCCTTATCCTCTCCTATTTATATCGATCTTAGGGTGGTGAGTTGGCACGACTTCACCATGCGATGAATCTCTGAAAAATTACCATGACGCCAACCACTTGGAAGGTGAGACCGATTTTAGTGAGTATTAATGAGTGCCACCGAATCATGAATCGATGACAATGATGAAGGAGGTTCTATCGATCATCATCAGGGAATGTATCTTTGAGGTATGGGATTTTTTAAAAGTTATCTTTGATGTTTTAACCTGCTCTTGCTTGCTATCACATTAACATGGAAGGCACTGGCCAAATGAACAAGGCACAGACCCTCTGCTGGTTTGATCATGTTCTGTTCTTTGAGGACGGTTTCCCCAGATTCATGGTAATGTAGAATAGAGGGTCACTATATGACGGTGGCAGAGCGGGAGAGCCGTAGGCGTAGACGACACCAAGAACGGACCACCAGAGCAGGTATGGTGGCTCGTGGAAGATACCATTGGTGCTCCATGTCGGCAATGGCCGGTGGTGACTAGAGGAGACCTGTGGTAACTAGTCGTGGGCAGTGGAATGCAGCGCGTGATGGCATGTTGTGGCAGCCAAAGGCGGCCAGCCCGAGCCGACCGCGCGGGACAAGTGCGGCACCCGTAGGCGCCGCTGGCACCATGAAGCAGTCGTGGTTGGTGGGTCATGGCAGAAGGGGGTGGCATGAAGCAGTCGTGGTAGGTAGTAGTAGTGAGGCCCTATGTTGTGTTGCAAGGGGTGAACCTATTCGGCCAAACGGCTGACCATTAATGCGGTGTGGATGCGCCCCACCGGCTAGCGAAACTACCTCGCAACCACAGGGCATGCAGGACACAATGGTATGCCTTCGAGCGGACCAAGCCAGACCTGGGCTAGGAAAAATCCATGGCCTATTAGGGAGGACCCTCCCAATAATTCTGGTCAGACCCACGGCCCGACGGGTGAGCGCGGGTGGGCTGAGCCCCACTCGGCAGGCCGGGCCAACCGCGGCACGGGTCTGCAAACCGAACTGGGCTGCCTCGAAGGGCCAGACCCAGTGAACCGGGTTAACCCTTAATGGTTCGGACCTGAGTAGGGTCAGGTAGACCCAGGGCCCCATTGCATCGGGCCGGTCTGACCGTTTCGGATCGAGCCCAGACCCAACCGGTCCCCGAATAAAGAAATGCATATAACTGACGAACCGGGTGTCTATTTGACACGTCGTCAGTGGAATTGGGATCCCTTTTGGGAAGTTTTCCCTTTGGAATATTCTGGTAGGCCCGACCGAGCCGAGCTAGACCAAGGTGTGATCACCCTCATTTCATGGAAATGGATGTAACCAACATACCAGGCCTCTGAACAATGCGCTGTCTGTGGAGAAGGGACCCTTGTGACAAGGCGGTCCTTTGGAAGTACTCTAAGTGAGTTTTGACAGATCTTGACACGCAACTTGGGTTTGGTTAGACTTAAATCTACAAGTCACTTTTAACAAAAGTGATCGTATCTCACAGACCGGGTGTCTGATAGACGTGTCATCTCTCACGTTAGGACCCCTATGATAGGAAGGCCCCTTGTGTATTCTTTTTCTGGGACTTCCTATCAATTTAAATAAGACTGATGACTTGAGAGGTGTTTATCTCAAAAAACAAGCATGTTATGAGTGGGAATCATGTGGTTGGTTGTCAATTGAATAGAGACACTTTTTGGATCAGCATCATAGAGACCCTCTGTGGATCTGCATCGTAGAAACTATGTGTGGAGAAGCATCTTAGTGACCCTGTGTGGACCATCATCTTAGCTTCCTCGTTTGGATCAGAATTATAGAGACTCTATATGGACCAGCATCATAGAGACACTGGAAGGATCAACATCATAAAGACCATGTGTGGATTAGCATCATAGAAACCCTATGTGGAACAACATCATAGCGACCATGTGTGGATCAAAAGTGCGCGACCTGGTGGGGACTAGCCTTAGAGAGGACCTTTGTAGATCAGTGAAACAAGACACTATCTAGATCAACAATGGAACAAATTCTTCATAGTCCATTTTTGGAACTTCCTAATGGGATAAAATGATATATCTTAAGACTAATCATCTTTATTCCTAATCATTTAGTTGTATAGTAGGTGTGAGATGACTATTGTTTCGTGCTTTGTGATGGAGGTATTTCTTAGTGGTTTCTCCATTGTAGAAATCTGGGAGACATCCAGGGGTCTCAAGGTCCCTATAGAGTATTGTTATACTCACCCCTGCATGGGCTTCGCCCGCCCCAGGTTGTGTCATGTGCTGATGACAAGCAGCTGGGCTGAGACTTGAGGGAGCCAGGACCAGGCGGTACATGGATGATATGGATTGACATGGCATTATATAGAGATGATCTATACCTACCCTTCATGTAGGATCATTAGTGGATGATCCTGGAGTTTTCCTCTCTTTTCAGTTGTATTTATAATTTTCATCTAGGATTTTATTCCATCCCCTTTACATTCAGTAAACATTTTACTACAGTAGTTTACATCATGTTTGCTTCTTGTTGTGTTCTTGGATTGTGTGTTTGTAAAAGTGTAAAGAAAATGCCTTCCCGTTATAGGGATATGCCTTTTCGGTGAAAGTCACCAACACCTGTCCTATGGAAGGTGAGCTTGTGGTAGTCATGACAAAGGCCCTGGGGGACGGGTCGGGACAACATATATACCCAAGAATTCAATATGCCAAAACCACCAAAAATCCCAATCTACTACACGATCATCATGTAGAAATCCCAAAATAAATGATCATATAAATTCAAACAATGCTCATGAATCTCACCTAATAAATTTCCATTTAAGAAGTTATGATACTCTTCCACCACCCACTCACCTTGATAAAGGACTAAAAGAAAAACTGATTCTTGTCCTTCCTCTCTATTTGGATTCTAGGAAGAATTAATAACTAAATCATCACTTAACTACCAAGAGAATCATCTATGATATAGATTTCATACCATTTATTGAGTCATTTCTGGGATTCACACAATAAATCTCAAAAACCGTGAATTTTTTTTATTCTAATCAAATCAAATAAACCAAGGTAACCAAGGGATCAAACTAATAACACCAATCAATGGTAAAAAACAACTCGCACAATATGGTTCTGAAATCAAAACAATGAAATTTATACCTCTCTATTTTTTAAATGTTTTTTCTGAATACCTCATTATTTCCCATAAAAAATTTGAAAAAACATCATAATTTTTTTAAAAAAATTGAAAAATATTGAAACATTCTCTAAGGAAGCACATATCATATAAAGTAAAACCATAAACTTGTCATAAAACAAAAACACTTCCCATATTTTATAATTAAATTAACAATATAAATAAACTTCTCATAAAAAATAAATCCAATTTAAAAAATGTGAAGGATTTATTTCCAACCAAAACTATTATTCTTGAAATTCACCTTTCACGCACAAAAAACATTAAACATTAACCAATCACATCAATACACCATAAGAACCTTCTTGATTATTTTTTCATTAATGGGAACCACTAAAAAGAAAAATAAAAATAAATTGGTTTAAATAATGTATAAAAATATGATACAAAACTGTGTAAAACTTGGAAAAATGATTTGATATACTTTGTGATAACTTTAAAACATCCTTCGAAAGGATTCTATAACTAGTTCCTACTCATTGCTTTGTTTTTCTAACCATGAATTCCAACTATATGCCTCATATACCTATTCTATTTTCATTCCAACTTTCAATGAAACCCCCAAGTCAACTCATACAATGTGAATTAGTATCCATCCACCATGAAAAATAATCAATAAAATGTTTGTATTCAAAATTATGTTCTATGAAACCCATGAAAACTCATGTGTTATACCCAAAGGTTGTGATCAATCTTTTATTCATGACATAGATCAGAAGTTACAATGATAATATCACATTGAAATCTACCATGTTTCACCCAAATAATGAAGGGATACTTTGATACCATCTTATAACAAATAGGCATGGGTTGAACCAATATGTCACCTAGCCTGACTCACCAAAATGCTTGAATTTCATTCCTAGTCACCAAAAGCTATGGTAAATTACTAGTGTATCAAATATGCCCCATTTGGGAATAATTTCATTGTAGATTAATAATAAACACTTATTATAAAAAGTAAAAAAGATTGGAATGATGAATCCATATATTGGACCACCATGTAGGATAAAATTAATGGAAACAAATAATGAAATAACTAAATGAGTCATAACCAACAAGAATGACCCAACTCATTTCTGTGAACACAGAATCCCAAAATCAATATACCTCCTAATTATATATAAATAAACGAATGAATATAAAAAAATTATTGAAAGGATAAATAGAACACACAACATGTTGAATTAACTAATACATAATAAACCCACAAAAATAAAATAAACCCAAACAAGTTCCAACCATCTCCAGGTGACCCATGGTGACTCACCACACATCCCAATTCATCCCTCATTATCCTAACTTCAAAATAAATATTATGAAAATAAATTTGGACTCCTAAAAGAGTATATGAGAACTACATATGCACACATCATTGTGTCTATAAGGTGTAATCCAAACATACTAGGTAGGATACCACTATATAGTCTTTGAAATTATATTCACAGAACTATTCATAAATAATAGTTTGTTAAAAATTCATTAAATAGGTTATTCACATGTTGTATAATGAAAATAAATTACAACATGTAATCACTTTTATAATAAGTACTCCTTCATTGAATAAAAAATAGTCAATTAGACATTTTAAATAAAAAATCAAACTAATGAAATAAGATCTTTTAATAAGTTTAAAAAAATGTAAATCCCATTCCTCTTACAAAAATTCTTTCACAAAAATCTTTAAATGAATTAAATATCCCCTTACACTTAAACCAAAAATTCAAAATCATTTTTTAAATAAATTTAAAATTAAATGAAAACCATAAATTAATTATAATATCAAGGAAGTTTGAATAGTGAAACCAAAATGAAATTTATGGGGTTACATAACCAATAAAGGTTTAGGGGATTAAATGGAAAATAATGGAATCACAATAATGGTCCTAAATAAAAAATAGGAATTATGGGAAACTCCCTAGTCTTTAATATTAATTATATTGGACCTAGATAACTGGAACACTAGTCATTTTATCTAAGGCTATCAATTTCAAAATGCATCATATTCTCATTAGTTCAAAAATCCATCATGTTAGGTCACTCGGTATAAATAAAACACAATCCCTAGCTAGTTCATAGTCTATACTACATTCTCACTCATCTATACCTTATACATAGCTAATAAGTATTACCATGATAAAAAAATAATTTTAGGTGAGAAAATAAGTAATCCAACTAATCATGATAAAAATCAATAATATAGTAAAACTTTCATTCCCATATCACCTCCAACTCCCAAATAATAAATAGACTCATTAATATCTACAAATACATAACATGACAACCCTTGACTGGATAAATGTGTTCACTATATATAACACAAAAAATAAGGTCGATTATTGAGGGTAAATCAATCAAAAATTAGAACCACTCATTTAATAAAGTACCAACTTGGTCTTTAAAACAATATTTAGAAGTCATCCTATTACACAATGTCTTGAAATGTTCCTTATAAAAAAACACTTTTATATCCATTTAGAGATGAAGAATTCCTTAAAAAATAAATTAAATCACTAAAAAAGTAATAAGTCTCAAAAATATTAATCATGGCTTAAACACCATTTTCATTTATAGAACATCCCTTAAAAAATGCTTCTTTTTGAACTAAACCAGCATCCTAAAACCCATTTAAAACATTTAAGTCCACATGAAAGAGGCCATTTTTAATTTTCATAAATACCTTGACCTAATACATCTATTTGAAATAAAAAAATAAAGATTCATCAAAATACACTTTCATGTCATGCTTATAAATCATTGATAACATTTATAAAACATTTAAGCATCACATATATGTACAACAAAATAACAAATTATTTTTATCTACTCAATCATTTCATGATATGTAAAAAAAGTGAACATGAATCGAAACACCAAAATTATTCAATTATAAAAAAGTTACAACACATCTTCATTGATGATGAATGACTAAAAACTATAAAATGTCTTCTAACAACCCTACATAGAATATTATACATGATTAGGCCTATTCATAAGCCTAAATTAGTCCCCTGTGGTTGTTATTCATTCCAAGAGAAAGGAAACTAGTGGAGAAAGAATAAGGGAATATAGTATAAGAGGAAAGAAAGTTTTTACCTCAAAGATCAACTTTAAATCAACAGAGTAGGTGCAAGAAAACAAATATGAAGAAGTAATACTTCTAGAGGGTTATCTCCGGATATGGATGAAAAGAATGAATAGGTAATAGTGAGCCAAACATTGTAAAAATAAATCATGGTAATGGAAATTAATAAATTTTACGATTGGGCACATCACAACTATGACATGGCCCTATGCACTATGGTGTGGTGCATGTTTATAAAAACCCACCATCGAATTTCCATCATGTCATATGGTTTGGTGTACTTATCTTGACACTCACCATGGAATATCCTATATAATGTGTTGTGGTTCACCTTATATTAGAAGAACCCCATTCCCTTTCACCTCCCCACCAAAATATGGCCCTATGTTCTACAAAAGTTCTCAAACCAATCAGGCATAGCTATGTGTTCTAATCCAGAGTGAAATAACCTAACACATACTTCTATCTAAACCAATACCCAAACAATCCCTCCACTAGCCCAAAGTGTATTCTAAATCCCAACAGGTAAGAAACAGCTATTGGGGAATCAGATAAATAATTAATTTAAACAATTTCACAATTAAATCACAGTTTTTTCATAGAAGAATTTTATCAAAAATCCACCATGAACCATATATTAGTCAAATTTATATACTAAAAGTAAAATAGAAAATATAAATAAAGATTTCACTAAATAGTTATAAACATCAATAAACAAATAATTTAAATCAACCGCTAATCTTCCTCACCTAGTCAGCATACCTTAGGTCACCCACAATCTCCATCGATGTGTGGTAGCTTTATAATCACTTAGTCTCTACATAAATAATAAAATCCACCAATAACTAAAATAGAAATAATTTCATAACTCATTTAAAGTCCCAAATTTCGTACATTGTAAAAAAAATCAAAGTCATGAAAAAAAATGTAATAGGAACACTTGGATGAATGTGATAAAATAAAATTAATCTCTAGTATCTGAAAGATAATAAATTCTCCCAAAAGTGGCCAAAAAAGGAACCAAGAACCTACAAGTATGATAATATAAGTGTGATCATACAAACACCCAGTTCGAAACAACCCACCAGTATGTATATCAAACATTTAAATATAAAGAAATTTCAAGATATTTTGAAATACAATTCAAAAATAGGTTTTTCCTCTTAATTTTTCATAAATTAAAATAATCTCTTGAAATTTATTTTCTTATCAAAACCCAATTTTGAAAAAAAACCATTTACAAACCCATTTTAAAATCAATTAAATGAATTTAAATTAAAATTGCTTCTAAAAGACTCTTTTAAATCTCGTTTTAATAAAAATAGAACAAAAATAAATGAAATAGTTACAAAAAGTAATTGCAAGTAAATGATGCACGTAAAGAAAATAAAATAATGTAAAGGTGTCATAGTCAAAACATTCATGGGGAGAAAAACAAGAAAAAGATAATTAAACCCAAATTTCAACCGTGAATAAATATAAATGTTATCATGGGATCCAACCTAGAAAATAAATTTCATTAATCCTAAACTAGTGACATGAATTTTAGGTCATATAATAGGAAATTATCTATCCTTGTAGTCCTATTGAACAAGTTAGGAATAATCCCATAAACCCAAGAGCATGATGCTAATATAGGGAGACATCAAGTCACACTCAGAAACCCAATATAATTATAGTTAGACCCAAATGAAACAAGAGTTTCACTTATCTTGAAATATATTTAGTGACCTAGAATTAACATGACTACAATAAGTATGAGGGTGGGAAAACATATTAGATCAAAATAGGCATAATATATAAAAAATATATATCTCAATATCACTTATATCACCCTTATATTGAAATATCTCGAACCACTTCTTCCAATCACTTCAATTATAACAAACCCTCAAAAGGTTGAAAAAAATATAAGAGACAAGAAACAGGAACCATAAGCCACAAGAATCACATTTAAATGTTCCAACCATGTCATCCCAAAAACCACTCTGGTTTTTGAGTACTTTGAATAAAATTAAAAACAACTTATAAAAAAATCTCAAAATGTTATACATAAAATTACTCTAAAATGTTAATTTAAGAAATAAACCCCTTTTTAACACTCAACATGAACCAAATGTGGTAAAATTGATTTTCAACCCTAGTTTTTTAATTAAAACAATTCTTTAATGAATAATATATACTTTAAATTCATGTCCCACTTCAAAAGAAAATTAAAAACTTTTATCAATCAATTTATAACCCCAAAACATTTTTATAAATTTTAAATTCTATTTTAAAAGTCTAGTCATGAAATTATTCAAACAATTAAAAGGCATAGTTATATAAATACACATTTCTAACTTGTTTTTCAAATTTAATAAATCTTCAAATTTGATGTGAAAATCATGTAGAACATTATATTCCCTTATAAAAGTGATTAATCATAATGAATGTAGTAACTTAATAATCAAAATACAATTTAATACATGCACAAAATAAATGGTTTCCAAAATTAATAGAATATAACATAGGAAAAAATCTTAAAATGATCGAATGCATCTCAGAATGTTCATCCATCAATGTGAGACACCCAAAAATAGAATAAGGAACCTGCAGAAAATAAAAAATCCCAATACCCCCAAAAAATATGTATATATCACCAAACCTGTGGTTTTTTAAAACCAAATCACATTAAATGGGAAAGGGTAATCATGAAAAAGTAAGGGAGAGTGTGATTAGAAATCCTTACTATAAGACTCCAAACAAGAATCACCGAAAAATGATGAGAAATCACCATGAAAGGTTGATATCGGGTATAGGGAAGTTTGAAACCATGGGAGTGGAACATTGGGTGTCTTGCACAATCAAGATAGGATAGTGAAGGGACGAGGTGGCTAAAAAGTAGTATGTGTGAGGGAAAAAGTTTCTAGTTGGGAAGAGTCACCATCCATGGTAAGCTCATGCAATGGGGTAAGGGTTTGTGTGTGATGGGATCAAATAAGGAGAGGGGGATTCTGAAAGAAATAAAAACAATTCAATATTTTTGAATAGTGTAGAGTTTTCCTAACCAAGTAAAAATTATGTTTTCCACAAAGAACCAAAAACACAAATTCATGATAACTCCTAAATTCCCAAATGTTTTACAAAATCATTTTGAGGACATTTAAAAGAAAACTGTTTGTGAAAGTATTGATATATAGGGTTTCTTCAATGTTTCTTAAACTGCATTAGCTAACCTTAATCCATTTTAAAACCTCAAAAATCTGAAAAATTCTTTATTGAAACTCCATGAAACTATCAAAGACTCAAAATAATATAAAATTAAAAATTAAAAATGGAAAACGAAAAGAATTGTGTCATAATTCTCTACAGCATAAAACTTTCTTCACCTAGAATTTCATTGTAAAAGGATAGAAAAAAATCATAAGGTATCCAATGCCTTGAAATTTATTTGTGAGATATGATTGACTAGAACAAACCATATTGGGAGGAATTTACAACTAAAACAACTCCCCAATATCAATGTTCTTTTTTCTCCAAAAATGTTGAGATTCTCTAAGAAAATCACTCCAGAAACATGGGACATGAGTCCCCACTACCATCTAGTTTTTCTAGGTTCTATCCATAATTTAGAATTTATCTAAAGTGGGGGGTTACCAGCATACACAATCACTCCAATTACATAAAACTAGAATTTAACACATCTTATAACACCCAAAGAAACCCATAATTCTGTGATCATCAATATAAACCTAAAAAATCATGAAAACCCCAAAAAAGACAATAAGATATAACATTTATCAAAATAAGAACAAATATAGACCTGTAGACCATGTTATTATACTCATTAGGTTGAAAGATACATTCAAACTAGGGCACTGACTCATAATGAAACAAAAAAAAACATAAACCAAGAATTACCCAACAGCTTAAAGTTAACTCCCATCCTAGTTACCCAATCACTAACCCTACGATTTACAATGCTAAAACCATCCAAATAATGAATTTCCAAGGAACCACCTCCAGTACACTAACAATAAGGAACATTATTATATCTGAGGAAAAAGAACCACAAAATATTTGACATCCCACAAGCAGTCACATAGATTCATGAAAAGTGAAATAGATCAGCGACACCACAATGAATCTTAATAAATCTAGATCCACAAGAAATATAAACATATAATTCTTAAAGATTCATCTATACTCTTGGAACTCTAAATTTTATTCAATCACACTGATAATTAACCTATATCACTATATAAAGTAGAAGGTTAAAATTATAGAAGCCATAAATTAGGTACAAGATAAAGAAAAAATCTATTCATACAACTCAATCTTGGGTTAGAGTAGGGATACCAACTAGAGTGACTACACCAAATAAAAAAACTATCCTAATATTCAACTTTGGAAATATAAAATCTATCTTTTATATGAAATTATAAATATACAAAATTCAAATAACAAGAAATGTGACATTTACTATTTTTCATCCCACATGCTCAATCAATAAGGTTCAACCAAAATAACAGGAAATTATAAAATAAAAAACCCTATAAAACATGTTACAAAAATAAAACATCATAAAATTAATTTTTATTTAAAATCTCTACCCCCATAGAAATATTTTAAATTCCATTTCACTAAATACCTGAAACTGAAATCAAAATTTCCTATAAAATTTCTAAATTACCAAAATAGTATTAAGAAATATTTTACCCAACAAACATTTTAAATAAAATTTTAATAAATAACTCCCATTTGAATATAATAAATTCATTAAAATAATTTTAAAATTTTCTTTAGAACATTAATCATTATAAAATGGTATCCCAAAAAATTATTCTTGAAACAAAAATATCAAAAAATCTACTTTTTTTACTCAAAACTATTTTCTAAAAAATTTATAAGGGAGAAGGAACATCGCAAACTCAAACCACATATATTCATACCAAAATATTCCTATTAATTCACCATCAACATGGCGTACTAGTCAGGGTTATTATAAATAACAAAAAAATGGGATGTGTAACGATACACGAGTGAACCACATCGTTTGAGTGACAATGTACCAGCCACAAATCATTTTGTTATATGTCACATGATCGTGAATTTGTTCATTTCTTTGATTATCAACATTAATACCCAACCTCACATTTTAAACATATCTTATATTTAAATCCCAAAAACCAATTTTACACTCGATGAAACAAATCCATGTTTATTAATATTATCTCACCATGAATAATAATTTAAAAATTCCAAATTTAAAATTAAAATCTCTCTTCCCATGGTAAATCTGGGTTCAAAATATAAGATGGATCATATAACTCTACCTCAAGTGTATCTATCATGTTTCAACCAAAACATATAACTCAATCAGACCCTAACACCCCTAATAACAAAATGGATACTCATGAGTATGGTCTTGCACTACAAAATCCAAATATCTTATATAATTTGTAATAAACAAGCCCATCCTTTCATCCAAACAATCAGTTAAAACGATTCATCGCTGATCTCAGGGTAATTATTGATACCAACAGAAATTTGAAAATCATTGGGTAATCAAATATATAATTAATGGGAATGATTCCATCCTTAAATCAAATTTAATAACAATATGATTCAATCCAAATATAGGCATGACCCATCTATTGGTCAAACATTCCCACTATATATAAAATAAAAGATATAAAGAAATCATAAGTAAGAAACATATCGAAATAGATATAAACTAATTCTTCTACTCACCAACCATATTCCCACACCTATACCCCAAACACTCTCAACACACAAAAACTCTAGAATCAAACAATATCCACATAAATAATATAATCTACCAATCATCATAACATAAAATGGTAAACAACTCATTTAAAGGGTCACAGATTGAAAATTCTATGAATTTAAAGGATGAACCTAAACATTATTGAAAAATAAGATTTTTTACATATTTTATAATGTAAAACTAGCCTCAAATTCCCCATATTCAATAAATTATCCCAAGAGTGACTAAGAACTAAACCAAGATCATGCAATAAAGATAATATAGGCATGAGCTTAAAAACTCAATCGGACACATCCAACCTTTCCAAATCCAAAATATATAATTATAATACCATTTCAATATAGATTAAAATACTATTCAAAAATTGGTTTTCGAATTTATTTTTCCTAAATGAAAATAATCCCTAGAAATCTATTTTTTAGCCTAGGATGCAATTTAAAATTAATATATTCATTTCAATCCATTTTATAAATCCTTAAAAATCATTTACCTTAAAACTATTTCTAGAAGACAATTTTAAAAACCATTTTAAATAAAAAAAATAAACATAAGGGATATAAATAAAATAAGACACCCTATTTAAATAAGAAAGTAAAGAAAATAAAAAAAAAGTTGAAATAGTAAATTCATATAAGGGAGAAGAAAACATTTACACGAATGTAAAATTTCCTAAATCAATTATTAATCATGGTATATAATGTCATGGGAAAAAATATAGGAAAATAAGTATGATAATCCTGAACAAGACACACATGTACTAGGGTATCCTATAAGAAATAATCTATAGTTTCAGTCACATAAAATTAGTTGGTCCAAATCCCATCAACCGATATGTGAGAAGAAACCTTGAGGAACCATCAATGTGCTCTAAAAAACTAAAAACCACTCTATTTATACGCAAAATAAACTAGGGTTTCACCCATCTTGGAAACTACTTAGTGACCTTTAATTCCATTGACCAATTCCAGTTTGATCTTGAGTAAGAATACTAATAAGAATGATATTCATAAAATATATCTCACACTCTCCTCTAATGTCCTTGAAAATAAATAGTCCAAAATATTATCATCTAACCACCCCAATTTTTATGAACCCTAAATCAATGAAAAAAATACAAGTGGTAAGAAAAAACAAATAATTAATAATTATCTCATTAAAAAGTGTCAACTAGACTTTCCACATAACACTCAGGATTTTTAGAACTATAAAAAAGTTTAAACACCTTTCAAAACATTATACATTGAATCATTAACAAAAAATTGTTTATGAAATAAACTCTATTCGTAAAACCCAACGTGTTTCAAATTATGTAAAATCCATTTAAATCCCACATTTTTAACTAAAACATTTCATTAAACAGTTACTCATACATGGAATTTCATGTAACACTTTAAATGACAATTAAAACCTTTAATAAAAAAAATTTAAGAAAAAACAATTATATAAATATAATATTATATTTAAAAAATCTAATCTCAATATTCCTAAAACCAATAGAAGGTGTATTTAAGTACATTTATATTTCAAATATATTCTGATATTTCAAAAATCATCTTTTATGAAGTTAAAAGCATGTGGAACCTTATTTTATATTAAAATTATGACTAATAATGTCTAATAATATCAAATAATAATGAAATTCAAAATTAAAACACAATTAATAAATGGTTTCTAATATTAATATTTTAGAGCATGGGAAAACCTGCTCAAAATTGATAGAAGATAGGGAAGAATTTGTATCCTTCAATGGTAAACACCCAAATATATAATAAAAACCCCTCATGAACCAATGTGTCAAAATATCCCAAAAAATAAATCAAACATGTATACCTAGGGTTTTGTATAAACAAAATAACATTGATGATGAAAGCGGAAATAGTGAGAAACCAATGTGGGAGAGGAGTCCGTGACTCAAGAATCTAACCAAGAATCACTAAGAAACACAAAGAAATTTCCCATGGAATGAGGAACTCTGGGGATTGAGACACACAGCTATGTTGTTGTATCCCGGAATGTCATGCGCCAGTGTGAGGGGATGCTGAAGGGAGAAGGTTGACAATATGGGGTCTTCACGAGGGAGAAGGTCGTCGGTAGGAAGGTTTCACCATCCACAGGGAGGTCATGTGATAGGGGAATTGGGTTCACATGATGGGATCCAAGAACATAGTAATCATCAATTTGGGAGGAATATGAGTTTAAGAATAGGGAATAAAGAATAAAAAGGAATAATAATAATAAAAATTAGTTTTTTGGAAAGACACATAGTTTACTCCTACAATTTTCCAAGCCATACGACAACCATTATACCCTCATTAAACACCTAAAAAACATTAATGGTTACTCCTAGGTGAATTCATGATTCATTAAATTGTTAATACATCAGGACAAGTGAAACTCTCTAAACCATACATGATACGCACAGTCACCATAATGTTTTCCAAATTATGCTATCTAATCGTGAAAACTTTTAAAACATAAGAAATTTTAAAATATCTATCATAAAACTGTATGAAAATCCATATAAATCAAAATAATATGAAATAATATGAAATATATAATAACATATAGAACAGTGACACATAAGGTTCTACACCAAGGTTTCCAGGGCACTATCGCCCCTACCTCAGCACAAAGTCCCCACCCTATATAGAACTATGGTGCGGCCTACCTACTATGGCATGTGAATTATTATTATACCATTCTAATGGTTCTTACATATGAGTACCCACTTAAGAAAAAACATTTCCCTGTATTTCTTTATCTTCCTCTACCCCAAATTACCATAAATTCAATATGGAAGACTAGGATATGGTATCCAAAAATTATGATGTGACTATATTCCAAACAATTCTACAATGCCTTGAGACTTTTGAGACACTTTTAAGTCCTCAAAAATCACCAAGGAACATAAAAACTAACCCCAAAATTGAATAATAAACCACAACAGTTAGACAAGGGTTTCACCATGGGTATATGTACATTGTAACAATTATAGATAATTTTTTTCTAAATAGATATTTTATTCGTATATAAAATAATTTTTAATATATTGAATATTTTATGGAATTCAAAAGTAATGTATAGAATCAACTAAGAAATAATATTAACCTTAATTGATCAAACCGGGCTAGTGAATATTGTATCCATGAATTCCATAACCATTTGATATGTGGTGGAATAATTTCATAACATAATTAAATGGTTTGTCTAAGTGGATTAATCATACAATTTTGACATGTTTTGATTGAGGATTAGTCAATATAAAATTAACATATATAATTATCGATTATATGCTCTAGAATATACTATATTTTTATAAAAATTCAATCCTTATAAAATATTTAGAAGGGAACCAGATAAGATATATAATTATTGGTATCCAAAATATTCTTTTATATAGACATAGGGTTGTGAAAAATATGTATAATTTATGGTACTTAATAAACTTCACACAATATTTGGGAAATTTTTATTATTTCGTTATGAGAAAAAAATATGGGATATTATTATTGTAGTCTTATAGAGAGAAAACTATTGTTTTATGTAAATAAAATATTCCATGAGATGTAATATATAAATAAATGAGTTAGTGAAAGTAAATTTGAACTTGGGGAACTTTTAAACAAAAAATAATAATTTTTCCTTGGAAGGTGGGTTAGATCCATAAGTAGTTGTCGAAAAAACTCACTCAAGTTATAAAAAATCGTAAAAGTAGGGTAGAAATATTTGCGATCTTGAGTGATATGGATTTCGTGTGTAATATTATAATGAAGTAATGTTTATATATTATAATCCTATAATATATAGAGAGTTCTTTGATCATTTTAATTATGGGAGGTTGTTAAAATTCTCAAGTGCATCCACGAGACCCATGTTCAAAGCCAGGTAGAGGCATATTTCCGATGGTACTGTAGTAGTACTGTAGTAGAACTATACACTGTGTGGGTATTGTAGTAGAATTGTACACTCTGCAGGTATTTTAGCAAAATTGTATACCATTTGGGTACTATACCAGCCCTTATAGCAGTTAATGTAGGAGGTACTATTCCGTACTGTAGTAGCTAGAACTATTCACCGTGGGCCATCAGTTAGGGCTTGGAGTTATTAAGGCATTAGGTCCACTCGGGACTTCGGGCTAGAAGGGAATTTCGGCCACCTTTAAGGCCTTCGGGCCACCTCAAGACCTTCATCCCACATGCAGTTTCCCAAACAAGATCTATAAAAAATGAGTAGCCCTGGAAGAGGATTCAGAGCAGGTGCAGTCACGAAAGTAGAGCCAAATGGATTTTCAGAATGAGAGGGTAAGGGTTTGACATCGGGTCCAGCCTCTACTTTCATTTGAAGCCTAGCTGGATGGTCATGTGAACGTCTAGAGCTACTATCATGATGTAGATTCTGGTGAGGGGCAGTTCCTAGTAGATAGTCAGGTTGAATTCCCTAAGACCTTCGGGTCATATAATCTCTTAAGCCTATAAGCCTTGTCATCTCTGAGCCTATGGTCCTTGTAAGGGTTAACCCTCATCCCTTGGAAGGGGGATCATCAATAATCAATAAAAAAAGAAGTCCTTCGGGCCATTTAGATGGGGGAGCTAGTTATAAGTCTAAAATCTGAGAAATACTCTATATATATAAGTAAAGTTTGGAACAAGGTGGGTGCACATAAATGGCCAATACCCCTAGGGTGATAGTAGTTTTATTTATAAAAATGATTATTAATTGAAACATAAATTTTAAATTATAATTTTTCCCTCTTTTTCCCTTTATGATATAAATATATTATAATTAATTTTATTTTAATTTTTTATCAAAGTATAGAAATAAAATTTACATTAGTTTTATATATATGAATATTATAAGATAAAAAATATTTTCATAAACACTAGCCATATTTTATTATAAATAAGTTAAATTATTAATAACGGTACATGGGATGTAATCATCCTTCACAAATATAAAAATATTATACCAATATTAGAAAATTATTTTTAGTCAAAAATAAAAAAATATGAAACATTTTATACATAAATAATACAAGTAAAAATATAAAATAATATATATTAGTTCATGGAATCTAGTAAACATTGAACCTATAATATTTATGGTGGGTAGTAAAGATATAATCATTGAGTGTAATGTGGTCCAAGTAGGATGATGGTTTCGTTTCAATTTTTTGAATTTTTTCTTGCATTTAAAATTTGTTTTCATATTTTGAATTTGTTATGTGGGTTTATGTGTCTTGATGAATGGATGTTTCTATAAGGTTCCCGCTTATCCATAAATTGATTTTTTTTTAATTACAAAAAATATTTTGGGAGGTGATAGAAAAAAATAAATGAAATTAAGGAATTTCTTTAAGGGTATGAAAATGTATCTCTTCCTGAAGTAATTATTTTAAAATTCAAAATTTATAATATTTATATGTGTTTTCAGAAACATTATAATTACTATTTATTTTTTAAATTTTTATTATTTAATTTATTAATGATATATAGGTTATATTATTCTATGTATCACAAATAATATATATATATATTAATGGTATTAATTACTTCAAAAAATGGGTTTTTAAAATATCATTTATGAAATTCTTGATTCTCTACTAAATAAATTTCACATATTTATAGATTTCACTCAATTTTTTCCATTTAATATTAATGTAGGGAATATTATTTTAAACATATTATAACATTTATATAAATAATTTAATTTATAAAGTTTTCATATAAATATTTAATTTTATATGACATTTTATGGGAAACATATGGTAAAATAAATTGTTAAATTTTATTTTTAGACTAGAAGTATATTTTATGAATAATTTATAAAATTAATTAATGGTTTATTTATTTTATATATGACTTTAATCATATTTAAAAACTAATATAGCATTCTATATGAATTTTTTATGCTCCAAATCATTTCATTAATGGTCATGTAACATATTTTTTACTGAAATGATATTTCATAAAGTAATTATTATTTTAATTTTTAAATTAATTTTTCACATTTTTATTATTATTTTCATAACATGGTTATAATATTTATAAAATTTGGTCATTATTAAAATTACAGGATCATTTAAAAACAATATAACAGTTTTAAAGAAAATTCATCACATGAAGTATATTTTCACAAGTATTTACACAAAAGATAAATTTAACATAATTATCTAATGAATTTGAAATAAAAGTGATTACATATTTTCATTTTTTTTTTAAAAATTATTTAAGGGATGATATTTTTTGATATTCAGTAAAAATATTAAAATAAAGTCAAAAATGGTTAAATAAGGTCACATATAAAAAATGGCGTCTTACATATATAAGCAAGAAAATATTTGAACCAATTCAGTGTTATTGGCATAATTGTTTCACTAATAAATTTTTTGTTATAAATTGAGTACATGGGGCACTATTGATGTGTTATATCACTTGATATATTTTAATTAAAAAATATCTAATAATTAATTTCATGGAATTTTAGTCAACGCGGTTGTAAATACCAAACCCCTATTCTCATTTTTTAACACAAGAATATAAAATTTTCCATTTGTAACTCATTCAAAGATCATATACCATATATATAATTATATTAAATAATGAATTATTTTGTAAGTTGGAAGATTAAATTTCTAAATAATAACTTGTTATGTAATGTTTTATTAGATAATATATGTACCATTACAAAATATTATTTCCATTATTTTTATTTTACAATAGAGAATAATCATTCACACTCATAAAGATCCTTTTCCTAATTTGTTTCCAAAAAATATGGGTTCCTTTTTCTCCCCCTTAATTTTTCCAAAAGAAAATCTTTTGTTAAACTCTCCTTTAAATTACCTTTTCATTTGTATCCTTAATTATAATTTATAATATTAACACCATTTTATTTTTTTATCATTAGGTATTATTTCTACACCCTCATTATTCTCTTTTCATAAGTTTTTACAATGTTGAATTATTTGTTTCTAATGCTTTACTTTTATTTTCCAAAAGAAATATTTTCATTTAAAACTCTTCTAAAATCCTTATTCATATTCTAAAATGATTACAAATAAATTATATAATCAAATATTTTATATTTTATCCATGATTAATTATCTATTATCTATTCTTATTCTATTTTACAAAATTTATAAAATTTCTAAGATAATCTAATTCATTACCCTTTTATCTCATATTGTAGATATTTTTATAAAAATATAAAACAGCATGTCATAGGTTCATATACACTTATATGTGGTATTTTATTATCCATTATATTTACTGTTAATTTATTAATAACTAATTATTCTCATTATTCATCTTCAATAATCCATTACCGATATAAAATTATACAACGAATCAATATTCATTTCCCAAGTTCCTATAAATATATAATGTTGTGGAAATTAAATCTCTATAAATTGATTGATACATCACTACTTTTATATTAGATAATTATCATAAATTATTGATTTAGAATTTTTCTATGAACCCATTCCAATTTAATTCCATCTTAAAAAAATTCATATCTTCATAATACTTATGTGTTCTTATAGACAAATGTTATTAAAATATAGATTTAAAGATTAACTTCAACGAAGTGTGGGGGTTACTTGACATATTTGTATTTATATAGGAATTAAAAAAAAATATGTGCACTCTATCATAGTTCTATAATATAATCATGTCCTAAGACTCTCTATATGTTATTGTACATAATAATGTTACATTTAAAATCTATCTATCAAACTCATTGAGAAATGTTATAAAGATTACATTTAGAATATACCAGACCTTGTAAATAATATGTAATTCCATATTTTTATTTATGTTTATTCAATAAGATAATAGTATCATCCTATTATATGGGATTTATAATAATAACACTAACATTTCTTACTCATGGTTCACCGTTAAATATTGATACATATTTTCAATGTTTTATGATTATACTATTATGAATGTATACTTTATCTTATTTATTATACAGTTACCATGACATTAAATAGTTATAACTTGTTATGTATTCCTAAAATTCATTAATTAATGTTTCATCTCTCTAGATACTATATGTATGGAATGAATTTCATAGTGTAGTATTGGTAGGAAGCCTTTAAATTAGAGTTGTTATGATATCACGGGATAGGGAGGTAGCCTTGACATCAGATTTATTCAGATATCTATATATTTTTTGGAATCATTGTAATCATATCCATTCATATATCATGGTATTAAAGAGTATTCATGACACTTTAGTCATTATTATATCACGGTATTGGAGGGTATACTTTGCAACAATGGCATTTAGAAAATGTGGTATTACCGATAAACCTTTCCATCATAAACATTATCATATCAAGGGATTGGTGAGAATCATTTAGATAAGATCAATTCATATACCATGAATTTTCTGGTTAGCCTTATCATCTAAGGATTTTAATCACATGAGTATGTTATTCTAGTTTAAATACATTACATTTTTATTTAGAATTACTTATACTTTAGGATTCCATTATTTATCATGTTGTTTTTTTAATGATTATGACTTAATTTATAGATGTATCGTCATCAGTATTATGAAATGCATGTTGTTAACCTTATTGAACATTTTTTATCATCAATTTATTATTATTTCCCAAATCCATTATGAACCCTATAATAATATAGTTGGTATGGAAATGAATATATCATGGATATATCCAAATAATGTGCAAATAATTATTAATCAAATATTATTTTTATGTATTATATCTTATTTCCCAAAGAAATAATGCATATTTATTCTTAGAGTTGAATATAAGTAATAAATTTCATGTCATTTAATTAATTTTATAATGTTTTTAGAACCATATATGGTACTGTAGATTTGGGGATCACCATTTAATCTTTGAAAAAAATTCAGTTATTTTTGAAATTTGGATATAAACCCTAGGAGTAAATCTTTGTTTTTGGTAAACCAGTGCACATATGTATGGTTTAAATTAAATAATAATATCTTCTTGTGATGAATTTTATTATATATAATAATGAGTTCATAATTATCAATAATTATTCAATTTTATAATGGTTATGGAATGTGGTAATAAAAACACCTAATTATGAGAAAAATATCCATGAAAGTATCAATATAATAATTATGAAAATGTCCAAGGTGTTCATAAGGAAAACATGATGTCTATACTATATAAAATGATCATGTTCTGATTAGGAATTAGGAAGATAATTTTAAAATGATAAAACCTAAAGTAATTTAGGTTAAACTAAAGATGTCATAGGTTGGAATATTTTTAGGAGGAATTTTTTATATAAATATTACTTTTATATAGTTTTTTGATTTCCATAAACCACCTTGGTTTTATATAAATGTCTATAACAATAAAAAACATAGTAAACAGTGAATATGAGGGTAAGTGCTATAATTATTCTTAATAATGACCAAATATAATAGGATATGTCAAGTCAAATAAAATGGTTTTTCTAACACATACATCATAATTAATGATAAATAACCTAAACCATGACAAAATATTAAATGCACAAGAAGTGAAAAAATAGAGCTTCATTACAGTTTAAATGATTACTATCATAGTGAAAATAATATTCAATTTATTACAGTACATAAATCTTGGAAAAGTCACATTTGTAATAGAATTAAAAGAATAGGAAGGTGTTTTAAGTAATTTAAAAAGGTCTATTAAGAAAAAACCTTCCTTCCAGATACTGAAATTCAAGATAAAATTAGGTTGAATTTTCTATATAAGTCACTAAAAGCTATTAAATGTTTTATCTAAAATGGATTTATGCACTATAAAAAAAATTCTATTAAGTATGATTTAATAACTAAAATTAATTTTTACCTACCACCAAATCCCATGGTGGATGGTAGATTTCATGTAATAAAAAAGTTATAATAGGGTTTCTTATTATATATTTCTAAACTACAGATACCTTATTTGATTCTAGTTCAATTTATTCCCACTATATCTTATATATTTGATTTGACTACGGATTCTCCACCTAAATGTTTGGTGTTGATTGATCAGTGAAACCACCTGGTGATGAGATAATTGATTAAATTATATATTACTCAGAACTAAATGAAATTTGTTGGGTGAAACTTCTATAAAATTTAGAAAATTTAAATTTGAAGATATCGATGCAATACTAGTAATTTTTTGGGTCTCCCTCCATCGATCGAACATCAATTTCCTGGATAGGAATATATTATTTCAAATTCAACACCATTTTATGATATTATATTGATTCAAGGTTTATTTAAAAATTTTCATTTCAAGAACTTCCTCAAAATCGGTCTTAATAACCAATAATGAAGAATATTTCTCATAAGCTATTAATATTAGATATCCATATGTTCCTATTCTGAGAGAAATGTTAGCTTTCATAATATTACACCAAATATAGAGGTTTGTTTCTCTATATAATTTATAACTGAATTCTTCATAATTTTAATAAAATTTTGAATTTTTTTCATCTGTGAGATCTATTTTGGAAAACAAAACTTATTTAACACAGGGAGAAAATGTATCCGCTGAAATTTTTTTGATATAATTTTTTACATTCTTTTTTCTTTAATATATATATTGTAATTATTTTATGTTATTTTCATAATCAGAGTAAAAAATGATATTATATTGGTTTTGTGGATTCAGGTATCAGAACATAATCTTATTTTCATATATAGGAATTGTATTTAATTTTAAATGATAAAATTTACCAATAAGGCTAAATGGATTGAAAACATATGACACTTACATAAAACTATTATACATGGTGTAGATATTTTCTAATATGTATCATATCATAAAATAATCATCATTTTATAAATAATTACTATAAGTAAAAGTATACGAATAATATATCCTATCTCATAGTCTCTAATAAAAAAATTACTTATAAGATGTGTTGTACTTGGGGGAAATATAAACATTGATTCAATATTATAATATATGAAATATAAAGCAATATAGAATATATATTTTTATATAAGATTTCGTTATATAGGAAATTAAAATTATAGTTCTTTAATAAATAAGTAAAAACTAGTTATATGTATATTTATACACCATTATTAATTATATATAAAAATAAATAATATCAATAAATTTCTTTAATGGAATTAAAATATCTTTCATCCTTAATTATTGATTTTATAATTTATTATTTCCCATATTAATACGTGTTTTCATAAAATTTATAATTAACAAACATATAACGATTTTTAATATTATATTTTTTATTAATAATTTATTTTTATTGATATTTGTATGAGAATTTAATTATATATATATCATTGAAATAGTAATTATTTCATAAAATGGTTATATAAATCATCATTTAACTAAATTCGTGATTATTTGGTAAATAAATGTAAAAAACTTATAGTTTTAATTTCATATATCCCTTTTAATAGTAATGTAGTAATTTGAATCTATTTTTTAACATAGTATAATATTGATATAAAGTAATGAAATAAATTTTTATTCAAATATTTAATGTTAATTGACATTTTACATGGAACATAAGATAAAATAATTAGTTACATATTAATGTTTCACTATAAGTATGTGTTATAAGTTATTTATTTTAATATCGTGAGGATTTTCATTTTTATTTTGTGGTCCTATATCTCACCCTAATAGGGGGAGAATTAAGGCGACATAAAATATATTATATTTAATCCAAATTGGATCTGGCTTACATATTCAAAAATGAAACTTGAATTTGTTTAAGCCCAACCATGTAAAAATATAAACGAACATGGACACATGAATTAAACATTGTTCTTTCATAAAAGGATACATACAAGGAACACAAATCAATTATGTGTTGATTTTCAAATTAACCAAAAACTAACTATAAGATAGAAAAAAAATTTAGGATAATATCACTGGTAATCCAAGTTCAATAATCACTTTCTCTCTTCCATACACTCATTTCAAGAGGGATATAGGAATATAGTAGACATGAAGGTCAAACATGAAATATAATAATAAAAAGAACCAACACCAAATAGAAATGGTGTTTTAATGGTTTTTTGTTATTTAAATAATTATCTTCAATTATATTAAAAAATATTATATATTTTAATCCTAATATAAAATATAATTCACCCAATTCACACATCTAAACATAATACCATATATCCCTAAAGTTACACATCTGATAGACATTATTTCTATGTTTTTAGTTATAATTCATTTTTTTTTGAGTGAAACACTTATTCATAATAACAGAAGAACAATATCTATAGAATATTTTAATATCATATTTTTATTTAAAAATATACAAAATATAGAAATTAATATGATTTAAATACAACCATTGGATAAACTCTAATAAAATCATAGCTATATAAATTCAAAAGTTGGTTATTCGTTTTTGAAATGACTATTAAACCACCAGAAATCTACCATATCTTTATTTTTATTTATGGTATATTGAAAATATAAATCATAGCATGAAATTTTTCTTTATATAATTACATGTTAGTTTCCTCATTAACATACATAAAATTCTAAAAGGGTTATGACATGAGATAATGCACGTTGATTCATACTCGAATCTTATTCTAGCTATCTAGAAGCTTATAAAAATGTATACCTATAACATTTTCATATATTGAAGTCACATAATTGTTGAATACTCTTCTTAGAGTGGTATTTAATTCATAGAGTAGAGCTCTAATAGGAAGTACAACAAAAATATCCACACTACTACCACACAGAGCAGTCTTCCTCCTAACTGTGTGTAACAAATAACTCCAGAATAACTTAAATCACCCCAAACATCCTCTGTGGTTCTAAATATTATGTCAAAACATGTAGAAAAAATATCCAAATTTGTAAAATTTAAACATATTATGTATGATATAAATGATGAATACATTATATAAATTATTTTTCTATTTATCTAACCCCAACCAAATTTACTGAATAACGAAAGAGGTCAAAATGTGTTATTTACTTTTCCTACTATTCCTATAACTTCTATGACCATATTGAATTTGATACTAATAAAATCAATAAAATTAATACCATTCACATGACATCCAAATGACTTCTTATTGGAAAAAATTCAAATATTTCAACATGTAGTTGAAAAAATCCCACCTTTGGAGTTTATTTTCATTCATCATCTTTGCTTTTCAGACCACTAAACTTATTATTCCATCAATTCACATTATCTGTACTAACTATGAACATGTAGGAACATATTAGTCATTCTTTATCTCTACAATAGATATTCTTCACCCAAAAATAAAAAAAAACATTAACCCTCAAAATCATTCTCCTCCTTTGATAATAAAATTAAAAAGGTTATATTTTCTAAAGAAAGTCATTTCAAACATTTGGAATAATTCCAAATTCAATAATAAGTAAATATCTGTTGAATATTTATCTAAGACATCCTAATCCAATACTGTTTGTATAAAAAAAATTGTTGAATATGATTTTTTCAATTATATTTTAATTTCCTTTTATCGTCGTCATTATACTAGAAATATCCATTCATAATATCTCTATATATATTATTGTACCCTATAGTGGTAAAATCGCTATAGATATAAATAAATTCCAAATATATCATTAAATATAATGGGGATAGAGAAAATATTACCTATTATCATTGAATTATTTTTTTGAACTCCAAGGTTCATCTCTGAATCTCAAAAATTTGTGCAATTAATTATTTTCTAAAGATTTTCCCCCTAATATTATGTTCTAATAAATTTATAATTCCAAATATTATTCTTTTACTTCTCCTTTTTTAAATGAAACTATATCTCTACATTCTAAACATAGGATTAATAAATCGGAATATTTGTCAATAAAAAAACACATTTTATTATTTCACTGGATTCAAACTGGTTATCTAACAGCATCCCTAATATATTCCAATTATATCTTTATCTATAAAATTTATGTATAATACATGGTATCAAAAAAATTATGATTATGTGATACTCAAAAAAATAAAATAATTTATATTAACTATCTGAAAAAAACAATTTTTTCCGATATAAAAAACCTCCACCACATATGGATCTTCAATAAACATTATGATTGGACCAACAGACATTTGAATATTCCAACAAATATAAATCTTTTCTAGACATGAAAACTTAAATATAATTTATTTTTCTTTAAATACGCAACATTATTCTCTTCACCTTCAGGTGGTTCTATTTCTTAGAACAAATCTTGAAATGTGCTTCCAAGAATGTAGCATAAAATATTTCTTGATTGGTTATAGAAAGTTAAAAATCATGTCATGATTCTTATATAGAAGCTTGAGTCTACTACCATGATTTCTTTATTCTTTCCCTGTTGACTGACAACTATTATCAGAGTTGAAACTATATTGTAATCCTTTATTTTTAATTTATTCAACACTTTACAAACCATATTTCTCTCATGATATTATTATCATTTCTCCATATTTATTTTATGTGAGCCAATGAAAAAATTTCATGTCTCCTATAAATGAAATTTCAAACTGAAAACTGATTAATTTTAAAAACTCATCAACTAAATATGGATTTATAACACCAAAAATGATATCATCCACATACACCATTTTAAAAAAATATTTTTGTTCTGATTTTTTTACATAGATATTGTGAACCCCCCCCCCCCAATATAACCCTCTTAAGGAATTATACAATCATGTTTTTCGAGAACTAGATGCATAATTTAGGCTATAAAAATCGATTCTCATTATAGACACATTTGAGTCATCATTTCCAAAACTAAATCTAGTAAACTAATCTATACAAATTTGATCGTTCATAGATCTTTTAAAAAATATTTTCTTTACATATATTTAATATATTCTAAGCTTTTATGAAAATTATTCTTGTAATAATATTGTTTTATTAATTATTTACACTGGTGTGAACATTTATTTATGATTTTTCATAAAGAAACATTTAATATAAAACACATTATAGTGTATTGGGTTTTTCATAAGCACCCAAGTTTTATTTTTCATAATTTATTCAAAATTTTAGTTAATTGATTCTTTAGAAGATTCCACCATCATTGATTCTTTAAATAGTGTTCATTGAATATATTATAATAGATCATTGTTCTCAATTATCCTTATACATTGAGTTTATTCTATATTATATTTATTTTCAATAATATTTATAGAATAAAAATGAACAATTTTCCTTCTTTACTGAGTGACATGTTGACTCACTTATTTACTTTTTTTAGCAATAGATCCAATTTCATAACCATCATCATTTTGAATATTTTAATATTCTTCCAAATCTATATTTATTTCCTCATCTTCCTTAGGAGATATTATTAGAACAAAACGTTCAAAAAAATAGACCCATGTTCTAAAACCATCGCATTGCTTCTCTCAAAAAAACGCATTGGATTTTGAAACACATATAAGAGTTGATCTTTGATGTGTATCCTATAGAAATGCTTTAATAGGATATATCACCATATATCCACTGATATTTATCATTGTTTTGAAAAAATAATATTATTCTAAATACTCTAATATTATTTAAATAGTGTTTCATTTTATAGCACATTTAATATAAGATTTTATTTAATCCTTGACTGGGTAATTCTCTATTATGAGTATACCTAGACACTTGCTCTATCTATTTCTGATAGTGATATGATATGACACTCTCTATCAATAATGTGTTTTCTATACTGTTCACAATATATATTTTTCATTTCCACAACGCAATTCTATTTGGGGTTCTCATGGAAGATACACCATCTTTAATATCATTCTTTTCAAGGATATTTTCAACCTCATAAGATGTGTACATAGATCCATTAACTGATGACATAAATTTTATTGTTAATTTCACTTCATTTTCAAATCTCCTTTGAAACCATTTCTATAAAATCCAACACATAAAAGTTTAATCACATAAAAATGGTATATCCCATAATGTTGTAATCATAGACAAACAATATGAAGTATTACTCAGTGATGTGGATCAAACTGAATAAACCAAAATCTCACATTTTATTTTCTCGATATAGTTTTTAGACTATATTTCCCTACATAAAAGAATCCAAAAAATTTCATGATATTTTTTTATTATGAATATCCACTATATCTCTTAACATATACATGTTATCCATTCTTCATTGATTAATGTATCCAAGCCTCCATTTCTATTTATTGTTTTCTTCCTCCATTATTAGACAAAAAATTGAATAATTTTTTCTATATACATGATCTCTATTATAATTTTTCATCCAACTTTTCATTAGAGAACTCCCATTATATTCATTATTACTAAAACCTTTATGATAGAATGTGAATTCAAAACCTGATTCCAAAAATATACTTATGGTCAATTAATTATAAAAAATCAACAATATAATAAATATACTAATTCTTCAATTTTCGGAAAATCACCTTGAATTTTCCACTACGATTAACCTTTAATGCTTAATTATTTCCAAAATATATTATCCCATCAGAACTTACAATAAATATTTACAATATATTTATATTAAATTTCATAAAATATATACACGTCTTGTCCAAAATCCATGTGAATCTAACCTCTATGTCCTTCAAGGAAATTTTTTCCAAATTTTCCTTATCATATTTCATCCTTTCTTTCTATAGAAATTCCTAAATAGTTTGACAATATCATTGATACCTTATCATTTTATTTATCATAATCTATCAGATCAAATTATTCTTCTTTAATAATATAAAACATATTTATTAGATGAATTTAATTCATTTTTCTCATGTCCATTTCCCTTTTACATCTATTAGAAGATATATATCTTTTTTTCCTCAAATCTAATACCTTATGCCAAAAGATTGTGAAATTAAAATAGAACCACAGAACAAAATTCATCTTTGATAAAAAGTGTATTTTACAAATGTAATTTCCCTATCGAACCCATTATCCTGGGATATGTGGGAGATTCCTATAAACTTAAGAGACTTCCTTGAGAAACCAAAGTTTGTATATAAATTATAAGGTTTTATATAGACATTGGGTGATGATTTTAAATTTTAAAAATAAAAAACCCTCTCAATAAAAAATATAAAGAACCAAGTGGACAACTTGGTACAACACGTCATGTACTCATAAGAAACAACATCTACTTCCCTTTTCTTGATGAAACTTTGGTTTGCAATGGTTTCTTCCTTAAAATTCCCAACGGGGGTTTCTATCACAACTTTTGGGATGGGGAACCTATAGGGAATTATAATTTCACCCATGTGTGTATGGGGATGAAATACTTCACATATATAATTATATAGATGGTGGTATTTCACCAACATTTTTATGGAAATGATACTCTATCTGTGGAGTAGAATTTTACCCATATATAGAGCTTATATGGGATAGGGATCCTCTGTTAGAGTATAATTTCACACATCAATAGAGATTATATGGGATAGGGATCCTCTAATTGAGTATCATTTACCCCACACATAAAGCATGTATAGGATAGGTATCCTCCCTCATTGTATAAATTCAATCATTCATAGAGCTCGGATATAATTGGGATCCTCAGCTAGAGTATAACTTCACTCATCCATTTAGTTATAATGTGGTAGGGATACTTTACTAGAGTTTTTATTTCACCCATAATAATTTGATAGGGATCCTCCAACATCATATGGGGTAATAACCAAGTTGTTTCTTGGTAATTTTAAATAAGAATATGCAGGTATTAGGTTGTTTGTATGACTATAAACTTGAGACTACACATTGGGACAAATTTACTTCATTGATCACATTATCTTCTAATTATATCCTATGTCTTCTTCATTATGGGTTTTTGATAACTTTATCTACTCTTATTTATTTAATGGTGATTTCAGGGTTCTTATATGGGTATTTATATACTCATCGCTGCAGTGGTTCTATTAGCATGTTTCATGTCTTATAAAGAATAAAGGATAAGCAGTAGAGATATAGAAGGACGTGGTAAGGGTGGTGCCTAGTGACACTTAGTGGTGTGATGGTGGGATTTTTTTAGACTTTGGATTGTGTGTTGAGATTGTATTCCCTGTTCTTATAGGGTGGTTCTATCTTGTTGGTTTTGGGAATATATATTTCCCAATTTACTTTGGATACATATTTGCAAACTCATTGGGAGATTATAGAGGTTTGGTGTTCATTTATTATTACAATTGTTTATTTCCAAAAATAATCTAGTATGTATAGATGTCTCTATCTCTCTCCCTCTCTTTGTGTGATTATAGGTTCATTAGGCAAATGAATCTCATATGTTTATTATACCTCCTTGGTGCTAGATTCTGTAACACCATGAGATTTTATGATATATATATATATATATGTATGTATGTATGTATGTATGTATGTATGCATGTATGTATGTATGTATGTATGTATGTATGTATGTATGTATGTATGTATGTATGTATGTTTGTTTGTTTGTTTGTTTGTCTTATGTTATACGCAACACCAAAATGAATCTTTCAATACACACAACACTGGCTTGGCTTGCGTTACATGCAATCGTGACCTTCCTCGATAGCGTGTGTAGTACGCAATACCGGGTTTCACTAAACAATGATATATTGTTATAATATTATTATGCACTAGCCTTTATTAATTGAATTAAATATATTTCGAACATTATTATTCATATTACACATTTTCAAAAACATGGTATATGAACAAAATAAATTTTTCGGGCAAAATAAGTATTTTTCAAAAAATGCAGTTTTGTCGCCTTTTGATGGCGCACCCAATTTAAATCTAGTTTTTGACAAGTTTATAAGTTAAATTTTTAAAAATAAAATTCTTCTTTGGAATCATGATATAAAATTTTACTTTGGATAAATTTTTCATATTATTCTGATAACTTTCATATTTTAATGAATAGTGAAAACACGCTATATTTTAATTAAAAACAACTTTTTTTAATCACATATTTTTTTTGGTTAAATTACAATATTTAATGGTTATAAAGTATAAATAGAATATATTTTTACCATTTAATATAATTTATTTCATTACCATTAATTTTACATTGAATTCATAGGTAAAAACATTTCAATCTTTGGCAATGTTTTAACTTTTAAGACCCGTTTTCTTAACAAAGGGATTAATTTTAAAAAAATTACTGCAACTTCTGTGTTTTGTATTTTGAAACATGGATTCCATATTTTAATTCAGTGGGTCCAAATTATGTTAATATGTTGCTTTTATTTTTTTATATTTTGAATAGTAACTACGGTAATTTTTATTTACTACAGGTAAAGGTAAATCGGGTAATTAAGGGAAAAAATAAGATTATAAAATTACCCTAAAACCTAATAAAATTATATTGGATGACTAAAAGTAGTCCCATATCACCTAGGGGTCGGAATAGATTAATTTTATGGACTTTTTACCATGAAAATAATTTAATTATTACTAAAACCAAAGAAAGTGACAACATGTCACTCTCTTAAATCTTATAATTATAATAATTTTAATTTAGTGATAAACTTCATTAAACTTCAAACATGAATAATCTCAAAAAAACTAATAAAATTATCTACATCATGTGAATTTATTTAGAAGTTTTAGGGATTAAATATTTATCATTAAAGGTGACACAATAGTGATGTTGAAATTATTTTATTGATTGATATTCAAATAAATGTTTTTAAAAATATTAAAATAAATATTATATGAACTATTTAATGTGCTCCACTAATTTTATAGAAAAAAATCATATGTTATGAATCTATTAAAACTTCTATTTATAATATATCCTCTATGTATATTTTTTTTAAATTCAAATAAATGTATAGTGTCAAAATTGACACTATTGTTATTTTATAAAAATAACATATTATAAAATTGTTTAAAAATCATAAAAATATTTCAAAATTATAAATTTAAATTTATATGGTCTAAAATGTAATAAAATATCTAATTATGGATAATTCACAGCACATAAGTAATTATTTATATCAATTTAATATTTAGAATATTATAAGCACAAATAAAATTAAACAGATTAAATAAGGATAAATCAATTTTATATGGTTTAATATAAATTCAAAACATGTATAAATTTTATTGGTTGATGATATTACAACCCTATATTATCTCATATTATAATTGAGTCATTTTTGGAGGTTTTTAATTGGGTTTGGAATTTATTATAAATTAATATTTATTATAATTCCAAAGGTGCCCCTCTCCTCCCTTATAAAAGGGAACCTCCTCCCTGTCCTCCTCACCCCACATTGAGCCTTCAAGCTCGGCCAACCCCTGAAAATTTATATTCTACACTTCCCTAGAAAAATATTATAGGTCTTGTTATTCTTCAATGACCAACTTTAGTGCCCTAATAGGAGGTTAAGAAGAGGAGCGTCAAAGAAGAGGTAATATCCTTTACAGATTCTTTCCAATTTATTTATTCTACTACTTATTCTTCTTTATTTGTTTCATCATAAATTAATAACATCAGTATCACTCATATACGAATATGTTATTATAAATATGAAACAACTCTATTTTACCTTCTATCCATCCTACGGAAAATTAAATCACCGCGCGTGCGTTTGTACAGAATACCGTCTCCACGTCGTGGTGTAATCTGTTTTCCACCACCACCATACTTGGAAGGGTATAATGGTGTAAAGAATAACTATATAAGATTATATTAACATGATACTAATTATGAGACATTCCATCTTCCACTCCAATACCATTCAATAGTTATGGGAACGATATCATCGCTCGTGTGTACGTACGGACTACCGTCTCCACAATGCGATGCGACTCGTTCAACATGATCTTCATTGAATAAGGATTATATAAATGAATTTAATGAATAAATATTATATATACTACCCTAATACCATTCTTTAAACAAGGTATCTATAACCTATAAATATGAATAAGAATTTTTTCGACAAGACATGCATAAGAACATAAAGCAATTAACACCTGAATAAAAAGTAGCAATGAAATATTACTAATAAAAAGAAAATAATATGACCATGTATGATATCATAACAATGAATATGATTCTGTAATAAGTCAATGACATTATTTGAATCATTATACAGGAGTTTTGGATATGTACGAAGCATATCAGACCTATGGTAAGGGAAAATCTCACAATCTCATTTTTATCCGAGATTGTTTATACATTAGAATTTAATGGGGAATATTTTTCATCAACATCCATGTTTCCTCAATATGTAATATTATTTCTCTCCTCAGGAAATTTCTTAAATCCAATTTTACCTATTTGGGAATTTTTAGTAAAAGATATGAAATGAATCTTTTTTCATTCTCAGTACAAGATACTTTTCGACTTTTTCGGCCAAAGTACGAGAAGAATGTTTTTTTAACTTATACTGTATGAATGGATTTTTATGATTTCATATAACATTATTTCCATGAATCTTCCTTTACATGTTTTCATGATTATTTTTAATCAACTTATTTTAGTTTAAAAGTGTATGACATGTTAAGAAAGGAAAAATATTTTTGAAATAGAAAGGATATTTTCCTCAAGAATGGAGTTCAAGCGTTTTATCAAAATTATTTTCCATCTAAGATAATATTGGGTTCTGTTTCTATCCCTATTTTTACATTGATTTGATTATTTTATGATTGAATTATTTTTATGATGTCCTTTTATCTTATATGGATTATTTTATGATGGCATGATGTTAAAGAATCCCATTTTTATTACATGGGTTATGATATGATGTATGATTTATGATCTTGTGGAACACATAAGAATGGTATCATTATGAGATGGGTGGGACCTATATCTCCCTCCAATTCATGGGGTAAAGATTTATATCTCATGAGATAGACATGGCTGAAACGAAAAGTAAATCATGTTCAGTGATATAGGACTGAAACGAGGAGTGAACTCATTTCAGAAATGGACTTTGTCAACCAAGGTAGTTGTGGAAATAAGTCCTGACTAATGAGAAATGATATTCTATGATTATGTGTGTATTCCACAATGTCTCATGTTATATATTATGATCATTGGGATTACATTTCACTACTATGATTTATCCCATGTTACGATATTATGATCTCTTTTAGTGGTAAATATTTTCAAAATGTTATGTTCTTATGAATATTATATGATTGGTATTTCCTTTGTTTACCCTTACTGTGCATTTGATCTCACCCTTTTTTATATGTTTTCTCTTCCCCAGGTCAGGAAGAAGGGTATTGAGTAGGATATGCCAAAAAGGGACTCTAGATATTATGAAATAAACAGGAGAAAATGTATATGATTTATGACCCAGTTGTTTATGTTTTCCAATTTCTAAAGACATTATACCTATATGTTCCTATCAGGGTTTTGTAATATGTTGTAATAAGTATGCTTCAATTCTAAAGTAATAACAATGTATGTAAAGTAGGGGTCATTATAGTCGGTTTCAGAGGAAAGGTATAGTCAACCATTGGAAACAAGGATGTGAAAGCCTTAGTAAGAACACTAAGGATATGTCTAAGCATAGAACACAATATTAGTGTTTTAGAAACGGCCATGAATAACCTATGATATGACCTTAAGTGTAAATTGTATTCTTGATTATGTGGTTTTCCTATTATGATTAGTATTTCTCACACTATGCTTATTGGTTTTAGTCAATGGCTGGAACTCGAAGGAACTATGTTAATGATGAATGCGACGGGAAATGCAATGATTTTCCCCCTGAGAAACCAAATGTTATGGGATCTGGAATGAAAATACTTTTAGCCATGATCACACAACTTTCTCAAGAAATGAATCGTGCAGGACTTCCAAACGAGCAAAGGAAGGAGAAACATTCTGTTGAATCCTTCATGAGGCAGTGTCCACCTTCATTCAGTGGGTCTTCTGATCCATTAGTGGCTCAACAATGGATTAGTACCACTAAAATGGTATTTTCAGTCCTGCAATGTTCTGAACATGATAATGTCATCTTAGCAGTATATCGTTTTGAAGGTGAAGCTGATCAATGGTGGAATATTATCAAGAATACGAGGAAAAGAGACGAAATTGTGTCCATGGAATGGGATGATTTCAAGAACATATTTTTCAATAAGTACTTCCCTCGTATTCTTCGAATAAAGATGGACAAGGTGTTTCTTGAACTGAAGCAAAAGGATGATGAATCAGTTGGTACCCACGAGGCAAACTTTACAAGACATGCAAGGTACGCTTCCGGAATTATTATCAAACCTGATAGTAAGATTGATCGATTCTTTAGTGGCTTAAAACCATGCCTTTGAAGGGCGTTATCCATAAGGGACTTCAATAGCTATGAGGAAATTATTCAATGTGCTCTGAATGTTGAGATGGAGATTGGAGTAAGCCATCAGTCATATGGGTTTGATAAGACGAGGAAAATGGAATTCAAAGGGAAATATAAAGACCACACTGAAAAGAAGATGATTTTTCCCTTATGCTCAAACTGTGGAAAGAAACATTGAGGTAATTGTCTTAAATGGACAAGTAAATTTATCAAATGTGGAAAAGAATTTCATCAGGAATTTGAATTCTGCAATGATGGGAAAAAGATGTCTAGTGATGCGAACAAAGGAAAGGCTACACAGAATTCACCTCCTACACTTCAATGTTACAAGTGCAAGTAAATGGGGAATTTTTCTAATCAATACCCTAATCCAAGTGTTGTTGATGATTATCGAAGTCAACAAACTATTAAGGCCAAAGACAAAGGAATGTCACATGTAATTTCTTTCGGTGATGTGGGGTATGATAATGATGTGGTGAAAGGTACACTTACCATCCACTATAAAGTATAAAATTTTTTATTTGATTCTAGATCCTCCCACTATTTTATTTCTAAAGAATTTTCTAAGGTTATCATCATACTACCTCAATAATTAGATGTTGAGTTATCTGTGACAACTCCTAATGGCACAACAGTTGCATAAAAAGTTTATAATTCTTCCCCAATTGACTTTTGGGGGAAAGTGCTTCCTGAAAATCTTGTGATCCATACTATAGTGTAATTTTATGTGATTCTTGGCATGGATTGGATTCCCTTATATGGATCTCATATCAACTACCAAAGAAGGGAAGTCACATTTCGATCATATATCTATGCAAGGATGAATATAACCTTCCAGTGGAAATTTCTTCCATCTTATGAGTCTTGATTCAAATAAATGAAGGTTATTTATGTCAAATGGATAGAGAGAAACCCATGATTAAGAATATTCCCATTTTACAAGAGTTTTATGATGTCTTTCTAGAGGAATTTACAGGTCTTCCACCAGATCGTGAAGTTGAGTTTTCAATAGAACTCGTACCGGGTGTTATGCCCATTTCAAAGACACCTTATTGAATGGTCCCAATTGAGTTTTAGGAATTGAAGAAGAAACTCCAAGAGAATCTTTATAAGGTATTCATATTCCCTAGAGCATCACCTTGGGGAGAGGCTGTTATATTTTTTTAGAAGAAAGATGGATCAATGAGACTCTGCATTGATTATCGAGAACATAACAAGATCATTATCAAGAACAAATATTACCTCCCATGCATTGATGATTATTTGACCAACTACACGGAGCTCAATACTTTTCCAAGATTGATCTTCATTCAGGGTATCATCAATTAAGGGTCAAAAAAGAGGATATACCAAAGACGGATTTTTGTACAAGGTATGGACACTATGAATTTATAGTGATTCCATTTGGTCTTACTAATTCCCCTGCTATCTTCATGGATCTAATGAATAGAGTCTTTAGAGACTATCATTATCAATTTGTGGTAGTCTTTATAGACGATATTCTTCTTTATTCAAAGAGAAAGGAAGAACATTAATATCACTTTATAATTGTATTAAAGACCTTGAGAAAGGAGAATATTTATGCCAAATTTACCAAGTGTGAATTTTGGATTCAAAAGGTTTCAATTTTGGGTCACATAATCTCAAAAGAGGGGATATATGTGGATCCATCAAAAATAGAGGTTATCGAAAGATGGTAGAGACCAACTATAGTAACTGAGATCTGAAGGTTTTCTGGTTTGGTTGGATATTATCGATGTTTTGTGAAATATTTTTTATCCACTAACTAGGTTGACTCAAAAAGGAGTTAAGTTCGTGTGGATGGAGGAGTGTGAAGAAAATTTCAAGGAGTTGAAAAGAAGGTTATCCAATGCACCTTTTCTCAAACTAAATTATAGTGGAGAAAGTTTTATGATCTACAGTGATGCATCCAAGAAGGTATTGGGGTGTGTTCTCATGAAAAATGATATGGTGATAGCTTATGGCTCATGACAGTTGAAAATAAATGACCAAAATTACCAAACTCATGTTTTGGAGTTAGCTGTGGTAATCTTTTCATTAATGATTTGGAGGCATTATATTTATGGTGAAAGGTGTGATATTTATACTGGTCATAAAAGTTTAAAGTATATTTTCACACAAAAGGAGCTGAATATACGCCAAAGAAGATGGTTGGAGCAGAATAAGGATTACGACTACTCAATTCATTACCACCCTGGGAAAGCAAACAAGGTGGAAGGCGCATTAAGTTCACAAGACCATGCTAGCTTATCCATGATGAGGATCACAAAAGATCCAATATATATTGATTTATAAAGGATGAATCATGGAATTATAATGGAAGGGGAAAATATTTTCTTTCTCAAATGAATGTTTAACCACATATAAATATGAATATTAAAGAGGCATAAAAAGAAGATGTAGTGTTACAAAAGAAGGTGAAAAATGTTCCTGAATTTCAAAATGATTGTGATGAAATAATAAGGTTCATGAATCGGTTTGGTGTTCCTCATATCCCAGAATTAATGAAGGAAATATTGGATGCGGCTCATAGTTCTTAATTCTCTATTCAATCTGGAAGCACGAAGACGTATAGGGACCTGAAGGAGTACTTCTAGTGGGATGGAATGAAAAGAGATGTTGCTGAATATGTCTCTCGACGCTTGGTTTGTCAGCAAGTTAAATTTGGGAGATAGAAGTATAAGGGAATGTTACAACCATTACCCATACCTAAATGGAAATCGAAAAACATCACTATGGACTTTTTCATTGGACTTTCTAAAACATCCAAATGCAATAATGCTATTTGGGTTATAGTTGATCGTCTTACGAAATTGGCACACTTCATTGCTATTAGAGATGATTTCTCTCTTGATCAGCTTTCCAGGGTATATGTGAAGGAAGTGGTATGATTTCATGGAGTACCACTTTCCATTATATATAATCGGGATCTGAGGATTACCTCAATGTTTTGGCGAAATCTTCAGCATACTCTCGATACAGAGTTGAGTTTCAGCACTGCATATCATCCTCAGACAGACGGTCAGTCTAAGAGGACAATTAAAACTCTAGGAGACATGTTGAGAGCTTGCTCTATGGATTTCAAAGGTGGTTGGGATCAACACCTACCTTTGGTGAAATTTTTATATAATAATATTTTTCACTCCAGTATTTTGATGGATACTTATGAAGCTCTCTATGGAAAGAAATTCCAAACTCCAACTTGCTGGGATGAAGTTTGGGAAAGAAATCTATTAGGACCTGATCTTGTTGATGAGATGGTAGAAAAGTTCCCATTTATTCCACAACACATAAGAGAAGCTCAGAGTCGACAAAAAAGGTGTGCCAATAATCGAATAAAAGTCCTAGAGATTGAAGTGGTTGATAAAGTGTTCTTACAAATATCTCCTTGGAAGAGATTAATGAGATTTGGAAAGAAGGGAAAGTTGAGCCCAAAGTATATTATTCCTTTTGAGATACTGGATTATGTTGGGAGGGTAGATTACCGATTGAAGCTTCCAAAGAATCTCTCTCAAGTTCATGATGTATTCCATGTATCTCTCTTAATAAAGTACATACCTTATCCTTCACATGTACTAAGCTCAGAAGTTGTACTGCTGGACGAAGATCTTTCTTATGAAGAACAACCAATAAAGATTCTGGATCGTAGCTAAAAAGTTATATGAAACAAGGCCACTCACTTGGTTAATGTTATATGGAGGAACCTCCAATTAAAATAAGGTACATGGTAACTTGATGATATGATGAGGGAGAGTTATCCTCATCTTTTTTTATGAAGTGACGAATTTCGAGGGCGAAATTCTTTTTAAGGGGGGTAAAATGTAACACCCTGATATTTTATGAGAAATATATATATATATATATATATGTGTGTGTGTGTGTGTGTGTGTGTGTGTGTGTATTATGTTATATGTGACACTAAGAAAATATTTCACTACACACAACACTGGCTTGGCTTGCGTTACACGTAATCGTGACCTTCCTCGATAGCGTGTGTAGTACGCAATATCGGGTTTCACTAAACAACGATATATTGTTATAATATTATTATGGACTAGCCATTATGAATAGTATTAAATAAATTTTGAACATTATTATTAAGCTTATACATTTTCTAAAACATGGTATGTGAACAAAATAATTTTTTCTGGTAAAATAAGTATTTTTCAAAAAATGCAGTTTTGCCGCCTTTTGGTGGCGCATCCACTTTAAATGTAGTTTTTGACAGGTTTATAAGTTAAATTTGACAAAATAAGATTCTTATTTGGTATCAGGATATAAAAATTTACTTTGGATAAATTTTTCATATTATTCTAATAACTTTCATATGTTAATGAATAGTAAAAACACGCTATATTTTAATTAAAAACATCTTTTTTCAACATAAAAATTTATATGGATAAATTATAATATTGAATGGTTTTAAAGTATAAATAGAATATATTTTTACCATTTAATATAATATATGTCATTACCATTAATTTTACATTGAATTCATAGGTAAAAAATTTCAATCTTGGGCAATGTTTTAACTTTTAAAACCCGTTTTCTTAACAATGGGATTAATTTAAAATTAATTAGTGAAACTTCTGTGTTTTGAATTTTGAAAAATGGATTCCATATTTGAATTCAGTGGGTCCAAATTTTGTAAATAGGTTACTTTTATTTTTTTTGTTATTATTAATAGTAACTACGGTAATTATTATTTACTACAGGTAAATGTAAATCGGGTAATTAAGTGTAAAAATAAGATTATAAAATTACCCTAAAACCTTCCAAAATTATATTGGATGAATAAAAGTCGACCCATATTACCTAAGGGTCTTAATAGATTAATTTTATGTACTTTTTTCCATGAAAATAATTTAATTAATATTAAAACCAAAGAAAGTGACAACATGTCACTCTCTTTAATCTTATAAGTATAATGATTTTAATTTAGTGACAAGCATCATGAAAAATATAACATGAATAGTATGCAGAACTATAATATAATTATCTACATCATGTGAATTTATTTTGAATTTTTAGGGATTAAATAATTATCATTAAAGGTTACACAATAGTGATGTTGAAATTATTTTATTGATTGAAATATCAAATAAATGGTTTTAAAAATAATAAAATAAATATTATATGAACTATTTAATGTGATCCAATAATTTTCTAGTAACATATGACATGTTATAAATATATTAAATTTTTTATTTTGAATATATCCTCTATGTAGATTTTATTTAAATTCAAATAAATGAATAGTTTAGAAATTGACACTATTGTTATTTTATAAAAATAACATATTATAAAATTGTTTAAAAATCACAAAAAAAATATTTAAAAATTATAAATTTAAATTTATATGGTTTAAAATGTCATAGAGTATCTAATATGGATAATTCAGAGCACATAAGTAATTATTTATATCAATTTAAAATTTAGAATATTATTACAACAAATAAAATTAAATAGATTAAGTAAGGATAAATCAATTTGATAAGGATTAAAATAAATTCACAACATGTATAAATTTTATTGGTTGATGATATTAGAACCCTATATCACATCATCTTCGAATTGAGTAGTTTTTGGAGGTTTTTAAGTGGGTTTGAAATTTATTATAAAGTAATATTTCTTATAATTCCAAAGGTGCCCCTCTCCTCCCTTATAAAAGGGCGCCACCTCCCTCTCCTCCTTACACCACTTTGATAATTCATGCTCTGCCAAACACTGCCAATTTCTCTTCTCCAATTATCTGGAAGAATACTAGAGGTCCTGGTATTCTTCAAAGACCAACTTTAGTTCCCAAAGAGGAGGTTAAGAAGAGGAACGTCAAAGAAGAGGTAATATCCTTTACCGATTATTTCCAATTTATTTCTTATTCTACTTATTCTTATTTATTTTATTCACCATAAATTTATAACATAAGTATCACTCATATAGTTATATGTTATTATAAGTATTAAACAACCCTATTTCACCATCTATCCATCCTATATAAAATGAAATCATCGCACGTGCGTACGTACGAAATATCATCTCCACGCCGTGGTGTAATCTGTTTTCCACCACCACCTTACTTGGATGGGTATAATGGTGTAAAGAATAAATATATATGATTATTATAAAATGAAACAAATAATGAGAGGTTACATATTCCACTCTAATACCATTCAATAGTTATGGTAATAATATCATCGCTCGTGCGTACGTACGGTCTACCTTCTCCACAATGTGATGCGACCCGTTCTACATGATCTTCATTGAATAATGATTATATAAATGAATTGAATGAATAAATATGATATATATTACACTAATACCATTCTGTAAATAAGTTATCTATAACCTAAAAATAGGAATAAGAATTTATTCGACAAGAATGTATAAGAACAAAATGCAATGAACACCCGAGTAATAAGTAGCAATGAAATATTACTAATAAAAAGACAATAATATGACCATATATGATATCATAACAAAGAATATGATTCTATAATAAGTCAATGACATTATTTAAATCATTATAAAGGATGTTCTGATACGTACTAAGCATATCAGACCTAAGGTAATGGAAAATCTCGCAATCTAATTTTTATCCGAGATTGTTTATACTTTAGAATTTACTGGGGAATATTTATCATACACATCCATGTTTCCAAAATATGTAATATTATTTATATCCACCTAAAATTTCTTAAATCCTATTTTACCTATTGGTGAATATTTAGTAAAATATATTAAAGGAATCTTTTTTCGTTTTCATTACAAGATATTTTTTGACTTTTTCAGCCAAAGTGTGAGAAAAATGTTTTTTTATCTTATACAGCATGAATGGATTTTTAAGATTTCATAGAACATTATTTCCAGGAAGGTTCCTTTAAATGTTTTCAAGTTTATTTTTAACCAACTTCTTTTAGTTTAAAATTGTATGACATATTAAGAAAGGAAAAAAAATTCAAATAGAAAGGATATTTTCCTCAAGAATGGAGTTCAAGCGTTTTAGCAAAATTATTTTCCATCTAAGAAAATATAGGGTTCTGTTTCTATCCCTATTTAATATTTATTTGATTATGGTATGATAGAATTATTTTTATGATGTCTGTTTATCTTATATGGATTATGTTATGATGTCATGATGTTTAAGAATCCTATTTTTATTACATGGGTTATGCTATGATGTATGGTTTACGATCTTGTGGAACACATAAGAATGGTATCATTATGAAATGGGTGGGACCTATATCTCCCTCCAATGAATTGGGTAAAGATTTATATCTCATGAGATATACATGGTTGGAATGGAAAGTTAATTCGGTTCAGTGATACAGAATTGAAACGAGGAGTGAACTTGGTTTAGAAATGGACTTTTTCCACTAAGATAGTCTTGGAAATAAGTCTTGACTATTAATAAATGATATTCTATGATTATGTGTGTATTCCACAAAGTTTCATGTTATATGTTATGATCATTGGGATTATATTTCACTACTATGATTTATCCCATGGTATGATATTATGATCTCTTTTGCAGGTTAAGATTTTTTAAATGTTATGTTCTTATGAATATGATATGATTGGTATTTCCTTTTTTTTAACCTTACTAAGCATTTGAGCTCACCATTTTTTGTATGTTTTCTTTTCCCCAGTTCAGGAAGAAGGGTATTAAGTAGGATATTCCAAAAGGGATTCTAGATATGAAGAAATAAATGGGAGACAATCTAGATGCTTTATGAACCAGTTGTTTATGTTTCCCAGTTTCTAAAGACACTATACCTATATGGTCTTATTATGGATTTGTTATATTTTGTAATAATTATGCTTCAATTATGATGTAATAAAAATGTATGTAAATTATGGGTCGTTATAGTTTCCATCCCAAATCCAATTTGATCTTGGCTTCACATGTAGCTTATGTTATGTTTTTTGATAAGTTGGTGGCTGTTTTTCAGGAGGTGATAGAGAGATATAATAATTGGATTTTCACAAGGGATGAATATTAGATTTATTAGTCCTATGAGAATTCATATGGGATTTAGGA
Organism: Viscum album; assembly: GCA_963277665.1. Lineage (NCBI taxonomy): Eukaryota > Viridiplantae > Streptophyta > Magnoliopsida > Santalales > Viscaceae > Viscum > Viscum album. Next base: position 1,020,212,537 of record OY728138.1, on the reverse strand, counting down.
AAGTGTTGTTTACGTGTTTCATGTTTGGATCTCCAGACACGAATCTGAGTGATGTTGTAGTGATTGAAATATCCATTCGTAGTTATTAAATAAAATTATTGTCTTATTGGTACACAAATACATCATTCACATGGAAAGAAACAATAAATGAATTGTATATCTATGATTTTGTTTTTCATGTACTTATTAATTCATCTTATTAAGTATCATGTAGATCTGTCTTTTCTAGTTAAAGTGTATTATTCATGTTAAACCGAGCATTAGTTGTATCTAGAATTATCAGACGATGATTTATATAGGATAAGTTCACTTCATGGGTTTTAAAAGAATAATTTTGATTGGTTCTATAGTAATCTATTTTTGCTTGTATCAGGAAGAAAAAATCAGAAATTCAAATCACATAAGAAGTGGAAAATTCATGATCCAGGATCCTGGGAAGGATACAACAAGTATGAGGATAGGTGGTTCTATGTCTATAAATGGAGACTTAAGATTTTTTGAGATTTTATAACATAATGAGAAGACGAAAATATGCAAGATAAGGATGGGCCTCTAGGTTGAGGAATCTATCCAAGAAGAACAAACTGTAGGTTGGTTTTCATAATAAAAAAGTTTGGACAGATGCAACAGGTGGTTGGTGATATGATCTAATAACACCACCAATAACACCTCCTCTATGTGGTCCCCACTAGGCTCAAGGATCTATTGATTAGGTATTTGTTCAAATTTAAAAAATTGAGGCATATGGCCCAAATACTTTTGGAATGATCTAAAGGATAATTTTTTTCTTATCTACCTTAGCACATTGTTTTTAGAAATAAGCATGATCTAATATTTCTTGGACTTATCCCCTATATACAAACTATAGATACCAGTATAACCTCTTACAAGACACTTATGTCTACAGACACATAATACAGGTTATTTTGTGATCATACACTTCTATTTGCATTGTGACCTGGTGTTTAGTATAGAAAATTTCCCATGGTACCATGTCTAGTTACGATGAGACCTTCTAGTATCATTCAGGGTATGGATTGGTTGGATTTCATCAATTCCCAAATTAATTGACTTTATTGTAGGATTTGGTGGAATTGGGTAAATGGTTCGAGATTCTCTATCATTGGAGGCGGGAATTCCATGCAGAGTAGTCTTGGTTCATGTGAAGGATACATTAGATGATTTACACTTAGTTGTATTTCGTGAATCTTTTTTTATTATAATAAATAAATGTAGGGTTACCCACTATAGTGATGGAGTACTCAGAAATGTTTCTTGAAGAATTACCTAGTTTACCACATCATCAAAAGGTTTAAATAATTATAAATTACACCCAAAGATATCTTCGATATGATCAGTATCGCATCAGATGTCTCCTTTTGAGCATTGAGAGTTGAGGGTTTTGTTGAAGAACCCCCAAAGAAGACGATTTATATAAACCAGTGTATCCACCTTATAAGATATGATATTATTCTCCAAGAAGGTTTACTGGATCCTGAGGTAATGAATTCATTATCTTCATATGAATTAGGCAACCATTAAGAATAAATATCCACTACCAGGGATTGATGAACTCTTTGATAAGTTGTAAGGGGAAAAGTGGTTCCCAAAAATTCACCACAGGTCATTCTATCACTAGTTATAGGTATGTCAGTAATATATAAAAAATAAACCATTATCATATTGTTATCTAAATTATGAGTTCTTGGTGATGTCATTTGTCATGATGAATGCCAAAATGGTTTTTATGATACTCATGAATCAGATCATTAATAATCCTTTATAGTGTTTCATTGTAGTTTTCTTATACATTACATTATCATTTAATTTGCAACAGTGTATAAGCATATAGATCATTAGATTATTTGTCTATATCTTCTTTTAGAGCTTCATAAGTTTGCAAAACTCTCAAAGTGTTAGTTTCAGATTAAATAGGTTCACTTTTTAGGGACATTTCATCTTAGAGAATGGTTTAGTTGTAGTCCCAGTAAAGATTGGGTATTACTTTTTTTAAGAGACTTGCAATAACATGATAGAGGTTTATAGTTACCTTGAATTGATGAATATTACTAAAGATTAATGTTATATTTCTCCTGGATCACAACACCTTTGAATTCATTGACCAAAATAGGGTATTTATTTATTTGGTCAGAGAAGTTCGAGATGGTCTTCTAGGAATTAATTAAAAGGTTGATAGGCCCTTGAAATCTATAGTTTATATAATAGTTGTTTTATAACTTAGTGTTTTTGATTCTTTTGGACTAAGGATTATGTTCAATTTTATTTATCTATAGGTGGTTATATCTTATGGTTATTGGAATATAAGACCCCAAAATAAGAATACACAACTCTTGATTTTAAGGTATAGGCTATGGTTTTTTACCTATGAAAGTGGTGACACAACCGTCTTAGTGAGTATTTTATTGTTTATTAAAAAAAAATTATTAAGTATATCATCGTGTGGATAGATATTAACCTAATATAGAGGTGATGTATATATTTCATACAGGATTGTGACTTTGAGATAGACTATACTCATAGAAAGTGAAATTTTGTGGAAAATTATCTCAGATAAAAGTCTCTTTCTTAGTTTCTACATGAGGCGTCATATCAGTTGGCTCTGTTGCAATTTTCCTTAATGGTTAGGGATGGAGCATCATACCTTTGATCAATTCTTGTGACAGATCCACTTATCAATCATGTGATGGAATCATAACTTGTAGATAGACATTATAAGGTCTCTCGTGATCATATATAAATGGTATATACTTCTTATAGATCCTCTAAAGTTGGGGAGCATGTAATTATCTTCCTAAAGACTAATTTGGTGTCAATTTCACTTTGGGAGAAGGTGATAATAGATTTACATAAATCCCCCTTAGTGGTACATATTTGTGTGGTAAACATGTTCTAAGTTCATTGGCATCAATTTTGGTGGATAGCGATGAAGTGGAGTGTTTTTTATTTTTTCTCCTAGTGACTTACATACAAGAACATAATGTTCTAGATGTATAGTTCTAAGAGGGTTGATGCAACCTATTGAGGTTGAAAAGTGAAAATGGGATGGAATATCAAAGGATTTTGTGATGGGAATTCTTTGGTTTGGGGAAGGTTATGGTGTTATCATGGTGATTATCGATTGGTTCACTAAGTTGACACACTTTATTTCAATTGATGAGTAGAGTTTGGTGGAAATCGTAGGATTATATTACATGAAAGAGATCGTCTGACATCATAGAGTACCATCAATAGCATTCTCTGACCATGATTCTCAATTTTCATCCTAGTTGTGGAGTGGTTTAAAAGAATATTTTTTGAATAATTTTTAGTTGATCATGAATTTTCAACCCAAGACTAATGGCTAAACTGATAAACCCATTTAGGATCTAAATATTATGTAGAGGGATTGTGTTTTTCACTTCAACTTGTGTAGGGAGAATATTTTTCTAGGTGGATTTTTCATATAATAATTATTATAAATAATTGATTGGGATAGTTCTATTTGAGGCCCTTTATAGAAGACCATATAGGTCACCTTTGTGATGGTATGAGTAGAGAGATAAAACATTAATGAGGTTAGAGTTAGTACAGGAGATAACGAAGAAGTTTTAGATTATTCAAAAATAGATTAGGATAGTCCAGAGTCATTGGAATTCTAATACCTATGTTTTATGAAGGCCCATAGAGTTTGAGGATGGTGATCATGTGTTCTTCACTACAACAAAAGATGCCTATAATAGCACTGACCATTATCTATGATAGAAAAAGTGATAATAAAGTAACCCTTTATCAGTGATTTTTTCTTTAGCACTCACAAAGTATAACCTTTCTCAGTGCTTTTCTTTAGTGCTGATAAATGGTACATTGTATCAGTGCTTTATTTTTAGAAATGATAAAGGTACCCAAAAATTAAATAAGTAAATAAATAAAAATTATAAATGAGTAAATTAAAAAAATATAAAAATTTGGTTATTTAAATAATTATTGATAAAAATGAATAAATATATAGAGATATTTATAAATTATATATATTAATAAGTAGTATATATTAAATTTATAGTTATGTAAAATGAATACAATGAAATAATCAAACAAATAAAAATGAAAAATGAGTATATTAAAAAAATATTAAATATTTTATTAATTAAATAATTATTGATACAAATGAATAAATTTAATATATATATATATAATCATTATTTGTAAATAGCATATTTTAAATATAAATATAAGAAATGAATAAAATGTAACAATTAAATAAAAAAGTAAAAAAATAAATTGTAATAATTAAACAAAAAAATTAATAATGATTTAATTTAAAAAATATATAATGAAAACATTATTAACAAAAATGAATAAGTGTAATATATATACAATAAATAGTAATAAATATTATATATACAATATAAATATAGAAATTGAATAAAATGTTATAATTAAAAACATATTCATGTCTAATTCATTTTAAGTGGTTTTTATACATAATTATTCATTAATACATTTAATATAGTATATATTCATATATATTTCTATATGTGTGTGTGTAAGTTTTCCTAAAATAAGATTTATATAACACAAAATACTTATTCCTGCATTAAATAAGTCATATATTTGTTGGTATATAATTAAAATGAATATTTATTAAAAATACTGGTTAATTATATTGAGTAATGGACCTAATCGAATGTCATTTTATTTTTCAATTTAATATATATCATAATTGAGTTACATTGAATTCATATATATATATATATAAATAATTAAGGCATTTGTATATACCACACACACACCCAAATATTTACATAATTAATGAAATCTTATATAGAAACACATAAAGCAAATGTTTATGTAATTTATTCAAATGTTAGTATTCATTTAAAAATTTCATTATAACATGATACATTTAATATACTATGTTTTTAATCAATAAAATTTATTTATTTATTTTTAATATTATAATAGTTAGGTATTATTTATCCATTTTTAATATTTTTAATTTTTATATTTTGTGTTTTGAGAATAAATCATTCTATATTATTTATTTATATATATACTATGTCTTAATATTTTAAATGTGTATTCAACATCATTAAAATATTTATTCATATTTTGTAATAATTTATATTTAATTAATAAAACTTGTCCTTTATTCAATATTTTTAAAGTGTACTCGATTTTAATTATTAAATTGCTATCATTTTTAACATGAATGGATTTAAGATTATGTATTAATTTATAATGTTAAAAAATATTTTTAAATAAATATTTGTCAATAAATATATTTTTAAACGTAAATCTTTTAAATTTATAAATTTATATAGTTATAATTACAAATAAATTTATATAATTTTTTTAAAAATATTTATCGACTTGTAAATAAATAATTATAAAATTTTTCAATAATTATAAAATTATATTAAATTTATTTAAATAATGAATTTATTTATATTATTTATATTTATATTTATATTTACATTTAATATATATTTATGTTTATGTTTATGTTTATATTTTTATTTTTATTTATATATTTTTTTATATATATTTATTGTATATATAGTTATATAATTATATATAATGATATAAATTTATAGATATTTTCTAAAGTATTTATATAATTATAAATGAATAATTTAATATTTTAATAAATATAAAATATACTAAATATATTTAAAAATAAAATATATTTACTATGTTTATACTTATATTTATATATATTTATTAAATATATATATAATTATATAAGTATATATAATGATATGAAAATATTTACCATTAGAAAATAACAATAAATATATTTAAATAGTGGATATATTTTCTATATTTATATATATATTTATATTTATTTTTTTAATATATATATATATATATAGAATTATATAATTATATAGATATAAATAATGATATAAATAATTTTATAATTATAAAATTATAATAAATATATTTAAATAATGAATATATTTACTATATTTATATTTATGTATATTTATTATATATATATATATAATGATATAAATATATTTATGAATATAAATAAAAACGTGTAATTTTTTTAAAAAGGTCATTAAATAATTATAAACATGTAATTATATATTTATATAATTTTAAAATTATAATAAATAATTATATAAATAAAATTACAATCCTTTTAATTTATTTCAGTGCTTCTTTGTCACTGATAAAGCTATTGATTTACCAGCACTAATGAAGCAATTATAAAAGGTGTTTTTATGAGTATTAAAAATTTAGCACTGATAAAATATATCTTTATCAGTGCTTTTTCGGAAGTTCTGATAAAATCCTTCACGATCTATTTTATGAACCCCGACTGTGATTGATTCAGTCATGATAACTCAGGCTTTCACCGAACTCAGCTACTGGTGTCACTCCTCCTCCTAGAATCTAATGCTCAAACCATGGTTTGAATCTTATCTCGAACGAATCCAGGGATCTAATGAATCAAATCATGAATGAATCCAAGACTTGAATGAATAAGATATTTTTCGATATCCCTACTTTATCTTGGGTGAATCAAATCTTGAATCCAAGGTATGTTATTTTACCATCCTGCTCACTGGTTAATTGCTTGTTTGTGTTCTATGTAATGTTATTTTGCGAATATATTTTCAAGATCCTAGGAGATTCATAAGTTTCATCATTTTCATTTCAATTTTTGTTCTTTTTTCATTATCTCTCTCTAATCATTACCTTTTTGACAATGTGGTTCCATCACTACTTTCCCTTATTCTTCAAGACTTCCACTCACTTTTACTGAATGTTTTTCATCATCTATGATATATGTATGACGGTGTATTTATGTTTTCTATTTTCCCTTATTTTTTCATGTTGTTGGTTGTTTGGAATTAGTTTCTATAAAATTATAATTGTTAATTGGGTTTAATTGGATTTAAATATACATGTTTCTTGGGTTTTTAAAGGGATTATAATTGACTTCCAATTGGGTTCTTATGTATTTAGCCTTGTTTTTTATCTGGATGAAAAGGATAAAGTATAATTTTTCGCATAAAATATTTTATATGGTTTTAATAAAATAGTTTGGTGTTTTAAAACTATTATAGGTTGTTTATGAAATCAATTTGGGTGATTCATAAGTTCAGGACATTAATTAATTGGGGTGTCCTTGTTTGATAAGTTTTTTATGTTTTATTTTTTTCTTGTGTTAATTTTGTATGTCCAGTGTTACGGATTCCTAGTTTCATGTTTTATAAATATAAACATTTTTATTGTTTTATATATATATTAGACACATGCACCAACTCACATGAAAATATGTAAATATTTTTATTGAGAGCTATTTAGATATGTATGTGTGTAATTTGATGTGTTTATAAAATTTAAAGAGAATTTTTCAAATTTTAAAACGTTAATTAAATTTTATTTTATTATATAGTTTTTTAAATTATGGTTTATAAATTTTTTTATTAAAAAATTATTTTGAGCCTAACAATTTTTATTAAAATGTCCTCAAGAAAAATGATTGATTTTTTAGTGTGCATTAAAATAGGGTTTTGAAAGGAGGCGTGGTGTCAACAGTGTTCTGAATAATGTTTTTTCAATATTAACGGAATGGATAATTTCTATGTTGATTTTTCTTTTAGTTTTTATGAGGGATATTGTAGATAAGATGGTAAATCAATGGTTTCTTCTATAGAGTAATTGAGGTATTAGAAAGTGGACGTTTTTTGTTTCCTCGAAGGCCTGGGATGCATTACTTGTTCTGTTCACATTGTTAGCTAGTATTTTATGAGTAAGTCAGTTACCTTTAGAATCAATAGTTTTTAGATCCTTCCCATGTGTCTTGGATTATACAAGAGGTATTATATATATATTTTTATACCCAATTTCACTATTATGGAAGGTTATCTTTATCGATCATATTTAATTTTGTTGCTTAGATATTCGGAACTTTAGTTTCTTATTTGGATTTTGTTTATTCATTCATTTCATTTTAGTTACATTTATATATAATGGGTTTTCCTTCATAGGTTAATTTCTTTAAATGAAAATCCAAAAGGGATTTATAAATATTTGTTTTTAAAATATAAGTACTTGACTAAGAAAAATGATTATTAAGTTATTATTTACATTTAAAAGTAAAAAAAATAAATAATTTATTAAAAGTCTCAAAATTATTTTTTAAAATATTATTATTTTTTAAATATTGTGGTTTGGAAAATATCGTGGAAGGATTTCAATAAAAAACAGTAAAATATTTTTTACATTTATTTAAAAATATATTTCTTTATAATTGATAACTGATATCATTAGTTTATAATAAGGATTATTTTGTAACAATACATTCACCCATCTAAGGTTATGATATAAAGGTATAAAATTTCATACTTAAATAAGTATATTCATACCATTTAAAACCATTTTTCAAAACTAAATTTTGTTTTAATAAAAGTACTCAAGATTTCAGATCATAAATATATACCGAATAATAATTTCCTTTCTTGAACAATGGTCTAAGATATGTGAATATTCAGTTTACTTTTTCATAATAATGTAAGGTAACACAACCCAAACCTAATATAGCTTCATTACTTTGTGGATATTAAAATGATTTGCACCTTATAGAATTTATCAGGATGACCTTATATAAATAATTAATGTAAATAATTAAATAACACAAGTCCAAAATGTAATCTCATTGAATAAATAATTTATAAAAAAGTAACCTTGTTTAATATAATTTAAAAAATTAAACAAGCATAAATATATAATTTAAAAACCACACACAATGTGGTTTCCATATCAAAACACCAAATCTTACGAAAAAACATTAATTGTTACTCATATGGCTAAATTTTCACTCAAATAGATATGTTTCACCCGTCAACGCACTATCTCATCACTCTGTCATAATTCCTAAGAAACTGACATCATCCCATAATCTTCTATGAACGCACTATAATGAAACAAACTAAAACATTTTGTAACACCATGGTTAGTTCCTTGCAAAATAAAAACCAAATCTAATATCATTCTCTCACACCAGGTACTTGATAACCTCTAATTCGAATCACAATTAGATAAATTTAAATCAATCATAATCTTGATATCACACAAAAAAATCCATTTAACACCACATGGTCCTTCAGAAAATATTTTTGAATGTCATAAATATTTGTAAGCTCTTTTTTTGTTCATTATTTGATTTATTTTATGGAATGTGAAATCTAGGATTTGAGGATTCTTGTGTGATATTTCATGAAACTAGTTTTTAATAAATAAATAGTCCATTTATTTAATTTTGAAAGAATTGAATCGTAACCTCGGTATTTATTCTCTTAGTATAGGTTAATCATGTGAGGATTTAAATTTTTAATTTACTACTCTTCTAAAAAAATTATTCACGTCATATTTATAAAATTTTTAATAAATATTTAATTATTATTATTTTCTTTTAACAATGTGGTGTCCTACTTAACATTTTTATGGTTATGAATTTTAAAATTTTTATTTTTAAAAAAGAAACTATGTTGTAAATATTAAAGTGGGTGTGGAAATGGAAAAACCAGGTTTTCTCATAAAATGAACAAAATTGGATTTAGTGGTTTGAAAATCATGAAGTGATTTCCAAGTGAACCTAAAAAGTTTTAAAAAAAATTGGTACTATAACATTCAATGGAAATGGATTTAAAATTTTAATTTATTATTAATGGTTTTCTACTATTATTTTAAAAAAAATCACTTGCCGTTAATAGTTTTCGTGAAAAAGGGAGTTCATTTCCCATTATGTTTTTTGAAAAAAATGGTAAATTTTCATGTGGAATTTAAAGAAAATCAAGTAGTGTTTTAAAAATTTAAAAATCACCCCTTTTAATTTTGAAAGTCATTTTTAGATGCGATTTTAAATTTTATATTATGATGTTGTAATTTAAAATTTTTCTAGGGGGGAATTTTCATACTCATTTACTTCATCTCCTGAATAGTTATTATTTAATTTTATTTCTTAATACTCATCCCCCATGTCTTATAAATATTATTCTATGTTTCTTCAACTAATTTGAAAATAAGATCTCCTATATTGGGTACCTATGATCATTTTGGAGGAATTTAAAGGATATAACTTACTATAGTCGAGTAATTCTTCCCTGAGATTCATTTAACAATTTCCTAAAAATAATACATAAATTATTTGAAATAATACAATCTTGAATTGAAAATATATGAATATATATCATATTAAAAAAGTTTATGAAGATAGAGTTAAATAATTCATCATGATTCCAATAGAGTATGAATAAGACCTTTATGAGATCATTTTTTTGTGTTTAAGTTGTTTTCATTCAATAGAAATTAGTTCGGTAGAGTTTCAAGAACATTTAATTTTTCATGGAATAGATCAGAGCTATAAATTATGGATTAAACCTGAGAAAAAATTAATGTACACGTTGATCGGGATGATCATTCGGTTTATGGATCCCTTAATTATAATACTAGTATAAATGATAATAGAGATCACATGTAATAAAGGAAAATGGTGATTGATGACAAACATTGTGATTTTCCAAAGTTGTTTTTTGAAGTTAAATAGTTGTGATAAGATACCATTGTGTGATGGTTTCACTAAATACACGACATTTTCTTTTTTTCTTGAACTTATATAATGTGAAATATGGTAGTAGATAGAGCATCACAAGATTTTAAAACTATTTTATATCATGAATGATATGCTTCCAGAAGAAAATTAACTTCCACATTGAATATATGATGCTAAATTAATTCTATATTAAATGTGTATGGGTTTTAAAAATTATATTCATGTCTAAATTATTGAATATTTTTTCTCAAGGACCATGAATCACTCATAAAATTCACCAGCTGTGGTATAGATCTATACAAGAAAAATGAATAATTTTTTTGAAAGTTTTATGGTACGTAACTATCATTCCATGGTTTAGAATATTATGTGGATGTTATAAAATTGTAATACAATTGACATGTCATGTATATACAAGAATTAAATATGGGACCCTATATTATCTAATAGATTCTCCTCAGTGGAATAAACTTTATTAAGAGTATCCTGAAATTGTAAATGAGATGAAAAAATTACATCTTATGTTATCTATAGATGGAATAAATCCTTTTGGTCAACATATTAACACTCACTGTAATGATATTGATGTCTATTTATGAATGAAGCTTTAATATATTATGTTTTTTCTTCTTATATCTATACTAAACACCCAGTAATGATATTGATGTCTATTTGGATCCAATGATTTAATATATGATATTGATATGGAATACGGGTGTTAAAATGTATGTTTCTTATATAACTAAATAATTCACATTGAGGTCCATGTTCTACAAGATGATAAATGACTTTCTTTCTTATTGAAATTTTCAGGATATAACATTAAATGAGTGTTGGGTTGTCCCACATGTGAATAATGAACAAATCCATTTAGGAAGGAACATTCCTCAAATACAGTGTTTTAAGGACACAATTTTTTATACCTCGGTGGCATAAATTAAGATCTTGGATGATATAATTTGATGTGTATACCAAACAAGGTACAACACCATCTCCACAATCGGGTGATCAATTGTTTGAAAAAGTAAAATATAGTAGAAATTGTTCTTTATAAACCATTTTATAAAACCTAATGAAATCATGTTGTAAAAAGAGATCAATTTTCTTTTAATTACCAAATTGGTAGAATTTTTACATCATACATTTTCTTGATGTCAGATATTTAAAAAAAATATTATTTTATAGTGTTATTAAAACATTACTAAATATTCCTTAAAAAAATTGGCCTGAAGTCTATATTGTAAATTATTAACATGGGGATAGGGGAAGAGTTATCACTACTGAATGGTAAAGGGATTAATTTTCATCCTCTAATATCTTTCACTCTATCCAAATAGGAAAAATTTCTATTTTTCATTTTCCTTATTGGTGTAAAAGTTCAAGAGGTGTATTCATTAAATTTCAAGAATTCCATGTAAATGACTAATTTGATGTTTCATGAACTAAAATCACATTATTTTCATATTTTGATGAAATATTTGAGGCATGTTTCTTTGCATTGTATTCTTCCAAAAAATTAATGGCATACATTAACCATACATTGATTATTTCGCAAAACCAAATGCAATAAATTTATAAACCATGTAAAGTTTCTAATCTTGGATAAGGAGGTTGCAGTATTTTTATGTCAATAAGAGATTTTATTACCACTATCATTATATGATATAATGGTCCACCTAATTGTTTACATGGTTAGAGAGGTTCAACTTTGCGGTCTCATCTATTACATATGGATGTACACCATTCAATGATATATGAATGTTTTCAAACTATTTGTCAAGAATCAAAGTCAGTCAGATGATTGTGTTGTAGAATGTTATATTATTAAATAATTTGTTGAATTCTATATTTATTACTTATAATATATTCATAGTATCAATATCCCAAAGTCCCATCACAGTGGATGCATTGTGGGTGAAGGTATTTATGTAATATTAGTCCTTATAATTACAATCATAGAGTGGGAGAAATAACAACTTTACATTTTACATATTAATGAAGATGTGGATCTATACATTGAATCTCACAAAGCGATTATCAGAGACTTGAATCCGTTAAGGGTTAAAATAAGGACATAAAATACACATAATCAATAGTTAATAGGATTATTCTAATATAAAATTTATATGGAGTTATATGAAAATATGAATTCAATTATCCAATGACTTTGATATCTAGGCATAAGCCCTAAAGGAAATGTTATTCCTTACACTTTTTTTGAAATCAATGGTTATATGTTCTATGGAAAATAACATGATGACTGTAGTAAGATGAAAACAATAGATTTACTCTTGTGATATAAGTGATTCACATATCTGGTTCAAAGAATAGATATTCAATTTCTATGATTTGGTCATCTTTCATATTTATCAAAAAGATATAAAATTTGGATTATACAATATTTTAAGTGATGGATTTCCATTTCAAATGGGTTAATAATTGGAGGGTAAATAAATTTTATGAAATGGTAATCTTAAATTTTAATGTGAAAGGTGGATAAGATGACTTGTTCATAATGGAATCACAAGAATTACCAATATTTTATGTCTTTCATCCAAAAAAAACATAATATTTGGATTTTCTCGCTATTATATAAGAAAATTATAGTGTCATATGAAAATTAAATCAAGTAATTCTCTTTCATTTGGGAGATCATAATTATTTCATGTTGGTACCAATTTAGATAATGTCTTCTATGTTATAGGGGACCAAAAAGAGAGGATTTTTATTCTTGATAGAAGAACCAAATACCATTAACCGTTACAAAAATGAAATAGTGTTTAACCATAAAGTTTAAAAAATTAATATACTATGATTTTCATACTCATATTATCCATTTTCTAGTGTATTAAAATAATCTAAATTAATCTTTTGACTACTCTTGTAGAAAATGTCTTCTATACATGATGATGATGATACCAATCATGGGGAAGAATGGATTATTGATGATGAAACTATAAAATTATTATGGGCTTAATATCATGTTGATGAAAAAAACAACAACAGTGCAACATCATGGTGTTGAATAAAATTATCTAGGTAATAAGTAAGGGTATAAAATTTGATGATGGATGGAATCAATGTGGCCAACCTATTGACCCCAAAAATTCAATGTCTTTTAGTTATATTGGAGTTACAATGAGGATGAATTTTACCATTGATATAGATTTCTAGCACCATGTCAATCTTGTAATGATGTGAACCCTTTGGAAATACATAAAGGTAATTTTGTGATATAATTAATCTATTTTTATGAAAAATAATATATTTAAATGTTGATATAATTTTTATTATTCCTCGTAAATTTCATTTATTTAGTAATATTTCCATACGAAATATGTACTAACGACCACATGAAAATACCATAAAAGATTCTCAACTCTAGTAGTAAGGTTTTATCTTATCAATTGTGAGGGGAAATTAATGCCCCACACATGAGATAGTTATGGAAACATCATAAATCATGAAACATCTAATAATTTCATCAGTAATCATGATGAGAAATCATTTCAGGTGCATTTTAGTCAAAAAATATTTATTTTAATTTATTTATTTTATCCATTTATATTCAAAACTATTAATTTACAAACATAAAAAGAGTGATGAAAATAAATAATGTGCATCAAAACCGATGTAACCCTATTATAAAGTAATGAAGTGGAATATTTCACTGTAGAAGAAATTGGTATGTACTTAAAATCAATAATAAAATTTTTATGTGATATGAAACACCATACATTCCATTGTTTATATACATATTGATGAATCAAAATTTGAAGTCACTTCCTTAGAATGTCATGTGCTAAGGAATGAGGCTCGTATAAATAAGTAGTGTAAACTAGTTCTTGAAAACACAAAATCAATAGGGGAAACATTTCTAACCATAACATAATAGTGATTAGATATGATTTATAATTTTATTATATAAAAATATCTATTTATGATCATATAATTTTTATATAGTTTAGACGTAATAATCATAAGTAGATATTCTAGAAGAAAAACTACTTTTAATATTTTCAAAGCATATGGAATAATATTTCTGTATTAGGGGAGTAGGTTTTGGAGTATCTCATCTAAAATATTTCAAGAAGATAAAACTCCAAGAAGATATATATATATATATATATATATAATTAAAGGGTTACATGTACAAATATATTCTTTGAGAATTATTATTTTCTAGTCTAGTCTATAATACCAATATATGAAAAAGGATTAAAGATAACTTGAAATGGAACAAAGATCTGCACATCAAAAACAAAATGAAACCTCTCGATTTATGTCTAGTCATTCCCCTCAATCGCATACCTTACCCGAGGTAATCAATTTATTCATTAATATTTCTCCTAAATGTGAATAATTTTTTTTGATAAATTTATATAACAAAAATTTTGTAAGGTATAGTTGTGTGTGATTTCAATTTTCATCACCAATGATCTTCCTTGTTGCAAGGGGAATGATGAATAATATACTAGGAGAAAAGGTTCACAATAAATAAATCCAAAAATATTGCCTGATAGTAGGGATTAAGGTAGCTTAAGAGATGACTGCTGAGTTTCTTTTTCCACAGGATGATCCAGATATTACTGCAGTCTTTGATCTTATTGTAAGTTTAATAACATGGTTCTCTAATATTATTAAGGTAAATGAGGTATGTATTTAATAAATTTTTTATTTTTAAAAACATGAAATATTTGATGAAAAAGTTCTAATGTGAGTTGCGGTATTACAAACAAATAAACTGAAAGGGAAATGGAAGGTTGGATCAAGACAATCTAGTGAATCAACCAAGAAATTATAGTCACCAACTTAGAGTACCTTCTCACTTACAATTATACATAAAAAAATATTATCATTACAATTGCATGTATAGATCACATTTAAAGATAAAAATATGGCTTACATTCTATATAAAGATTAAATATTGGAAACATTAATTATAGACATAGTTGGTCAGAAGAGTATAAATTATATTCTCAAGTTTGAATGGATAGGATCCTTAGTTGTGAATAAATACATAAGGTACATTTTCAAAAAAAAACAAATAGTAATCTAATATGTCCATTAATGGTAATAACTAATCATAATTTCTTCAGGATTTTATATTACTACTGTTTAATGAGAAAACCATGTGATTCATGATTTTGATTCATTAATACCTATATTATTTTTATGGACAAACCTTTTTCTGAGATATAAAAAAATTGATAATAAGAAATATGAGTTATATGATGAATTTTTGAAAAATATAACAGAGACTGACTCTTTTTTATGTCTAAAATATAGGGGTAAAACTCTACAATCTAATCACATAAATTATATTATTATGTTTTCATTACCTATATTTTTTTCCATTTTTCTAGGAAGAACTAGATGATGATATCACATAATTTAGATAAACCAAATATTTATTTTTTGGATCTAATATGTGTAAATACAACAGGAAAACACACATGATGTGTATTGTGAATGTTTAATACATTTTAATTTACATTTTATAGATAAACCTCAAATTATTTGTTTCGGTTGATCTTTAAACTATAATTGTTTATGATTAGGTGATCTCAAAATATAGAAGATAAAAAGCTTGTAGATTACTTCAAATAGAAACAGATTGTGTTATATAAAGAATGATTTGAATATCAGAACATATTTCAAAATAATTTCATTATTTTGGTCAATGTTTCTATAATGTCCAAAGCAAGATAATGATAATGATTATGGTTATTATAATTGAAAACTTATGAGGTAGATCATAAATAATAAAAACACCACCACTCCCAAATAGGTAATTTTCAAAGGTAATATCTCAGTACAACCAAGATTTTTCACAACCTTCATACTCAATTGAAGATGTAAATTTGTTTAAATATGAGAGGGCAAGTTAAATGGTGGCATAACGTTTTCAGGGAAAAAAAATAGGTGATTACCTGCTATATTTTTGATCTAGTACATAGTTTGACCTTCGAAATATATTTTTAGTGTGAAGTATTAGTATCATAATGTTTAAATATTATTTTTGATTTGTTTATCAAGGATAAGTATACTTTTGGAAATCAATTTTTTTATAAATTTGTTGAAAACGAGGTGTCATAATGTATAAAGTCATCATAAAGAGGTGAAACCCTACTAATTATTTAGTTAATTTTATTATCATTATATCTAATTTTTTAGTTAATTTTATAATAATTTTTACAATAAAATTACGATAATTCCATCCTTATGGTTCAATCATTGTTGGTGGTAAATGATAGGATAAAAGAATAATACAGTGGTTTCACTTTGGTAGATGGTTGAATTATTTGAGCTATTTGATCATCAATTATATTCATGATATAATATCATAAATTCTTGTGAAATCGATAAAAGTAAATCAACAAGTTTAAATTATTGAAATTTATTTAATAAAATTTATTTTTTTTTATTCCAACTGATGTTATTTCAAATCATTCCACCATTATATCACATATAATCACACATGAATTATATAAGTATAGTTTTTTATCTAATCCCAATTATGAAATAGATACATACTCATTGTAATGAAATTAAAAAATGTGTCCATCGGTTCATTACTAATATGCATGTGCACATTCCTTATATAAATTTTCTTTATTCACAATATCATTAATAAAAACTTAACATCATTCTCAGCAAAGAAAATACATGAGAATAGGGATGTTCCCATTTTGATCAACAAATAATGATGATGGTATGTTAGATTTTTTCATCATATACAATATTTATAAGGATATACTAATCTAAATTACAATCCTAGAAGACTTAATGGATATTCTATATTTTAGTGTTATTTGGATGATATAAAGAGATATACTGATGTTAAATAATTTTAAAAATGGGTATGCAATTTATAATGGAGTTTAGTGTCTTATGAAAAAACATAATGGGAAACACTGATGTTTTTCCATAAAAAAGGTAAAAGGTTTATCATTGAGTTTTTATAATCAATAATTTTGAAAGGGATAGATATATATTATTATGTTCCCTAAAATATCAAATGTAAATATTTATTTTAGTTCAAAAAATGAACTATAATATGTTTACATGAATGATTAATGTGTTATTCTAATAAATAAATGGATACACTATTTTTTAGCATAATCCATGAATAAATAATATTTTATACTAGTTTTAAATAGAAAATAAGAGGAAAAATGATTTTATATGAGTTTTAGACCAACGCATATGGACTATGTTTTTATGGTAATTGTGTGTAATATATGAATGTTATGATAATGTATAGTGGTTAAATATATCATGTCTTTGAGATTGAGCTTCTCTATTATTTTTCTTAGGTTCGTGTAAGATTTACTAAATTCCTTGTATTTTATTTTCTTATGATCATGAAAAAGTATATTATTTCTTAAAGATATGTAACTACAGAAAATTTACTTTTAATTGATTATCTCATCATCTGATCTCCATTTTTTAATTTATTTCCTCATAATTTTTATCTAATACTTATTCTGTTAATTTTCATAGTGATCATGAAGAAATAAGTTCGTCAAAAATAATGATTCACTCTTGTAATATGTCTAAGCACTCAACAAGGTTGATACACTCTTGAAAAAGTGAATTCCTATTACTTATTTAGTTAATTTTTTCTCCATTTTATCTATTATTTTTATGTTAATTTCCTTATCATTTTTATCTATTATTTATTTATTTTTTACATATCTTTTGGGAATATATATTTTTCCTTCCACCGTCTCCAGTAAACTAGAAAAGAGAGAACATGTTTCCATTGGATGAGGCATTTCAGGCAGTGTGGGGTTTCCTATTTCATAATAAAGAAACCTTTCATTATTTTATGGATTGGTGAATATGGTTAAAAACACACATCATATTATCAATCATACACACCTCATTTTGATACACATTGTTCTTGATATGACTCAAACAATATTGTTTTTTTATAATTTACATTTTAGTTCCAAACACATATCACATAGTCAAAACTAAGAAAACGCATTCCCAAATATCTGAACATCATTCACATATATCGTTTTTTTTCAAAGAAAAATATTTATTTAAAATACAACTTGGTTGGTTGGTTCTTTTTAAATATTTATAAAACTTATTCTCTTATACGGGCTTGACAATTTTGATGTTTCCATATTAAAATAATTTTCCATAGAAGTAAGTAATTAGTGCTCTCATTCCAAAAAAATATAATAGCTTGCATAAATTATTGATTTCATCAATATTTATGCCATTATCCTTCCCCATAAATGTTATTCAGTTTATTATGAATTCAAATTTATAAGTATAACATGTAATTCATCTAAAATGACTCCACCTATATTTATTGCCTTCTCTTTTTTGTGGATGATACCTCTGACTAATGAACAGATTTGATCATCTATTTCATAATACCTCTTATTTTAGTAGAAAAATCATGATCATGATTATAGTAGTTTTAGGCCATTTTGTAGATGATAATCAATGACTTTTAGAGGGAAAAATTAAGATTTTAATACTCAATAGGTTAATACAGTACCTTTCATGAAAAGCATTAGTAAGACTGAAATGATTACCTCCATCTAGGTATGTGAGTTAGGAGGGTAGCTTTAAATAATTTGGTAGTTATGAACCCAATTCAATCCCCAAGTATACACATAAAAATTAGTAAAACTAATTAAATATATAGACATGAAGACCTTGTCAATCCAACACTACATTGTGGGAGTTAAAATGATAAATATGAAAGCGTCTCTTTTGAACTTGTATTTTGGTATCCGACGTAGTTTTTGTGGTAACCTCTAATCCTTCAAGCAAATATTTTAAAATTAAATAAAAAATCCACAATATTTTAAGTAATAGTTATTCTAAACAGTAAATTTCACTGTTTAAATTTTGAAATGACATTTTAGAAGAACAAAAGATACATGATATACTAAAAACCCATCAAAATAATTTAGATTATGTTTAATCTTTAGGAAAATCATCAATCATTTGGTATTTATAAAAAACAATTTCACCTAAATATAATGCATGGAGTGGCCAGTATGAATCCATGTGTGTCTTTTTATTTAAAATTGACATTGATTTTTTTTAAATACAAGTGGAATACTCAAAAACAATAAAACAAGTTAATTTTTTATCCTTTAGGATTACAATCCATAAGTTATTTGTGACGTGTATGAATTAAACACATCTTAATCAAACACATGGTGTGACCGATATGACTCCGAGTGTGTCTTTTTATTTAAAATTGATGTTAATTTTATTAAAAAAAGATAAGTGACGTACTAAAAACTGATCTAACACATTTCTATTCTTTTGATACATCATTAAAACGATCTATATTTAATTTTTTACATGTATGAATTGAACTCTCTTTATTACGATACAATATGTTACTAATATGACTCTATTTGTGTCTTTTTATTTTGAACTGAAATTATTTTTTAATAAAAAAGAAAAGTGAGATATTTAAAATTAATGAAACACATTCATATTGTTTTGATACATTTAGAAAAAGATTCATAAGTCATTTTTGACTTGTAGGAATCTGTTTGACTTCAATATGATGCATATTGATCTTGGTATAACTAAAAGTATTCATTATGAGTATAAAATTAACATTTTAGTTAAAAATGTGTAACACCCATTAAAAATAGAGGAAAATTTATCATATTGTCTAAAAAAATTAACCCTATGATTCAGTAGTCATTTTTTATGTATAAGAATTAGTCTCACATTAAACAAAGACATGATGTGACCAATATGACTCAAAGTGCTTGTTTTTTGTTTAAAATTTCACCTTAAAAAAATAATCATGACATACATAAAAACCAATAAACACACATATATTATTTTGATAAATTAGGAAAACAATTAATAAGTCATTTTTATATCTTTTTATAAACCTCACCTCAATCTGATGCATGATGGGACCGATATGATTCCAAGTGTGTCTTTTATTTAAAATCAAAATTAATTTTAGTAAAAAAGAAAATTAAAAACTCAAAACCAATAAAACACATTCAAATTGTTTTTATACTTAGAAAAAAAATCCATAAGTTATCTTTTATATGTAGGAATCACCCACACCTTAATAGGAAACAAGTTGTGACTGATTTGTCTCCAAGTGTGTCATTTTATTTATAATTAACATTTATTTTAAAAAAACACAAGTGAAATAATCATAACCACATAGAAGCATTCAAATTGTTTCAATGCATCTAGAAATTGATTTATAATCTATTTGTGACATGTTAGATTAATTCGTACCACAATATGATTCATTTTTTTCCCGATATAACACCAAATGTGGCATTTTATTTAAATTTTATATTAATTATAGTGAAAATGACTCTTGACATAATCAAAACTGGTAAAATGAATTCCTATTGTATTGATACACTAGTAAAAAAATAAATAATTCATTTTAACCTATATTAATTAGAAACACTCCAATATAATACACGGTGTTCTTGGTATGACACAAAGTGTGCATTACCATTTTTAAATTGACATTTTAGCTCAAAACATGTCTCATTTAATGAAAACTGAGAAAACTAATTCAGATTGTCTTAATAGTTTAAAATATTGATTTATAAAAAATTTATGATGTGTAGAAAATAGTATTATATCAATCTGACATAGGATGTGACCGGTGTGACTCAAATAGCTTCTTTCCAGTTTAAAAAGTCATTTATGTAAAAAACACTAGTGACATTCTCAAAAAAAAGAAAATCCATTGGTATTGTTTTGATACTATATTAAAAATATCCGTAAATAATTTATATCCATTATTAATCATTCTAAACTAAATATGATGCATGGTATGACCTGTTTGACTTTAAGTGTGTCTTCTTATTAAAAATTGACATTAATTTTAGTAAAAAAGACAATGGAAATGCTCAAAACTGATCAGATACATTTAGATTGTTTTGATACTTTAATAAAATTTCCAATAGGCCATTTTTGGCTTGTTGTAATCAGCCTCACCTCAATACAAATCATTTTGTGACCGGTATGACTCCATGTGCATGTTTTTTAAAAATTGACATTAATTTTTGTAAAAATACAAGTGAAATACTGAAAACCCATCAAATGCAATTCAATTGTATAGAAACATTATTAAAATGTTACATAATTCATTTTTTGATGTGTAGTAATATGTCTCATCTCAATATGACAAACGGTGTGACTTGAATGACTCTAGTTGTGTCTTTTTATATAAAATTGACATTATTTTTAGTAAAAAAAAAGAAAAACTCAAAACCTAAAACATACATTAAAATTGTTTTTATAATTTATAAATATGATCAATAAGTCATTTCTTATGTGATTTAATCAACTACACCTCAATCTCCTACATGATGTTCCTAGTATGACTCAAAGTGTTTGTTATTTGTTTAAATTTGAAATTAATTTCAAAAAGTTTCATTTATTAAAAACTATGAAAATGGGATTTTATTGTCATGATAATTTTGTAAAATGATTCATAAGATATTTATGACATGTAAAAATAATTCTCATGTCATGATGACACATAATGTGACTAGTATGACTCAATAAATCATGTTTGTTAGATTAAAATTACATTTTAGAAAAAAAGATATGTGACATACTAAAATCCATGAAAAATTATTTTTATTGTTTTGATACCTTATGAAAATCATCCTTAGTAATTTGTCACATTTAGGAATATTCCTAACCTCAATATGTTGCATGGTGTTACTAGTATGACACCAAGTGTGTGTTTTTATTTAAAATTAACATTAATTTCAGTAATCAAATACAAGGGACATACCCAGAATCTAGAAAACGCATTTGTATTATTTTTATACATTTGGAAAATGATCTATAAGTCATTTTGGATTCATATGAATCATCCTAACCTCAATATGATGAGAAGTGTGACCAGTATGATTACAAGTGTGTTTTTTATTTAAAATTGACAATTATTTTAGTAAAAAAGAAAAATCACATACCCGAAAATCAAGAAAATTAATATGTATTTTTAAGTAGGTAAAATATCCATATGTAACTTTTGACATGCACAAATCATCCACTTCTCAATCAAATTCATGATGTACCCGATATGACCCAAAGTGACTGTTATCAGTTTAAAATAGAGAATTTTATCATAAAAAGTGTCACTTAATAAAAACTAAGAAAACAGACTTGGATTGTCATGATAATTTAATAAAATAATTCATAATTCATTTTTTACATGTAGGAATTATTATAATTCCAAATTGAAGCACGATTTTACTAGAATGACTCAAAGTGTGTGTTTCTGGTTTAAAATGTTGTTATCGTACAAAAGACAAGTGAGAAACTCAAAACCAAGAAAACATATTCATATCATTTGGATACCGTAGAAAAAAATCCTTATGTCATTTCTAACATATAGGAATCATCTTCACCTCAATATGATTCATGGTGTGGCTAGAATGACTCCACATGCATGTTTTTATATTGAATAGACATTAATTTTAGTAAAAAAGAAAAGTGACATGCCTAAAACCATGTTAATGAATTCGTATAGTTTTGATACTTTTGGGAAACGATACATAAAACATTTTTTAAATGTAGGAATCCTCCAAACCTCAATTTTATGCATGTTGTTACCTATATGACTCCAATTGTATCTTTTTATTAGAAATTGATATTAATTTTATTTAAAAGGACAACTAACGTACTCAAAACCAATCAAACACTTTCTTATTGTTTTGATACATCTAGAAAAAGATACATATGTCATTTATAACATATTGTAATTAGTCACACCTCAATATAATAAATTATGTTCTTGGTATGACTCAAATTTTTTGTTATCATTTTAAAATTGTCATTTCAGTTCAAAAATTATGACTCAATGAAAATGAAGAAAACATGCTCCGATTACCTTGATAATTTAGGAAAAATATCCATAATTCATTTTTTGATATATAATAATCATTCTTGCATCTAACTGACACAAGATGTGACCTTTTTAACTCAATGTTCATGCTTCTGGTTTAAAATGTCATTTTAGTATAAAACAAAGGTGACATACATAAAACTAAGAAAGTTCATTTGTATTTTTTTATACTTTAGGAATACTATCATTAATGAATCTGGGACATGCAGGAAGTTTCAAAACATCAATCTCACACATAGTGTGACTAGTATGACACCAAGTGTGTGCTTTAAATATATATAAGTGCCATTTTAGTTTAATATATGCAAAAAATCTTCAAAACCAGGAAAGGAAGATTATATTTTTTATCATAATTTTATCTAATATTTCCTAATTAATTTCCTTATCAATTTGATCTTATACATATTGTGTCAATTTTCATAGATATAATGTTTGAATATTAATAAGAACCGAGGTGTCGTTCAAGAATAAACCGCAACTCAATCTGATACACAGTGTTCCTCGTATTACTAAAAGTTTAATATAAAAGTTTATATTAAACTTAACACTTTTTTTTAATTTATATTATTATATTAATACTAATAGAAGATTTTTTCTCTATACTAGTCCATTTTTTTACTCTATATGAGAGTGTTTGTTCATCAATATCATGAGTGTGGGTCAGGGTCCAAAGACAAAGAAACATTGATATTTTTTAATGTCTATGGTAATTCTAAATTACTTATTTAAATGTATAAAATAATTTTTCAAGGTCTATAATATAGTATTTTTTCTTGTATTTGTGATGTAAATTTTATTGCATTTATAGTCATTATTTTAGTTGTCTATTATTTAAAGTGTTATTTGTATTTTACTTGTGAAAATTGTGGTGCTTTATTGTATTATAAATTAAGAAAAATAATAAAGTATGACCCTTTATCAGTGCTTCTAAAATCCCTGATGAAGGATCCCTTTATCAGTGATTCTAAAAGGGTTAATGAATTTTTCTTTTATAAGTAGTTTTAAAATCATTTATTATGATTCCATTGATCAGCACTACTAAAAACAATGATAAAGGGATCCTTAAAAGTACTGATAAATGGGGTATTTTATTATCACTTCTAAGAGAACTAATAAAGACACCATTTATCAATGATTTTAGAAGAGATTATAAAGGTTCCCTTTATCAGTGATTTTCTGGAAAAAATAAAAGAATTGGGATTTTTATCAAGCTCTATTAGTCAAAGATTTTTTAGTTCTAACAAAGGGAAATTGTATAACTATTAAAGGCATGTTTTGTGGTTGTGATTAAAAGTCTCACCTCAGAATAACTTGTAGAGATTTGGTGGAAGTAGTAAGCTATATCAAAGATACATCAGTCCATTTGAGTTTCTAAACAAGGTTGGAAGGGTTTTTTATAGCCTAGAATTACACCCATCATTGGAAAGAGTCCATATAGAATTCTATATTTCATATTATAGGAGATATTTGCAACATCTAAATCGTGTTATTTAATAGGGTGAGGCAAATTTTAAATATGGAGGTACCTTTGTGCAATGCCTAGTAATGATAGAGGGTATTTTTTAGAGGATCCTATTATGGTGATTGATTCCCCTAGTCCATTTCCTATAAAAATATTGGAATATCTAAAATATCTCATGAGTATGAAAATTAGATGAGATATTATAACCCTCACCTTTTGAGTTGGTTGTGCTTTATGAGATGAGATATCAGAAGGTTTGGAAACATAACAACCTTGGATCTAATGTTTAGGTCCATTGAAATTTTTTACAAATTCCTTTAATCTTTATTCTTGTGAGGGTGTAATTGTCAGAGCCATTTTGAACCTCAATACACTGAATTTAAATTTATTTAAATATCTATTACAATCACAAGTTTTTCATGTCGTATTGAATGATTAGAAAATCAGATGGGGAACCATAGACCATAATTGTGTCTTGAAGAATTTACTCTATCCATGAACTATGTTTAATTAACATAAAGCATTGGGATGTCACACAATCATAAGTTAAAATAAAATAAATAAATAAGAATATAAATTTAATTTACTTATTTTATAATTAACTAGGAGGATTTTAATTCATATATCTTCATGAAAAATCCCTAAAGTTAACCTCCTAAGCCTATATATATTTATAGATGGAGTAGAGGTATATTTATTGGATGTTGACCTTATAGATGACTTGGGAAAGTTCAATTTTCGATAAAGATAATGAATTTCTCTTCTTCATCAACTAATCATGAATATTCATAGTGAAAAAGATGAATTTCCCTAAAAGGTAGGATCTCATCGGTGATCAATCAATTCTTTAGCAAGGGTATCTATTTTATGGATTTATCATTATATTTGATAAATATTTGAATACAATTTATTCCCTAAAAACTAATTTATAATTTACATTCTCTATGAAAATTAACACTAGATTTTATTTTTATTTTTTTTATTTTATTATTATCATTCATCGTATATCCAAAAAATGATGTCAAAACTAAAAATGGACATCTATCTTTATTCAAATTGATGTTTTTGGGTTCCCCCTCCCTACGTTCTAAGAATTATTATATCCATTATTCGATTGTTCTGTAGTTTGACAATCCCAATGCACCTATTTTATTGGGAAATTTATAAAATGTGACATGTATTTATATATTGGTTTTTTATGATGTACTATAAAATGAAATATATTTTATAATGAATATGGAAATCCAGACGAGAATCAAATGATTATATTATCGATACATGGTTTGTAGACATCTCTGGAGGCAAAGAATATCTATTTTTCTGATGCCCAATGGCTGAAATACTACTTTTGGATAACCATTAATGATGGTGAACAAGATTTGCAGGAGTTACAGGCATGTTTCATAGGGAAATAATAAAAGTATCTACTAAAAATGGAATATGTTCCATGATTCTATCTATTAGTAAAACTCATAACCACATAGTAAGTGGTTCATAATATCTTGTATCATGTTTACCACTGATGTAGTGACTAAGGTTTCAAGGGGAGTAAAATATAGAATGTTAATTTGACTGATTCATATGCCATGTGAACCCTACCCATCTAGGTTTGTGTGCGTCGGGATTACTTTTAGAGAGATTTGTGTTTCTCCACACATTTTGTGTGTTGAACCACACCTTGGGTTCCCTTGGTGGGATATATAATAATCAGGTGAGGTATATATCGAGTAACCCTAGGGGCACAAATTATTGGGTTCCCCTTCTGTATTCCATTTTGGGTAGCTAAGACACACCAAGTAGAATAATCGAACATAGACAAGTGGAAGACTTGGGATAACATGCTCTATAATCATAGGGCTTGTCATGTACATCAATTTTTCTAAATAAATATTTGTTATACACGGTTTTCCCCATTAAAATTATTTGGATGAGATTTTGTCTCACCCATTACGACCTAGATCCTCCAAGGGATGAAAATTTCACCCACATAAGAATGGGGATGGGATCCTTAACAAACACAATCCAATAGAGTTAGGTAGTTCACCGAAATTTATAGGGTAGGGATACTACTTCTATGGAGTTTAATTTAACCCATACATAAAGACTGGATTGGATAAGGATCTTCTATCAGAGTAGAATTAAACCCACCCATAGAGATCAAATTGGGTATAAATCTTCCACAAAATCATAATTTCTCTCATCCAAAGAGCTCGAAAGAGATAGGGATCCTCTATCAAAGTAACATTTATCCCATCCAACGTGCTCATATGGGGTAGGTATCCCCCAGAAAAGTTGGATTTTTCATATCTAAAGAGTAAGGATGGTACATAGATCATCCATTGATGTTCTTATTTCACACAAATTCATGGGGATGGGATCCTCCACCATCATATATGGGAATAACCATGTAGTTTGATGAGACTTATGTCTCATAAACTATGGGTACGGAGCTGTTTGTCCAGTTATGATCATGAGACTATACACTGGTACATGGGTCCTTTTAAGAGAATATCTATGCATTATCCTTTTGTCAAACTTCTTTGTTATGAATTCAAGATGAATTTTTATTTCATTATTTATTTCTTTCTAATTTTGGGGTGTCCGTATTAGTATTTATATACTAAACCACATCATGTTATCTTATCGTACATGTAATTTCATATGAATAATACTGATAATACGATAGATATCTGGGTTGATATGGTGTCACTAACCAAGCCAGAGTGACATCCAACCCAACACCTGACCCAGTATTTGGAAAGTCTTGAAGGTCATTCTTGAACCCCACATGCTGGAAAATAGCTCTTGGGTATCAAAATTTTACCTTGAAAATGATTTCAACCATGATTATTACCATAATCAGTCAACAAAATAGAACAGTAATCCATAATTAATAACCTAACCAAAAAGGTGAAAAATTTTCTCAAAATCAAGTTTTAAATCATTAACCAAAAACAAAAATACTAAAAATACATCCTAATATTACCGTTCAACATGAGGGGCATCACCCTCATGCCAACGGCACCAACACTTCTAATAAGTTGAACTCTTGAAACCGGATCCACCATCACCATGACACATATTTTCTTTAAATAATTCATACATAAAAATTATACATACACCCAAAAGTGTATATAGGGTGCGAGAAAAGGCCCCATAGTATACCACCTAACAAAAAGGATTTCATCCTATAACTTTAGATGACATATTACCTTGCACATTTATACAAAATCCATTGAAATATTTTCAATAAATCATAATAAGAAAAACCATTCTCATGGAAATCACTTTTAAGGAAAACTATTTTTCAAAACAAACATTCCTCAAAAGGAATTATTCACTAGTTCCACCTAGGACCGAAGAATGGAACCACATAAAATAAGAATTATGTTACAATAGATGACCATGGGTAAATCCCTAAGGGTAACAAGCATAAGTAGATCTATAGAAACCCCATACCTTTGTGAAATGTGGTATTGCAACCAAAACCCAAACGTTCTCATAAACGAGACACTATGGGAGAACATCCCATGATCCTAGTGGTCTGTAACCATATTTCATATTTTATTAGTGATGATAGCGTCAATACTACTAATTGAATCTCAACATTTTCACTCCCAAGTCAACTAGAGTCACTTCACTAGAATAATCTGGTCATTCCATTTCCAAATCACTAGAGTACTAGTTCTAGTTTTCCCACCTCGGTACTTTGGATTCGATTTGTGTTCAATTTCTCATTTCACATGTCTCACATAACAGTACATTCACAAAAAATTAAACATCGCAAGAATCAAGGAAATCACTACTTCCACATAACCAAATTGATTTCTAATTTAAAAATTCACACTAAAAACCATTCATAAATACATTTTTCACCATATAAAAAATTTATAAAACCCATTTGATAGCATAAAAAGAATAATTTATTTTACATATAACCATTTCCATGGAAAATCCCTTTTCAAATTACACAATTAATAAATCATACCAAAGGTTTATAATAGGGTATCCAAAAAATAACAATTCTCATTTCCTTCAGAAAACTCATTTACACATTTTAATCCATTTAAAATCCCATTTCACACTTTCCAACCAAGGCATAAAAACCTTTTGAAAAACATTACAACAAATAACACACAAAACAAAACCATTTTACTTTATAAAATTCACTTTCATTATATATTCATGAAAAACCACTTCCAAAATATATTTCCCATCACAAAATTAAAACATAAAACTCTTTCATGAAATTAAGAAAGAAAGTCAAAATCATCTAATAATGTAAAATCATGTAACCACCTACCTCACACTTGGAAAATTTTAAAAAACGATGTGAAACTGAAAATTCACAACTATAAAACCCTATAAAGTCAATACCAACCACTAATCATGATGATCTTACTCAAAAACACAAGATCAATCCATCATTATGTCATTCTACCTACTATAAAATAGGAACTCGACCAAGATGTGGAAACCCCTAGAAAGAGGGAAAATCAAGAGCAAAAAGAATTACTTGATGATTTCATAGATAATATACATGAAAAAAGTTAAATGAATGGATCCCAAGGGATCGAATAAGGAGATAGGGTGTTCCAAGTGTTGGAGAGGGATAATGGGGTGAGTTAGGGAGGATTTGGGGTTAAATCCTCAGAGGATACCAAGGTAATTATCATATTTGTAATGACTTATACATAGAACAAATATTTCCCACACATTTTTCTAAACCGTGTATAAAGGTTTTACCCCTCACTATCTAAGAGTCACACACTACACTATAGTCCCACCAAGTTACCCAATTCATAGAGAATTTTTTTGGTTTACCAATTAAGAAAAATGAAACTTAGCTACACAGTTCTCTGGGCATGGTGTACAACTTCCCCTTACCATGCGCCAATTTAGTGCCACCAGCTACCAAGAAATTCTTTTTCATTTTTTCATAAAAACATTTGGGGGATATGAGAATTAAAAAAGTTTCATTGTTTAGAAAAAATAATACCTGAAACCAATTTAATGGAAGTTAAAATTCTCCCCATCATGAAATCTTTATGCCCTCAAAAATTCATTATAATGAATAATCTAAAAAAATTGATACTTCTCTACAAATAATGGAAATTACAAATAAACATAAAAAATATGAGAAATAAATATATGATGAAAAAAATAGATATTCACATGATTAAACTTAAGTGGATAGAATGGAATTCCTACCATAGGTCTCCAGCCACTAGAAATCCACAACACCTCTAATTGATCGATCAAAAGAGAAATAATTCTCACAACCACATAATTCAACCTCTCAAAAAAGAACACCTCTATTATTACTAAATGAAACTCATGCATCGTACCGGAAAAGATAAAATGAACCCAAGACACTTATTGAATATATTTGGAACACTTGAACCACAACTTCTATGAGTCTTGATTTGCACCAGACCATTGGGTGCACTTCAAGATCCCCATGTTTACTCGGAAGGAAAACACATAGCACAAATTTCTAAAAGAATATTATAAATTTGAAGATATACTAGCCATAATATCATATTATCAAAAATGGGAGGCCCAAATAGAATCAAATCCATGAAAATATAACAAAAATTGATCATCCCTCAAAGAAACTACAATGAAATCTAGGGTGGGTCTTCCCACCATTTAAACTAACAGCCAACTAAGGACAGCTAGCATAGACTAGTCTAGGGAAACCAAGAACAGGAAAAACCCCCACCATAAGAGGCCCAAGAAAAAAACACTAAATCAAGTGTAAATGTCTTCTTAATTTACCATCCCTAGGGTACGGAACAATCCCAATATGAGAACAAACCCAAACTAAAAATGATTTACAAGGATGACCAAACAAGGACAACAAAATTGAGATTCAAATCTAAAAAGGCACAACCACAAGAATTTTAATGATGTGAGACCACCCCACCTAATCACAATCAAATAGGAGATTTCAAACTGCATGGAATTTAATGAGGAAACTATGGCTCTTTGTCTCTTTAGAAAAAATGGGTCCATTCAAAATGAAATAGCTACATATGAAGCATAAACAAGCTCTAAAGAAAACATCTAGACCAAGGTACCTCACACCCATGAGATTTATAACTATGATTAGGCTTCGCTCAAGTGCTTATGGTTGGATCCCTGATATTTTAAGCATCTCTTGAATCATATCCAAAAGCTAAAAATCAACAATCAAAACACTTTCTTTGGTTTAATGAGTGACCACACAACATTCCAGGAATAACTAAAATAAAAAAACACCCCATGAGACTCACTTTGATCAAACATGGAACTCTCACCAAGATAAGAACTTAGAAACTTATCATGAATCATCCCCTATCACCTCTAATGAGAACAACTGGAATAAATAAAACACAGAAGACACTTCCCTTTAAAATGAATAAATTAAATTTTTATGAAATAAAAACATGCTTCCATTAAAACATAAGTTATCAAATGAATCCAAAACGTAAAATTTTTCACATTAAAAATAATATGACACCAAAATAAACCACGAGACAATAACATTAAAACCAAAAAAAACATTACAAATAACAGGAATTTAAATTGAGCCCCAAACAACATACAGCTCTTGAAAACAGGAAGAGGGTTTTTTGAAGAGCTGGAATTGCTCCAAGATACTTACTAGGAATACCCTGATGTGAACATTGTAAGTGACCTAGGAATCCATAGGAACATCAGGTCTTCAGATCATTCATACAAGACGGCTTATTATGATCAGAATTTACACAATAATAGAAGGGTATGATCGTATGACTAAATGAAGTAGATAAAGGATCCCAAGGCCTTTTAATACCACTTCCAATACCAAAACATTTTGGACTCTTTACATTCTACTTATAATAATTCCCTTCACCACATCCATATCATCCATTCAAGAAAAAAGGGGTAAAATTCACCTTTAACAACTTAGGCATCTCAAGGAAACTAAATTTTCCTTTAATTTTTTGAATTCACTATTCTGCTTCATGGGGATCTACTTAACCATAAAATATAGGAGGACTCAAATTCAAAAAATCAAGAATAACCTTTATGGTTTTATCAACTCGAGGTTTTACTAATGGAGCACCACCCATGGCCACACACTGAATATCCATCAAATATTGTGGGGATATACACGAGCCAACCAGGAAACTAGGAACCCAATCAAACCAATAAATTAACCAAAACATACCAAAAAATCTACAATCACACAAAGGGAAACAATTCATGGTATTTATAAATTTTTTCAAAAGACCCCACTAACCATTATCTAAAAACCATTTAATTAAAAGGAACTCAACTTGAAATTCCATTCAAACACAAATATTTATTAATCCCAAAAAATAGCACAATAACCATTCCCAAATCACAAGGAGATACACCAAACGACTAATGGTTATTAAACATCACATCTTCTCTTAAAATAACTTTTGAAAATAAAACAATCATGGTAGGTTTCACACTTACCAGTGGAATTCCATGATGCCTCACAAATTCATATTATCATGCCAAACTAGTCACCCATCACCAAATGTCATGAACCATCCACATTTCCACACATGTCTATGAATTTTGTCACTCATGTAAATACCAAATCTTAAAAAAAACATTTCTACTTACCAAAACAAAACATTCACCCCATATCTTAAATTTATCAATCCACCTAAAATTTCAAAAATTAATAAAACCTTAAAAATATCACTAACCACCAAATAAAAATTATTTTTAATCTCCACACATCAATTCATTTCTAATTTCTCAAAATAAAATCCCATGGATTCCATTCAAAAAAAAATATTTCATGTCTTTCAAAACTTTTTTCAGTAACACAACATATATCATTTCATCCAAATAGTTTTGTTAAACTTATATGTTCTAATTTAAAACAAAATTACAAAACTTACATTAAAAGAAATTAATATTTTCTAAAAAAAATAGTTTTGATAAACATCTAGTCTCAATATAGAAAACTAATCTCAGTAAACCAAACCTCATCTTACCATAAAAACACTTTTAAAAAAATCTACTTTTTTAAATATTCCTTCAAAATGATTTTGAGAATCCATTTTCCACCTTTCCAAAACCAAAAAATTACCACTTTAAATCTTGTTTTCACAATTCCAAAACAATATTTTTCATGAAAATTTTCAAAATTAGGAAGGATATAAAATAACTAACTAGGGGAAACTAGTGTTGATGAGTGAATTTCCTATATAGTTAGCAGCCACATGCTAATCACTCCACCATCACTAACAGTCTTCTTAGACCATGTCATTGACTAGACATGGATTTCAAGGACCTGTAAGCTCACTGAGACCATTTACCCAACACTCTTTTCATTTTCCAAACATAAAACAACTTTTAAGAACAATAGAAACCAAATAAAACCTAAAATCCCAAAGAAAATCATTGTTCGGCCTAGAATGTGTTGTAAAAACTCCCACATACCTTCACTCCAAGCTCTGACAGTCCTAATCCATCAAACTTAAAATCCCAAATAACATAGGGTGCTCCGAATGAAATTTCCTCTGAAGAACATAGCCGATTATGATACCATATTAACAAGAACCAAGCTAGAGTGTCATCCAACCTGAAACCCAACCCAGTCTGTGGCATGGATTGGAGGGTGTTATTGATCAACATGAAATGGAAACTAGTTCCAAGGTATCAATAATATACCTCGGTAATGATTTTACCCATGAGTATAACCATAATCAATCAATAAAATAGAATAAGAATACATAACTAACAATATAACCAAAATAAGTACAAAAGTATCTCAGAATCAAGGTTTTATAACTTTAACTAAAAACCAAAATACAACAATGAAAGGGAGACCAAAAAAATTCCCAAAAACCACCATGAAACATAATGGTATTCAACCTAAAACTACCACCACCAAAACCTTCAAAAATTGGATCTCTCACAATCTAATCCACCTTCACCACGAAACATCTTTCCTTTACCTGATTCATACATAAACAAATATAAATACACCAAAATTTTTATATAGGGTTTCATCCAAAGAATAATAGTAATCCAACCAATATTAAATATTCCATGCCACAAAATTAGAAGACAAATTACCATGAACATTTATATTAAAGTCATTAAAAAAATTTAATAATACATATTATGAGAAACCATTCTCATGGAAGAGACTTTCAAGGATAACTATTTCTCAACAAACATTCCTCAAAATGAAATATACACAAGGTCCACAATATACCAATAGGTAGAACCACATAACATAAGAATCATGTCACAACAAAGAACCATGGGTAAATCCTTAAGGGTAAATAGCATAAGTGGAGCTCTAGAAACCTCGTAACTCAATAAAAATGGTATAGAAACCACAAACCACAACGTTCTCATGTATGAGACACTGGTAGGGATCATCTGAATTTTCTATCTCTCTCTGATCGTAACACATGTTCATAACATGATTTAATGGTTAATTATTCTTCGTTAATTTGATCCTTAACACTTCTGAGTAAACAAGCATCGCTTTGTTAGAATAATCCAGGCTTGGCCCTTTCTAATCACTATCTTACTTGTTATAGTTTTTCCACCATGGTTCCCATGATTCCTTTTTTTCGTAATTTATCATTTCACATGTAACACATATCAATACATTCAAAACATAATCTAAACATCTTATGAAAGAAAGGAAATAACCACTTCCACATAACCAAAATCATTTCCAATTTATAAATTCACAATAAAAACCATTTCAAAACACATTTCTCACAACTTTCACTATTTATTAAATCCATTTGAAACCATAATAAGAAAAGTGCATTTAAAATCCACCCAATTCAATGGGAAAATCCCCTTTCAAATTACACAATTCACAATTCATACTAGAGTTGTACAATAAGGTATCCAATATCAACAAGTCTCATATATTTTAGAAAACTAATTTTCACTTTATTCCTTTTTAAATCCCATTATGTACCTTCCTCCCAAGGAATAAAACACTTTCATGAAAAATCACAATGAATCATACCCAAAATGCATCCATTTTCCTTTTTAAATTCAATTTCAACATATATGAATACAAAACCACTTATAAAATATATTTATCACCACACAATTAAACCATAGAATAATTTTATGATAGAAAGAATACAAGTCAAAATAATTTTATAATTTGAAAGAATGGAACAACCTACCTCAAACTTGGAAACTTTCGGAAAATGATGGAAACCCAAAATGGCACCACCATAAGACCCTATAAATGAAAGACCAAACACTAATCATAAAGACCATACTCAACCACACATGTTTGGACCTTAATTAGATCATTTTACCAACAAGAAAATAAAAACTCAAAAAAGAGGGAAAGAAAAACCTATATAGTAAAAGAAAAAATGAGGAAAAGGACTTACTTAATGATTTCTCAAACAATCCACAACAAAATCATCAAAGTAAAGGACCCCAATAGAGCTAAGAGGGAGAGATAGAGGTGCCTAAGATTGAAGAGGTTGAATGGGGATAGAAAGGGAGTATTTTTTGTTAAATATTAAGAGGAAAAAATGGAAATTCTAAGATTTGTTATGACCTGGACATGTCACGAACCGACCTAGGTCGACCCTAAACTGGTCACCCAAGACGATCTATGGCAAGGCCCGATAGGCATTCCCTATCCTCCCAGGCTGGAGAAAAGCACCAAGACATCAACTGAGATGATGGAAATGATTTTTCCCAAAACATATAAATAAAATTAGAGGAAATAATAAAGATTAGATCAAATAAAAACCCAAAA
Source organism: Viscum album (assembly GCA_963277665.1). Lineage (NCBI taxonomy): Eukaryota > Viridiplantae > Streptophyta > Magnoliopsida > Santalales > Viscaceae > Viscum > Viscum album. Next base: position 1,020,176,827 of record OY728138.1, on the reverse strand, counting down.
AACTACTAAACAAGAACTGAAGAAGATAAAACTAACCAAAGTTGACAACCAAACTAACTTTGTGTGACCCCACGGGTCACTCCCAAAATCAATGATAAAATGTTGCCCAATGAAAATTCACCCATGATAGAACATTCACAATGACAAGGAATAGAAAATAACTATAGGTGTGAGTATTAAAAGTTAGTAGGCTAGCCCAATATACTATTTCCCAATACACTACCTTTAATAATATGAGACATCAATTCTACGTTTGAACAAAAAATATATTAAAGTATTCATTTCTCCATTTTTACTTCAAATAAAAGTAAAAACCATTTCCCTTGATCATTTGAAAAACTAGATTCCAACCATAATCATTACCATGAAATTTCAAGGGGAATGTAATGATTTCATTTAAAACCGGAACTAAAATCTTTGGAAATGCATTATCTTTTGCAAAACATTTTTCATAGGAGTTGGGAAACCGAAATTTCACTTTTCATGAAGAACACCACACAAGGATAACAAGGTAGATATAGAAAGGGAAATGTTAATAGGTATATAAGTATCTCAGCAACAGTTCAAAAGATAAAAGTCACCACACATAGGCCAACCCAAGAGATCGAGAATAATCCTGACGACACTAATACCTATGACCCCATATATACTGGAATTCCACATATGATGAAATATAATTCTCCATACATTCATCCACCCATTTTTAGGATAGGTAGAGTAAAATACAATAACAATGAACCCACACATATCTTCCTACTATGGGCCACTCGTTATTACCATAACCTACCAGTGCAGTACTCATCTCATACAATTCTCTCAATATGCTAGGTTCTAATGTTTCTGGTATTAAATGGGGTAATCCATCAAATGCATTCAGGTATCAAATCACAATCAATATTTATAATAATCATCATAGGAGGCCACACCCCGAGTCTCCCCAAGGTCTAATACCATGCCTTAAAGTAATTAGATTTCAAATTGTTCCCAACCAAGTAACCCATGTAATGGAACCCAGGGATTCCATACCACGGACATCCCAACCATTCCATGTTTTAAAGTAATAAGGACCAACAATCAGGTTTTCCATAATTTTTTTTATACCTTATTTTCACAAAGTGGTCAAACAAGACCTTAAAACATTCCATAAAATCATTTTTTTACGAATGATGAAAACCAATTTATGAAGATGTGAAAGTAACACCATTTACCAAATAGAATAATTTGTAAAACCCCTTCAAAACATTTCTGACACACATTCGAACAAAACTAACTTTTATGAAAATGATAATCAAGCTACAATTCCTTGTCACAAAACAAACCAAATTTTAATGAAACTAACATCGTAATTCACATTGCTTAAAACATTTGAAACCTTTTCAAGAATTCCAAAATCCATTATTTCATAATAAACACATTTATTATAAAATCCAAACCACATTGTAAATCCACAAAGACCCCAAAACATAATTTGGCATGCATACAACACTTTATCAAAAACAAAAAAAACATTTTATATATCTTTTAACACATAAAAGCCAACTCAGCACCATTCTGAAGACCATACATGCAATTCTTAGAAATCAATTTCAGTTGACACTCACAAAGTTGTCAAAAACCAATTTTCATGCAAGCGTCATATTCAAAATGCTAAATCATGTTCTAAAACACAAAAATTTGGTGCAGAACAAATGAAACATTTAATTAAAAATAAAGTGTGCACCACTATAACTAGATGATACTATTTTTTAAAAACAAGGCTTGAAATACCCATTTTCGAAACCAAGTTAATTAACAAAATGTTTCACAATGAAATTTAACCCCTTGATAAAGGGTGATAATAAAAAATAGATGATAGTAAAATTATATAGCCATGTACAATAGAACCATACATTTAGTGTGCTCTATTTCAAAAAATGAAGTAAAATATCATAAAATAATCTTAAAACAAAGTTTTTTCGGAAAGGAAATTTAAACCAAAGCTTCAAATTAGCACATATTAATCATATAAGGTGTGAAAATAATAATATTTATGATTATTAAATTAAAACGGAAATTTCATGGGAATCCTACCTTGAGATCAAAGAATGATGACCATGCAGCCTTTGAAATGCCTTGTGTGGGTCCTAAAATCTCAAACCTACCCATATCAACGCTTAATCAACAAAACACCTAATAAAACAAGGTTAAAAAAACAAGAAGGAAGGTATATCTATGGGAAGAAAACGTTCTAGCATAGGCAATTCTAGGAAGGTGCGAGATGGTTAGGAAAATGATGCTCGGGTGCGGAAAGGTTGGAGGAAGGCTGAAGAAGGCATTGTCGACCAAAGAATGGTGTCGCCCAGTAGGGGCCACACTAGAGGGTGTCTCACCAGCCAGTAGGGGTCATGTCAGAGATTATCATTTTGATGAGTAGGGGTCGCGCTGGGGATTATCATGTCAGCCAGTAGGGGGTCGTGCTAGTGGGTATTGTTGTGGGAAGCAAGAGGTCATGTTAGGGATTGTCGGCCTGAGGGCAGGGGGCGGGTGTCATGATGGATGTTGGGAAAGAGGAGGTCAGACAAGGGAAGTATCTAGTGTTGGGATGCTATGATGAGAGGGTCATTGGGAGGCCAAAGCAACCGGGTGCACTATAAGGGATGCCCAGGGATTAGTAGGGTGGGCCACTGGAGAAGAAACCGGCCGGGGGAGGCGCTAGTCTGTAGGAGGGGCTCAGACTATTGTGACGGGGAGTGGTACGTGGAGGTGGAACTACAGGGGAGCACAGGGTTGCACACAGCAAGGGAAAAATGGGGGGGAGCAGTGCAGCAACCCTAGAAAAATGGGTAATCTAATAAAAAAAGAAAAAATAATAATAAGTATAATAATAATAATAATAATCATAACAATAACCATAATGATATTATTTCTAATAACAATAATATTAATACAACAATAAAATATTTCCTAAGAATTTTTTTTGTTAACATTAATTTTAATTGTAATATTTATAATAACAATAATAATAATAACAATAATAACATGATGATAAAAATTAAAAATAATAAAAGTGTTTATTTTATTTCAATAATAATAAAATCTTTAATAATAATAAAAATTTTAAAAGACGACAATTAATGTCTGTTTTAATTAAAATATTTATTTATTTTCATTTTCTAAGAATGGGTGGTCGCACAGTTGCAAGGAAGAAGTCGTGCAGCTTCCAAATTCACACTATGCACGTCCTCTTGATGAAGTAGAAACAAAAAAGCACACTTTTATATATTACTCAAAGTGAATTTTTTTCCAGGACTCACCTGAACCCCAACTAATATTATTTAAAATCATAAAAAAATAAAAAGAAATAGTCACATGGGTCGGGGGGTGATAATTCTCCCCACTATAATTCTTTCTGCCCCTAGAAAGCCAAAACAGTATTCAATCAATCGATCAACACCTAAGGATTCCACATAAACACAATACAACCTATTAATCTAAGCACAATCCATCAACCACCAATGGAACTAAACCCTATTTCCCAAAATAAATCACCAACATAGGGGCGGTCTAAATAGACTCCCCACCACAATAATTTATCTATCATCTGATAATGACTTAAGAGAAAACCCAAAGACACGGTGGGTCTCACCACTAATAAGAACCAGATTATACACGACCAAACCAAAAAATCCAACTTAGACCTGAACTAGGCCTTACACAAGCTAAAAGAAGCACATCAAGAACATTTAAACCACTCACTCTCTTCCAAAAGGAATATGAATTGAATTGAAAACTCTGTATGAACCAAAAACCTACACCCCATGGGTGGTGAGGGAGGGCCCAAGGATTGGATCAATAAAACTACGATGGAAAACTACTCATGACTCACCACATAGGGATGGACACAACCCAAAGCAGCAACTGATCCACATGGGTGGTCTACACAAGGCCATTTTCTAGTAACTCCATCCAAAAGGGAACAATTACTAGCATTGCGTGAGGGGTAAGTCCATACCACTCTTTAAGATGAGATAAATTTTACAAAGTTGTTGAAACCACAACAGAAATAAAAAAACTGCCCCACTATAATGATAGAGGCGTGACATTAACCAGACCCCTTAAAATCCTTCAGGGTTCCTAACTAAGCATCAGCTTCACTCAGAGGCCTTTTGGATAGAGCTCTGATGGATAAAGAGTCTCCTATCTCACAGTTAGGTTCTGATAATCCTAATAAGAAACATACATCTTTTTATTTGAAAAATGAAAAGATTGAATTTTGAAATAAAAACCATGCTGGAATTGAAAAGTGGAGTGCATTAAAAGACCCACGACATCCTCATGCATTTCAAAACCCAAAAATACATCCATATAATACAAAAATAAGAGATCCCTTAAACTGGAAGGAAACATACACAGGAAACATTAAACAAAAAACCAACAACACATCACTTCTGAGATCCTCCTTTGCGATGCTGTTTAGCAATGCCCGGACAGAATCGTTGTAAGTGACCCAAACGTCTGCAAGCATGATAGGGCTTAGGAGTACTTGGGCACGACTCCTTCTTGTGACCCATCTTCCCAAATTGATAACACACGAGGATTCCTTTCTATAATGAGGTTTATAAAAGATCCCAAGGATTTTGGATTCCAAGAATATCTCCATCCATTGGAAATTTCTTCCTTATCTCCTTTCTCAAATCCTCACCACTACTCCAAGGAATTGAAGGAGGGAGGAATACTTTTAGCACTCCCTCCATCGTAGCTTCAAAATTAAAATAATGACTCACCACATTAGAAAATGAAGATAGGTTGGAATATAACTCCTTTGATAGCAGATATGGATGGAGACCCACCCCGAAACATTGAGCCTTCATGGATTCATATGCCGCATACTCAAAATCATAAGGGACTAGCTCCACAAAGTGCTGGAAATACTCCAACACGGATCCATCTCCCTATGGCAGAAAACACATCTCCAACCCCTTTATCCCAATTTCTTTCTATGATAAATGCTAACGAAAGAACAAATCCTTGAAATACTCCCATGTAATCTCTTGACGGGGCTTGTTTCGAGACACTGACTTTTACCACATCCACGGTGAACATTCAAGCATGAATGTTACCAATGTGACCTTCAATAACTCGGGAAACTCAACAAGGTTATTGTCCTATTGCATATTTTTCATCCACTATTACGCTACATATGGTCCTTCTTGACCATAAAAGAGAGGTGGATCTATCTTCTGAAACTAAAAAATAAAATCCTTACTCTGATCAACCGCACTAAGATCACCCATAGAAGATTTTAGGGGGGAACCGCTAGAAAAGAAAAGTCAATAACCCAATCAAGACCAACTAAATAAAAAATCCTCAATATCAAACACCTCATGGGTATAAAGATCTAAACACGAGAAAACTAGCTATCCTAACATCAAAACATTTCTTTTAAAAATATCTTTAATTTTAAACAATTTTGGTTGGTCAAACTTTCATCATTGGTATTCTTTAGAGTCTTATTAACATATATGTTTTCATTCCACCCTGGTAATCCATCTTCCATACCAGACATCTGTTCACATTCCAACATAACACTATGCATGTGAGCACCCCTAGGAATACCAAGGCCAAACAAAAACAACTTTATTTTTCATAAACTAATAATTCATCCCATTTCTATTAAAACAATCCATAAATTTAACATTTCATTTCAAACAAAAAAATTTTAAACAATATTTTCTCAATCAAGTCTTTTAGATGTCAAAGGAAACCCAAAACAACTCAAAAAGGGAACTAGTGTTGGTGGGTGACTTGACCATATGGTTGGTGGCCATATTCCAAACACGCCACTGACACGGAGAGCCTTCTAGGACCATTCCCCTAACTCCACATGGATTTCCAGGGTGTGTGTATCATAAGGACTATTATTACAATTCCCTTAATCATATCACAAATGCAAAACATTATATAAAAAAACCCAAATAACTAATTAAACTGAACTTCCAATGGAATCCCATGGATTAGAACGAGCAAGAGTTTGTGACATTCTTCTCGCACCTACCCCTAGAGTCCTGACAATCCTACACCATCTTCTTTGATATTCCCAAATAAAAAATGGATCTATGAGAAATAGAGGTCTGCTAAGATCCAACCTCACCACTGATACCATTTTTTTATGATCCAACCCAGGTCGACCCTGAACCGATCACCCGAGCTGATCCGCCGCAAGGCCTGAGAGGCGTTCCTAATCCTCTCAGGCTAGAAAAAAGAATCAGGAAATCCACAGAGATGATGTAAATGATTTTTCCCAACACAAATAAATAAAAGTATAGGAAATAATAAAGAGAATCTCAAATAAACAAACCAAAAAAACCACTAAACAAGAATTAAAGAAGATAAAACTAACCAAACTTGACGACCGAACTAACTCTGTGTGACATCACAGGTCACTCTCCGACTCAATAATGAAACATCACACAAGCAAAACACACCCAAAATAGAACTGGCACAAGGACAAAAAATAGAAAAGAACTATAGTCATGAGTATTAAAACTCAGTATGCAAGACCAATATACTATTTCCCAATGCAATGCCTTTATGAATAAGAAACATCAATTCTATGTTTGAACTATAATACATTAAAGTATTAATTTCTACATTTTTTACTTAAAACAAAGTACAAACCATTTACCTTAATCATTTGAGAAACCAGATTCTATCATTAAGTGTCACCATGTTATTTAAAGTGGAATTTAATGATTTTATTTAAAACTAGAACTAAATTTTTTGAAACACGTTTTCATTGGAAAATCATTTCTCATACTATTTATAAAACTAAAATGTCACTTTTCAAGAAAAACACCACATAAGGGTACCAAGAAAGATATAGAAAGTGAAATGTAAATAGGTACGTATGTATCTCAGAAATAGTTCAATAGCTAAAAGTCACTAGACATAGGTGAAACTGGGAGATCAAGAATAATCTTTAAGACATTAATATCTGTGACCCCAACTACAGTATAATGACACATAAGATGAAATATAATTCTTCATATGCTCATCCACCCTTTCTTAGGACAGGCTCAGAGAAAATATCATTACAATGAACCCATACATAACTACCTATTATGGGCCATTGTTCAGTGTCATAACCTACCAGTGAAGTACTCGTCTCAAACAATTCTCTCAATATGTCAGGTTCCAATGATTCGGCTTTTAAAGGGGGTGATCAATCAGATGTATCCAATCATAAAATCGTAACCAATATTTATAATAATAATCATATCAGTCCACACCCAGAGTCTCTCCAAGGTCTACTCCCATGCCTTAAAGTAAATATATTACAAGTGGTTCCCAACTGAGGAACCCACATAATGGAACCTGGGGATTCTATACCGAGGACATCCCAAAAATTCAATATTGGAAAGGAATTAGGAACAACCATAGGGGGGTTTTATAATATGTACTACCACTTATTTTTACAATGTGGTTAAAGAGGCCCATAAAAATTCTGTAAAATCATTCTTTACTAAAGATGAAAACCAGTTTCTGAAGAGGTTCAGAAAACACCATATACAAAATAAAATCATTTGTAAAAACACTTCAAAACATTTCTGACAGACTTTCAAAAAAACAAACTTTTATGAAAATTACTACCAAGATAAAATTCCATGTCACAAAAAAACCAAATTTTAAAGAAACTAACTTCACACTTCACTTATATTAAACCATTTGAAACCTTTTCAAGAACCCAAAAATTCATTATTTTACAAAAAACACATTTATTATCAAATCAAAACCACTTTGGAAATCCATAAAAAGACTCCAATACATAATTTCACATGCTTCCAACACTTTAAAAAACCAAAAAACCATTTTATGTCACTTTTAACACATAAAATCCAACCCAACACCATTCTGAAGACATGACATGTAGGGTTTAACAAACATTTTCATTTGACATTCAGAAAGTTATGAAACACCAACTTTCATGCTAAGATCTTATTCAAAATGATAAATTGTGTTCTAAAACTAAAAAATCAGGTTTGGACCAAAAGAAACATTTAATTTAAATAAAACAACATGCACAAATATAACTAGATAACACTATTTTCATAAAACAATTCCTGAACTACCCATTTTCAAAACCAAGTGAATTAACCAAACTTTGCACAATGAGAATTAACACCTAGATAAAGGGGTAAAAAGAATAAATAAATGAAACTAGAATTATAATGCCAATCACAATAGAATCTTAGATTTAGTATGTGCAATTTCACAAACGAAATTCAAATATCATCAAAAAAGATTAAAACAATATTTTTGCACAATATAAATTTAAAAAAAATCATGAAATTAGAAAATATTAATCATATAAGATGTTAAAATCATAAAATTTATGATTCCTCAATTAATAATGGCAATTGTATGAGAATACTACCTTAGGATAAAAGTGTGACGACAACGCAACCTCAGAAATTCCCTGTGTTGGTCCTAAAATATCATACCAACCCATATCAACACTTAATCAAAAAACCCCTAATAAAATAAGGATAAATACCAAAAAAAATCAAGTAAGAAGTCATACTAATGGGAATATAATGCACCAATAGAGGTGATGTCCGGAAGGCGTGGGTTTTCTAGGGAACGCCAGTAAGGTGCGGAAAGGCCAAAGGAAAGCTGAAGACGGCGTGGTCGACCGAAGAAAGGTGTGTCAGCCAGTAGGGTCCATACAGAAGGGCATCCTATCGGCCATCAGGTTCCTTGCATGAGATTAATTTGTCAACCAGTGGGGGCTACATTGGGGATTATCGTGCCAGCTAGTAGGGGTTGCACTGGGGGGTGTCAAGCCGGGAAGCTGGAGGTCGGGTCAAGGATTACTGTTTGGTGTGAAGGGGAGGAGGGGGTCTTGATGGAAGTCAGGTGGGAGGAGGTCGGACGGGGAAAGTTTCCAGTGTTGGGATACTATTACGGGAGGTTGATGGGGAGGATGAAGTGTTAGGGAGCTCTGAGCGTGCTTCAAGAGAGGCTGAGGGCTGAGGATGGCGCACTGGTGGAGAAGAAGCCGATAGGGGGGTCAGTGCAGGTGCGCAAGACGGGATCAAGCTTATACAATGGGGAGTGCGATGGGAGGCAGGACTACATGGGAGTGTAGGGTCATGCACAGCAAGAGGAAAATAGGGGGAGTAGCACAACAATCCTAAAAAAGGGGTAAAATAATCAAAAAATTAATAAATATAATAATCATAATAATAATAATCATAATAATAATTTTCATAATAAAAATAATATTAATACAACAATAAGTAATTCCTAACCATTGTTTTAATTAACATAAATTTTTATTGTAATATTTATAATAATAATAATAACAATAACATGTGGATAAAAATTAAAAATAATAAAAGTATTCATTTTATTTCAATAATAATTAAATCATTCGTAAAAATAAATTTTTTGAAAGAAGACAACTAATTTTTGTTTTCATTACAATATTTTTTTCTTTTTACTTTTAGAGAATGGGTGGTTAGGAAGTTTCCAGGTCAAAGATGTATGGCTTCCCAATTCCCGCTCCGCCCGTGCGCCCGACAATGTCAACACCAAAAACACAATTTTAAATATTCCTCAAAGAATATTTTTATCTGGAACTCAACTAAACCCCAAGAAATATTATTTAAAGGAAGAAAAATAATAAAAAGAAATATTCACATGGGTTAGGGTGTGACAGGACATAGAACACGATTTTCCCTCACCGTTTGCCAAACTATGTGGAAATTGTTTTCCCCTCACTATCCAAGATGAACACACCATATTATTATCCCACAAGGTAACCCAAACAATGTTCAAACCATGTGTTTCACCACAATCAAAAAATGACACTTAACTGCATGGTTTCTTGGGCAAGGCAGATGGTTTCTCCTAACCATGACCCAACCATGCGCCACTAGTTTCCATGCCAAAATTTTCCATTTTTCATTGAAAACACTCGGGTAAGTTGATAATTAACCAAGGATAATATTTTAAACAAAGGAATACCTAAAAAATACATATATGTGAATCTTGGTGTGATTGTTGATTAGTGGAACTTAGATACTTTGGTAGTGGGATTTACATTCTTACAGGGGCCTACATGTTGTGACTCTTTTCCAACTTCTTATCATGTGGTAGCATCTTTTTGTTTATGATTCCTATCATATTCCCTCTTTACTGTGGATATATAATTCCATACACATTGGGATATTATAGAGGTTTTGAAAAAAAAAATATTCATGTTATTGATTTTTAACATTACTCTGGAATGTATGGATATGCTTTTGTGTGTACAGGTGCATTAGGTTAAGGCTTCTCATATATGTTGTATGCTAACACAATGCTAGTAACCAACCTCATTAATATTTGATGAGGTCTTTGGGTATCACATCATTCTTGTATCTGGAATGGATGGGTCCCCAATAGTTGGGCCTGTTACAATCACATAGTTGGTTGACTCTAAAAAAATTATGGTTCACCCCTTCCATAAACAAAACATATTTGGTCTCAAGTAATTCATACCCAATTTCTATAGTTTTAACACATTTATATTTATAGAGATATAATTTCTAAAATTCACTTTTATTACTTCGTTTTCATAAATGATTTTCAGAATTATAGTGTCTCTAATAAGGAGCTTCCACAACCATGTATCCAATGAATTATCATCTTCATATTTATCAAGTCAACCAATAAAAATAATGACTTTTCAACTTTATTTAATTAAATTCCTTACAATTTTACTGGTAAGTGATATATCTAGTAATTATTTCTTGTATTATGCATCATAGTTTCATTTATTCACCCATATAACACACATTAATTTTAAACATTCAAAAATGTACTGAGAATAAATATTTGATGAAATTTTTTTCAATTTCTTATTCTATGTTGACTCACTTTTTTTAATATAATTATTACTCCCTCTTAGTTCCTACCTCTACCTTGATAGATACATGTTGTTCCAAAATGTGTAATACTTTTGACCATAAATTTGACATAACTAGAAGTATGTGCAAAGTCTTAATTTTTGACTTTCTGAGTTCCCCCAATGAGTTTAGTTTATTTATTTTGGAATTATTTCATTGACTAAACCATATTCCCATGTTTATGCTTTATATATTTAACATATAATTTGAGATTTATGGTTAGATAAAGTAAACTTTCCAACTCATATCTCAGAATCTGTTCCATATATGTTTTTTAATCACTTAGTTATTCACTACTGGAAAAGGATTATTAATTTTATACATGTTTCATAATGTTTGTTAGTTTTTTTTACCCTTCAACCCATGATTCTATATGATGAAGTTTCTCTTTATTCTTCATTACTTATAACTAATTTTCCTCTTATTCGTTGAAAATTCCTCTTAAACTCACCAAATTTGATTTCAACCCAAGTTATCATTCGCTCCTTCTTTTTTTATGGTTTTCAAAAATTTCATAGGCCTCATATCCAAGAATTTTTTCTTGGATAATTTACAAAAAAAAATATAATGCCATGATATTTCATTTATTTCAATATAATTTTACCCTTCAAAGTTCCCTTAAATTTTCTATTCATTTTCAGAATTTTCTAGAGATTAGTGACATGATTAAATTTAAATATTCATCTTCCTCATCATCGTAATCAAAGTAACTAGAATGTTTTGGCTATCCTTTTTTCTTCTTCTTCTTTATTATGGCTTCAAAATCCATTTCATTATTACTTTTCTTTTTAGAAGTGGGTGTCATTCACATTTCATAGAAAATTAGTATTTTATGAAACAAATAAAGTGATATATACTCCTTATCTCCCAAATAATACAATTTGGGATTAAAATATCTATAAAATTATTCATGAATTAATTTATAATGACAACATTAAATATATTCTCACTGAACCCTTTAATAATACTCACAATTTTATTAATGCTCGTGAAATAATCATCAATTGATTCCCTCTCATCCATTATTATATATATGAACATTTTTATCAAGATCTATATATATATATATATTATTTAATAATTAAATTTCCAATATTTACGTTTTAAATACTTCCACACACACCCCTTTCTATTTATAAACTCGTCAGCTTGGTGAATTATTTCTTAGAAATTAATATTAGAATAGAATTCATGGATTTTCCATTAAATTAAAGATTTATCTTGTTAGTGAAGCCCATATTATCATCTATTTGAATGGGTGTAAATCTAATTTTAGTTAATTTTAGTAACTTCACGTCTAAGGGACAAAAAATAAGGAGGAATCCTATTTTTTTATCCATGAAAATATTTTCCATCAAACGTTGGCACTCCACTACTATTCACAAAGTTTTTATAATCCATTATCAATTTACTCAGAGAGTTCCCATAGAAAAAACATCTTTACTAATACCACTTGTTTGAGCCACTATATTGTATTTCTTCATTGATATGAAAGGAGGTAACCAGTGTAGAATTTTATTTTTACAATTTCTTATTATTCCTAAAATAGACCACTCGATATGATTAGAAAATGAATCATTCACAATAATGAATAAAATAAATAGAAGAAGGAACATAATAATTTATAAAAACATTGTCCTTGCACAATAATGTATAAAATAAACATAATAGTACACACAATGATTTTTTCGAGGTTTATCCACATTATGTTGTTGAGGTGGTATGTGGAATATGATATACTCTATAATACCAGATGTAGGATGGAAATAATATAGATACTGACTGGAGTATCTAATAATTCTCAAAATAAAAGAGGGGGTGAATTGTATACTTTAAAAAATTTCATTGGAACTTTTAAATATGATTATGTTTAAGAAGGTTAAAAAAGGTAATTCAAAATACCTCTAGTTCTACACAATTTATTGATTCCAGAAATATGACTCTAAGAAAGTGATTTCGGAAAAGATGGTTTTGGAAAATGAAACTTAATGAAAGTTTACAAAGAGGAAGACTCTGCCTTAAAACGTATAGAATCTTACTAAATCAGAGTATACAAATATAATGAAATATAAGATAGTTATACTTTCTTTAACAACCAAAATACAGCGGAAAACATGAAACAAACAAGTAACAAGTAGTAAGTCTTTTCACCCAAAGAGAAGGTTATCCAATAAACTTGGATAAAAGTCCATTGATTTATACATTCAAGAAAGTATGTCTTACCCACAACAGGTTAAGCCCTAGATATGAAGATTAGAGTCTATCTTGTTATCCCCACAAGCCCTCAACTTCAAGGTAGTCAGTACCTCTATCTTCCTCAGCAAGGAAGTCCTCAAACTTTAAGGTAGTCAACACCTCTATCTTCCTATCCCCTAAAGACCTCGAATGTCCTCAGCAACATTCAGAGTCACACGAAGCAATTCTAAACAATACGTTCAGAACGTAATAAGCCTAATAGTATATCCCTACAAATCACTTCAATATCATGTGATCTCTAGATTCATAGAACAGTTCATCCAAGTTGTGAGCTCTTTCAAATGAGCTCTTGTTTATAAGAACAACTTCAATGGTCGGCTCCCTCCTCCAAAGTTCATATTTTTCCGTGAATTTTGGAGGGACCTATAAATGTGTCACTCAAACAATGGTTAGTTAGTAACTGAATGAACGACATCAGTTTATAACAAAAACAAGTGTAATAAAAATTATGGTTACATAACCAAAATCAAATATTCAGAATGTAAGCAAATAAAAACTCAAAATATAACCAAACTAATATTTGGTGTCTATAAAACGAGAATATTCTGATTATGTTTTCTAATGAATTCATAACCTGAACTCTATGGAATTCTGGAGTCTAATTTTTAAACAAATTCAGAGTCTGGACTTACAATGATCAGAGTCAGAGTTCATGAGAATTCAGAGTCAGAACTTACAAAGTTCGGACTTAGAATTCCCTAGAATTCAGAGTCAGAACTCAGAAGAGTTTGGAGTCTAAATTCAAAGAACTTGGAGAAATAACTTAGAAGAGTTCAGAGTCTGAATTCAGAGAACTCGGAGTCAGAGCTTAGAAGAGTTCGAAGACTGAATTCAGAGAACTCGGAGTCTAAATTTGGATCCTGAAGAAAAAATACTCTTTATCTAAGTATTATATGATTCTGAGGTTTTTGATATGAAACCAAATTTTACACTTATAAAAAATGAACAATGAAAAAAATGTTAAGGATAAATTTCCTTTGGGAAGGAAAACTTTCCTTATGAAATTAAAACAGAGTGTAAAATAAAATTTTCCTTAGGATAAGGTGTTTGTGATTTTCAAAACATGAGTATTGGTAAAGTCATAAGGAAACCTTATTTACTCAAAAATCTCCCCCAATCATGAAGGGATGCAAAATTCATAAGGAAACCTTATTAACTCAACAATATCCCCCTTTTTTGAAAGCACAAACATCCTTACAAAAAAGAAAACAAGGACATAGAAAATATTTTTTTAGACATTGAAACTAAAATTATCTCCCTTATCATATAGGAAAAAATGAATATGACTAACGCTACCTTAGGCTTTGGAACACTGAGGACCATATTCTAGATTTTTGGAATGAGATTTTTCATTATTGTGTATGGAAATATATGTAATGAAATAATCCCCCATAGATAAACTCCCCATTACTTAGGGATATTTCTTTATTACTTAGTATTATTTTTCCTTTCTCCCCCTTTGTGATTTTCAAAAATAATTTTAGAGAATGGAAAATAAAATATGGTACCTGAAAGATTAGTGCAAAACATCTAAACAAAAACGAGCAACCATAAATTTCATTAGGATGGGAAAAAAATTTACACAGAAAAGAATACAACAAAAGATCAGATTGTAACAAAGTTATCCTTCTTTTTCCTTCGGCCTCAACTTATTAACAATAGTCTTCAGATTTTTGAGCTCCTTATGATCTTCCTGTTCTCTCTTAAGAATCTATTTGTGATCCTCATATTTTTTCTCTAAAGCCTTGAATCTTTCTCCTTATCCTTAAGATCTTTTGCCTGAGCCTTCAGGACTTCTTCTTTCTTGACTATTTTTCTTCAATATCAATCTTAAGGTCCCTTTCTCTCTTCCAGCTTTGAGCAACAGAATACAATTTCCCACTCTGATCCCTCACTTCTTGAATCTAAGAATTTTGTTCCAAAGATAAATTTTTCTCAAAACTACTTGTGAGGTACTTTATATTACTATATTAAGTGTAAAAAGCATGCTTCACACTTTCATGAAACTCATCAAGAATCTACATATCTTCTATAGTTTTGTTAGACCAAGTAGTCATTTTCATGTAGGATCTTATGTGTGCATCATAGTTAATGAAGAAAGTCTTGAAATCAGCCTCAAGCTTCACACATATATCAATCACCATGGATACGGAATCTGATTTTTGATTTATTCTGTGTTTAAGCTTCTGGCATCTAGAGTCTATGCTTAGGAAAATTTTAATGGTTCCAACCAGCTTCTTCAATGACTAGACAATGAAATCATGTCCCAGAGATGATGATTCTAAATATGAGACTTTTCTAGGTGAAGTGTCTTTCTCTAGCTCAGCAACTTTCTTATTTGAAGATCCACCAGCTTCTTTCTTCTTCACAATAGCTTCAGTGGATGTATCAACAACCACATGTTTCCCCTTATCAGTTCTCGGAATGGATTCCTCATCCAGAGATTCATGTTCACTATCTGACAGCTGAATAATTCTATCTTCATCTATCTTTTCCTTACGAGCTCCTACCTTAGCATCTTCAAGATGAATAAAATGATTATTAAGACTTTCTTCCTCATACAGCTTGTTCACTTCATCTTCATCTTTCTCATCCTCTTCTTTATGATCTTTCCTAGGTGTAGCCAACTTTGAAAATTCTACCTCAGAAGTTCGGATTAAAAACTTCTTATATGAACTTTCCTTTTCATAAAAATCTTTCACTTGCTTAATCAGATCTTCAGTATCACCACTGCTTTATTCTTCTTCCACTTCTTGTACTACTTTTTCTCTTTCTTTCACCTTTTCCAGAGTAACAAAAATTTTACCGCGAGTCTCATGTAAAGCTTCCACTATGAAATATTTTGGTACTAGGATACTCTCAGATTCTTTATCAGTATCCCTCAGAAGGGATTGAACAATTTCAGTCTCAGACAACTTCTTCTTTTGTTTCTTTTCTTTAGCTTGCCTCTCAAGCTCATGTTTTGTCTTCTCTCTTAAGGATTTGGTTTTATTAGGATCCAAACAAAAACTTGGATCCCCTTATTTCTTATTTATCTTATCTTCCATACATTTTTCGACAATCTCATCTAGATAAGATTTTTGTTTCTTAGGTTTTGGAGGTGTGGATTGGGCTTCCTTAAATTTTGGGGTTTTATCTTCCTCTTCGACTTTCTTCAACTTCCTATTCATTGAAACCTTTCTTGAAAGTTCAACCACTTATTTTTCTTAGCATCAGCTTCCTCCTATGGTAGGTCATAAAATTCATTGGAGTATTTAGAAAATCAAATGTTCGTTATCTTCAAAATTATCATCGTTGACTAGAATGACATTGAATTTTCTATGTTTTCAACTGTAAGGGATTTTGAAAGATTCTAGACACCGAACAATCAACTTAGAATGAATGGTCAGGTACATCATAATCTGAGCCATCAGATTTCCATTATTGATATTCTCAATCGTAATCAGAATATGCTTAACCAAATTATCCTTACTTAGGTTCACTAGAAAATCTAGGATGTATATAACACTCTTCTTCAAAGTGTATTTATGACCTTTTCTCAGAATAATAAATCCTTGCACCCATAGTTCAAGGATCCGATTATTTGTAGAGAGATGAGCAATATTCAGAGTCTTGACATCAGTAAGACCGAGGAACTCCATAGCTTCCAACTTTAAAAAACTTCCTTTGACATCCGGTAACGTGTGGGAAAAGAATTCATCTTCTTCTTCATTTGGAATACCAACTAAGCTGGCTCCCTTAGTATATGAAAGAGCATAGTTCTTTCAAAGGTTTTTAAGGAAAACTTATCACTTCCATATTCCTTGAAGAAACTAACTAATCCATAAAACTCTATCAGCAGATCTGGATACACCAAATCTTGAGCCCCTGGCTTCGATATAAAAACACTCTCCCATCCATTCAATTTAATGTTCTTCGAAATGATTTAATCATACTTGTTAAAGAAGTTCATATGCACCAGCCTTTCTCTATACACCTTCCACTCTATAATTATATTTACAATAGACATATGTTACTTAGAAGATTATTCTACAGACATTCGGAATTGAGAAACTCTGAGAAGTTCATAATGGGCTTAAGTAGAGGGTCATGATTTCAGCATGTGAGATCTTGATATCGATGTGGGAAAACCCATCGGGGGTCCTTTATATAGGTGTTATAAGTGATGATTCATCTTCCAAACTCAATCCAATGGCTGAAAATCCCTTTGATCAGATATGACAGTTGATAAGATAGCCACAATGAAAACATGATAGAATCTGATCTTTTGTGGCTTTTAAGAAAAAAAACATTCGATTTTAAGGAAAAAATAATCCAAAAAATTTTAAAAACAAAAGAAAATACTAGAAAGTAAATTATTATTATGAAAAAATTAGGAAAGGAAACATTCCTTTTGGATTTCTAGGAAGATTATTCATATTGAGGAAAAATTATCATTAAGAAATATAGATTACAAAAAATTTGATTACGAAAAAAATTTGACATTGAAAATATTCATTATGAAGATTTTGAATATGAAAATCTTCATTACAAAAATTTTGAGTATGAAAATATTCATTAATAAAATTTCAAAAACATCATTATGAAAAATTTGAAAAAATAAGAAAACAAATCTACTCCCCCTATGGAAAGAATCTTACAACTATAAGGATATTAGTTTCAACAAAAAGTTAATGAGGAAGATTACCTTATGGTTATCATTCCTAACTTATGTTTAATGTATTCAAATCTATCGGAGGGTAAAGATTTTGTGAAAATATTATCAAGTTTATCTTGTTTTCTGATAAATTGAAGAATGATATCTCATTTTTTTGTGTGATCCCTAAGAAATTGATGACTAATATCTATATTTTTTTCACAAGAGTTATGTGCAGAGATTTTTCTTAAAGCAATGGTACAAGTATTATCACACAAAATTTGTGTTTTGGTAAAACTCATACCATATTCTGTGAGTGTGTGTTGCATCCACAGCACTTGAGCACAACAATATCCAGCTGCTACATATTTAGCTTCAACAGTAGAAAGTACTACTGAGGGTCGCTTCTTGAATGACCAAGAAACTAATGAATCTTCTATGAAATGAAAAGTTCATGATGTACTCTTTCTATCCATTATACATCCACCAAAGTCAAAATCTGAAAAACTTTTTAAAATAAAATCATTTCCTGATGTAAAAAAGATTCCAAGATCCATGGTTCCTTTTAAGTAGAAAAAAAAACATTCCACTACCTTTAAATGAGATTCCTTAAGATTAGATTGATATCTTGCACATAAGCACACTGAAAACATTACGTCTGTATGATTAGCTATCAATTAAAGTAGACTTCCTATCATACCTCTAAAAGATTTTTGATCTACTGCTTTCCCAGCTTCATCAAGATCAATAGTGTTTGAGGTACCAATGGGAGTACTTATACTCTTAGTGTTTTCATATCCATACTTTTTAGGAATATCTTTAATATACTTATGTTGGGATAAATAGATTCCATATATTTTTTTAGAAATTTAAAAACCAAGGAAAAATGTTAACTCACACATCAAACTTATTTGAAACTCAGATTTCATTAGATACTCATAAGAATCAGTTAAATATTGCTGAGTTGAACCAAATATAATGTCATCAAAAAAAATTTGAACAATTAAAACATTTTTCTTACCTATATTTATAAAAAGGGTTGGATCTGCATTTCCCTTAATGTAATTATTTTGAAGCAAAAAACCTGTAAGCCTATCATACCAAGCTCTAGGGGCTTGCTTAAGTCCATAAAAAGCTTTGGTAAGTTTATAAAAAAGTTCAGGATGATTTGTATCTTTAAAACCAGGAGGTTGTTCAACAAAAATTTCTTCTTGTACAAAACCATTAACGAAATAACATTTCACATCCATTTAAAAAAATTTGAAATTGAAGAATGCTGCAAAGGCAAGTAAAATACTAATATATTCAAGTCTAGATACTGGAGCATAGGTTTATTCATAGTCTATTCCTTCATGTTGATTATAGCCTTTAGTAACTAATCTAGCTTTATTTCATACTATGATTCCGTTTTTGTCACGCTTATTTCTAAAGACCCATTTTACTCAAATAACAGAAGTCTTTTTAGGTATTTCAACCAAGGTCCAGACCTTATTCCTTTCAAATTCATTTAGTTCATCTTGCATAGCTTTTATCCAATCATCATCACCTAAAGATTCATCAGTGCTTTTTGGTTATAACTGAGAATGGAATACAAGATGTTCTACTTTATTTCTTAATAAACTTTTACTCCTTACAGGTTGATCCACATCACCAATGATACTATCACTGGGATGATTCTTTAGAAACAACTGATTTGCGTTTTGTAAAACCCGTTCATCAACATAGGGTATGAAATCTTCTGGGGTAAATGATTTAGAATTATCTTTTTGGAAACTTTCCTTCTCAGAAGGATCTTCTAACAAAGGTTGATAATCAGTTTTCGAAATCACATCTGAAGATGTAAGTTGGGGTTGTTTAAAAACAAAGGGATCTATAACATCAAATTTGACATGTACTGTCTCTTCAACAGTACAAGTGTTTTTATTGAAAACTCTATAAGCCTTAGAAGTTATGGTGTAGCCAAATAAAATTCCTTCATCAGATTTTGGTGAAAATTTGTAATGATTATCTTTAGTATTCAGAATGAATACTTTGCAACAAAAAATCTTAAAGTGGGAAATTCAAGGTTTTCTACCATTCCATAACTCATAAAGGGTTTTATTAAGAAAATTTATAATCAAAACTTGATTTATAGTATAAAAAGAGGTACTTATAGCTTCAGCCCAAAAATGTTTGGCTACAAAATATTCACTCAACATGGTTCTTGTTATCTCTTGAATAATTCTGTTTCTTCTTTCAATAACACCATTTTATTGAGGTCTTCTAGGTGATAAGAAGTTATGAGGAATGCATTTTCTACTAAAAAAAGTTGCAAAATCAGAATTTTAAAATTATCCCCCATGATCACTATGAATAGTTATCAAAGGATGGTTATTCTCATTTTTAACATGGGCTCTAAAACTTTTGAAATAAGAAAATTCATGATATTTTTTTTCTAAAAAATAGACCCACGTAAATCTAGTATAATCATCAACTAGGAAAAATACATAATATTTTCCTCCAATGAATCCAGTTTATGTTGGTCCAAAATGATCAATATTCACTAACTGTAATACATTAGTTGTTGAGACTTCACCAACTGATTTAAAACATGATTTATGTTTCTTTCCATTTTGACAAGGATCACAACCTTTTGAAGAATCAAATATATGCTCTGTTATATCCTTAAATAATATTTTCTTTGATAGTTTTCATAGGTTTCTATGGTTACAGTGTCTTAACCTTTTATTCCACAACCAATAATGATCTTCCATAGTACTAAGGCTAGGTAGGTCTTGTCTCTTAAGGTCTTCTATGTTTAGTGTATAAACATTCTCTTGCCTATTGGTAGAAAGAATAAACTCTTCCTTATAATTGTTTACTAAACACTTGTCATTCCTAAAATTCACAGGTTAACCTTCATAAAATAATTGATATCTGCTAATGAGGTTGTACATAAGACATTTTACAAACAAAACATTTCAAATTAATGTTTTTTCAGGAAGAACGATGTTATCTATGCCAATAATTTCTCCCTAAGCATTATCTATGAAAGTTACTTTCTCTCCTTTCATCTTGATAATCTTTTCAAAGGAGTTCTTGTTACCAGTCATATACCAAGAACATCCACTATCCATGTACCATATATTTCTGTTGGTAATTTCATTACTTTCTTGAAAATAAGAGTGTTTTACTTTCAGAACCCAAACATTCTTGGATCTGGAAATTTCAGAAAGCAAAATTTAAGGCACGCACATTTTCATAGAAAAATAGGCTTTATGAAATCATAAAGATTGGGTTTTGTTAAAGGAATAACATTTTGACTAGTGTCCACTACACTGACACTTAGTGCAGAATGGGTAACTTTGGGGAACAAAATAATTGTTACTAAACATCGGTTTAGAACTAGTATAAACAAAACTAGATTTATTTTTTAGAGGTCTTATTTGAGAATACATTTTATCAAAATTTTCCTTACCTAAGGTAAAGTTTAAAAAACACTTCTTAAAGGAACAAATATCAGATTTCAGTCTGATAAATAAGTTCTTATCTACAAAAACAGTAGCTTTAGAACTAGAGTTAAGCTCAAAAACATTTTTCTTAGAAATTACATTTTCTTGATCTTTAGAAGGTTTACCCTTCTCAGAATTTACTTCCTCAATATTTTTTGAAATATTTTCAAAATCAATGATTTCTTTATCAAGATCTTTGGAAAGATATGATATTTCTTTAATAAGTATATAAATGCTAGAATTTTCCTTATCAAGATTTTTGTTGACTTTAGAATATTCATTCTCAAGAAACTTGGCAAACTTGGAAACATATTCATAGGTATGTAAAGTATTATCCTCATCAGAAGAAGATTATTCATCCAAAGATTCTGAATATTTTCTATCATTATAATTGTAATTAAGAGATACATTGGTCATGGATTCAGCATTGTGTACCTTATCCATTAAGAAATGATTTTCAATAGGTAGTCCAGATATTAGACCAAGATTCTTCTATTCAGAAGATTCATAATCTGATGATTCATCTGATTATTCTCCACCAATGGAACTCTAGGTGTCATTAGCTTTCAAAACATTCTTAGATTTATCTTTGTAGAACTTTTTTCTATTTCTCTCAGAAATCTTTTCTTTTCTTTCCTTTATCTTAAGCATAGGACAATTAGGTCTTATATGTCCATCTTTCTTGCATTAATAACATGTAACTTCTAAATCATTCATATCTTTCCTTTCTTTCTTCTTGTATCTGTATTGAAAGTTATTCTGGCCAATAATCTTGTTCATCCTTTGAGAAAGATTGGCCAGTTCATTTTATAAAGATTCACTTTCACGAGATTCAGATTGTATATCAATTTTCTTAGATGTGGATCTTGTAACTCTCTCAGGATTCTTGGATCTCATATGATTTGAAGTTGTAGTAAAAGCAACACTTCCATTCCCATTCATATTCTTAATAATATCAGCATCTCTTTTCATCCTAGTCTCATGTTGAAGAAGAGTTCCAAAAAGTTCATCAAGAGAAATCAAAGTAACCTTTCTATTCTCATCAATATCTATTCTCTTAGATTCCCATTCATTGGTCATGATTTCAATGATCTTATCCACAAGAGCTTCATCATCTAATCATTTCTCACCCATATAGAGTAAACTATTAACAATAGTCATAAATCTATGTTTCACCTTATATATGTGTTCTCCATAAGGAAATTAAAAACCATGATAATCAGCTCTGATCATGGATCTTCTTGATTCAATGACTTTGGATGTTCCAAAGTGTGTAACTTCAAGCTTTTTCAATATATAATTTTCTGCTTCACAAGATGAAATTTGGCTATATATATTTCTAGTCATGGAACAATGCAATGTATTGCGTACCTTATAATTCAGTTGATATTCATTCTTTTCTGGGTTGGTGAAAGAACTAACTTCTTTATCAAGAATTCTATATCCTTTAGTAAGCATTAAAAAATTTTCTACTCCAGTATTGATAATTAATATCTTCATACGATCTCTCCAATATTCATAATCATTCCCATCAAAAATAGGTGGTCTAGTTGGATTTAGGTTGTCTATGGAACCAATATTGATTCCTACCATCTTAAAGAAAATATTTCCAGAAAAACTCATTAGTAATAAAAGTCTGTAAACAAGGAAAATATTCCTCAGCAAGAAAAATATATAACAAGAGTATCTTAAAGAAAAAATGAATCTGAACTTTTGGATTTGAAAATCTGATTATGAAAATAAGAAGAAGATGAATTCTCTTCTGAATCTAATCATGATATTAATTCAGATTTAAGCAATGCTTTGATACCAATTATTGAGATGGTATTTGGAGTATGATATAGTCTATAATACCAAATGTTGGATTGAAATAATATAGATACTGAATGGAGTATATAATAATGCTCAAAATACAAGAGGGGGTGAATTGTATACTTTAAAAAATTCTTTTGGAACTTTTAAAGATGATTATGTTTAACAAGGTTAAACAAGGAAATTCACAAAACCTTTAGTTCTACACACTTGCTTGATTCCAGATATATGATTCTGAGAATGTGATTTTGGGAAAGATGGTTCCGGAAAATGAAACTTAATGAAAGTTTACAGAGAGAAAGATTCAACCTTAAAGCGTATATAATCTTAATAAATCAAAGTATACAAGTATAACGAAGTATAAGATAGTTATACTTTTCTCAAAAATCAAAATACAGCAAAAAACATGAAACAGTCAAGTAACAAGTATTAAGTCTTTTAACCCAAATAGAAGGGTATCCAAAAACCTTAGATAATGTCCCTTGATTTTTACTTTCGAGAAATTCTATCTTACCCACACCAAGGTAAGCCCTTGATATGAAGATCAGAGTCTGTCTTGCTATCCCCGCAAGCCCTCAACTTCAAGGTAGTTGGAACCTCTGTCTTTATCATAAAGGAATTCCTCGAACTTTAAGGTAGTCGGCACCTCTATCTTCATATCCCCATAAGCCCTTGAATGTGCTCAGCAACATTTGGAGTTGCACGTAGCAACTCTAAACAAGACGTTCAGTACACCCTAAGCATGAGATTCTCTCTCTAAAAATCACTTCAACAGCATGTGATCTATAGATTCATATAATAGTTCATCAATGTTGTGAGCTCTTTCAAATGAGCTCCTACTTATAGGAACAGCTTCAACGGTTATCTCCCTCCTCTAACGGTCATATTTTTTCTTGATTTTTAGAGGGACCAGTACACGTGTCACTCAAACAACGGTTAGTTAGTAACTTAATGCACGACATTGTTTTATAACAAAAACAAGAGTAAGAAAAAGTATGGTTACATAACCAAAATCAAATATTCAGAATGTAAGCCAATAAAAATTAGGAGTCTAACCAAAAACGTATTCGGTGTCTGTAATTCAGAGTTAGAGTTCATGAGAATTCAGAGTCAGAACTTACAAAGTTCAGAGTCAGAATTCTTTTTGAAATTGGAGTCAGAACTCAGAAGAGTTTGGAGTTGGAATTCAGAGAACTCAGAGTCAGAACTCAGAAGAGTTTGGAGTCTGAATTCAAAGAACTCAGAGTAAGAACTCAAAAGAGTTTAGAGTCTGAATTTAGAGAACTCGGAGTCAGAATTCAGAAGAGTTTGGAGTCTGAATTCAGAGAACTTGGAGTCTGAATTCAGATCCTGAAAACAGAATGCTCTTTATCTATGTATTATATGATTCCGAGGTTTTAGATATGAAACCGAAATTTACACTTAGAGAAAATAAACAATGAAAAACCTGGTAACGATAAATTTCCTTGGGGAAGGAAAATTTTCCTTATGAATTTAAAACACTGGGTAAAATAAAATTTTCCTTAGGATAAGGTGTCTGTGATTTTCATAACATGAGGATTGGTAAAGTCATAAGGAATAATTATTGACCCAAAAATCTCCCCCAATCATGAATGAATGGAAAAATCATCAGGAAACCTTATTGACTCAATATATGTGAGACTACTTATTAATGTAGCTAGTTTTTTTCAGGCTATATATTCCCCACAATAAGTCAATAACAAATTTAAAATGCATAGGGAGGAATAAAACTTCCCCTGTAGATTTTTAGAATCCTAATTATACTAATACTTAATAAACCTCTAGCCATACACAACATTCTTATTATTATAATGAGTCATAAAAAATGAGATACATAACGTGAATCTTGGGTTTTTTTGGTAAATTATGACTATCTCATCCATAGTCCTTCATAATATTTTGTAAAACATGATCACTTTTTATAGTATATGATATAAATTTTCATATTAATTATCATTCTCCAAACTCAATCACCAAATTATTATACTAAAGTAGATATAGATTTTAATTTTTCAGCATGACATATCAAACTCTCTTCTTCTCCTCCTTAATTACTTTCTCTAAACCATTATCTTTCATTATGAGAAAACCATTTTTTATTCCCCCATATCAATATCTTTTTTTGACCAATATTATCAAGATTTAATCTATTTAATATCCCTAAAAGGCTCCCAATAAACTCATTAGTCATAAAAGGAAAACCATGAAGTATTTTCTGTTAAAAATAACGATTGTAAAATTTTTATGTTTGGTTTCCTTCAATTTTTATTTCACTACCAAATAAACCAAACCACATGTAGTCACTTTTATTTTTTATTTAAAATATTGAAAAAAATCCCTTGAATAAATATATCTAGGGAAATAACTTATTATTAATCAAGATATTACACCACTAGAGAACCAACTAATCTAATTCACTAGTAAATTCTTTAATCAATTGGTTCAATCTCAATATTCCACCTTCTATTAAATAGCTCAAGGTATAAAAAATATTACTAAAATATTATTTAAAACCCTCCTCAAAAATTAAAATTGAATCACTAATAGATCAGTATGTTATATAACAACTTAATACCATCACAACACTATCACAATAACATTTTATATTTAAAATTAATATCTTATTTTCAAAAAAATTAACTTTGAACATCATATATTTTTTCAAATATTTCGGCTCAAAACATCAAATTTATAAGAAAAATAAACACTATTTTTCAAAATTTCAATTATTTTATCTTGAATCAAATTTTAGAAGTGTATTTTTTCTATTAAAGAATGGTTCTTATATCTTCATGTTTAATTTCATCAAAAAAATTGATTTCTAAAAGCATAGTTTTTTAGCAAGTTAGGACACGGAATTTATCAATGTATTTCTTCCTTATGTTTGGAACTAAACCTATTACACCCATTGAAGGATTATAATGAATTACATGTGGGGGATTCAAGTATTATATTTGGTGATTCAAAGGTATATTCTCAAAAACATCAATCCTTATGATCAACAGTAAAGATTTATTCTCAGATACTTAAATTCTTATTATCTGCAATAAAGCCTTACACTCAAAGGTAAAGAAAAATGACTGCCTATATAAGATACATTATCATTGAAGAAACTTTTCACATGGTATTTAATTAATTGTCTTGGTTTTTTCAATTTTCTATAATTACTTCAAAACATCTCAAAACCACCTCTATCACCTTCAAACTATCTCTCACCAATATTAAAAACTTCCAATAATGCTTAGTAAATCATGAAAAAAAATTCAAAGAACCATAAAACATCATCAAAATGTGGATGGAAAATTTGTTAGCGTGGATGACTCATGTTTAAATAAGATAATTAATGGTAGTGCCATAGTATTTTAGAAATCTTATGTGGAATATATATTACATATTTGAAATGATTTTGGGACATTAATTTCTATAAAAATGTGGTTAGTAAATGGCTTCTTTATGAAACACATGGGTGAAGTATCCAATATACTATGTATGAAAATCTATATAGTTATATTAGAGGGTTTACTTGTATTGAATCAAAAAAATGGTGAATTGTTAAAGATTTTAAGCATTGATAACTCCAGGAAGTGGTATTCACTAGTGTTATATAGTAAGAATCTTAAGAAGATTGAAAATCATTCTACATGGTTTAAAATCATAGATATGATTCCTAATATATCCCCCATTAAAATTATCATGCATTTAATATTATAAACATGATCATATTTTACTTATGATTTCACCATAACAAGTATATATCAATCCTATCCTACTGAGAGTCAATACATTTTTTTCTAGAATATCATTAAGTGTATAAGAAATAGTAAATATTTTATTATTATTTAGAGGTGAGGATGATCTTATTGTAAAGGGTTAAACTGATGCTAGTTTTCAAACTAATTAAGTTGATAATAAATCTAAAAATAGTTTCTTGTTTTTCCAAATGGTGAAATTATTAGTTGTACTAGTTATAATCAATCAATAATAAAGTACTCAATAAATAAAGTTATAGTACATTGATGCATCAAATGTTGTGAATGAAGTTTTTTGGATCATGAAGTTCATTAAAAAAACATAGGATGGTTCAATGAATTTATGGAGAAAAGAAGATCTATAATAAAGATAATAGAGTTATTCATCTTTTCAAGGAACCTCAGTATCACAAAAAACCAAATGAATTCCTTCAAAAATACATTATCATTCCAAAAAATCCTCAGTGAGGTGATGTAAATACTTGTACGGTGACTACTAGTTAAACTATTTTATTTACTTTTAAAAAACCAATGATGCTTAAAAATTATGATGGTTATAATGAATCTTTACGTATTATATACATTTGATATTGAATGTGATAGTTAGAAAATGTGTCAATATTTTGTAATAATGTAAATATCCATTTATCATTTATTCAAGTGTGTTGTATATATTACATAAATAGTGAAATAATAAACTACTCTAAAAGTATGACATTGATATATCCCTAATTGGTGATCTTGATAGAGTATTATGGGTTATGATTATATGTTAATGTTTTCATGAATAATATCATGTATGAAATATAGAGTAGACTCATTAGATAATAATTATAGACTTATTATCGATATTGGCTTACAAAATTTTGTCATAGAAAAACTATATTATCATTAATATACATAGGGGTGTATATATAATATGAATACTTGTAACATGAGGTTTAAAAGATACATTTCATGTGGCCTATTAAAAATTTATTCCTTTATTTAACCAACCTTGAGGTTTAGGTAATTATGGTGTGGTTGTGTATGCTTTTAATCATGTTGTCGGCTTAGTTTAACCAAGATAGAATTTATCCACTTTCATGAAATTTATAACATAAGGGATAAAATATTTAATTATGCTTGGGAAATTTTTGGTTATTCCTATTTGAGTGGTATGTGAAATGATCAACTATTTAGATGAATTATATTTTATGTATTCATTCAAACTGGACATTCTATTTTTGAAAATAATTAATGTAACACCCCGAGATTTTATGAAAAATATTCTTTTTAATTTCATTAATGTCTTGTGTTGTACGCTACATCAAAAGGATCTTGCAAAACACGCATCATTGACTTGCCTTGCATTACACGCAATCATGACCTTCCTCGATAGCGTGTGTAGTATGAAATACCGAGTTTCACTAAACAACGATATGCTATTAAAATATTATTAAAACTATCCGTTATGAATAGTAATAACCACTTTTTGACATTTTGTAAAAAAAAATTTCAAAATGGACTTCATTTTTGGATTTGGAATATCGAAATTAGATTAGGGTGAAATTTTGGTACTTTTCGGATAACTTTTATTTTTTGATGAATAGTGAAAATTACTAAATTTTAATTAAAAACAACCTTTTTAATCGAAATAATTAATAGTGATAAATTATTAATTTGAGTGGTTTAAAAGTATATTTAGAATATATTTTTACAATTTAATACAATTTTGTTCATTGGATGTAATTTCACATTTAAACCAGACATAAACAAATGTCAATCTTTTGATAGTTATTATCTCTTAAAAACACGCTATTTGTTTTGACGACGGGATTTAATTTTTAAATTAATTAATGCAACTGATATTTATTTAATTTGGTAAAATAGACATCATTTTTGAATTCATAATATCGAATATAGCTTAGGCCTAATTTTTGGTAGTTTTCTGGAAACATTGATTTTTTGATTAATAGTGAAACCACTAAGTGGCAGTTAAAAAAAATGAATTTCTCATAAAACATAATTTTACCACTTCTGTGAGTGGAATTTCAAAAATCCGAGAGACACGGTTGATGTCAGTAAGTAAAATGTGGTTCAATGAGATGAAAATAATTTTTGGTGAATAGTAACTTTTACTTTTTTTTACCACGGTTAAAAGTAAATAGGGTAATTAAGGGTGCAAATGATATTATTATTACCCTAAAACATGTCTTAATTCTATTGGATAAGTGTAATTCGACCAAAAAAAACCTTAGGAATAAAATATGACCATTTAGGCCCACTTGGATTAGATTAGGACATTTATTATTAATTTATTTAAAGAAGGTTTAAAATAGTTAAAATCAAAGTTGAATAAGAAAATCGTTTTTAATATAGGGTTATACATAAGATAAATTTGACTATAAATATGAATTATAAAGATACAACGATTTACTACATAATGATATTTTATTTTTAATTTTTAGACATTAAATAATTTAAATTATTTATGACACAAATATGATGCAGTAATTATCTTATTAATGAAATATTGATATAATTGATGTTATAAATACCCAAATAAATGTAATTTGAGACTTTTTATGAATTAAAATAATTTTATAGGTTAATAGGACATGTTAGTATTGATTTAATTAACTTTTTTCGAAATAATCATTCTGTTATGATTTTCACAAAAATCAATTACTAAATAGTGTCAAAATTGACATAAAATAGTTTTTAAAACAAATATAATATTATTGATTGTTATTTTATTTCTAAAAATATGCGGTTAGGACAAGATACTTATATCATAATAGGTGTATCATTAATGGACCACTTGGGGGTCCCTTGGATGTATATGGTATGTTTATTAACTATATAATATAAAAATCCAAAGTGACATGGTAAATGTCAATCTAATTAACTAAGAGTTAAAACTAAAATATAAGGTTAATATAATGACCTAAACATGTCTATATTCTATTGGATGAGATTATTTCGACCCATCCGCACCTTAGCTTTGAAATTAATCAATTTGTAGCTATTTAAAACCGAATTTGGCTTTATAATAAAATAATAGTTTTAGTTATTCCAAAGGTGCCCCTCTCCTCCCTTATAAAAGGGCACCTCCTCCCTCTCTTCCTCACACAACTTCGAGCCTTCAAGCTCAGACAACCCCTGACAAATTACCTTCTTCACTTCCCTAGAAGCATCCTAGAGGTCCTGGTCTTCTTCAAAGACCAATTTTAGTGCCCTAAGCGGATGACTCAAAGAGACGCTTCAAAGAAGAGGTAATGTCCGTTACGGATTCTATCATCTTTATTTATTCTTCCACTTTTTCTTCTTAGGTTTTTTAATTATGAAGTAATAATATAAGTATCACTCATATACTGATATGTTATAATAAGTATGAAAAAACCTTATTTCACCATCTATCCATCCTACGGAAAACGAAATCACCGCGCGTGCGTGCGTACAGAATACCGTCTCCATGCCGTGGTGTAATCTATTTTCCACCACCACCTTACATGGATGGGTATAATGGTGTAAATAATAACTATATATGATTATTGTAAAGTGATATTGATTCTGAAATAGTATAAATACACTCCAATACAATTCCACGATCATGAGAACGATATCATCGCTCGTGCGTACGTACGGACTATCGTCTCCACGACGCGATGAGATTCATTCTCCACGTTAACCATTCATGAATGATTATAAAGTATATATAATATGTAATCATGAAATATATGACATAATAATGATACTGGATTTATGTGTATATATATTTATGTCATCTACTTAATTCCATTCAACTCAATAAGGAAAAGAAAATTGTGTTCATGCGTACGTACGGTCTACCGTCTCCATGAACGGTGTATTTCATTCCATTTACTGATCTATTATATATATATATATATATATATTCTGAATATATATTATATATAAATCGTGTTTTATTTTCTGGAATTAAGTAATCATGATCTAAGTAATCATATGAATAATTACAAGTCAAAACACGGACGACAAATGAAACGATTTTACCCAAAACACTCTTTAACATTGAATTTACAAAAGAATGGGTAATATAAAGCCATAAGTGAACCATATATGATATAATAACAATGAGTATGATTCTGGAATAAGTCAATGACATTATTTAAATACTTATACAGGAGGTTCGGACACATAAGAAGCATATCGAACCTAAGGTAAGGGATAAATTTTCAATCTCATTTTTATCCGAGATTCCTTATACGTAAGTATTTACTGGGGTTACGTTTATCATCCATGACCATGTTTTCTAAAAATGATTTCATAAAATGTTTAACATTCTTCCATGGATGTTTAAAGTCATTTTTACCCTTCATTTACTTTTTAACAAATTGTATGAATGGAATCTTTCCTTTGGTTACCATATAAAGTACTTTTTGACTTTTCCGACAAAAGTACGAGGAGAATGTTATTTTTAACTTATATGGCCTGAACGGATTTTTAAGGCTTCATAACACCTCATTTTTAAGAAGCTTCCTATACAAGTTTGCATGATTATTTTCAACAAAACCCTTACCTTTTAAAATTTCATGGAATTTTGTGAAAAGAAAATGATTTTAAAGAAGAAAGGATATTTTCCTCAAGAATTCATTTCAAGTGTTTTGTCAAAATTATTTTCCATCTAAGATGACGTTATTTCATATGTGTATGTTTCAAGTAAAATGTCTCTATGATTTAAATGGTTTCCATTTTATTACGATGAATTGATATCAATTGTTTATGGATTATGTTATGATGGCATGATGTTTAAGAATCTCATTTTATTTCATGGGTTATGCTGTGATATATGATTTATGATTTTGTGGCACACGAAAGAATGATTTCATTATGAGATGGGTGGGACCTATATCTCCCTCCAATTCATTGGGTAAAGATTTTATATCTCATGAGATAGACATGTCTGGAATGGTAAGTTAATCTGGTTCAGTGTTACAGGACTGAAACGAGGAGTGAACTCGATTCAGAATGGGACTTTGTCCACTAAGATGGTCTTGGCAGCAATGCCTTGGCTACTATGGAAATCATTAAATGTGTTTAATGGATACCACAATTACATGTTTTATTCCCATGATATTTTATCATTCATAATGTTTTTTTATGATCTATGCCTTACGTACTTCCATGTTTTATGTCATTGCTCAAGCTTTTGATGTTTAAACATTATGTTCATGTTTTTAAGTTCAAATGTATATAGTATGTTTTATTTTATCCATGCTTAACCTTACTGAGCATTTGAGCTCACCCTTTTTATGTTTTCTTTTCCCCAGGATATAAAGAAAGGTTTTAGGTAAGAAAAAAAGGGGAAGATCTTTATGGGAGATGTTGAAGATCTTTCACCACGATTAGAATATTTTATTCCGAGTTTCCAAAGACACTAAACTATTACGGTGCTTGTGTGTCTATTTTTTTATGTATTAAGTATTCCGCAAAAGTAATGTAATGTCCATGTACGTCAAGCTTCGGGTCTCTACAATTAATGTATGAGGAAACCTATACTAGATAAACATGTTCTTAGTCTACGGTTTACTTTAATTATTAAACAAAGATATTAAATTATCATTCATATGATTTATAGAGATATATCTTCTGGTGTACATGTTCATATATAGATATGAGTTTATTTTACAGAGATCAAACCATAACCAATTCTATTTTTAGTGAAAATTACATTTTTCTAGTGGTAATTGTTTTCATTTAATTAATTGATAGATTATTCATAATTTATTTCAATTCTATAAATTCACATAGGGATACACATAAGGCCCTAGAATGAGGGTTCATTTTTTTAAAAGTAATTTTCCAAAATTTTAGATAGATTCCAATAATCATTTCCAAATAAGTTTGGATAGATTTTTAAATATTTATAATGTTTTTCATAAATTATTTCTGACTATAATGAAACTGTTATAATTTTGAGCATTTTGAACTAAATCATATACAATGACATAGTGAAATTTAATAAATTGTGTTAAATGTCTTCTCTTATACTTTTATACCATGTTGATGTGCTAATGTAGAATAATATATGATATAATTCAAACATTTCTGACACATTTTATGATGATGTTTAGATGAATATTTATGGTTATATAAATTTAATAATTATATTAATAAATGAGGTAAAAGGTAAACTGTATGGTCATTTTATGAAATATAAAATGTCAAAACTATAAAAGGATTTTCCAATCAATGAATGTTTTCATTAAAATGGTTATTCAAGCACATAATTTGTGAAACTCAAGTTTTTAATTAGATATCTTAAGATATATCTCTCACCCAGATTATCTTCAATATATTTTCTTTTGAGGAGGAGGTACTCGAACACCATTATCGAGAAGAGGTTTTACTAAAGTGTTCTGAAATTCTAATCAATAGGGTATACAATAAGAGGTAATAAATGATTCTTGGTGATGTGTTGACTAAAAAAACTCATTTTCAATCAATTTTATTTCAATGTTTTTATTATTTCAATATTTTTATTACACCCTTGTTGGACCTTTTTCTAGATTCATATGAAAAAAAAATGATGGCATGTGAAACCCATCAAGATCATGGAAAATAAGTAACAAAAATCCACCAAAATTTCCATCCATTTCCATTAAATAATACCCAATTAATATAGAGATGTAGTTGGAATATAACAGTTGTCCATCAAATTCTAGAACATTAGACCCTAAGACATAAACTATTATACTTGGATATTTTGTATCAATTTCTCTTTAGATACTTAATATATTCAATTTATTATTTCACACATAAATACAAATTATAACACACCATGAGACATTTTATTATGAAAAAAAGTATAATTCATTATCATAATGAAATATGAAAAAAAACATTAAGAAAAGTAAAGGTGAAACAAATCCACAAGTAAATAAAAATAACATGAATGTAAAATCCTTATCCTCATGGTTTTCCAAGATGATAATAACCATTATTATAAATAATTAAGTAATTTGGAAAATTTAAAATACAATATATATGTTAAAATATAACCTTTTTATATGGTCATTGGAATTATAGGATCATTAGAACATTAATATTCATTTGTAAGGTATAAATTCAAGTAACCACATTAAGAAATCTATGTATAAAATGGAATTAAATAACATTGAGTGGTAGAAAAAATATATATGAATCTCACTTTTCTGATCATGGAAGCGAGGTACCATCTCGAGGGTTTTCCCAATACAATGCCCAAGAAAAAACCCAAAAAAAATAACCTGGAGGGAAATCAGTTGTGGGAGAGGTTTAAGAAAATGGAAATATCTATGTTATCTATACTAGTAAAACCACCACCCACAAAGACCACCAATACTTTTCTTATTCATAGTTATGACATATATATCTTAAGGGGTTATGATAGTGTAATTTAAGATGATATAAATATAAAAATATCAATATAATAAATATATATATATATAACACCCTAGAATGTAAAAGGGTTAAAAGGATAAATGATATGACTCATGAAAACAAGGTACAATTTTCTTTTCCGGATCCTTCCTGATTAGAACCCCATAGTTAAGTGTGCTTTTTCTAGAGTAGGGATTAGGATAGGTGGCCTAATGAGATGTTTCATAAGTTGTGTAAGAGTGATTAAAAGGTACATTGGATGAACATGTGTTGCCTTTTAGCAATATTAAAGAGTATGATGATCTATTTAGATATATAGGTTGGCGTAAAGTAGGGGTCCAAGTGTTTGTAGGGGAACCAGTGGTTCCTAGAGGGCTTGGTCATGACATCCATATTAAGGTGGAGTGTTTGTGTTTTCAATGGATATTATTTTTTACATTGGTATTGGAGGTATAACCTATCCACAAGTGTGATAGAAATTCTTAAGTTAAGATGTAGGGTCCATAACGAGGGTGTTGTGCTCTAATGGGGGGAAAATGTAACACCCTTGAATGTTAACAGGTTAAAATTATAGATGATATAGTTAATATAAAAAATATCACCATTATTTTTGTGAGTCTACATGATTAGAACTCCACATTTAAGCTTGCTTGGCCTAGATCAGTGATCTGGATGGGTGACCTCATGGGAAGATTCTCAATCTATGTGTGACTGAGGGAAAAGTACACTGGAAGAACATGATTTGTCCTATGGGGATATTCATTAGTATTATGATCCATTCGGGAAAATGGGTGGGACCCATGTATGGGATAACATGAATATAGGGAAACTGGTGATTACAGGCAGGTGAGGACTAAATAACCATGTTAAGGCGAGGTGTTTGTGCTGTTATCGGGTCCAAGTTGTAACAATATATATATATATATATATATATATATATATATCATAAGTATTTATATAGATTTTCTATTTATAATTTTTAAGTAAAGAAAAATATTATTAATATAAATTTATTGATAGTTTATAAACCCATCCAATAGTTATTACCAAGCATTTAATAAGAATAATTTTTTTTATTCAAAAAATATATATCTTTCCTAAAATTATATTCGTCCCTTATACAAGGTTATATAAAAAATAATTTTTATAAAATAAAAAAAATCCTAATTAAAAAGAATTAATATTTATAATCATAATTTTAAAAGAAAATATGTGGTTATTTTCAAATATAACATAAAAATTAAGTTACGATAGTAAATAGTAGTTACTATAGTAAAACTGTTATTTTTTAATGATTTATATTTATTAACATTGTAGAATTTTTATCTAAATAAATTTAATTGATCTATTCTAAAGGATTAATATAATATTATATTTAAACATATAAAAAATATATTTACAATCATTGAAGTGTTATTTTAAATAAATAATAATAAAAACACTTAATGTATAAAAATACATTTTTCTAAAAAATTAGTTTCTTTATGTCAAATGTTTTCATTTAAAAGTAAATTTTCTCATATTTATAATATTAATTATATTAAATTGATTCATAATTTTGAATCATCACATGAAATTTTTTTACGAGGATACATTTTATAATTTTAGTAAAATAAATAATTACCATGGTAAATATTAAATCAAGTTAGATATGGATAAAAATGGGTTAATTATGGTAGCTCGAATTTTGATAAATTAAATTGACATATAAAACCTATAGAAAAAATTAATTCAGTTTTATATTCATAACTTTATGTCTCCCTAACATTTCCTCACCCATATAAACTAACTCTCATGTGATTCTATCTTTACCCATCACCTAACTTTCATTTCTAAGGAAAAATCTTCTTCCACCTATAAATAGAGCTAAATTCCATCCACTTCAAATAACACCAACCCTTGTAATTATAATAAAAAACTAACTAATTATGCCTCTCCAAGATTCAAATAATACTTTTGGTATCCCTTTGTAACATCCCGGTCAGGCTCACCTCTAAAACAGTTGCCAAAATGTGGGGTTACATGACATCATGTGCGTCTCCCTGAACACCAGAGGTTGCCGACTAGCAGCGAGGGCCGTTTTAACATGTATGTGGGGGATATTGTGCCTTCATAGGTGAAGGTAACACATAGTGGAAGTCAAAACATTATAACAAATAAAAAAATAATAGAAATGAATAAACTATAGCGGAAGTAATATCAATACTCCAATTGAATAAATATAAAGTCTAAAAGATCACAAAACAATTTCATGATATGATGTCAGTCTAAACTCAAATCACGAAAAACAGAAACCCAAGAATACTATAAACTTAAAATAAAGGACTCAAAGTGATACAACTACATTAGGAGTAAGGCTCAGTTATTTTCCCCAGTCTTCATCCTAAGCAGTAAGAAACAATCAAGCCTAGAAAGCAGCCCTCTTCCCTTTGTCAATACCTGCAAGAATATAATCTACTTGGGTGTCAACGATTCCCAAGCAAGGTTTGAGATAAAATCCCAGTAGACAGGCACCCATGATGTCTAAACCTTTCTATTTCATGAAATAATCAAACACAGCGTGTCATTATATGATAAACATAGATAATTAATTAAGAGTAATAAAAAAAGAACTTGACCCAGGTTCCCAATGACACCCATCCCTAGTCACCTACTTCGACCTAAGCCAGGAGTATGAAGGAAGTACCTTTAATAAGAAGGATGCACATATATATATATATATAAGCCTGGAAAAGAATGTTAAAACAACTAAGAGGCACACCCCCAATATTTTTCTTTAACTTGGGGTCTAAACCATGTGTCAACCAGGTGTGATTCAATATAGCAGAAAAATATCACAATTATAAATAGACTCAAAGAAGCATTAACATAAACCTTCTGTGCATCATTAGAAATGTTCAAGTTGAGAGTTGGAGTCTGAGACCACCCTCAATTTATCTCTATGGTACATCCTTCAAATTATCAATTACCCCCAAGCCCATCTAAGGTAATATTCTAAAAGACCAAATATCGCTTGAGGCATGTCTTTACCATGAGTTAGTCCCTATCTTAGAAAGGACTCGAGTATCATATGAGGCTATAAAAGCCACATTTCCAATGGATCCATCCTTGATGGGACCTTTTAAAACCAGTATCACTCATAAGTATTCAGAAATCCCCGAGAAGTCTTGGTCTAGCAAAGCCTAAGACACCCCCCCCCCACACACACACGTAGTGGTAACCAATCAGGAATGGAGGATCCATGCATGACCCGAAATATGGGAGTCACCTTCTATCCCCTCCCTAGATTTAATGAAATGTCATAGAACATGTATCATAGAGTTGCATTTATAATTGAAACTAAACAGTATAGGTAAATCTACCACAACAAATGATCATTTCAACCGAGCAGCTAAACCAAAGAAATTTATTAACAAATGCAATAAAAACAAACACATTAATTTATAAAGACAGAAAAAGATAATAATTGAACAAAGAAGTAATTAATTAGGAAATAATTATCCAACACAACCAAATATCATTGTTCAAAATTACACAAAATAATTTATTTAAATAAACACAAAAAAAGATATAACACAATATGAGTAATTAATTAATTAAATTAATGCAGGGCTAACTGAAAATAGGCTAAGAACATCGACACACACAAAGGGGTATCCGAAAATGTTGAAATAATTTAAATGGTTTAAAATGTCTCACACAAAGGTGTGAAGGTTCAGAAAATAGATTATTTAATTTAGAAAGGGTAAAAAGTAGATATCCTCGGTAGGCACAAATGAGCAGCACAACATGAAATTTAAATGATGAAAATAAATGAATGGAACGAGAGTATATTCCCTAAATTATACTTGTAGAGGATCTTATGCTCCATGGCGGTCCTTGATTTGTCCATAAATGGAAAAAATCAGACGATTCTAGAAAAGTCCTAATTTTTAGGTAAAACCCATCCATGGAAGATCACGTGACGGATAGAGAATGATATCATACAATTACTAGTGCATGATGTTAGCCTTATTGAGGTCTTTACTATGCAACTGATGGCGAACAAAATGGTTGTGAAACAGAGTCACATCGGGCTTCCGAAAGAGGAGAGGGGAGGGCAGGGGGAGGCATGCCACCATGGGGGGATGCTACATGGGTGACGTACAGAGAGGTGGAGGGGAGGGGGAGGAAAAAAAGGAAAATAATGAAATAAAAATAAATTAAATAAATAAATAAATAAAAATGGTGGAATAAATGAAACAATTAATTAAAAATGTGTTTACCCCATTTTAATTATTTTTAATTTCTCTCCAACTGATTCTATTTTATTTTTTATTAATATCCCTATTTAAATTCCATTAATTTTAATAAAAAAAATTATTCCTTTTTAACTCATTTAAATTATGTTTAGCCCGAACACAGCACTAGAGAGTGATGTAAAAATTTTGGATAATGCTTGAGAAATTATTTAATTAATTTTAATACCTGTTCGGGACCTGCAATAGGATGCACATGTGTGCTCCCTAGTTCACTTTATTGATTTGGACTAAAAACTTAACATTCCCCACCTTGATTTATGTTGATACGTTATGTGAATATATGGGGGGAATTAATAATATTTTTTAACCCAACAATAAATATCCACACACATATATATGTATTATGTATATAACATCTTTATATTTATATATGTACACCCACACATGTATATATAATTATATATATATTTAATCCTCTTATATATAGATATAACTCATATATATATATATATATACATCAATGATTTTTTCCAATAAAATAATAATAACTATAATTAAAATAATTATTATTTAATACAACCCATCAATGACACCATTAATATTTTAATGATAAAAACCATTAAAAAAGATAATAGTTATTAAACTAATATTGATCATGCATTTTTATTTAATTTGGACAATTACTAATATCATATTTTTTAAATTTCCAATTTATAATTTACACTGCGACACCGAGACGGTACCCATCCAAACACGTTCAGCTAGAGACATGACCATATCATCATCTCATTAAATATATGGTCAAAGTAACTTCTCATCTTTGGTTTTAACATTAGAAAGGAAAAATTATGACTCACAACATCTTCCACCATTGTAATTTACTACAAGACAGGCCCTTAAACATTCTAGCGACGCTTCTCGCTTGATTTTTGAAATAGATAAAATGGTCGAATCCCATAGACCTAAAAGCCCAAGTCAAGCTAGATTTTCAAGAAAAGCCCTGGACTACGCAAACAAAACTCCTCTCACCTGATGAAAAGCTAGAAAAAGTTATTTCCCTAACCACTTTATTGAACAAGAGAGAGAACTTATCAACCAACTTCGGCCAGCCATTTCAGAAGTTTCTCGTCTTAGAGGTTTGGAATTTTACAAACTAAACAGTGATGTCTTATTCAAATGTTTCTCACATTTACCATGAATACATCCATAGAAATTAATACTTAACATTCAGTGACATTCCTTGATTTTTGCATCACTGGGTCCGATAACAAGACTGAGGTAACATCAAATCGGCATGACATGAGTATAATGAACTAACATAAGGTAGTCCATACCCCATGTATACGAGTGAGATGTTGGTACAAGGATAAGATGCCCAAAATAGGTTGTTGACTAAGCCTAGAGAATCATATACCTGGTTTTCATGTTAGAATAAATGGGTAGTGTAGAATATTTCTTCAATAGAATTCCTAAACGGAAATATGGGGGTCACTAAAGACTATCCAGAGCCACAATAAGAACAATGCGTCAGCATGAAACACTGAGAAAACCACCATAAACAAGCCAAACAACTTTTAAATCTTTAGAATGGTTTAAGATAGGTTCTCTCATAGTTCATCAAGGATGAAGGCATGATATGAGAAATGCTCATAACTTAAGGAAGTTTACACTAAGAGGATTTGGAGATTACTAGAAATAAAACATTTAAACAATTGGTGTGAAATCCCAACCAAATAGGCTAGCATGTCAAGACACCCGAGTCTCTAGATGTCATCCCGAGAATTGGTATGAACATGATTATATTAACACATAATTAATTGTACTACCCAAATAAACCAAAACATATTTAACAACTCAAGACTTGATTATTGCATTGAACTCAATAGGTTCGTCACAATGTTAAGAACTCGACAACACCACATACGTTAATACATACTACCCCTAGGTGATATAGGAGAAAGATGACTTTTAAATTGGATGAAGACATACTGATTCATCCATTGTTGTGGATAAGATAGGGTTGAATGACCAATAAATAAACTGACCATTCCTAAGGTATGCCAAACCATATGGAAAATAGCATTACCCGATGCTCAAGCCCAAAACAAAAGTCAAGGAAAACATGAAAACTCGTCTAAACAAGGGTGTCATTTTAAGAAAGGGGATTTGACTAGGGATAATATAATTCGAATGGTTCTGTTCCATGAAACTTAAGGAGAAACTCAAACTACCCATATACTAGGGTCTTAAACAAAGTAAATATCTACATGTTCCATATCCAATACCTTTATATTTAATCACATTTAATATTTAATCATCAAAAGATATAATCAGAACATCTAGTAAAGTTTTTCAAAACAAAATACGAGGTACTTGATCTTAACCAATGCCTCATGGGAAAAACAGGAAGGTTTTTAAAAACACTGTTTTAAAACATTTTACATTAGTTGACATGTCATCCTTTATTAAGAAATATATCAAATAAATTCCTTTTAAGCAGATAAGGCGACCTACAAGGGTCCCAATAATCTTACCTCAGTTCAATAGAATGCAACCCAAAAAGAGTTGTTAAATTATTAAGAGTCACAAAACCCATACCGGGTTATCTCATAAGGAACATGCACAAACTAGCCTTCTAGGTACTAGTTGTACATTTTAGTAGTTAACCAATTCATTTGAAACTATAAAATTCTGAAACACATATCATCCTATATATATGGGTGTCTATAAAACTATGAATCAACGACACACTTTATAGTTTTTGGCATTTGGATCCCATTCAAAGGAAACCAATAAATTTTTGCAAAGTAACCAATTACATAACCAACAAGTTTACAGGTCACAACAAGAAGCTAATAGAGAGATACACGTTGTAAACATAGAAGCATAACATTTTCATCACAGAGACATGCAAATAGTCACAGAAGCATGATATAAGGAAAACATGGTACTAAACAAGCATCATGGAAACATGCTAGCATGATAAATATATCACAAAAACATGGTATCTAAAAAGGCATGCTAAATAATTACAATACATGGAATACATTGAAGGCACATAATTTGAATCAATAGCCAACATAAAATTCAACTACATGGCATGGCACTATGTATGGCATGTGAATTCCAATGTGCCAATTATGTTGCAAGTAATGATTCATCCTTACCTCAACAAGCCATGGGTAAAATACTATAAGGTTCATAAATCATAAGAAGCTAAAATTACACAATTCACTCGAGATGAAATAATATCAACACTAATATTGAAAAACATGAACATCAATTCCCAGCCTAGCCACTTGGTTATTTCCCATACATGGGGTGATTAGTCCCATAATTGACTATTAACCCAGCACAAACACATTCCGAGTCTCGTGTTTACCAACACAAAAAAGTAAGACAAAAGAAAATTCCACCTTTGATACAACTTTTTAACGCCTCAATCTGGCTCACCTCTAAGATAGTGGCTAGACTGGGGAGTTACATAACCTTAATCATTTCTACTTGAACACTAGAGACTACTGACTAGCAGCGAGGGCCTTTTTAAAATGTCTATTAGAGAGGCAAAGCCCTCATAAGATAATTCAATGCACAGTGGAAGGAAAAAAATTATAACAAATAGTAGAAGCATATAAATGAATAAACTACAGTAAAATCAATATGAATACTCAAACTGAATAAAAACCAAGTACAAAATCTCACAAAACAATTTCATGATATGATGTCTATCTAAACTAAAATCACAAAAAAATTGAAACCCAAGCATACTATCAACTAAAATTAATGGACACAAAGGTCTAAAACTACATCATGGGGATGCCTTAGTTATTTTCCCCAGTCTTCATCCTAAGAATCAAGAAATGATCAAGCATTGAAAGCAGCATGCTTCCCTTTTTTAATACCTATAATCATATTATCTACT
This sequence comes from Viscum album, assembly GCA_963277665.1. NCBI lineage: Eukaryota > Viridiplantae > Streptophyta > Magnoliopsida > Santalales > Viscaceae > Viscum > Viscum album. Next base: position 1,020,134,382 of record OY728138.1, on the reverse strand, counting down.
CAGGTGTCAATGACTCCCAAGTAGGGTGTTGAAAAGAATCGCCGTAGGTCGGAACCCATGGTGTCTAAAACTTTTTATTTCATGAATTAATAAAACATATTGTGTAATTATTTGATAAATAAAGATAATTAAATAAGTTAAATAAAAAATAACTTGGCATGGGTTCCCAAAATCACCATTCCATAATCACCTGCATCGGCCTAAGTCGGGAGTCTGAAAGAAGTAATTGTAATAAAAAGGATGAACATATACATATATATAATCCTGTAAAAGAAAGGTAAAACAAGGAAGAGGAACACATACAAGCTTGTTCTTTAACTTGGGGTCTAAACTATGTGTCAACCAGATGTGTTTAAACATACCAGAAAAATATCACAATTCTCAAAAGACTCAAAGCGGCATTAACCTAAACCTTTAGGGCATCATTATTAATGTTAAAGTTGAGGTTGGGAGTCTAAGATCATCCAGAAGGTATCACTATGGTACATACTTCAACTTATCCAACACCATTATTCATGTCCAAGGAAATATTATGAAAGACCAAATATCGCTCGAGGCATAGCTTAACCATGAGTCTGTCCAGATCTCACAGAAAGGGATCGAGGATCATCTGAGGCTGAAAAAGCTACATTTCCAATGGATACATCATCCATTGTCCCTTTTGGAACCAATATCACTCATAAGTATTTTTAAATCCTGGGGATGTCTCGGTCTGGAAAATCCTAAGCCACCCTCCCCACCCCCCCCCCCCCTCCCCGATGCATTGTGCTAACCAATCAGGAATGGAGGATCCATGCGTGACCCTTAATAAGAGACCCACCTTCTCTCCCCACCCTCAATATAATTGATGTCGTAGAATATGTATCACATATTCTCATTTATAATTGCAACTAAATAGTATAGGTAACACTACCACAATAAATGATTCCTTAAACCGAGAAGCTAAAACAAATCAATTTATCAGTAAAAGCATTTAAAACACACATATTACTTTATAAAGCCACAACTAGATAATAATTGAACAATGAACTAATTAATTAGGAAAAAATTAACTAACACAATCAAAGATAATTGTTCACAATTACCTAAAATAATTTATATATTTAAACACAACAAAAGAGATCACGTAACATGTGCAATTACTTAATTTAATTAATTCTGGGATAATAGAAAATCGTCCAAGAACTTCAGCACACCCAAAGTGGTATCCAAATATGTTTCAATAATTTAAATGGTTTAAAATGTCTCATAAAAATCTGTGATGGTTCAGCAAAATAGTTTATTTAATTTTGAAAGGGTTAAAATTAGACCTCACCGGTACGCACCAACGAGCAGCACAATGTGCTATTTAAATGATGCATCGAAACCAATGTAAAGAGAATAGATTCCCTACCTTATACATGTAGAGGATAATATGCTCCATGAAAATATTTTATTTGACCTAAAATGGAAAATTTCAAATGATTTTAGAAAAGTCCCAATTTCAGGTAAAAATATTCCGAAGAAGATAACACGACGGATAGAGAAGGAGATCGTATGATTCTTATTGTGTGAGTTTATCCTTACCAAGAGATTTACTATGAAACTGACGGTGAAGAAAACAGATGAGAAACAGAGTCGCAGCGGGCTTCCGAAAGAGTAGAGGAGAGGAGAGGAGGAGGTGTGCCACCAAGGGGGGCACTACATGGGTGACACATAGGGAGAGGGAGGAGAAGAGGGGAGTAAAAAAAGGAAAATAAATAAAGTAAAATAAAGGAAAAAAGAAGAAATGAATAAATAAATAAATAAAAATAAAATTGAGTAAAAATGAATCAATTAATTAAAAATGGGTTTACCCCATTTTAATTATTTTTAATTTCTCTCCAAACGATTCTAATTTATTGTTTATTTTTATCCCTATTTAAATTCTATTAATTTTTTTAAAAAAATTATTTTTATTTCTTTTTTAACTCGTTTAAATTTTATTAGCATGAACGCAGTGCAGGAGTGCGATGTTAAAATCTTACATAAAGCTTGAGAAATTATTTAATTAATTTTAAGAGATGCTCGGGACCTACAATAGGGTGCACATGCCCACACCGTATGCCACTTTAAAAATTTGGATTAAAAACTTAACTAGTTGCACCTTGATTTAAGTTGAGACATTAAATTCATTCATATGGTTTGTTAATAATATTTTATCTCACCCAAAAATAAATATCCACACATATATATACATGTTATATATATACCCATCTGTATATATATATATACAGTCACACATATATATAAAACTATATATATATATTTAATCCCATTATATATAGATATAGGTCATATATATATACAACAATGTTTTTTTCCCAATATAATAATAATAACTACAATTAAAATTATTATTATTTAACACAACCTATCAATGACACTATTAATATTTTAACAATAACAACTACTAAAAAAATATAATAGTTATTAAATTAATTTTAATTGAACATTTTTATTTAATTAGAATAATTAATAATATCACATTTATTACATTGCCCAGTTATCATTTACATAACAACACAATTTATTAATTTTGGAAGTGCCTTTTCTTTTTTTGTATTCAATACAAATAATAATATTAATAACAAAATTATTATTATTATTTCCAACTTCCCAACAAAAATATTTATAACCCAAATAAATTATCATCGGGAGTGATCTGAAAAAACGTCTGATTCTCACAAAATTTGTACCCTGCCTAAGTTAGACCCCACATCCTAGAACTATCGGTGGTCCCAGAATTCTCATTTGATGTACTATTCGTGAGAAAATGATTATTTATTATATAAAAATCTAATAGTAAATTAATTAAAAACATCGAGAGTATTATCTTGTACGGGGGTGCCAAGCACCCCACGCGCATCAAGGATATATCATTCCTAGGTTAAAACCAATTTTCAGACCTAACATTGGTCCCATATTTATTATGTGACACACCATTTTAGAGTTATTTCACTTTTTAAAAAAACACACTCATATGAATAAAATAAATTTATATTTTTTGTCTACCATTGTCGAGACTCTACGGGTCTCGGAATCCCACTCTAACTCACTTTCAAACTCTTAAAATATTTCATAAAATATTCCAAAGTGAAAAAGAAAGGGTTTAACCTTAATATAATTTATTTACATTTTAAATTAATCTAATTAATTTAATAAAATTTACTTAAAAGACATATCACAGTGTCAACAATTAGAAATGAGAGGGTTTTGATGCTAGATTTTAAAACTGGTCAGCCCAGCTACTGGTAAAATTTAATTTCCTTCACATTTTTTCAGTTCAAAAAATAGGATGTTACACTCTTGGATCTAATTAATTGTCCCAAGACCTCTATTTCCAAGACTTATTTCAAGTGAAGACTCAGACTCTCAACATGAGTATTATCCACTCTCAAACTATTTATTCTATATTTTTCTCAACCACCCTTTTATATAAATGTTCTAAACATGATAATATAAAAACATTAGTGTCATTAATTTTTTAAAATAATATTATAATAATGGAATAATCCCTTTTTACTTCCCTCTCATCCATTTGAAAATTTAAAATGTCACTTGTGTTACATATGGGCTACCACCTCCATGAATGATGTATTCTATTTTTCATCACTACCATTCGTGAATGGTTATAAAATAGGGTTTAATATGTAAATAAAATATTGATTACATTATTAATATTCTTTAAAGGATAATTAATCATTATATTATTAATATCATCAATATGTTATCATTATAAAATTACTTACCTATGATGAGAACACTAAGAGGATATAAGATTTCATCTTTGAAACTTATAGCTACTAATATTTCCTAATTAATACATATAATATCAATTATAATTTATATATTTTATAAAATCTAAATAATAATATTATTATTATAAAATTATGATATTATAATAAAATTACATTCATAATAATTCTTTAGGTCATAACTGGTTCTTTTTTAGGTCAATTTAACCTTCAACATTAATGACCCTATAAATTTTTATCATTGATAGTTATAAAAAATAAATTACTTTTATAAAATAATATTCATATGTAAATATTTTTTTCTTTCCATGTAATTGTAATATTAATATCTAACTCATTTTTAATATACCACCTTGGTTCCTTAAAAATTTCCTGAAACTAAATTGTCTAGGATTTCATCTCCATAAAAAATATCTAAGTATATCATAGCATGAAATTATAAGATTATAAATAATTTGGAACTTTTATTATAGTTACCTATATAATCCATGAATTATGAACTTTGTATCAAATAATGACTACAGACATCAACATTACAAATCATGTCCAAAATAATCAAAGTTGTTAGAATCCAATAATGAAAATAAACAATAGCCATTTAAAAAATTTACAATGAAATATTATAATTAAAGATGTGAAAATTTTATAGATATAATGTTTTTAATGAAATAATTTATTAATTTTCTTACATTTGTTACAAATGAGGTTAAATAAATAGTGTGTAAATCGATAGTAATGGTAAGGGTTTATCATTAATCAATTTTCCTTCCTTTGTGTTTTAATGTTTCTTTTTAAGATTCATCCTTCTATTTTTTCATTCACTGTATTATTATATTATATTATATTTCCACATTATTTTATATTGATGTAAAAAACATATCATAAATTCATTTCTTAAGGATTTTTTAATAAAAAATAATATATTAATAAGTTTTTTTCGGATTTCAATTTTCTTTATTTGATACATATGACATATTCACTACTCATTTTATTTTTGGTGGTTTATATACTAGAATAGGGATTATATTTATCACTTATTTCATGAAATTTAAGATATTTAAAAATACATCAAAATTTACCTTTCTCAATGGTTTTTTGATTCAAGTGTTACTATATCCATAAGGTACTTTATTAACTCAAATCAATTCTCTTTCAGTTAAAATTTTTCGACTTGAACTTATTCCACTTATATTTTGTTTTTTAGACAATAAGACTTCATTATATAGTAATTTATCTTTCTATAAAGGGAAAATTACATTTTCAATTCAATTATTCTTTCTTGATGAAATAAATTCTCAAATAATTATAACATTGTTAAGAATAATTCTTTTTTTATTCAATAATATATTTCTATTCCATTTCCATATTATTTGTTTCCAAAAATGTTTTTATAAATTAAATTGAAATATAAATATGTAATATCTATTTTTATTTTCAAAAATACCAATATCTATTTTCAAACTAGGGATTTAAAATTCTTTTTAACAAATTAAGATTTATTAAAGTTATTTTTAAATTTCAAAAATGTTTTCTTTTCATGATCATATATTTTATCTTCAACTCAACATTTTGTAACTTAAACATTATTTATTTTCAAGGATATATGTTTGAGATTTATTTTAAATTTTTGTTTCAGAAAGATCATGATACATTATAGAAAATTATTTTTGAATATCTCTCATAAATTCATATTTTTATGAAAATCATAATAAATGTATTCTAAAATCTATTTTTAATAGTTTTTCTCTCATTTTAATATTTTTATATAATTCATCTATCTCATATGGAATTATATTTTATGAATATACCTCTAAATTATCTTTTGAAATACTCCTTTATGGGTGATTGTAATTTCCTTATCAACTGATATAAGTCTTGATGTCATTTTATATGTTGTCGTGACAAAATATTATAAAACCTCTTTTCATGTCATCGATTATTTATGAAATGATACATGATGGAGTTTTTAGAGAATCTACTGAGAATATATTATCATTATTTGATGTTCGAGGTCCTATATAGACATATTATTCATTGTTAAGGTTTTATAAATCATTAGATAAGAATGTTGTTCATAGATATGATTTTATTTCCCTTTGTTAAAAATGTTTGGTGTTGAAAATATAATTTTTTTCATTGTTTTAAAGATTTAATATAGACATGATCAAATATTTCTTTGCTCAAAAGGTTTTACATGGACCTGATCATGTTTTAATATATTCCCAAGGTTTCTAATGAACATGATCATTTTTTTCATTGTTCAAAATTTAATTTGTGTACAAGATCATGTTTTATTATGTTAATTAGTTTTCGAATGGACATAAAGTAATTTTTCTTTGTTCAAAATTTTTTTCATAGACATGATTTAATTTTTCATTATTCAAATTTTTTTTAAAGGACATGATCTCATTTATTTCACTCACATTATTTCATATAGATATGATCATTTTTGTCATTGATCACATGGTTTTTCATAGATATGATTGTATTTCTATTTGTTCACAATGTTGTGTCTGGAAATTATTGTGTATTGATTTTTTCACATGGTTATGTGTGGACGTGATCACAGTTTTGATTATTCATTAGATTGTGTGTGAACATGATTTCTCTTAGCTTTGTTCATAATATTATTATTTATAATGACTTTTCTTATACCACATTGGAATGTTATGTGTCTATGATATGCTCCATGGATCATTATTATTATCTCATGATTTGGAACTCTCATTCTATGGTATATGTTTGGAAATTAGATTTTATATATCCTTTTGTTATTCCTCTAGGATAAATATTATTATTATATGTTTTTTAATTAGATAATTCTCTCATGATTATGTTTACTCACATTCTTGTGATCCATCTCTTGGTGAAATATTGATATGTATTTCTCTTAATAAGGGTTTAGGGTCACCACTTATTTTGTTTCCCTTTTCCCAAGGGAATTAATTGTCAAAATATATTTAAAATAAATTATTATATATATTTTTTTGTGGAATGAAATGAAGATATTATGAAAAATATCATTTTTATATAGCTATTCATTAACGAAACTAATCCTGTGGGTTCAAGGATTATGAAAAAATTTATGAGATGAAATATTTATATTATATAAATATATATAAATTTTCTAATGTTTATTAACTAGCTATCAATTCAAGTTTTTAAAATATATGATTTAACACTAGACTTGGGAATTATGGTATGGGCATATTAGTTGGTACTATAGCAGTTATTAGTTGTTTTGGAGAATTAATTAGTTATTTTTTGGGATTATGACTACAGAAAAATAATGAAAACTCTAAATATTACACTAAATATACAAAAAATCCTAAAATGTTGGTAATGTATAGTATATATCATTTCCTATAATTGACATCAAAGTAATGATACACACAATAGGATGAGGGCTCTTGGATAAATGCATGTATTGGTAATAAATCTATAAAAGACTTGTTAGGTATTAAATTGATCTTTAATCAGGGCACGACAAGTGGTCCTAACTACACACCTGGTTCGACACTCTAATGGGATTTTATTTAGTGATTAAAATGCTATTTATAAACCATTACAAGGAGTTTATATATATTTAGTTTAGATAACATAATCATGAAAAGATCAGGGCTAACCAATATTTAAAAAATAGATTCATAACATTTGTTATGAATGACATTTATGAAACATTTATTTTAAATTCTTAGTTCTCCTTTCACACATCTATTATTTTAATATTTCAAATTATACTTTTTGTATTCAATTAGTGGATAAATCATAAAATATTTGGATTAATAAGGGATGTGATGGACTATTCAGTTATTTTACTAATGATATACCTAACGAGATGGGGCTATAGTAATCATTCTAATGGTAATGCTCAATAAACACTTAAAATTAATTAATAATAACAATAACCATGTTGATCTCCTAAACAAATAAAGGAGGTATAAACCTCCTTTAAAGTCCATTATGAAAAAACATCCAACCTCCTTTAGTGTTTTTACCAACCCATTAATCATAGAGTAGTGGATTAACATGATAAATAAAATAGTTCTTATCCTATAATGATCAAAACACGAGAAGAAAATTTTAATTTTGTATCATTCAGAAGGATAGGTTGACCATGGTTGTCAATAATTTAGAATAAAATGAAGAAGGAATATATTGGATCTATGGAATTGTGGGAGTTTAATAAAATACTTTTCATTTAATATTTACCTTGAACTCTTTGAATGAAAATGGACAGAGAAATACTTGAGATGAAAAAAGGATAAATCCACTGGAACCTGTGAGTAAAACATCAAGAGACTCTCAAGGTACACCCCTAATTTTTATACAAACACTAAAAGTAAGTTCAAATGATCCATTAGTGGACCAAAACCATGTCTTTGAAAGGAATTATCTATTAGATACATTGATAACTATTATGAAATAATTTTATGTTCACTTAAGGTGGAAGTAGAAATTTGAGACTCTAATTGTTTTGTATACAAGAAAATAATAATTGAAATTCATGGAAATTAAAATAATAAATAACACTTGGGAAATAAATTTAAATAACATAAATGATAAAAATGTTAGAAAATTACCCATCTAGTTTCTGAAAATGGATAAGAGATAATTTTAATTGTGGAGGGATTATCCGTTGATCTCAGGATGATCACAAAGGGGTTGAGATTATAGTCTATAAAATTTTGGTGTATATGGTCTCAACTAATTCACCAACCACTCATTAATTTATTATATGAAATAATTTTGGGAAGTATAAAATTAAATGCCCAAATACAAGCACTAATGAGTGTAATAAAAATAGGAAACATCCAAGACCAAGGAAATTTGGATGAGATAATGAAATATATAATTTTGAATAAAGTTATGAAAATGAATAGTAAATTTTACACTCTTTACCCACCCAATAACTTGAAATTTAAAATTTTATTCATATTTAATACATTCACTTATACCTCAAAAGGTCTATAATATATTAAAAGATTAAAATTTTAATTTTCTGTGAAAAATCTTCGTAGAATGTTGGTTTCAACCTAAGGTAAACCACCAATACCAAAGTAACAAGGAGTAGATAGTGAAATCACTGCTATTGAATAAGGATATAAAACTAAAGTGTAAAATTTACATTCATTTCCCACGCAATAACTACAAATTTCAAATTTTATTCTCATTCCACCAATTCCTTTATACCTAAAAATCTTTCAATGAGATTTAATTATTCAAAATTGAATTATCAATAAAAAAACCAGTTACAATAAATGTTTCATCCCAAGCCTATAATCTTCTTTAATAGATTATTATGGGTATTTTATTCCTAGAAAATTATTTTTCACCATTGGGTTAATTTTATAGGATATGGTTAATTGATTATCTCTCTCTAAAAAAATCCCATATATATTTCAATAAAAAGGTAGTCACATTTCATATCAAACTATGACCATGTATTACTACAATTATGACTATAATCTCTCTATAAAAACTAATTTAATTATATCAGTACTAACACCCAATCATGTGGGGTGTTTAACCCAAATTATGGATAAGATTTTATATATGATAGATATTCCTATTTTGAGGAAAAAGATATGTTTCCCAGTTTTAATCAACTTAGTAAGGATGTCATCTCACAATAATTTACATCTTGAGCCATCTATATATTTTTGACACTCGTTGGTTTTTTAAATAGTGATTTATAATTAAAGTTATAAGGATGAAATTTATTTTATGTGGGAGGAATTTAACACCCCAATATATTATCATCAATTTAACATTAGATAAATATTATGTTTAAAAACCTATTTGATGCAACTCCAAAACTGAAACACATAATGTTACATTTTTTGAGAAAAAAATACTAAAAAACACAATTAAAATGTAATATGAATTAATATTAATGAAATTAACAGTGAAAAAATATGAAATTATTTAAAAAACCACAAATATGAAATCCTTATCCTCATTTTTCCATGAATAATACAACCATCAGTACAACTATGGGAGAAGTGAAAATAATTAAAAATATAATAAACATGTTGAAAGATAAGAAAATTGGATGAATGATTTTGTGTTGTATATATGAATTAATTAGAGATATTATCCAAATATTTTAGATACATAAGACTATTGAAATACAACTATTTAATTGGGCGTAAAAATATAGGAAACTATATTTTCAAATGTAGGAAAAATGTAAAAAAAATAACATCAAGTAGTATTTGTATTCCATATTAAATAATTATGTCCAAAAATATAAGGGAGGTATATTTTGTAGGGTTTCCCCTAGAATAATCCTAATCTACACTCCAATAATTTGTTCTTGTTAAAAATTGATTACAGGAGAAGTTCAAACTCATATAATTCACAATGAGATTCATGCTAGTTAGTACTCCAGACATGATGACCACTACAACATATCTTATCCTTAGATCTTATGTGGGGATCTTAAGATGTCATGTAAGTATAGTTTATCCTGATATAAATATGTAACTTTCAACTTAATAATATATATATATATATATATCATTTTTATTTTTATACATTTTAAATTTCTACATTTAAAGAAATTGAATAGTAATTTTTAGAAAAATGTATTGATAATATATACACACATAGAATATTTATTCCTTGTAAATCCATAATAATAGAATAAATTTATGATTAAAAGATATATTTTTTTAAAAAAATTAATTATAAATTATTCATGATAATATTGAATATTTTATTTATCAATTCTAAAAATTGATATAATAAAAAGGTTATTATATTTTTAATCATAAATTCTAAATTTTTTAAAAAATTCATTTTCATTTCTAATATAAAAAATATGTTAGTAATATATATATTAGTTACCATGGTAATATAGTTATTTTTTAAAGAATCTATTTTATAAACATTGTTTAATTTCTATCAAGATAAATTAAATAGATCTACTTTATGTGATGACTCTAATATTGTGTTTAAAACGATAAAAAATTATATAAATACTCATTTAATTAATATTTGATAGGAAAAAAATGAGAACGCATAATGTATAAGAATCCATTTTTCTATAAAAATGGTTTTTTCTTTATCTTATGTTTTAATTTAAGTCAATTTCATCTTATTTTTAAATGAAATAATATTAAATGGATAAAAATTCAAAATAACCACTTTAAAATTTTCTAAGAGGTTTCGTCATAAATTTGTAGTAAAAATATTACCGTGGTAAATATTTAATTAAGTTTAATGAGGGTAAAAATTGCTTACATAAAGTAACTTAAATTTTTTTAAATAACAAAAAAATTATATTTTATAGAATAAATTTATTAATTTTGAAATTTGTACCCATATGTATCACAAAAAAAACCTCACATAACTTGTCATGAACCCGCCCAGATACCCTGGTGCCCAGATACCTGAGTCGGCATAGACATACCACAAAGGATGTTCCCAATTACCATGGGTTGGTGACTACCACCTAGAATCATATAATATTAAATTGTGAATGAATTTTCCACAAGAAAGTGGCATAAAAACTATTACACGTTTGTATGATAAGCACTCCCAAGGGAGGAAATTCTAGAAAAAATAGGAATAAAAAACAAAAACCAATACATCTTTAAATTACTCAATGAATGTAAAGATAAAAAATCAAACATACAAAATGAAAAATCACTCCAATACCAAAGGATCAAGAACATACACCACCTACAAGAGGATATTTCCCTTCACTCAGGCCCAGAATAAGAAAGTCTACAGAATTACAAAGGTAAAATGGGGTATAAGATATAAATCCCAGTATGGTCTCACTATATACTCTATGATCAATGCTAAAAACAATGAACTAGACATGGTATTAATTTAAAATAAGAAAAGTCATTTAATTTCATTTTAATATTTAAAAAACACGATTTCATTCAAATGGATGGAAGATATGTCTAAAAACTTTAAAAAATATTAAATGAACATTTTATATAAATTTTTTCATATAAATCAGTTGGAATGAATAAAATAGTAACATAAATCAATGGATTTTATAATAATGTCAAATAACTCATAATAAATTAGACACCAAGAATAAAAGCCACATGGTAAGTTAGTTTATTAGGTAATAGAATCCTCACACATCTTAATGTGATCACTTCCCTAGTTAGGTTCACACACACAAATACACTCAAATATGGGGAACCTATAACGGGAAGTCTACACCCCAATGGGGGGAACCCATAATGGGAATTCATAAAAAAATTAATAGTTGTCATAATCAATCAATTTCTAGGGAGGAAGGGTCCAAGAATGCTTTTCTCGGTTACCATTAGCTACCCAATCTGACATGTTCTTCAAAAATAAATCACATTTTAAATTAATCATTTCAAATAATTTTAAAACATAATTTCCCAATTTAAATTTACATCATGCCTTTCTCATTTCAAAACCAAATCATTGGATTTAATTATTTCGTGCCATTTAAAAACATCTTTCAATTAAATCCATTTTATTAAGTTTAATATAAAATAATTTCTATCAAAACGATTTCCAAATCGATCTATCCTTTTTTATAAATCCACCCCAGAATTTCAATTCCATTTAAATTTTTGTTTTCATCAATTTTTACACCCATTTCATTCTATGGAAAAAATCACTAAAAATACATGTTTTTAAATCAATTAAAAACACAATTTGATTTTATTTAGTAATTAAAGGTTTCAGTTGAAGAGAAAATAATAATGAAACCACCTACATTTAATCAATAATTAATAAATCAGAATTCCCAACACTCATAATGGGGGACACTAACAATGAATTAAGGAGAAATAGATCTAGAAAAAAAAACTAAAATAACGATCCAATTAAATTGATTTTAAATCCATTAAATAAGTGATGATCCATAAATATCTATGTAGGAAATAATTAGAGATCAAAATACACCACTATATATTATATCCACTTAATAAAAGAGATTAAATTTGATCAACCATCCTTTGATCCACAGTGAGAAGAGTTTTGAGAATCCAAAATGTCTTCTTGGGAGCCTCTTAAGCCTAGGAAATTGAGTTAGGTTGGGGGTTCAATTAGAAACCTAAATTAGGGTTTAGTAATTAACAAAATTAATTTTTGGATTAATTAAAACCTACATATATGGTTTCTCATATAGGGTCGTGTGGTGAGAACAAATGTGTGGCCAACCCATTGGGCCCTACACTAAGGTGTACAATTTCTCATAGGTGGACGCATGATTTTTCAAACTATGAAAAAAGATTAAAAACCCTCAAAATGAAAAGCTTCATGGTTTTGAGGGTCTGGTAATAGAATTTGTAAATACAATGTTCTCCCTCTATATAACCATCAAAGGGAACACAATTGGCTGGGCCAAACCACATTGCCTTTTGTAACCATGTTCTAATCATAAATGGCCCCTCAATATTCTGAAAAAAACATTCAATTCCACTAAAAAAACCCTAAGAAAAAAACTAACAAAATCATGATCAAAAGAAGGGGTTGTGTGTATCTTAAAAATAGTAATGGGATGTTATAACCTCTCCATTATAAAAAAAATTCCCCAAAAACCAATCAATAAGTATCCATTTCAAATATATGAGGTAACTACTCTCTCATCACTAACTTATGCTCCCAAGTCTCATGAGAATCAAACCCATATTCTGTAGAACACATATCAATGGTATCATCCTCCCATGAAGTACCCTTATCTCAAAATCAACAAACCAAGCAGGATGCTCAGTCCTGGATAAATCAGCCTCAATATCAAGAACCTTTGAGCTCAACACATAAGATGGGTTAGAAAAATACTTTTATAGCTGAGATACATGGAACACATTTTTATTGATATTAATTATGGTGTATGTTCTAAATGGTGATCCACTTTCCACACCTCTTAAACAACCTCAAAAGGTCCCACAAAATTAGTAGCTAGCTTTGCTCGCCTCCCTAGTCAACGATGAACTAAATGAGGTGAAACTCTCAAGAATACCTTGTCACCAATATAAAAATCCAACTATCTATGATGAAGATGAAAAATAGAATAGTATTAGATCTATAAAATAAAAAATATTTAATTAATCTACTAAATATTTTTTATCTTATCTTGAACTAAGCTAAATCAAACCAAATAACATCCTACCATTTTCGAACAACACAAAAAATATTTACATGTTCCACTATGAAAAACCTCAAAAGGATCCATTCTGATCATAAAATGGTATCAATTTTTATATGAAAATTCATCTAATCCAAAATTATTATCCAAAGATCCACCATAATTGAGGATGCAGGCATAAGGAATGCCATTAAGAATCAATATATACCCCTCTTTCTAGCCATCCATCTATAGATGGTATATCATACTCAAAAGAACTTGAGATCCCAAAAACTCATGAAGGCCACTCTAAAAATGATAGGTATAACAGTGATATATATTAGAGACTATAGCATTTGTAACTCCTTTTAAAATAAAAATCTCTTTCACATAGAGACTTTTCAACTACTCAAGTTTGTTTGTATCACAAATGGGTATAAATTGAGCCAATATGGTCTGATTCTCAATCATGATCCATATAAAATTATTATTTCTAGGGGTACATAGAAACCCAATGAAATTTGATATAATTCTCATCACACTTCCAATTTGGCACTAGATGTGTCAGAAGAAAACTTGTCGGTTATGGTACTCATCATTGACCTGTTGGCACATATAGCTACACAAATCAAAGTCAGTGATGCCTTATCTCATACTTTTCCTGTAGAATTTTCATCTCATATCACAAAACACTTTCATGGTTTCTGTGTGAACTTCATAGTGTAAATTATATAAATCCAATGTCATATATTTTCTCACTTGAAAATGTTCAACGTACTAATTTGAAAATATAAAATACACTCTACTGAGAATGACCACTCATCAAAGTTCTTCCCACTATAAATAGAATTCATAATGCTATGGATCTCATTATCATGATATTTCTCTTAAAGAATCATCTTTATCAGAGTAGAGTTCAAGTGAACACTAGAACAGATAACCACTTCCCATATTTCCTGAACTTCTATAAGAAACTATACATTAAGAGTAAACAATTACCAATATTTTAATGATTCTTTCATGTACATGGTTGGAATTTTACTGCTCAAAGTATAAACAATGAAATTTTTGGGACCACTTTGTGTATAAGGATGTATTTGTTGTCAACAGTTTTCAATGAAGATTAAAATGAATAAGGAGATGAAGGGATTCATGTAATAAATAGATCATGCAACATCTCAATATTCAAAGATACCATGAAAGAAACTAATCAAAGAGTATTTAATTATTGCATGATGGATCATGTGGAGATTAAATGATTTCTGAATGATCATAAAAAGCTAAGGAGATAGTCCCTGTCATATTTTGTGTTGACTTGAAAGACTGATGTTTCTAGAAGATAGGGAACCTGTATTACTTTCCCTGGATAATATAATGATGCTAAAGGTGATCAATCAAAGACTATATATCATGACAGATAAGGTTCATGATGAAAATAGATGATTTTTGAAGAATAAATATGATTGTCAATTAGCATGGGTGTTCTTTATGAAGAATATATTTAAGGTGGTGTTGTTTCCCAATGTTTCCAAATTTTTGGACCTCAAAATTGGGATTTTGTTTTTGGCATTGGAATAATTTAGGTATAGGGGTGAACAAGATGTAGAACGGTGAAGGAAATCGAAAAAAGAAGAAAAATGTGTACCTCATAACATGGACTGTGAACCATGATCTAAGAATGGTTCGTGGTCACGTACCTGGCATTGGGAGTGGTACGCGTAGTAGTGCACAAAACCAAAAATGGTTCACAGCGAAGATATATGGAATGGTTTATAGAAGAGGTGACAGTACCGAAAATTGTTTTTTGTGGAAGGATTTTTGGTAAGCAGAATGGATCATCATTGGCAGAAGATATGCAGTATGAAAACTGGCAGACACATGGTACGCGGTGAAGTTTTACAGTTTGTGGGAGCGTCGAAGTATGTGGTGGAGGTCTACAGTATGCAGATGGATTTAAATATGCGATGAATTTTGTCCCACATTGAATATTTGTGTAAAATGGATTAGAAAAATTTTCGTAGTTATTTTGCCTTTATAAGGAGTTCTAATCAGATAATTAGATATGAAAATATCATCACTATGGAATAACATGTCTAAGTCCTAAAGTGGTACACCAATGAGATTCTGCGTAGGATGAAGTGGTACCTGAAAGACGAAATGGTTCACAAAATTGGAATGAGTAGTCCATAGAAGAGATTTTACTTAATAAAAAGTGGTGTGTGGGAGAAGAAATAATTCATAGAATTTGAATAATAAGTATATGAAAGGAAGAAACATTATGCGGAGTAGGTTTGGTACGTAGAGTTGGTATGAAAAGGTGGTACACAGAGGCGTGGTACACGAAGCAGGCATGGTACGTGAAGGCGGTACACAAAGGCGTGGTATGTAGAGCTGGTGTGGTACGCGAAGCTAGCACAGTACGCGGAGCTGGCGTGGTATGCAGAGCACTCATGGTATGTGGAGCTAGTGTGGTACATAGAGCTGGCATGGTACGTGAAGTAGGCATGGTACACAGAGTAGGAACGGTACATGGAGAAGGTGTGGTATGCGGAGAAGGTTTGGTAGGCGGAGCAGACATAGTATGCGGAGTAGGGGTGGTATGAAGAGTAGGCTCGGTATGTGGAGTAGGCATAGTATGTATATAGGGGTAAATACATGGAGCAAGTATGGTATGTCGAATAGGCACAATATGCATAATAGATGTGGTACCTATATCAAAGACAATCAACATAATTAGGGATAGTTCATGGAAAAGAAAACATCATAAATGGAGTTTATGATTCTAATGAAAAGAATAATAAGTTTCAGTTATTTCAGTAATTTCACTAAAGGAGAAAACTAAATGTAAAAGGGAATAAATTTGGGTCTTTGATGCAAATATTTTATCATGATAAATAGAGACAAAGGCTTTCATGACAATCTGTTGAAGATACATTCAAGTCGATAAACTGAGTGAGACCACTCCAAAGGCAATGAGCTGGGGAAGTCCACATAAGTGATCTGAGGGAAGCAGTGGGATATCCCTAGACCATTGTAATGGTAGTGTGCCTGGGAAAAAGTAATTATTCCTAATCCTTTATAATCCACAGATAGTGAGGATTAGTGGAATGTTGTGTGACTGAAACACTCTTGGTGTATGCTTCTTGAACGTAGCCCTTAGTGATGAACCAAGTCAAAATTGATATTTTTTCCTTCTACATGTGAATTTTTTAATTATTTAACATTTCCATCATATAGGTTTAAATAGTTCTCTTCCAATGTGGGAAAAACATCTAGTAATGAAGAGAAAAATTTGACACTCTGATTCACCCCCCCCCCCACCCTCTAAGGGTGGACTAGGGTCCTTTAGAAATTTCCAATCCCAATGGTATAAGAAATTTAGAAATCAAAGGATTGTAGGTACTCTACCCAGAACCTATGGTTGAAATTATAATCTTTTTTAGAGAATATATAACTCAGTTTCTTATGGTCATAAAACATGGTAAACCGTTCTCAAAAAAATTAATTTCACTAAATCAAAAGTGTTTGCATCATAGAAAAGACTTCAAGGACATAGGTTGTATAATTGTTCTCATGTGGCTTAGGATGTTGAGAATCATTGTCTACCATGTGATATCCCTACATAATTACATAACCCAAACCCAAATTAAATGCATCTGAGAAGACCATATAACCCTAGCCAGCCTCTTGAAGAGTCAAAAAAAACACATAAGTCAAAAGATGTTTCAACTCAACAAAAGAACTCTGAAATTAATCATCCTAAGAAAACTTCACTCCCTTCTAAGTGAGAGAGTTCATAAAAGAATAAAAATTTGATAAATCCTTAAAAAATCAGTGATAATACTCTAAAAAACTCAAGAATATATAAATCTCAAAAATGATTCATGGTTTCTCCCATGTCGTATAATCATTCATTGTCTCAAAATCATCTGAGATATCAGGTTCTGACACTACAAGTCCCAAATTCACTTATCTAATATATAAATCATATTTAAATATCTTGGCATTGAGTCAATGAATTATAAAAATTTCTAGAACTACTCTAAGATGACACACATGATCCTCCCTAAACTGAGAGTAGACCTTGACGTCATCCAAAAATTCCACCCCAAAAATTTTAATATATACAAGGAGAATTATATTCATAAAATCCATAAATACTATAGGATTATTTATTAGACCAAGTGGAATTATAAGAAACTCATAATTTCCATACCTAATTTAGAATATAGTTTTCTAAATGTGACATTCATTTATTCTCAACTGGTGATAACCATATCAAAGATCAATCTTATATAACCATTTCTACCATTTAAACTAGATAAAAAATCATCAATCAGTGGAAATTAATACTTTTTCTTTATTATAACATTGTCGATCTCCTCATAATAAACAAATAGTAAAACTCCTCCATCTGATTTCTTAGAAAACAGAATGGATTCCGTTCACGGTGACACGCTCAAGTGTATAAAACATTTATCTATAAAATCATCGAAATTATTACTCAACTCTTTCATTTAGTCATGGTCCATAAATAAATAAGTAATATATATTAATTTAGTACCCTAAACTAAATCAATAGAAAAATATACCACTATTACCAATGGAAAACCAGAAAAATAAAAAGGAAACATGTCGGGAAACTCAACGACAACTGTAAAGAGATGATCCCTCAAATATACCACTCTAGATCAAAATGGAACACTATTATTACTTTCCCAAACTCTGGATAAGAATCTATGGATATACTCAATCTTAGGTTCCATTATTCATGAAAGATATGACAAACCCTATCAGGGATGGTAAAGGAGACTAGTCAAACATAGTATTAAATTTGGTACTTACTATTAATTAGTAAATGAATCCAAAAAATTATAGTAAAATATTTCATATTAAGAATACTAAAATCCAATGTAAGCTTGGTATATGATAAATAGATAACACAAATAAGATAACAGGGACCCTTCTCTCCCTTCATTCATAGGGGTTGTGACACTCTGAAATTCTAAAATAATAGAATTTTATTCAATAGTGTATGTGAAAAACAACACTATTTTTTTCTTTCATTACAAGAAACATAGCTTTTAGCTTTCATTACATGTAATAAAAAATTTCTTTGAAAGATTTTTTTACAATGAAGACTTGGTTTTACCAAACAATGATATACTATTAATATAATTATTTAATTTGATAGTAATTATCTAGACATTTGAATGATGGGTAAAAATAATATTAAATAACTTATTAAAATATTTATTTTACACATTTTTATTACTTATCAATATTTATTTTAAATAAAATTAAATGTTTTTAATAAGTTATTTTTCTATAATATAGTTCAATCATGCTAAGTGAACAAAATTTAAAATTATATTTTTCCACTTTTAAAAAAACCTTTTCAAAAAAAGTAAAAAAAATGAAATCTGAATACTAAAATTATATTGGGGTGAATATTTGGGATTTTTCTGAGAAGATTATTTTTTTTATAAACAGTGAAAAATACTGAATTTTTATATAAAACTCCTTTTACTTATAAATAATTTATAATTATAAATTACATTTATATTGGTTTTAAATTAAAAATTGTTCAATTAAATATATATAATTCCAATTTAGGTAATTAAAATAATTTTCATTTTTAATTTTGATATAAAAATGTTGTAAATTTTTGCACATTTTCAATTAAAAACTTACTTTCTCATCACGCCTATGAGCTTAATTTTAAATTACATTTTACCACTTATGTGGGTTGATTTTGAAAAACATTGATTATATATCTAGAATCATAATAATTTATATTATCTAATAAGTTGAAATTAATTTTTTAAAATAATGAATAATGAAAACAGCTAAAGGTAAAAATGAGTTTACTTAGTGGTTAAACTTTGAATACAAGGTAAAAATGACCTACCAACTTGTCCAAAACCCATTTTCTGGAAATTTGTATACCCTTATTATTTTTTTATCTTCTTTATTAGTTAAAGGGAAACTTTTTCATTAAGGTTATCTATATACTAAGTTATGTTGTGAAAAAGAAAAAAAAGAAACTGTCTTGGATTTTAATATTTATAAAGAATTGGGATTGGGAAAAAACTAAATTTTTTGAGATATACATATTATTTTGAAATATAAATGAGTTTTCTCATCATAATAATTTATATTTTGTAACGTCCCGACCCCAGCTACCCAGAGTTGGTGCATTACTTCATAACATTGGCATGATCACAAAAGATCAAGTCTTGAAAGACTGATTAGTTTAGTAGCCTTGGAAACACTAGATACATTCATAAGTCTTTCATTACATCAAAAAGTAAACAAACTACAATAACATGGTCTTCATAGTCCACACTCATATCCCTTCCTGACTACCCCTGTAGGTCATTCATAAAATACTTCTTCAAATCCTGGAAAAATATTAAAACATTGAAAGGGGTGAGCTCAGATGCTCAGTAAGGTTAACAATATAGCGGAAGCTTTCATAAATAAACATAAAAATTTAAGGCAATGTATAACTAAAACCAAAGCCTTTTAAACTTGAACATCAACATAATATGGAAAAAGTAAAATGAGATAATGCCATTCACTTCTTCACATGGATATTCTACTGGTTGAATAATCACATGAAATATCAATAACCACTTTCATAATGAGGGAATGTATAATGCCAGACATTCTGAACATTTTGTCAAGGCCTCGGCCAAGACGTCTAAAATGATTAAGGCCTCGACCAAAACCATAAATCAAATTGGAAAAGGGCCTCGGCCAATTCCACGTCTAGTTGTCTCATGAGACATACCGATGCATCAAGGAGCTATAGCGGGCTCCACCCGTCACTTATTAAGTCCAATACATTCCTCATATGAATAGGTTTAAACATATCATAAACCATAACATAATCGTATCACATAAAACATGCATAAAGGAAACATAACATTTCCACATTTCAATCACAAGATATCAATACAACACATTGATATAATAAAAACACTTTAAAACCCATTTTCAATACCAAAATAAAAGAAAGTTAAAACTTTGTATTTATTTTTCATAAAAAAAAGATGGCTTGTAGAGGAAGCCGAAACTCAAATAATGATCATGGCGGCGGAGAAGTCGTTGTCGCCGCATAAGTATGGAAATAAAAACATTCCCTTTTGTCATTTAGCAAAATGCTTTGTATAAAAAATTTTCCTTTTGAATAAACGTAAAAGTCAAAGGGGATTATACACCATATAAAAGAAGGTAGTGTATAAAACTAAATATGCCTCAATGAAAGGAGATTGAGACGAAGTCCTTAAAAAGATAATTTTTAAAATAAAATAGATCTATTATGTGTATTCACTATAGTTACACATAAATGAAGTAAAAATACAAAATAGGACGTAATAATATCATGACATAATTTGAAAGTAGGAGATTAACCCAGAGATTGGAAATTGGGTTAAGAAATTCCCTTACCTTGCGTCTTGTCCTGACTCGACCATTCTTTAACTTCCTGAATAATAAACTAGAGTTAATTTCTATTTACTTAAGAACCTTTTTCGTGTTCATTATTCCATTTATATCACTTATTACCATGTTATGAACATTATTTAATTATTTAAGTTAATAACGGTCGTTTTGTCGATCTTTGGTACTTGAGTCAAAAATAAACTTCTTATAATTACAAGTTGGTCATGTGGTGAAATATCCATTATATACAGAATTATATTCATGATGTAGATATCATATATATGATATATATCCAGTATATACATTCATTCATAATGTCACGTAACATTTAGAGGTAAGAAATGAAATGCACCGTTCATGGAGACGGTAAGCCGTACGTACGCATGAACGCTACTTTCATTTATATTTCATATTTAATGGAACGGAATCATAATGATATAAATTTATAATATAATTAAAGTATAATATAGTGTATAATACCATTTAATCCATCCTTTATACATCCCACATATGGCATTAACGATTCAAATCACTTTGAGGGGGCGGTAGTCCGCACTTTCTAAAATGAAATTATCGCGTTTTACCCATAATGGAAATCATAAAGTATGACATAAATGAGAAATACAGAAGCATAAGTAAAACATAAACACATTATATATCATATATAAATATAGTTACATCTTAATGGCCACCTTTTAAGGTGTTATATGAGTGTTGAACAATCATCGTTTCGTGAGGCAGAAATTCGCCATCCACAGAAACCGTATGTTCTTTAACCATTAGATGTAGGTGTGTGTAAGTGTATCTCGAATCCTTATTATAACAACATCCTAGTATATTGAGGATACTGGTGTTGTTACAAAAGAAATGAATAAAAAGAGTTTATGGGTCTGGAGAAGAAAAATAAAACAAAACAACATTAGAGAAGACATTACCTCAAAATCGGGTAACTCTTTTTGATTTGAGCCAAAGGCTTCCTTGGGAAGCGTTCTGCCCAAATTGAGGCTTCTAGGAGTAAGAGGTGGAAGTTGGGAGAGTATTTTGGCAGAGGTTGGCCGATCCAAATGGCTTGAAGGTGTGAATAAGGTGGGAGAGGTGGGGGCCTTTTATAAGTGGAGAGGAGGGGCACTCTTGGAAAGTAAAGAAAAGTCACTTTATTATAAAATGAGTTTCGGATTTTAGAGGTCCCACACTTATATAATTCGAGGATAAGATGATAAGGGTTCTAAATATACTCATACAATAGGTTTTTTACAAGTGTACGCTTTGGAGTTTACATTATCTTTCCATTTTATTTAAATCGTTAAATAATGAGGTCATCACTGCATCATCATGATGTCATAAATAATTTAATTTATTTAATGTATAAAAATTTTAAAAAAAATACTATGATGTAGGAAATATTTTTAGATTTCTAATGAATATTTATAATAAAAATTTGGACTTGTTTAACCCCACTTAAAAACTGTTTTAGTAAAACAACTCATGTTTGTGTCAATTTAATTTTAACATTAAATAAATATATATTAATGTCATTTTCCAACCAAAGTGGCTCCATGGGGTCCCCAAGTCTACCCATGGGTTGTCTTGGTCGGCCATGACTCATACAATAGTAGTAGGACAAGTTTCAATCTCATATCATATTACTAAAACATTGTTTTTACCTTAAACTACACTAATTACCTCTAATCGCGATTAAGAACTTAAAAGTTACTATTCACCAAAAAATTATTTTAATCTCATTGAACCAAATTTTACTTCTTAATGACAACCATGTATGTCGGATTTTTCAAAATCAAATCACAGAAGTGGTAATATTTCATTTAAACGAAAAAACAGTTATTTAACTACCACTTAGTGGTTTCACTATTCATCAAAAATTGAAGTTTTTCAGAACAATGCCAAAATTTCACCCTAATCTATAATTGATATTCCGAATTCAAAAATGATGTCTATTTTACAAAATTCCAAACATATAAGTTGCATAATTAATTTTATACTTAATTCCCGCTATCACAACAAATAGCGTGTTTTTAAGAAACAATTTATATCAAAAGATTGGCAATTGTTTATGTCCAATTTCAATGTTAAATTAATTCTAATGACCACCATTGGATAAAATGGTAAAAATATATTCTAATTATACTTTAAAACCACTAAATATTATAATTTATCATAATAAATTATTTTTATTAAAAAAGGTTTTTTAAGTATTTTTCACTATTCATAAAAAAATTGGAAGTTCTCAGAAAGTTACAAAAAATTCAACTTAGGATAATTTCGATATTACGAATACAAAAATGAAGTCCATTTTGAAATATAAAATTTCTATAATTTTAAAAAGTGGTTATTACTATTCATAACGGCTACTTTGATTAGTCGCGGTGTTTTAGAACTCGAAGTTGCGTACAATGCAAGCTATAGCATTATTGAATGAGAAGTGTATCGTGGAAGCTCGGGGTGTTACATTCTCCCCTCCTTCAATAAATTGCGTCCTCGCAATTTGAAATTTTTATTTTAAAATAAAAGGTTGAAAAGAGAAAATACCTTTGAGGAAAACCCACATCAGAAATAAGGTTAATAAATATATAACATTAAAAGAAAGCAAGATAAGTACAAAGGTCACCCGATATAGCCCATTCTAGGATTCTATGAAAATATGGATATGGAGGAGAAACAAACCATCAAGGTCTGATGGAGAGTTATAGAAAACAGGATTAGGAGAAAGTTTAACTACAAGAAAATCACAAACTTGTGATTGGTTAAACGGTCATTGAATCCCCAGTTGGAAAAGTTAACCGACAACATTTTTGTTTTAAGTTACCTTTTATAATGTTGAGGAATTTATTTAGGAGATTTACTAAGAACATAAGGGAATATACATACTTGTTATGTATACTTTCATTCGTTAATAAATTTTTACCACAAACCCATCTTTTACTCCAAATGGTAACGGAACTCAAAAATATTCAATTTATCCTAATTGTATAAGGTTCCAATTGTTAACACATACCATTTAGATTAGTAAAATTATTTTGTAATAACTAGGGACTTTCTGTAGGCTAGTGGTAGGAAATAAAGGCCTGTCGCACTATGATTGTGGGTTCGATTCATGTAGCTTTGTCCGACGCGACGGGTTATTCCCCACCCTACAGGTTGTCCTTTTCCTAAAACTATTGTATTATAATATTCCAAAAATAATCTTTAGAAATGATTTAACCTTAAACAATACTATCCATGGTTCAACTTAATCCATTCCAACCTTAATAGTTATCCAAAATACCTCCATCCAGACTTTCTCTAAAAGGTCTCTAAATTCCAAAATCAATTGTAACATCAGATTCCCCAAACAAAGAAAAGTTTCTCTTATTGTCACATACTAAAAATATGATTACCTTAATCATATTAAAACCTTACTGAAATCAAAAATTACTGCAGTACAATCATTATATATATCACATTATTCTTATAACCATAATATAATCCTTGAGTCCAAAAGCACCAATACATTAATTATTCCGCTTCAACTGTAGTCACAGCATAAGATTGGCCTTGATCCCTTGGCCTTTTCTGAGGTAAGTTTCCTTGACGCTTAGGACATTCATTTGCATAATGCCCCATTTCCCTAAAATTTTAGCATTCAACTTTGACAGCCTCTTTCTTTCCCTTACAATCACGAGCCTGGTGACCCTTTTCTCCACATTTATAACAAACTCCCATTCCTTTTAGGCACGTACCAGGGTGATTCTTCCCACAATTATCACATAATGGAAAATCCTTCTTTCCCTTTTTCCCTTTATCTGTCTCTTGTTCCCCCGTTCTCTTCTTCTCTTGCTTTACTTTGTTGTCATAGGACTTAGAGAATTCTTTTTCTGTCTTGATAGCACACGAGACAATATCTTCGTATGATGAGAAGGATTGTGATACTAAAGCTCGACGGAGAAATGGTTTTAACCCATCAAAGAAATGATCAATCTTACTCCTTGGGTTACGTATATAATCGGCAGCATGCCTCACTAACCTTGTAAAGTTAGCCTCATACTTTGCGACATTCTCATCCTCCTTATGCCTCAGAATCAGAAATTGCCTTTCCATATCTACTCGATGGTCATGAGGAATGTATTTTTCTAAGAAAAGATATTTGAACTCCCTCCATTCCATATTCGATACGCCATCATCTTCCTTTGTGTTTTGAATTAGCGACCACCACTAATCGGCATCTCCAGTGAGGCGGTAAACTGCCATGACAACCTTCTCCCTTTCACTACTCCCCAAGGCATGGAATATTTTCTCTAAGGAATTTATCCATTGCTCAGCTACTATAGGATTTGTACTCCCATTTAAGGTTGGTGGTTGTTGCCTCATGAAACGGTCTAGCATTGATCCTCCACGTTGCGGATCAGGGTGCTCCATACGAGTAAGGTTATTATTCATAACCTGAGTGAGTTGTCCCAGTATGGTATTAAGTTGATCATCACCAGTTGTATCTCCAGATCCGCAATAATTATCTTGAGCAGGAGGGAAATCCCTACACAGAGTTCGTGCATTGATACGGTTTCCATTCCTTCCACTAGGCGCCATTTCTAAACAATGGCATAAACTAGATTAGTTTATGAATCAAAATACATAATTCCATACTTGTAAAACACTTTACATAAATTGAACTATTTATGGATATAATCCATAATCATAAAAATAAATGTTTTCTTTGAGGAAGTATATACTCATAACCCTTCATAGTGGTTTGTAAAGAAAATGAGAATTATCCTAAGAATATCCCCTGGGAGTGTCGTAACCAAGAGTGCAGCAAGGCCCGTTGTTGTGCACCAGTTCTCGTTCGAGTCTAGCTCAAAGCGGTGTTTTCGGGTTTTACCCCTAGGTACATTTGTTCCAGAACTACCTCTACCTACTCGTATCCAGACAGGGATGTATTGCTCGGAAAACTCACAAAATCTATATAATACCAAAATTCTAGGAAGTTCTTCTATACTAATCCTTAAAGTCTATCTTCGGGCTATGTGCTCTAATCAGAGTTTATCTAAATCAAGCATCCAAGGTTAGTACTAAACTGCCTCTGATACCAACTGTAACGTCCCGACCCCAGCTACCCAGAGTCGGTGCATTACTTCGTAACATTGGCATGATCACAAAAGATCAAGTCTCGAAAGACCGATTAGTTTAGTAGCCTTGGAAACACTAGATACATTCATAAGTCTTTCATTACATCAAAAAGTAAACAAACTACAATAACATGGTCTTCATAGTCCACACTCATATCCCTTCCTGACTACCCCTGTAGGTCATTCATAAAATACTTCTTCACATCCTGGAAAAATATTAAAACATTGAAAGGGGTGAGCTCAGATTCTCAGTAAGGTTAACAATATAGCGGAAGCTTTCATAAATAAACATAAAAATTTAAGGCAATGTATAACTAAAACCAAAGCCTTTTAAACTTGAACATCAACATAATATGGAAAAAGTAAAATGAGATAATGCCATTCACTTCTTCACATGGATATTATACTGGATGAATAATCACATGCAATATCAATAACCACTTTCATAATGAGGGAATGTATAATGCCAGACATTCTGAACATTTTGTCAAGGCCTCGGCCAAGACGTCTAAAATGATTAAGGCCTCGGCCAAAACCATAAATCAAATTGGGAAAGGGCCTCGGCCAATTCCACGTCTAGTTGTCTCATGAGACCTATCGATGCATCGAGGAGCTATAGCGGGCTCCACCCGTCACTTATTAAGTCCCATACATTCCTCATATGAATAGGTTTAAACATATCATAAACCATAACATAATCGTATCACATAAAACATGCATAAAGGAAACATAACATTTCCACATTTAAATCACAAGATATCAATACAACACATTGATATAATAAAAACACTTTAAAAACCATTTTCAATACCAAAATAAAAGAAAGTTAAAACTTTGTATTTATTTTTCATAAAAAAAAGATGGCTTGTAGAGGAAGCCGAAACTCAAATAATGGTCACGGCGGCGGAGAAGTCGTTGTCGCCGCATAAGTACGGAAAGAAAAACATTCCCTTTTGTCATTTAGAAAAATGCTTCGTATAAAAAATATTCCTTTTGAATAAACGTAAAAGTCAAAGGGGTTTATACACCGTATAAAAGAAGGTAGTGTATAAAACAAAATATGCCTCAATGAAAGGAGATTGAGACGAAGTCCTTAAAAAGATCATTTTTAAAATAAAATAGATCTACTATGTTTATTCAATATAGGTACACATAAATAAAGTAAAAATAAAAAATAGGACATAATAATATCATGACATAATTTGAAAGTAGGAGATTAACCCAGAGATTGGAAATTGGGTTAAGAAATTCCCTTACCTTGCGTCTTGTCCTGACTCGACCGTTCTTTAACCTCCTGAATAATAAACTAGAGTTAATTTCTATTTACATAAGAACCTTTTTCGAGTTCATTATTCCATTTATATCACTTATTACCATGTTATGAACATTATTTAATTATTTAAGTTAATAACGGTCGTTTTGTCGATCTTTGGTACTTGAGTCAAAAATAAACTTCTTATAATTACAAGTTGTTCATGTGGTGAAATATCGATTATATCCAGAATTATATTCATGATGTAGATATCATATATATGATATATATCTAGTATATACATTCATTCATAATGTCACGTAACATTTAGAGGTAAGAAATGAAATGCACCGTTCATGGAGACGGTAAGCCTTACGTACGCATGAACGCTACTTTCATTTCTATTTCGTATTTAATGGAATGGAATAATAATGATATAAATTTATAATATAATTATAGTATAATATAGTGTATAATAACATTTAATCCATCCTTTATACATCCCACATATGGCATTAACGATTCAAATCACTTTGAGGGGGTGGTAGTCCGCACGTCCTAAAATGAAATTATCGCGTTTTACCCATAATGGAAATCATAAAGTATTCTATAAATGAGAAATACAGAAGCATAAGTAAAACATAAACACATTATATATAATATATAAATATAGTGACATCTTAATGGCCACCTTTGAAGGTGTTATATGAGTGTTGAACAATCATCGTTTCGTGAGGCAGAAATTCGCCATCCACAGAAACCGTATGTTCTTTAACCATTAGATGTAGGTGTGTGTAATTGTATCTAGAATACTTCTTATAACAACATCCTAGTATATTGAGGATACTGGTGTTGTTACAAAAGAAATGAATAAAAAGAGTTTATGGGGTTGGAGAAGAAAAATAAAACAAAACAACATTAGAGAAGACATTACCTCAAAATCGGGTAACTCTTTTTGATTTGAGCCAAAGGCTTCTTTGGGAAGAGTTCTGCCCAAATTGAGGCTTCTAGGAGTAAGAGGTGGAAGTTGGGAGAGTATTTGTTCAGATTTTGGCCGAGCCAAATGGCTTGAAGGTGTGAATAAGGTGGGAGAGGTGGGGGCCTTTTATAAGTGGAGAGGAGGGGCACTCTTGGAACGTAAAGAAAAGTCACTTTATTATAAAATGAGTTTCGGATTTTAGAGGTCCCACACTTATATAATCAGAGGATAAGATGATAAGGGTTCGAAATCGACTCATCCAATAGGTTTTTTACAAGTGTACGCTTTGGATTTTACATTATCTTTCCATTTTATTTAAATCGTTAAATAATGAGGTCATCACTGCATCATCATGATGTCATAAATAATTTAATTTATTTAATTTATAAAAATAAAAAAAAAATACTATGATGTAGGAAATATTTTTAGCTTTCTAATGAATATTTATAATCAAAATTTGGACTTGTGTAACCCCACTTAAAAACTGTTTTAGTAAAACAACTCATGTTTGTGTCAATTTAATTTTAACATTAAATAAATATATATTAATGTCATTTTCCAACCAAAGTGGCTCCATGGGGTCCCCAAGTTGACACATGGATTGTCTCGGTAGTCCATGACTCATCCAATAGGAGTAGGACAAGTTTCAATCTCATATCATATTATTAAAACATTGTTTTTACCTTAAACTACATTAATTACCTCTAATCGCGATTAAGAACTTAAAAGTTACTATTCACCAAAAAATTATTTTAATCTCATTGAACCACATTTTACTTCTTAATTACAAACATGTATGTCGGATTTTTGAAAATAAAATCACAGAAGTGGTAATATTTCATTTAAACGGAAAATCAGTTATTTAACTACCACTTAGTGGTTTCACTATTCATCAAAAATTGAAGTTTTTCAGAACAATGCCAAAATTTCACCCTAAGCTATAATTGATATTCCGAATTCAAAAATGATGTCTATTTTAAAAAATTCCAAAAATATAAGTTGCATTAATTAATTTTATACTTAATTCCCGCTATCACAACAAATAGCGTGTTTTTAAGAAACAATTTATATCAAAAGATTGGCAATTGTTTATGTCCAATTTCAATGTTAAATTAATTCTAATGACCACCATTGGATAAAATGGTAAAAATATATTCTAATTATACTTTAAAACCACTAAATAGTATAATTTATCACAATAATTTATTTTGATTAAAAAAGTTGTTTTAAGTATTTTTCACTATTCATAAAAAAATTGGAAGTTCTCAGAAAGTTACAAAAAATTCAACTTAGGATAATTTCGATATTACGAATACAAAAATGAAGTCCATTTTGAAATATAAAATTTCTATAATTTTAAAAAGTGGTTATTACTATTCATAACGGCTACTTTGATTAGTCGCGGTGTTTTAGAACTCGAAGTTGCGTACAATGCAAGCTATTGCATTATTGAATGAGAAGCGTATCGTGGAAGCTCGGGGTGTTACATATTTAATCTTTATAAATGAATTATT
The DNA here is from genome assembly GCA_963277665.1 of Viscum album. Taxonomy (NCBI): domain Eukaryota; kingdom Viridiplantae; phylum Streptophyta; class Magnoliopsida; order Santalales; family Viscaceae; genus Viscum; species Viscum album. The sequence goes on along the minus strand of OY728138.1, from coordinate 1,020,104,217 downwards.
TACATAAAATTTTTAAGAAAAGCCAACTTTGTAATTAATTTGTTAACAATTAACTATAATAAATGATACTTAAAATATTAAAAAGTGAGGTAAATTGAATAATCTATTGTATAAAATTACTTTTTTAGTTGAATATATTATGTTATACATGTTTTTAGTTAATATATTAAAATTAAATAACTATATTTATATTTTAAATTAAATTCAAATAAATAATGTCAAAATTGACATTAATGTTATTTTATATTAAATAATATTTTATTCATTGATTTAGATTTACAAAAAATATTATCTTCTACCAAGTGATTTTTATATAGTAATAAATTTAAAATATGTTCCACTCATGGACAAATTGTTCTTTTGTAATGAATATATTTACCCTATAATAGTAAAAACTCTTAATGCGGTTAAGGTTAAAAAGTGTTATTGTGCATTCCATGTGCTTCTGTGAAATTTAATTTAAAACAAAAAATAATTTTTATTTTATAAATTAGATATCATATGTAAAAAATAGTTTTCCTAAAATTTATTATAATTATCACTTTAATTTATTATTAATTCTTTAATTACCTTGGTTAGAAAATTACTTACCGTAGTGAAACCCAAAAATGGTAAAAATAGGGAAACGTAGAAGTTAAGAAAACAAATTCTTAAAACAAGTGTTTAAGTAACTGTTAGTGGTTTTTATAGAACATATAATCCCTATACATCTCTAAATATATTTTTTGCAGAAACCATAGGTAATATTGACCTTCAATGGTGAATACTTTGATTATTTACAAGAATCTCACACCTCAAATATAAAAGGGCACTCACTCCCCTCACTTATTCACACATATAAAGACATTTTAATAGTCCTAAACCTACCCAAATAACTCCCAAAATTACCTCACCTCATCCTAGAAATATTTTTTTTTGTAATAAATCCAACCTTGGAAGGTCTTAGTTCAAACCTAAGGAAGATACTCAGAGTAGCGGTAATCTTCAATAATAATCTTTATCTTGTTTCCTTCTCCACCACATTAAATTTATATTATACCATGATTATATAATAATATTAGTATCATAAGTATAATGATATGTTATTATGTTAAGATTATAAACTACAACATCACCCACTTACCTTGTATTGATTATGAAATCATTGTCCGTGTGTACAGTGGTATATTATCTCGCAAACCGATGTCGTTTGTTTTTCAATTACCACCATTCAAGGTTGGGGCTAATTATAGATTTATAATTTATATATGATATATTTTATATTTATTAAATTTTTATACCTCTATATTAATTATATCATATATATTTCTACCTTTGATTCCTTATGAGATATGATAGCATCGCTCATCTGTATAGCGGACTACTTCCTCATGAAGCGATGTTATTTTTTTTTCAATAACGCTTCACATGGAAGGTGATAAAGATAAGTTAATGATTATATTTGATATTCATGAAATAATTATGATATTCATGGTATATTTATAATTCTAAAAACGTAATATATATATATATATCATATTCTTTCTCTCTTTTTCACTCATGTAAAGTTGATAACATAATTGGTGTACGTGTGGACAACCATATTTATGAAGCCATATGACTCTCTTTTCATTAGCACACTAGATGGATGATATATAAGTATAATTAAATAATTGATAAAATAATTATATCACGATTATTATTCAATATATTATAAATCTATGTAATGTATACAAGAACTAAAACTCTCAAAACGAACCACACATGATAAAACAAGGAATTTAAAACCTAAAACACTAAAAATAATAAATATTATCAAGAAAGGGGAGATAAGATGATATAAGAGGATCATATATAATGTTATTAAAATTAATATTGTTATTTTATAAGTTAATAACATTATTAAAACCATTATATATGAGGTCAAATAGAATTCATCCAAAAAGAATAATAATGTAATGTATTTCATCTCAATTACATTTCCATAAGTCATATTATATTTTTACGCACCTAATTACATTTATATGGTGTATATACTACCCATTGATATTTAATATATAGAATAATTTTTTATTCATGGAATTTTATTATTCAATTTTAATTATTTCACTTAAGGGCATTTGATATAAAAGATACCAAGTGGTAAAGAGTTATATAACTCAATTACTTTTCAATGGGTTATATTAATTTCATATTATCATTATAATTCTATTATTATATGAAAAATGAATTTAGGCATTATATTTTTTATTTCTACTTTTTTATGTGGATTTATATTTTATAAACATAATCTATTCATTTAGTATTTCTTACATCAATTTTATGAACATTTTAAGGGTTTATTTAAAAATCTTATTTTAATTAGGATTATTTATTATATAATTTCCATTAATGTAAATTATACAAAAATAGATTAATAAACCCTTTAATTTTATTATAATCTAGTTATTAATGATACTTTTCATGTTATAGTTCCATTTTTTCAATATTTGGTACTTAAAATTATTAAGAAATTTTTTTAATAAAATCAGGCATCATTTATCCCTTCAGTGGGAAATAAATTTCCATAAAAAGCCATGTTTTCAAAAAAAAATACAAAAAAAATTGTTAAAATTTTCAAAATTATTTATTTAAATATATTCTTACCCATTATTATTTTTTAAAATTCCTTTTAAAATAATATTTTTGTCTATTTCCAAAAAAGAAACTTTATTATCCTTTTTATCATTCAAAAGGAATTTTCTTTACAGCATGTATAGAATTACCCACTAATTTGACCGTCAATTTTTTGAAGCTTACTTTTAATGTTTATGAGGATATTTTTTAAAAAAAATTAAAAAGTTATTTTAAAGGAAAACTATTTTCAAAAAGAAAATTTTATTTTCCTTAAGAATATTTTTTACGAAATATTTATGATATTTTGGTTCATCAACAATAAGAACCCTTTATTCTTACTCAAGTGGTAGTATATTGATACCATGATTATTATTATGGATGATCTATGATTTATTTGACCAGGGATAGTATTGATATCCACATCCTTAATTCATTCTGGTATTCATTAACTTCCCATTGAAATATCCATTACCATTGATCATAACCCGTTGAATTTTCCTTGAATATCAAAATCATTTATTACGGATATGCTTATTTTTTAAACAATATCCCAATTATACATATGGTGTTTCTATTTGAAAGTTATTAAATTTATGGGATAAATTTTGATTTCTTTTTATTCTTTACTCTATGTGGATATTTGATGATAAGGCATATTTTTATGAATTAAATAAATTATTTTATATATAAGGAATGATTTGGACCTAAAGGCTTGGATAAGAACCAGTTAATGATATCCACATGATTCATCAATAGTATCATGGGAAAATATAGTTTTATAGACTTAGTTAAATGTGTTTCTTCCCATCAAGGTTATACTATTTTGAGAATAGATATTGCTGTTAAATGTTTCATGCTCCTGGGAAATATAATGTCTAATAATTAAGCATGGCCTTAATTCAAAAATCTATTATAATTATCCAATGTATTTTCACTATATTATTATCTAAGGATGCATTTAATTTTTAGTTAATTGATTAAATGGCATGTGTTTTAAATCATTTACATTTCCATATTTGTTATTCCTAATTTAATCATTTAAATGACATGTCTACTTAGTTATTTACATTTACATGTAGATTATGCCTTGTCTATTCAAGGAGTTGAGTTCTTTAAATGTTATCTGTGTTTAGATATTTACCTTCCCAAATTAATGATAGTATTAATGGTCCTCATATTAGAATATAGATCTTTAAAATACTTTGATCTTCTTTACTTAATAATTTGATGTGGTACATCCTTCACCTCATATTGTTATACTCTTATGAACTGTTTTTCATTTGTGGTTTGTGTAGTTTCTTTACTCCTATGCAGTGGCTGATTTCTTCCGCGAACGAATCCCTTCACAGATCTACAAATCACCCCCCCCCCCCCACACACACTTCTGAAAATGACAATCCATCCTATGTACCATAAGACTTCAATGAAAAAAACTCCCTATTTCTATACGTACTACCAATATTCCATTTTCACTTAAATTAAATATATTAACATCCTCAAAAAGGGATCTACATTATAAAACCATGACCATGCACTTAACCAATTTTTAGACCCAATAATATCGATGTACCCCATGCATGGCCCTAATCGGTAAAATTATCCTCCATGAGTACCATTAATACCATGATGGTTTCTATTGACAATTTAGAAACCCATATTACCAAACCTCACCAAAGGCGTCGATATCACCACAAGATATAACTAAGAACAAAAGAAAACAAGCACAAATCTACAAAGAAACTATAGTATGTAACTTGTTGAACACCTTCCTCAAATCCATTAAAAAATACCCTCCTAAAAGTTTTCTTATATCTAGGTTCAAATACTTATTAAAGATTCAACCTAGATCCCACCAGAAAAGAAGGGTTTTAGAGATTCAAAATATGATTCCCAAGGTGGAAACCTTAATTCGGAAGGGAGAATAAAAGATAATATTAGACTTTCCCAGATCTTCGATATATAACCAATGGTGCACCAAAAAACCTAGAGACGATGTAGGATGATCCTTTTGAGATCATGGTAGATTTGTTTCATTACAAGGGATATAGGATAAGAAATGGGAAGAATAATCGGGTGATAACATAAAAAACCTAAGGTGGGAAACTAGAAATTCCCACTTTTTAAAGGGTGTATGTTTTGGCTACAAAAATTGAAAACCCATGTTCCTTCCACTTCCCAAGAAGATTTTAGTCACATAGTTACCTAGGGAGATTCATATGTCTTGAAAAAACATGAGCCAAAAAATTTGGAATGCCACTATATGAAACCACAGAGTTTGGATCTCCCCTCACATGGTTTTCTCTAACTGTCCGCAAACCGTGAGACATGCACAATGGACTGATTCCTCTTTCTTCCATGTACCAAGTCCTCAGAAGACCCCCAATATTCCTTTCACACCCATTGAACATTTAATTAACTAAAAACAAGATATTGAAACCAAGATCTAAAATGAGACATACCTCTATGAGGTTCGGGATCCTATAGTCTAAAAGTCTCTTCACCTTGAGTCATAGAACAAAGACCTAAAGAACATGGAATTCTCAAAAAAAAATTCATTTGATGTAATTTTCTATGCCATATTTTATGATATGGTATATCATAATTCATGTAAACATGATATTGACTAGACATTCATAAGGTATGATTGGTTATATCATAGCATATAATTTTGTTCCATTTACTTACCCAATCATATTGTATTATTGGTTGTCATCGTATGATAGTGTTAGAATATGGTATGACACACTCTAACACTATGATTTATAGATATTGGAGCATTAATTATTAACATTTGATAAATATTCCACGATTGAAATCATGAATGATCCATTGCAAAAGATGTAATGTATATGAGTTTATTATTCATAAAATAGTTGAATGAGTTAGATGTAACCTTAAATTAAACACTATAACACATTAGTAAATACATTAGTCCATAAAGAGAATCCTTGAGATCTCTATATAAAAGAGGTAGTGCTTAATCAATGGAGTTATGTGATAGTATACAAGCCAACCCAGGCTATTAATAGAAACTGTGTCATCCTGAATCTCTCTATGAGATTTGTCTTTTACATAGTGAGGTACTAGGATAATATATATGAAATATGGTCCCACCACTACCACAAAATAAGTTTTTCATAGTTACACCCTTTAATAGTGTCAAAATAAGTGATGATAAAGGGGCTACCTTAAACAATGCTAAAAAAATCATTGATAAATGGTACTTTTAACAGTGCTAAAAAAGAGCTGTTAAAAGTGCCCCTTTATCAGTTCTTTTTTAGTGATGTTAAAGGCACCCCTTTATCAGTGATTTTTTTAGTTCTGTTAAAGGGTACCCCTTTATCAGTGCTTTTTTAGTATCACTAAAAAATGGGGAGCTTTATCAGGACTTTTTTTCCCATCATTGATAAACTGTATATTTCAAAAAAAAATCATAAAAAATAATATATTGATATATAAATATATTTTTATATTTATATCGATATAAATATAATATATAATTTTTAAATATGTTTTATATAATTATAAGTAAACATTTTCACTTAATATACAAAATATGTAGTGAAAATATATTATAAAATATCTTATAAAATTATTAATTGATAATTTTCTAATTATCATCGACTAATTATCATTTAATAACAATTTGAAGACACAAAAAATTAAAAAAAAATATTAAATGATCTGATATAATTTGAAAATGTAACTCAAACTTCAAACGACCATAACTTTTAAATTGCATGACCTTTTGAGCTCTACAGCATATCAAATTGAATCATGTGATGATCTCTATGCAGTGGAGACTAAAGGGAACCTTTTGTCTCATTGTATTAGGCTCAAAAAGGGTCATAAGGCCTCCAAAACTGAGTTTTTAGTTCAGATACCCAAATTTTGTAACATTTTATGGAATTTCAGCCTAATTTAAGAGGGTATCTTTTTCATTTTTTATGGGGAATGAATTTTTTTCAATGTATTTCATTCATATTCATATTATGGATTTAAAATTTTATAGTTTTTCATAATTTACAATTATTTTTAATCAAATATATAACAATATATACCTATTTTTTATGTATTCCCATAAAAAATTTTAATTTTATAAATTAATAAGAAAACTTATTTACATATAAAATATATTTATCAATATATAAGCCTTGTCTAAATAAAAAACTAATCTCCATTTTATTTAAAATGAAAATATATGAATATTTATATACCTATATAATGTGTACATATATATATATATATATATATTTGTGTGCATTTTTATTGACAAACAGATATATGTTATCTATATATTCTAAACATATGTATATACAAATTAATATATAATATTTTTGAATATATATAAATATGTATAATTATACTTACAGATAAACATATAATATATATATGTGTGTGGTGTGTGTGTGTGTTGTATATATGTATTTATTTATTTTTAAATGCACACAAAAAAGCATATTTTATAATTGTATTTAAAATAGATATTATAAATATATATTAACATGCGAATAAATATATGGATAAAAAATATAAATATATATAACTAAATAGTTATAAATATACTTTAATATACGAATAAATATATAAATATATAAATATAACTATATATGTATATATATATATATTAATATGTGGATATATATATTAATATATCTAATTATAAATATTAATATATATACATATATATTAATATAAATATATATTAATATACGGGTATATATAACTAAATATATATATAAATAAGTGGATATATTATTAAATGAAGAGAAAAGAAATATGGTGGAGTGGTAAAGGTTTAGGTGTGCAGGCAAGAGGTCTCAGGTTCAAATCCAGGGGGAAGCCGGTCGCACGCGTGGGGGGAAATGCATCTAGCACTATTAAAAGGTGGGTGGGGTTATAGGGGCATGTGTGCTGGGGTGGGGGTACTTGGGCATTGGGCTAGGGTGGGGGTCCTGTTGTGAAGGCCCTCCCCAATTTGTAGAAATATTTTTTATTTTTTTATGATTTTTAACTTTTATCAGCGCTTTTAAAAAAGTGCTCATAAAATTGTCTTTTATGAGTGCTAAAAAATCACTCCCAAAGGACCCATTTATCAGTGCTCATAAAAGGGTTCATTATCTGTGCTTTTTTTAGCACAGGTAAAAGGGACCCCCATTTACTAGATCCTTGATTAATAGTTATTTTTTAGCACTATAAATGGACCATTATTTCACTTTTAAAGGCCATATTTACAGTAGTGAACTCATGGGAAATGTGATTTCGTTTTTGACTATGGATAAATCAAGATTCTAATATAAATTTTGTGATCTTTCTCAAGATAATACTAATATTTTTTTAATTTTATTTATTGGAATCAATGGTTTAAGGTATTCATATTTATATAATTATTTATTTGTAGTTTATGAATTGTTTCATTTATCTAAGAATAGAGATCATGGAATGGGTTCCTTTATTTCTTCTACTATTTTAACATGTGTTTTTAGATCCTAATGAATTTCAACAGTGGTATAGAATCAAACCATGTGTTAAAATTTATAATATTATGCTCAAAATTATGATTATTTATTTCTTATTTAATAACATATACCAATCATAAAATAAAACTCAATATTTTATTCCATCTGGATGATTTTTGTCTTACAATGTAAGATATCATTTGTGGTGAATCAGTCAAAATCCTGTAAATATTTATTAGTCGTAAAATATGGATGTTGTTATATTATATTTTAATCCAATAATTCTATGTTTTTTTAAAATAGATCCTCATATCTCATTTACAATATCCAAGGGAATTGTAAAATAATAGTTCATATTGTACTTGGTAATTGATATGTTGTATCATAAAATATGATATCATATATAATAGTACATATTTACATATCATATTATAGGATATAATATTATTGTAAGTTATAAAATATTATTGATATCACTAACAATATTTTATAACCACAATTCTATCTATAAAATCATATGAATCTGACTAGATCATAACATATTAATTTTATAATATTTTATGATTAGGAATGGATCGTAAAAAAAATAGTAATAAAACAAATTTTTATCAAAATTATGTTATGAATTGAATATTATTATTTATAAAAAATAGGTATTTTGTGGATATTTATTAATTGGTAATTTTTTATAAATTGGTTTTTTGATATTGGATTCCAGTGCTCCCCCAAGGTTTTTATTTAGTAATTAATAGCCCTCATTTTTATCTTCAGTCACCATGCCATGAGCTACATTGGTCATGTCATTATTCAAATACTTGAGTACCATGAGGGATGAGAGGGATATCAATTCAATCATATATATACTATATGTTAAATATCCCTTATAAGATGCATTTTCTAGTGATGGGAAATGAGTCTTTGAGGAAACAAACAAATGAGGTAGTGAGCCAAAAAGAGCAATATATTGTGAATAGAGGAATGGAAGGTCTGACAGCTGGTTTCAAATATGGTTCTTATTTCAAATGCTTTGGTAATATGTAGTGATATAATATTGGATATCAGATATCAATACTCCTCGAGGTTCATAACATAGTTTTAACAAACCTCTTATATGAATTTATGGTTTCACACTATAAACTACATGTGTCACACTGTTATTCTAGATCTTGAGCCCCACATCAGGGTAAGGGGGAGTTCCATGTTCTCATATATATAATATATGGAAACTTCCCCTGTTAAGGGGAATTTTTTTATGATGTTCAATGATCCCTAGGGGAAAAAAATTGTGAGGCAGTGATCCAAAGTTAAAAATATATCTTGTTCGAAGGGATGACATGTCCTTTATTGTTCCTCATCACATGAGGAGTACAAATAGTGTCCAAAACCTACATTCAATATTAATTGATTTATTTTATGGAAATTTATAATAAATTTTCCTTCTTGTATTTTCCTTTCTTGGATAATTTCCACTGCTTCACTTTTGTTGGTGAAGAGAAAGACAGGTGTTTCTTATCTATAGAGAAATAAAATGGGTTGTGTTATAAAAAACAAGAATAATTGAGCCAGACATTCATGGAAAACATAGTGGAAATGAAGTATTATGAGACAACTATATGATTTCATGTTTTTGTACTCACATGTGTGACAATTTGAAAAAATTTAAAATCGTTCAAAATTCCTACAAGAAAAAAATATAAAGTTAACAAAATTTTTGTAGTTGTTTCATAGGGATGTGTGTAGCCCTATAACACCCAATTCCATATATTTGATGAATTATTTTTTGATATATAATTATTATTAAAATGGTATATAATAGATAATTTTTATCTCTCATATATATTAATTATTCAAATTCATTACATGTTACAGGAAATTAGTGGATAATAGGATCAGGATATAAATTAAAATGTTCTATATTGATAATAGTATATAATTAACTAAAAATTATAAGGAAAATATCATGAGATTTATGATATATGACATCATGTTTCATCAGTGAGGACTCATCAAAAAAATAGTGTGGTTGAGAGGATAAATTACATTATTAATAATATATACCAAACAATGATCATTGATAAGAATTTACTAATGAAATATTTAATAGAAATGATAGATACATCAATTTATATCTCCAAATTATATTTTCTATATTAAAATGAATATAATACATCCTACAAGATGTGGCATATAAAGAATCTAAATCTTTAGTAGTTTAAAGTTCTCATATGTAAATGCTTTTTTCACAGAAAGGGGATGTTTTGAAAGTTTTAACCTCTTAGGTATAAAACTATTTTCCTTAGATATTAATCCAATAAAAAATTGTTTAAACATTATATAATAAAGGGTTTGGAAAAATCATTGATATTCAAAATGAAATATTTGTTGAAAATGAGTATATTTTTCAAAACAGTTATAAGATTTTACAACAAAATTTTGATGATATGTATGAAGAAATTGATGTTGAATTGAGATTACTTGGGGAAGAACATATATTTGTATGGGTTTTAGAACAAGAAACCAATTACGATGATAATATATCTAGTTAAAAAGTTATATAAAAGGTAAATATCATGATAAAAGTAAATTAAAGAAATTATTATTGGGTAATGGAGAGTTCTTGTACAAACATCATGGATGCAGACATAAAAATAAATTGATATATTTTCCAGGTTGAGCATAAAATATTTGAAGACACTTCCAAATATTTTAATAGGGTCAATTCAATGTATAAAAAACCTAACTAGATTGAGAATTATAAAATATGGGAAATTTTCTCTGGGGTAGAAGATAATAATACCATGAGAACCAAGTGGGTGTTCTGGAAAAAAACTCAATGAAGACAACATGGTGACTCATAAAAAATTATTTTTGGAGTATAAGGGGTATTCTAAGATTCTGGGAATTGCTTTTTATGAGACATTTTCACCCATCTCTGAGTTGGAAACCATTCTAATTTTTTTTATCAATTTTGATGAAAATAAGATCCAACATGTACCATATTTGTGCCAAATAAATATTTCTTAATGGATTCCTTGAGTCAAAAGTTGTAGAAACCGATTTTTTTTTACCGGGTGTTTTTTTACGAGGGTTTAGGATTTTTTTGGAAATTACCAATAGATCCATTATTAAAATAGTGTTTCAAGACTTTATTGCAAGAGTTATAACACTATGATGTTTCCTTTTAAAGAAATTAAAATTAATTAAATTAAAAGTTAAAAGGAAAATTAGAGATTTGATATTAAGGGGAAGATAAGAAATAATAAATAAATGTTTAATGATAATAACAACAATATTAACGGTTATTATTATTATTATTATTATCATTATATTTTTTTAACCTAAGGGAGGCAGGCTCCTCACTTATTGGGTCACACGACGCACAATTCCCCCTCCCTCCAGGTTGCGCACGATGCTCCACCCCAGCTCCCTCCAATCTTCCTTTTTCCAACCGATTTCTTGTAGAATCTCCTCTAGATCATCAATGTATGAGTTTATCTCCCTGTTTATGGATGATTTTTAGTCTATTCATTTCCTAGGGGAGTTGGTTGAATTCCCTACAATTAGGGATAACATTATTTATGATTTTATTTTTATTTAGGTTTGTGCAAAGGGTGTTACAAAACCCATTGGTCTTTGTTTTGGAAACCATTTCTAAAGGAGAGGTGGTTCGGGTTGGTTCATTTCATCATCATTAATTTAAGGTAATGTTTTATACTGATAAATTTTTTCACACCTTTTATTTAGGGTCTAGTGGTGTTTATAAGACCTGGGGGAATTGTTTTAGGGTGTTGAGATCAATTCCAATGACATGCATGCATATTCCCATGTATGAATATATATAGAGAGAGAGATACATATGCCTTCGATGTACAGGTTCCCTCATGGCATAAGGAACACGTGCATTGGTTTAAGGATATATATATATATATACATATATATATATATATATATTTAAGCGTGTGTATGTAACAGGGCTACTTCTTGAGTTAGAAAGAGTTAAATGCCAAGCATTGGCTTGTTCTGCTTAAGGTAGGGTCCTCAACCTTGACTTTAATTTTAAAATTCAATAATTTTTTATTTACTAACTTTTATAATTTGGACTGAAATTCTAGACTAAACTTCTTATTTGTTCTAAATTATTTGTTAGAATAAAAAATAATTTTTTTTATAAAACCCCTCCATCATAGGTTTGTTTCCTTTAAGCCAAAAATGTAGTGAGTAGACTGTTTATGTATTCTTAGATTGATGATGTATGATTTTACTATGATTTTCTAGTTATAGTAATCTTGATTAATTAAAGGAATATGGTTTTATTATCTAGGAGACATACTACCTCCTTTTCATGATGACACACTTGAACTAAATGGTTCTAATAAACTAGAATTGGATTTAGGGGTGGGTAAACCCATTTGAAATGAATAAGAGTGGGTGGAAATAAAAGGGCGGGTATGCCCATGTGATAGGAATGAATGTGAAGTGTAACAATAAGTGGGTATACTCTTTGTTAGCATGGGTTGTGAATGTGGATTAATTAATGGGTAAATTCATTATAATATTTGAATGAATTTTGATACAAGTGATGGGTAATGAGTGGGTAAACTCATTATATTCCTTCAATGAAAAATGGGTATTCGAGTGGGTAAAATCATCGGATGTATTTAAATATAAGATGTCAACAAGATAGGGTATACTCATATAGAATGGAATGGTTTATATGAGTGGGTATATTTATATGGTTTGTTTTGTTAAATGGTTTAGATGAAATAGTTAAAGTTAAAAGGAAATGAATTATGATGGTATGACTACACCTTGGGTTAATGTAATAAGCACGACTTGTAGTATTTGAAATGAATTTAGTGAACCTGACACATCTAGGATGGTTTATTCCATACCTCTACATATGATCATAAATCACCTTATGTCAGTTGAAATGTTTAAAGAAAATTATAAGTGGAATGCGATATGCTTGAGAGGCCTTGAATAATTCTTTTAACTGAATATGTGACCATGCCGATGTAATGTGAATGAGGAATCCAAAAGATTTTGTGTATTTTAAAAATTTTGATGTTTACAATATATATTATATGACTTATAAATGGGTTGTGAGACACGGACTGATGCTTCAAATACTCATGGGGTGATAGAAATGACGCTCTACACCAATGATATATATATATATATTCCATAAATGGATTGTGAGATAGGGATTGATGCTCCTAATACTCATAGGATGCTAAACAAGACGTTATATGCCCATGAAATATATATGTGTGTGTGTGTGTGTGTGTGTGGTTGATAGAGAGGTTGTGAGATAGGTACTGATGCTCCAAATACTCATGGGGTTCTAGACACAAAATTCTACACCCACGATATATATATATATGAATGATAAATGGGTTATAAGATAGCGACTAATGCTCAAAAAACTCATGGGGTGCTAGACATGATGTTCTACATCCATTAATTGACATTAGACTATTGATCCAATTGGTCGTATAAGAATTGAATTAAAACAATAATGAAAGGCAATGCGATAGAATTATTTTGAATTGAAATGGTTCAGAATATAGCATGGTCCAAAGTAGGTATTGAGATACAGGTGTCCATGGGAACTTGGGGGGTATATGCAGTTAAATAAAGGATAATTGAATAAATTTAAAACAATTTACTTTAATACCTATGTTTTATTTGTTACATAGCTACATGGATAGTTATTATATATATACATAATTGAAATAATTGGACTCCTATTCCTACAATAATCTAATGTTGGTATCATCGGTAGGTGTCACTTAAAAACCTAGATGAATTTTTGTTTATTTTTTCTATTTTCTTATTACTTCTCTATACTTGCACACAATTTAATTATTATTCAACACCTAGTTTAGGACAAAAACCGGTGGGTGTCTTCCAAATGAGATTTTATCTCACACCCTGATTAGGTACCCTTGGTACCAGAGTAGACTTTATATTTGTAGGACCAAGGTTTATTCTTGTGTTTCTTGTATATGAAGTTATGAGAAAAGGACCAAGCTAGAGGTCGGGATGTGCAGGGAGATTTCTTGACGGGATTTATTGCCTTTTCATATTTTTTTACTTTATTTTGAAGCATGTTGAGTCTTTACATATTTTAGTTTTGTATCATCACTTTGTCATGAATTAATATATTGTAAAAACTAGTGTTGGCCATTTTTTATTAAATTGAACAGGCTATTCTTCCGCTACTCTAATATCTGTTTACTTCTTCCACTATTGGGATATATTTATATACTTTTATACTACTGTTAAAACTCTTATATGAGGGTATAGCCCCCCCACTATATTCTCTTGAGACCCTCACTTCAAGTTGACAACCTCTAGCATACAGGAATATGTGCTTGAGGCCATGTGTAAATAGGTCTGACTACCGGGTTGATGGTAAGCCGATTCGGGACATTACAAAGTGGTATCAAAGGTAAAAAAATTCTCTTAATATTATGGGTTGGTAGACATGAGACTAGGAATTTTTTGGCTCTTGGTTAATAGTAATTCTTCAGATTGATCATCCCACTTATGGGAAATGACAAAGTGACTAGGGCAGGTAATCGATGTTCATACTTTTTGATATAACAATTGATATGATTTCACCTCTTTTGTTTGGTGTAATTTCTATTGTCTATGGATTTATAGAGTTTATTTTATTTTACCCTTGTCTTTTTAAGGCAAGGATTAGACATATAATGCATCATAATAGGCACATAGTTATTCACATGTCATGCATATGACATTCCATTTATCTTTATTCATAGGTTTCTTGCAGATATGATTGATTACCTTGAATCCCATACTTATTTTATACATGTTGATTAAATCTATAATCATTCATGTTTATTTATAATGTCTTAATTATTTTATAACATGCTTAGATGAAATATTTCATGCTTTTGTACATGTTATAGCATGTTTTTTTATACGTAAAATGGTTTCATGTGCTAAATTTTTTGGAATCGGTTTAAGAGGGAGAAAATTATCAATTTTAAGGTTTATGGGAGCCTTATAATATGGAAATGGGTAACCTATATACATGAACCATCTATGTACCTTTATATAAATGTTTATATTCATTATCAAAATTAAAATGGGCTGTTAAATTTAAATGTAAAAATTGAATGTTTTCGATTAATTGGATCCAAATGCCAAATGTAAGTTGTATGGGCCCATTATGGATTCGTATATGGCCACCCATGTGTCCGAGCATTTTTATAACCATGGTATGTTTGAGAAAGGTTATAAATGTGACAGTTGATAATTTTTGAACCTGAATGGTTTTTTAACTTTAAAAATACTCAACTTTACCCAAGTAGGTTATTTGGAGAATGCTTCTATGAAATGAACTATTATGGGGTTGCTTTTTGAATAAACCGAGTTAAATAAATGGGACCCTCATAGTTCTCCTTTTAGTTAAAAGTATTTTAGATGACAAATTTCCTGTTATGACAGAATATCAATAAATGTTAAATGTATAAAGAGGATGTTTGATATAACTTTACTATTTTTCTCACGAGGCATTGATTAAAAACCAAATTCCTTGTGTGAGATGGTACTTTTGGGTTGTTAAAATTATTTCAAATGTTTAAAGGTTGAAATGAATTAATAAAATGGATTTAAATTGGAAACGGAAGTTGTATCCTTTTTTTGAACCCTTGAGGAAGGGTAGTTTTAAATGTTTTATGTTTTTTCTTTGTAATGGAGACATGATAGACCATAAAAAGGCAATATATTTTTCAGTAATGACTTAAATGAAAAGGGTCACTTAATCCTAGTGAATCTATTTTTTGAGACCAAGGGATAAGGTCTATGTGTATTCTTGACCAGGGGTTAGCCCGTCGTAGGAAGAAACCTTAGATCTCGAGACACATTTCTTATACTATGATCCTTTTTATGTTGGTGTAATTTTTTTGTTGTTGTCTTCAGTATTAATTTTTGGGTTTTAAAAGAGATACCATTATTTAGATGGGTGGTCATAGTATCTTTACCCTGTATATGGGAACATGCATTGAGGAATGACTGGTTTATCAGGTTAGACATGCCTTGGTCTTGGTCAGCTACTTATGAGGTCATGTGAACCTCTATTTTCTTTAGGGATATATGACTTAGTATGTCACCATCTAGGTTAATGGATTTATGTACTGATGTGTCATTGGATTTTGTGAACTCATGGTTATATGTGTTGAAATACGTGGTAATATTCAAGTGTTTAGTGATGTAATGAACTGGTTGACTTTAGTGTGATCGTGGATCATTGTGAGGTTGAGTAAATTCTCATGTTAACTCTATATTAGGGTGAATAAGGCTTTAAGGTAAGTTCAACCCATTACTTTGGAGTACATTTTGGGATTTGGGTGTTTTGACATGTTAGTCAGTTTAATTTTTGGTTTTATTCCAGATGTTTTGAGATGGTGATCATGGTTTGGGCAACATCAAACTTGCATTTAATGTGTTTCTAAACTAGTGAAATTTTTAGTGTCTGGTAATTTATTTTGATAAAATGGAATCTTCTAAGGTGGGTAGTGTCACATCTGTTTGGGTATACGTGTCAGTGCACGTTTGGAAGCACAAAATCAATTATGTTGGTAGTATGTTCAACCCTTTAGAAACTCTGTCAGTATTGGAAGAGTTTAAATGGTAAGGTTTTAATGAACACAGATGCCTTGGGTGGTATAGGCATCGGGGTTTGGTAGACTATACACTAGTGGGTGAATCAGGTTTATTGTAAAGAGTCTACTAGTAGTGGTTTGACAAATTTCTTATGTGATTTGGGAAAAATCTTTTTGTGATCTTCTGAACAGGATAAAAATATATCATATCTTGGCCTCATCTTTGAGGCACTAAGATAGCATCTCCTTACGTTGTACTAAATTTTTAAAAGTCATTTTGTTTGATAAGTGGTTTTTATCTAGGAAATATGTAGGATGTGTGTTTCTTTGGGTTACACCATTATTTGTGTTGAGGAATAACAATTTTAAAATTTCCTAGTGATGGATTATTTTTATAATGTCACCAGATTTCACGTAATGAATTTTATGTACATTCTTTTTTTTATCTGAAGAAAGCCTTGGGGAGGAAGGCTCTACGGTTCTATTCAGGATGTGTTGATCATCTAATCCAGGAATATTTATTGATGGTTAGAATGTTGTGTCTTGGTTTGTTCCCTTTTTTCTTATGTTATACGGTTCGTGGTGGAATCATTTTAAAGGAACGTCGCCAGTTTAAAGGGGAGTGTGGTTTGTTAATTGGACATTTCTTTCGAAGAAAGCATGCGTAACAAGTTGTTTTTGGCATATTGAGATTTAACCTTTCTTTTTATGAGGTCCCCATTATGGCCTCGGATTTAATTGGGTACTCCAGTTAAATAATTTAAGTTAGAATTATTTCTAGGATTCTTTTAACAAGCCCTCTTTGGAAATTCCAATGGTGGAAGAACCATGTTTTGGAATTGGTCGTTACAAGCTAATACCCTTGGTGAAAAGCACCAATGGGAAGATGGTTAAAGAGAAGATGAGTAGATTTCTTTTCTTTATTAGTGTGGGATTTGTTAAATTCTACTTTTATGTTTAGGTTTGATTTTGAGATTTTGCATGGGTTTTAAAGTATTAATGCCTTGGGCTTGTGAAATGGTCAAGGATTTGGTTGGTGTTTGGAAATGCTATGCGATCATTCAAACAAGACTTCACAACCTTGGTAGGTTGGGTGATGTTTTAGTAGTTTCTAAAGGATTCTTGGGGATGCGATGTTTTAAGGTGGGTATATTTTAGAAACCATTGTTTTGGACAGGGAGTTTTTTTCAAGGGTTATTTAATTTTTTGGAAATTACTGGGCAGGTCGTTATTAAAACCGGCTTTTGGATATTTATTGTAGGAGCTCAAACACTGTGATGATTCCTTTTAAATAAATTTAAAGTTGAGAAGAAAATTTGATAAATGATATTAAAGGGAAGCTAAGAAATAATAAATAAATTTTTAATGATAATAATAAAAATATTAATGATTATTATTATTATTATAATATAATAATTTTTTTGAAAACCTAAGAGAGGCCATATCCTCCCCCTCTTTGGGTTGTGTGATGCACAGTACCCCCCTTTCCTCCAAACCACACGCGACACTCCACCCTAGCTCCCTCTTATCTTCCTTTTTCTCACAGATTTTTTATAGGGTATCCTTTGAATCATCATGGTGTGAGTTTCTCTCCCAATTTATGGCTGATTTTAGGGTTATTTTTCACCTGGTGGAGTAGGGTTGAATTCCCTAGGGTTAGTGATAATCCCATTTCTAGTTTTCTTTTAATTTAGTGTTGTGTGGATGGTGTCTTGGGACTCATTGGTTTGTGTTCTGGAAACTGCCACCAAAGGCTCGGTGTTTTGAATCGGTTCAGTTCATGGTCATCGGTTAGAGGTAATTTTTTATACCACTATTTTTTTTAACCCTTTATTTAGGGTCTAGTGGTGTTTATGAGACCCATGGGAATTATTGTAGGGTGTTCTGATCGATTCCAAGGGCATATATTCATATTCCCAAGTATGATTATATATATATATATATATACCTTCCATGTGTGGGTTCCCTCATTGTGCTAGGAACACATGCATCAGTTTAAATATATAAATATATATATATATATATGGAAGTCAGTGTGTGTATGATCAGGCTACTGTTATAGTTATAAAATGCTAAATTCAAGGAGTTGTCATTGTCTATTCAAGGTAGGATCCTAAACCATTCCTAAAATTTAAAAATGTAGTTTTTCTTTATTTAGTTCCACTTGATAAATTGAACTACAATTCTGGACTGAATTGACTATTTGTTCTAAATGATTTGTTAGAGTACAAATATCATTTTTTTGTAATAAATCCCCTCCATCGGAGGTGCGCTGCCTTTAAGATAAAAACATTGTGTGAGGACTTTTTATGTTTTTTTATCTTGAGGATGTGTGTTTTTCATGTTCTTTCATAGTTAGAGGAAGATTGATTAGTTAAAAGGAATATTGTTTGATTATCTAGGATATGTATCACCTACTTTTAATGTTTACGTGCATGAATTAAATGGTTTTAATGCACTATAATTGGATTCATGGGTGGGTAAGCCCTTTTGAAATTAATAAGAGTTAGGAGAAACAAATGGGAAGGTATTCTCATGTGATAGGAATGAATGTGGAATATAATAATGACTGGGTATATTATTTGGTAGCATGGGTTGTGAATGGGTATTAATGAATGGGTAAATTTATTATAAGCGTTAAATGAATTTTAATGAAAATGATGCGTAATGAGTGGGTATACTCATTATATGCCTCTAATGAAAAATGGGTAAAGAAGTGGGTAAACTCATGGGATATATTTAAATATGAAATTTCAACATGGTAGGGAATACTCATTTGAAATGGAATATATTATATGAGTGGGAATATTCATATATATTTTTTTGTAAAATGGTTTTGATGAAATGGTTAAACTTAAAAGGGAACATATTAGGATAGTATGACTATGTCCTGGGATAATGTGATAATCACAGCTCATGATATTTTAAATGAATTTAGTGAACTTGACACATCTATGATGGTTTAGTCCATACCTCTGCTTTATGATCATAAATAACCTTATGTCAATTGAAATATTTAAAGGAAATTTCAAATGGAATGTGATATTCCAGAGAGGAATTTCCTCATGATTTGAACAAAATATGTGGCCATGCTAATGTATTGTGAATTGGGAATCTATAAGATGTTTCCTTATGTTAAAATTGTGATATTTTTTATATATGTATGTATGATTGATAAACATGTTGTGAGAGAGGTATTGATGATCTAAATACTCATGGGGTGCTAGACTTGACATTCTCACCCATGATATATATATATATATGATCGATAAATGGGTTGTGAGATAGGGACTGATGCTCCAAATATACATGGGGTGCTAGACATGACGTTCTTCACCCATGATATATATATATATATATGATTGATAAAAGGGTTTTGAGACATGGACAGATGCTCCAAATAATCACAGAGTTCTAGATATGACTCTCTAAGATCATGATATATATATATATATATATATCTGTGTGTGTGTGTGATTGATAAACGGGTTGTGAGATGGGGACTGATGATCCAAACACTCAAGGGTTCCTAGACATAATGTCTACACCCATTAATTAACATTGGCTTATGGGTCCAATTGGTCGTATATAAATTGAATTAAAGTAGATAATGAAAGTCTATTTCATATAATGAATGTGAATTGAATATTAGAAAAGTTTTTGAATCTAGCACGGGCCAGGGAAGGTATTGAGATACAGGTTTCCATGGGAACCTGGGGGTATGTACGGTTAAATAAAGGATAATTGAATAAATATAAAAATGTTTACTTAATAACCTGTGTTTTATTCTTTACACAACTGCATACAACGTTACTATATATATACATAATTAAAATAATCTGACTCTTATTCCGACAATGAGTTGATGTTGGTAATGTCGTCAAGTGTCCCTCAAGAACCTGGATGGGTTATTGTTTATTTATTAAATTTTTTTATTACTTCACTTTACCTACACACTATTAAATTATTATTCATCGCCCAGTTTGGGATAAACACTGATGGGTACTGGCATACTAAAATTTCATCTCACTTCCATCTTGGTCACCCTTGGTATCCAAGTATACCTTATATTTGTAGGATATAGTTTGATTGTTGTGTATCTTGTACCTAGAGTTATGAGTAAAGAGTTTAATGGATCTTGGGATTCTTGAGAAGATTTCCCAAGGGGCTCTGCTATGTTTTTCCTATTTTTTACTTTATTCTGAATCCTGATTAATTTGTAACTAATTTAAATTATTTATCATCACCATATCAGGTATTCATCTATTTTATAAACATTCATTAGTGTTTTTTATTAAATTGAACATACTATTCTTCTGCTACTCTATTATCTCTTTTCTGTTTATGTTGTTGGAATCTATTTATAAACTATTATACTATTGTTAAGACTCAAATACGAGGTTATAGTCTCCGCAATATCCTCTCCTGATACCCTCTCTACTAGTCATCATTCTCTGGAATTGGGTAGATGCACTTGATTCCATGTGGCGACTCGTCCAACTACATGTTTTATGGTAAGCCGGGTCGGGACATTACAGAAGTGAACATAACAAAATTGAATATATTTATTATGGGAAAAGATGAAAGAAATTTTTTACAATTAAATAAGAATTTTTGTAGACTCAATAATGCT
Source organism: Viscum album (assembly GCA_963277665.1). Lineage (NCBI taxonomy): Eukaryota > Viridiplantae > Streptophyta > Magnoliopsida > Santalales > Viscaceae > Viscum > Viscum album. Next base: position 1,020,082,894 of record OY728138.1, on the reverse strand, counting down.
CCAAGATCATGGTATTATAGGATTGATTGATAATAAAGAAATTTTGGATTCCAAAAAGTATGAGTTGATCGTATTTTATACATAAAAAAGAGGAATGATCAGAGGGTGTTGGTGCTCATATATGTGGATGAAATAATCTTTATAGTATTTAAAGACATATAATGAAATCTATTTATAGAATATAGGTCTAATATTTGAATCTATGTTTGGGAATTTAATATGTTTCCTTAGTTTATGGATAACATAATAATGGTAATGAATATTTATTTCTTAATTTAAATATTCCTAAGAGATCCTTAAGTGTTTTGGAATTGAGAAACATAAGATAATGAAAACATTTATGTCTACTAAGATAATATTTCTAAGGTACGATAGGGGTATAGAGTTCAATATCATAGAATAAAGGCAAATAATCTGACGTCTATTACAGTTAGCAATAACAAGACTCGATATTGTGTTTGACACATGTCAAGACACATGATAAAAAAATTCCCCAAGGAAATCCGTATTCCAAAAATGAAAATCATTCTTTGATACATAAATATAAATGAAAATATGGGGAAATTGTTTCTCAAAACCTCAAAACATGAGTTATTGGGATGCACCAATGTGGATTGGGGCGGTTCGGTGGATAATCGTAAGTCAATGTCGAGAAATGATTTCTATATTGTAGGTTTATTAATTTCATTGATTAGAAATAATTAGGAATATATATATTTTATTGCTCTAGAAGCTAAGTATATAGAGGTTATTCAAACATGTACTCAACTATTATGGTTGAATAAATAGTTTGAGAATGTCAGAGTTTATCAGAAATCTCATATAGCTATTAGATGCGATAAAACGAGTGTGATTAATGTAAGAAAATATATTGTATATAATTATAGGAAAAATATCATCAATATAAGGTATCATTTAATTAAATGTAGGTTTGATCAAGGTCATTGTAGTTAGATTTTGTTTCAATGAGGGATAATATTTCATATATCATAGAGAAGGGACTACTCAAAGGTATGTTTGAGAAGCATATATTGTCTCTTAGAGTCAAACTGTCTATTTTTAACAATATGGTTTAAATAAGGGACACCAAATTCCCATGGTATTTCTTGTTTGTGTCAAAGGATAGTGACACTCTTATGATAAATGTTTAACATTTCTAATTATATTTTGTAAACTTTTAGATAATTTCTCTCTAGGTTTATGGATAAAATGGTAGAAGTTATACATAGGTTACATGGAAGAATAATTCAATGATTTTAGTGTCTTAGAGTGTCATTTTATATTTATAAATATGGATAAATCATTTTATGATGGTTTATAAAAGGGGGAGTGATTTAGTGGTTTTTTAAGGGTAGTAAAAATATAAAGGGAATGATACTCATAGAATTATTTTCATGTAGAAATTTTCATTTAACTCTTGTTTCTCCTAATGATCATGGATCATCTGGGAATATAGTTTTTGATTAAGGATTCATTGATACACTATATAAAGTTTTAATATTTGAAAACATGAATAATTTCATTTTTTACATTCTCAAATATGAAGGTTTTAAATCGCCTTTGGTGCTTTAGAATAGTTTTCAACAAACCCAAAAGGAAGATATTGTTAGAGAAAATACCATAAAGTATTTTTAGGATTTTATTTCTAGAAATTTTTGTGAGATTTTACTTCTAAGTAATCTTACAAGATGATAAGAAAACTTGGAGGGGTTTTTGCAGGAGCTAATATAGTTACATTTGTAGAGCCTAAGACATGCTGTAATGTTCTAGGCTATACTATGAAGATAATTTTAATGGAAGTAACAAAAGAATTTTTTATCGTGTACGTATAAGAGTATTTAATTTGGAATATAAGATTATTTGAAGTTATATGTGATATTTTAGACTTTATCACTAGGGGAAGAGAAAAAATAATTCCATGAAAACTCGGTTTGAGTTAAGGCCTAGATAATGTAGAGGAGACAATTTTTAAGGTGCAATATTGAATAAATCCATTTTATGATTATAATGCACAAGTTTTAGGATTTCATATAGTTTAGTAATTGGGTTGTGTAGTGACAAAAATTTTCATGGATTTTATTTTCAGAAAGAAATATAAAAAACTATTTTAGTATGTAAGATATTTGTTGTAGAAGTGAGGAGCATATGTGGGATTATTTTATTTTTTTATTTTGAGTAAAATTAATCACCACTTCATGGATAATTTTACCACATCATGAAAGGGTTGAAGAATATTTTTGTGGATCTTAAAATTTTATGGTGTCTATGCTATAGTATAGGAATACATCATGAAATATTCTTATGTAGTAGTTGATGTTTTCGGAGTCTAAGTGGTCTTTCCATGAATATATGAATTATATATTAGTGTGAAAGTTTAAGAAACATACTAGATTTATAGAAACTTTATTTTTTGGATGGAATCCATAAAAAATAGAGAGTATATTTTATAAACTATAATAGGTTATGTCACACCATATACTTATGGGGGTTTAGAATTAATGTTTATAAGGAACCAATGGATCACACTGTTATAGTGATATCCACTCCCGGAATATGAAAAGTTAGCATTATTCCAAATTTATATTTTCTACTTTTTGAGAGGGAATTTAGGGAATTAAATGGGAGATCTTGGGTCAGTTTTGAGAAGATTATTTGGAAGAATTCTCCTACTTAGTGAATGTGGATAAATAATCTATCTAAATGTTTACAGGATGATTCACTGAAAATAAAAAAAAGATATATTTCTCTTTAGAAAAGAATAATAAGTTTTAGAGAGAATTAAATACATATAAAAAATAATATAGGAAGAAAAAAATAAAAAATAGTACTACACTGGTAAGGATATTTATGAGGTATTCTCACTATAGGTTTTTTAAATTCATTGGTGGATGAAATTGAAGTATAATGTGTGACACATTATTGTCACATTGTCCTTGTATTAACCCATATTGAGTGAATAAAATAAATTTGTTATGACCCATCATTAATTTATTTTCTACTTCATATTAATACCAAGGAAGAGTAGCATTCCTAATAATTATGGGATAAGATCAATTGTTAAGGGTAATTTAAAAAAAACAACATACTCTAATTCACTACCCCCTTCTATCGGGGTATTTACATTATTTCAAACCAACATTAATAAATTATAATGACATTATAATTAATTAATATTTTTTATGAAAAAATTATAAATAAATATTCCTTATATAAGATTTTCATATTAAAAATTAAATATTACAATATTTTATGGCATTCCTTATGACATAGAAGTAATTTTTTATTTAAAAATCATAAATTTGATTTATAAATTGTTTATAAATTACAAAATAAGACTATATATAAACTTTAAATATTTATAAAATATTAATTTTCCATAATAAATAATTAGAACATTTAAAATTAAGGGTAGCATTTAGGATATTAATTAAATCACATCACATGAGTTTTATGCTTGATCGGATCAAGTTTTAAATAATTTAAAGTATGTGATATTAAGATTATATAAAATATTTATGTAATATAAATTGTGTTATAAAATGTTTATAATTCCTAAAATATCATATATTTAAAATAAAATACATTTTAATGAATAATATAATAAGTTCATATTTTTAAATGAAAATAATAATTTTATATTCAATATTATAGAATTCAAATAATATATACCTAAATTATAATTTTAATAATTAGATTTTATTTAAGAATTTTTCATTAATGTTTATCACATACTTAAGTTTATAAATTTATTATTTATTTAAAGTTTATTCCCTTAATTATTATTTTTGGATATAAATATTTATATTGTGAATATGTGTGTTCTTTATTTTCAATGTTAAAACATTTTAGATATTAAAAAACTTGAATATAAGGTGTTGCATTCTATATGATAATGGATTTAGTTTCCTTTTACCTTGAACTCATTTTTCAATAAAATTTATCATGTTGAATTTAATTTTTTTAATATATTTTATACAAACTAGGTGTTATAGGTATAGTGAATTGGAATCACTCCTGAGTTAAGTATACCTAGATAGAATTTGGGTCAGACTTCCAGTGTCCTAGAGACTTTTTCCTTAATATAGAAAGTTTGGGTTTCATATCTATGGTTATAGTATAAATCATGTAAAGATTTTTAGTTTCATATAATTCTAAACCATTACATGAAAATTTGTATTCCATAGGCATGTGATGTATTTTGATATGAGTAAATATATTTGGAACTATTTTTGGGACAGTAGCACATATTGTTAATTTTGTAAAATGTATAAATCAATATGGTGTGAACATATTTGTATAGTATATGGAATAGGATTTTTAAACCAAATCACTACATGCATGAATACATAAAGAGAATATAATGATATAAGGTCATGAGATTAAATACCCTTCAAATACAAGGTGTGAGATTATTTCTAATGTGCCACTTTTCAATACCTTAATCATCCACCCAAGTAGGTCATGCCAAAGTAGGGTACTCATTGATCTTATGTCATTAAAAAAAGTAATGGGCATCCCTATTAGGATTATTTTCATGTTATTTGAAATTACATTGGTTTGAACATAGTCTAGAGGCCCTGGCAGGGTTAGGTTTCTAGATGAATTGATTTGGGTTTATCCACTTGATGGGTTGGAAAAATATTTTTCCACTCAACTATCCTAGATTCATATAAGATATGACTGGGATAATTCCCTATCTAAATAACTAAGTGGGGGATAAATGTCTAAGAAACTTTTAACAAAGTGAGATATGGATCTTGGTCTACTAAGGTATATGATGAGTTCAAAGGGGTCATTATATTAGGGGGACACCATGTAATAAATTATCTTATTAGATGGAAATAAAATATGGTTATGATATGATAGAATATTTAGTTATAGATAATAACATCATCATCAAACATAAAATTAATATCAATCCTTGAAAGGATATTCATAATGAAATAATATTCTTATAGTTTTAATTTAAGAAAAGTTATCATGTAAGAAAAATTATATGTGTTAGAGAAAATACCTTCCCAAGTGACCAAGAGTAAATACTATTCAACACTTTGAAACTAGATGTTTGTAAGAATTATATAATTATTCGCTTAATATTTCAAATTTATTATATAAAAAATGACATAAGGAAATTTAGTATCATACACACAATATAGTTGGTTGTGTCAATGATAGTCAATATGATTGAGTATTCTAATGACATGTAGTTGTTGGGAGTTTCCTAAAATCTTATCACTATTACAAAAAATGGGATTCCATGTCACCTTTTTTAATTATTAAAATCATTTAACAAGTAAAGTGATTGTAAGTGACATTATAAATATGAATTTTACATTGGTTAAATTAACCAATCTAAAAAATTCTTGACATTTTTTATAATAATAACTAATGTTGAAATCCCCACTAAAATGAAAAATTGGGCGAAATTTCAATGCATATTTTAAAATAACTATCATGCAATATGGTTTTTTACATAGTATATAAAAAATAAAAAATTTAAAAAAATAAAATTTTTTATTTTTCTTTTTTATAAAAAAACATATGTAGAATGATTTTTTACGAAACTATTAAAAAATTAACCACCTGAACCAATAATCGAAGAAAAATATAGAAAGCATCAATAAAATATGGAAAAAAACAAATAATAGAGTAAAATTATATAATATATATTTATATCATAACGTTTTTATAATTTTAAAAACTTTTCAATTTCAAAATTAAATTTCAAAATAAATAATATAAATATAAATAGATAAACAAAAACTAAATCAAACTTCTATAATATTTATCTCATTCACACTATATCTGATTTACACCATTTATATTATATGTTCATGGATCTCCTAAAAGCTACAAATTAAAAATAAATAGTTCAACATTTAATCTCAAGATAATTATAAGATAATAAAATAAAACTTTATAATACAATCTAACATTTTAAAAATATATAATTACCCCAATTGTAATTATTCCATAAAAATATCTTAGAACATAATACTCACATTTAGATAATCCCTATTAACAATTTAAATTATGTTTTAAAATAATTTATTGACTAAAATTAACATGTCAATTATCTAATAAATTGGAGTAAATAGAAAAGAATTCACTTTTATACACACAAAATTGATCTTTTTTATCCTTTTTTTTATTTAAAAATAATGGTGATTCTATTATCTATTTAAATATTATTATTATGAAATTAAATAAAATAAATTATAGTATATAATAATTAAAATACTCAAACTTACTTATCTAAAACTTATTTAATGTTTTTTCCACACATCACCAAGTATGAAATATAACCCGAAAATAGTATTTTCTATCAAAAAATAAAAAACATAACATAAAATGGTTACTAATATAGAAAAATATAACATTTGTGGAATTTAATCAAGTTAAATGAAACTATATGAAATATATGTTTTATATCAATCAATATAATGAATAATCTAATTCTTAATTCTTTTATCCTGGAATATTTGAGAAATATATTTAGTATGTTTTTCCATCATGTATCATCGCTGTTATTGAAGAAATAAATTCTAATTCAAGGAATATATATAGTAATGTCATATCATACAAGTAAATAATTGTATAAACATATCTAAAAAACAAAAATAATTACTAATCTCTATTTAATTGATATAATTTATAGAATTATTATATTTGACATATATGGAAAAAAACTTATGTCACTATAAGGCCTGACATACCTATAGTCATAATCTATATGGCATATATCTTATATAAAATCAATTTATAATCTCACCCAAAAATATTAGTACTTGTTAGAAGATTATAATCATTCAACAGTAAAATTTCATTTGATGAAAATTTAAAACTCCCTTCAAAAAAGTAGTTTTCAATGTCGAAGGGGCCTTAATATGTTGTTTCATTATATACATCATGTATTTACATTTAATTTATTCTTGGAATATATATATATATTTATATATATATATAACAGTGATAATAAAGAATGGATATAATTCATACAAACCTTAATGGAAATCTTTCATAAAAGTCTAGATAGAAAAATTAAAAAAATGTTAACACTTTTTTCAATTGTAGAAACCTTATCAGTAGGGAATGGTACTTCATCTGATGCATCTATGATATCATGTTTTGTCACCCTAAGTTGGATTGTCTCCATATATTGATGGTGTATGTTATTTTGAATTTAATTTATGACCCAATGTATTTTAATATGATATTGTATATCCTCAATATATAACTCATCGTAAATATGAAACATTAGAGGTGGAGGTGGAGTGGTGGGATATGTTAGAGAAAGTATAAGAGTGTGATATATAGACTGAAACTATATCTACATATCTACAAACATTAACTATACCAACAATATAATCCCCTCTTACAAGATATATCCCATATCATATACTTTATATTTTAAAGAGTCTATTTTTCATTATACACAGCCTCCCATGAAGAAGTACCAGAACGACATGAAACTTTTTTAATAGATGTACCCCCCACATATCTTTGTATGTAACCTAGGTTATCTTAATTTTTCAAATAATTAGAAAAAAAAAATTTTCTTAACCTTAGGTATGATGGTTTTATATGTGATTTTCTCCTTAAGGTATTCCAAAAAAGAATTGATAAAATATTAGTAGGGAATTAAAAAAATAAATAATTTTGAAACAAAAAACTTCTTGCAATATTTTTTGTTATATAATTTGAAACATATATAGGATATTTTAATTTTCTTATAATTCAGGACCCCTTCCATTTTTCATGTCAATCATGGGAGAATTTATATAAGTCTCTGCAAAGGCTAAGTATTCAAATCTTAATTTTTCAGTCATTCTAGCTATCATTTTTTTCTTCGAGTAATTGATATCCTTCACGAGATAGATTATGAGGGTACACATTTTTTAGTTAGATCTCATGATGAGATATTATTTCTTTCTGAGGTTTTATTGAACAACCTAATAATGGGTGGTGAATTTTAGTGTGATGAAAATTTATTTTCATTTAAAAATAAATAAGAACCTGTCTTTGTATTGGAAAAGGCACATTGAACCCGAGTTTATTGACACAACCCAAATACATTAAATGTAAAGATATTTTACACATTATTTTTCTTATTTCACTCAAAATGGGTTAAATACAAGGAGTGAATTTCATATTTGTGTCTAAATTCAAATAAATAACTATTTCCCTGATATATGATTCCAGCTTTAGGAAGATCACACTAATTAACCACAATCTACGACCTCTTCCTATTTTCTATTCACTTATTTAAAGTGGGATAAAAATTTAATATATACATCATTAAATCCTATAGAATATACCAAACAATGAATCAACACCAAATAGCATAGTTGTTCTCCATGATTCCCTAATATAAAATTCCAAATATTCAAAAATGTGTACAGTAGAATATGACTTCCAATCTTAATATTTAATTCAATTCAATGTCAAAATATTTAATTCACAATACCATATATTTAATAGTATTTTACTAATGGTCATATCTTCTACCAGATAATTAAGTCAATTTATTATCATTTTATGTATGATAGTCACAATCTCTACAAAACAATAATGTCCATTTCAAAATAATTTTATAATTTCAAATTTAAAATTCAAAAAAATTAATTTTTGATTATTTAGTATTAATTCCAACCTTTAGATCTTCCTTGTACATATTTTCACCATTGAATTTGAAGTTGGTTGATTGATTTTTTCCAATATTCACTACAATTATAATAGACAACTATATCATCATTTTCATTAAAACTCTATTGAAAATCAGAATTATAGTGTGACCATATCCAATACACCAAGAATATAATATAATATTACCTTTATATAAGAAAATTTGTTGGGTATATTTCTCTACATGAAAAAAGAAACTTAATCGAAACAGTGATATATTTAGAAAAAATATAAATATTTAAGTAAGACTACTGAAACATATTTATTGAATTAGAGGTATTAAATAGGAGTAATAACTTTATAAAATATATGTATAATGAAAATTAAGTCTAATTTTAATATTAATGAAATTCAATTAGTCTACCTAAAATTATTAATAATTTTCTTCACTATTAAGAAAAACAATTCATTAAAAAAATATTTTTACGTGATATTCATTTCTTTTTTAAGTAACAAATGATTCGTAATGATAAAAAAAATTATTATTATTAATTTTTGAACACTAATTTAGTTGTTAGATGATTTGAAATAACAATAATAGTTGTTAATTTTTAAAGATTTCATTTTCCAATAAAAATGGTTTATCATTATATTTTATGATATTATTAAAAAATTAAATTTATAAATTTTAGTATTTTAATTTTTAAACTTGTAAATTATTTTTGGATTTATAAAAAATTTTATTTTAAGATATAATATTGGTGTTTTTCTAAAATGATATATTTTTAGCCGAAAAATACACTTTATTTAATAAATAAATAATTATTATAAGTATATATGTGTATCTTTGAGGTTTGAAAACCTTTTAAGTATAAAAATATGTATTTAACGAATAAAAATAGCGATTTTAATATATTATTAGAGCTTAAAATCACATGTCCAACATTTTTTGAACTAAAATAAATGTTTCTTTAATAAAAAAAATTATTTTCAATCTTTTCTTTCAATCAAGTATTTTAAAGGTTGTATTTGGCTTTGGCTTGCCATGAAAGCCTAATAAATTTAATTTTATTCAATATAAACCAAATATTTCATGGGATTTGATAATTTTAATAACTATGTTATACACAAAAATTTTAAGCTTAAAAACAAACATTTTATAAAAAAAAATTACAAGTTATGTGCAGTAATATTAAAATTGTCTTATCAAACCCTTAAAAAAATTTAGATGAAATTATTTCTAAGTTTTAAATCAAAAATTTTGAATTATTTAAATATTAAATATTAATATTTTCATTGAAATTAATTAATAAAGTTAAAAATTAATTACCAAGGGCAAAGTAAATAAGGGTAAATGTTTAAAAGGTAAAAAATGACTTAAAACACACAAAGTTTTATCTCAAAGTATTATTTGATCTTAGTTTCAAACAAAAAACGATTTAAACTCTTTTTTTCATTTTAGAACCACTTACCATGGAATTGTCAGGCCACATTATTCAAAAATTTAAGCGTGCTTCCAAAAGTTCCCTTATTTTCACTAATAAAAACTTAACACTTAAAGGATCACATTCCCCCCCCCCCAATTTCACATTTATAATATTCCAAATTCATCCTCCCATATAACTATAATACACTAAAAATCCAATGGCCATAATTATTTAGATTAAGGCCTTAAAATCGAAGGATAATACCAAGCAAAAATCAAGTCTTTAGCGTGGGAATCAACTCCTTCATAGTGTTTAATTCTTAATTTATACTATCTAAACCTTATATAAACTTATAAATATAATTAAATAAGTAGAATTATTATACATAAAAGTTATTATATTAATTAAAACATTATTCATTCCATTTTAACCACAAATAAAAAATATAACATCAATCGTGCGTACATGTTGAATATTATCTCCCCAACGGGATGTGGTTATTTTTTCATCACTGCATCTAATTTATGGTATTAATAATGGATTTTATTAATAAATATAATTTAAATTAGACAAATAAAATATATAAAGGTTAACTTTTCATATACTATCTTTCTCTCTATTCATTGATAATTAGAATTGTTAATAGTTCGTACGTGCAGACTATTTCCTCGATGAGAAAAAAAATTATTTTTCATCACCATCCATCATGAATTGTTCTAAGAATGGATTTACATAAAAAATATTATAATTATAAACTTTTTAGATAATATATAATTCATATTATTGTTATAAAAATACATCCCCTTTCTAATGGAAATAATATAATACATTCCCATTTGAGTTCGTTTAACGAACTATATGAATGCTGTCATAATGTTTATTTCATAAATGATAATTGGGATTAATATAATGGTGATATCATGTAATATTAATATATTTAATATGTTTCAATGGTTCTAGAATTTTATTTTTATTTAAAACATTAATTAAAAAATAACATTTGAACCATTAAACACGTCGAAAACTAGTTCACCACCATTTCCATTTTCACATGTCGTATTCATATCATTGACCTAAAAAAATGTAAATTAAGTATTAATATTAAAAATTATTGTTATATATTTAATTATCTATAAATTACTAAATTTAAACCACTTATTAGGAATTTATCACATCTTTATGTGGCTTATACGAAACGAGCAACTGAAAGCTCTAACACCGGAAAATGAAAATAAAATATAATCATTTAATATATTTTTAATACATGGTAATAAAATAATTATAAAAATTGTATAATGTTTATATTAAGGTATGATATAATTTATTAACTTATTAATTTTTTTGATAAATGAGGTTAGAGCATGTTTGATTAAGTATAAATACAAGGAATGGGTTTTTCGTCTCAAATTCCTCTCTTTGAGACATATTTTGTATTCTACACATGGTTTCATTTATGTTGTGTATATACAACCTATTGGAGATATAATATCATTAATTATATTATAATCATTTTTTTAGGTTGAATTAAAATACCAATCTTTTTGGGTTTTGAATTGAATTTTTTTAAATTTTAAAGGCTTTTCTTAGTCTCAATTATGATTCTTTTGGGCATGTTACATGTTATGCCTCCTGTTTCATTTTTATGATTTGGTATTGGACTAATATCCAATTAATATTATATAATTTATTTCCTTTTAATTTATTAAATATACTAATATAATAAATTTTCTTCTCCTAAAAATTAATTACAATCAAATGTTACCCCAGTAGTATGATTTTTTGGAAATTCAATTTTCATTCATTGAGTTATGATTGTTTTCTAGAACTTATTTCATATTAGTTGGTTATATGAATACATTGGGTTATACTATGTGTTATTATTTCATTTTTGTTCTTTAAATATTAATTCCTACCATATTTTCCATTTGAAAAATATTTATCACTTCTTCAGATATGTTTCCTATAAGGGATATTAGTAAATCAAATCTACTTATTTGAGTTATAAAGTTTTTTCATGAACATTGTTATTAAACACTTAGATTCTCTTACCATAATATTTTATTATATGGTATTTTATAATCCTCTTTTAGAAGATAATTTTTTTAATATAATAAATGTTTCATTAAACATTTTATGATGTTTTTTTTGAATAGAGGTATTTTTTAAATATTAAAAATGATTTTTCGTTTCAATTTTATATTTTTTTTATTCCTATAAAAATTTATCCAAGAAAACTCTAATGTATTATCATGTCACTATTATTGAATATTATTTTAAATTGTAATTATTTTCAAATTTTTATCCATATATCAATTGAAAAATAATTTTGTATGTGACGGTCAAATTCCTCTTTTATGTAAATGTTAAAAATGTTTTCTAAAATATATTTTATGTTTTATCTTAAATTGTATGTTTAATGTTAAAAATGATTCACCATTATAGGGTTTATTTTTTTATATTTACACTATAATATATATATATATTAATATTTAGTTGTAATGAACTCACATTCCCAAACAGTATATTTCTTGATCTATTATTGGTCAGTATTGTTCAAGAATTGTTTACAATAATGTTTTTCATCTATGTCAACATCCTAATAGGTTTCCTTTTTTTACACCGAGGAAATGTTATTTTGGAACCATCCCCCTTCTTTATATATATGTATTATGATCATGATATTATATTATTGAATTACTAATAGATATATTTCTATATATGATACAATTGTCTTATTTTCCATAATTTTGATTAGATAATGTTCACCAAGAAAGAATGTTTTTTATTGACATGGGGAAATGTATTGGTGCTATATATATTTTTATAGAAACATGGATTCTTATTAGCATGTTAAATATGTATTTTTAGACCATCCAAATTTATTCTTTAGATGTATTTCAATCATATTATCCACTTTATTGAAATGGGGAATATTATTGACATTCTTGAAGATATTAACTAGTAACTCATGTTGATTATATATTGTCATTCAATATTTTTCATTATACTGATAGAAATGTTCCTATTAAGCTAGAGGTTACTTAGGGAATGGTATGAAGTGTATTGTTGATTCTTATGGTGAATTCGTTTGACTAAAACAAGGGGCATGTGGGTCCTAGAATTATATAGTCCCTTGATTCATCGGTCGGACTCATGAGATAAAATAGGTTGGGTTTTGGTGTATACCTCTCCTTATATCAGTGTAGTGTCTTGGAACAAGTCCTCGAGGGAATATTTTTTATGTATAGAATTATGAATTCCATTATTTTGAGATCATTATTTTTGATATCCCAATTTTCATTTATTAACATGGGTATATAATACTCTCAGTTTAAGTCAAATATAGAATTATTCAAATCATTTATTCAAACAATATTATGAATACAATGCCCATGTTTTTTACAGATTCAATTATATGTTTTCCTTATTGAGTGTTTTATATCTCCCTTTTATTATGTTTACATTATTAGGGTTATGCAATAAATTAATTAACATGACAAACTTAAATTATAGAACATGTGATATAATTGTTAGGAGGTATTATAGAATCGTTATTTATTAATCCATTTCATATATATTAATATATATATATATATAAATATTTGATACAAATAACATCATATTTATTAGTTTATGTTTTTTTATAATTCTATAAAATCTATAAAACTGAAAATATCCTTTAGTTATAACATGTCATATAATCGTAATGAATTTTTTAATTAACGATAATTATATCCTGGCTTTTATAGTAGGTGTCAAACTGAGAATTTAAAATATGTGTTTATAGTAGTGGATCCAAGAGAGTGGGTAAAATGAATCCCACTGAATATTCTTAACATGATATAATGGTTTCTCTGTAACTTATGTCATCTTTCAAATGGGTCATGGTATAACCTATGCCTTTAAGAAATGAGGATTTCTATGATAAAATCACTGAAATCTGCCAAGAAATTTCTATGGTTCACCTTACATTATTATGGTGTGAAATATGTGACTCTAAAAAACTGAAATATGAATAGACTTTATCACATCCCGACCTTACATGTTGGGTTTGGCTACATTCTTTACACAATAATTGAAAATTCATAAACCATATTTGTGACATGTTGTGAATGTTATAGTGTGGCACTTTAACAGGAAAAAATGTTAAAATCTAATTGAATATGCTTTCATGGTATGATCTGTAGTTTCATGATGTATATAACTTTTAATAATAATCCCAAAATTATTATGATGTTTTTTTAGAATGAGGACTTTAATTTTATATTTTTTATAACTCTTACGAGGCCTACCATAATTATTATGAATTTTTTCATGGTGTGACATTTTTCATCTTATGAGTGACCTTTGTAATTTAAAAAAATTACAAAATAGATCTCTAATCATATTATGCACACTTAAAGGTTATTTAAGAGATTTATAAAATTATATAAAATCTAAATCCAAGATCTTTAAGATACTTATAACTTTATAGAAAATTTAATAAAACTTTACCCTTAAAAAAATACAAGCCAAAAAATATGTGGTTGCAACGATCTCCCACATTTTATTTTTTTTATCCATCATCACAAGGTCAAACATAAAAACAATTTACTATCAATTATCAACATAATATACCATATAAACTACCATCCATTTATATATAAGATCCACCTATAGTTAAGCTTTCCTTTAAATTTTTCATTCCTCTCCAACAATCAGCATCTCCCTCTATGGTTTTCCCTCTTTCGAAAATAAAATTCAAGGGGTATTTTCAATTTATTTAAAACCATAACTTAAAATTACATGATGTCATAGATGTTTAAAATCGTATAAAATGAGGACTAAATTAAAATCTAATAATATGTGGTATAAATATTAATGTAGGAAATAACATAATATACCAAATTTAGCAATTATGACTCACGGTGGTAAAAAAATATTAATTCCTCCATTTCCCCATGGATAGTATCTCTCCATATATACTATATTTTAGTAAAATATATAAACCTATAAAAAATAGAAAAAATATATATCATTTTTTATAATTTATAGAGGGAAAATATGTAATTAATTAGTTTGAGTATAGTGGTTAAACTTTTTGTTTTAACCGATGCCTTTCAAACACATGAGCTTCCAAGAGTTTTATAAATATATTTTCTACCTGATTTTGTGTTCTAACAAATTCAAACCTCAAAAAAATGTTCTCTACCTTATATATTATAAATTGGATCCATATCTCAATATTTTTCCTCTGAGAAGGATGAATTAGATTAATTATTAATTTAATAACACTTTTTTTGTCATACTAAATCAACATTGTCTATGGTACTTCTTCTCTAAAGTATTTCAACTATTTATTCATCAATATAAGATACGTACATGATTTGTTGAATGATATATACTCCACCTCTTCTATTATTAATTAAAAGCAATATTTTTTCATGATTAACCATCCCTAAAAATTTCATTCATTTTAAAATTCCCATTCAATTGTGTATTTTTAATCGACATTTTTATTAGACCAAGTGCATCCAAATAATCAAATAAATTGATATTTTTTCAATATTTTAACATCAAAATATTATTTAGTGTTTGTTATATATATATATATATATCTTTTTCTCATCATTAAATGATAATTCTATTTATTTGGAAAAATTTGTAACCCTTCCTTAAGTATATATCAAATAACGTTTTCAGTTTGGTCATAGTTAGATTGTGTAAACTCTTAGGGATTTTTCTATAAAGAGTTGTGTTTAGACCATCATTGTTTGGATAAATTACCTATTTAATTCTTAATACTATTAGAGTTGAAAAAGTATTGCACTATTTTTTTCTTAATTTCTTCAGAACTTCCATTACATACTTCAGCTGTGATATGAATATACTAACTAATTTTTAATGTATTATCTTCCCAATAATTAGATCAATTCTACAATAAAGGAAATATCAAATTTTAAATTAATAAATTGCGAAAAGTAATCAATATCATTTTTCCCTCAAATAATGATGTCATATATATACACAATTAAGATAAAATTCCATTTTTATCAAATTTATACATATAGGTTTTGACCAAACACTACTATTTTTAAATCTAACTTACTTAAGAATTTATCCAATCATGCATATAAACAACAGGGAGGTTTATTTTAGCTATATAAGGCCTTAATCAACCTTCATACTAAAAAATTATCATTCCCAAGAATAAATCCAACTATTTTGTTATATATACTTCTTTTTTAAATATTACATTTAAGAATTTTTTCCCAAAATTCATTTGAAATACTTTTAAATTTCTCTAGACAGTCATTGCTATAAAGAGTCTAATTGATTCAATTATTGCCACCAATGTAAATGTTGATTCAACATCAACACCTTCAATGCAAACATATCTCTTAAAAACCAAACTTGGTTTATTCTGGATAACTTTTTAGTTTTCATCCATCAATTTCTATAAGACCCACTTTATTCCAATAACATTTTAATTTTTTAATCTGTATATAATATCCTATTTTAATACTAACTAAATCGACTCGAACAATTTTTATTTTTCATTAGTAACAGGATGACTTGCTTCTTTAATTTTTTAATTAATGGATTAAATATTAAAATCATCATCATCCTAAACATTTTGAGATTCTACCAAATATTTATTTGTTTCATCACCTTATTTAAACACTTATTCGTAAACAAAAATTCAAGAATCTGTGTTTTCTTTATAATCAACAACTTTTACTTCACTTATCTAAAATAATTTGTAGGATATTTTATAAAAACACTTGTAGGAAATAATCATTGTTTAGTGGCCTAAGAAAATACCTTCATTCATTGTATCACAATAATTTCCTTTATTTCATTGTTTATTTCATATTAAACATTTTCATACAAATATCCTTATATTCTTCAATAAATTGTTTCCTTGTATATCATATTTCAAATAGAACCTCACCTATTCCTAGATTGAGTAATACATTATTTTGAGTATAGATGGCCACTTGAACCACTTCGATATAATAGTATTGAGATATGTTTCTATCAATCAACAATTTCTTTTCCATGTTATTTACTATGATGTTTCTTATCTCTATAATCCCATTCTATTGGGGAGTCCTCCCTGAAGAAAATTTATGCTAAAGACAATGTTTTTCAAGGTAATTTTAAATATTTGAGGATGTTTACTTCTTTCCATTATCAGATATAATAATTTTCATAGTACTTATGGTTTTATTTTTTTCCCTTCTTATGAATATGGTAATGAAATTTAGAAATTAAATATATTATTTCAACAGCATAGAATATCCAATTATTCCATAATAGCTTAAAAATAATATGAAATACATATCACTATAAGTTTGAACCTGACCAATTAGACCACACACATCAATTTGAATAAAATTAAGTATCTGGTTCTCTTTTCTTCTTTAGAGGGTATGGATATAGAACCATATTTACTCATATACATGGTTTTCAAATAATTTATTGATCTCTATTAATGTTATATATATTTACTACTTATATATATTTTGAAAATTTCTCCATACATTATTAATTGATGGGTCCAATACGTAGTTTCCAAAATTTATTTTTTCTTCTCCTTTCAGTAGACAAGTGTTTTACTTTATATCATTATAATATAAACTTCCATTCCTTCTCTTACCTTTCACCAAAGAATTCCTGTGTTTTACTTTTGCATTGCATCCTTTCCAAATAAATGTGACTTCCAATCCTAAATTACAAGCCTAACTAATAAAATATAAATTAATATAAATTCCATTTACATGAAGTACATAAATGTTCTTCAACCCATCACTACTGATCTGAGACTTTCCACATCCTTATGTCATCAAAGATCCATCATTCCCAAAGTGAAGAGTTCCAAAAATCCAACAAATTACATTATTTAAATAATTCATATTACTTGTCATATAACTCATTACCTATAATATAGTTTATACTATTCATTGATCCTTTGATGAAAATTTTAGATGATTTGACTTTATCAATATTATTCATTTTCTTATAAGAAATTATTCAATTATTTGAGAATTTAATTGGGCACTTCTCTTCATTTTTAGTAAAAAAATAAGATCAAATTGTTATTATTATTGGGGTAAAAACTATTTTTTAAGGGGATTGAATCAGATTTATTTTCCAAAACCTTATTCTTCTTTAATATTAACATCTTCATCTTAACTACATATAATCAAATTCTTTATTCCAAAAAATTAAACAATAAAAATAGTAACCATAAAAATATTTTCTTCAATGATATTTGTTCTAAATCTCATTTAATAGATTTTGAGAGCTAATCCTCTTAGATAGAATTTTTATTCCCAATAATAAGTCAAATTATGGTCAATAAATTTACAGAATGAAAAATTTATCAATGGAAAAAAATTGGAGTTCACATCTCCAAAAATATCCATTATTTGAAAAAATTCATAACAGTAGATAAGTTCTCAATGGTTGGGAATTTTTTCCTTAAATATTTTTACTTATTCTCTCCCCATTAGTTGTGTTTTTCTTGTATACTACCCTCAAAGGAAAGAAAAGTTTTTCAAATAATATTTGGACTTTGATAACTCAAGATTTTTTCAAATTTAATTGTGAAATTTTTTTACATTTCTTCTAAAACTTCCCCAAAGAATATTGAAAAATGAAGAAAATTCTATGAAAAAAATATTTTACTTAAAATTAAAATAAAAAAATCTTAAGAATATGACTTTTATGAAATAGTTCACATATTATTATCTTTCTCTTTAATATATGAGTTAATATCATTGATGATATTAATATTTTATCTAATAATCAATTTGAAATACATTACTTCCTCATATTTCCCAAGACTCTTCTCATAATCTTCCCAAAATTTCTCAAGATAATCTATTTTAGCTTAAGTATCATCAATATAGCCTAAATAATAATTTGAGAAATCACTAATTGTTTTAGTTTTCTTATTTGATAAATTAATATCATCAAGATCTCCTTATAATTAAAATTTTTGATCTAAAACTCCCTTTAGTTGATTAATACCTTCAATTTAAAATGAATACTTATTTATTAAATATATCATTATATCTTAAATATCTAATATGAACTCAATATATATGACTTATAATGAATTTTCCTTATCATGCTCTTCTTATTTGATAAAAAGCATATTTCTCTAAAACTTATTTATAATTTAATCTCTATAATGAAAATTATTTTAAATTGGAAACTTATTCTTCTATTTTAGCGATAATTTAGACTCAATATCCTATTCATTAAACCTATTTGGATACTTAGCTATGATGTGTCTAAAAAACCCATAACATAAAAAAGTGAGACTTATATTTCCCTCAAATATGAATTTTTTACTTTTAAACTATATTTCAATAAGTGAAAAAAATCACTTAAATCCTATTATTTTTAATCATTTTGGAATTCATATTTCTCAGTATCCTTTAATTAAATCCATTTATAAAAATTTTCTAAAGAGACTTATGACCTCTCCATCAGTTTATAAGAAGCCAATTTCCCATGAAAGTAGTCAAGAGATATATCAACAAGATTCATTTCCTCAATATCTAAAACCTTTAGATTATATATTGAGAGTAATCTTTTGATACACTTCTTCTCAATATTTAAATCTTTGACTTATTGACCAATACCAATTATAGAACCAAAAACATATATAAAAAGGTTAAAAATATTAAAACCATTTATATTTACATTTGAACTCAACATAAAATAATCAAATATGTTATTTAAAAACTATAACATTGCCTCATTTACTTTTGTGTCAACATTATAAATATTAGAAACTTTATCCCAAATAACTTTTTTTGTTGAATATTCCCACACCTTCAAATAAAATTGATTGAATATTGTTTAGGATAAAGTATTATTAGCCTTAGTATCATCATTCAACATCTTTAAATTCGTTTTCATTATCAATCGTTTAGTGTGATCATGGAATTGAATCCCATAAAATCATGGATGAATAGACATCCAATATAAGAGATCATATATTTAATCTCATTATATTATTACATATCTCATAATTTCATCCACTGGATATGTTTACTCTATTTTCAGTCATAATTTTCTCAAGTATAACAACTTCCTTCTAAAAGGTTGAAGAAATAACCAATGGATCTGAAACCACTTATTTTATAATTAGGTCCCAATTGAATACCCTATAAGAAGAAATTAATTATATTATGATAAAAAATTATTTTCTTTGAGAAAAGTTGGATCTCATATTTATGTTGTAAAATTCACTTTAAAATTTGTTTTAAAACAACCAAAATGTACAAAAACTAAAGATAATGGACACATGATTTTTCTCTTTTCTCTGAATATGGGATATATCCAAGGAGAATATATCATTATTATGTTAATATGAAAGGAAAACAATAATTTTATTTTATTTGATTATAACATTAGAAATATACTACTATTAAACCATGGTTGATGACCTCTTCATATCCTCCACATATAACTTTCAAGAGGGATAAAAATGTACAAAATGTGGTAGTTGATCTTATAAAATATATCAAATAAGTAATCAACACAAAACAACAAGGTTTTCTCTATGATGATGAAATATTTAATTCCAGATCATTAATAGTATTCACAACACAATCTAACTTATAGTTCTATATTTCGATGACATATTTTCTTACACACTTTAATTAATAATACTAAATATTTAATTGTATACTATTTATGATACTATGTTCCTCCGAATATTGAGGTAATTTCCTTCTTCTTTTGTTTTTTCTAATCTATCTATTCTAAGTAATATCTTTTACATCTATATAATGTTTGAATTTCAAAAATGTAATTTAAACTATTAACCTCTTACTTCATTAGGCTTAACTCCAACCATTGTATCTTCCTACATCATCTCTTCATCCATTAATTTTAATTTGGTAGTTTGAGATATCCAAATAAAAAAACCTCCAATATTTATCCATATATTCATTTATGTTCAAACTCTATGGAAAATGGTTAAAACATATGATTTACGATGCGAATAGAAGGTTTCATTGAAACTTCTCTCAACTACTAGATAAGTCGCAACTTGATCCATGTCTTCATAGTGTGAGGATTTCAAGGGAAACTCACTAAAAAATTCTTTTAACATATCATAGTATTTCTTAAATTCCATTAGAGTGAAAGATTCAACATAAAAAAACTCAAATCTTTCTAGAATCCTTTATAGTGTGACCTTTAATATCACAATAGGGCTACATTCTTAAGAGAATCACTAAAAATACTTAAACTATCAATTTTGTTGTTTCATAAATGAAATTATGTGGTGCTTTAATGTGAAAAACTTCAAAACACTACTCGAATATCCTCTCATGGTGTAAACTAATATAATAAGAAATATAGCAAACTTTTGAATTCCTCGATAACTCTTACAATGTTTCTCCACAACATAAACTTATTTCATGGAATGAAGTGCTCTTATCAAGAATCCTAGAAGTCTTATGATTTTTTTTAAGACGTAACCTTTTAAATTTTTATATAACCTCTTTTATATCTGAAATTCTTTTAAAATACATTTATTAATATTTGACACACATAAAGGATCTTATAAGAACTTTCAAAGAGTAACAAAATAACATAAAATCCAATCAAACTTCACCATGACAAAAAATCAAACAACAAAAATTTGGTTCTAATATATTTCCTTATTTAATATTAATTAAATATAAAAATTATTAATATAATATTTTTTAGTAATTATAAAAAAACTTCAAATTGTTTATATTATTCTTAACATATATTATCCATGCTTTATACTTTCAGAAAACTCTCTATATCTTTATTGATAAAATATGATATTTTACATGGATTTTCATTTTATCTTCCACAAAAAAATGAAATTAGAAGTTAGTATAGACTTAAGATACCTCTATATCCTGATAGTAAAAGACAAAAATATTCTCCTAATTTCTATACTATAGAGTAGTTCATATTTCTTCTGAAGAGAAGGAAAAAATAACTTAAATTACAAAATACATAACATGATAAATAAGATAATAGTAAATTATCTTATTAAATAGTCTCTAAAATTAAGCTAGTGTTGAATAGTCAAAATTTATCCAATAAATAATCAAAATTATTTTTTTTATTGAACTTTAATGGCCATAAAACTTCTTAATTTCTTCAAATTTGGACATGTAGGATTAATCTTACCCATAAACTTGATAAATGTCCTCTGGTCAAATCTATAAGAAAGTTTTAATTTAGGAAAATTGTATTATACAATATTTACCAACACTAGACACCTTCTATTTCATTAAAAATTTATGGATCCCATGTACAGAAGAATGAGGATGCTCCTTAGTAGACAAATTTGGAGGGTTATCCCCAAAACATCAAGATAAATGATATGTTTTATTTATATTTATCATAAAAATAAAATTAACAAAAAAAAATAATATTATTATAATAATCAAATAGATACATACAAAATTTAATAACAATTAGAAAATGGTGCATCAAAAACAAAACAAAACAAATAGTATTTTTATTATAGAGCTTAGATAAAATTATAAAAAAAATATTGAAAATTTTATGAGACATGAAATGATATAAATATAAAAAGAAAAACCTTTACATAAAAGATTATATAAATCCAATAGTTAAAATTTAAATTTAATAACTATTTGAAAATTAAATAAACTTAACCAAACTAAATTTTTACCTTATTCATTAGAGTAATTAACAAAAATTCTGAAAAAAATACTAAACAAATTTATGAGATATGAAATGTTATATTTTAAAGAAAACAAAACATTTGTAAAATATTACACAAATAAAACTATTGCATTTAAAATTGAATAATAATTAGAAAATGAAAAAAATAAACTAAAAATATTTGTTATCATATTCATTAGAGTAGTTAAATTAAATGATAAAAAATGATAACTAAATTTACAAGACATGAAATGATATAAACATGAGATAAAAAACATAATTAATATTTAAAATGATAAAAATATCATATATAATTAATATTTAGATGTTATGAATTTTTTAGTACTAGAAAAATATTATCATATGTTTTTAAAATGTGTGGCATAAATAATCAGTATATTTAAAAATAATGTATCTCATATTTTTCAAATTTTTAAAAGTAAAATAGGAAATAAAAATATAGTACCTATAATATTAAGAGATCACTAAAAGATTATTTTCCAAAATTACTTATTCATGATCATTACATATGGTACAAACCATTCCTATTTCATGGTAATTAATATACTTATATAATCATTCCATAGAATTAGGTAAATCACATAATTATTAAATATCACGTTCTTTTTCATCACTAAAATACTATTTCCCATCAAAAAAGACCAATATATATTTAATGTGTAGAGAACATAAGAAAATTTAGTTTTCATCTATTTCCATGATAAAATAGTCATTTGTGTATTTCATTCAATTCATATGAACTACTTTCAACCCAAATTCTTCATGTTTAACAACTTTATTATCAATAACCCATTTATAATTGAATAAAGGAACTCAAAATTTGTTATAATCAGTCTAACAAATATCTTCAATAACTTTAAAATATGTACCCTACATAGAGATTGAGTTTTATTCTTTTTAACTCAAGGATTTTATTGCTTTATCAAACACCATTGTAGTGTTATCCCTAAGTGTACTTATATTTTCTTAGAGTTTGGTAAAAATATATTGTCATTAATTTCATACCTATAACATGATATGAAATTTAATCTTGGGTCACCTAAAAACCATTTCAGTGTTTCTAGCACTTTATATCTACCACACACAACCTCATTAAACCATTAAAAATAGTTTTCTTATGATCATTAAATATCTATATATCTTTCTTTTTCAGATAACATTATTTTAACACATTAATATGTGATTTTATATATGAAGAGACATTATTTTCATTATTCAAGAACTAAAAATGTTCCTATGTTATTTTTTCACTTGTTAGAGACTTTAGTATCAATCCATAAATAACCTTTCCACCAAAAAAAATTTTATATATAGATATAGGAAAACCAACATGCTTCACTATAAAAAATAGTATGTACAAATCACTACCACTTCCTTATAAATATACTTCTCAATAATGGAGGCTTCTATTCGATATGTATTATTAACATAACCTTTCAATAACTTTGTTTAAATTTCTAAAGGATACATCTAATGTAAATATAAAATACCAAAAAGGTTATTTCTCACACTAAATGAACCACTAAAATTTCTATCATATCAAGAAAATATGGGGAAAAGTACATTTCCAGTTAAATAATTCTATCTACAAAATTGTTCTCTAAACTGTTCGATTAATTTAAATCTATTCCTCTGTTACAAGTGGAATTGACAAAACAACACGCCTTGATTATAATCAGACTAACATAGATGTTTAATACTCATTGTACAGAAATAGGTAGGATTTTTTCATCATAGCATGATTCTAATTTGATTTCATTCATAAAAATTTTAAATTTTTGAATGAAATAATTTTATTACATTTAAAGAAAAACCCTTGATTTTTCATTGGATGTGTGAAACTGTAGTTGTATTTGATAATAACTATTGAGTCTCCATGTATTCTTTTTAACTACCATTGAACAT
Organism: Viscum album; assembly: GCA_963277665.1. NCBI lineage: Eukaryota > Viridiplantae > Streptophyta > Magnoliopsida > Santalales > Viscaceae > Viscum > Viscum album. Next base: position 1,020,058,232 of record OY728138.1, on the reverse strand, counting down.
GCATAAGAGTAAGTGAATAATGGTAGAAAATGAAAGTGATGTGACTTACTACACACTTATTGGTAATAAATGAAAAACAAAAGGCTTCCATGGAATAACTAGATAAACATATTCAAGTTGTCATCCATTTCATATGGAAACTATATATATGGTTTGTAATGAAAATACATGTACTATGTGTTTGAGTACTTTCTATAACAATTTAGAAGCTATTGAAGGTGCTAGTTGTTGTGTACATATTTAAAGATATTATTAAAATATATTATAGCTAGTTTTAGTGGAAGTTTGATGTTCTAGAGATATGGAGAAACTATCCTCAATATATTATTGTTTAAGGATTCTTAAATTTTGTTAACAAACCTTGTATTAAGGTTTGTGAATGTTTTCAAATAACTAGCGGAATTAAAAGTCTTTTTGAAGTAATTTGAATAAATCTAGAATTTTGGAGTTCAAGATAGAAAAAATATAAAGTATTAGTGTTTATGACTTTAATAGTTCAGAATATAACTCTAAACATATGACTTCATATGCAAGATACTTATATCGTTTTAATTTCTTAGGGAAAATGAAGTTACCTATATTTCATATGACTTCAAAATTAATTCATATAAAATTTTATATTTCATAATAATTTAGGAAAATATCATAAGACATTAAATATTCCAAACAACATCCTCAGAAGATCTAATGAATTCAAGTCATATCATAAGACTTCATGCCATTTTATATAACATCATAGAGTTTTTGAATGACTTCTCATGTCTTAAAAATACCATTTTTCCAAAAATTTAACAAATTTGTGACATAATATGAATAAAAAAGTCATAAAAATAATATTTATTCTTCAAGAGAATTAAAATTATTACAAAATGGGTTCTTTTGTAGCATAATACTTCATTAATTAGAGAAAAAACTAAAAATATGTCGAATTAATAAGTATTTATATGATTTAGTTTTTTTGAAGAACAAAAACAGATTGGATGATTCCAAAGATTATCTTCATGGTTATAAAGATAATAAACATCTAAAATGTAATAATATTCAATATATAAAACTTTTATAATATGATTTTCAAATAATAAAAAATAAAATCAATAAAATATTAAATTTAAAAACTTTTAAAATTATGAAATTTTAGTTTCTATAATTCATAATTTTGATGAAAAATACTTTTAAAGATGTTAGAGTATTTCATTAATGTTTCAAAAATCATTATGTTTTGAAAATCATGGATCTAAGAATTATTTGAGGAAGATTAATTGAGATAAAGATGAGAAGATCAAATGGATGAGTTTCATGAAAATAAAAAATAACCTTTATGAGTTCTCAAAAATAATTCATATGAAGTTGAGGTAATGCTCAAGCTGTTCATAAGATATTAGACCATTATGATCCAAGCTATTTAAAAGACTTGTTGACGTTAAAGGTTGGTAATTTTCCTCATCCAAAAGTCATAATTCTTATAAATTTGACTAAATCTAAAAATAAAAAATAAATATAGAGATGCATCTATTGTTCCATTAATGACCAAAATATCACAAAACAGTTAATGATTCAATCATAAAAAATAATATGAGTGATCCTAGATGCTACATAAAGTGTAAAATTATAATATTGATGTTTTACTAGTTCTATAGAATCTCTCATGCTATAATATATATCTTCACGCTACAAATAGGTGTGTCCTGTATATTTTTGTATAGCCTTTGAAGAATGATTTGTTTTTGATATGTCTGAACTATTTTGTGAATTTGATAAATCTATACCTATTAGATTTAAAGGACGATTCTTATTAAATGATTTTCAAATATGATAATAAAACAAGATAAGTGAAGAACTATTATTCAATAAGTATAGCCAACTGAAAAAAATAAGGTGGGAATATCCCATGTGTATAGAATATAGGAAATTATGGGGTATATTAACTTACAAAAAATTTCATTTTTTTAATATGAAAATTACCCCACAAAAAATGATTTCTTATTGTATAAATAATATGAGAGTCTATCAAAATAAAAAAAAAGGTGATTGGATTTAGAGTATTGGGTGTAAGAAACTATTTTTAGGATACAATAAAACTATTAAAGGTTTATCAAATTAAAATGTCTATTGTGAGTATAAAATAGAATCAAATTTCTCAAGGAATAATAAAATATAAATATAATAAAATAATTCCAATTATATAATCTATTAGTTTTAAAAAAAAATATTCAAACCTATATGAGTTGGTAGAATCAAAATTAGAGGAGGAATAAAGAAGCATCAGATTTTAAGTGGTACTATATTTCATGAGAAAGGATAAGAATATTGTATTCGGTGTGTTATATTTTTAGGAAGTATCTTTAGGATCCATGAATCTCTTTATATATTCACCTCGAGAGATTATTCAAGGGATGTATTCTTAAAGAAGTTCTAATTTGAGAGAGGATAGCAAAGTATTCTAAAGAATAAATGGATATCTATGAAAGAAGTTTATATTGGGATTCCTGATAAGTTCATGAATAATTTTGTGTATTAAAATAAAAATCATAATAATGAAAACATATTAGTTTTTTGGGTTCAGAGAAATTCCTGGATAACCTATTGATATGCTTCAACAGAAAGAAGAGCTAATAATAACATCTAGTGTGTTACCAGTATGTGGAATTTGGGATGTACTATAAATATCCCTTTAATTGTGTAACAAAGTTAAGGAATTTAACATATGTAATATGATGAACCTATATTTAGGATAATACCTTGATTACCACTATTATTTTATAAAAAATTACAATTAGAGAATCAATATCTCAACCAAAGTTGAAAAACATAAGGAGTAGGTTTCCCAAATGGGTGTCTAACTTTCTAAAAATACAAAGAATTTATTTCTTATTTATCTTCCACATTCCATGTGATTTTGTCTCATTAGGTAAAGGTTAAATATAACTATATATATCCTAACTAACCATATAGTTTTATAATGTAAAAAATAAATTGATTATTCTTAAAACATGGTCACAATTGATTCACCCCCAACTCAGGTGTGTCTACACTGGTCCACTGGGACATAAAACCTTGAGTCACTTTAATATCATGTAGGCACTCAAAAAAACTAATTTTACCATTGTTGAATAATGTATGACAATTTGTTGGAAATTATTCTCAATCTTTTAAGAGTGAGGGCTAACTCCAAAATTATTCCAATTATTAGTAAGTCCAATATTGAATTCAAACAATCCTTAGTATTACCTTTATTATCGAAAAATGGTACAATGAAACTATCACATATATTATTCTAAATGTCTATCACATGAATTATATGTTTAAACTCATGATATATCCACTATGGAAGCTCAAAAAATATTAAAATGTTCTCCCATTATTTTAACATTACCAGATCTTTATATCTTTTCAAATATGAAAGTAATTTTTTTTATCCACTCAAAATATTGATTGTTTAAAAAAATATTTGAATAAATATAAAATATATATGAGTATTTTAATTTCTTATTTAATTTTTTATTAGTTTTCCTTGTATACTAACAACTTTCCGGAAATATTTACAATATTTTGATTCCATGTTGTGGCTGATAAAATGAAATGTCTTACTTACAAATTTTATAAGAGCTATTCCCCTTAATAATGTATCTATTAATATTTAAATATATTGTCAAGTACGTTATATTTAATGTAATAATTACACATAATTGATAATATTACCTTCTTAAATATTCATAAACTTTGACACCTTCCTCTTATAAGAGTTTTAAATCATCAATTAATAGTGATAAGTAAGAATAAATATTGTTCCCAATTTTTTCCTGTGAATCATTAAAAAAACATGATATATTTTATATCATACAAAATTTGGGAGAAATGTTGTAAATACAAAAAAAAATATCCATGATGTACGTTTTCTACTAAGGATACGATATAGATTCATTCCATATGTGCATTTTCCATGTCTGATATTTCTGACCTCATTTTTGATTATGGGAAATTATTAATCAATATTCATCCATTATAGAAAATTTGCTAGATGATGTAATTTCCCATTAGATAGAACTTCATATTCCTTCCTATATAACCCAAAATAATTTGGTTAGGCATGTATATTATTATACCCCTATCCCATCTAGTATAATATTTTTTTTATTGTAATTTCAATCCGTAATAGCATTGTCTCCAAAACGTATGACTTCATAAAATCTACATAAACTCGATAAAAATCCTTTCACTCCACCCATTCTGGGATTTCAAGTTAATAAATCCCACAATTGATGATAAAACTATATAATTATTAAAAACTGGATACACTGGATTTTTAGTACAACCATATAGGTGCTTGATCATAATTATTTTCTTAGTTTCATCCACTTCAATATCATGATTCATTCTTTCAATTTAATCAAAATTATAATCTTGAAAAACTCAACCAACATTAAATCCTTAATTCTAAATGAATCACTGTGTCAAATATAGGGACTATATCTTTGATTTTAACCCTTAAAAATTAAATTATATTCTATTACTTTTCTTTAAAACATTTTTTTATTTAAAAATTTCATATATTAATAAAAAAATGGATTATTTTATGGAACACTTTATTTGAAATTTTCAAAAATCATTTACCCCTTCTTCATATTCATCACTTGTTCAACATGAATCAATGCAACCAAGTTTCATTATCATCTAATAAAAATTTTAAATTTAAAATATATTTTTCTATATTTATTAATTTAGAAAAATAACTTCTAAATATAATAACAAAAAATAATACTTCTTTAAAGAAATTAACAACATTAATTATACAAATACTTATAAAATATAACATAATTAATAAATATATTGTATTTTAAAAAATAAAACAAAATTTTTACATAATTGGACTCTATTCTTTACCTATAAAGAATAGAAAAATATTTCACAAAAAAAAATAATGACAAAATAATAAAAATATATTTTAAGAACAAAAATAATGATAAAAAAAGAACAAAAAATATTTTAAAAATAAAATTATGAGAGAATATTTCATAAAAAATGGAAAACCAAAAAATGATAAAAATATATAATAAACAAAAACACGGAAATAAAAAAATTGAAACACAAAAACAAACTTGTCTACAGGAAAAATGAAATTCCAAACCTTAAAATTACCATTAAAAAACTAAAAAACAAAACAATAGGAAAACCCTACCATTAAGATAATACACCATATAAAATTATCCAAACAAAATATGGTATGTGATAATATAAAAAATCTAATTAAAATAACCTAATAACAACGAGAGGATAAAAAATAGTAATGGAAGAAGGTGAAGAGAGTTTGGTTGTGGTGGATGAAGAAGATTAGAATTCAATAGGATAGAATATATGGGGGTTAGGTTTTAGTTTAATATAGAATATTAAAATTTGTCACGCGACTAAAATAAAATAAAAAAATTTACTCCACAATTAAATATAATTTAATTGTTTTCAAAAATTATTATTACTATAACTACTATAAAAATAGTTTTGATACATAAATTATTGTATAAAAGATGTAGAAACCATTTTTCCAGGTCTGTTACATAATAGAGAATTCACAGGAACTTATGTAGGGTTTTGTTAAATATTTGTAATATATTTTTAATAATATAAAATGTTTCATATGAAACTCAATCTCCATTTTATCATTATTTAATTTTGGATATATAAATATTTATATTCATATACATTTCAATAAATGTAATGATAATTGACCTCCCAATGTATGAATTTTAATGAATCGTAACTAATGTATATGATAGAGTATTATATTTTATGATGTAATTTAAAGGTTAGTGTGAGTATTATTCTTGTATCAAGATAGGAAATATGATCATGGGAAACACATGGTGTTTTTTTATAATGGGTGACCCACAAGTTATACCATATGAAGTGTTATAAAGTATGTATTTTGTAATATATAGGTTTTCAAACCATTTCAAAATCGTAACTACCTGAGGACGATGATATTATTATCATGAGAACCTTCAAACTTTGAGACCATTATTACCTATGTGAAATGAAGCATCTCAGGTTGACCTGACACATCACTTGATTAGGTTTTCCACATGACATAAAGGTTATTCTTGATCCCTATAGGCTAAAAAATAGTGTCTTGTCCTTATAGAGAACACCTTTGGGAATGAGTTTACCCTTAAATCATATTCAAATTATAGTTTGGTAATTACCAAGGTCTTTCCTGGATCATCCTTACATTGGAAATACATATAGTATAAAACATATAAAATTAAATGTATATGGTCATACAAAATGTTTCATAGCCCACAACATCAATTCAACCCATTTTCTTAATTATGAAACATCATCATAAACAATGATGGGTCATGGAAAATATAGATACAAAAAAATAACTAAAATTATATAAAAATCTGTTATCATATGTTAATACAACAAGAATTTTACAACTCAATCCACGCATGAAGCTAACTATATGAAACCTCCCATTGTGAACTACCTCTCAAATCACCAAACATCATCCCCAATAACTAAAACTGATTCTATATAAGAGACCTTAAACCTGTAATATATAGGCATAATCTAAACATCCACATAGGTTTTCACCCACTAGTACTATGTAATTAATTTCATAATGTAATTCATAAATGGTAGTTTTAATATATTACTATAAATTAGGATCTTCAAACCTAAAATCATCAAGAATCAAATTCAAACACATAATTTCTTTAAAATCATTCCGTTTTGTTTTCTTAAAATATAAGAACATAATTTGAAAACCTTTCACCGTCCTAATCTATTTTAGAAACAAAACACCCATTTTGAAATCCACTTTAAGAACCAAACACAACATCCTTTAAATGCATAATTGGCATTTCAAATATCATTGGAATGTATTTTCAAGTAAATGAATCAAACACAATGGGTCATGAATACCCAAACTGGGAAAAAAATTCCACTGATAGGAAATGAAGATATACATGATAAATGTGTCTCTACAATATAAGAGGGGAAAAGATAGAATAATCACAAAATAGGTATCCATTATATGAACTACTAATAAAGGAATGAATGTTTCATTGGATCTTCCATAGGATACTAATGTAAAACACATAAAAATTTATCAATTTACTGTGGAACAAATTTTGACATATACTGAGTCCAAACCACAAGCCATCCAACATTCCCACATAAGCCTCATTATAATCGAATCCCCTCACAGACCTGGTTTCAATAATGAAAAGAGGGATAGTAGAAGTCTATCAAATAACTAGTGAAATATAATAGTAGACCTCCTACCTAGTACCTAATTTTACATAACCAAAAGAAAAGGTGGGTGCATGAACACACAGTCCAAGATCAACACACAATGCATAAGCAATAACTCTCCCTCAACCCCATCACCATCATATATAAAACCCTCTTTCTCATAAATCATAAATCCCTAGAATAAACAAATAATTTTCTATATAAAGGTATTAAAAGGTACACTAAGTGATAAAAAACCCACATAAGGGGTAAAAACCCAATGGGACAATCAAGAGGGTCTCACAAGATTTAAACAATACCCTTTACTATAGAAGTATTGTTTTAATTACAGTTACAGGTATTATTCAGTATTATAGTAGCCAGAACTATTCATCTTTGAGACATCGGTTTGGTCCTAGAGTCCTTAGGGTCGTCATGCCACCTATAAGTTCATGTCTGTAAAGCTTTTGAGCCACCTAAGTCCTTCAAGACACCTCAAGGTCTTCAGGCCACCTAATGTACAGATACAGAACAAACATATTCAATAAGAAACAAGCACCCGAGGAGTATTTATAGCAAGGAACATTCGCCAAAGTTGAGCTGTCAAATTTGGATGACTGATAGGGAGTGACATTTTCCATCAGTACCAAGCATGTGCATCTCTTCATAGAATATCTAGTCGAACATGCATGAAAAATTGGAGAGTCAGTCACGATGAAAATGCTGGGGGGAGGGAAATTCTCAAGTAGTCATAGTCTGTATGAATTCCTTTAAGACCTTCGGGTACTAAAATATCATGAATCCTACAGGCTATGAAAGGGTTCCCCTTAAACCCTAAAATGGGGGATTAATAAAAATGAATAAAAAATGAAGGCCTTTAGTCAATTCAGGAACATAATACATGACACAAAATTCAATGACCTTTTTTTCTATGAAATCACTATTTTAACTTCCTTGGTAAATTTATTGAAACCACATACACTATTTTCATAAAAAATCTACCTTTTAAAACATGGGTATTCTGCTGTGAAATACAAAATGAGTAAAATATCCATCCACTACAATCAAACACATTTTAAAACTTGTTGATACACTATCACAAGGAAGAAAAACACACTCATTCAAATAAAAATGTTTAATTAATTAAATAACCCCTTAATAAATTATTTTGAAGTCAACACATCATTATAAAAAAAATCACTCCGTAAAAAATTATTTTCACTCTTTGAAAAAAAACTACAGGATCAAAATGCTACACACACAATCAAAAAAGATTCAATATCATCATAAAAAATTCAAAATTTCTTAGATCACTAAAAAATACATTTCACATATGAAAATATAGAATTCAATAGAAAATCCCTAAATTACTTGGTCAAACTTCATGTAAATAACATAAAAACATCACATTGATATTGAAAATATTTAACAATTCAATAAAAATAAATTTAGAATTACCAAGAACGCTTTTCATTACAAAATGAAATGATTTCAAAGAAATGCCTATTTGGAAGAAATATAAACCTATCCAAGACATGTACCCTTCAATATTGGCCACCCAAAAAAGCAAGAAGATAGAATTTATTAGCCCAAGACACCAAAATCCACAGTATTAGGTCTACCTCAAACCCCAAATTGGTCAAAGGGTCCTCCATTGTCTATTGTATGAAATAAAATCAAGAAAATAGAGTAAATAATGGGAGAAAGAAGAAAATAAGGGAATACTTACCTTGTAATAACTTATAAAACACAAAAAAATGATCCATGAATCAAGGAAAAAATAAGTTTGTAGCTCCTCCTAAGATCCCAAGAGTTGGGAAAGTCATATGGGGGAATATAGTGGTAAATACCTTATAAATTTGAAATTATTTTTTGTTAAGATTATATTTTTTAAGTTAATCTTCGTGGGTCATATGGTTTAAGAACATGGTTTCACCATCTATGTGGTAGTATCACTGAATATAAAAACATTTCATAGGAATATCTATATATTTTAAAAACCATTATAATATCATAATAAACCTCAATGTATCCATGAAATCACCCACTATAAGGGTGCGTTGTGGTTACCACTAGATGTGTTGGTTAATGGTGAAACACCTAGAAAACCTCTAAAACCCCAAATTTTCCACATGAAAATTTCCAAGACTCAAGGGAACTTGAGATATAGTAAACTAAATCAAATTAAACACTATAGTCAAATGTGGGTTTCGTATTAATCCTTGAGGTTATCTAATTAGGGGTTATATGGGTATTTTTTTATCATTTTGTTAGTTTAAGATAGACTAAAAAGGGGTTTTTTCTATCATATGAATAGTATGATATCTAGGATATTTATTAAGATAGAATAGAGAGTGTAATACACTACCAAGATAGTATATATGATTTGATTATATATTTAAATGCGGGTACCACTTATGGATTCTATTTGGACTAAAATTGAGGAAGAGTACCACTAAAGGCAATCAGTGTGATTTTATTCTTGGATTGATTACTGGTCCTTTTTTAGTTTTTTGGGGAACTCTTTACCTTATTATAAGTGAGGAACTAATTTTTTAAAGGGTGTTTAATTGTATATTACTATTGGTGATTATTCTTCTAATGGAACCCCCAATGATATATTACCTCTTATAAAATATGTCACAGCTCATCAGGATGGAGACATTGGTAGGAAGCTTGGAAAAAAATATTGAGAGGCTTAAGAGCTTAGATAAATTATTATTTGGTTTTGATTTTATTTTCTTGTATAGGTGTAACTATAATTGATGATATATCCACTTATTTTTTCATTTTGGGTCATTATATAAAGGTATTTTTGATTTAGTTCCTCCTTCAGGATATGTGTAATATTATAAGATTTATTTTTATCTTTTACTCACAAATATTTTTTTAACTTTATTATTGGATTTTTCTATTACAATGGTCACAATTACAGATCATATTGATCATATCAATGAGTATATAACTAATTAATAATAAGTTATTTTATTTATTTAACATTTTAGTTAAATCAATATTCTATAGTGACTCTTTCAGTTTCATCCACTACAATTATAATGGAAGGAATGAGTGCTTACTCCAAGAAAATCTATGTTCCCAGCATAGAATTTAAGAATAAATTATAGTAACTGAATAATAAATTTTTGGAGATAAATAAGTACATTTAGAGGTTATGGGATATGTGAATAATAAGAATAATCTATGAGTTTTAGGTTCAGGTGTTTAAAGAATTAAAGGTCATGACTTAGTGGAGTATTTGGAAATAGATATTCCTTTCAAGGTGAGGTCTAGTAAAGAAATCACCCTCTTATGGCTCTTCTAATTATAAAAAATATTTTTTGGTAGAAAAATGATACACTGTAGAAAGGCATGAATTAATGAAATAAAATAATGATGTGTGAGATTACTCAATCACTCTAAGGAATAAAACTAATGGGTGTAAGGATTACTCCCAAATACCTACATCCATCTTGACTAGATTAGTGAGGAAATATATATGTTTTATGGACTCGATGCGTAAAACTAATAAACTAGAACTAAAGAACTATAAGGGGATATCAATTTAAATGGAGAATTTAATGAAATTTGGTAAGGACATAGAAGATAAAATTTAGTAAGGAATTAAATATGGTACAAGAATAGGGATAAGAGATGATTCAAGTGGCCTCAATTAAGGTGGTCAGAGGATATGGGCATGAGGAGATATAAATTATTAAACTAGACTAACCTAGAGTTTATAAGGAGTTATATAAGGAGGTTTTATATGAATAATATATATATAATGATGGAATCAAGGCTCAAATCCTTGATTTGGATGGACATGCATATAGATAATTATTATTTCCCACTTTATTTACCAAAAGGATAAAATTATCCTATGATGAATTTAGCAAATTAACTAAGTAAGAATACACCAAGGCTTATATCATTGATTTTGGTGTGTTATTTGAGGAACATTAAAGTGACCCAAGCTAAGTAGAAATATTTATTTCATTATTTTACACGAATAATCATTTTATCTCATAAATATTAACCCAAACTATATAACTGAATGTTTAGTGTATGGTAGATTAGCTATATAAACAACTTATTTCACAATACTCATCAACCTTTCTTCGTGATCGCTCAACTCTAAACCCCCTACTAAATATATCATATTTAATACCCATATTAATATCTTACATAATGAATAATATTAGGTTCTTAGTATGGGAAATATAAGATATTGATAATGATGATCATATATGGGAAATATATAAGCCTATGGGTATGAGTGAATAATCAAGATCAATGAAAATAATATTAGAAAATATAACTAGATAAATGATGGACCACAATAAATGAGAAACCATAAAATATGTAGGTTTAAATACATAAGAACATGACATAAATATAAGAATTGAAGTAATAATATAGTAGATCAAGAATCACAGCATGTTTCCCTTAGCGGATTGGGATTCACTCATCGGTTTCCCATGGTGGTTCAAGCTTCACTCACTTTTTTCCCTAGGTGGATCTGGATTTTCTCAACTATTTCTCTTATTGGATTAAGAATCACAACTAATTTACCATTATATCATGAGAAATAAATCTTTACTCAATGTGTTGGAGGAATATATAGTACCTAACCATTACATAATAAAAAACCATACATATATGTTCCATAAGATATCAATCATTCAAAATATCATGGAAACACATGGGTGAAAATGGGTTTCATTCATTACATCATAAAGAACCTAAGGATAGAAAATGGGATTCACAAATTTTCTAGATGGTATCATGAATATTGATCATGGGAATGTAAACAATTGATATCCACAACTCAATCATGTACTGAGTGGATTTATAAGACCGAAATATTTTATTTACATTGATTACCATTAAATGTATATATTTTTATATATACATGTGTTTCTCTTAGCATAATATTAATATTTATTCTACATGTATTTTCTATATGGTACTTTACTTAGATCTCATGTCCTATAAAAAGGTTATAGCTATACTTATCAATTATTTAAACCTTGAGATACTATGATAATAATCTTAAACACAATTTTTATGGACTAGAAATATCATACTGACATGACACAGATGATGTCTGATAATCAGGTGTCGCGGGATCATAATAATTGAGACCTATACTCATGAAGTTCTCACTTGATGATCTTAGTTGTAGGAGGCCATGAGGACTAACCTTCCAAAAGAAACGCCACATGTTTCATGTATCATTTGTACTTCTTATATATGAGCATGGATATTTCTCTCTTGACTTGATATCATTATCAATTTGTACTATTTGATCTCATACTTTGATACAAGACAAAAATTATGGAACTGAATTTGTGGTGAGTTAGCTCACATTAAGGGTGTCATTGCTAGTATGGAATTATTTTAATGATCAAGAATGATTTTTTTCTTCTGATTTGAGGAAGAAATTTCTCAATCCCAATTGATCTGGGTTGTAGAACCTTTATTAGAACCATGTCCAAGTTAGTTTATGCTAAGTCCATCTATTATGGTTCTTGGAAAAATAAATCAAAAATGATGATGATGCAGAGTGTGTATCCTGCTCTATGTGATATCATGAAACAGATATATTATATTACATAGAACATTTTCTTAGGATATTTTCATAGTTATGACATTCCTTATCTCATGTTGGAGCCTTGATGGGTTATTAGACTCTACTCCTTGTTTGTGTGTTACCCTAACTATTATTAAGATAATGGTATATAATTTCACACACTAAGGGTATCCATAAGTTACTCCTATTTATAAAAATAGGAATTTGGGGTGAAGTGGGCCCCACTTTTGGGGATTGGTAAATGTCTGAGTTTGAAGGATCGCAAGTAAACCAAATAAATTATAATATTTATGTTTAAAAGAATAATTATTGAATTTATTTACCAAAGTATTCACAATTTATATAATGATAATATTTAATATGATAAAATATACTTTTTCAAATGAACATTAAATGTTCAAATTAACACCCTTGAGATTTTAAAAGAACACTAAGTTCGATTGCATATATGAAATGAAACATCGATCATAAACGAACAATGAAATATTATCATTATAACATATAAATTCAATTGGAGGGTATGAATAGAGTTATTCACATTATGAAATATATATATAGAACATAGTCTATAAATAATTATTTATTCATTAAATATAAATAAGTGTTGAATTTTTAATAAATTCACTTTATGCTTCAAAGATATGTTTTCTATAAAAATAGTTTTTATTTTTTTTTTTTTGTGAGGAAACAAAAAAATGAGTTTTTGAACTTTTATAAATTATATTTGAAAAAAATTATATAATTATTGAATTCATCATCTCAGAATAATCTTATGATTCATTTTTGATAATTTTCATAATGGTTTTATTTTTCAATATATAGGGATAATATTAATATTCATAAAAAAATGTATATTATTATTAAGTAATTATAAATTAAAATTTTATTTTTAATAATTTTTAAAATAAAATTATTTCAATTTTATTAAAAAATATTGCTCTTTTAAATATTATTTATGCTTAAATTTGATATGAAAATTTTTTATACTTAAAAGGAAAATTTTCTGAATATAAAAATACATTGAGTTTTTCAATTTTATTTTAAAATTATTTCTTCCACTTAAAGGAACAGAATCTTAAAATATTAATTTTTTATATGGAATCATGAGGTATAAATTTTGAAAATATTATAATTTTATATTTATTCATAATGAGTAGTAATCACAGTAAATATTTCATATCATGGTAAAGGTAAAATTTGATAATTAGGGTTAAAACTAATATAATAAGATATAAAAATAAACCCCAAACTTTGATTTCTCTAATTAAATGATTTTAGTTCAGAAAATACCATCAAAATATTGAATATATTATATCTTGGTACCATATTCACTTGATAATGAAATTTATAATATTTAATTAAAATATAGATTCAAAAATGTCATTCTTATGATTTTAATATCTCTTAAATTATTACACAAGGAAAAAAAGAGAATAAGTTCAGTTAAATTTTTTATTTTAAATATAAATTATTATTTTTAATTATGGTAATTTATTTATAAAATTTCGGAAGGAAATAATTAACATAAATACTTATGGGATGCTAAAATATTATTTATTCAATTAACAACAAAATAAAATAATTGATGATAAAAAAAATTAAAAGTAAAGTAATTTGAAAAAATTATAATATCCCATGAATTTTTTAGATAACTGTTACTTTTATAAAAAAATTAAGTTTTATATTCTAATTTCATATTTGTTTTGATGACATTAAATATCAAATTAATTGAATATATTCAAAAATTACATTAACGATATTTAATAGAAATAATATATTATTAAATTATTTACAAAATATAAAAAAATTTAAAGAGAAAAATTTGGAAAAAATATTATCTAAACATCCATACTTTTACCCTTTATTAGTCTATAGTTACCTTATAATTATATTCATAACACTTTAAGAGTGATAAATTTGTTACTATGGTTAAGATTAAAATAAGTTAATGAAGGGATTAGGACAAAATATAAGGTTTAAAACACCACATTAGCCTATAAAAATTCTATTGGTTATTGGAATTACTACCAAATACTAACTTAACTTTGAATAAATTTTCATTTAGAATCATATTTCTTGAGAATGGTGTTATTATTATTTAATATTTTATAAAATTTCAAAAGTGTCCCTCACCTCAATTATAAATGGGAACCTCCTCCCCAAACTTATTCACACCTCTTGAGCCATATATGTAAACAAACCCTTAAAAATCCATCTATAACATTTTTATCCACATTTCATATGTTTTTTATTCCTTAAATACCGACCCTAGTAGCCTTAAGAGGATAACTAAGGGAGTTATTTCAAATATTAAGTGTCCCCATTAACTGATCACATTGTTTTTACTTCTTCATTGACTCCTATAAATATATGGTATTTATCATAAAATAATAAATTTACTATAATAAATATACATAAATTTTATTGTGATTATGAAATCACAATTATCCATCCTCTTTCCTATCAAATGGTAAGTGAAATTATCGCTCGTCCATACATATAGATTATCGTCTCCAATTAAAGATACTATTCATTTTTCACCATCATCTTTCAGGGATGATTGTTATGATGGGTTTGATTTTTATATATTATATTTATAAAATATTTATACATAAATAATTTTAATATCCCTACAAACTTATTACCTTCCAAACCATTAGAAGATGATAACATTGCTCATTCGTACATGTGAAATAACTCCTCTACAAAGTGATGTTATTTTCATCATTTCGGTTCTAATTGGATAGTAATAAAAATAGATTTAATGAATATATGTGATATATATTAGATAATTTATAAACTTTAAAGATGAATTATTATTTACTTTTTCTTTATTCTATCTGTCAAAAAGTGAAAACGACATTCATGTGTATGTATGACCAATCGTCTCCATGAATGGTGTAATTTATTTTTTATATCCCTAACCATAATGGATATATATATATATATATTCATATATGTTATATTTATATAATTATTTACATTCATTATATTTTGTAACTATGATACAATTACAAGTATCAGAAGGATTTAACTAAAATACTCTTGAAAAATGAAATAGTTGACACCCGGAAATGATGATTTTAAAAAGGAATTATTGATAAAGGTGTGTTCACATGTTATAAAGACATAAAATATGATATTATAAGTATATAAATGATTTTGGTATAGATTTATAATAAAATTAAATTTGTTATACAAGGGTTTATAATGATTATAAATAATGTGGAACACAAGGTAAGGGTTTATCATCTCAAAATATCTTCATTATCACAAGGTAGGGGTTTATCACCAGTTTGAGGGTGATAAGAAGTACTCAAATAAATCTCACTATTCAAAGCCTTATGAAACCTATTTTAGAATTTGGATGTAAAATAGGAATATCTATCAAAAACAATCAATATAAGTGCACCATAAAGTCTTATAACTTCATTAATATAGAGTCTTCATAATAGATCAGTAGGTAAATCTTATCTTATAGTAAGAAAATGTGCCAATATTTTTATACAATCAAAAATAATTCATAGTGCATCGTTCATTTTAGGTTTCCTTGGTAGTCCTATGAAAAAATCCATCGTAATGTCATCCAACTTCCATATACCAATAGGTAGAGGTTACATGAATCCTCTAATATATTGTCTCTCAGCCTTCACTTGTTGAAAAACTAGGCTTCTTAACAAATAGTAAGAAAAATCCGACTTCATATTATCCCACTGAATATGTTCCTTCATATCCTTATACATCTTGGTACTACCAGGGTTATTATAGAAATTTGAGTTATGATAATCATCTAATAGTTCTATTTTTAAAAGAGCTACTAATGAAATAAATAACATATTTCCAAATTTCAGAATACTATCCTCATACATGAAGTATTTCAATCTCCCATCCTTAAAGGATTTAATATTATTTTTAAAATTCTATTCATCATATTGAGATATTTTTATCTTTTACAATATATATGGTTTCACAATCATTTTACAAAGGATAAATTTTTCATCTTCCTTGAAAATTACCATACCCATATTTACTAAATCCATGAACATAGGATCATTCATGATCCTATTTTGGTTTAGAAGTCCAAGATATTTCCTTCTTAATGCATCTTCTACCTTATTTTCTTTTCCTATGTGAAAGTGTATTGATAAACCATAATTTATGAGTAACTCGGCCCATCATACTTTCCTTAGGTTGAGTTCTTTTCATGTAAATATATATTTCAAACTCTTGAGATTCATATATATCTCACATATTTTACCATATAGAGAGTGTATCCATATCGTCAGATCAAATAGCATAGCTGCTAACTCAAGATCATGATATAGATAATTTCTTTCCTAAATATTTAACTACCTTGATGTATATAAAATAAATTTATAATTTTTTCATAAGAAAACAACCCAGTCCTTTCTTTAGTGCATCACTGTATATTAAAGGCCCATCATTTCCTGATGGTAGAGTCAAAATAGTATAATTAACTAATCTTATCTTATATTATTCAAAACATTATGCACATTCATTCTTTCATACAAACATAACCCCTTTGTGTGATCTTGGTTAACAGGTTATCCAATCAAGAAAATTTATAAACAAAACAACGATAGTAACATGAAAAACCAAAAAAAACTATATAACAAGGTTGTGTTTGTTGGTTTGGGCCATTATTGGACAGCCTTTTCATTATAGGGTCAACTGAGATTCCATCCATGGGGACAATATGTCCAAGAAAGGAAATTTACTAAAGGAAGAATTCACACTTACTAAATTTACCATATAACTCTTTCCTACTGAGAGTCTCAAGAATGATCTTCATGTGATTCTCATAGTCATCGTAGGTTTTAAAATATACCATAATATCATCAGTTACTACTACAAAAAAATAATCACGATATCCTATGAATATTATTTTCATTAGATCCATAAAACCTGAGTGTGCATTAGTCAATCCAAATGTAATTACTATAAACTAATAATATAGGTTCCTCTTCCAAAAATATGTCTTCAGAATAACCTACTTCTTTACTCTCAATTTATGATACCCAAAATGACGGTAAATATTTTAAAAATATTGAGCTTTGTGAAGCTAATCAAAGAAATCAGCAATGTCTGGAAGAGGATACATTTTATTTATTGTATGATAATTTATTTTTTTGTAGCCAATGAAAGGCCTCATAGATCTATATTTCTCCTTAACAAAGAGAATAGAGGATCTAAATGGAGAAAAAGTATGGAAAATAAATCCTATATTACTCAAATCCTCTAGTTATTTCTTTATCTCTACTAATTCTATAGTGTCCATTATATATGGAGTCTTTTACATTGGTCTTTCATCATGGATGAAAACAATTATAAAATTAACTTCGTTCTCTTGGGGGTTTCCAGGTGATTCCTTAGAAAATACAACAATGTATTAACATAAACTTGGTACATCCTCAATTTGAGTATTACTTTCCTCATCCCAAGATGTTATTTTCTCTTCTTTTGCAATAATTTCATTTACTATAGCTATTGTGGTTGGATCTATATAAGAGTCAAATGATGATGTTTCTACTATAAAGATAAATAATTCTACATCTTACTCATAAATTGTAATTTTCTTCTTATTATAATAAATTCTGGCATCATATTTGGAAATCCATTTCATACCATGTATTATATCAGATTCAAACATAACTATAATGATAAGGTTAGAAAATAAATCATGTTTATATGCCATATTAGGGACATCCCAACACATTTTTATTACATTGATACTTCTCTTAGGAGTTTTTACTAACAACTCCCTTATTAAATAAAAAGGAAAATATATAATTTTAATTCAAAACTAGGTAGATATAAGAGAGTACAATGATCCATAATAAAATAAATCACTGGAAATTTTAATGATGGGATTAATGTATCTTCCACCACATCATTTGGTAATTATACTTCAGCTGTGGTGATCGCATAAGCTTGGATATCTCCCCTTTCCTCTTCTGAGGTATATTTCCTTAGACACTTGGGAAATTGGTTTGAATAATTCCCCATTTAATTACAGTTGAATTATTTAACATTATTGATTTGTTTCTTACCATTGCATTCATTAGCTCTATGACCCTTTTCTCCACACTTATAACTAACTCCCATGCCTTCCAATCATTTCCCCATATTATTATTTCCACAATTTTTGAATAATGGGAATTTATTTGTCGCCAAATTTTTATTTGATGCTTTACTATTTCATATTCAGCAGAAGAACTCTTCTTATCTTGATTTACCTTGAACATATATAATCTATAAAATTCATTATCCATTTTGATAGAACTTAATACTATTTCATCATATGATGAAAATGTTTGAGAAGCCAATTTCCATAAAATAATTGACAAAATACCTTAAAAGAAATGATAAATATTGTTTTATGAGTCTTGTATGTAATCTATAGCATACCTCACTAGTCTTGTAAAGGTATCCTCACACTCTGCAACACTCTCTTATTCCTATTTATTTAAGCGAAGGAATTTTCTCTTCATTTCAGTTCATTTATCCTGGGAGAAATATTTATTGAAAACGTTTCTTTAAAATTTATCCACCCCATGTCTTCTATTTCATCTTCCTCCTTAGTATTCTAGATCGACGACCACTATTTTTCAGTATCTCCCTTAAAAAATACCACTAGCACTACCTTTTCCCTTTCATCACTTCCCAATTCCATAAATATATTTTCAAGGGACTTGATCCATTATTCATCTACCACTAGATTAGTAGTCCCACTAAAATGTGGTGAATTCTTCCACATTAAATGATCCAACATAGGTGTAATAGGTTTATTCATTATAACAAGAGAAATATGTCTGAATATGGTCATGATTTTCTCACCTCCAACACCAATTATGTTGGCCTGCTGAGTGGGTAAATCTCTACATTGTAAACAGGTATTGATTCCATTTCTTTATTTATGCTCCACTACTAAATAATGGAAACAAAAAGTTACCCCATAATAATAATGATAATTGAGAATCAAAAATTCACTATAAGGAATTATTATAATCTCCACGTTTCATTAGCATCTAGTTTCTATGGTTTCTACCAAAAATTCTCTAATAAAAAATGTAACATCCTTGACATAGTATCCATGAGTCAGTGGTTATTTTATTACAATGGTATAGATACAAGATATAACATCACCAAGAATCGAATAGTTTAGTAATATTGAAGAACTAGATAAATTAATGGTTTCCATAATACAATGGTAATTAATCATAGAATATAAAAAAATAAACAGCTTCCTTGACACTTATTCAAATATTTCATCTTTATAACCTGGGGATGGAAAACAAATAAAACGGTGAGATAAAATTCTCAGTAAGGGTAATATGTAGTAAAAACATGAATCAATGATATTTTAAGCATTAACAACAAGGAATAATCAATATGAAAAAGTAAATAATTAAAGAATAAATTTCATTTAGTCAATAAACTAAGAATGAAAATGAATCCATTAATTTTTTAAAACTGAAAATATCATGGATTGTAATAACTGAATACTGAATGAAGAAAATATTTAATTATTGGAAGTCATGTATCCAGAAGATGAACCTCTACCATCAAAACCTTTCAAAGGATGGTTTAATTTTGTGGGTAGAAACCCATCTGATTCCTCTTATAAACAACCAAGAAGTATTTTTCTCTAATTTTTTTGTCTCATGAGACATATCGATGCATCAAGGGGTTATATAATGTCAAGTTGCACCTATAACTACATGTATAAAGCATTATTCACACATAAATTTAATTCTTGAACAATATTCCTTATCAAAATATACATATTGAATAGATGACATGGATTTATCAACACTTATCCAAATAAAACAACATTAAAAGTAAACCCTATATGTAAAAATGGTATGCAAATTTGACAACAATAATATCCATGATACAATAAATATGTATACTTAAGAGAAATATAATTTCAAATGAAAAATTCTCTCAATGGGGTGGTATATACACCAAATAAATTTTATTAGGTGAACAATACCAACTCAGTCTCAATGAAATGTAAATTAAGATGAATTCCCTTACCTTATATCTGAAGTTGCTCTGCACAAGTACTTAATGTCATGGATAATCAAATTAGATCCATTAATTACATAATACATAACCTCTTAAAATAGATTTTGTTTTTTATAATTTTATTAAGTTCATTTATAGTCATTCCTATGATTTATAATTTATAATTTCTTTGATTGGATAACATTTATTTCTTAGTTTTATGGTCGTTTCCCTATGTATAATTATAGGAGTTATAGTGAAATGGAGGAAAAGAAATTAAAAGAGAAAGGATAAGAGAAGAGACTTGGTGATGTATATTGAATGAAAATAATACAATTTTAGTATATATATATATGTTAGTATATAGTTACCATGACACTTTGGATAGGGAATTTTATGAGAAGATAAAAAAATAAATTAAATTAAAAGAGAAAGGAGGATTTTGCCAATCTAAAATCATCTCCTTGGGGACCTCCTTAAGACGTTTGGATTTTGTCTTTTGGTATCACAATAAGGTCTAGGATGCGGATATGAGTCTTGGTAAGGTATTTGGATAGAATATAGAAAATATTAATGTCTTAGAATGTGTGAGTAAAAGTGGTGGTGAGGGGAGGTATTTATAGTGGGAGGAGAGTGGTGTTTTTTGTTATTTTACTCATTTTTTTATTATATTAGATCAAAACTATAAGTGGTGCTGATTATTGTGAATAAGTGTAGAGAACAAAGCTTGACATACATGGACATTACATTACTTTTTAAGAATACTTGATACATAAAAAACAAACACCCAAGGACTGTAATAGTTTAGTGTCTTTGGAAACTCGAAATAACATCTTATAGTCATTGTGAAAGATCTTCAACATCTCCCATAAAGATATTACCTATTTATTTTCTTACCTAAAACCTTTTCTTAAATCCTGGGGAAAATAAAACACATAAAGGGTGAGCTCAAATTCTCAGTAAGGGTAAGCATGGAGAAAATAAAACAAACCATATATATTTGAATTTAAAAATGTGAACATAATGTTCAAACATCAAAATCTTGAGAAAATGACATAAAACATGGAATTGCATAAGGAATAGATCATAATGGAACATGAATAATGATAAAATAACATGGTAATAAAACATTTAATTGTGGAAAACCATTAATCACAAGATATGATTTCCATAGTGGTCAATGCATTGCAGTCAAGACCATCATAGAGGATAAAGTCCCTTACTGAATTGGGTTTACATGCCGTTTCAGCCCTGTATTACTTAACCATATTTACTTCCCATTCCAGCCATGTCTATCTCATGAGATATAAATCATTACCCAATGAATTATATGGAGATATAGGTCTCACCCATCTTATAATGAAATCATTCTTAAGTATGCCACAAAATTATCATAAATCATTTTTAAAAACCCAAAGAATATAATGGGTTTCATAAACATCATCCCATCATAACATAATCCATATAAATAAATGGATATCATTTCATCATAAACAAAATCAAACCATGTAAATAATAGGAACATTATACTTGAAACATAACCCTTGTAAAAAATGTAATCTTAGAGGGAAAATAGTTTTGAATAAACACTTGAAATGAATTCTTGAGGAAAATATCATTTCTTCCTCAAAATCATTTTCTATTCTCAAAATGTCGTGTGATTTTCAAAGCAAGTAATTTTTTGGAAAATAATCAGGAAATATTGTAGAGGAAGATTCATGGAAATAAGGCATTATGAAAGTGTAAAAATCCATTCACATCGTATAACTTAAAAAAACATTCTTCCTGTACTTTTGCTGGAAAAATCAAAAAGTACCTTATATGGTAAACAAATGAAAGATTCCTTCTATAAAATGTGGTAAAAGTAAAAAAGGGTAAAAATGTCATTAAAACTACATGGAATAATATTAAACATTTTATGAAAACATTTTTAGAAAACATGGACATGGATGAAAAACATAACCCAAGTAAATACTTAGGAATAAACAATCTTCGATAAGAACGAGATTGGAATAATTATCCCTTACCTTATATCCAATTTCTTCTATATGTGTCTGAGAGTCATGTATAGTGGGTTTAAACATATTATTAACTTTTAAAATAACCATAATAATATTTATGATATCATACATGATTCACTTACGACTTTGTATTACCCGTTCTTTTGTCAATTCCATGTTAAAGCAGATTTTTGGGTAAAATTGTTTCATTTATCGTACATGTTTTGACTTGTAATTCTTCATATATATACTTAGATCACGATTAAATATTTCCAGAATGTAAAACATGATTTATATATAATATATATTCATTATATAAATATATATAATATATCTATAAATGGAATTAAATACATTGTTCATGGAGATGGTAGGTCGTACGTACGCATGAACGCTGTTTTCATTTCCTTATTAAATTGAATGGAAGTAAATAACTTATATATATACATAAATCTTGTATAATTATCATCTCATATGTTTCATGATTAATTATTATATATACTATATAATCATTCTTGAATGGTTAACACGGAGAATGAATCTCATCGCATCGTGGAGACGGTAATTCGTACGTACGCACAAGTGATGATACTGTTCCCAAAATTATTGAATGGAATCGGAGTGTATGATATAATATATAATAATTAAAATAATGTTATAATAAGTATATATAGTTATTATTTCCACCATTATACCCATCCAAGTAAGGTGGTGGTGGAAAATCATATTACACCACGGCGTGGAGACGGTATTCCTTACGTACGCACGCGCGGTGATTTTATTTTCCGTAGGATGGATAGAAGGTGAAATAGGGTTGTTTCATATTTATAATAATATATAAGTATAATAGTGATACTGATTTTATTAATTTATTATGAAAAAACAAAATAATAGGAACTATAAGAAGAAATGAATTTGAAAGAATCGGAAAAGGATATTACCTCTTCTTCGACGCGCCTCTTATAAAACTCCTCTTAGGGCACTAAAGTTGGTCTTTTAATAAGACCAGAACCTCTAGTATGTTTCTAGAAAAGTGGGGAAGAAAATTTTTAGGGTTTGTCTGAGACTGAAGGCTCAAAATGGTGTGAGGAGGAGATGGAGGAGGTTCCCTTTTATAAGAGAGGAGAGCGGCACTTTTGGAAACCTCTAAAATATTAATTTATAATAAACCCAAACCCTATATAAAAACTTCCAAAGTGACTAAAACTAGGATATTAGATAAGATTGGTTTGTAATCTAATCAACCAATTAAATTTATACAAGTTTTTATTTTATTTTAAACCTTATCATTTTGATTTATCCTTATTTAATATATTTAATTTTATTTGTGGTAATAATGTTATAAATTTTATATGGTTATAAATACTTACTTATGTGTTGTTAATTATACATAATTTGATAATTTATGTCATGTTAGATCATATAAAATTTAATTTTTAATTTTTAAGTATTTTTGTGATTTTTAAACAATTTAATAATATAAAATATCAATAGTGTCAATTTTGACATAATTCATTTATTTGAATTTACATAAAATCCACAGAGAATATATTTTCGAAAAAAACTATTTAATAGATTACTAACAAGTCATATTCATCTATAAAATTAGTGGAGCACATTAATTAGTTCATGTAATATTTATTTTAATACATTTAAAATAATTTATTTGATATTTTTCTTAATAAAATAATTAACACAACATTTTTGTATAATTATTTAATATAATTATTTTTTGTATAAAAATTAAAAATAAAATAATATGATTAATATAAATATAATATATTTCAAAATAATACTTTTTGTCTAATTTATCTTCTCAAACAACCAACTTTTTAAATTTCACCTTTATTAAAGTATGAAGGTGAAAACTTTGACATCATTTAAAATAAATTAATATAAATGTCCTAATTTGTTTTATAAGGCTCTAAATGGTCCATAATTCTAACCTTGTATTTTTAGGGTATATATATACTCTAAAAATTGGTTTGGTCAAGTTTTAGGTCCTTTTATGGGTATTATTATTGTAATAAAAACTATATTATTGATTTTTTACTAAATAAATAATGTCTCCATCATTAATGTATAAGATATTAAGGTAATTATATATTTCTTAAAAATCAAAAATAAATTACCATGATGAATTAAAACATTCTATATTTTAAATGAGTAATTATAACCAAATTTATATTATGTATAACCTTATATTAAAAATACTTTAATTATTAAAGTGTGAGTGAGACATATTTAACTTTCTTTAAATGAAATAAATTAAAGGTCTTAATCACATCCAAGTGAGTTCCAATATATTCCATTTAGACTCAAGTATGATTTAGGAAAAAATATAATCATCCAGATATATTAATACAAGTGTTAGGGTAATTTTATAATATTATATTTACCCTTAATTATCTGATTTACCTTTAACTATGGTAAATGAAATTTACCATTGTTACTATTCATAATGCCGAAAAATAAAAAACAATAGCCTATTTAAATAATTTTATTCCACTGATTACTAATATGGAATCCATTTTTACAAATTGAATACACAGAATTTGTAGTATTTAAATTAAAATTAATCCCACTATTGAGAAAATGGGTTTTAAAAGTTAAAACATTGCAAAAGATTGAAATGTTTTTACCTTTGAATTTAATGTAAAATTAATGATAATTACCTAAATTATATTAAATGGTAAAAATATATTCTATTTATAATTTAAAACAATTCAATATAACAATTTAACCATATAAATTATCTTGATAAAAAAGTTGTTTTTAATTAAAATTTAGCGTATTTTTACTATTCATCAAAATGTGAAACTTATAAGAAAAATATCAAAAATTTATCCAAAGTAAATTTTTATATCCTGATTCCAAGTAAGAAGTTTAATTCATCACATTAAACTTATACACATTTCAAAAACAAGATTTAAAGAGGGTACGCCATCAAAAGGCGGCAAAACTGCATTTTTTAAAAAATTTCTTATTTTACCCGAAAAAAATTATTTAGTTCTCATACCATGTTCTATAAAATGTGTAAGATGAATTATAATTTCATAAAATTAAAAATGTTGTAAATAATATTCCTAAAATCTATTTCATCATAATATATCGTTGTTTAGTGAAACTCAGTATTGCGTACAACACACGCTATTGAGGAAGGTCACTCTAGCGTGCAACACGAGCCAATAATAGTGTTTGCGTATAATACAAGCTAATATGGTGTTGAGTATAGTGAAATATAATTTTTGTGTAGTGTACAACACAATAATTCAATGAAATTAAAAATAATATTTCTCATAAAATTTCGTGGTGTTACATTCTACCCCCCTTAAAATGAATTTCGCCTTCGAAATTCGTCGGGGTTATAAATGGTTTACTAATTGAAAGTTTCTTTCATAAAAACCCACATCGTAAAAAGGAATACCAAAACATAATTTTAAAAACTAAATTATGAAACTTAATGGTTACCGAAATTAACTAATCACTAGATTTCCACATAAGAGAACATATGTGAAAATATGGATTTATAAGAGAAATCTAACCATCAAGTTCTAATGGAGAGTAGTAGAGAACATGGATATGAAAAAGCCAACAATCACAAAGCCATAAATTTATGATGTTCTAAGGTACCATCTGATTCATCAGATATGGGGGCACTAGGACATCATTTTTTGTTTTCAAGATCATTTCCCTAATGTTGAAGAATTTTTGAATTAAAATAAATACTTACTTGATTTTGGTACAATCTCACTGTTTTTTGTGCCTTGAACAATTTTCACTTCATCTATTAAATAAATGAAGTTGAATTTTTCTTCCGTGAAGTGTTAGCATATCATGCAATAGAATGATAGGTCATTCCATCTGTCTCAAACATAAGTTTAGCAAAATTTATATACATAAGTCCATCTTATGGTGAGATTAATCATATATGGTTCCAAAAATGGACTTATACTTCATTTATGATACCTCTTAATAAAATAAAACTATTTTCTACTAACCATGGACTTCCTTTAGGCCAGTGTTAGGTGATAAAGGCATGTCTCACTTCAGTTGTGGGTTCGATTCCTGCAACCTTGTCTGACATGATGGGTTGTCGCCCGTCCTGCAGGTTGTCCTTTTTCTAAAACTACACTATTATAACATTCCAGAAATAATATCTAAAAAAAGGTTGTATCCTTACACAATACTATCTGATGTCCAACTTAATCCATTCCAATATTTAGGCTTATTGAAAATACTTCTATCCAATCTCATATTATAAAGTAAACGATTACCGCATTCCAAACATGTGAATACCTTAATCGTGTATTCTCTTGAAAAATGAATACCCACTGAACCTTAGTGAAGACATGAATACTGTCAAAAGTTAACTCTTTCCACATACCAAAATCTCAAAATTTCTATATACTCAAACCATGATATCACTTTGTCCTTATATCACTCATGAGCTCATTAATACTATCAAACATATTATTTTCTCCTTATCCCTTCATTATGCACATATCATCTACTTTCCAAAAATATTTCAATCACATTTCATGGTTATCGGTACCATATAATTATTGAAAACCACAATAAACCAATACATAGATATTTTAATATTCCACAATACTATAAATTTTATACCACAACTTTATTTTGGAATCCATTTACATAAACACTTAATCATTCCACCACATCATTTTCAAACTAAACATCGCCAATTGTGATCGCATGTGGCTTCCCTTTTTCCATTGACTTAAGAGGTTGTTGATGTAGATCATCATTAACCCTTGTATTACAGCATTGGTTAGCATAATTCTCCATTTCCTTGCACTTGTAGCATTGAAGTGTTGGTGGAGCGTTCTCTGTAGTATTTTCTCTATTCACGTCATTAGAAACCTTTTTCCCATTACTTCGGCTCTCATCTTCTCTATGACCTTTTTTCCACACTTCAAACATTTTCTAGTACCTTTTAGACAATCTCCACCATGATTATTTCCAGACTTTTATCATAAATAAACATTCTCCTTCTTTTCCCCATTGTTCTTAGATTTTTCCTCAAACTCCATATTTCGTTTCTTGTCAAAACCATGAGATGGATATGTAACACCAACTTCCAGTTCTACCTTGATAGCACAACGTACAATTTCTTCATAGGTACTGAAGTCTCTTATATCTAATGCTCTTCAAAGACTTGGTTTTAAGCCACTGAAGAATCGATCAAATTTACTTTCAGGTTGGATGAAAAAGTAAGATGCATACATTGCAAGCCTTCTAAAATTCACTTTGTATATACCAACAGATTCATCATCCTTCTACTTAAGAACAATGAACTCCTTTTCCATCTTTGTTAGAAGAATACGAGGGAAGTACTTACTAAAAAAAAGTTCTTGAACTCGTCCCATTCTAGGGATTCAATTTCATCTTGGGGCCTTATATTCTTAATTAGAGTCCACCACTGGTCCGCTTCACCTTCTAACCGGTAAACAGCCAAAATGAATTTTTCATGCTCTGTAAAATGAAGTATGGAAAATATCATTTCAATGGTACTGATTCATTGTTCAGAAACAAGTGGATTATAATACCCACTGAATGAAGGTGGACGTTGCCTCATTAAGTACTCAATAGAATGTTGTTCCTTTCTCTGCTCATTTAGAAGTCTGGAATGATTCATAGCTTGTGTAAGTATAGAAATAAGTTTTTTCACTCCATATACCATCACATTTGGTTGTCCAGGAGGACAATTATTGCATTGTCCATTACATTGATCAACATGGTTCCTTCGGGTTCCATCCATCATCTAAAACCCAAAAAGAATAGTGTGAGAGGCAAAAATCATGCAAGGAAAACACCATAATAAATGGGGAGTACCTTAAATATATAACATCATAGTTTTTTTTATAAGATTGTTACCGTATTTCTAGAACTATAACCTATATGTATACTTATCCTTAGGTACATCCCTAGACATACCTTAAAAATATCTCTAGTGATTTCACTAAAGTTTTCGCATCCTAGTTTCCAAAGGTTAACTAAACCTTTCTTCTGATACTAATTGTAGAGACCCCAACTTGACATACAAGGACATTACATTAATTTTGTGGAATACTTTATACATAACAAAAACAGACACCCAAGGACTGTAATAGTTTAGTGTCTTTGTAAACTCAGAACAAAATATTCTAGTCATGGTGAAAGATCTTCAACATCTCCCATAAAGATCTTCCCTATTTATTTTTTTACCTAAAACCTTTCTTTAAATCCTGGGGAAAATAAGACATATAAAGGGTGAGCTCAAACTCTCAGTAAGGGTAATCATGGAGAAAATAAAAAAACCATATATATTTGAATTTAAAAACATGAACATAATGTTAAACATCAAAATCTTGAGAAAATGACATAAAACAAGGTAGTACGTAAGGAATTGATCATAATGGAACATAAATCATGATAAAATAACATGGGAATAAAACATGTAATTGTGTCAAACCATTAAGCACATGATATTATTTCTATAGTAGTCAAGGCATTGCTGCCAAGACCATTATAGAGGACAAAGTCCCTTTCTGAACTTGGTTTACTTGCTATTCCATCCCCCTATTACTGAACTAAATTTACTTGTCGTTCCATCCATGTCTATCTCATGAGATATAAATCATTACCCAATTAATTATAGGGAGATATAGGTCTCACCCATCTCATAAATAAATCATTCTTATATGTGCCACAAAATAATCATAAATCATTCATAATAACCCAAAGAATAGATTTGGTTTTATAAACATCATCTGATCATAACATAATCCATATAAAATAATGGATATCATTTCATCATAAAAAATCAAATAATGAAAATAATAGAAACATTATACTTGAAACATAACCATATTAAACAATTTAATCATAGAGGGAAAATAGTTTTGAATAAACCCTTGAAATGAAATCTTGAGGAAAATATCCTTTCTTCTTCAAAATCATTTTCTTTTCTCAAAATGCTATGTGATTTTAAAAGAAAGGAATTTTGTTGAAAATAATCATGAAATATTTTATAGGAAGATTCATGGAAATAAGGATATATGAAACCGTAAAAATCCATTCACGCCATATAAGTTAAAAAACATTCCTCTCGCACTTTTGCTGGAAAAATCAAAAAGTACCTTATATAGTAAAAAAAGGAAAGATTACTTCCATACAATGTGGTAAAAGTCAACAAAGGTTAAAAATGACTTTAAAAGTACATGTAAGAATATTAAAAAATTTATGAAAACATTTTTAGAAAACATGGACATGGATGATAAACATTACCCCAGTAAATACTTACGAATAAAAAATCATGGATAAGAATGAGATTGGAATAATTATCCCTTAACTTATGTCCAATTTCTTCCCTATGTGTATAAGGCTCATGTATAGTGGGTTAAAAACATATTATTAACTTGTAACAGAACCATTATAATATTTATTATATCATAAATGATTCACTTACGACTTTATATTACCAGTTCTTTTGTCAATTCCATGTTAAAGCAGCGTTTTGGGTAAAATTGTTTCATTTATCGAACATGTTTTGACTTGTAATTCTTCATATGATTACGTAGATCATGAGTAAATATTTTCAGAATGTACAACATGATTTATCTATAATATATATTCATCATATAAATATATATAATAGATCGATAAATGAAATGAAATACATTGTTCACGGAGACGGTAGGTCGTACGTACGTATGAACGTTGTTTTCATTTCCATATTAAATTGAATTGAAGTAAATGACATGTATATATACATAAATCCAGTAGAATTATTATCTGATATGTTTCATGATTACTTATTATATATACTTTATAATCATTTTGAATTGTTAACATTGAGAATGAATCTCATCGCAACGTGGAGACGGTAATCCGTACGTACGCACGAGCGATGATATCGTTCCCATTATTATTGAATGGAATTGGAGTGGATCATATAATATCTCATAATTATAATCATGTTATAATAAGAATATATAGTTATTATTTCCACCATTATAGCCATCCAAGTAAGGTGGTGGTGGAAAATTATATTACACCACGGCGTGGAGACGGTATTCCTTACATACGCATGCACGATGATTTCGTTTTTTGTAGGATGGATAGAAGGTTAAATAGGTTTGTTTCATATTTATAATAATATATTTGTATATGAGTGATAATTATTTAATTTATTTATTATGAAACAACAAAATAATAGTAAGTAGAAGAAGAAATGAATTTGAAAGGATCAGTAAAGGATAATACCTCTTCTTCAACGCGCCTCTTCTAAACCTCCCCTTAGGGCACTAAAGTTTGTCTTTGAAGAATAAAAGGACCTCTAGTATGTTTCTAGGGAATTGGAGAAGATAAATTGGCAGGGTTTTTTTGAGATTTAAGGCTCAAAATTGTGTTATGAGGAGAGGGAGGAGGTGCCCTTTTATAAGAGAGGAGAGGGGCACTTTTGGAAACCTCTAAAATATTAATTTATAATAAACCCAAACCCCACTTAAAAACTTCCAAAGTGACTCAAATTAGGATATTAGATAATATACGGTTGTAATATCCTCAAAAAATTAAATTTAGACATGTTTTGATTTTATTTTAAACCTTATCAATTTGATTTATTATTATTTAATCTATTTAATTTTATTTGTGGTAATAATGTTATAAATTTTATAAGGTTATAAATACAAACTTATGTTTTTTTAATTATAAATAATTTGATACTTCATGACCTGTTAGATAGTATAAATTTTAATTTGTAATTTTTAAATATTTTTTTGCATTTTAAATAATTTAAAAATATAAAATATCAATAGTGTCAATTTTGACACAAATCATTTATTTGAATTTAAATAAAATCCATAGAATATATATTTTCAAAAAAACTATTTAATATAATAATAAAAAGTAATAGTAATCTATAAAATTCGTGGAGAACATTAATTAGATCATATAATATTTATTTTAACACTTTTAAAATCATTAATTTGATATTTCTCTTAAGAAAATAATTAATACAACATTTTTGTATAATTATTTAATATACTTATTTTTTGTATGAAATATAAAAATAAAATACTATGATGAAGATAAATATAATATATTTAATAATAATACTTTTAGTCGAATTTATCTTCTAAAAAAACCAAATTTTAAAATTTTATCCTTATTAAAGTATGAAGGCGACAACTTTGAAACCATTTAAAATAAAATAATATAAATGTCCTAATCTATTTTATAAGGCTCAAAATGGTCCATAATTCGACCCTTGTATGATTAGGATATTTATATACTCTACCAATAATTTTTGTTCAACTTTATGGTTCTTTTGATGGATATTATTATTGAACTAAAAACTATATTATTGATTTTTTACTAAATAAATAATTTCTGCATCATTAATGTATAAGCTACTAAGGTAATTATATTTTTCTTAAAAATCACAAATAAATTACCATGATGAAGAAAAACATTTTATATTTAAAAATAGTATTTATAATCTAATTTATATTATGTATAACCTTAAATTAAAAATACTTTAATTATTAATGTTTGAGTGAGACATATTTCACTTTCTTTAACTAAAATAAATTAAAGGTCTTAATCACATCCAAGTGGCTTCAAATAGATTAAATTTAGACTCAAGTATAATTTAGGGCAAAATATAGTCATCCAATTGTATTAATACAAGTTTTAAGGAAATTTTATAATATTATATTTACCCTTAATTACCCGATTTACCTTTAACTATGGTAAATAAAATTTACCGTAATTACTATTCATAGTGCCTAAAAATAAAAAGTAGCCTATTAACATAATTTGGACCCACTGATTCCAAATATGGAATCCATTTTTACAAATTAAATACACATAAGTGGCAGTATTTAAATTAAAATTAATCCCGCAGTTGAGAAAACAGGTTTAAAAAGTTAAAAAATTGTAAAAGATTGAAATGTTTTTACCTATGAATTCAATGTAAAATTAATGATAATTATCTAAATTATATTAAATGGTAAAAATATATTCTTATTATACTTTAAAACCATTCAATATAATAATTTAACCATATAAATTATCTTGATGAAAAAACTTTTTTTTAATAAAAATTTAGCGTATTTTTACTATTCATCAAAATATAAAACTTATCAGAAAAATATCAGAAATTTATCCAAAGTAAATTTTTATATCCTGTTTCCAAGGAAGAAGTTTAATTTGTCAAATTAAACTTATAAAAATTTCAAAAACTATATTTAAAGTGGGTGCACCCTCAAAAGGTGGCAAAACTGCATTTTTTTAAAAATACATATTTTACCAGAAAAATTTATTTTGTTCTCATACCAAGTTTTATAAAATTTGTAATATGAATTATAATGTCATAAAATTCAAAATGTAGTTAATACTATTCATAATGGCTAGTTCATAACAATATATCGTTATTTAGTGAAACTCCATATTGCCCATAACACACGCTATTGAGGAAGGTCGCTCTTGCGTGCAACACAAGCCAAGAATAGTGTTTGCATATAATACAAGCTAATACGGTGTTGCGTATAGTGCAAGCTAATTTTGGTGTAGTGTATAACATAAGACATCAATGAAATTAAAAAGAATATTTCTCATAAAATTTTAGGGTGTTACAATAAGTATAGTAAATAGTGCATTTTAGTTTTAACTAATGGTTTATTATAAAATACATGAATGAAAGAATCATTTATTTTTCTTATAATGTTAATTACCGTAAATTACTATATTTCACTATTCACCAAAAAATCAACTATTTTATAAAAATCCCAAAAATTCACCCTAACCATTTTTCTAATTACTAATTTAAAAAATGGACTTTGTTTTTTTAAAATAATTTTCAATATATGATAAATTTAATTTTTATTTAAAATCATCAATTATTATAAAAATACTGATTTTAAAATTATAACTAATTTCACGAATCCTTGAAAAAATAATTATGGTCTTCTAAAATTATATTATAATTATAATAAGACAAAATAATAATTTATGAATCTATTTTATGAAAATAAATTTTATTTTAAATAAATATATTAATTATAAAATTTTAAATAAACATTTACAATCCATAAAAATACCAACACTTTATATATTATTTTTAAAAAATTTATTAACTTCTTCTATGATATAAATATATAAAATTTTCATTTTTGAGATACCTAAATTTTATTTATAATTTCATATGTGAGGTTATTTTTATTATGAACACATTAATATTTCTGATGGAAATATTTCTATTTGAATTGTTTTGTTATTATTTAATTGTATTTCACTATGTTTTTTTCAATGTAAATTATCCAATAAATTGAGTTTTGTAAGAAGATACATACCAAAAAATCTTGGGGTGATATAAATATGGGTTAGTCACTCCCATGAACTATCTCATTATCAAGCCCCTATATATCCTAGTGTCATGTATACCTTTTCCAAAATATTAAAGTAATAGAAAATACAGGATTCTTTGATGCCGTATTGTAACATTCTGGCCTAGCTCACTCCATCTAGTAGTCAAACCGATTTTCTACCTGACCTCTGGCACACCTCCCCATATACTAGAAGTTTTCAACTAGAAGTTAGGGTCTAATAAGAAAAATGTTGACATTATAACCTATCTATTGTAGTGGAACAATATTGTAAATCATAATAAATAATAAGAAGCAATAAAATCTCATCAAAAACCAAACCCCAAAAACTCTGTACATTCCCATAATCTAATCAAGTAAACATACCATGTTATAAAAGTCTCATGAGACAAAAGTAAATCAAAAATTAATAAAAAATTTACAATCCCAAAAATGAGTCCTGACATAAATCTCAATCCTTTCATCGATTCTCCATCCCAAGTCCCAAATCATCTATTTATAACAGGGCCTTTACATGTATCCATCCCTACAATGATGAAGTCTGCCCAGGTAACAACAACGGTCCAAGAAGAGTATGAGTAAAACTTAGTAGGCCACCACAAATAGTGTCTAAATCAATATACAGTATAAAAAATTGTATAAATATGTATAAGAAAATTACAAAAAATGAAATAAATTAAAACAAGTCTATAAAATTGAATAAAAATGAATTAACCATCTAGGTCCACTACAACAAAAGCAGCCCTTAGCGGCAGTTTTTTTCCCATTTAGCGGCGGTTTACAAAAACCGCCGCTAAACTTGGCGTCGGCAATCTTTTAGCGGTGGTTTTTTCTATTTCGCGGCGGTTTAAAAAATGTGTCGTAGATGCCTCATTTCTGGACGGTTTCTCTCCATTTAGCGGCGGTTTTATGGGTATGCTACACTTTTTTATTCGCGGCGGTTTTAACCACCGCAAAATTATTCTGTTTGATGCGCCTATTGTGCGGCGGTAAAAACCGCCTCTAAATATAAACGTAATATATTTAGCGGCGGTTAAAACCGCCACTAAATTCTTCCCAGCAAGGCATTTAGCACCGGTTTTAACCGCCGCTAAATGCTACCAAGTATTTCATTAGCGGCGGTTAAAACCACCGCTAAATGCTGAACTGGAAAAAAAATTGGTTCTACTACACCACTTCCCTAAAAAATAAATCAAACCAGAATATAGAGATCACCTAGGTTTCATGGGGATCTCGACCCCCTTCTTGGTAGTGTAGGTTAGCGGTATAATAAATAGAGAAACAACATACAATAATTAAATCAACAATAAATGAAAGACAAAGCATTGGATTAATAATATAAACTAAATATAAAAGGCTAATGACAATTTACAACCATGAATTCATGTCCAGATGAAGATAAAAAACTAAAAAATAGTATACATATAGAAGGTAGCATGATACACATTAGTACATGAATAAATAAAATAACTAAAATCCCTAAGGGAATATATCTAAGAAACATACATCCACCTTGAAAATAGGGGAAAATATATTGTACCATGATAAATTAGGGATCGATGGTGATAAAATCTGATGATGGATGAAGGAGAACCATCAAATCCTAATGGAGGGAGGTGGAGAAACCCATAGAGGAGGGAGCTTTGAATGCTAGAGAAGAAGGAGGAGGAAAGAAGGGGAGTTAAAACATTTAACCTATTAATGGAAAATGGTAATTTCAACCTTAAGAATAGTTCACATGGTTTGGCTATATGAATTTCCAAACCGTACACCAATCGTGAGACTCCCACTACTTAGGAATCCTACCTCACATGGTTTCCCCACATATTTTACCCTAACCATGTGACAAATGTGTAATGAATTGTGTTATAATAATGCCTAAGTGGCACTAACCATGTGAGCTAGGAACACAGTTTGGAAAACTGTGTGCAGCCCGTGTGGGGAACTTCTTCTCACCTACTCCAGCCGCATGGTTTTCTACTACAGGTTCGCACAGTTTTATACAAACTATGTGCACCTATCATACCACCCAAACTTGATATTTTTGGTGCTTACCTAGGCCCGTTCAACTAGATAAATGATCACATCGTCATCCCTTTAAGCATCCAACCGATGGTGCTCCCCACCATAGGTTTTAACATTAACAGAAAATTATGAACCATAGTATTCTCCACCATTGTAATTTCCTATAAAGAATATCCAAAGATTTCCAATGATAATATTGGAATTTTTCCTCTAATTGGGAAATCCTAAATACTTCTGAGGCCATAATAGGGACCTTACTATAAAGAAACTGTCAAATTCCAATCAGCCTAACTGAAACTAGTCATGCAATCTTTATCAGAAGACATTTTCAACCCACCATATAACCGATGCTCTCTTAGTGCATCGAGGATGATGTAAAGATAGGGGACATGCTCGTTGCTAAGAAATATTACACTAAGAGTGTATAAATATTATCAGAAGATTGGAGACACTTCCATCACCACTAAGACACTTCCATCACTTCTACTACCTAGAAGGACATTTTTACTATATCTGACATGATGTTCCCCAAATTAGGAGTGTCCTAGTCATGAAAAGAAGAGATAGACCAACTGCTCATAAGAGAACTAGGTTAGATTCACCTTAATCTCACATGTGGCACTTATCTGATTCACACTCACAAACTCCATAACATTTGTCATAAAAGATGAAACCAACCCGACCAGCGTGTCAGAACACCCAATCCATTTATGAATCGAGCTTACACAATGGGGCTACCCTAATGCTGCTATATAGTAGAAATGGTATTAATATGGGTTACATATATGGAAATGTTTGGTGGCAACTATGTGCCATAAATGTTACATATACAAACCAATCGTTATCATACTTGTTCAACACATCAACAATACTACTACTCATCATCTGATGCTGCATCGTCACCCTCTCCACCTTCATCTCCACCACCTGCTGCCACCTCAAAGAACATTATATTGAAAATTAAATATTTTTGCATATTTATAATAAAACTTAAAACCAATAAAAGTTTTCAAACTAAATGATTTTGATTTTTTTGTGATTTACCTGCTCACCACTACCCGATACACTACCACCGGGGGCATATCTGCTCATATACTGATGTATTTCAAGCAACTTTTTCTATAAAGTAGATATCTGGTCCCCCTGCTCGTGAACTGTGTTTCGTAGAGAATACATCTCCCTCTGAGAATCTTCAGGTATGAAATGACTATAATCAGGAGTAGATGTAGCCGAAATCCCTGATGGCATGCGAAAGACCTCAGATGGTACAGGTCCCAAACCCATCCCGCGCACTCTACCTGGATGCTCCTCCCCAAGGACTTTACCAACCGGGTCATCCTGGGAGACTGAGTAGGATTTCCCAGGATTGGCATCCCATATTTCTTTAATTTTTACCTATAAATCAAATATCAATATATATTAACACATTAAAAACTGATAATAAGTTATTATAATAAATAATTGACTTCATACCCCAACTTCTCTGGACGGTTCATTAACAAAACTTCCATCTGTTTTTTTATGAACATCCAGCCACAGTTCTGTTCGGGATGCGTCATTCCCTAAACTCTGTGACTCCATTAAAAATAAATAAATCAACAA
This sequence comes from Viscum album, assembly GCA_963277665.1. NCBI lineage: Eukaryota > Viridiplantae > Streptophyta > Magnoliopsida > Santalales > Viscaceae > Viscum > Viscum album. The sequence continues at coordinate 1,020,020,361 of OY728138.1, read as the reverse complement.
TTAAATATGTTAAATAGATAATATTATCTTATAAATATTTAAACTAATTAAAAGATTACCAATGACATTCGGCTTCTTGAAAAGCTTTTTGAACCCGCAGTGTGCGGGATGACCTGCTTTGCCCGGTTTGAAGCATTCTGTCTTGAGAGATCCTGAAATAAATAAAATTCAATTTAACATTATTGTATTCAATTTCTATCTCATCTCATGTACATGTATAAATGTAAAATGAGGATAGTATAATAATATATATTTCAATACCATCCGCTTCTCATCACAATGTCTATCGACAAAAACCTTCCACTGTTCTTTCGGTACCCCACTGGGTAGCTTCTCATACATCTGCTGCAAGGTCAACGAATTATCATTGACATCACACCACAACCTCCATTTGAAATCTTTCCATTTTTTTCCAAGATTTTTCAATGTCCACTTCCATGCTATCACATCAGCAACGGTAAAGTGGAAGAACATTTGTATACAGAAATTCATTTTGAATATATTAGTAACATGACATTCAATTAAACCATAAAGTAATAAAATTACCTTTATCTGAGAATCATAAACTTCATTTTTCCAGTTTGGAGGCATATGCCTCCAATCATCATATGAAATAGGCAGGGAAATGGGCTTCGCTTCCAGCTGACCTATAATCTGACCAAGTAAACCTGCGGCGTCATCCGTCGGGACCCCATAAGAATCAAATGGCACCACCATCTTCTCGCCATGCATGTTCCAAACATCATAACTTTTTATGTGTTTTTCCATGGTTGCATTTTTTTCATCTGCAATGAGCAAAAAATTACTATAAACAATATGCAATAAATTTATTTAATTAAAATTTGTACCTATGACTGTGACCCTTTAGAATGTCTGTGATGAACTGGAAGGGGCGTGTCGCTACCCCACTGTTGAGGCTTCTGTAGGGGGAGGCGATGACTCATCCTCTAATGAGGCATACAAGGATGGTGTCAGAGATAGTGCAGGGGGAGAGGATGCAGGGCTGTAGGTAGCCGCTACCTCATATGTCGTGGGGACAGATGGATCGTCATCTGTCGCAGAAGTAGAAGGAATGGTGTACCGCTTCTTCCTTGGCATTCCTGTCATTTAATCAAATAAAATTAAGTTCAGAATATATATTTCAAAAAAATTATGCAGAAAAAAAAATTAAAAATGATAATAGATGCCCAGTACTAAAAAACAAAATATATATAACAATGATAATGAATGACTACAGAAATTAAACAAGTGGTTACTGAATGAATAAATAATTGTACATACAATCATTTTCCCCTTAAATCATGTCGGTTTCTTTCTCCATTGCTTCATCCACTTCATTCATACTTGCTAGACAAATATTTTCAAAATCATGATGGACAAATAATTCTGCTCCCTGTTGTTGATGAAATTCAATTGCAGAGGTCAAATCTTCCACTTCATCACCCATATCATACAAATCTCTTTGTATTACGTGAGTAACTACACTCCACCCTTCATCCACAACATCATTCACATAATATACCATTTTTGCCTGCGATGCTAATATATATGGATCATGCAGTTCACGATCACCAACATCCATCAAGCGAGAGAAGTTTACAGAAGTAAATTGCAAGGAATCTCTTTTAACACCTCTGATAATATTGACCCATTTGCATTTGAATAAAACAACAGAAAAATGCCTGTGGTAGTTTAATTCAATAATATCATGCAGGTTTCCATAGTATTCCACTTCAGCAAATGTAAATATACCACTATTCTGTGTTTTCAAACTCACTTCTCAATCGACTGTACGAAATCTAAAACCATTCACATTATAAGCGCCGAACTTTCTAACTTGTTTTATAGGACCTCTAGCAAGAAACTTAAAATCTTCTGACAAGTCTGCTCGAGTATCAGTATTCATGATCTGAAAAAAAAATTAATAGATTTGCAAATTGTATGTGTCAAACTAATATTCGTATTTATTGCAATATTTATAAACTTACACGTCGTGCAAACCATTCTACCAGCTCTTTATTCACAGCTTTGGTTATATCTTTTTCATTTCGTGTTCGGCCTCTCATTCGTCTCTTTGTTTGTATCCTCAACTCTTCAATAAATGGATCTGCAATTTCACTATTCAGCAGCACATATCTATGTGCCTGTAATAATTCCTATTCTGTTAGTGTCGCGTATGAGGTCCTCCCAACTGATCGTCCAATAGCAGGAAATATTTTTGATTTCTGATGCATTTGAGAATGAGTTGATGTGTCGTCAACACGTCCAACTCGATTAAATCTTGTCTCAATATCATCCAAATATCTAGAACAAAAGGTGAGACACTCCTCGGCCAAATAGCCTTCAGCAATAGAGCCTTATGGTTGAGCTTTATTTCTCACGTATGCTTTCAAATGCCCAAGATATCTGTGAAAAAAAAAATAATATTATGCATTTATTTAAATGCCAAAAATTGTTTACATAACTGGAAACATATAAATAAAATACCTCTCAATTAGATACATCCATCGATAATGAACAGGGCCTCCTAATTTAGCTCCGTCAACCAAATGCACAGTTAAATGCATCATGACAGTAAAAAACGATGGAGGAAAGATCATCTCCATTGCACAAAGGGTCAATACAACCCTCTCCTGTAGGTTGTCTAGCTGAAATGGATGTAGTGCTTTCTCACATAATAGCATGAAAAATGTGCATAATTGGAGTACAATAGCAGTAACTTTTTCATGTAATAATGTACGCAATGCCAATGGTAGTAACTGTTGTAACAAAATATGTGAATCGTGACTTTTCAATCCATATAACTTACGATTCTTCAAGTCAACACACCTCGATATGTTACTCGAATACCCATCAGATACCTTCATATTCTTTAAAATTTGAAGGAACGTATATTTATCCCTATTTTTCATTGAAAAAATGGCCGGAGCATACTTTACATTCTCATCTGGACAGAGATCACGTTTTATGTTCATTACTTGTAAGTCTTTGCGAGCATTGAGATGATCCTTCAACTTTCCATGCTCATTAAGTAATGTGAAAATCAAATTATCACATACATTCTTCTCAATATGCATCACATCAATATTGTGGTGCAAAGAATTAAATTCCCAATACGGAAGTTTGAAGAATATACTTTTTTTCTTCCATTGTTGCGTTCTGATTTCACTTGACAGTGCACTTCGCACTCATTTTCCGCTATCATTCAAATGATGAACCTTCCCAAATTCTGTTTTAACATTTTCAATCTGTGTCAATATTTCAGAACCGGTTAACAACTTTGGAGGTGGTCTACGATCAATGGAACCATTAAATTTTGATTTGTTCAGCCGAAATCTATGAGATGCATCAAGAAATCTTCGATGGCACAAGAAGCTCCATTTTCTACTGTGAGGTAGCCGTTTGGGCTCGAAATAAAAGTTACAAGCAGGACAAGCCAAACCCGTATAATTGTTCCAACCAGATAAATTCCCAAGCCCAGGGAAGTCACTAATGGTCCACATTAAAGCAGCAAGCATTTTGAACATTGTTTTAGAAGAAACGTCAAATGTCTCAACACCGTTGCTCCATAAATCCTGCAATTATTCAATCAAAGGCTGCAGGTATACATCAATATCATTTCCAGACATTTGTTTTCCAGGAATAATCATCGAAATGATAAAAGAAGTTTGTTGCATACACATCCACGGAGGCAGATTATAAGGGATCAAAACAACTGGCCAAATGCTATAACTCGTACTCAAAGTCCCAAATGGGTTGAATCCATCGGCAGCCAATCCCAATCGAACATTCCTAGGATCAGCTGAGAAATCTGGATGTAATGAATCAAATGTCTTCCACGATTGGGAATCTCGTGGATGTCTCATTAACCCATCATTGTTATTATCTACAGCATGCCACTTCATGTGTTTGGCGGTTTTTGATGACATGAATAATCTTTGCAATCGAGGCTTCAAAGGAAAGTAACGCAAAACTTTTGCAGGTGTGTTCCTTTTCTTCTACTCCATGAAATTATGTTCAGTCATACTTCCAACATTACCCTTTGACAGCCATCTAGAAGAAGAACATTTCTTACAATTCTGTCTACTTGAATCCTCTCCCTAGTAAAGCATACAATCATTAGGACACGCATGTATTTTTGTATAATTCAGACCAAGCTTGTTTACAACTTTTTTCATCTCATAAAATGATTCTGGGGTTTTTGCTTCAGGAAATGCATCATGAATCAATTCCAATAACATAGACATTGCCTTATTTGTAATTCCATAAAGACATTTGATATGGTAAAACTTTAGCAGAAATGAAAGTTTTGAATATTTCAAACACCCACAATACAACTCTTTATTTCCATCGTCAACTAAATCATGAAACGCATTTTCCTCACTGAGGTTTTCCCTTACATTTGGATCCACAGAATCAAGAGGAGGATCCAATGATATGTTACAATCTTGATCTGCTTGTGTTACAGTCTCAAAAACATCACTTGTCACGTTTCAATTTGTAGCATCATCTTCTAGTTGTTCTGATATGTTTTGATGCTCATAGTGGTATCTTGCAGTGCCAAATGCATCATTTATGAGGTTTTGCATTTCATTTTCCATTGGCGACAAACTTGGGACCTCATTCTGTGGATTAACATCAGTCCTCAATCTTTCTGTATTGTTTGATTCTCCATGCCAAATCCAACACAAATATTGATCAGGGAATTACTTCAGTATTAAATGTTCATAAACTTCATCTCTCTTCAACCATGTTCTAAATTTACATTTAGGATATGGACATCTTATTCTCCCTTCAATGGATCGATTAGAAATTGAAAAATCTAAAAACTCATTCAAACCCTTAACATATTGAGGTGTGTTCCTCGGTAATGTGATCCAGCTTTTATCCATGTATATCACAATGTCCCTACACAAAAATATACGATAGTGTAAGATTACAGAAACATAATATAATAAAGATGAACCATTGATCATAAATTATGCATAATATAATAAAGATGATTCATTGATCACATTTACCACTTCAGACCAACAGAACAAGTCTGGTCCATAGGAGACAGCGTCAACACCTCATTGAGGAGCAATAAGAATATTGGGCTACACACTTATCATAACACTATCGATCACACATTTATGTTGCCTCAAACAACACCCCATTGATGTGTGATTGAAACTGATCATAATAAACTTGAGACATTATGTGATTGTTTAGGCTTGAGCTTAGATGTCCTCCAAGAGGAATGATGTTTCTCAATGGTTTCATACACAACCAACTATAAAGAGTTCCACTATGTTCACTTTATTCATCAAAGTTTCACCTCTCTAGGTTTGAGTATTACAAGTCAGACATTTATAATCATGTCTTCAACCATCGACATATAAAGAACCAGTTTTTTATTCAAGGGTTGTCTTAGACATTGAAACATTATTAATCTCATTTATAAGAATTTTATTTTAATAAAAAAAATTAATTTTTTAAAAGGGTTTGATCACTATAGTGGTGAGAATGTAAAACACATACATACATCAAATTCATAAACACATGGGAAATGCAGAAGGACTACTCACATCAATTCTATTTTTTTCACTTTTTAAGAACAACCCTATAACTCTTGTCTATGATTATTTAAATCTGAAATCATATCTTTAGTACATATCTCAAGGCACAACACCAAATACATAATTATATACAATTTATAGTTAATTATATAATTTTATTATAAAAATTATAATTTATTTCAATTAAAACCAACAAGGAATAATTGCCTAAAAATCACCATCCCACCTCATCACACCTATATAATAACCAACCACTTATGTATTGTTTGTGGTGAACTCCAACCTTTATCCCAAAAAAATTACCTATGAAGTTGAACCAAGTCAATCAACAAATTAACTTAACTTAATCTAATTTTAATTAAAACTATTTAAAAATTATAAATGGTGATGTACCTCTAACCCAATGACATGTTACAGCATGAGATAATAATGTCGGGACATCTCATATCAGTTTTGAGAAAAATAATTATCAGATCAGATGATTTATACAATGATCCAGTGTAAATAATCTCTAAAATATAACCAAAAAATCCAAAAATAAATGAAGAACAATGTAAAGGTAACATCAAATGTAGTCATACATAATGGAAATAATACTACATGTTTGAACCCAACCATGGCCATGAATGATGTTGTAGAGGAATTTATCCAAGGTTGATGCAAGTAGTTTATAATCAAATGATGTCCTATTTGACATTAGCATCACCTTTTTGATGTGTTGGTTACATATACTTCTTCCTAACCATATAATTTATTCCCCTTTCCCTTCTCTATCTATCTGCCTCTCCCAAAAACAATGTCTACATCATAGGAATATATGTTGGTATTTTGAAATATTTAAGTCATGTAGTTGTTGATAAGGTGGAATGTATATTTGTCATAATTGAAATAATTTTTTAGATATTTCATTATTTTGATGACCCATGTGTTTTTATTTCCCATTATGGTTTTTTGAGACTCGACGCAGTAATGACCTCCTCACGGTGGAAGACTAGGCCACCAAAACCCAATTCTTTCCACCATAGGCCATTTTTTAAAGATAAGTGACGAGAATGAATAATTCTAATGGTAGGCCTCTTCATAATGTACATGTAGGCATGCACCCAACCATATATATGAATATGTTCATAATAATAAAAATAAGAGAAAATAAACTAAATATTTACATTCTATCATGTTATTTACTTTAGAGAATAAAAAATAGTACAATAGGTAATATGAAAACAAATGGAAAAAATATACACCTAATAGGGAAATATTACATATCCTGACAATAATATGAAACGAATGAATTATAGAGAGATCGACTATTGATCTATAATCACCGACCACCATGTAAGGTCAAATTAACCCAATTATCCCTTTTCCCAACATAATACACAACTAATTTGTACATTATCTATATATACATGACATGTGTGGGAATAACTCAAATAGGTTTGAGCACATATATACCCAACCTTCCGCATCCAAACCCGATATAGGAGGAATATAATACATGTTAATATTAGACATCTGAGCCTAAAGATTGACGAAAAACTAACCCAATAATAAAGAGATATGTTCTTCAATGAAAACCGAAAAGGAGAGAAAGGTTATATCTATCTCAAATACCAGTCCAAAATAATGGTTTCACAAATTCTCTAATGAAATATCATCAATGCCCAGTATCATGCTAATTTTTTCAGGGAATTATTGAGGAGGACCAACACCTCATCAATTTTCTATAATCTTATGGATCATAACAACCGTGGATTGAGGAATCTCTACATTGTGTAATAGTGTATTACCTCCTTTGTTTCGGCATAATGTGTATGGTGGATCCACAAAACATGTTCCTGGGGAGAACCATCATGTTTGATGGAGGGCCCTCTTCCTAGGGTTATAGGGATTACATAATATATTTCTAGATAATGTTTATTGTGAACCTACACCCTAGTGTGAAAGGGGATACAATATTTATGGATATAGGACCAACACCCTGGTGCAATATAGAATGGTACTTCAAGTCATATTATATAAATAGAGAAGCAGTACACTCAAATCACCCAAGGGAATGGGTCCCCTATCCTTGGAGAGAGTTCTCCCTATCACAGTAGGGTGTAGGTACTATATATTCACCACCATCACACTCAAGAATGGGTCCTCTTTCCTTTATGTTTACTCTCCATCGGCATGTGGGGAAGTGGAAACGTGGGATCCATCCTCATGAATTATTTGGATATAATAGTGAGGTACTAGTCATCAACGATGTATCTTTAAAGATATAAAAATAATCATCATCCTGGGTTGGTAGGATAGATACAGATTCCCAGTCTTTCTATTATGGGATTCATCATTTTACATATATATTTATTATTGGGTACCATTTCATTATTTCTCTATGCAGTTCTGAATTCTTATATAATGTCTTTTATTTATCCAAATTCAATTTTATAGATGTCTTAATGGGTATGTGACTAGTCATCCTTTCATTGTTATTGTACAAAATGTTCATGTATTATAAAAAGGTCAGATAAAACTATGGTATATTTGGTGGTGTTTAGAGATTATTTTGTGACTTTAATTGTGTAAAGTGGATGAGACTTGGATATTGTGATTCATGATTGATTCTATTTTTTCGTATATAGTTTCTATTATTTTTAGAAAAAATTTCATGTTTGGAATGAATATATTTACATTAATTTTTATATTATACTACCATAATATATTTTACAAACTAAAAATTATTAAAAATCTTAATTTTACTACAATGGTCAATGTCTTCACATATTATAACTCTACCATTTTTAATAGATATGGATTTGTGTGTGCATAATGATATATTAGTAAAAATATAACAATAGTAATTATTATTTTTGGTTCATGTTTCTAGCCTCATGCCTATATAGGTGTTCTTTGAGTTGCGGTGGACCAGTTATCCACTAGCTCCGGGGTCTAATGGGTTGGGATGTTATATAATGTTATCTGAGGAGGTTGAACCTAAAGAGGGTGTTAATATTTATTAACCTGGTGATGTTTTATTTAGAATTTAACAGAATTTGGTCAACTAGTCTTGATTGTTGCATTTTGTCTAGGGATCAAACTGTTTGTGTTCTAGCTATTATGTCCATTCATCCAGAAATGGATATCATGCTTCTTCACTCAGTATACCGAGACATTGGTTACATAAAAAATTGGTAATTTTATCACATATGATTGAGTACATTGATTTTAAATCGCGAGATTTGTCCGTGTATATATATATATATATATAATCCCATAATACCATGGTATATCTTGGTTATTTTTTAAGATAAAACAAAAATATATCTATATTTTTTACTCAATTCTGATCATTATGAATTGTCGATTAGTGATGGGGCCATTGTTCTAGGGACATCTCACAATGTCATCCAACTAGGCGTATAGGTAGAAACACCCCCATATATCAAGAACCATATTATACTAGTATAGTAGTATAAGGATGGGTATAGTCTTAGCGCACTCCATGATCCACAATACTAGATTCCACTAAAGTTCCATAGAGAGGAAAATTCCCAGGAAAGAGAAGATTACATTCAATTAGTGGTATTAGTGTTTAGATACAAGTCCCCATTATTAAACAACTATAAATAAAAATCAATTCCCCCCGACTAGGAACCATATAATCATGATATCAATTCCCCAGCCCGATTCACTAACATTTAAACAAATCAGGTCATTAGATTACCTCACAAATCAGGTGCGAGGGTCGCTGAAGGCCACGGGGGGCGTGGGGGTGTCGGGGTCACCGGAGGGTGTGGGGGGCGCGGGGGGCGTGGGGGCGCGGGGGTCGTCGGTGGTCGATGGGGTCATCGGTGGTCAAGGGGGGCGCCTGGGGGTGCGGGTTTCGCTGGAGAGCACGGGGGTGAAGAGTCGCTGGCAGCACGGGGGGTGGGGAGTCGCCGGCAGTGCGGGGGGGTGCGGAGTCGCGAGGGTTAGGGATCGCGAAGGGGAAGGGGGAAAGGGTCGGCGTCTGTGTAAAATAATTCGGGTTTCACGGCGGTTTATTAAAAACCACCGTGAAACCTTCACTGAAAAAGGTTTAGCGGCGGTTTTGTGAACCGCCGCCACAAAACCGCCGCTAAACCATGTTTTTTTGTAGTGTTCCTTGGGTTCCCAAGTGACACCAAGGCCAACCAAACCTTCCTTGGCTCATACCAGTCATATAAACCATACACCATAGGGGTTTTATAGTTTAAATAAAATAACATGGATTCATCACTTATTTAAATATATTTATATTTATGATCATCTTTACATGTAATTAAACCATGGAAAATGGTGGTACAACCTGGATCATCAATTTGGCACTCCAAACCAAGCATATAGAGAACAATGTATGACATTAAAATCAAGGGTGTTTAGTATCATTTCCAACCATCCAAAAATATGGATATAGAGTGTCCTATCCAATATCATTACCCATGGGTGTGTAAAATCTTGTCCAGCATATTTAACTATCCCATCAATAATAAATTTTCAAGGTCAAACATACTTGACCTTTTAACACACCATGATAACAAGGATACACCCTTTCGGCATTCACATTCAACAACCATCAAGGGTTATCATACTAAAATATTTTAAAAAAAGTCATGATTTAAAAATTTTCATCACTTATTCATATGGAATAATTGTTATAAATCCTTTAAAACCATTCAACAACTGAAACATGATCATTTAACTATTTACCAGTTCTTCCCTTTATCGTATCATAAAACATTCAATTCCCAAGTTAAGAAAAAAATATCAGTATTGCATGGTAACAACCTTAGTATTAATTTTATCTAGTTTAAACTTATAAACCCTCTAATATACCATTTATAACCCCATTATACCATTGACAAGGAATTGAAAAACACCATGAGTGGTCATAGGTTTGGTCTCATAGTCATAATGGAACCCAATGTGGTATGTGAATGGTCTAACATGACATTTAAAGGCCTAAAAAATTCATTAATCAAGGAATCCAATGTGTCTCATAGCATTACCCTAGAACATAGTGCATAAAAATGAACAAATATAAGTACTATGGGAAATATCTTGTAGAACACCTACCATAGGCTTGTATACAACCACTCATCCAACCCAGGCCTTTGATACAAGATAAAATGGTCATAAACAGAAAATTAGAGATATCATTATAAATATGGATTATGATATATAGAATAATAGGGATGAAAAAGAAGTTAATATTCTAAATAATCAAATGAAACTTGTTCATACACTTACAAAGGACGTTGAAAATTTAGAAAAAACACTTCAAAAACCCTATAATCGATGGTGTTACACCCATAGAAAAAACAACAAGTTTTGGTCCCAACCTAGGATATTGGGAGTGAAATGGGGGATAAAATTGGGAGGTATGGATACATTCATGGAAATTAAAATAGAAATATTTACACTATTAATAATCCATATGTTTTATCCATGTGGTTTTCCAAATCATGTTCCAACCATTTGAGATCCTTTGTCAAAAGAAAACACATGTCGCATAGTCTTTTAGGCCACCTTCATGGTTTAAAAAACTATAAGTAATATATGAAAATGGCCTATGACCCAATTTGAACAATTTATAGGCATACTTGTATGGTTTTTAAAACCATTATACCCCTTAAACTATGTCACGTGATCATAGTGAAAGATTAGAACTAATTGTGTGCTCACTGTTTTTCATGTGCTATAAGGCTCTTTTTCCACAATATTCTGGTCCTGAACACCCTAAACTCCCCCAAGACCTACCCTACTCTTGGGAAGCATTCCTATGACTATTTTAAAAAAAATTAACCAAAATTAAAATTAAGACATACCTCGGTAAAGGTTGGTATATTACAATAAATTTTTTATCTAATATTTAAATATATAAATTTGGAAATTAATTAATATATTATCTACAGTATACATAGTTATAAAGATTATATTATAAATATTAATGAATTATTTAGTTTAAAGTGTTAAACTACTTCTAGATTATCAAACATTCATATAATGTGATATTTTTTAGGTATGATAAATGATTTAGTTTAATTCTACCTCGTATTTATCATGTTTTTAGGTTATGAACCTAAATCAAAACACAATTATATTTTTATACATATCAGGTGTTAGAATTATGATTGAATATAAATATTTTTTAATTAATGTATCCCTATGTATAGGTACTTTGGTTCAGACTACTCACTAGCCTAGGGGCATATGCCTTGTCTAGAAAAGTGCGGGTTGGATACCGATCACTCCAACATTACTCTTGTGAGGATTATTGATTTTATTTGATTCTAAAATTTTACAACAAATGGTTCCATTCACTTCATCCATGTGATTCATTTTGATATGTATAACTATATTTAGACTACGATTTGGGTTTTTAATTCAAGTTATAAGTTGTTTAAATATTTACACATCAATATGGTTTGAAAATAATTTATTTTCAGTACAGAATAAGATTCTAAACTAATTCACTAGAACACCACATACATATAAAATAGAATACAGAAGATAAGATTGTGAGTTTAAATCCCAATTAAAAATATACAGTTTTATATTCCTTCTAAATCAAACAATTTTCAATATTTTGATCATCCAACAAGGTAGTTTCATTCTAAAGCAAGGTTACCCTATATTATCTTTTTTTTTAAAATAAAATAATGAGGTGACCCTAAGATATAATACTTTCGAGTAATAGTGGTGCGCTTATCTATATGATGTATTGGGTAAATTGTTACTTTTAAACCATCCAATATTTATATTTGATTTGAGTGGGATATTTATCTACCTGAATATTTTTGTAGTGAGTTTCACAAAAACATGAGGGTATTTTCTTAGTTAAATGTGGATCCTAGACTACCAGTAGGTTTGATGAAATTTAGAAGTATCATCATTCTGGAGGGAGTGTATTTGATAAATTCCTTATTAAATGAATTTAATACATGACAATCATTTATTAAAATATTATGTTGTAGCTAATAAAATAATCATCATCACTATTAACATACTAATAAATCCAAAATAAATTATAAGTTTAATGAAAGTAAAATATTTATACTGGTATAGAGCTTAAGATTCATTCTTAAATAACATGTATTATAAAACTAATTTTTTTGGAGTAAACCCTTCCTGAGTAACCTAATTTTGAATTTGTTTGACCTGGGATGATATATTCTTACGAGAATCATTGAAGGATTCACTTAATGTTTCAAAGGTTTTATATAAAATAATAGACTGAGGAACATGAGTCACCTCTCATATACTCAATATTATTGATTGTTGAAAATGAGTTGATGAGAAAAAAATACTTTAAGAATAGTTGATATAGATATGTGATGTCAAGAATCTTTTTTTTGACTTAAAAAAGGGTAAAATTTCAGCCTAGAAGAAGAAGATAGGATCAATCTAATAGTTATCTATAATCATTGAAACCTAAATGGGTGTCAAGGTGGCGGGGAAATGTTTCTATAATATGGAATTTTTCAGTATGCCTGAAGGGGTTTGAGAAACTCTATGGAAATTCCATGTCAATAATTACTATTGTAGAATAAATTATTTTATTTTTAATGGTATATGATACCAAATCTATACTTTACAAATTTTGTGTGTATAAAAGGGTTCAAAAATAATTCAATAATGATCAATTGTTATCGTTTGGGTTCAAATTCAGTTGAAAAGGTTGACATCATAAATGTTTTGAATATAAAAGAGTCTTTCAATTTCAAATAATTTAGAATAAAAGATTTAATTTCCATCTTATTTTCCTTATATGACATGAGAATTTGTTTTTTTAATAATTATTTGTTATGAAAAATATGAAATTATGGTTTTAATGAACATGGTTTAGGATTAATAAAATAATATAACATGCTTTAGAAGAATATAAGGATATAAAAGAACTTTATCTTGGATAAAATAGTTAATCTAAATATTTTTTAAAATATGAGGGAAGTTTTCCCACCATTTAACATTGGCATATTTTAAAGAATAAAGTCTTCCTTTGAGAACAATAATCTAAACACATAAAATACCATATATAATATGGATAAAATTTTTAATCTGTAAAATTTTATCACTAAAATAAATAAGTGTAACAACCTAAAAAGGAAGTAGATTGTGCTTCTTATCATGATATTCTGAAGAAAATATAGTCTTTAAGAGGCTAGTAGGAGTATGTTTCAAACTTAAATATGTTCAAAGTTACCGTAAAATGATTATTCTTGTCAAAGTTCAGAAATGAATTTTACTTCATATCATAAAATAGTTTAGGTTTTGGCATTAAAGATAAATTTAAATGGTTACATTTAGTTAACATATAAAATTGAATTTCACATTATATAATAAAAAATTTATGATTTATTCATAAGAAAATTTAAAGAGTTACTTTTTTTCAAAAATGATATCAAAGAAAAGTTTGATGGAATTGTTCCGAAAACGATGATGATGATGTACTTAGAAAGGGTTTTAAGTGGAAAAAAGTTATTAAAATCATAAAATTTTATGTTGTGAAGTAAAGAAGTTTTAATAATTGTTAAAAGAGTTAAACATTAAAAATATGATTCCTATGTCTCACCACTACTCAAACTTTATTTTTTAATAATTATTTCTTACTAAATGAGTTTAGTGGGAGGGTTTTATTAAGTTATCCTGTGGAGATGTAATGAGTTTAAAAAACATAAAATGTGCAGAAAAAATAAGTTCAATCTATCATTTTTTTCATAAGTTATATGGTTAAATATACACTTATGTATGTTTTTATTAAGTATTCTAAAACAAGTTTAAAATATAAAATGAATCCTATAATACAAATAAGAAAACTTCATATTATCAGTATTTCACAATTTTCTTGTATCTTAAATAACGTGTACTAATAATTAATATCTAAAATATCAAGTTATTCCTAACTCATGTTCATTATAGAGTAATAATGTTTTTGATGTAATGTTAAGGTTAGTATGAGTAGGGTTTTATCTAACGATAAAGAATATACTCAGGAGGTAAAAAAATCAATGGATAAACCCTAAATATAGATCAAATTCAGTGTCAAAAACTATGTATTTGGTATACTAGGGGTTTATTTTTTATATTTAATCCCAATACCTAAGGTTTTATAGATACCTATCATCAGAATATTTATTCTTTCATACCATTTTTACAAAATCTTTGAGGGTTGTAAAATCAAGGGTGGATTTTTATATTATTGATCATGTCATAGGATAGAGATTAACCAAGCTAATATTTATTATCTTATATTATGAGTATGAAATATGTTCCCTTTATTGAGATAGACTGAAAAGTGTACATATGTACCTATATAGTTTATATTATGTGCCTATCTATTAGGATGAGGGACATGAGATGTGCTCATCCACTAAAATGATCGGTATATAATATATTAATTGACTTGTTCAGTCAATAAATATATAAGAGATAATATATTATTAGGATATATGGGATTGTAATACTCTATGTCCCATGGTTACTCAATTCCTTGGATAAAGATACTATATGATTATGCATAGTTTCAAATAATATAGTCAGTAGACATAGGTATAGAGATGCATGTATTTGATGTAGATCACACCAGATCCCTTTGTAACTTGTTTATAATTGATTCTTCTCAATATTATTCTATTTGTTCACAATTATTAATTTTGGAATTCATATTTTTTCAGTGTTACAAAGTCCCATGAGGTCATGCTTTTTGGTTGTGAAAATTTTATGATCCTAGATTTTTAAGGAGGTATAGATTCCTTAATTTTATGTTTAAATAACTTGTTTTATCTATATAAGAATACATAATGGACTAAGGAATGTATTAATAGATTCTGGGGATTTTTTAGAGCCCAGAACTCTAGTTTTTTTATGAAACAAGTGAGGTATATGGTTAGCACTTGATTAGTAATACCCATTGTGAATCAACTGTGTGGTCCAAAAGTAGAGGATAATGGTTTTTTTAACTAGGAGATTGAGGTTTCACACCCATAAAAAAATGAAATAAATGTCTGGTATAATTAAAATGGTGTGTGTATGGTTAGTACTAAACATGAGTATAAAATTTGCGATTAGTGGCTCTTTAGACAATGTCCAATGAACGATTAGTGCATATTTTAGAAAACCATGTAGTCAAAATGTGTACCCCTTTAAATAGGATAAGAATAACATTTCCCCCTTTGGGAATTTAACCCTTTACCACTCATTTATCCTCCCCTATTCACACAACATCTCACCGAAGGAGCTATTCTTCTCATCTCTACCTAGGAATTGAAAATCTCTTATGTTTGGCATCCAATTCAAGCATTTTTCATCACGTTAGATAACCTTAGGTTAGTTAATAATTCCTCTTACTTATTTTCTCATTTTATCCTTCCATATTTGATTTTATCTTCATGCAATCTAATATTCCCTATTTTTAGGGTGTTTTTAGATTTCTCAAATTTCTTTCATTTCAACTCGTATTAAAGGCCAATACTGGATCAAGAGTCTTCCTCCCATATATGCTTGGTGTTCTATACCTTTTCCATAAAATTATTCATATCGATATATTTCATTGTTGTGCCACGCACCAAACCCTCCATGATTTGCTTCTAAAATGTGTACCATCTCATAATTAGTTGTTTCGGCCATAATATGAGGTTTCTTAGATCCCGTTAATAGTTTAGAGGTTTTTGACCTAAACCCAAACCACACCTTGAGGTGGGATCAATTTTTTTTCATGTTTAAGCTTCCCATTGGGTTTTATGTTGTGATTTCCAAATATTGGTGTAATATGTATAAAATTAAATGAATTGTTAAAAGGTTAAATACCTATATCACAACCCATCCCCCAGGGATCATGTTGTGACTACCCTAAGCCTACCTTCCATAGGTCATGGGCTAGTAACTAGCACTGGAAAGTAATAACCTAAAGTGGAAAGGAATTTTCTTTAAAACTATACCCACACAGATAGGGCATACCATACAAATCAAATCAAAGAGGAAATAAAGTAGTAAACCCGTCACGAAGTATCGCTACTAAGAGTAGAGTGTGTAAATTGAACGTAAAGGGGCCAGAATACAAGACCAACTAAAAGAAAAGAATAAAAAATATGTACAACCTTGATAGGCCATCCTCTAAGGATCATACCTTAAGGGTAGGTGCAGATCTCTCTTAGATGTCACTATAACACACCTCCTCTATCGATCCACCTACGAGCACTATCTAGTTCTAGCTCCCCAAAGTCCCGATCAAGGATATCTATCATTTAAACAAGACACAATAGGTGTGGGCGGATTCCATTCAGGGTGAGTATAAAAATACTCAGTAGGGACCCTGAGACCCCTAAAGGTCACTCGGTAATCCATAAAGGAAAACACCACAAAGGAAGATACCATAGAGTTAATAACATCAAACAAGATCTCAAACACATAGAAGAAAGTAAAATACAAATCTCACACTAGGTATAACTAAAGTACATAAGTAAATATGGTTACTCTTAAATCTAGATCATCTTGTTCTGTTGAGAGGCTCTTCCGATGACCCGTAGAGGGTCACTAGGTGTTGATCCATAGAGGATCGCTAGGTGTAGACCCATAGAGGATCACTAGGTGCTGACCCACAAAGGATCACTAGGTGATGACCAACACAAGGCAACTAGGTAATGATCCACATATGATCTCTAGGTGTTGACCCACTCAGCATCACTAGGTGCTGACCCATGCAGGATCGCTATTCTTTCTTCACGTCAAAGCCAACTACTAGATTCCAGCACTTAGCATGCTTTATTTCTAGAGTATCTTCTCCTCAAGCCATCTTCTATAATTAAACCACCAAAAAGTACCATATAGAGTATCTAAAACTAACGTCTCATTCTAAGGGTCTCATCACAACAGATGATGCATCGTTTGGGCACCCGGTCTGTAAGTTATAGGCTTTTTAGTAAAAAGTGCCTAGCTGGATTCAAATATGATCCCACCCAGACATACTACAACATCCTCCAAAAATAAAATGGATTATATCATAAGGAATTTTCTATATCAAGGGTCCCAACACCATTGACGACGCAAAAATCAGACGCCCCGTCTGAGAGATACGGCAGTTTTAGTAAACAGGGGTTGGTTGCATCTGGGCCCGATCTGACCCGGTCAATTTGACCCGACCAACTCGGCCCAGGGGTACCACGTACCCTAGTTTAATTAGATGTACTTGACCTAACCCAATTATAGTTTGGGTCGGTATGGTCTGTCTTGGCCTGTGGGTTAGGCCCAATGGGCATTGCTAGACCCCGCTCGAGTTGGTCGACGCTCCAGCCCATCGAGTCACCCGGCGACCCGGTCTCATCTGTCCCAGTCCAAAGGGCATGGGTCTGACCTACCAGTGAGGGTCTGACCCACTAGGTGAGGGTCCGTCCTGACAGACTGGCTAGAACGTAGCCCGACATCCAAAGATCGGTTGCACAGTGCATCTGGTGGGGTTTCATCCAGTAGGGATGCAGCAGTTGCGCCGCATTCGGCCCTCGCTGGCCCCACAGACATGGGGCCTCCTCTAGCCATGGTTGATAGACCTCGGTTCCCCCACCACCATATGACCCGGATTCATTTCGTCCCTCCACGCGGTACCCAGCGTCGCATCTCCCACCGCCACCATGTCCTCCAACCTCCTCGGTGCACTGGCGGGTACACCGCTCCCCTCGGCCGCAGGCATGACCAATGGACCTCAGTCTTTCCATCCAGCACATGGCTAGTGCTGTTGTATTCCACAAGCACTGGAGCGGTGGTAGAACCTTAAAAAAACCACCAGAAAGGATCCAGTGGTCTGTTCCTCACATTGTCTACATCTATGGCCCCCAGATATCACCCTCTTCATCACGAAGGTCTCAAATCTGCCTTGTCATCAAGTTGACCAGGTGACATTGAAGAACACACCGAGAATAATTATGGTAGAGGGATTGAGACATTATTGGGTCATCTCACACCCTCTTCATTAGAGTTTAATCATGGGGATAACATGAGGATAATCACACAGCTTGAAATACATCAAATCAAACCCCGTATAAAATCTGCACGCAAGAATGAGTGATTCTCGGATCAACCCATTAGCTGGTTGATCCGTGTTCATTTTTAATTCTAATTAATGAGGATAAAATAATAAAATACATAAAACTTATAAACCCCTAAATTTTTTATATTTTATGTTGAAGTGTTCGTCCTTGAGGTTTCAAAATTTCGATGTCGCTTCCGGCACTGTTCTTTGAGGAAAGTTCAAGCCGGTGATGATCTGTCAGCACCACTTTCTACATTCCTCTTTGGAGAGGGATTCTGCAGGGTCTTCTTTAGAGATTTACCCAGGATTTTTATTTCCTCAAACTCCAAAAATTATAATTATTAAAAAAATAAAAGGTAGAGAAACATTTCATCCATTAAATATTCTCATTAAATGATCAACATTTAATTAGACGCATTTAATTATTCATTATGATAACAGAATTGCAGTTTCAAACGATCCATTATTGACCCTCCTTTAATGTGCCTCATAACTTCCTCGTCATTACACCACAATATCACAGTCTTCCACTCAATGGTGAGAAATGAAATAAAATAATTCTTTTAAATTATTTTATAATTTTTTCTAAAAAAGTACGAAAAATAACTTTTCTCCTCAAACCTTGCCAGCTGAAGTTAAGTAATTACTAAGAAAATCTCAGCGATCTGAGTTCAATAGTGCCCTCATATTTTTTATCCGAGCACTGGTTCAAAATTTAGAAAATCTAAATCACAAGTTTACTGAATGTACCTTAAAAAAGTTCCAAATTATAATCTGGGCTCTCTGGGATTTAGAATCACATTCCGTAAGAGCATGTGGTCTCATAATAATTCCATATAATTTAAAAAAATACATAGAATTTTTGAGACAATAAATTCTCCCCACCTCAGGTCATTATGTCTCCAGAATCCAAAATAAGGGCTAACCAAACAAGTGGGGCTACTAAGCATGGATCTGATCCCCCCTCTCCCATGTGCCCTCTTAGATATTCTCATGTTGCCACCAAATGTCAACTAGAGTAATCGAACACCCACATATGACCCTCTCATGTCAGTTCTCTATATATACCTGGAACTCCACAAAGGTTTCCCCATCATCAATGTCCATCTCACCCCAGTCGATGATGTGCGATGGATCATGCACGTATCTCCTTAGCATCAACACATGGAAAACATTATGCACCAGGTGCATCTGTGGGGGAAGTTCTACGTGGTATGCTACCTCTCCAAATCTGCTCAGGATCTAAAAAGGTATGATGAACCTCAGATATAGGTTGTCGCCTGGTCAAAATCATTATAATCCTCATCAGGGTGAGACACAAGGTAATACATGATTTCCCTCCTCAAACTCAAAGGGTCTCCATCTTATATCGATATAAGAATTTTTCATTCTTTGTGCAGTCTTCATCAGCTCTCGGATGATCTGCAACATCTCGGTGGTTGCCCATACCAACTCTGGACCCATGAGTGCCGACTACCCTAGGTCTATCCAGCATAGTGGTGATCTACAAGGCCACTGATTCAAGGCCTCAAACGGTGCCATGACAATGGTGGAGTGGTATCTGTTCTTGTATTAAAACACCACCAGTGGCTAGTGTTTGTCCCAACTATGACCAAAGTATAGGATGCAAGAACAAAGCATGTCATCCAAGGTCTTTATGGTCTCTTCCATCTAACCATCCTTCTGGGTATGATAGGTTTTTCTAAAATGTTACTGAGTCCCACGCTCCTCTTGTAATCACCTCCATAGCTGGGATGTATAGCCAGCATCAAGATCTGAGACAATTGTAGAAGTAACCTTGTGGAGTGGAACTATCTCCAATATGTAGAGGTGTCCCAAGACCATTACTGGTCCCTGCTCCCAAATGGGTAGAATGTGAGCCGACTTGGTGAGTCGGTCAATGATCACCCAGATGGAATCATGGAACCTAGATGTACGTGGTAACCATATTAAAAAGTCCAATATATCATCCCACTTCCACTCTGGTAAATCAATTGGTTGGGTTAAACCTACTGGAACTTGATGCTCGGCCTTCACTTTCTGACAAGTGAGGCATCGCGAAATGAACTCAGCCACTGATTTATTCATCCTAGGACACTAGAACTGATGTTGGAGGTCCTGGTACATCTTCACCGCACTAGGATGTACTGACAAAGGGGATTTATGTAACTCCCGCAACACCTCCTCCCTCAACGTCACTAGTATTACATAGAACCCTATTAAAAGGCTGATGTGCTCCCCACCTATTAAAAAACCATTAGGAGCCCATCCTGAGAATAACTGAGCATGGCGGGCCTCGCTATCAACATCCCCCAACTGTTCCTACCTAACACTCTTTAGGATTGGGGGAGTAACAGTCATCAACTGGAGTTAATTATCTCCATCACTATCCATGAAGGATATCTACATAGAAACTAGCTACTATGTCACCTCACTCAACAGTTGCAAATTAGACCTCCTGCTGACTGTGTCTGCCACCACATTCCCCTTCCCAGGATTATAGACTAACTCAAAGCCATAGTCCTGGAGGAACTCTAGCCATTGATGTTGTCTCAAGTTCAGGTCCTTCTATGAGAAGATATACCTGAGACTCTTGTGTTTGTATTAAAATATAAATCGTTCACCCATAAAGTAGTGTCACTACATCTTAAAGGCAAAGACCATTTCTGAAAACTTCAGGTCATGGGTCACATAGTTTTTCTCATGTTTCCTCAACTATTTTGATTCGTTGGTGATCATTGCTATCTCTTACATTAGGACACAACTTAGTCCTCTCTCTAACGTGTCATCATAAACTACATACCCAACGCCCTCCTCCGGTTGTCTCAAGAATGGGGCACTAGTTAGTCTCCAGCTTAGCTCCTATAAATTCTGCTGACATCTCTCCATCTATATGAAGGTTTGTACCTTATTTTTCAAAGCGTAAAAGGGTGTTGCTACTCTAGAAAATCAAAGTACAAATCTCTGATAGTACTCAGCCTACCACATGAAACTCTACACCTTAGTCACGCTTCGGGGTAGCTCCCAAGAAAGCACTTCCTCTATCTTCTTTGGAACCACTGAAACTCCAGCCTCCAAGATGATGTGTCCTAGAAAGTGGACCACTCAAATCTAGAACTGGCAAATTGAGAGATTAACATAAATCTGGTGCTCGAGGAGTGCGTTTAGGACTATCCGTAGGTGTGTAGTGTTATCCTCCTTTGTCGGTGAGTACACCAAGATTTCATTAATAAAGACTACAAAAAAATGATCAAGTTAAGGCTAGAAGATCATGTTCATGAGTCTTGTGAACACTTCTAGGGCATTGGTCACGCATAAGGGCATCACCCAGAACTCTTAGTGGTTGTACCGGCATCTATAGGTTTTCTTCGATATGTTTTTATCTCGTACCCGAAGCTGATGATAGCCTGATCTGTGGTCGATCTTCAAGAACTACGACACTCCCTTAAGCCAATTGAAAAGTTCATTAATCCTCATCAGTGGATACTTTTTCTTCACAGTTACCTAGTTTAGGTGCCATAAGTCCATGCATAGACTCAATCTCCTGTCTGCTTTCTTGGAAAACAACACCGAGGTTGCCTATGGAGAAACACTAGGCCTTACAAACCCCTTCCTCTAAAATTCGTCCAGTTATACCCTAAACTCATGAAGCTTCATGGGATCCATTCGATATGCAGGTGTAGATATCAGTGTCTTCCCTCGAAACAAGTTAATGCAGAATTATACCTATCCCTGTGGAGGTAGTCCTAGTACTTCTTCTGGAATGACATACTCATACTCATCCACCACTAAAGTAAATCTTGGACTCCCCTCATCCACTGTACTGAGGGTGAGGCTATCCAACTAGTGAGTGATCGGCTGCACCCTTCTCTGAGAAAGTCCATCCTATGATACAAAGGTTTCCTTCTCACCGATGAAGGAAATCATGCTCCCATCTTCACGGACACACAACACTTTGCACCTAAAATAGTCAATCTGATCATGAACTATGGATAACCAGTCGATGCCCAAGATGATTTCATAAGGACTCGGCGCTACTACTAGGATATCCCATCTGAATCTCTCAACTCCTAGAGTAATCTCACACAACCAACACTAGTGTTTAATCTTTGAATCCTTTCCTATTGGAGTCTTTAATCATAAGGATCGAGCCAATGGATCCATCAAAATCTTCAAGCTCCGAACAAGTGTCATGGAATGGAAGGAGTGACTAGAACCTGTGTCTATAAGAAATACAACTAAGGTGGAGTATACATAGTTCGTACCTATAATCATCTCTATAGCACCATGGGCGTAGGACTCCATCGCTTGTAGTTGGCTCTGCCCCTATCCACCTACTCCTGAAGCTCATGGTGGACCTCCTGGGGGATGTGGTGGTACTACCTCAATCCATCGTCCACTGCCTATCGCTTGGCCTACTCCCCTACCAAATCCTCCACCCTGCGTACCTTCTCACTTGAACCTCTTTTTCTATCTCAGCAGTCCCTCAAATGCATGTTGGTCATCTGTGCAGGGAGTCAGATAGTCACGAGACATGTGCCCCTATTAGTCACAAGAGTAATAAAGTCTAGTCCCCAAAGGACCTCCTCTACCTCGTAATATCTGCACCTCTCACCCTACATCCTGGGGTCATCCCATAGAAGTTTTGGCCCATTTGGGCCTCTCTATTTCCTACCTACTACCTTCTATAGATGACTCAGCCACCTTTCATCCCATGGTGTCTCTCACCATCGGTGCCTTCTTGGCTAGAAAGATATACACCAGTAGGGCTCGCTCTAACACTCCATCATATTTCGGGATGCTGATGGAAATCATTGACTCCCTGATCTCCCATCTAAGCCCCTTTTCAATGGTATGGGCCCTGAATAAAGGGTATCTTACCATATCAGTGGTGTAGAAGGAGAGGTCGGTAAACCTCGTTGTGTACTGGGTCACATTCAGGCTTCCCCTCTACAGTTGAAATAACTCTTGAATATTCACATAGCGTAGTGTCTCTACTACAAACACCGCCCAGAAAAATTCTTGTGTCTAGAACTATCATCTAGTCTACAGGTGTCTCTACTAGGAGAAAAACACGAGTAACTGTCTCCAAACAATCCTCAGCTTCCTGAGGATCTATCTCACCTAAAAACCTCAGAGGCCTCTGTCTCTAAAACTTGTGCAGTGTGCTAAGTAAACATAAACTATCTTCTGGTGGGGATGGTAGAAACTACTGCTCTTTGGGTGGTGATGTTTCTGGTACACCACCCAAAGGTGATGGCACTGAATGTGGTCCCTACACCAACAACTCATCGCTCGGTGGACCATCATTGTCATATTTCACTAGAATCCTAGATGGAAGTCTTTATGGAGTCATCTTGTAGAAAAAATATATACCACATTTAATTAGTTATATCAGGTGAAATGACTCAAAACAGATCTAGAGAAAAAAATCCCAAAACACATGAAACCAGTGTATTAGTGTATTGAGTCATAAAACATAATTTAGGGTCTTGTTCTATGGATATGTTAGCCTCAAACATGACATCCATAGGCTAGGGTATGGTAACTAGAACTAGAAAGGAATCACCAAAAAAGGGACTACATTTCCTTTAAACTTGTACACACACAAATAGATAATACCACACAAAGAAAACCACCAAGGAAAGAAATCAACACAACAACCACAAAGTACCTCTAATAAGAGTAGAGTTTATAATCTAAAAGTAAAGGGGCCAAAATACAAGCCCAAATGAAAGTAAAGTAGAGAAAAATAGGAATAAGCTCTAAAGGTCATCTGCCAAGGATCTTACTTGATGGGTAGGTATATATCCCTATCTGATGTCACTACAGCACAACATGTCTATTGATCCACCTCTGAGAACTGTCTAGTCTTGGATCCCCAAAGTCTCAGTCAAGGCATTCTATCATTTTCACAAGACACAGCAGGTGCGGGCGAAGCCTATGTAGGGTTGAGTATAAAAATACTTAGTAGGGACCCTGAAACCCCTCAAGGTCTCTCAGTAATATATGAAAGAAAACATCAAAAAGAAAGGTACCCTAGATGTAATACCAACAAGAAAGATCTCAAACACATAGCACAATCTTAAAGACACATCTCACACTAGGTATAACTTAAGTACAGAATTAGGGATGATTAGTCATAAAACTAGATCATCTTATTCTGTTGAGAGGCTCTACTGCTGACCTGCACAAGGTCACTAGGTCCTAACCCCCATAGGATCTATATGTGATGACCCATAGAGGATCACTATGTTCTGACCCACACAGGATCGCTAGGTACTAACCCACTCAAGATATCTAGGTGTTGACCCATGCAGGATCACTATTATTTCTTCATGTCACAGCCAGCCACTGGATTCTCACACTTAGCATGCTTTATTTTCAGAAAATCTTCTCCTTAAGCTATCGGATGTACCCAAACTAACATGAAGTCCCACATAGAGTAATATAAATAACTTTTTAATCGTAAGGGTCCCATAGAAATAGACGGCCCGTCGTTCGGATTTTAGGTTTGTAAGTTATAGGCTTTTAGTAAAAAGGGCCTGGTTGGATTTGAGTTAGATCACACCCATAAAAACTCCAAATTCCTCCAAAACTCATGTAGAGTATATCATAAGGATCTATCTATCACAAGGGTTCCAAATCACCTAATGGAACATCAACCAGATGCCAAATCTAAGAGATACAGGCGTTTTAGTAAAGAAGGGTCGGTTTCAACTGGGCCTGGCCTGACCCGGTCAGACTGACTCGACCAACTCGGCCCGGGGTTACCATGTACCCCAGTTTAATTATAAAGACTCAACCTACCTTAGTTTGGGTTGGTTTTGGTCTGGTATAGCATGGCCAGTGGGCCAGGCCCAATGGATCTTACTGGACCCCGCCCAGTTTAGTTGAGGGTCTAGCCCGCCGGGTCACCTGATAACCCAGTCTCACCCATCCCAGTCTGAAGGGCGTGGATCTGGTATGATGGTGTGGGTCAGGCCCAACTCGTAGGCTGCGGTGTGAATGATCAGACAACAACCGGCAGTGTGGTGTATCCAGTGGGGCGTTGTCCATCCCGGACACAGCAGTTGCGCCGTGTCTGGCCCCTAATGGCCCCACAGAAGCGGGGCCTCCTCCATCAACAGTCAATAAACCGAAGCTCACCAACCACCAGATGGCCTGGATGTGAGTGGTCCCTCCATGCGGTTCCCAGCACCATGACTCTCGTTGTCGAATCCACGCATTTACGGGTGCAACGCTCCACCTGACCGCTAGCACGGTCAGTGGCCCTTAGTCCCACAATTTGGAATGCGTCTGACGCCGCCACGTGACAACGCATCCACTACCGATGCCACTATCAGCACTGTAATGGTGGAATAACCTTTGGTGGACCACCGGACATGCTTTGGGGGTTTTTTCCTTGTGTCTCCTATGTCTATGGCTCACAGAGATCGCCCTCTTCACAACAAAGATCTCGAATATGTCTTGCTATCAAGTTAACCGGTTGACTTCTAAGAATGCACCAATAAAAACTATAGAGAAGGGATCAGGCATTGTTAGAGTTAGCCCATGCCCTCGGTGTTATAGTTTAATCATGAAGATAACATGAATATAATCACACATCTTGGAAACCCCCAAATCAAACCCCACATAATATCCACCCGTAAGAACAAGCGATTCGTAGATCAACCCATTAGTCAGTTGATCTGCGTTCATCGTTAATTTTCAAGAATGAAGAATTAATCATCAAATACTTAGAATGTAGAAAACACTACCTTTTTAATTTTTGATGCTGAAGCATTGATCCTCAAGGTTTCCGGATGTCGATGTCGCTTCTAGCTGCATTATTCAAGGTAAGTCAAAGACGGTGATGATCTGTCGGCACATCGTTCTTAATTCTTCATTGGAGAGGGATTCCATTGGTGGTTTGTCTGATATTTCCCCATGTTTTTTATTTCTCCAAAATCCAACACATAGGATTATTAAAATAAATAAAAAGTGCAGAGATATTGCGTCCATTAATGATGCTCATTAAATGATCCATAATTAATGATCCACATTTAATGAGTGATTAAGATAACATCATCTTAGTTTCAAATGAGCCATTATTGACCCTCTATTAATGTGCCTCATCGCCACCTCACTGCACCACAACATCATCATATTCCACTCAATGTTTAGAAAATAAATAAAATTATTCCTTGAATTTATTTTATTATTTTTCTCAAAAAGTCTGAAAATTATCTTTTCTGCTCGCCCCTAGTCAGCTCAAGTTAAGTCATTTCATTGAGAATCCCAAAGATCTAAGTTAAAAGGTGACCTTAAAATGTTTATCTGAGTACCAGTTAAAAATTTATAAAATTTCACTTGCATATTTACTAAAGGTAGCTTAAAAAAAGTTCAAAATTCCATTCTGGGGTCTTCGGGCCTCAGAATCATCTATCATCAAAGTGTGGGGTCTCAGAATGATTCCATATAACTTATAGATAAATTTACATGGATTTTTGGATACATTAAAACCTCTTTATCCCCTACATATTTACAAATTCAAAGGTAAGTGAAATAGAATAAATGTGAATTGTAAAATGAGATGGATCATCTATTGGATTATGATTATTTATTAGAATGTTTTTTAGTATAAAATGGACATTTACAAGGACCCTTACAATCATATAAAACATATGTTTGATGTTGGATAATGTAGTATAGCACCAATGAGGATTATTATGGTATAACTATGACAACCCACTTACATATTCAAGAATTTGATGCCTTAGATTATATCATGGATCCAATTCTCTTACAACGCCTTAGATTTGTTCCTTAGGATCCACCCAAGTATTGACTGAGATTTCCTTGGACATACTCCTTGGACTCTATGAACACACCTAAATCACGGGCCTTGGGTTCTTATCCCATTGTAGTTCTACAATTTATTGATTTTTCCTTGAAAATACTCCCCAGACATAATAAGGATGCCTAATCCATGGTCCATGTGTTCTTGGAATCTTTAAGGTCTACATTGTACAAATTTTACCTTGGAATATCTTCTTAGACTCGATGAGGATACCTAGGACATGGTCTGTGGGTTCTTTTCCTGTTATATGTCTACACTATATTGAGCTTACCTTGGGTCATCTCCTTCGACTCAAGGAGTGAGCCTTGTTAAATAGCCTTGGGTCTTATCCCATGTAGGTCTTATGCATGGTTTGTCTAGTGTTCTATATATCTTATGTGTTACTTTCATATATAGTTATTTCCCGTTCATATACTACTTCTGACACAACTTGTACTTTTAAACTTCGTTGTATCACATTATCATTTTATAGCCATACTTATGATATATATGCACACTAATATTACTTATACTCACATATTGGATATATTATAGACACTATTTTTGTTACCCTGCTGAGTTTTATTGACTCCCTATTTGGACCACTAACTAGTTCCCAAAAAGAATTCATGGATGCTAGTTGGGATAAAGGATATTGCACCGTAATGGATGCCTGATTCTTTTGTACTAGGATGGATTATAAGAACAGAGGAGCGAGCTTGTTCTAAATATGATATTAGATATAGATTTTTGTATTTTTTTTATTTTTTCATAGAATTTATAATTTATGTATGATTCATTATCACCTTTACTCCCATTTTTATCGAATCATGGCATAAAAATCATTTGTGTATTATATTGGATATCGATTATATATTATTTTAATTATCTAGATGATTTTCTACCACTATTTCCATTATTTTGTTTCCAATTCCTATTTATTATTATCACTCATGTGATCCACTATCATAAATATGTTATAGTATCCCCACTATACCATCATAAACCCTCAATGCTATTCGGTAGCCTCTAGTATATGGGGAGGCACACTTGAGGCCATGTGCCATACTGGGTTAGGTTACTTTGGACTAAAATAGGTTTGAACATCGAAAATTGGTATAAAAACCATATTTTTCTTGTATTACAATTTTAGTTTCGTGGATAGGAGATTGGGATGTGTAAATATTTTGTAATGAACCTGTTCCTCAGAGTAGAAAACCCATGTACAGGGAAAATCCAAGTTTCCAAGGATTGTACCTGTTATTCTATTTTTTCTTAATATGGTTGTACAAATTTCACCATTGAGTAGTGTATAGGAATTATAGAGTTTATTATCATTATGGATTTTATTTTTACCTCAGACCATTATGTCAAGGAGGTAATATCTCGTGAATCATTATAGGAATGTAGATATTCCAAATCTATGTGTATTCCATGCCATGTTGAATGCACTGCTCAATTTTCCTAATACATAATTATGTTCCCTAAGTGAAATATTTGTTATTTCAATAAAAAAATTAGAGGTTAAATGAAATAAATAATTTTATAATTAAATTTTCAGAATCAACCTCAATGGTTTTTTCCCACATGTATTGATGGTGGAACCTTAACTAACTAAGTATGGCATGTTTGAGAAATGTACCATTAGTTTCATGGTATGAAGTGGTACTTGTTGAAATTAAATGGGGGATAATTTAAATTTTTTAATTTTCATACCTCTATAAATTTTGAATGGTGATCCATGTGATGAAACCATCACAAAATTCTATTTTAAGTTACATGAAAGGATAATTGCAACTTATAAAGTGTGGGACTTTATAACTGGGGAACAGATGATGCATTTAACTAAAACATGATATATAAATTTATGAAACTGTTTAATTTTAATTCTAAAATTAAATGGATTCCATTAAATATAGATTCCATTTTCAATTTAAAGAGTTTTTTCCTCAAAAAAATGCAATTATTTCTCCATATAATGGAACCTTTGATGCGAGATACGAAACATTTAACCTTTTCCTGACCTTCCATCTTAGTGGGTAGTTGGGAGTGTCATTTAGGTTCCTTAATGATCTTCAATATTTCCTAGAACTAGATTTAGGAGAATGTATAAGGGTATGTAATCTATCATAGGAAGGTGTTTTATCTGTATTTTTCTTTTATCTAATATCTTATATATTAATGAAACTCATTTTGGGGAATGTGTTTGGCATTATGAAAATACGATTCCATGATGGCATTAGTTTGAATGTCGGGAAGGAGGAAATACCATAAACCATATCTGGTGTAACCTTCACCATTAGTATTATCTCATGTAGTTCCACTTAAGTCTCCTCATGTTATACCTTATCGGGACACCGACAATCAGTTTCAAGATAGTTTCCTCTTGTTTATGCAGACCATGTAGGGATCCCCATGACCTAACCCTTCTATAGAAGAGTTTACATGATAATTTTATTGATATCATCCACCTACTTTCTTGGGGTATAGAATCCCCCAGGATAGTTATTCATATCTAGAGGACACTTTATCTATATTTGAGTATCTAGAGACACCTCCAGAAAGGAGGATCAAGATTACAGATTGCATGCTTCATGATTCTACCAGGAGATAGTGGGATGTTATTACCTAGACATATCTTCGTTGATATATGGGATGGATGGAGTTTCAGACTATTTTTTTCACTAAATATTTCTAAAAATGTTGATAGTGGAATGATCTAGGGGGTTTTACACCAACAGTAAAGTGGTATGTTCATCATGGATTATTCATATCATTTTACTAAGCTTTGATAATTCACACTAACTATTAATAGAGATGATATGTCAAGGGAGAGATATTTTGAGGGTGTAATTTTTTATACCATTTGGTCATAGGTGAAAATATTTTGGCTAACTAACATTTCTAAAATTGTTAATCAAGCCCTCATTTCTGAGTGTGACCTGTGAAAAGATGGAGGTGTGGAGCAGGGTAGTTCATTGTTGAGGAATATAAATAGTTCTACCTATAGTAAAACAGTATCATTTTGAGCTTTCTAATGTTGTTAATTGTATATAGAGAGTGTTCTTGGGTAATATGGTGAGAATTCATCAGTGATGTAAGTAGGGTCATATGAAGCCCATGTGTGATAGAGCTCCAATTGAGTGTAGATCATGCAGTATAATGGGTCATCTTTAGAGGTTTTGTAAGACCATTCCACATGTTTCTATTGGAAGAGGATCTACACCTTCTCTACCTTCTATAGTACGATCAATAGCTCCCTGATGGGAAGGTAACAGGAGTACTACTGTTTATACATACTATGAATTTGGTCATGGATGAGGGATCCAAACATCTGATATATAGTGTCAGCAGAGCATACCTTCTCAGGGTAGTCAGGTTATAGTTCAGGGTTGTATACTGGACAAATATATCCAGTACAACTTACACTCAAGTAGTAGATTATCGGACTATATACATTGTGAGGTATGATTTTAGTAGCCTCTACTTTAGCATATTTCTTTTTTTGACAAAGGCACATCACACTTATTTATATCTATTACGATCATGAAAATTATTAAGATATAAATTAGGTACTTTTGTGGAGTGATGATGCATGATAATTTGTTGAGAGTTTTTTCAAAGTGTGTAGACCAATATAGGTAATTCCCCCTTGTGGTTTAAAGTTAACATTTCACAGGTAACCCATTAATCCTTCAGAGGAGAGGCTTAATTATAAAACTCATGATGGATTGATTGGTTCCCTATTAGAATCGTATTTACTATTATCATAGAAGGGTGTATTCTATATACTCTATGGTAAATATGTATATTTATAAACAATAATGAGATGTCCAAGCTAGTTGAACTAGAATAGAGCATTGTGGGATGGGTAAACTATCGGTCCAGATTTCCAGCCTTTTATAAGTGATCAGGAAATAGATCAGAGAGAATTCCCTCCTCTAGTGGACTATTTCAATTATTTATTCCCTAATTAATTTTTTGGGTTACCTCCCATGTGATAGGTAGAGTTTACATTTTATCTTGTTCCAGGAGTATCATCAGTATTTATTCCACCATAAAGTATGACTTCTATTGAGATTTAGGTACTCAAAAGGTAGTTAGAGGACCAAGAAACCAAAGGTTTTATCTATCCTAGTAAATCTAAAAGGGGTTTACCCATTATTTTCACCATGAAGGAAGATAGGACCCTCAGGCTTTTGTGGATTATTGATAGTTGAATTAGATTGTGATTAAGAACCAGTATTCATTACCTTATATAGATTATCTCTTTAATTAGATCTAAGGATATTGGGTTTTCTCAAAGATAGATTTGAGGTCTAGATATCCCCAGGTATGATTTATTCATTTGGATATACCTCATAATTATTTTTAAAGAACATATGGCCTTAATTATTATTTGGTAATTTCATTAAGTCTCAAAAATAGGCCATCATTCTTCATGGAATTGATGAATTGGGTTTTCCACCCACACTTGGATTATATTATCATCATTTTTATAGATGATATCATGGTTTATTATACAAATTAACACTCATGAAAAACACCTCAATTTCATATTGAGCACACTGTGATAGTACAAACTATATTCTAAGCTCAAAAACTCCTCTTACGGGTCAATAAACTTAACTTCCTGGATCACATTATATCAGAATTAAGAGTATATTTGTATTTATAGACGGTTAAAGCTATGCTTTTTTGAAGTATCCCAAGAAAAAAATTTGATATATGGAGCTTCTTAGGGATAGCTGGATATTATAGGTATTTTATCCAATATTTATCGTCCCTTTCAGCACCTCTTATGGGCTTGAAAAATAACGTTGTTAAATTCTCATGTTTTTAATCTTGTTAGAAATATTTTCAGGAGTTGAAAGGAATAATTTACTTATTGTAAATATTGATTCTACCTGATCCTAGTATAGGTTATACTATATATATTGTTTCATCAGGCATAATACCGGGTACCATTTTGATGTAAGTAGAATTAGTCGTAGTGTATGTTTCTCACTAGTTGAGGACTAAATAGTATAATTATCTGATGAAAAGTCTTGACTTAGTAGTTATAGTTCATTTTTTATGTTTATGGATACATTATTTTTTGGGGGAGTGGTTTGGGGTGATACATACCATAAAAGTATCAAAAAAATATTCACTAAGAATGATTTGAACCTTGGAAAGTGAAGATGGATTGAATACCTATAGTCCTTATATTTTGATCTTTTTTATACACCTAGGAAAGGTAATGCGTGGATGATTCTCTAAGAAGGTATAATCATATGCCATCTTTTCAATAATCCATTTATAAATGGAGGTTAATGGATCTCTTTTTTGAGAGGCATCTAGGGGATAAGGAGTTTCATGGGAAGCTTATTCTTATGGATTTTTCAATGACTAATTCACTTATAGATTGAGTGAAGATGAGACAAATTTTAAATCCTGAAGTCACATTCCTAAGGGAAATAATATTAGGTGTGGACCCACCACCTAGTTGGGTCATTGATAATGATGAGATATTTTGTATTCATAGAAGTTTTTGGGTATCCAAAGACATGTGAGTGGAGTATATTTGAGAATATCATGCCTCCAAATAGGTAGCATGTCCCAAAATCACCATGATGTAACATGATTTCTGTCTCTAGTATTGGTGGATAGGGATGTAGCGGCAGATAGTAGGTCTTGTTACTCAGATTTCCTTCCATAAGTAGGTGAAGGAAGAGCACCAATATCTTTTTGGTCATTTACATCCCTTACCCACTTCGAAGTGGAAATGGGATGATGTCACTATGGATTTTTTTAATGGGATTATAGAAATCACCTTATTTTTGTGATGTTGTATGGGTTATTATTGATATGATAATGAAGGTTTCACACTTCTTTCTTATTAATTATACCTTCTTAGTGGACAAGATTGGGAGAATTTATGTCTAAGATATTATGTGCCTTCCTAGTGTTTTGTGTACCATCATATCGGATATAAATGATTACTTTAATTCATGATTCAAGAAAGGGTTTCATAGGGATTTGGGTTCATAGTAACTTCTATTTATAACATATTACCATTAGACCAATGATCAATCCAAGGATACTATATAGGTGTTAATGGACATACTTTGATCATGAATACTTTATTTTAGAGGTTCTTATTAAAAACATTTACCTCTTTTTAAATTTGTTTATAATAATAAATTATAACTGATGATATAGATTGATCCTTATGAGGCCCTATGTGGTAGGTCCTTTTAATCACCTCTATACTGGTTATATATATCGAAGGCATCGCTACTAGGACCTCATATCATTTTGGATATATCAGAGTAGGTATAGCTTATCAGGAAGTGTATGGAAATAGCTCATGGTAGGAATAAGTCTAATATAGATCGTCACTCTCAAAATATAGAGTTTGTGGTGGGAGATTGGTTATTTTTGTGTGTGTCTCCTAGATTGTTCCATCAATGAATTTGGAGACAATACAAGTTATCACCTAGATTTATCAGACCTTTTGACATTTTTATAGGGTTAAACTAATGGATTATTGGATAGAACTCCCTAAAATATATAGGGCTATGCACAATTTATTTTACATATTTTAGTTATTTCATTATCTTTCAGACCCATATCATGTCCTTCGGCCTGATGAGGTTGATTTGGATATTGATGCTTCAATTTAGTAGTATTAAATATGTATTATTTATTGTTGAATAAAGAGTCCATATGTTATGACAGTTCTACTAGTATGGGTTTCATCTAAGCATGGCCTTTTATAGGATGAGACCTGGGATTGAGAGGCTGAAATTAATATCAGGTGTGGATGAACTAATCTTAGGTTAAGTCAAGGATGAGTTGTTTTAAGAAGGATATGTTTTAGGATTATGTATTTTTGATGAGGTATGGATTGCATAATTTTTATTTGAAATCTATTTTTTCTACATGAGAATGCCTGAAGGACTAATAAAGGGCTTGGGAGTTCCCATATCTTGTTCGATGCATGAATCTCTAGTTTTTGGAGAAACAGGTAGAGGCATATGGTTGGTGCATGGTTAGTACTAACCATGTAGTTCAACCACATAGACCGAAAATAGAGGTGTATGGTTTGTTTATTAATTTGAGGGATTTCACACACCCATTAAAAACTTTCAGTATAGTTTTGGTGTAATTTTCATGGTATGCACACAATTAGTACTAACCATGACCCTATACCATGTGAGGTATGGATCCTTGGACAATATCCAATGCATAGTTGGATCATGATTTGGAAAAATGTGCGTCCAAACCATGTTCCGATTTAAAAATACAAAAATTATTATTTTTACCTTTAGGCCTTTAACCCTTCACCCATCATTTCTCCTCTCCTTTTTTCACAGTATCTCACTAGATGATCTCTAGTTCTCCTCTCAATCTAAGTATTTAAATATATCCATTATCTAGCATTTTATTTAAGCATCGTTCATCATGTTGGATCCACATCAGTTTGTTTACCATTAATAATGATTATTTTCTCAATTTATCTTATCATATTAGATGTTATCTTTATGTGAGCTAAAATGATTAATTATTCAGATATTTTTATATTTATTTGATTTCTCATTTTGTTTCTAAAATTAAAGGTTGATTCTTAATAATGATTCTTCTACCCATCTAAGATATGTGGTCTATACATATTACCTATAAGTATTTATGTTTATAGCTTGGATCATTGTGCTTCACATTATAATTAATTTTTTTCTTATAAAATGTATTATCCCACAAAATTAATTGTTTATACCATTATATGAGGTTTCTTAGACACCTTGATAATGTTAGAAGTATTTGACCTCAACCTGAATATCCTCTTAAAGTGGGTTCAATTATTTCCCCATGTTAATACACCCCTTAGGGTGTGTTGATATTCCCACATATTAGTGGAAGTGGTATACAAATTAAATGAATCGTTAAAAGGTAGAATACATCTTTAAATACTATTTATTTATAAATGGAAAGGGAATCAAAATAAAATAAATGGGAATTATGAAATGACATAGATCATATGTTGAATTTTGATTATTTATTGGAATGTTTTTTAATATGGCATAGACACTAACATGGACCATTGGAATCCATTACATAACATGTTTCACATAGGATAACACTGAAAGAACCCAGGTTTTTATACAAGTTATGAATCTTTTCTTTTTAGATTAAATGCCTTGTTATGGAATTACATGAATGATTATCCTGATCATAGGTTTTTTGGAGGTGTTGTTGACCTGTTTGGAGGTCGGAACAAAGTTGTTGGTTGAAAATTATCAGGCGCATGGTTTGTGCATGGCATGAGCATGGTTAGGACAAATTGTGCAAGGGCTCTTAAACTATAAATTTTGGATAGAGTTTTCACATAGTTACCACATAGTAAGTCAAACCGTGTGGGGTAACCTTACAGAGTGGCCCTCTTAGGTAGAGAGGTGTGCACAGTTTCCGCATGGTTTGGGAAACTGTGGGGGTAAATCGTGTGACCCCGGCTGTGTGTTTTTTTAAAAAATAAAATTAATTTTTTTAAACCCAAATGGGTTTTTCTTCGCCACACTCAGAAACCCCCTCCCGTGGATCTCTCATTTGGTGCCTAAGATAGGCTTTTCACCTGACCATCCATTCAACTTCCATTTTGATCGTCGATCGTTTCTACAGATCCACAACAATAAGGACAATATTCTTTTTTATTCATTCCTAATTATTCAGAACAACGACTATGCTATTTGGATTTAATCTTATATGCCCTAATATTCCATTCTTCGTCTGTTCTTCATATTTCTTCTAAACCAGGACAAATCAGGACACGATTTTGGGTGAGCTGTCTACTACCAAGGAGAGGTAGGTGGTCTATAATTTCTTTCTGATTTTCTTGGTATTTTTTGAGCATTTGGATGAAATTCTATTTGTTGTAATTTCTGTCGAGGTATCATTTTGGAGTGAGTAGCCTTTAGTAGTTGTAGTTGGACCTAGTGAGGTTGAAAGTGGGTTATATTTAGGTGTTTTGGCACTCGTTGCTCATTTAAAGGTCACCCAAGTGGTGTGACTTAAGGAAATACTTTGTTTATTTCAATTAAACCCACCCAATGGGTGTGTTCTTGTGCTTTCCTAGTTAGAGGAATCCCTTAGATGCCTTGATAACTTGAGTATCTTGTTTAGGAGATGTAATGCCTCCTTGCATATTGATATCTTGTTATGCCTCATCTATTTTGATAGTTTGGATTAAATGAAATGTGTTTATATGGGTGGGTATACCTATACATAAATGACTAATGGCATGTTAAATGGTTTCTATGGGAGGGTAGTCCCATATGCTTGGTAATTGATAAATGATAAATGGTTTGAATGAGTAAGTATACTCATGGCTTATGCTCATTGATGTGAGTGGGTATACTAACATGTTTATGAATGTTTAACATGGATTATTGTATTCTTTAATGCTTAATTGAATGGTTTTATAGATTCCTTGGACTGCTCTACTTGGATCTAGAACATGGTAGTGGATGCCCGGGGTTGACTCTGCCACTTGGGTTTTGATTTCGTGGGATGTGTCAAGCCTTACTACCCTGTAGGATCTAGCTTGCATGAGCTCGTGTAGGACTTGCTATTGACTTTCTCCTAGGACCCCAACCAGTTCCTAACTGATTTTCCACCAGGGATTCCTATGGGACTCAATGAGATGCCTTGGACATGCTCCTTGGATCCGAACCTCCATGGTCTAGACATTTTTAAATGGATTCCTTGGTTCAATGAAACCATGGATCCCGCCCTTGCGGTATGCTACTTTACTATATGGTGTGGTTGTGGATCACTTAAATGTGCTATACAGCATGGCTGTGGATGGCATGATATAGATGGATATATGGAGTGGTCAGGTTACTTTCTTATTTATTTGGTTATAGCTAACTTTTTAAGAGAAAAATATCTTTTGCAGGAAGTCTTGAGGGTTGTTCAGTTTTACTTTGTAGTAGACTTGTTTCAGGGGTAAACACACTATTTACAAGCTATTTACACTTTCTATCACATTTTTAGAATCTTTTTTAGAACTCTATATACCTGGGTGGTTTCCTACTGGAATGTATATCTCAAACCCTGTTTGGGCCTCCTTCGTGACCCAAACAGGTTCTATAGTTGTAGGTGAAAATAGGGGTAAGCACCCTAGTACAGGTTGTTGATTGTGGTCTTGGAGCAGGGGAGCATAGGACCAAGATAAGGGTTTCAATTCTAGGATACCTTTTTGGTATTTTGTTATTTTTGGGATACTTTTATTGTATTGTATTCCCATGTACTTTTTATATGCTTTCTAGATACTTGTTTCATTAGCATAATTTTGTATATGTGACACTTTTGGTCATTGATATGTATACTTGTCTTGTCGTACTTTTTGTAGTTGACTGGTTATTTTTATTCAATTGTCTATTGTATCTTAGACTTCCACTTTGATACTATGGTAATGAGGGAATAGTCTCCCTAGTGACTCACCTAGGCCCTTGCTGCTAGTCGGTAGCCTCTAGCGTTTTTGGATATGTGCTTGAGGCCTTGTGAACAATTGGTATTGGGGCACCGTTTCGGGTAGAATCCATGTCTAGGATGTTACAAAGTGGTATCAGAGGGTTTTTTTCTTTTCTGGTTTGACGTAATATTTGGAAACATTAGACAGGTATAGGAAGGAAATGGAATTTGGTAATAAATTGTTCCCAGGAGTAGCTACATTGTGTACATTGAAAACCCAAATTGTCACGAACTGAGTTCTGGTTTTCTAGATTTTTAAATTACAATTGGTTTGATTTCGACCTTGGGAGACCCACATGATTTTTTCTATTACTATTGATGTAATTGTGGGATCTATTTTAGTTGAAACCTGATGAGATGAGGGTGTGTCATCCCATGCATCATATAGACACTTGTTATAATCACATGCCATGAATTATTAAATGTCATATAGATGAATTAGATATTTCATGATGTTGTGATAGTTAATGTGATATTTGTTCCTAATGTTGTGTTAGTTGGGTGTAGTATATAAAGTTGTGATGTTAACTTTCAATCCATACGGAGTATGGTCCCTTATGAATTGGGAAATGATACACCAGTGAAATGTAAATGTAAAATGAACTTGATATGTATGGTTTGAATGGGAGCCAAGTTTCGAGTTCATGAGGTGTTATGGGCCCTCATTGATTCAGAAATTGGTAAAACCTTGGTATAATTTTTTAAATAACTAAATGTGAAATGGAAATGGATACCTGAATGGTGAATAGATACTTGACCTAGACCTAAATTGTGAGTGGGAAAGAGGCGTATTATCTGGTAATGTTTTGGTTGTTCTTTATACAGTCCTGGATTTAGGAGTAGTTTGTGGGTTTGACTCAGTTTCTAGGAGGGTTTTTACCCATCCTATTCTTGTGAGCTTTGTGCTTTGATGTTGTTCTTTCTTGAGGAATGTGTTTGGAATTGTAGAGACATGCCACCATGACAACCTCCATAAGTACGCCGTGATGGAGGTGATGACCATAATTTAGAGACAGTAGGCCATGGGCTACCACTTCATCCTTCTATAGTGCCAGCTGTAGCACCTGAGGTTGTTCTCGACACAGGAGTTTAGGAACAGTTCCATGAGGGTTTCTTTTTCTATATAAAAACTTTCTAGGGAGCACCGCAGCCAGCCTTAACTATGGCTAAGATGACACAGGTATTCCTGGAGAATCATCCTCCTACATTTTTAGGGGATGGTGGACCACAGGTTGCAGATATATATTTAGTGACCACATTAGAAATTTTTGATCACCTGAAGACACCTATGGAGCGGAGGTTCAATCACATGACTCGCATGCTATGTGGAGCAGCAAAACTCTAGTGTGGAATTTTCAACCAGGATGATGGGGTGCGTGAATTAGGTTAGAATGAGTTCCAAACCTGATTCTACAACTACTTTTATCCCATGACTCTTTGAGCATAGCAGGATAGTGAGTTCATGCGTCTGGATCAGGGTGCGATGAAAGTTATGGAATACTCGGCACGATTTATAGAGCTGCAGCATTTTGCGCCGATGTATCTTACCAATGAGATATCAAGGGTGAAGCACTTTGAGGAAGGTCTCATACATTCCCTTAGATCTCATGTCAATGTGTTCATGTTGCCTTCTATCACTGTGATTGCGAATCAATTGCTAACTACAAAGCAGAACCTAAGGGAATCTTGGGGTATAGAATAGGGGAGTGTTATTTCTCACTCTAGTGTATCTACATATTCAAATAGGAAGCATTTTTTTGAGGCTTCATGTGACATGAGTACTAGTCAGGCTGTGGGTGCATGTAGCTTTTTATTTTTTCATCATTGTGTTAAGAGAGTCCATATGAAACTTCAGTGAGACTACGTCCCAGTCGAGTGCCAAGCTTGCGGAAAGACGGGGAACATGCAGCGGTTTTTCAGGACCTTCCCTCTAGATATGAGTAGTAGGGGGTCAACTCCGACATCTAGTTCAAGAGTAGGTTATTTAGCTTCATGTCAGGATGGAGTCTAGAGCAGTGCAGTCCAGTCAGGCTAGGGTAGTGGTGGTTGTGTTTGTGGTAGCCAGACACTGAGTTCTCAGAGATAGTAGGGTGGATCAGCTTAGGGTAGCCAGGCAGGGTCACAGGGTCATGGTACAGGCTAGACTTTTTCAGTGCAATAGACCCAATAGGAGTAGGATCCCAGACCATCTACAGTGAGAGGTACAATTTTATTAGCTTGTACTATTGCATATGATCTTTTCTATACAAGTGCCTCTCATAGCTTTATCTCTTCACAAGTGGTAAAAATCCTTGGTCTTGTGGTTTTTCTTTCTGAGTGCATTTTGATGCTAGAAACACTATTGAGAGTTAGAATGGGCAATGTGTTCTAGTTTATAGTGTTTCCCCTTGAGTTCGGAGGGTGTCACTTCATCTGGGATCTTTATATCCTTGAGATGAAGGGGTTTTATTTCATTATCATAATGGAATGTCGCATGGAATATCGAAAGTACATTGACTGATATCGCTAGAGGGTGACTTTATCATTTCCAGAGGGTGCAGTGTTTATTCACAAGGGTGAATGGGATGTTCAAGAAACAAGATATAGACCGGATCATCGTGGTATTAGTGGGATGACATCCCAGAATTCTAATTTATTTTTGGATGATCATGGAGTGAGTCAGGAAGACTTTCCTCCAATGGTTGAGCACTTTAGGGAAATCCTTCCTAAAAAATTCTCAGGTTTACCTTCTGAGAGGGGTGAATTTCTCTATCAAACTAGTGTGAGGATCTGAACTAATATCCATTCCTCGTTACAGGATAGCTACAATGAAGTATCAGGAGATTAAGAGGAAACTATAGGATTTGGAGGTGGAGGGGTTTATAAGACCCAGTACTTATCAGTGGTGTTAGCCGGTCCTTTTTTGTGAAAAAGGTACAAGGAACTATTAGGATATGAGTGGATTATCAGAAACTAAACCAGATGACAGTTAAAAACTGATATCCTATAACATGGATAGACGAACTGTTTAATCATCCTCAAGTAGATCAAGTGTTCTTGAAGATTTATAGAAGGTCAGGATATCAGTAGGTGCATGTTTGAACTACAGACGTACCTTGTACTACCTTTCATAGCAGGTATGGGTTATACAAATATCTGGTTATGTCGTTCAATATCACAAACACACCAGCGATTTTTATGGATTTAATGAACCGAGTGTTCCATTCTTACCTGGATTCTTTTTTGGTGGTTTTTGTAGAAAATATCTTGTTGTATTCTCACAATCTACATGACCATTCCAACCATCTTGAGATCATTTTAAATACACTTAGAGAGAATTAGTTATATGTTATTCTTACAAAGTTCCACTTTTGAATGGATTAGATTCATTTTCTGGGTCACATAATCTCATAGACAGGATTATTAGTGGACCCAAAGAAGGTGAGAGATTCAGTTTCCTTGGAAAATCCCAATAAATTTTTTGATATATGAAGATTCTTGGGGATATTTGGTTACTACAGTGGTTTTATATAGGACAAATCTTGATTAGCAGCGCCGTTGATGGGAATTACTAAGAAGGGTGTGATGTTTGTGAGGTCAGAACCTTGTTAGATAGCCTTTCAAGAGTTGAAAGGGAGGTTGACATCAGCACTAGTCTTGATACTACCAGAGCAGGGAAAAAGATACATGGTGTATTGAGACACTTCATGTATTGAGATGGGGGAAGTGATGATGCAGGGATATCAAGTAGTGGAATATAGGTCTCAGTAATTGAGGCCTTATGAGAGGAATTAACCCATGCATGATCTCGAGATATTTTCAATTGTTCATGTGTTGCGTTTTTGGAGACACTATTTATTGGGGGAGCATTTTATGGTGTTCACAGACCAAAAAAGTCACAAGTATAACTTTATGCAGAGTGATCTGAATTTGAGGCGGTGAATGTGGGTGGAGTACCTACAATCCTTTGACTTCGATCTTTCCTAAAATCTTGGTAAGGGAAAGGAAGTAGCCAATGCACTGAGCCAAAGGAATCATATATAGAAAGTGCAACAGGCTAGTAGTGAGTTGTAGCTTATGGAATTGTTTTCTGAGATGCATATAGAGGTGCACAATAGATAGGGTAAAACTTATCTTTAATCCTTATCTATTACCTCTACCCTACTGGACAGAGTTAGGATGAGGAAGCTATCAAATTCTGAAGCCCTAGTTCTATGGGATGGTGGGGCATGTGAGGACCCTCCTTGTTGGATGGTAGGCATTGATGAGGTCCTACTTATCCATGGACATTTCGGGGTTCTAGTGGATATAAGTGAAGAGTTTATGTGAGAGTTTCATGCTTCAGCATGGGAAGTTCATCCTGAGGTTACCAAGATTTACCGTGACTTGAGACGTCAGTACTGGTGTCTGGGAATGAAGAGATAGGTAGATGGTTTTGTTACAAAGTGTTCCACCTGTCAGTAGGTGAAGCCATAACATCAGATACCAGCAATTATTTTACAGTGGTTACCTATCCCGAAGTGGAAATGGGATGATGTCGTGATGGATTTCTTGACTGGTTTTCTAAGGTCTCCTTGAGGTAACGATAATGTGTGGGTTTTTGTTGACATTCTTACAAAGGTCTCACATTTCTTACAATTCAAGGATACCTTCGTTGCTGATGATCTTGGAAGGTTGTACATCCGAGAGGTGGTAAGACTTTATGGAGTTCCACGCACTATCATTTTAGATAGGGATGTTCGATTTATGTCTCATTTTTGGAATATTTTTCAAAGGGTGTTGGGTAAACAGGTGCTTATTAGCACAACATACCTCCCTCAGACTGATGTCTAGTCAGAGAATACGATATAGGTGATGGAGGAAATGCTTCGATCAAGCGTCCTAGATTTTGGGGACTCTTGGGAGACACACATTCCACTATATGAGTTCGCCTACAATAATAGTTATCTGGAGACGATATATATGGAATCTTATGAGTCTTTATATGGTATTCCATGTTTTTATCCCATGTGTCAGTAAGAGGCAGGTGAGGCACCTTTACAAGGAGCATGTATCTTGTAGGAGACTTCTGAGTAGCTCCAGTTGATTCAGAAGCAGATGGAAACTGCAC
This sequence comes from Viscum album, assembly GCA_963277665.1. Taxonomy (NCBI): domain Eukaryota; kingdom Viridiplantae; phylum Streptophyta; class Magnoliopsida; order Santalales; family Viscaceae; genus Viscum; species Viscum album. Next base: position 1,019,977,345 of record OY728138.1, on the reverse strand, counting down.
AGTCTCATCAAAAATCATACACTTATCACTGCGGATGACCTCTAGAGTTTGAGTTTGGGGATTGGATTTTCTAACATGTTTCACCAAGGTTGGGACGCAAGAGGATCAGGAGACAGGGTAAACATTCCCTGAGATATATTGGGCTGTTCGAGATTCTAGAGAGAGTCGGGTCGGTTTCCTATTGGTTGTAGATACCTCAGAGGTATTGAGCCATGCATGATGTCTTCCATGTATCCCAGTTGTGCTAATATCACTCAAAATCATCTTCTATTTTTCATTACAAGTAGGTTGAGCTTCATGTCGATGCCTCCTTTGAGGAGCGTCTGATTCCTATTATTGGAACGACCATAAAGGTTCTCTGAGGTCGTACAGTTCCTCTTGTACGGGTTATATGGAAGCATGACCATTTACAGGACAAGACTTGGGTGAGGGAGGCCAACTTATGTGATTAGTGGCTGGAGTTCTCATACAAATCTTGACCACCCTTCAGAGAGCAATTTGGGGAAAATTTTCTATAAGGCTAGAATATTGTAAGAACCCAGGTTTTCTTATGAGGTATGAATCTTCTATTTTCAGTTTAAATGCCTTTTTATGTCCTTATGTGAATTCTTATCTTGATCATGGGTGTTTTTTGGAGGTCATGGGGGCTTGTTCGGAGGCCAGAACCAAGTTTTAGACTGAAAATGGTTTGGTGCATGGTTTGCACATGGTTAGGCCAAACCATATGAGGGGTCTGAAAACTAGAGGTTTTGGATAGAGAGGTTCTTCATGGTTACCACACAGTTAGTCAAACTCTGTGAGGTAATGGGGCGGGTTGGCCCTCTTAGGCAGAGAGGTGCACACGGTTTCCGCAAGGTTTGGGAAACCATAAGGGTAAACTGTGTGACCCTTACTGTGTGTGTTTTTTTAATTTTAAATTAATTTTTTTCCTTTTAAAACCAAATGGGATTTTATTATATACAAACAGAACCCTCCTCTTATGGATCTCTCCATTGGTGCCTAAGATAGTCTTTGATCTTGATCTTCTGTCTGACTTCCATTTTGATCATCGACCATCGATATAGATCTGCAATGGTAAGGCCTACATTCCTTTTTAGTTATTCATGGTTCTTCGAAAAAACTATTGTGCTATTTGTATTTAGGATCATATGCCCTAATATTCTGTTCTTCATCTGTTCTCTAGGTTTCTTCTAAATTGGGATGAATCAGGACATGATATTGGACGAGTTGTCTACTACCATGTTGAGGTAGGTGGTCTATACTTTATTTCATCTTTTCTTTCTGTATTTAGAGTGTTCAACTAAAATTCCATTTGTCGTACTTTCTGATGAGGTCTTTTTTTTAGTGATTAGCTTTTAGTAGCTGTATTGGGACCTAGCGAGGTTGATTTTCAGTTCTGTGTAGGTTTTTTGGAACCTGTTACTCGTTTCAAGGTCGCCCAAGGGGTGCACCTTAAGGAAATAATTTTTTATGCATGTTAAAACCACCCAATGGGTGTTTTCTTAGGCTTTCCTAGTTATAGTAATCACTTAGATTCCTTGATATGTTGAGTATAATGTTTAGAAGATGTAATGTCTCCTTGTATATTGATATCTAGTTATTCCTCTTCTATTTTGATAGTTTGGATTAAATGAAATGTGTTGATATGGTTGTGAATACCTATATTTAAATGAATAATGGGATGTTAAGTGGTTTCTATTGGTGGGTAGGCCTATATTCTTGGTAATTGATAAATGATAAATGGTTTGCATGAGTGGGTATACTCATGGCCTGTTCTCATTAATGTGAGTGGGTATACTCACATGTTTATGAATGTTTAACTTGAATGCTTGAATGATTGAATTCTAAATTGAATGGTTTTATACATTCCTTGGACTTATCTCCTTAGATCTGGAATGCGGTAGTGGACGCCTTTGGGTTGAATTTTCCCCTTGGGTCTTGATTCCATGGGATGGCTCAGGCCTTACTACCTCATAGGATCTGGCTTCCTTGGGCTTATGTAGGACTTTTATTAACTTTATCCTAGCACCCCAACCAGTTCCTAACTGTGATTCCACTAGGGATGTCCATGGGAATCGATGGGATGCCTTGGGCACGCTCCATGGATTTTTCCCTCTATGACCTAGACATTTTTACATGGATGCCTTGGTCTGGTGACACCTTGGATCTGACCCTTACAGTTTTCTACTTAACTATATGGCATGGTCATGGATCACTTCACTACACTATACAGCATGGTTGTGTATGACTAGATATAGATGATCGTATGGAGTGGCCGTGTGACTTTCTTGTTTATCTAGTTATAGCTTCCTTGTTAGGAGATGAATCTATTTTGTAGGTAGCCTTGAGGGCTGTTCATTTTTACTTTGTAGAGGAATTATTCCATGAGAATACACACTATTTACCATTTGTTTATGATTTCTAAAAACTTTGTAGAATTTCTATTAAAATTATATAGACTCATGTGGTTTCATACTAGGATGTTTATCTCACACCCTATTTGGTCCTCCTTGGGGACCCATATAGATTATAAGGTTACAGGTGATGATAGGGGAAAGAGGCATAGTACAGGTTGTTGATTGTTTCATTGGATCAAGGGGGCATGGGACCAAGATGAGGCTTGCGATGTTGGGATAAATTTTTGTTCTTTTTTCTTTTTGGGATACTTGTATTGTATTGTATTTCCATGTACTATTTTGGATGATTTCTAGATACATATACCATCAAAATCATTTTTTATATGTGACACTTTTGGTCTTGATATGTACACTTGTCTTCCCTTACTTTCAATAGTTGACAAGTTATTTTGCTTTCACAAATCACTCTATATTTGACTTCTGCTTTGATATTCTGGTAATGAGGGTATAGTCTCCCCACTGACTCACCTAGGACATTGCTGTTAATTGGAATCCACTTGGATTTTCAATGCATCATCTTGAGATTGATGGATACATGTATTATTGGGTCAGATATTTTTACTAGTTAGAGTTTTGAGGTCTTCTACACATCCGTTCTCATTGATAGGTGCGGTTGAGAGTGTCGTTCTTCAGGAAAGAGGTAGGTGGTTCCATCCCAAACTAACAAATTGATTACCATCATATCACTTGATTTATTTCAATTTTAGATTTAAATTCAAATTATCGGCCATGATTTCAATTTCTTTGATAAAACCCAATTCCATTGAATTGGGAGATTTCAAATGGTTTTGTCTTGGAAACTTAGAAAACCCCCTAATTCCAATGAATCGGGGGGTATGAAGATTTTTTGATTTAAATTGTTGATTTTAAATTTTGGATTTGATGGAAATGTTTTCAATTAAATTGTTGAATTTAATTGTGAAAAGTAATTTTGAAAAGTATGGAATTGGTTTTGAATTAATTTTAAACTTGCGAATGGATTGAAATGATTTGATAGAAACCTGGTAGTTTTATCTTGTGAAAAATGAGTGTTTTTTAATAAAACCTATTTTGGTTTTAAGTGGAAAGAAATTGGTGTTTTTAAAATGGAAGAATGGGATTGATCGTATTTTTAAGAATTCTTAAAATAGATCACCTATAATGTAAGAGCACATGCATGCTTTAAGTAGTTAGTGAGTTATTTGGATACACTCTACACTATTACAATTTTCTAAAACATACATGCAGTAGTTCACATCCCCGTTAGGTTGGTGATGATTCTCCTTTGTCTAGTGTCATAGGGATGTGTGTATACACATTTTTCTAAGTTCACATAGAGAGTGTGGAATGTTATAGCTGGTTAATACTATCATACCTTTTGGCATATGACCATGGTTCTCGCTTGTTTATTTATATTTGAGATATAAATGTATGCCAATGTTTGTTGGAACTTCTTTACATGCCTTCTAAATTTATATAAACTGTTTTATATAAATGTTTTACTTAAGCCATTATTTTATAAATATTCCATCTCTTTTAAAGATATTCCTATTATTTGAATGTATTTTCCATTATTTTGAAAATGCAATCATGTTTTGTATAAATATGCTTTTGATTTTCCAAACTTGTTTATTTTGAAAAACTACAAGCTTTTATTTGGATAATTTATATTTGGAATCTATTATGGAATCTTTGATGGTATCCTATCAGTCTTAGTCTCACACCCAACTTTTTCATTCAGGTTTTTGTAGAATTTCTTCTTCCAGGTTTGAGCAAAGGGAAAGGATATCTTGGAGGTGGATCCGGCTATTGAGCTTTAGATATGCTGATTTGTGTCCTTAGGTACCTTGGGTCAATTTTCATTTTTAGTACTTTAGGTTGTATTATTTTCGATTTTATGCCTCTTTTAATTCTGGTACTTTTACTCCCAGTTGAGTTTTCTTACTGGTATGCATACTATATTTTATCTTCCGCTTCCATATTATTGTGGAAAAATCATTCCCACTTGTATGTTGTATGGTGTCAGGTGCTAGTTTACAGCCCATAGGGATCAATAATTCCCTTTGGATCATGTTAGTATCGGCTCGTTTATTGGGTTACCAGAGTTCCAAGGCTGGTTTGTGAAAAAATGGTATCAAAGGAGGTTTTTGTTCCTTTTTCTTGAAGTCGGTATGCATTTTGAGATATGTTTGGGACATAGGACTTAGTTTTGATTGAGTTTATAAACAGCTCTCACTACAATGAAACATAAGTCACCATGGGTGGCTAGGGAAAGATGTCTTTTGGATTAGTTCTAGTCTTTTCAATATAGAGATTTGGATAGGTTGAAACCCAAATCTTGTTTTCCCCTTCTGTTGAGAATATTTTCTATTTCTACTCATTTTGAGTGTTAATCTAATGTCTTATTTTATCCAATGATTCTTTGTAGCATCATGACTTTGAGAAGACATGTTAATCAGATATAGGAAATGGATATTGTTGAATCACAACAAGAAAATCCGGTTGTTGATCAGAATCTAGTTTAAGTGATTGTGTGTATTGTTCAAGATCTAGGATTGGCATCACCTCTAATTCCCGCTCAGGCTCTAGATATGAATCCTTAGGGATATGTTCTTTGGAATCATTCTCAATAGTTCCTTTTCCAAAAGACACCAGTCTTCAAATGCTCCACTGATCCTCAACATGCTGAAGAATGGTTGGGAAATATAGAATGTTTGTTTGAGTTCTTGGAAACTCCAGAATTGAACATGTGAAGTTTGCCACCTTCGTGCCAGAGGGACCAAGCAGGAGATGATGGGACACAATGGTGATGGCATGGATAAATGAGGTATTAGAGTGGAATGAAGTCAGGGTTCATTTCACTAATCAGTTCTATCCAGAGTCGATGGTGTTGTATAAGGATGTGGAGTTTTTCAATCATGATCAGGCCAATAAAACCATGATTGAGTATTCAAATCGATTTGCAGAGCTGGTGGAGTTTTCACTTGAGGTATCATCTAATAAGAGGATAAAGGATCGATGGTTCGAGTTGGTACTTATATCAGATATTTGTTCTCCGGTTTTCTTACTAAAGTTGTCCACTTATGCTGATGTGATGGATAGGGCGATGATGGTTGAGATGGACTTGGCTATCATGTCATGGTTGATGGGAGTTCCTTTTTCTCCCATTTCAAGTGTTGGTTACTTCAAAGGAAAATGGAATTGTTGTGATCCTCATGGTAGTTCTCAGCGGTGAGGTCACTCTAGGCCTACTACATCCCCAGGAATAAGTTCTATGAATTGCTACCAGTGTAGCTAGCCATGACATTCTAGGAGGGTTTTCACTGAGGCACCTGAAAACTGTATCTTCTACGGATTTTCAGGACACTTACAGAGGTTCTTCCATCACTTTTCTACTTCGTTTAGTGGGACAGGATCATCAGTTCCTCTTAACATAGCACTGAAATCAATTGCTTCACATTCAAAAGTGTTCTAGCCATAGGAATTTGGAACAAAGCTTCTTCACACAGTAGATGATTCTCCAGAGGAATCAGACACGGGTCCAGGGACTGTGAGAGGTACCATTACCATTTATTTTTCATTAGTGACTACCCTTTTTGATAGTAGTGCATATCACTCTTTTATTTCAACCTGTATTGTTAACCAACTTGATCTTTCTATAGAGAAATTATCTTGTGCAATGGATATTACTACACCACTTGGCACAAAGAGAGTGAAAGGCATCTGTAGTCCTTCATGTGTCTTATCTCTATTAGATGTCGAGCTATCTTGTATTTTTTGGATCTTTATAAAAAATCTATTAACATCATATTTGGAATAGTTTGGATCATTTCTACCAAATCTATAATTGATTTTTATCTTCGAAGGGTCTAATTTAGCACACCCAGTGGTGTGACTCTGGTTTTTCAAGGAGAATGGGACCTAAGGTCAAGCAGATCTGGACCTTCTTATCTAGATTTGGGGAGAGTGATATCATTGTTTGCTTTTTACCTAGAGTGAGATTCAATGGGTAGTGATCTTCCTCCAGTTATCACCGAGTTTTCTGATGTGTTCCCTTAAGATTTCTCTGGTCTGACACTGGTGAGAGAGGCTAAGTTTTTGATTGACTTAATGCATGGTACTCAACTTGTCTGTATTCCCTCTTACCGCATGGTACCAGCTGAGCTGAAATAGCTTAAGTGGCAGTTGGATGATCTTCTTGAGAAAGGATTTATTTTTCCAAGTGTGTCAACTTCAGTAGCACTGGTTATCTTTTCTAAGAAGGCTGGTGGTTCTATTCTATTATGTGTTGATTATAGAAATATCAATTGAGTTATGATAGTGAACAAAAATTTATTTTCACGGATTGGTGATTTGTTTGATCAATTGAAAGGGGCACAGTGGTTTTCAAATATCAACCTTCAATCTGGTAACCATTAGTTGAGGATAAAATAATATGAAATTCATAATACCACCTTTTAGAGAAGGTATGATCACTTTTAGTACCTTTTTATTCCCTTTGGTTTGAAAAAAATATCTTATTATTCTATTAAATTTAATGAACAAGATTTTCCTTGAGTATCTCGATACCTTTGTGGTAGTCTTTGTGGATGAAGTTCTTGACTACTCTATGTTTCAGGAGGATCAAGTGAAACATCTGAGAATAGTTCTGAATCTACTGATAAATCACCTCCTTTATGCCATGCTTTCAAAGATTGATTTTTGTATTCGGGAAGTGAAATTCTTGGGACACGTGGTGTCTGAACAGGGTGTATCGGTTGATCCTAAAAAGGTAAAGGTTGTTATGACTTGGTAGAAACCACAAAATGTCTTTGAGATTCAGATATTCCAAGGATTATATAGATATTATCGTAGGTTCTTGAAACACTTCTCAAAGTTGGCTTCTCCAATGACTGTTGTGACTAGAAAGGAGGAGTTGTTTACATAGAATGATAAATTTCATAGTTTTTTTGTGCTGAAATGTTTTTTGACTACTGCACCGGTGTTGACTCTTCCCGAAGTCGGGTAGGGCTATGTGGTATTTTTTGATGTATTAGTTTTTGGCTTGGGTGGTGTTTTTATACAGGGTAATCATGTAGTGGAATATGGATCTCATTAGCTTAGGCCACATAAGAATAATTATCCTACCCATGACCTGGAATGTTCTGTTTTGTTGAATTATCTTAATATTTGTTGGCACTAACTTTTTGGAAAAAGGTTTATTGTGTATTCAGACCAAAAAATCCTGAGTTATATCTTCTCTTAAAAATATTTTAATCTTCTGAAGATGCATTGGGTAGAGTATCTGAAATTTTTTTACATTGACATCGCTTATACCCCTAGGAAATTTAATTTCATTACTGATTAATTTAGCAAAAAACCTCAAACTCCATAAGTGAAAGAATATTTGGAAGAGTAAAAATTTATGGATCTCTTTGCACTGTTTCATATTGGAGTTCTGGAGGAAGGGGATGATGTTTTCTTAGCCACTGTTCATTTGACATCTTATCTTCTCAATATGATTCTTCTATATCAAGAGTTTGATAATGATATCTATAGCACTATAGAATCCCTTTAAGGTGGGGAGATAGTTTCCTAGTGTTTTTTTCTCATAATAGGTTGATATATGCTATTGGAACCGCTTTTTTGGTCTATTAGTGAAAATAAAGGTAGTGATGGGGGTTTCCATAATTCTTAGTGGGATGTACACCTAGGAACCACTAAGATGCTCTATGACATGATTCAGTAGTTCTAGTGGCCAAGTATGAGATGATCCATTGCATCATTTGTCTCTCATTGTTATATGTTCCAATAGGTAAAATTCAAGCACCAGAAACCTTTGGGTTTACTTCAGCCACTATCAATCCCTACATGGAAGTGGGATGAGATATTTATGGACTTTTTGGTTGGGTTGCCATATACCTAGAGAAACAATAATTTAATATGGGTTGTGATTGACAGGCTGACCAAGTCATCTCACTTTATACCCATTCGAGATATATCCAAAGTTGAAGAGTTGGGAAATCTCTATGTGAAAGAGATTATTCGTTTGCACAGAGTTTCATATGATATAGCCTCTGATAGGGATCCTCGGTTCACTTCTCTCTTTTGTAAAGGCCTTCAGAAGGCACCAGGATCTCAGGTTTGTTTGAGCGTGGCCTACCAACAGCAATCGGATGGCCAGATAGAAAGATCTATACAGATTCTTGAGGATATGCTTCATGCCTAGGTCCTTGACTTTGGTGGGGCTTGGGATGATCACTTGGGTCTAGTTGAGTTCTCCTATAAAAATAGTTACCAGTCTGCAATCATAATGGAACCTTTTGATGCCTTGTTTTTTCATCCTTTTAAATCTATGTTTTGTTTATTGAAGGTTGGTGAAAGTTATTTGGTTGGACCAATCTTGGTGTAGGAGACAACAAAAAATATACAACTGATATTTTAGAGGATTTGGATGTCACATATCTGATATAATTCTTATGTTGATCGACATCGTAGGCCTTTGGAGTTTTCAGTTTGTGACCAGGTGTTCTTGAAATTTTCATCCTAATTGGGTCATCAAAGGCTTGGGAGGCAAGGGAAGATTTCTCATCACTTTTTCGGACCTTTCATGGTTTTTTATCTGGTGGGGAAGGTTGTGTACCTCTTGGCACTTCCACCACAGTTGACATCGATACAAAACATGTTCCATGTATCATAGATAAGAATGTATCTCTATGATACACCTCACATTTTGAGTAGGTTTGATCTTGAGATAGAGCCTGATTTATCATTAAATGAGAAACCAATCAAGATAGTTGATTCTAACATCAAGGTACTTCATGGGAGGATGATACCTTTGGTTCATGTGAAATGAAAAAATGGATCTAATAATCACGAGATGTGGGAATGTGAGTCACTGATGAGAGAGTAATTTCCTTATATTTTTGTCTTGGAAGATTATTTATAGGATTTATAGGGAAATAAATTTTTTATGGTGGGGAGGTTGTATCATCCTTCTACCTAGATTAGGTAATTTTCCACCTTTTCTAAGTTCCTGTTCATTTCAAAATCCATTTATAAGATTTTTTTCAGGGTTTAATGAATACTACAGAACAGGTACACATCATGTACCTGAAGTACACATCATGTACTTGGGTCTGGTTTCATGTAATGGATTAGAAGATCATATCATGAATGGGGAGATCATGCATTGAGTTGGTACACAAAGTGTACATTAGGTACATGTCGTGAAGGGATTGAATATTGGTTTTTCAACCTGAGGTGACCGTTTTTTCGACGTACTTATCCAGCATGGCCTACACATCTTGACTCAGCCCACGCCTAGATTAAATTCATGTGTTTGGATATTCTTATTATTCCTTTTCATTCTATACTTTGTGAATCTCTTCATAGAGAAGATATGGTGTATTTTTTAGATACTCACTCCTTTCAGATCAAACCAAATGACTGGGGATCTTTGTTCTTCTTGTGGTGTGATTCCCAGGTATGTGTTCCCCTTGTTATTCAAGTTTCTATCTTCATCTCCTCTTGGGTTTTCAATGGATCATCTTGGGATTGATGGATCCATGTCTTTGGGTATTGAATATTGCTTCTAGGTAGTGTTTTGAGTTCTTCTACACCTTTTTAATCATTGATGGGTGTCATTGTGAGTGTCGTTCTTTAGGAAAGAAGAAGGTGGTTTCGTCCTGAATTTTCAAATTGATTACCATTGTATCGCTTGATTTATTTCAACTGATTATATAATTCAAATGCTCAACCTTACATTCAATTACTTTGATAAAACCGATCTCCACTGAATGGGGAGATTTTAAATGGTTTTGGTATAGAAACTTGGAAAAACCCCCCAATTCCATTGAATTGGGGGTTTATGTAAATTTTCTGATTTAAATAGTTGAATTTAAATTGTGGATTTGTTGGAAATTTTTTCAATTAACTTGTTAAATTTAATTGTGAAAATTAATAGTGAAAAGGATGAAATAGGTTTTTAATGAATTTCAAAATTGAAAATGGCTCAATATTATTTCATAGAAACCTAATGGTTTTATCTTGTGAAAAAGGAATGTTATTTTTATAAAACCTATTTTGGTTTTAAATGGAAAAATTTTTTTGAAATGTAATAATACGATTGATCGTATTTTTAAGTAGTCCTGAAATAGGTCACCCATCATGTAAGATTTTATGAAAGTCTTAAGTAGTTAGTCAGTTATTTCGATACACTCGACGTTATTAAAACATTCTAAAACATAAATGCAGGGGGTCACATCCCTGACGGGTTGGTGATGTGTATCCTTTGGACAGTGTCATAGGGAGGTGTGAATACACATTTTTCTGAGTTTACATAGAGAGTGTGGAATCATATATCTGGTTAATACCATCATACCTTTTGTTAGATAACCATGTAGCTCGCTTTTTTATTTATATTTGATATATAATTAAATATCAATGTTTATTGGAACTACTTCACATGCATGCTTAATTTATATAAAGTATTTTATATAAATGTTTTACTTAAGCCATTTTTTCTAGAAATATTCTATCTCTTGTAAAGAAAAACCTTTTCTTTGAATGTATTTTCCATCATTTTTAAAATTCATAACATGTTTTTTATAAATATACTTTTGACTTGCTAAACCTGTCTGTTCTGAAAAACTAAAAGATTTTATTTGGATAATCTATATTTGAAATCTATTGTAGAATATTTGGTGGTATCCTACTGAGCATAGGCTCACACCCTACTTTTTCCTTCATGTGTTTGTAGACTTTCTTCTTCCAGGCTCAAGAAAAGTGAAGGGATCTCTAGGATGTGGATTCAACTTTTGAGCTTTGGACGTGGTGAGTTGTGTCCTTAGGGATCTTGGGGTTTATTTTGTTTAGTAATTTGGGTTGTAGTACTTTGGCTTTTATTCCTCTTTGTATTCTGGTACATTTACTCCCTGTGGAGTTTTTTATTGATATGCATACATCCTATTATCTTTTGCTTCTGCATTCTTGTGGAAAAATCATTCCCACTTGTATGTTGTACAATGGAAGGTGCTAGTCACTAGCCCATGGGGATCTTGAATTCCCTTGGATACATGTAAGTACCGGCTCAGTTATTGGGTTACAAGGGTACCCAGACTGGATTGTGACACACTTCCCCAATAATATATTCATCCACATGCCCAAATTATATACATCATAGAGCTCTCATCCCATATATATTAATATAACCACATATCTACTTTATAGTCACATACTATATACCATTTCCATATAATTGCATATGCACAATACTGTATCATCATCATAACATCTAAAAATATTATAAACACTTGCAACAATATCTTATACCACATCTGGAAGAGAGACTGGGGAAAGAGGGTATCTTGAAATCCATTTCACCTCCATCCAGGATTTTGGGTAAAATTCTCAAAATAGAAAACCACATATTGGCCTTGATATCTTTAACTAACTCAAGTGGTGGTGCATAAGAATTAAAAAGAACAATAATGAGTATAATATAATGATTAAACCCATAATATGGTGTACCTTTATAATGAAAAAAAAATCTATAACCACATCCATCACCACACTCTAGGAACTGCACATCAACATCTATGATGATTCCAAGATAACACCACCAACAACACATTACCACAAATAGTTTTTTCCCTAGATAGTGAGGTGGTTGAATGGTCAATAGGAGAGTGAATTGACTATGTTATAGAATTTTAAAATATTTATTATATTTGAATTTAAATATTAATTGGAAAAATAAAATAAGAACATAATTATTTTTATGGACGTTTAGATCAAATTGGTCATATTTCTACTCTTTACTTATCATTATGCATAATAAAAATAGAACCCATTAATACACTAACTTTTTTAAGGGAGTCACAACCCAATTACATCTTGAATTTTTCAAACTAGTATTACAACACAAGAAAAATTCCTTATAACCCTAGAGGCACATCTAAAACATAATTTTAACGGTGGTATAGAAAACCATTTCATTATTTTTAATGAAAAATCATAAACCATCAGTTACAAAATACAGAAATAAAGAAAGGAAATACACAGCATAAAACCAAAATTTTAACAAATGAATTTTGAATTCTGAAGTATCTTTGATCACATTATGCATATATAACTGAACCATAGTTAATTCCATTAAGAATAACTCCATTATTAGTGATTTAAACGTGTACAGTGTGTCATGATGCATAGCTCACATATACTTCTCAGTGTTATATCTCGTGTTATATATCTCTATTTATAGAGATCTCCCATTCATTAATGAACATTTTCCAAATTATAAAACTCTTACTTATTTTAATATTTATGGACATTTTAAAAATCCTTTCTTGGAAAATAGAAATAGTCATGAATACCTCGGTCAAAATAATAAATTTCATACATTTACAATATAATCACTGAAATGATTCGATTACTTATAATGAATTCCATAAATTAGTCACCATGAGTTTAGAAATTTGATATTTTCATTTAATCTTCTTTTAAATATATCATGTATCACTATAAAAAGTAAATAAATAAAAGATACACAACATATATATTTTTTCAATAAATTAAAAAATAATATTTTTTAAATATTTTAATCTTCTACAAAAAAAATTGAATTAATAGAAATATTTTAAAATTTTCCTAGTTCGTGTAAGTATTTTATTCTCATAAGACTTCATAATTCTATAAAACATTATATTTCACATAGGACTTCATATTTTGTGTAAGACATTAGATTTTATGTAAGGATTTGTATTTCACATAAGACATAAAATTTAATGTAAAACTTCATTTATAATCATAATAACTTAAAATCACATCCTAAAAATTCATAAAAACTATAAGACTTTAAGTGAAGAACATAAGAGTAATTTCCATGTGTCATTCCAACATATGATTTATTTTAGACTTAGTGTATAACTCATTCATTCTTAGCGTATATTTCATTTGATCTGCATGTGATTCATTTGTCCTTCATACGATTCAAGACCTTGCAAAAATACTACAAACTAAAAACTTAAAATTTATCAATACTTGATATTAAAAAAATAAAAAATAACAAATAAACTAAAAAAATACATAATAATTAATTTAGAGAACAAAAAACTCAATAATAATTATTTTCTTCTATAATAAATGTAATATTCAAATAAGGAAATTATTTATTTTACTTATATAATATGGATTAGATAAAATTGAATATTTTGTAAAGGATAATTTTTTAAACGAATATTTTTGAAATAAATATTTTCTAATTATCAAAAAAAATATGGAGAAAATATACCCTAAAATGGCTCCAATAATATCCCCCTTATCTATAATTATAAAACCAAGTAAATATAAATTATTATCCCAATTTAAGGAATAATAAAAAAGGATAAAAAATATCCCCACTTTTGAAAATAAAATTCAATTTGGTTAAGAAAAATAATTCCATTTTTTAAAAAATAAAATTATTTTATTCATTAATTCTATAAAAATATTTAGATATAAAATAAGTAACCAATATAAATCTGATTTTTTGCATCTCATATTAAAATTTTAAGGTGGATTTATAAACTACAATTTTCAAATACTTGATTAGATTTGAAAATAGATTTAAAGATGATTTAAAAATATATATCATTAGCATAAATCTATCCAAATTAATCCATATATATAAATAAATAAAATGGGAAATAGATAAATATTGAAACAATAATAACTTCAAAATTATTTCATTTTTTAGTAGGGGATGTATAATACTTTGAACAGTTCTTATATGAAAAAAATTTCTACAAAGAATCCCTAAAAATTGTTAGAAATTATAATTAAATTGTAAACATGAACCCCTTGAATATAATAGATATAAATAATGTTTCCATCATTACAAGTTCATATTTAATCTTCAAAATATTAACTAGATCTAAAGGTTTAGTAAATATATAAGATAATGTATCATCTATATAAACATATTCCAAACATATTTCCCCTAGGTACACGTGATCCTGAATGAAATGAAATATTACTTCTAAATTCTTAGTTCCAAAATATTTTAAGGTATTCATAGAAATAAAAATAGAAAAAAAATCAGCACATAGAATAGGTATATTATTATAATGAATATCAAAAAAAATTAATGTTTTTTTAATTCATAATGTTTGAGTGAAAAAACTACATCAATAATGTATCATGATTTAGTAGTAGATAAAGAAATATATATATTTTTCTTTGAAACCCAAGACACTAAAAGTTTACCTAGAAAATGAAAAATTCAACTTATAATTTTTATATATCTTACATCCTCCAAAATCAAAATCAAAATAACTTTCCAATTTATAATAATATTTTACCGAATATCATAAACCCATATTTATAGAACTATTGAAATTTTTAATTATTATTTTAATATATTTCATGTGACCCTCCTTAGGGTTACCTTTAAATCTAGCATAAATTCAAAAAACAAAAAATCAAATCAAAACGTAGTTAAATAAATTAAACTACCAATCATTATTTTAAAAAATTTAATGTCAATATATTTTTTGAAAATATTTATATCTAATTTGTAATAATTTATCATAGAGGAACTTACAAATTTACTATAATAAATTCCAAAACTTTTAAATATTTATTTATCATATTTAGAATGATTAAGATAAAATCCATCATTCCATTGAAAATTTTTATGTTTTAAAAATAATTTCAATTCTCCCATAAGACTAATGTAAAATTTATAAGGAATTAAATCGAAATATTCTTTTTGAGGAAATTCACTTTAATATATAAGTGTGATATCATCAATATAAATTTAAGTAATAAAAATATATGTTGAACACTTGTTAATAAATAAATTTGTATCTACATTGAATTTTCTAAAACCATTTATAATAAATTGAGAAAATATTTCATATCAATCATGAGAATCTTTTTTTAGTCTATAAAGATCATTTGAAATCATTAAAAACTGATCATATTTCTTTTTACATTCAAAATCATGGGATATTTTACATAAATTTCATTGAAAATAAATCCTTTTAGAAAAAAATATTTCACTTATTTCATAAAGTTTAAAACAATGATGAGCTTCATGCGATTGTTAGATTCAAATAGTTTATAATATAGAAACTAGTAAATATATTCATCATAATAAATACCTTCTTCTTAACAACAACCTTAAGTAACTAATATATCATTATTTTAAATAAATTTTCAATATTCATCATGTTTTTTTCTAGATATTCATTTAGTACCAATACTTATTGATATTTAGGGGGTTGAACTAAAGTTTTAAAATCCATTCTAGAAAAAAAATAAAATCATCTTACATAGATAAAATATAATTATGATATTTTAAAGATTCTATAATTTTATTTAGAACAAAATTAAAAAGAAAATCAGAATGAAGATAAAAAAATTTAAAATAATTTTTGGTCTTTACACTTGATCCAATATCTCTAGTAATCCAATTTATAGGATAATATTTATGAGTTCTATAAGTTTGTGATTATCCCCCTAAACAAGTTCATTCATTTCTAGATTTCCTATCTTCTAAAAAATTAAAATATATAAAATTTTCTTCAATCGTATTTTTTTATTATTTATCCATTTTTATCAAACTTAACATGAATAGATTTTCTAACTACCATAGTTCTACTGTTATAAACTCTAAAAGCTTTACTTACATTATAATATCCTAAATATATTTATTAATAAAATTTATCAACAAATTTTTCTAAATAATCCTTAGTATTATGTATAAAAACATTATAACCAAAAACAATAAAATAACAATCTTTAGGTTTCATTCCCTTCCATATTATATATGGGGTTTTCTTTAAAATTAGTCTTAAAATAATTCGATTAAAAACCTAAAAATATTTTTTCATAGATCTATCCCAAAATTACTTATGTATACTATACTCATTTAATATTTTTTTATTCATTTCTTATATATTATTATTTTTTTCCTTTCAACTACATCATTTTTTAGGGGTGTTATAGGGGATAAAAAATTATGAAAATATCTATTTTCATTACATAAAATTTTAAACACTAGATTTAAAAATTCCCTTCCACTATCACTTATAATAGATTAAATTATATATCCTTTATCATTTTTAACTAATTTACAATAATTAATAAACCTTGATAAATTTTGTCATTTATGTGTAAGAAAATAAATCCAAGTAAGTCTACTAAAATCAAAAAAAAATAAGAAAAAACTATTTCATAACTCCAAAAATTTATGTTTAAACTGGGACAAATAATTATATATATATTATTTCAATTGGTCTTATGGATTTAACTTCCTTAATAGATCTCAAACTATATTTATGTTTTTTACCTTTAATATAGTAATAAAAAATGTGTTTATTTTCCATTTTTAAATTAGGTAATTATAGAACTTGTTGGTTCTTAATACTCATGGATAGTTGTCTAAAATTTTCATGACTGAGTCCCATATGCTATTAAAAATTATATGATTATACATTATTCAAACACTTAAAAATATTATTAGTTATTTAAGAAAAAAAAATGGAATAAAGATTTTACTTTTTGTTAGTATAAAATAGAATATATTCATCTTAAAATGATTCATTATTCATTTTTAAATTTAATACACAATCCATTATCACATAACTATTAAATTCTAATTAGATTATGTTTTAAACCATAAATATCGATTTATTGAAAAATAATAAAATATTTTGAAATAAAAAACTTCACAAAGCCTTTAACGTTGCCTTTTGAGTTGTCTCTAAATATCATGGTGCCTCTATCACATTTATTAAATGATAAAAGCACTAATGGATCACGAGTCATATTCCTAGTGAAACCTATGTACATATACCATATGTATTTCTTAATACTAATTGTACAATTTTTCTATAAAATCATTTGGAGGATAATTTTGGTACCAATAATACTTTAAGTGTAATTGGATTAGTAAATGAATTATTTTTAATCCATTAAGACATTAAACATGAATTCATAGGAAACCATGAAGATAAATATATGGAAATTAGATCTTTATAGATTCAAAGATATTGTATAAATCTTAAAAAAATACTCACAAGTATAATGATATTTCATCCTACATCTAAAACATGTAAAAGTAGATAAAATTCCTTTAGAACTCTTAACAATGAAAGTTTTATACATTTTGGTTAATTTTATATCATATCCAAGTCTAGTCTTGTTTTTATTTATTTGATTCATAATTATCATTTTATCAAAACTTTATCTGCCTTTCATAAAGGTGGATATATTTTTCTTTCAAATTTCAATTTAATTTTTGAGTCTTACATTTTCCTTTTGAAAAATGAATAAGTCATTGAAAAATACTTTGAACATTCTTCCTACCACATTATTATTCTTAGATACTAAATTTTTCTACTTATATTATTTCTTAAATTTTTGTTTTTATTGAGAAAGATTCTAATTATCCTTAACATTCTTCTTATTCTTATTTTTTACATCAATACGTAGCTTAAAAATTTTCATAATATCATTTTTTTGATCTTTGAATCTCTTGAAATAACTCATCAAAATAATGTTTTTTATAATAAAATTATTTTAAATCATAATAAAAAACACAAACCATATTTAATTAATCCATGAGACATGGTTTCATTGATTATTTTATTTCTAGATTCATCACTATAATATGAATCCTCTATACATCTCCTATCAACCAATAAACCCCAATTCTCCTTCTTGTTTAATTTTTTTTATTATTTTGTTATTTAATCTCAATAAGTTAGTCCAGATATAGAAATTTATTTTCTATTAATAACATATTAAATCTAGATCATCATTCAAAGTAATATTACCTTTTTTGATTCCTTCGTGATCATATCTAGGATAATCCCTCATTTTATTTCTAGATTTGCCTTTATTTCTTTTGTACATTCATTTTACAACTTGAGAAACGTCATCTATTTCACTTGTTTTTAACTCAAAATTATAAGAGTAATAAGTAATATTAATATTGAATTTAAAAGTAACACTTTTTATTTTGGTAAATTCTTATTTAATTTTTTTCATTTTCAATTCAATTATAATGATCTAATAAAATCATCAATAAAATATTATTTGAACTTACTATGTTTATAAATATTAAGATTTTTAGAATTTCATTTATTAGGTAATGGTATAAGTTATATTTTAAAATTATAATATTGTCCTAATTTTATTTAAAACCACTCATTTCATTTACAATACTAGTGAAATAAGAGAGCATTTGGTTAACTATTTCATTCTCTCACATTTTGAAATCTTGACATTCATCCCTTAACATTCCAAGTTTAGTTCTCTTTATCATATATTTTAAATAATTTGTACTTTAAATAATTATCCATATGTCATGATCAATAATTCAAGTTGAAACATGAATATATAAATTTAATATAATGGCACAATATAAAATATAAATAACTTTATAATTCCAGACATGGATTACAAGATAATTACTAATCAAGGATTATGGATCAACTTTAGGTAGTTTGTACAGTTTTACCATGATAGTTCATTGATTAATTATTATTTGTTTAAGATAAACCTTCATTTGAGTTTTATAATATTAATAATCATTTCCATTAATTAAGGGTGTCATTTGAGGAATCCATCCATCATTAGACCATGAACATTCCATCTTCAATTAATCTTTCCCCCTGAATGATTAATTCTAGGATAAAGGTTCTCAAAAAATATATATATAATAGATTTGATGATGATTTCAAGGACCTGATCTGATACCATTTTTTTAGATAGTGATATGGTCAAATGGTTACGAGTGGGGTAAATTAACCAGTTTAAAAAAATTTAAAATATTTATCTGAGTTAAAGTTAATTAACCAATCAAAAAATAAATATGAATATAATTATTTTTATAATATTTCAGATAAAATAGATTTTATATTTATAAAGGGTTCCAAACGAGTCTAATAACGATTATTATAAGTAGTAGAAACAATTTAAACCCTTGTTTGGAGATCTCCTATATAATATAATATAAAACCTACATAAAAATTCTAAAATGATGAAAATATAAAACCTTGTGTACCACACACCATAGATAATTTGAATCATATTTATCATTATTATATGGTTTGATAAATATCATGAATGGTATCCAAAGTACATCCCCTCTCCCTAGTGTATCCATGGGTTTCACTAAATCACTCGATGTTCAAGATACATCCACTCACCTCCACAACATGAAAGCATATCACAATGTGAAGGTAGAAGATGAAGAGAGCTAGGTGTTTTTAGTAGTTTCATCCAAGCATGAAATCAATCTTACTCTAAACTTCCATTAAATGGTAGTGATATATAAATCCACTTTGATTCTCCTAAGGTTATTACATTTACTCATATTTTTAAAATTCATGAGTTAATGCCGCTTAGACCAACCCATTCATCTCATTCATGAATAATGAAACTCCCTTAATTATTTCATTTTATGATATAGTTCCTTAAATAATATCCACTCATGGGTGAATGAATCAAGTGTCAAGAATAGGCCTAAACCAGCTTAAATATTATACACATGGATGTAAATCATAATTTTCATGCAAATAATATATCTCATTTATATATGTCATATATAAATATGGATTTAGGTCATATCTCCTTCAATTTACCACTTATTCTAAAGAATAATAGTTATTTATCAATAAAACTTATATTATATCATATAAATTAACTTGTGAAGCCATATTTAAAATTTCAATTGAATATTTTCCAAAATCATTTCAAAACAATTATGATTCAATTTACCTTGTATCACGTATTATGAAATACCTTATAAATACCAATCCAAAACTCCTAGTGGATAGACTATAATAACATTTTATAGTATCTATCTGAGTCTAACTCAATCCACCTTTAATAAACCACAAATTATAATGCCATAGGCCTTTACAAAATTGAAAAAAAATATAAATCCATGGATCCATATAAGTAAAAAAATAGTGTCCTCTAGAAAATATTCAATGCTACTCAAGCTATAAAAGGATCTAAGGTGATCTTCATCAAACATGTGTATCTGAAAACGTTTTTCCACCAGTATTCACCATATGTAAACATGCATTCTCATATTTTACCTTTATCCAAAACACTGAGTAGATATGGGACATGGAACATGTCAATACCATATATCCAGCACATGTGCTATCTATTCTCCAATTGTAAACTAAACGTTTTAGTGAATACGTCACATGTCATTCACCCTTGCAGAAAATCTCATCACATGTCTCATAATCAAATAGATAATCACATCACATGTATTCTCAATGTTTGGTTGTACACTCTATAGTCTATCTGAATCGAGGTCCCAATATTCATACTCATCATATGAGAGTACAAATCCCATCTTGTTTGAGTTCTAATTGATGAAATGATTGGAAACATATAAATACATCCTTGTATTATCTAAGTAAATATATAGAATTATATAAGTAGGGTATCAAATAATGAATGTTCTAATGCTAGTTATCTCAACAACCTTAAGTAATGGGGACTCAAAAATGATCTAAGGACCCCTATTATAAGAAATAAACTTGTAAGAAACTTCATGTGGCATACTAAGTGGGTTATTCAATGTACATAAAGAATCATGTTCTTTATATTTATTACTCATGAGCATATTCTCTATCTCTATACAAGATCCTACTCACACTAAAATTAAATTATTTTTTAAAACATAAAATATTCCATGATAAAAATCGATTAGGGAAAACTCAAAGTAATACTTTGAGATATTATTTATCATTAGACTTCATGAAATGTATATATATTTATAAATCCAACAAGAGAGAATGATAAAGTAGAGATTTCCATTTATATGATACATTTTATAATCTTAAAACTCTTTTAAAAATATTTATCAAACTCCATATAAGAACATGTGTATTATATCATATATGAAGGACTTACAAATCATCCTTACATATACTACACTTTCAAGGGTTTTTTTAACTCGCAACATTATATGTATTTCTTACTCTGAATCTATGTCACCATATAACAAAAATTTCCCACAAACTCTTAAGTAAAAAACATCTATAATGTAATAACACTTGAATAATGGTAATATTTATGACTCATATTCCTAATAATTAAATAACTTGAACATATTCAAACTCTTTAACTTCATAACATTAATTATTATGATTCTAACTTTATTATACACTTAGAACTCACTCTAAATTTATCATTATCATCATTAGAACCACGTAAAACAAAATTTTCACTCGAAATATAAATTTAACTATTTACATTATTTCTTTAATAGTATATAATAAACACTTTTAGGATAAAGTAACATTTAATTTATTATAAAAACTAATGTAATTATTTAAATTATTTTATTAATAGAACATACTGAACTTTTTTATGATAAATTAACATTTATTTTTTTTATTAACTAATTCAACTCTTTACATTCCACTTTGTAGTCATAACCTCTTTTAGGATTTCAAAATTAATTTTCATTTTAATTTGACTAGTACAACCCTATATTGATATCCACTTATTCATTATAACTAAATTTAACTCTTTACAATTTTCATTTTCATCACATATACTGA
The DNA here is from genome assembly GCA_963277665.1 of Viscum album. Taxonomy (NCBI): domain Eukaryota; kingdom Viridiplantae; phylum Streptophyta; class Magnoliopsida; order Santalales; family Viscaceae; genus Viscum; species Viscum album. The sequence continues at coordinate 1,019,955,387 of OY728138.1, read as the reverse complement.
ACTCATTAAGATATTAAGTGAATAACACTTTTACCTTAGACTATTATTATACTTTGGAAATAGTGATATTCACTTTCTAAATGGTAACCGGATTCAATAATTTTTTTTTTATTTACCACCATTTATCCTAAACATTTTAGGATATGAAGTGGAAATCAATTTAACTCAAGACTGGGATAATCCTTTATTTTTTAATTCTGAACTTATAAAAGTTAAAACATACTCCCACTTGATTCTTAGGGTCTATATTATTTTAATAATATCTTTCTAAGATATAGAAGTTAAAATCCATTAGTAAATAACACTTATTTCCACTTTATAGAAATATTTAACAAATAAATTGTTGTCTCTATATCATATATGGTATTCTATCTTATTAAAAAAATTCTTTTGAAAGGAATATTTATTAAAATATACCACCGATTAGTGGCAGGAACACATTCCCTATTATTTTAATAAAAAAATTGATATTAATTTTATTCATATACTATATAAATATTTTTATTTATATCTTCTTCAAAAAAACACGTTATAGAAATTGATTAATCATAAACAATGTGTTTACACATAATCATCTTATACATTTTCACAATAACTCTTTTTTTATTGAACAATTTCTATTATCATATAGGAGAAATGAGATAAAGATAAACATCCTTTACTTAGATTCATTTGATTTTGATAAAATGATTTATATTCCAATCCTTTATTTAGTAACTATTTAATTCATCATAGGAATATAAACTATAATATTAATTTATTATTCATTTTATTTTAAACTATTTATATTTACATCACTTTTCTGAAATATACATTTGGAATTATATACCTTCAAAAATCATAGAATTAATTTATATAACATCCATACCTAACATGTAAATTATATGGTGTTTTCTAAACTCCTTTAGGTATTCATGATAATCCCATCACATATAATTATTGCTCCTCTTTTCCAACAACCATAAGTTTCAATGGCCTTGACTAGATTCTTGAAGAAACATTATTGAACCCCTAAACTAACTTTTACTCTTCTTGTTTCAAATTTTATCCACTAGGACTATCCAAATTATACTAAATCTTAGACATAACATACCAAGTTCATTATTCATCAAAACTATGAGAATATAAAGTAAAATTTTATTTTATTTAATCATATTATCATAAAATTTCCATAAATGACAATAGGATGAATTCATTAACCAGAAAAATAAAAAAAAATTATTATCCCTTAAAGAATGTTATAGAATTAAAATAAATTATAAACTATGTGTATAAGAAATACACATTTAATTGGATTAGAACAATCATAGGATACATTCTCTTATCATGAGAAAAATGGGATAAAAAACATTTTACAACAAGTTCATCCAAGTCTGAAGGGTCCAAGTTATTAATGGAGAACCTCCTTTTCTCAATTACTTGAAAAACCCTTCAAGATCAAACCTTCAATTATTTTCGATTTATATATTTTTTATACTTAAAACACCTATAAATTATACAGTTGACATCATATATCTATCTAATAAATATAACTGAATTCTCTAACAAATAAACATTTAAGGAAACCTTTAGTCTCACAACTTCATTAACATATTACATCATATTGAATATCATTTTTCATACTCAATTTTTTTTGTCGGAGTGAGTAACTCAAGAGGGGGGTGAATTGAGTACCCAATAAAAAAATTTCTTCAAAATGGATAAATATAGATTCCCCCAATTAATTTAAAAATGGCCCAATTAACCAAAATAAAAAATCTTTATAAGTTTTAATCATTCAAAATATTTCTTAGAAGACCGATTATGTCTTAGATAAAATAATACAAAATATTACTCAATATGTTAAAATATTGCTTAATTAAAATATTGTAAAAACAATAATAAATTTTAACTATAAAAGTATTATTATTTTTACTGTTTAAAAAAATTATTTTTATATAATAGATTAAAAATAAAACAATAAGTGGAATTTTGAATACAAGAGGTTAAGCCTCAAGATGAGACTTACTCCTCTCAACTCACTGATCAGCAGTCACCAAGTAGTTTATATAAATAAATAGTTTTATCAACAACCTAGATCGGGTTTTATAATAGTATACAACATTCCAGACCACATAGGGCATCTTACACTCTTATCCACGAGAGTAAAAAAACAAAAGTTCACACAACACATCTTCCATAGTTTTCTTGGGAGTACAAGTGTAAAAAGATTTGAGTAGATATCTATGTATATTCCAATTATAGCAGGAGACAGTGTGTTATGAAATAAAAAAATTATCGCACACTTCTCATAACATAAAATAAATAAGCAAAACGATAAATTAAAATTATGAATGGATGTAGATGCTCAGTTTGTTATGTAGTAAAGCTCATGACTCTTGAATTTGATTTGAAGTGTAACTCGAATCAGGTTCTCTTGAAATCCTTAGTAGTATAGAGTGTAGTAGAAAAAAAATTTCTTGACTATAGTAAGCCACTAGATGTGTATTTTTCATTATCTTCCTCAGATGAGTGTAGTCATGTAAGCTCTTTCACTAATCTACATATCTCGTTTCATGTAAAGCTTTCAATGTGTTCCACTTTTAGTGCATTGTTATCTATATCACTATATTCATGAGGGAGTGTACTTATCTTTTTATCAGCATCGTGAATGAATATCCACATGAGCATTATTATATTCTTAATCCTTGTACTCAAGGCTAATACATCATTTAATATACTATGTCTAGAATTTAAGAAACGATCCTTAAAATAACACTCAACATTAAATTTCAAAATATATCAATTATATATATTTAATTTAAAAATATTATTTTGAGGCACGGTGATAGTGAGTCCTGCAATGGTGACTCGTAGTATGGAGGTGTCTTGTTCTTGAGGTGTTTTAGTCTGACAGTATGTCATTTTTGTTATATGTCATGCTGGTTGTGTGACATTTTCTACATAGAAAAAATTTTATGTTTCATGTGACTCAGCTGATGGTGATTCATCCTTCTAGGGGTGACTATTTTTTTGGTAGGTTAGGATGGAGGTGTCTCATACTTTTTAAAAATTCTGTACTAAAGGTATTCAATCCTGATGGTGATTCATTTCAATACTTTTCTAATTTTCTATTATAGCGGTCTATTGTGTCAATGTTGACTCATATGCAACAGGAGTGTGATATGATTGGAAATGATTCATCCTTGGTAGTTTCTCATATATATAAATGTTCATCACCTATCTTAGATTATAAAATGCTTAAGAAAACATGAAACTTAGTAATAACATTATAATCATAATTTATTGAACATTAAAACAAGAAGGTCAAAAATATCCCCTTTTTGATGATCAGAAATCAATGCATCAAAAGTAAAAAATGCATGGAATAAAATGTAAGATCAAAACATGATATCAAAGAGAAATTATAATATTGTGCATATATATTAGTTTGGTTTCAAAGAAATAAAATAAATATTAGTAAAGAAAGATCACAGTAATAGGAATAAATAAAGTAAAAAAAATTGTGTACATATCTAATTCTTTTACTTTTTGGGATTATCAAGAAGGTATAACATAATAAAAAAATATTAAAGGAAGTAAGAAAATAAATATCAAGAATAGAAGAATGAACCATTGTTAAAAGAATGGTAAGAAGCATCCATAAGACTTTTTACTTTGTCATTGTCTTTTTCCTAATCGAAGGCAGTAGATGCAGTAGGGTCTGATGGATCTCTAAGAAAGGTAAGTGGAACACCAGCTGGGATTCTAGCTATAGCTTGAGGAGTTAAATTCTCTCTAAAAATAATTGACATGAGATTGTCTGATAGATTGTGTAGGAGAAAGAGTTAAGGGTTATAATTTGGCAGGTATAGGTACAATTCGATCCCGGGTAACTCCTGGTCTAAAAGATTCCAGTGGGGTGATAGGAATTAATTTCTAAGCCACAATAGTCATTCCAAGTACATGGATAAATGGTTTTATAAGGTTTATTAAATACACTATTATCTGACCGCCTATCTCTATAGAACTGATGAAATGTCCTTTCTCTTTCTTAAATTGATTGAAAACTCAAGTCATAATCATTCTAAATTACTCCTTAAAGGCTTGGGAAACAGGTGGCATCCTTAAATTCTCATCCAAAAACTTGTAATTTGTATCCATGGAATGTTTAGTATAAATTCTTGATAGATAATATTTTATAGCTTTGGTAATTATCTCTCTTTATGAATTCATATACATGGAATAACTCATTATCATCAGGGGATCACGCTCTGTACTCTGCTCAAAATTCCTCAAAATCTTTAATGGAATCATAGGTTCACCTCTTGAAGATCCACTGGTAATAGAAAAAACTTCTTCTATAACCATGGTTCTAATCATATCAACTTGAGTAAAAGAAGAGGTAGAAGTATCTGAATAAATATTTTCAATAATTTTAATGATTACATCCAAATAATCCATAAAAATTGACTTTAAAACTTAAATAAAAGACTATATTGATTCTAGATCACTATTAATCCTCTTATTTTCAACTTAAATATCTTGAATATGATGTATCAATTTAGGTTAGATATGATTAATAACCAATTCAAATAGATACCTTGTATTTGTTTCACTCTACCTTGTGAGGAGGGGTACTTGACTCTTCAAAACTTTATCAAAATCTGAAATAATATTTTATTTAAAAGCATCTAAGTCACCCTTGGTGACTAAGTCAACTCAGATAGTAGGTACTAGATCAGTAGGTGTAGGTTTCCTAACAGAAGTAAATTTTTCTAATGGACCATGAACATCAATTTGATGGACCATTGATCCCTTGGGGTCTCTCCCATCTCAAATATCATGTCCACTACCCTTTAGTGGACTCAAAACTACATTTGATAACTTACACCATTCTTCTAACATTGATTTGATCCATATCTCTAAATTATTATCAATAAAGGTTTCAAAAATAATAGGTATAACTCCAACAGGTACAATAGTAGTGATCTCAATATTCTGAGAATCTGCACTCTTACAGTATCAGCAGACTCATTAACATCAGGTTCTTTTTCCACATGAAAATCATATTTATGAATATCAATAGTATATAATTATAATTCCAAATTCCAACAAGAGAAGTCCCATAATAAGAAGCTACATTAACTAATTGTACATCACCACCATATTTCTCACCAAAAACAAATTCTTTATCTATTTTCTCAGCCACATACTACTCAAAAGCAGTAATAATTTACATATCCTCGTCAATAGTGGAATCAGAAACAGTCTGATCAGTAACAAACCCATCAATTGGGTATTTTCCCCCCTCAATAGATGCATCCCTTTCTTTAAAATTTGGTTCCACTTCTGCAGTAAAGTAAGGTCAGCCTACAGGAACACTGGGAGAAGAAAGTATATCTAAAGGTATTTCCACATTTATCTTTATAATTCAGAAAACTGGACCATAAAATTCAAAATCATCATCATATTCTTCAAAACCACCATTATTACCATTTCCAGCATCTCCATTTCCACTATCATCTTCTTCTTCTTCTTATTCTTCCTCATCATTATCAGACTTTGAACTAATTTTAATCTATTACTCCATGATAAAATTAGTCTCATCATCATCACTTGATACTAATTTTCTCCTTTTTGGAAGTCACCTAGGAAGGATAGGATCTCCATAAGTAATAGGTTTTGAATTGGGAGACAGATTGGGGCCACTCCCCTCATCCACTAAAAGTTCTTTCTCTTATTCTTTGTTTGAGGTAGCAGCCTCTTCTTTATCCTCATCGGAATACTCAACAACCACATCAGGTTCTATACTAGGGTCAACAAGATCCCTTATCTTGGACAGATGATCTACTCGGTTAAAATCTACATATAGTTTTTCACCATCAGCTACCAACTTCTTCTTCTAGATGTTCCAGCTGATTCTCATTCTTGAAAAAATTGCTTTAGAAATGAAAAAAACACTACAGTATATGGTAGACTCTTATTCATCTAAAACTAACCCTTTTTATTTTAACAAGGCTAAAATTAACTTTGGGTAAATTTGGGAATTATATTTTGAATAAGGCTTGGTCATTTTAGAAAAGTGAACTATATGGTATCTACACAAATTAATCTTATGTCCTCTTTTCATAAGATATAGTAAGTAGACATCTCGATACCTTAAAGTGGGAAGGTTACCTTTTTGGGTGCATAACATGTGCTGTATAAACTTGAACAGTAGTCTTCATTCCTCATCCAACTTAGAAGCTATTGGTCTTCTAGTTATTCCATCACCAGTCAACTCGGTAAGTTCTTCTTCATAAAAAAACATCAATTTTTTTAGGTATAGTGCCTTAATAATCATCATAAACTCCTTCAAGAGGTACCTTCTTACATTCAGCCCATTTCTTTATTTACAAACCAATTCTATGTCCTTTTACATAAATTCTTATCTAGTCAATTCCATACTGGTCAAAATAAAACTCCACATGATGACAGAACTCATGAACTATATTAGGATAAAAGGGTCTCTTGTTTGAAGAGAACCAATCCAACCAACCTTGGTTCTAGAGTACTTTGACCACCAAATATTTACTTGATACTATCCATTATATATCAACTTATTTTTTAAATAAAATAATTATTCTTCAAAGCTCTAGTTTAAGTGGTTCTGTAGTAGTAGAAACACTCATCTCACCCATTTATTTCTTAGATATTTGGGACTTAGATAGTGAATACTTAAAAGGACGCATCATTCCTTCCAGGTGGATTAGTCTAGAAAGCTTGGTTGAAGGATGAGAGAAAGGTTAAAGGTTTGAAAGTTGGGTGGTGAAATGTTGAATTGGGCTTAAGAGATAATAGAAAGGCATGATAAATAAGGTGTGTTAGAACTAAAAAAACTCTGAACTCATATCATTCGGAATTTAGTTATTTGAAAAAAAATTGAAATAATACTTGAAAATTGATTTCAAATAATAAAAAAAATATTTATATTGGGTTACAAAAATAAAAAAACCTAAGAATAAAAAGATAGAAGTTTAGAAAACCTATAATAAATGAAAAATTCACAAAGACATGAAAAATTCAATGGTGTGAAAAACCAACGATGTGATGTTTCCCAGCGATGAGATGATAACAATGGTGAGTTAATTACAATATTGTGTCACCAATGGTGTGTCACCCAATGGTATTTCACCCAACCTAAAAAAAATTAATCAAATTTGATCATTCTTAATTTAATTTTTATATAGTTCATTATCTCAATATTTTAAGGCTTAGTAAAAATATCTTCTAACTAATGTTCTATACCAATAAATTCTAGAGTGATATGACACTTTTGAAAATGATTTATCAAAAAGTGATATCTTATATCAATATGTTTTATCCTAGAATGTGATACTGAATTCTTAGTAATATTTATAGCACTTGTGTTATCACAATTTATAGTGACATATAAGAATTTATATCCACAGTCTAGTAATGTGTGTTTTATCCACAAAATTTGTGCACAGAAACTGCCTGTATCTATATATTCAGCTTCAACGGTAGACAATGCAACAAAATTATATTTCTTACTACACCATAAAAATAGATACTTTTTTAAAAAGTGACATGTTCTAGATGTTATTTTTCTATCTAAAATACATCCACCAAAATCAACATCATAATAACTCACTAAATCAAATTCTTTAACTTTCGGTTAAAAAAATCCTAAATTTTTAGTATATATGAGGTATTGGAAAATTGTTTTCACATAAAGCAAGTGTGACTCTGTTTTATTAGATTTAAAATGATCACACATTCACACACTAAACATTATATCATGTCTACTAGATTTCAAGTATAGAATACTTCTAATTATACCTCTATAATTGGCCTGATCCACTAGTTTCCTACTTTTATCAAGATCCAACTTACAGGAGGCACTCATAGAAGTAGTTCTACTCTGACTGCAATACGAGTTAAAAACATTAAAATATAATTTTTATATTTACTTTGATTTAAAATAATTCCTTCTTTATTTTGAAAGATTTGACATCCAAAAAAGTACGTAAGTTCACCCATCAAACTTATTTCAAATTCCTTTTTCATCATTTTGGAAAAATTGGTACAAAGAAAATGTATTGAAGATATAAAAGTAATATCATCAAAATATATTTTTACTACAATAAAATATTTTGAGATTAGATTTATGAAAAGGGTAGGATCAGCTATACCTATTAAAAAAACTTTTGAAATAAAAATATTGTTGAGCCTATCATACCAATCTCTAGGAGTATGTTTCAAACTATATAAATCATTAGATAATTTAACAACTTGATATAGAAAATGGGTATTTTGAAAACCAAAGGGTTGTTAAACAAAAACATCCTCAGCTATAAATCCATTCAATAATGAACTCTTAACCTCCATTTGATAAAGTTTTAAATCTAGATTCACTACATAGGCTAACAAAATTCTAATAGATTTGTGTCTGGAAACTAGTGAAAAGGTTTCTAAATAGTATATTCCTTCTTCTTGACTATAAACATGTGCAACAAGTCTTCTCTTATTTCTAACTAATGTTTTTTAACTCATATACCTTGTTCCAAAACACCCATTTAGTTCCAATATTTAAGATTTCATTAATTCTATCTACAAGTTCCCACACTTTATTTCTTTTAAATTATTTTAATTCTTATTTCATGGATATTGCCTATAATACATCATCAATAGCTTCATTGATTTTCTTAGATTAAATATGAGAAAATAATGCTTAATGTTAAACTTGATTTCTTGGAGAATCTCTTATCTGTGTACCTCTATCTAAGTAACCTACAATAGCATCAAAGGGGTGATACTTAAGGTTTCTAATAACTCTAGAAAAATTAGGGTCGGTCACATTAGGTTTTCTATAGGTTCGGGTTATAGATGTTCTAGAAATTATTCAGAACTGGATGATTTTTATACCTATTTAACAATGGAATCAAAAGGTTTATAATTTAAGTTCAATGTTGGAAAGTCATCCTCATGATTTTCTAAATATGTATTGGGCTCATGTGGATTTGTTTAATTGAATTTAAATTGAATAGATTATTCCACAGTCATAGTCATTTTATTAAAAACTCTATAGTATTTATTGGAAATTAAATAACCTAAGAAAATTCCTTCATCGCTTTTGGAGGAAAATTTTTCAAAATTATCCTTACAATTAATAATAAATTATTTACAATTAAGGACTCAAAAGTAATTAACCTTAGGATTTCTATTATTATAAAGTTAATCAAGGTCCTTCTTTAAAATTTGTCTAATTAAAACTCTATTTATGATGTAGCAGGGTGTATTCATAGCCTATTCCCAAAAATATATAGATAATTCATACTCATTTAACATGGTTCGGGCTATCTCTTGAAGTGTTCTATTCCCCCTTTCAACAACTCTATTCTGTTATGGGGTCCTAGGATAAGAGAAGTTATGACTATAGCTATTTTTTGATAAAAAGGATTCAAAATGTTGAATTTCAAACTCATGACCATGGTCACTTCTTAATGTCATAATTCTATGTCCGCCTAGGTTTTCTAAATATTTAGCATACTTGGTGAAATAAGAACAAGCTTCACTTTTGTGATCTAAAAAGAATACCCAAGTAAACCTAGAAAAATAATATACTACAACATAGACATAGTTCTTCCCATTAATACTAAAAACTATATATAGTACAAATAAATCCATATGAACCAACTCAAGAGGTTGAGAAGTTGACACTCCCTTCTTTAATTTAAAAGAAAATTTGTACAGCTTCCCTTTTTGATAGGGGTTACAAACTATCATTTTGGAACTCTAGTTTAGGTAGACCCTTGAATAAACCTTTCCTATTAATCCACCTAAGTGGGTGAATATTTCATTGGTATGGTCTCTTATTCCAAATACAAGATTATTTTTTAAAATCACTCAAGAAGGAAACATTTTGAGAAATTAATGAATAAAAAACAACAGCATAAGCATTGTCATTTCTTAAATAATTAAAAATTAAAACTTTATTATAATCAAAAACATTACATACATTGTTCTAAAATTTAACATGAAAAACATCATCACATAAATTTTAAATAATAACCATGCTATATTTCAACCCATAAATAAATAATACTTTATAAATCAAAACAGAATTATTGTTACCAATTTGTTTTAGGCCAATGATTTCCCTTATAGAATTATCACCAAAGGTTTCATGACCACTATAAACCTTAATAATTCTCTTGAATCATGAATAATATCCTATCATATTTCTAGAACAACCATTTTCCAAATACCATATACTCTTATAGGATTACTTCGAATTGTTTTCCTACAAAACAAATATTTTTGAAAAAAATGACTTCGAAACCAAGATTTTATTGGGTCCAGATACGTTTGAAATTAAATATTTGGGAACCCGAATTTTCTTTATAGGTTTCCTATAAACAGAATAAATAATTTTTGAAATAAAAACTTCATTAGGTTATTTAGAAAAATAATTTATAGAATAACTTTCTGGTCTAGTCTCAGGAACAATGGTTCTTTTTTTATTCTCCTCTAACCTGGTTGGTATCCAATACCAATAACATTTTTAGGTGAAACTTTTTTACCTAAAATTTAAATGAGTTTTAATCTTCCATTTGTGAAAATATCTAGGTCCTTATTTAATTTCTCATTTGAAATTTTTAGTTTCTTATTCTCTTTCAACAACTATCTAATAGTTTCCTTTTCAATAGACAAATCAAATATAATTTTTAAAGATAAATAAATTCGTGTCTTAAGAACTTTATATTTATCATTAAGCTCATTAAAAGTTTATTTCATCATACTATGGTATTAAAACATTTAATCCTTAGTAATATCATCATCATTTTTATTATTCTTAGGGTTATCAAAAATATGTACATATGATACAATTGGTACCTCGGTGACTTTTTTCATAAAGAACATGTTTTCTCTATCTGATTTATCTTCAGAAACTAAATTGTAATCATTAGAGCTATATTATAAGCCACTCCATGTTAATTTTAGGTCCTTATATATTTTTTCATGTTCATCATATCTCTTTTTGTACTTTAACATTAGACAGATATCCTTTACATGACCTTTTCTCTTGCACTCATAGAAGATAACCTCATTTTCATCTTTATTCTAGTCTTTCTTCTAGGTTCCTTTAGAATTACATTTTCCTTTACAATTGGGATTTAATAAAAAATATTCCTTTAAAATTTCCTAAACCATCTATCTAGATGATCCATCACCTCATCACTATCAGGTGGGGACTCACTGCCACTTAAACATACAGATTGAACATTCTCCTTTTCCTTTTGTTGAGATGAATTAGACTTAAAGGATAAAGATTTTCTATTTGGAAATTCATCATCTTCTCAACTGACTTTTAACTCTTATTCATACATCATCATCTTAAAAATCATCTCTTTGATAGGTAGCTTACTGATAACACAAGATTTTATAATCTAGATGGATATGACTCTCCATATTTCAGGTAGACAACTTAACAATTACATGATATAGTACTTGTCTGATACAGGATTCCTAAGTGATCTCAGTATGTTCAAGATTTCATAAAAAATGAGTTACGTGTCATAAATAGGTTCATCAGGTTTTATCTTAAAATTATCATACTTAATAGTATATGTATTAAGTCTCATCTCCTTAATATTAGTTTTTCCTTTTGTTGAAATAGGTAAAGTATCCCAAATTTCATATTTATTGTTTCATGAAGATATTCTATTGAATTATTTATCTACTAAATCATAAAAAGGGGAATTTATTGCTATATAATTATTATTGTAATAATGATTTTTTTTATCATCCCAATCTTTTCTAGTAGTAGCAGGTAGTTTATATTTGTCTTTTATAGCAGTATAAATTTCAATAACCATACACTAAAAGTGCATTTTTATTTTTATTTTCCATTGTGAATAATTGTTACCATTGAAAAATGGAGTTATGTTAGTAGCAGAACCTTCTTGTCTAGAATCCATTTAAAAAACTAAACTTATAAAGAAGATAAATTTAATTCTTTAAAGTGAAACTAAATTCATAGTTAAAAAGATTTTGAAAACACTAATACTAAAGAAATGTACCTTTGATACCAAATTTCAGTCAGAGTGAGTGACTCAAGAGGTGGGTGAATTGAGCACCCAATAAAATTTCTATTCAAAATGGATTAATATGGATTACCCCAATTAATTAAAAAATGGATTAATTAACCAAAATAGTATATCATTATAAGTATAAAAATTTCAAAATATTTCTTAGAAGATTTATTAGGTCTTAGATAAAATAATATAAAATATTACTTAATCATTTGAAAAAAATTACATAATTAAAATTTTTAAAAACACTAATTAAGGTTAGCTCTAAAAAACTTTTTTTACAGTTTAAAAAAAATTCAGTTTTGAATAATAGATTCAAAATAAAAAAAATAAAATAATAAATATAATTTTAAATACAAGAGGTTCAGTCTCATGCTGATACTTAGCCATCTCTACTTGGTAATCACCTACCACTAAGTGGTTTATATAGATAAATAGTTTGATCCGCAACATTAGTTGATTTTTACAATAGTATACATCTATCCATACTAAACAAGGCCTCTTCCATTATTATTCGTGAGAGTATAAAATATAGCAGATCACATATGACCTCTTCCACATTTGTATTAGGATTACATGTGTAAAAAGAGTTAAGAATATAGCTTTGTGTCTTTCAGATATAGAAAGAGATAGTGTGTTGTAAAATAAATAGTTTATCACACACTGATCGTAATGTAAATTAAATAAATAAATTGAGTAATTAAAATTAGGAATGGATAGAGATGCTCGATTTTTATGCAGTACACCTCATGAATCTTGAATTTGATTTTCAGTATAGCTCGATTCAGGTTCTCTTGAAATCATCAATAGAATATAGTGTCATAGAAACTTCGGTTATTGACTAAAATAAGGCAATAGATGTGTATTTCTCTTTGTCTTCCATAGTTGAGTGTATTTGTATAAGATCATACACTAATCCACACCTCTCATTTCATGTATATCTTTCATCATGTTCCACTTTTAGTGCATCAGTCTCTATTTTACTATATGCATAAGGGAGTCTATTTCTCTTTATATCAACATCATACATGAATATCTATGTGAGCATCTAGATATTTTGCATCCTCATTCTAAGGGATAACACATCCTTTAATGCATTCTATAAAGAATTTAAGAAACAATGGTTAAAATAACACTCAGCATTAAATTTCATAATATATCCATTATATATATTTAATTTAAAAAGATAATTTTGAGATAAATTAATGGTGAGTTCAGAAATGGTGACTCATAGTCTAATTGTGTCTTGTTCTAGTGGTGTCTTGGGCAGACAGTTCCTCATTCTTGAGGTATGTCAAGCTCATAGTGTGACATTTTTTACTTATCCAAATTTCTATGTTGTTGGTGGGTCAGATGATAGTGAGTCATCCTTCTGGTGGTGACTCCTCTAATGGTAGGTCAGGCTGGTAGTTTTTTATACTTTTCCAAAATTCCATTCTGATGGTATGACATCCTGATGGTGATTTATTTGAGTATTATTCCAATTTTCCATGATGGTGGTATATTGTGTCAATTGTAACGACTTGAATCTGGAGCCACTCAACTAGTTCCCCATAACTGGTTCGCCACATAACCTCAAGAATGTTTCCCAAAACTCCAGAGGTTATCGACTAGTAGCGAGGGCCTTGGTGAGTCATTGGGGAAACTATTCCCTCAATTGGTAAGGTATACAAAGAAAAGTAAATAACAATCAATAGTGGAAGTAGTAAACTATCATAAAATAACTAAAACTAAACAGCCGAAGAAATGTATAATATAATAATGCTGCAAATTATGCAACATGTACAAGTATCTAATGAAATCAGCAAACACAACAACGTGCTGAAATACAACTAAGAACAAAGTAATAAAAGTAAACAGCAAATCCAGTAGCATCGAAATCCTAGTCTCGGTCCTATGCTCTCCAGCTCCAACCAGCAATCATGTACCTGAAGTAGAAGGGACACAACCCCTATCCACACCTGCAACCATATAACCTATTTTGGGCCAAAAAGAATGACCCAAACAGGGTGTGAGACTAATCCCAATTGGAAATCACCACAAGATGTTTTCCCTACTGTCAGTGAGCAATTTAGCAAAAGTAAATGAAATAAATGCAGCAGAGAAACATGAGTACACTAAGTAAACAATCATACAAAAGTCCATTCAAATTTAATTAGTTATTTAATTCAGTCATTTAAAAATCACCCAAGGAATCTAGCAACAACTCTATATTCCCAAAGCATAGCAAGTAACACAATAGGTATCTCAGCAGACTACCTAAACTATGAGCAGTACAAACACAAGCTTGTTCTTTGGCTTGGTGGACTCGTCACAACCAACCGAACAATATTCACACTTACTCTTTGGGTGGATCATACTGGTATACCCCTATAGTCAAGTAATCATACAAAGGCACAGACACTCTGGGAAGCACTCACCATCAATTCCCATGTGGTCTTACAATGATAGGTATAGACTCTCTGAGGAAGCACTTATGTCTAATTCCCCCTATAGTCTAGATAAGTATCTAAGGACACTCTGAGGAAGAACAAATTCCAATTCCTATAGTTCTTGCAAATGATACTAATTTATAACAGACTCCCTATCGAAGCCCTTAATCGTCAATTCCCTCTTTAGTCTACCGCACCAGGTTCACACATCCCTGAGTAGTCTAGTCGTGCGTAATCGACTGTCAGCAGCCCTAAGTAAGTTCAAAAACTACTTGGAAAATAGCTACAATGCATAAAAATCATATAAACAGTAGGAAATACATGCAATCAAATATCTCAAGGCAAGAAATCAATGCAACAAGGTATGCCTCATAGGAAACCTAGTCCAAATGGTGGTAAATATCCAAAACAAGGGAAACTCCCATGGGTTGATCCTCAAACATGCTAACAAGAAATAATTAATCATCTAATAACCTCAAGCATACAATCAATCTAAGTAAGATAATAATACAGGTTCAAAACCCTAACTCAAGATACCCATTACATGGGAATCCGGTATTTTTCACAAAAACTCAATGACATTCAACTTAAGGCAACAAACCACCTACCTCGATCCTAGGAGATCGATTTAAATGAACCTCAACCTATGAATCGGCCTAGAATGGAGAAGATCTGCAAAAATGTCTAAAACTTTCAACCTTATATAACTCTCATAAGATAAAGAATCAGGAAACGTGTCTAAAGAAGAACCAACAACTCATCGCTAAGATTCTATTGCAACTAACGGCGATCGATTCGGATAACTGATGACGGATCGGCGTCTCGGAGAAGATTCGCGGCCATACCCTTGCTCTCGGTCAAAAAAGCTAGAGAAGAAGACGTTTTTGGGGTTAAGACGCAACCCCGGTCTGTTTAACGAAAAAAAGAAAGTACACAACATGTACTTTTAGAGTACACGACGTGTACTAGGCTTTTCTGTACTCCGCATTAGGTGGCCTCCACATCGCCCCTACACACCCTATGTGTGGACCGGAAACGGCCAGTACACGGCCTCGAGTGGGATAAAAGTACAGGGTGTGTACTTATAAAGTACACGGCGTGTACTTAGAAAATTTATATATTTTCCTCTTTTCCTTAAAAATGATCAGAAAAGGAAAAACATACCTGAAACAGAGATCCGGGTTCTTAAAAACGTCCCCCCTTAATGAAATTTGACCCTGAATTTCCCTAACAAGGTGGCGAAGAAGAAACCTCGAACAACCCTGACCACTGTGATCACATATCGGACTCCCTCACCCAAGTCTCATCCTGCACACGGCTATGCTGCCATAGCACTCGTACCAGAGGAATAGATCGTCCACGAAGTACCTTTCCACTACGATCAAAAATCCTGATAGGATGCTCCTTGAATGATGCATCCTGCTCTAGCTTCACCTCCTCGGGTTGAAAGACACGAGATGGGTTTGAGAAATAATGTCGAAGCTGAGAATCATGGAAGATGTCGTGTATATCCTGGTACCTTTGAGGTAACTACAACCTATAAAAAACCAGACTGACTCTCTCCAGAACCTCAAACAGCCCGACGTATCTCGTTGAAAGCTTACCCTGTCTCCTGATCCTTTTTTGTCCCAACCTCGGGGTAACACGTAGGAAAACCTGATCTCCAACCTTGAACTCCAAATGTCTTCTCTGTTGATCAGCATAAGATTTCTTTCGAGACTGTGTAGCATCCATCCTTTTCTGAATCAACTCCACCTATTTTGTGGTCTCCTGAACAAGATGAGGTCCCAGCATAGCTGCCTCTCCTGCCTCCAGCCAACACAAGGGTGATCAGCACAGACTACCATAGAAAGCCTCGTAAGGTTCCATCTGAATATTTTATTGAAAACTATTATTGTAGGAAAACTCCACTAGAGGTATATGTTTCTCCCAAGAACTTCCAAAATCAAGGACTCATGCTCATAGCATGCCCTCTAGCACCTGTATCATGCGCTCTAACTGTCCATCTGTCTGAGGATGGTAAGTTGTACTCAGAAGTACCTGTGTATCCAAAGCCCTCTGTAGCCCTATCAAAAAATGCAATGTAAATCAGGCGCCCCTATCTGAAATTATAGTACTAGAAACCCCATGCAAGAATACAATCTCATGAATGTACAACCGTCCAAGATCATTGACACCGAAGGTCTCCTTAATCGGCAAGAAGTGAGCAACCTTCGTGAGCCTATCAATGACAACTCATACCACATCATTCCCTTGAGGCGATCTTTGTAACCCTGTCACGAAGTCCATCGCAACATCATTTCACTTCCACTTGGGAATGGGTAGCTTCTGTAAAAGCCCTGCTGGTCACTGGTGCTCTGCCTCCACCTGCTGACAGGTGGAACATCTCATGACAAAACCAGCAACATATCTCTTTATACCTGGCCACCAATACTGGTGCTGCAGATCACAATACATCTTGGTGACGCCATGATGAACTACCCAAACTGACGAATGGAAGTCTCGCATTAGCTCCTCGCATATATCTACTGGCACCCATACACATACATGGAAACGCAAGATCTCATCCTCGCCTACGGTCAATCTAGGAAGAGGGTCCTCTCCTAACACGCTTTCCTGTAGGACTAGGCCTTCGGAATCTGATAGACTCCTCATTAAAACTCGGTCAAGAAGGGTAGAGGTAACAGCTACAGAATAAAGGAATTTCTGACCCTATCTATCGTGCACCTCTAAATGCATTTCAGATAATAGAGCCATAAGCTAAAACTCGCTGTTGACCTCCTGAATCGCATGTATTTGTGTCCTCCTGCTCAGTGCATCTGCCACAGTGTTTTCATTCCCAGGCATATAAGCAAGCTCAAAATCGAAAGACTAAAGGTAATCAACCCACCTCTGTTGTCTCAGATTTAAGTCACGCTGTGTGAAGATATACTTGAGGCTCTTATGGTCAGTATATACCACAAAATCCTCTCCTAGAAGATAATGTCTCCAACAACGCAAAGCATGAACAACTGTAGCCAACTCCAGGTCATGTGTAGGATAATTCCTCTCATGTGGCCTCAACTGTAGAGATCCATATGTAACAACATGATCCTCCTACTTAAGCACTACTCCAAGCCCGATGTCGGATGCATCATAGAAAACTATATAACTCTTGCCTAGATCCGACAGATCTAGAATCGGTGCTAAAGTCAATCTCCCCTTCATCTCCTGAAAGGCTGAATCACCAGCTTCGGACCAAACATACTTTACTCCCTTCTTATTCAAGTTCATAAGTGTCTTTGCTAAGCGTGAGAAGTACTGTATAAACTACCTGTAGTAACCAACCATCCCTAAGAAACTTCATACCTCGAAGACATTCTTCTGTTGCTACCAGGTAACTACTGCTCTAACCTTCTCTGGGTCCACTAATACTCATGTCTCTGATATGACATGACCCGGGATGTGAATCTCTTCCATCCAAAATTGGCACTTTGAGAGCTTAGCATATAACTGGTGCTCCCTCAGTGTACTCAAAATGATCTCAATATGGGTAGCATGGTTGTGTCGAGTGTTAGAGTACACCAAGATATCATCCACGAAAACAACCATGAAAGAATCCAAGTAAGGATGAAAAACTTTATTCATCAGCGCCCTGAAAACTGCGGGTGCGTTTGTGAGACTGAATGACATAACTAAATACTCATACAGACCATACCTACTCCTGAAGGCTGTAAGAGGTATATCAGATGGTCTGACATGCAACTGATAGTAGTCGTATCTCAAGTCGATCTTTGAGAACACTCTGAATCCTCGAAGCTGATCAAAGAGATCATCTATCCATGGAAATGGATATCAATTACTGACCATCAACTATTTTAGCTTCTGATAATCCACAAAAAGTTGTAAAGTACCATTCACCTTCTCTGCAAATAGAACGGGCGAACCCCAAGGAGAAGTACTGGGTCGGATGAAACCCTTTTCCTGCAACTCCTCCAACTGCTTCTTGAGCTCCTGAAACTTAGGTGTAGCCATCTTATAAGGAGGAATGGGCACAGATGCCGCTCCTAGAACAAGATTGATAGAAAAGTCTACCTCTTGCTCCGGAGGAAAACCTGAAAAGTATTCTAGAAAGACATATGGAAAGAGATTAACCACTAGAGGAAAATACATCTGAGAAGTCCCATGGTCATCCAGATATATGATAGAAATCTGGAAGATAACACCGCCCAAACCAAGATGCTCTGGTCCTGATCTACTCACTTATACATCCCATTCTCCCTTGTGAAGAAAAGATCCTCCCTCCAGTGATGTAAAAATCACCCTACATCAATAGAAATCAACAAAGGCCTGGAAGGGAACTAACCATACCATCCCAAGAATGACATCATATCCTGTCATCTCTAAAACATAGATATTACACAAAAAACAACACCCACCAACCTCAACGGGGCAGTATAAGCACTGACGCACACTAGAAGTTCTAATTCCCAAGGGAGTGTATAGTGTAATCATATCCTCAAAAGAATAAAAATTAAGTCTTAGGCTTTCCATAGTATTCATTGAAATAAAGATATGAGAAGATCATATATTGAAAATTTCAGAGGATAAAACTGAGGCTACTAAAATCATAGCTTGAACTGTAGAAGGTTCAGGATCCTGCTCCTGATTAATCTGCTCAATAGTAAAAGTATGGCCTGCACCACGGCCCTTTGTAGCAGCCTGGGATCCCTAAGATGACCCTCACCGAGCCTGAACATTGTGTCCACGACCTCTACCCTGGCCTAAATGACCTGAGGAACTCCAGCCCCCAGTCTACTGCAGAACTATTAATCCTGATCCTGTACGCTGAGTCGAAACTGATCCTCCTTCACTAGCCATTGGAAGGAGAACCTTGTAGAAACGTTACAGATGAACTATCTTGCCTCATGATCGGCACTCCACTGGGTCTCTCAGGCACTGAGTATTCTTATTCCCATTTTTCCCACACTTATAGCACACAGCTTGGTTTCCATAAGAAATATCTTGTCTACCAGAAGGAATACCTCACTTTCTCAGGTCACCTTGTGTAGACTCTTGGTGGTGCTTCCTACTGTCTGCCTGAAAAGAATCAGCCCTGGAAGCAGAACTGCCCTGGTCTACAGCTCCAGTCTCCCTCATGTTTCTCTCTATGATAAGCACCTAGTTGACTATCAGAGTAATAGAAGTCAACTGGAAGACGTTCACCTGTGATATGATGTATTTCCTAAGGCCTTCCTCAAACTTCCTTGCTAAAAACAGCTCGCCATTCCCCAGAACGGGAGTGAAAATCCGTAACTCTGTGAAGCGAGAGGAATACTCCATAACTGGGAGAGTTCCCTACTACATGTTCAAGAACTCTATGGCTCTGCCATTCCTCAGCGTCTCCAGGTAGAAGTAGTCGTAGAACGTACACTGGAACTCGTCCCAAGCCATAACCTGTTGGCGCCATGCCTGCAAAACTACATCCCACCATCTCTTAGTAGAATCTCGCAACATATAAGTCACAAGAATCACTCTCAGCTTCGGAGGCATCTCCAGGTGCTCGAATATGGATAGCATGGCTTTTAGCCATGACTCCGCAGCCAGTGGTCCTCCATCCCCTATGAATGTGGGAGGTTCTTACTGTAGAAAAACCAGTTTCAGCTCTTCCATAGACAGGGCAGGATGTTGAGATCCCTGGAAGGTCTGCATGAACCTCATGAAACTCTCTCTGAACTGAGCATTGGAACCAGTGTCTGGAATCACTGCAGGTGCCATGTATGGAATGATATGTGTAACTACTGGTACTCCCTGATCTGCCATATCAGGCATACAATCACTACCTGGTTCCTGACGTGAAACGGGAGGACTTCTTGGTGTCATATCTCTAAAAAGTCAAAAGCACACCTTCTTTAATGACAAACACAGTTGCAACATAAGAGAGTAAAACAGAATAGGAGGGAAAAATATTAAAATTCTGGAAAAACATGACTACACAGAGTGTTAGTAATACTACACGGCGTGTTTTCTGGAAATTTTTACCCTGGGGGTGTACCTTGGCCATACATGGCTGTGTAAACCACCGGGATACACGGCGTGTTCTAAAACTACACGGTGTGTACTAACCCTTTTTCTCCCTTCCCGATCACTCCTACATGGCTAGGAACATGGTTTGTCCCAGCAAGAAACTACACAGCATGTTTTTCCACTACACAGCGTGTCCTTAGATTTTTTCCATGTCTGTGTCGTTAGTCACACGGACTGGTACACAGAACACTACTACACAGCGTGTCAACATGGTACACGGCGTGTTTCCCTATGGGTTTTTCAAACCCATGTATTCAGCTACATGGCGTGGTCACACGGCTCCGCTATGACAAAACTACATGGCGTGTTCAAAGGAGACATGACATGTACATGGAGGGAACCCCTGGCCCGTGTTGTTTGTGACACGGCTAGAAACCCGGGTCATAAAACACAGCGTGTAAACTAGTACACATGGTTGTTCCTACAATAACTTTCACAACCCCATGTCCCTGTCCACACAGTCAGTGACACAGCTAAAAACTACATGGCATGTATTCATGATGTACACACTGTGTATTCTGGGTTTTTTCGGACAGTATCCTCATAACTACACCAGATCCAGGAAAACACAAAAAAACAAGCGTTAAGGTGCCAAATTCCGATTTGTGGGGGCCCATACTCCCTGACAACCAAATATTGACATCATAACAATGCATATAACAAGTAAATAGTATAACAAACTCACGACCCACCAGATTCCGATCCTCGAGGGCCCATAACACCTCTAAGACCAAAGTTTTGCGTCCATGATAAAGAAGCTCTAAACAAATGATACACTATCAACATGGTAGGTATTCTATCACAGCATCTATCACAATAGTATGTATCGTCTATCACAAATTCTATCACAACAGCATGAAAATTCTAATGCAACCTAGATGGCATGGAAAAATGCATAACATGTGATTTTATAACAAGTGTCTATATGATGCATGATATGGCATACCCTCATCTCATCAGGTTGCAAAAAAATAGAACCACAATCATATAAACATTAATAGCACAAAACAAGTGCACCACCCAATGGTGAAATCAAGTAAACTGTAACATTTGAAAAACTCGAAAATTACAACATTCGATGTAATCTGGATTTTTCCCTGTACACGGGTTCTAGAACACCAAGGAACAGCTATTTACCATTTACCTATTCCGTCCTATCCCTGTCTAATGTCGCTAAACAGTAAGTCAACAGAAAAGAAAAAAACCTCCCTTTGATACCACATTGCAATGACCCGAATCCGAAGCCACTCAACTGGTGCCCCATACCCGGTTTTCCACATTACCTCAAGTGAATTTCCCCAAACACCATAGGCTGCTGACTACTAGTGAGGGCCTTGGTGAGTCATTGGGGAAACTATGTCCTCAATTGGTATGGTATAGAATGAGAAGGAAATAACAGTCAATAACGGAAACAATAAGCAATCATACAATAACTGAAACTAAATAGTGGAAGAAATGTATAATATAATAATGATGAAAATGATACAGTGGGTACAAGTATCTAAGGAAAGCATCAAACACAACAACATGCTGAAATACAACTGAGAACAAAGTACTAAAAGCAAACATCAACACCAGCAGCATCGCAAGCCTAGGCTCGGTCCTATGCTCTATAGCTTCAACCAGAAATCATGTACCTGAAGTAGAAGGGCCACAATCCCTATCCACACATGCTACCATATAACCTATTTGGGCTGAAAATTAGGACCCAAAAAGGGTGTGAGACTAATCCCAATAGGAAATCACCACAAGATCTGTGCCCTACTGTTAGTGAGAAATTAATCAAAAGTAAATAAAATAAATGCAGTAGAGAAACAGGAGTACACTAAGTAAACAATCCTACAAATCTCCATTCACATTTAATAATTAATTTAATTCAGTCATTTAATTATCACCCAAGGAATATAGTAACAACTATATATTCCTAAATTATAGAATGTAACACAACAGGTATCTCAAGAGACTACCTAAACTACAAGCAGGACAAACACAAGCTTGTTCTTTGGCTTGGTGGACTCGTCAAAACCAACCAAACAATATTCACACTAACTCTCTGGGTGGCTCATAATGGAAAACCCCTATATTCAAGTAATAATAAAAAGGCACAGACACTCTAGGAAGAACTCACCATCAATTCCCCTATGGTCTTGAAATGATAGGTATAGACTCTCTGAGGAAGCACTTACGTATAATTCTCCCTATAGTCTCGATACGTAACTAAGGAAACTCTGAGGAAGCACAAATTCCAATTCCTATGTGTCCTTCGAATGATACTAATTTATAAAAAACTCCCTAGGGAAGCCCTTAATCATCAATTCCCTCTTTAGTCTACCGCACCAGGTTCACACAGCCCTGAGCAGTCTAGTCATACGTAATCGACTGTCACCAGCCCTAAGTAAGTTCAACAACTACTTGGATAATAGCTACAATGCATAAAAAGCATATAAACAGTAGGAAATACATGTAATCAAATATCTCAAGGCAACAATCAATGCAACAAGGTATGCATCACAGGCAACCTAGGCCAAACGGTGGTAAACAGCCAACACAAGGGAAACATCCATGAGGTGATCCTCAAACATGCTAACAAGCAATCATTAATCATCTAATGACCTTAAACATACTAGAAATCTAAGGTAGATAATAATAAAGGTTCAAAATCCTAACCCAATATACCCTTTACATGGGAATCCGGCACTTTTTCACAAAAACTCAAAGATATTCAAAGTAAGGCAACAAACCACCTACCTCGATCCAATGAGATCTATATACATGAACCTCTTCATATGAATCAGCCTAGAATGGAGAATATCTGCAAAAACGTCTAAAACGTTCAACCTTAGATAACTATCATAAGAGAAAGAATCAGGAAACGTGGCCAAAGAACAACCAAGAACTTACCGCTGTGATTCTATTGTTACCGATGGCGTTCGATTTGGATAATCGGTGATGGATTGGTGGCTCGGAGAAGATCCGTGGCCGTACCCTTGCTCTCGGTCGAAGAAGATGGAGAAGAAGACGTTTTTGGGGTTAAGACGTGACCCTGGTCTGTTTAACAAAAAAAAATAAAGTACACGGTGTGTACTCTTAGAGTACACGGTGTGTACTAGGCATTTTCGTACTCTGAATTAAGTGGCATCCACATCGCCCCTACATAATGTGTGTGTGGCTCAAACACAGCCAGCACATGGCCTCACACGGGATCAAAGTACACGGCTTGTACTTATAAAGTAAATGGTGTTTACTTAGAAAATTTCCAGATTTTCCTATTTTCCTTAAAAATGACCAGAAAAGGAAAAACATACCTGAAACGAAGATCCGGGTTCTTACATCAATAGTGACTCATAGGCGATGGAGGTGTGATATTATTAGCGGTGATTCATCCTTAGTGGTTTATTATACTTGTAAATTTTCATCACCTATCTCATATTATAAAATTCTTATAGAAAAAATAAAAAATTATTAATAATTATAAGCGTGATATTGTGAACATTAAAATAAGGAGATCAAAAATATTGAGTATATAAGATTAGAAATCATTTAATTATTGATGTACCCAATCATATTGAAACATGCATGAAGAATAATATTCCTTTATCCATTTTTCATATAATGTTTTTGAACCCCAAAGTGAATAACTCTATATATACAAAATATTCTAGATACATATGTTGAAAATTTACAATAATTGATTACTAGGTATTATTCTCAAATAGAAGCTTTTCCTTAAGATATTTTCTTAAATCACCAATATTTCTTAAGAAAATTTCATATGTTACCAGTATTAGGAGTATATTTCAGTAATCCTCTCCTTCCAAGGATTAATATAAAACTTTAGTTTGATGATGACAATGTTATAATTTAGAAAAAAATCATTTATTAGATGACTATCGGGTTTTACAACTATTTAATAAATAATTTTATTAAATGTATCCTATAAAAATGACCTGCTCTAGAGTGATACTCATTTCATGGTAATTTAGGTAAATAATCATCCTAATTAAATCATATATAACTACTAGATGGTTGTGTGGATAACCCTTTCTCCAATCCATCATATGTATAAACCCAACTCTATTACTCTCATATCATAACACATAGGGTATACCAGTTAAGTGTAACTCAAATTAAATGTTAAAAAAAGATAACATAAGACAATCTAATGGTACCCAACTTTGGCATGAAACAACCCAAGGATGTTATAGTGTCACCCACTACTCACCTTCCATATAACAGATAATCCTGGGGTACCTCTATTTTGCATGAAACTAACCAGTTTGATGATCAAGGTCTTGAAATGTGCCTCTTTGAAAGGAATATAACACTTAGTATTTAAATGGAATTTAATATCACCATTTTATCTCATGTTATTCCCTTTTATGTATCCATAATTATATTGATTTAGCTTTGAATACTATTCCCTCTAGGATGGTAGGTGGTCCGACCCCAAGTAACTCTACCTGGGGAGACTTTACTCAATACATAATTTAATGCACAATAACTCTAAAACCTAATATGCACAAAATATATTCAATAACCATTATTAATCTCATAAATTTATTTATGAACTAAGTTCAAGGTAGATAAAAATAAAATTTATTATCACACCTATCATGTAATGAAAGGGTCTATTTCCTAGAATAAAATTAACATTTTAAAATAAATTATTCAATATTCATCATATAAATAATTTATAACAATGAATAGAATAAGGAATAATTTTATAAATGTTGGAAAAATTCAAATATTTAAACATGAGATAACAATTTATGAACAATTAATAAATAAAATCTAAAAATAAACACTTTATAATCATTCTTATCTTTATGGAAATTGCATAATTTTGAACATAAACATTTTATATTCATTCCGATATAAACTCCTTCATATTCATCACTATGTGGAATCTTATTTTAAATATATGATATTTTATGAATTATAAATAATTTTATAACCCAATTTATATTATATAAAAATGATACATATTCTAAATATCATATACTTAATAAGTATTTAAACCTTGGTCATATCATTCATCAAAAGACTTTGGATGTGGCTTAGACAATCTTCAAAAAGGCCCCTCTGATTTGAAAAATTAAAATTAATTAATTATAAATAGTCATAATTTAAATATAAACACTAGTAAGGTTTGGGAATTATTTCATAATTTATAACCATTTATTAATTATATCTTATGATTTCTAAATAAACACTTTTATATTTAGATCACAATAAATTCCATATAATTTTTTAAATTTTATTTCAAATATTAAGATTTAATATTTAAGTAAAATGTTTCATAAATATTTATTTAATTAATTAAAAAATATAATTTATATATTTAGTTATAAATTACTTATAAATTATATATTCCCAAAATAACTTTTAATATAATTTATTGAAATTTTATAAACCATAAAAACTATTTAAAATTTTAAAAACAATTTTTAAATCTTTTTCATAAACCCTTCTACATAATACATATTCTATGTAAGGGTATACTCTCTCTATCCTTACACATACACTCTTTTTATGGGTAATCATCTCTCAACCTCTACATGAATATGTAAATCATTTATTTTGTCCAGGTAAAACCCTTGCATCAAGGTATCTTGCAATAAACACTACAAAATCTTTTAAAATACTTCATAACCTTTACCGAGTAACCTTTATGTAGATAACCTTGATATGAGCCCCAGAATTACCTTCATGTAGTTTTACAAAAATAAAAATTCCCCTTATGTGAACAAATTTACATAAAGGTAATTCATGGTTACATTTATGTGACTAATCACATAAAGGTAACATATCAATTACCTTTATGTAAGATCCTTGAATATAGGTAACTAAGTGACGACCTTTGTATGGTTATAAAAAATCAAGGTTTACATTACATAATTTTTCACATATATATACTACCTTGGTAACCTTCATACATAAAGGTATTTGTAATTTTAGGTTGTCTACATATTGGTAATTTGGATATGACCACTACATAGCCCCTTTTGAAAATGTCAACCATGTTTCAAACATAATTCTCAAAATTCAAAAAAACATACTCCATTTTTTCATTTCCATATCATTTGGTGAAATATATCACAAATTTGAATGCATGGGAAGCTATAATACAACTAGAGGATTTTCAATGAGTCTAATAAAAATTATTAAAAGAAACAGAATCAATTTAAACCCTTCTCTGAGGATCTCATATACAAGATAATATGAAACTTGTCCAAAAATACTGAAATTAAAAACACTATAAAACCATTTGTACCACAAACCATAAATCATTTTCATTATATTCATTTCCATAATATAGTTTGATATGTACTACAAAGGTTATCCAAAGGAAATCCCCTCTACATGGTCTATCCAAGGGTTGTGCATCATTCAAGTGAGACCCACTCAACTCAACAACATTCTAGCATCTCAAAGTGTAAAGGATGAATATTAATTTATCTTTGGGTTTTTTTAATTTTTGTCCAATAATAAAATTAATCGCACTCTAAACCTCAATCGAGTGAAAATGATATATAAAACCACTAGGAAACTCCTTAGGATGTTTTATTTACTATTGTGTTTAAAACGCATGAATAAATGTTTATTCATCCAACTCATGTATCTCATGCATGAATAATGAACTTCCCTTCACCATATCATCTTATAAAGCAGTTCCTTAAATAATAGTAAGTTATGGGTGAATGAATTGGGTGTATAATCTTGGCCTAGACCACATAGAATGATATTACAATTCATGAATATAATAATATCCATTTGAATTATACAGCTCATATATATATCATATATAAATATTTTTATAGGCCATATCTTCTTCAATACACTCTTCATTTCTCTCTATCCCCATGAGAAATGGAACCCAATAATAAACATACTTTTATAGGGGAGTCACTAACCAATTAAATATTTAATTTTTTAACCTGTAATCATATCCCAAGAAACCTACCTTTTCACTCTAGAGGCACAACCCAAATTTCCTTTTAATAGAGGTATAACCAAACAAATTCTACTTTTGAATGCAAAAGAAAAAACTAATAGTTAATGCACATGGAGATAGAATAAGAAAATACACTACCACACCACCATAATTTAAACAATTAAATTATTAATAATAAATCATCTTTGATCAAATTAGGTGTAGAAGAGTGCAACATATTGAAGTCTTACAAGAACAATTACAGTAGAAATCATCACAATGTGTACTATTTTTCATTATGTGTGTCATGACCTGAACCATGCTGGGGCTCGAGCCGCAACTACCCCAATCCCCCCTCTATATTCCAAAATCTGCCAACAAGAACCAAAGGCATAAAAAACTTGGGGAGGCCTTTCCCTAAGAACTTATACACACACACACGCAGCTAACTCAATGCAATAGTGCAAAGGAAAAGAAAATCAATATACATCACTACTATATAAATGAAACCAATCATATATGCATCGACCTCTAAACAGTACAAGTACAAGAAAAGTAAAGCTGAAAGGGAAAGGGGAAAAATACACACCCAATTATAAAAGTGACACAACCCAGCAACAAGTGAAAAAGTAAAATAGGTGGGAGAGTCCCACTCCTGAATCTCAAGCTACGACCACCACACACGGTCCAAGAACACAGTATCCCTAATATCTACTGATATCACAGTCAACCTATCCATCTTCTGAAATGGCACACCAAATTCGAGAAAAGACTAAGTAGGGGTGAGTATATGAATACTCATTAGGATTCCCTAAAGGCTTGAGGAGGCATTAAGAGAGGTACTAAAGAGGGGAGAAGTAAGATAACAAGGTACAATAAGAGGAACGGAAATAGTATAGCTCCACCCAATAATAGACTTTCTCGCTCAAATAAACCTAAATGAGAGAGTAAGGGGATATCCATATTGTAGCTCACACCAGGTATATTCTAGGGTATTAATAGTGTCATCGTCAGTCACAAATGAAGAACTCCTCGGCCACTAGAGAATTCCTCCTCTATCAAGTACAGTGGGCCTACAGGGTCACACAGAGCTGCTTCCCACTACCCTTGAACTTCTATGGTACTCATCCCTAATGAGTACCATGGGTATGATGGGTCACACATAGCCTCTCCCCATCATGAGAATACTGGGTCACACAGATCCTCTTCCCACCATATCCGAATTGAGGTACTCCTCCTATCGGGTATCGGGGTTCTGTCGGGTCACATAGAGTCGCTCCCCACCGTGGGTGTGCTGGGTTACATAGATTCGCTTCTCTTTGGGCCATCATTGAGAAGTATTCAGGTCTCACCTAACCGCAGGGTTTTAAAGGTAGCACTCATGGGAGAACCTCTCCTCAAGACATTATTCACTTATCAGCATACTTGAAAGTCACCATATATCATGCTGAATGATCTGCCTCCTCTAGAGGGTCCTGACTCCACAAACGACCCATCAATCAGATGCGTGGTTTGTAAGATACGGGAATTTTAGTAAACAGAGGGTCGGTTGCAACGGGGCCTGGTCCAACCCAGTCGTACTGACCTGGCCAACCCGGCATGTGGGCCTCAAATGTCCCGGTATATTTTGACTCACCTGACCTAACCCAGTCTGATCTGGTCTTGCTAGTTGGGTTGCAGGCTCGTTAGGCCATGTTGGATGGTACCTCTTGGAAAAGAAACAAGGAAATTTAATCATCCTTGTTGGATAGTGCCTCTCATAAAATCACGTTGATGTAGTCATCGGGTGCTTCCCCATATATACATCACATCCGGAATATCTCGCATCGTATCCTAGAATCCACTATAGAAGGCACCATCACATTCTTTGCGAAAAAACACTCTGGATAGTCTACCCATGTTCCAAAGTTTGAGCCCAAAATATGGAGATACGAGAGATATAAGATTCATAAATCGGTACCTGGTGCATGTGGGGCCCAAACGTTGTGTGTCCTCACCTCTTCACCTAGCCATGTACCTTTCCATACTTGGGTACTAAACTGCAAACCAAGTACCCCTAGGTGTGGTAGGGTACTCTAAGAGTACATCATATCTCTAGCCTAAATATGACGAGCGCGCTTTGCTCACTGTTAAACCAAAAGGTGAAAAAAATACTTTTACAGACAAGCCTCCTCAAACAGCATCGGATAACCAGACCAATCACACTATTGCGATCCTTCAAGAAAAACGTACAAGAATGAAAATTCATTTTCCCTAACCAAAAATTCGAGGGAAAAGTCGTATATCACTGTATTACACTTGAATGGAGTCATGTGGGCCCCACACCTTGGTCCTAAAACAAATTTTATGGATCACACCATTGTGATTCTCATGGAAAAACACATGAGATGGACTCACATTTGTCCAAAATGGATACCCAATGAAAAATTTTCATTTCATCGCAACATGAACAAACTGGCCTTGTGGAGCCTTTTCCACAACCTCAAATTCAATATCTAAAATAGTTTTGAAACATCCTTCTTAATTTCAGGGACACAGCGTCACCGACGGTTCATTATTTCGACACCATATGAGGGATATATGTTGGATACAGGATCCCGCAATAATAATACTATTATTATTATTGGGTGTTTCATGGACCTGATTCATGAACCAGAATTTAATATTTAACATTAGAGTTGAATTGACCGTCTTAATGACCGGATCATCTTTCTGCTGAAATCTAATCAAACCGAGGTCGCACGGAGGATTTGTGGAAAAAAAAAGGTGTTTTATCATCAAAATTAATAATAAAAATATTTAATAATTATTATTAATTACTTATTTATTTACCTTTCCATAACTCCAAAATCAATCCACACTTCAATGCCCCTTGTTGCGTGCCAGACTCAATCATCATCACTACTTTTGTTTTTATTATTTCAATATTCATCTCTGCAATCTTCTCCTTCCCCGCCAACTTCTCCCACGATACTCACGCCACCTCTCCCCTACAACCCTATAATCCACAAAAAAAAATTCTCCTATCTACACGGCTATAACCCAAAATTCCACATGGTCTGCTGCACGCATCGGCCTAAGTCGTTACCGAATCCCGGTCGTCGTTGGCTCACCATTCTGCCCGGCTCTACCGACCGTGTTACGCCCTACCATGACAGACCACCTGTCTCTGCCATGTCGTCCCACTGACCGGATCACCTCGGCTTACTACCATGAGCCACCTCAGACTGTCACTTGTCCAAAACACCTTATCAGACGCCTTCCACAACCGCATCAGACCGCCATCATGCCCTATCAAGAATCGCACCACCATGTCACTTCTTCTGCAGGCCACCACAGTTTCATATTAAGCTCAAAAATTGTGACGATCATAGATTTGGGATCCTTAGGTCGAGATCTCTGTGTCTGTATGACACGCTCAATGAAACATTGAATTCTTGACACACTTAATTATTCGGTGATGAAGAATGCGCAAAAAATGAAATAGAAGAGATCATGGACTATGTGAGGATCGATGACTGTGTTTTCTTGGCCATCGTCATTGAGAATCAAGAACATGAGGAATTGAAAAATAGATATTTATCATACTTTTAGATTTTCAATTTCAAGATGAACAAGAAGAAAATTGATTCAACCCATTGTTTTTAGATCCGTGAATTAATTCATTTAATTCATGTTAGTCATAAAAATTTAACTAGAGTAAGGAATCCACAAAGATAAATCCTACCTCAGGTTTGGATCGATCATTGGTGAAGATTGCATTCATCAAGATCTGTTGTGCTTGTTGCTCTTCGATCTGCCTAGATCTGAAGTCTCTTCGTTCGAAAATAGGAAGAGAATGAAAGGAGAGGAGAGGAGATGAGAAGTTGTTATTGGAAAAAAGGTTTATAAGGCCAAGACCTCATAACCATGAATTTATAACCTCTCATCAGGTTAAAATAAATTAATCAAATAATTAAATAAACAATTATTTAATTATTTCATTATTTTCTCATGATGGTGCATAAGCTGAAAACCCAACACTGACAAAGTTTATACCATAATTAGAGTAAAGCCTATGTTCTAAGCTCATCAATGGTCTCATATTTTTCATCCAAGCCCTTGTCCACGAGTTATTTGGGCTTGAGATATTAAATGAATAAATTAATAATTTAATTTATTCATTTAACACACTGCCAATGAGCGAGAGGTCTGAACGACCGGAGTCAACTTATTTAATGTCGCACTAAGGAGAAACACCACTTTCTGGACCCAATTGTGGTCTCAATTTTTTGATCTGATCAACCATTTAAGAGATATCTTGTTCCCGACATGTGCATAGTATAAAAACACTTAATATTTTTATAAAATTAATCCCAGGCACACTGGAGCTCGAAATTGCACGTCATCTCAGCACCCAACTCTAGAAATATTCTTAGAAATATTTCAAAATATTAAAGGCAAAAACCCAGTCTCTACAATGTGTATCTCACATATACTTCTCAATATTGTATATGGGTTTTTCTATCTCAATTTTCAAAGATAAATCCTTCATTAATGATCTAATTCAGAGTTGTAAAACTATTATTTCTTTTAATCTTAATGACCATTGAAAAAAATCATTCCCTATAAAATTAAAATGGACGTAAATACATAGGTCAAATTAATAAAGTTTATACATTGATAAGATAATCATTGAAATAATTCAATTTCCCATAAATCATCCATTAAATTAACCTCCATGAGTTTAGAGATTTTATATTCTCATTTAATATCCTTGGAATAGATGTTATATATCTATAAAAAAAATACATGGCATATATATTTTTTAAAATAAATATAAAACAAATATATATTTTTTAATGCATTTATTTTCCATAAGAAAATGGAATTAATGGAAAAAAATTAATGTGTTTTGAATCTCATAATACTTTTATTATCATAAGACTTTTCACTCCCATAAGACATCATGTATATTATAAGACTTCATATTCTATGAAATGAATTGTATTTCACATAAGACTCTATATTTCACAAATGGATTCACAAATATGTATAAGACATTAGATTTAATTCATGATAATTTATAATAACTGTAATATTTTTTATTGAAAAGTGTCAGAGTCATTCCCATGTTTCATTTCAATGTAATATTCATTTTCTCATTAGTATGTGAATCATTCAATCTTAGTGTATGAGTCATCTAATCTGTGTACAAATACTTTAATCTATGTATGAATCATGAATTTGAAAAAATACTAAAAACTCAAAATAATAAATTTATAAATACTTAATATTAAAAAAATAACCATAACAAACAAACTATAAATAATAAAGAATAATTTATTTTGAGAATAATAAACTAAAAAATCATTTTATTTCTTCTACAAGCAGTGTAGACTCCAAACAAAGAAATTTTTTATTTTAGATTATGTTATAAATAATAAATTAAAATATAATTTTTGAAATAAATATTTTATAATTATAAAAAAATATGGAGAAGGGATCCACACAAATAGTTCTAAGAATAAAAATATAATAACCACACAATTTTCAATTTACATTTCATTATTAATTCCACATTTATAAAATTTTAGTCACATTACACTCATTATGAAACATTTATTACCAGACACTATAATTTTATATAACCACTTTTATTTTAACATTTATAATTTCATTTACCACACATTAATTATCCACCACTTCACTTATTCTTCCTGCACATTACTCTGACTTTCATAACCTTCTCACCATCACAACCTATTTCAATATTTCATTTATTGATATTAGAAATATTAAAGTTTATTAAGAAACTACAACTCATATCCACATAATCATCTCCACACCACCCCAACACAGCCACACAACTATGACCTCCTCTTTTAGCACATCAGACCAACCACACAAGGATATTGACATGCCTATAACAATAATTCCATAAGATAAAAAATACTTTAAAAGCCACAAAAATTCAAGCATCAACCGAGTAAATAATGTCATCACCAAAAAGAAATATTATATTCCTATTTATTATTCACTTATTAAAAACAACATAATAGAAACAAAAACAACAATTTTCATATTCACATGCCTCTAACTCATCATCACCTGATTGTAGTTTACCTATTTTTATTCATGTTCCAGCATGTCAAAAATAATTTAAACCATAGTATCCTGCACTTCATAAAAAAATATTATTTATATTCAAAAGTGAATCAAAACAAAAACAACACAATAGAATCACTATAATAATATTTAATTGGAAAAGTAAATTTCTCTCTTTTAGAGGGATAATTACATTGTTGAATAGTTTTTCCCTCTATTCTAATTCATGCTTTATCATTTTTCAATATTCTGAAAGTACTGACCTAGAAATTTGATAAATGTCTGGATGCTTTTATATGTGATTATCATCTTAAATTTATACCCCCTAGGCTAGTTGAAATAGGAAGGATTAGCCTTGTAATTAAGGGGGAATCAACCACAGAATCATTACTGATAATATCACTTGAATGCAATCCAAACGCACTTGGTTGGCCTATATATGATGGTCTCATTAAGACACTTTTATCAAGAAAAAATATGGTTCTTCCTCTTCCTGATAGAATTTGGGGTCCTTAGGCTCACACATATAGAGTAACTTTAAAAATAAAATCATAATTTTTCTTGATAACTCCCAAAAGATTATTGGTCATGGTGAAATTACTTTACAGTCTAACAATTGGTCTAGTTTTCCTCCTTATTTTCTAATTTTCCCTATTCCATACATTAGATGCGATCAGGTTTGATCCTTCCCTCATTTCATGGATATAATCTTGAATGAGAGTTAGATAATTATATATAATATTATCCAGTAAGAAGACATCCCAGATATTCTTAACTTATCTTCCTCCCCTTTCAGAGATTTCAACTGCTCGGCTTTCTATGATCTGATTTGTGATCAACATCCAATCAACCTATTGGTAAATACTCTCTGGTGTAAAAATATTCCCATAAAGTTGAACTTTATTCTTTGGAACCCCAACAACAGAGATATTTATATTGATGATGAGGTTCAAAATAATGGAATTCATCTTTCTTCCAAGTGTTATTATTGTACCAACTCTAACACTAAATTCACTTTTCACCTATTCATGGAAGGGGGTTGGGATTGGTTCATCGGGAATTTTATTTAGAGGAAACATAGGTTTTTATTAATCATTATAGGATTTATTTTCCATCTCTTTTTATTCTCATCTAAGTGATTCACTGAATGAAATTGGGCATAATTTCATGTTTTGGGATGGTTGATTGGTCATTTGGAACTCTCAAAATTATTCCCATCGGTAGGATCACACAACCAACATCAATTATCTGAAGTTAAAAAATTTTATATGAGATTAAATCCATATATTATACCTATAAATGTGTATTCCGTCCACTTTCTGTTTTATCACACTTTCCCCAGGTTGGGGCCAAGGGTCTGGTTGGTTCAAGGGAGGGATCATGGATGTTTTGGCTCATCGGGTTGGGATGAAACTTAATTCATATAGTTACTCTATTCAAGGGATCACGTGTTGAGGTATCCTTGTCTATGATTTTGGTGGATCGGTTTTCATTGCATTCTCGCATCACATCATTTAAGGATATTCACTTCAACATAAGGATTTTTATATGATTATGGTTCTTTCTATTTCCAAGTCATTCAATATCATTCTTCCAAGCTTTGAATATGATTCTATTATTTTGGTTAATTATATATTGGGAACAGGCTCAGGCAATAGGATTATTATTTGTTCCATTAGGATTTATTGGAGGATTCTTCAATATTACATAGAGATTATTCATAACTATAAGGAGGGAAAAAATACCATGTACTTACTTTCTTCTAAGGTAAATCAAGAGGTTAAAGTCAACATTTTTTCAAGATTAGGTTATATTCCTATAGATTATATTAATATCATCCATGGGGATTCTCTTGGTCTTCATCATTTTAGGCCCCCTTAGCTCTGATCATCATTTTTCATATCTCAGTTTTTTTTTGGCAAAATAAAAATTTAATTTCAAATCATAACAAAAACATCATATCAAAACAATTCAACAAGGACGAAAACAAAACAAAATAGGTAAATCATGATCAATACATTATCCCCACTATTTATTCATGTATAGATTATTATCTTCACTATTTCAATATCAATTTTTCATAAATTAAGTAATAAATAATTAAAATTAAACATCAATACAAAAATTAATATAGAGAAAGTTTGAATCCCCAATGTCAAATTGAGCTTCAATGATCACAGTGCTATAAAGAAAATAAAACCACTGACCAAACACCAAATAACACATTATAATACTTAAAAACCTATGAAACATCATACCCTATAAAATTAATGTCAAAAAATATCAAAACTAAAGACACAACCACTATTATATCCTTATAAATAGGAAACATAATAGAGAAAAGAGGTAGAGAAATTTGCCTTAGATAACACAAGGATAAGGATTAAGATCCACTTAAAGGAAATCAAGCAGAAACAAAGATGAACCAAAAGATTACTCTATTTTTTTAAAAAGTTAAAGGGAATAGAAAGAATTCTATTTTCACATTAAATTTATATTGAAAAATTAAATATACACAAATCATAGTGTAATGGAAATAGTCACTCAACAATGGTTGTAAATCATGTTAGAGTCGGTACCATACAACCAAATTATGTGTACTTTATGATTACCTATATTTTTTTAATATTAATAAACTTATTATCACATCATGATTTTTCTTCTACATGAAATAACTTGTGATAACATCCCAAGAGGATCTTTCATACTAAAAGGTCATCGATGTTCCCCACTATGAGGAGAGCCAAAATTGACAAAAAATATTCTAAAATATATATTCTATAGTAATATGATTTCATTTGATATAATTAAAATGTTATAGGATTTCATGGTTATAGACTCATATGAATTTGATTCACTTTATTATAGTGTACACCCTTGATAATTTCTAGTGTTGGATATTATGAGAACATAACCTGCCAGTAGGAAATCTATATTCACATGTGTCAATGGATATTCCTATTTTTATATGTGTGTATTGAACCATGGATTTTAAAATTATTATTAATATATATCATTAGTCATGTAGTTTGATGTATTTATGAAAATCATAATGACATATGTTTTCTGTAAAGTAGGATAAGTTGGGTTCATCACGAATGATATTACATTAATGAATAATGAGAAAAAATATTTATCCCTTTTGTTCTTTAAACAAATATTGATATCTCAAACCCATTGGTATGAATGTAATTTTCTAATTAGATATATGACAAAGTTGTTTTGTTGGTATATTTAATGTCATAAATTCAAAGAAAGAGTTATCAAGCACATAGAATGATGACACCCACAAGGAACCCATTTTATTTGAGATATCATGTTAAAAGGATTATATTTTACAATAAGTATTTGTATTATGTTGTATATTGGTAAAAAAATTATGTCATACTATATGATTTCCTTAGTGTGTTTTTAGACGCTAACCATGAACTTTAGGAATTGCACCTAATACCACAGAGAAAGGGGCTTAGAGGGTCACACGCTACATGTTTCTAGGATATGAGTTAAATTATATTTTAATTTACCATTTAAGAATAAATAATATTTTGTAATTTTGGTTTAATAATTATTTGGTATTGTTTGATAACTAAGATTTAATCATGAGTTATTTGGAAGAATAGATATGTGAGTTAAATGACAAAAATATATATTTGGATAATTTAGTTAATATAATATTTATTATATTTATCATTGAATATTGTGGTAATATGTATTTATTAAATAAATAGTCATTATTCAAGGTTCAGTAAATAGTTATTAGGATATGAAGATTGAGTTTAATGCTCTGGCTAGAAATGATATCTTAAATATCATTTAATTAAATATTAATTTATTTATATAACAAATGATATTTATTTTATACACAATTATTGAACATATTATTTAGATTATTAATATAAATGGGATTCATTATGAAATAAGGGATTTGTTAAGGTCCTATTTAAAATTATCACGCTTGGATATCTTTATAAATACTTAGTTATATCACTTTCTAAGGTTAGCCACTTATTGTTCCCAATAACCCTATAGATAATTTCTCTCTATAACTAAGAGAGAAAAATCCTAAGAATGCACTCAATAAAAATAGTGTGAATCCTCCTTCACTCCCAATCCATAGATAGATTCTAAAGAATATTTTAACCATGGGGTGATTTCTGTTGCGATCAACAAATAATGACACAAGTAATTGAGATCGAAAATACTAGTACCTAGTGATTCTATGGTGACGTTTGAAGATTTTGGATACTGTAGAGATAACTACTAGAGGGATTCTTTCCTTAGATCCTATGACTAAATAATGGTATGAGGATATAAGTTAATAAAATCATCAATGAATAAATAATTATAAGTCTTGGTAATTCTACATTTATCTATAAATTAATTATAAATTATATGTGATGATCCTTAATTCTAGTTATGGAATTAACAAGTCAATTAATATTAAATTTAATTCCATTTATTGTGACATAATTTTCCATTTAAATATTATATCATTCATTTATTATGAGAAAATGCTAGTCTATTATACCCAATAGGCACTTTTGATATTCCGAGAACCTAAAAGTGGTATCAAAGTGGTTGCGTAATTAATTTATAATTATTTATTAATTATTTATTGATGAAATTAATTTATTTCTATTTTTATTTTTTGATTATTAATTATTTAAATATAAAAATTAAATTATTCTATTCCCCTATTCATTCTTGCTCATATATCCAATAAAAGGTAAAATTAACATGAAGAATCCATCCGGAGATATTGAGGTTTCTAGAAAAATAACATAAGAGTACACCCCATGAATCACAAAGGTATATGTCATATAATTGTATTCAATGCACTTGTACAACTCATGTTAAAAGATGGTCATCAAGAATTAACTATAGTAAGAGTGAATTTAATTCACATTGTATGTTGATATAGTCATTATTACATGTTTTTTGTTAGACTACATGACATGTAATGCTCTTACACGTCGTATTGTCCATGTTTTTTCTCCACAGAAAACACATAGGGTCAAATTCATGTCTTATATTTACCATGAAACATGGGGAAAAGTAAACCGTGAAACTTTTAGGTCACACAGCATGTATCTGGTGTACACGTTTTGTACCTAATATACATACATGATTGATAACCACACTTAATCCCAAGTAATGAGTCATGTAAATGGGTATAAAAGATTTAATATCATGCTGCTCAGGTACACACCATGTATTCTTTTGTACCTCATGTGAATAATTTAATATAGAGAGAAAAAAGTAATGATATAATTAAACATATTCACATGAGTTTCTTGATTAATTTATTTGAAATTACACACTGTGGGATAGGATTATTAATCATATTATAAATTAATTTTTGTGTTAAATTCTGAACTTCATGTTGTGTATGACCTTTAAATTCAATGTACTCTATGTGCAATAATGGAATAACATGTTGCATAAAATACATACGATCGTGCATAATTTATTAAAACATTCACTCCTGGTAATTATGGGCCTCGAAATGTATGTTTGATTCCATGTGAATACACAATAGAAGTACCATGATGAGTAGTTTGGATAGGTAAAGTTCATTACTTCAAAATATATTTTTGTACTTTGTTGATTTTAAATAAGATTAATATATTTAATTTGTTTAAAATTATAGATGAGGGAAATTTTAGGACGGTTTGTATGTAATTAAGATTAATTGAATTAATTAGTTAATTAGATAATCGATTATTTTAATTTGAGGTGTTTATTTTAAGTAAATAATTAATTGAAATAATTTCTTTCCAGACTATGAATATATCTTAGTAATTTGTGTGTGGTTGATCATGAGTTTAGACCCAACATATGTATGTGTTTGTTTTATTTTAATTTATTATTATTATAATCAATTGATGTCTCGTGTATCATCCCCTACTCTCATTATGTAAGGGTCTGTGTACCCATTGTTTTTTTTATGAAAACCCCTAAACCAATACTTTGATTCCCTTCACCATCATGTGAGTAATGATTATGTAATGGATGGATTTCCTAGGTGAGTGGAGGTTATTCATGTTTATATTTGAGACAAAACCAATATAGGAGGTTCATATAATTATAGATGGAATTTTGGAGCTTGGAAAACTGAAACATTAATGAGATATTCCCCTAGGGCCAGAGCTAATTTATCGTCCACTAGATAAACTAAATAATAGATAAATCTTGTGAACATACCACTTTATTTATTAATTTGTATCAGTTTCATGGTTTATTATTTATTTGAATGGATGTAATTAATAATAAATTAATTAATTAATAAATCATGAAAGATATAATTAAATAATTGGACTATGTGTAATTTTAGCATGCCATGGTTAATCACTTAATTAAATACACATAATATTAAAAAGCATGTAATAAAAATAAAATGATACTTTTTCTCATAAAAGATAAAATCCACCAAATCAATATAGTTTCATTATAGCCTTCCACTAATTAAGTTAGAAAATAAACCATTGTTCAAGGTGCCTGACCAACCTTTGTTGGGAAGCTATCAATTATTGGGGAAGTTTTATCTCAAGTTATGGGTCAAATTAACCTAGTTTAAACTAAGGGTTGATCACCTCTATGAGACTTGATTCAACAATATTGAAAAGTTTAGGGGAAATAAAATTTGGTATTTCATGATTTGGGAGTCCACTTAATAGATTAATGTGCTAAAAATTAATTCATTTGGAAGGTTATTTCTATCTAAATACCTTCAAATAGCTATTTAGAACTCCTTTGAGGTTATGAGAAGTGACATGTAAAATCATCGAAACTAGAATATCCATGTGATGGGATATTTCAAAATCAATGGTTAGGGATATTATGTTTTGAAAAAAAATTAGAGATGAATAAACCAATAAATTAAATTTTTTATCTATTTATAAAATCCCAAAAAATTACTATAATTTTTCTCTTACTTAATCATAAAAATGGAAAGACACATTACTTTTAATATGTCCCTGAAATATATATTATAGAAGGACAAAATTTTCAATGTCTTGAATTTCTAGGTACGGTATAGAAATATTCACATTATAATATTCTATTAATAAAAATTATACATGCTTGAAACCCCACTTCTTGAGTCAATTTCCAAAGTGGCTAATGAGGAAGAAGTATCTCTCTATTTAAAACACATGGATGAAACCATGGGTGTCCAAAATTTCATGATATCCTTCATGTTCATTGATATTTTAAAGAACCATGAGGATATAGAAATATATACAATCATGTATCACCTTCATGATATTTATCAAGTGAAGGAGATACAAGGGAGATGTGATATCTCTAAATCACTATTCACATGAAAGCATAGAGGTTTGGTGCATGCTAAGCCTCATAAGTCAAAATTATTGTCTGCATAAATAACCTATACATATTAGGGTTTAAAATTCATAATGATTCAGGTGTATATCTCATTTTATCCTTTCTACGTAAATGATTCTAAAATTTTGTTATGAAAAATAATATGACTAATAGAAAGAAGGCTTATTTTGAACTTATTACTTTGATTCTTCAAGTTGAAAAAGACATAGGGCATGAAAAAAATGTGTTCATTGTAGTTAATAAGAAAAGTAAGAACAAGGGAAAGTTCCCTAACACTCACACCAAGTATTATTCTCATGAGATACATCATTATAAGAAGAATAATATCTAATAGAAAGTAAAGTAATAAATCATAGTATGTTTTTTATGGGGAAAGCTAGGCAGCTGGAAGAAGAACTGTATCCAGAAGAAGTATGAGGAAGCTTTAGGTATGTTTTTTTATCAAGTTAAATCTTTCTATATCAATTATTTTTTAATTATATATATCTTTTGGTGATCAATTCTGTAATCAAATACAGGAGCCAAGTAGTTTATAGAAAATTTCTGGAGGAGAGGTGGATCTTTGAGAAACCAATAGAGCATGACTTTATGGTTTGGCTATAGGATATTAATACCTTTTATTGCCAATGTGGATGATTTTGGTTTTAAAATATTTTTATTATGTACTGAATACTACCAATAAAATAATTTTGGTGTCCTATTTTGATACATATGGTTTTATTTACAAGTTTAGAAATAACAGTTGTTCCTTTCAAAAAGATAGTATAAGTTTAGTTATGGTACATTTAAATAAAACTCATTATGTATTAAGTTACATGTACTAATTTTTATCAATTCATAGAAAATTAATTTCAAACGAATCATTTAAACCCCAATTATAGAATCTTCATCTTGGTCATGTAAATGGAAAATGTCTAAAAAATATCTATAAAGATGGTTATTCTCATTTGAGTTAACATCACTTGGAATATGGAATTATTTTTTACAATGAATGATAAGAAAAGTCCCTTTTGGTGGATAGGATAAAAGTGCCAAAAATATTCTTGAACTTTTGTACATTGATGTGTGTGGACGTTTTCTAGTAGAATATAGAGGTGGTTATTCTTACTTTATAACTTTTACTGGTGACTTTAGTAGATTAGGTTATATTTACATGATAAGCTTTAATTTTTTGTCCTTTGAGAGATTCAAAGAGTTCAAGAATGAAGTAGAGAATAAAATTTATATGAATATAAGGAATCTCGGATTTGATCGAGGTGGTTAATATCTTAAACAAGAATTTAACGACATTATATGGAAATTTTGGATTCTATCTCAACACACTTAACCTTATACACCACAGTCTAATAGTGTTAGTGAAATGAGGAATGATAACTTTCTTGGAATGGTAATGTCAATAATGATTCATGAATATGTTATATTATATGTTTTGGGGGTATTCATTACAAACTGAAATATACATTATAAACTTAGTTCCAACAAAGGAGGTCATTGAAATACCATATGAATTTATTTATAGAATGGAATTCGTGTTTACACATACTCATGCATGGGGATGTGAAGCATTTTTTAAGGACTAATTGGGAAATTAACTATCACACCAAGGTATGAAATGTATCATTATAGTATATCCTAAGGAAACAAGTGGATACTTTCTATAAGAACCCTTAGACAAGAAAGTGACCTTCTCAAGACAAACCATTTTTATTGAGAGGGAGCACATCCTATAAAAGATAATGAAATAAATATTTAATTTGATTAAGTTGACACTCAAGAAACATAAGAGTTGGTATAAGAACATATTCCATAGTTCCTCATGGAACATGTTGTTCTTGAAGCACAAATATTGTGTGTTGTACCTCTCTCACTCAAAGTGATTTCTTGATCACAAACACTCATTTATGTTTATAATAATTTCATTGGGTGTTTTTTAGTTATATTAATAATCTCTAAGCCTTGATATTAATAAACTCCAATAAAAAATTCATATGATCATGATGAAATCTTGAATATCATGTTGAATCTTGTGAAGAGGTATTGAAGGTATTTTTAGAGTCATGATTTATGTGTTGAATTCATAAAAGGAATACCTTTAAGGTATCAAGCACTTTGGAAGCATTTTGAAAGACCAAAAGTTGAGTTAAAGTGTACTAGGCTATACTTAGCTAGAAGGTGGTGTTGTAAAAAATGTCATTATACAGCAGAAGTATAGTGGCCAATTGGGGGAGGAGCACCGACCAATTGATATAAGTAGAAAGACATAATGTTTTTTCCAGAAGGAAACTGACTAGCCACTAGACAGTAATAGTTACCCAGTGGGAAATTCTAGAACCAGCTAGTTCAATGTGCACCACTGGCCAGCTAATGTGGATCATCAGGTAGCTGGTGGTGTTGATTCAGTGCATTTGTGGGTGCATTTATTATTTTTCAAAATACTATTATTTTGGTCCATTTCTGATTTAATAGCAAAATAAAATTATATAATATTCATATATCATTTTTATGTTATAAATGGAAGTTATTTAAGACTTAAAGATTCATATTGGATTTAAAAAATTCTTGGGATCAAAATCAATGACATTCTCCCTCTGAATATTTTTCAATCTCAAAGCCTTTCCTCAAATAAAAAAATCCATTTCTTAGTATCTCAAAGTACC
This sequence comes from Viscum album, assembly GCA_963277665.1. NCBI lineage: Eukaryota > Viridiplantae > Streptophyta > Magnoliopsida > Santalales > Viscaceae > Viscum > Viscum album. The sequence goes on along the minus strand of OY728138.1, from coordinate 1,019,911,787 downwards.
TCCTTTCATACATCTTATTTGAATCTATCATAAAATTTCCCATACATCCATAAGAGAGATTAGGGAGTGAAATTGTAACAATTTTGCATCAATCCAGCCTTCTTCTTCTCATATCCTTTTATGATGGGTGATCACTATTTAAAAATTGAGGAACGGGATCCTTGGCTACCAACAAAACTCAAGAGAGTTCTTACAAACATAATCTTGAGGGATAGGTTTTTTTTACACCACTAAGATAAATAAATTAATAACATAAACATTTAAATATTTGGGTAGGATACATGGGGGATCACACCAAGATATTTCCAAACTCCTTTATCAAATTGTGTTTTTTATTTTTTTAAATTTATAAATTGCATCATTCAAGCTCAAAAAATTAAAACCAAAGGGTTATTTCGGTTTTATTAAAAAAATTCATATTTTTTAAAATGTGTTTTAATTTTTTTAATCTTAATAAATTTCAAAGTTTGATCTTTTTATAATGAAATCTAATCCTTATTTTTATGCTATTATTTTTGGCAGCACAGACTATTCCTATTATAAAAAATGTATGTAAAATTTTATTAGTAGCATAAGATTCCCTATCTAGAAAATGTTTATCCATGAATATATTACTAATAAAGATTCATAAGATAAGTGGAAACCTGGTAATATTAAATCCTCTGAGATTAATGTAAAATCCAAAAAATCTTTGCAATTAATCATAACTGAAATGGATTCAATAATTTTTATACATGTGAAACTACTCATGAAATAATTAAATTATGAGTTGTTACTCATAAAGTAACCAACAAAGTTAAAGATTCTATATTAGAAATGTTTCAACAAGATTTTAAAATATTTAGTATCCATCAAAATGAATCAATTACAAGTATATTTATATGTTTAATAACATATTAAATAGTTGATAGTTTCTTGGTGATAATGTTTCTATAGAATCCTTAATAAACACTAGTATAAAAAGATATTTTAACACTAGTTATTTTACCTTTAACATTGTATTTCTATCCAACTTCAATTCAGATGATTTTAAACGCACTATTTTTAACATTTTTTAAGTAAAACAACATTAAAATATTTAATTTTGTGGATTTTTACATTAGTTATTCCGAAAACATATTTCAAAAGTAAAAATTTTAAATTTAAAGGTCTGTTTTTTAGATAACCGACATCAAAATTCACTTTCCACATCACTTATCATAATAAATAATGTGAAAAGTGTATGAACTTTTTTAAAAAAATATAGATGCATACTAATTATTTTAAAATAAAATATGACAAATATGAACTGAAAATTATATAAACCAAATGAAAAAAAATACTTAAATATTTAACATAATTTCATTTCTTGTGGAAGTTTCCTTTGAATTGATTTGTTTTTTGTTGATATTTCTCTTATATTTATGAAATAACTCATGTGGAATCCAAAATGGTGGTTGATAATAAATTTTAAACTCTATCTATTAAATCTTATACATAAAATTTATCTTACTAACTTGATCGAAAGAATTATTCTTCTTTATAAAAAAAGTAAATCATCAAAAAAATTATTGATGAAGAAAATTAATAATAAAAAAACTAAATAATGAGAATAAATATCATGTCAAAATCATCAAATGAAGAAGCAATGGAACTTTAAAGTGGATATAATAGTACTAGATCAAAAATTTTGAAATGGAGATAATGAGAAGTTATATAATGTACATGAAAATATGTTTGGTGGGGATGTAATAAAAGTAAAGAAGTATTTTAAAAATTAAAACCAGGCTGTGAAAAAATTGAAATATCGATTCTGGATGATTTAAATTTTAATTTTAACATGGTTTATATATATTTCCAAAGATAAAAACCTTATCAAATAAGGTTTTTAATGTTAGTTAATTATATACCTAATGTTAAAACCCAATGTAAAAGGGTTTTAATAAAGTTTATATAAATAATTGACATTAAATCCCTACAGGAAATATTTTTTACACCAATTATTTTATAACCAATGTAAAAATCTTTTAAATTTAATTTATTAAATAACCAACATTAAAATATATTTTTATAGTAGTAAAAAATGAAACTCTAGGTAATACTATGAAATTGGGTACATAAAATCATGTTAATACAAGAAGTGTAGGATGTGAATAAAATATAATTCAAAGAACTTATTGGATCCCTAATGGTGTATGAAATTAAAATTAAGTGATAATATAAGAAGGATTCCCATGAATCCAAAAATCTAAAGAAAAAAATCCATCTAATTTACCAATGATGATTCATTTAGAGGTGAAGTTAATGATTTAGTATAATTCTCCAAAAATATGAAAAATTTATTCAATAAAAAAGAAAGCTTAAAATCAATCTAATAAGGTAAATAAAATGGTGGAACAATAAGTGACATGATATGAATTCAAGAAAAAATGTCACATCAAGCTATAATTCCCCACCTATAAAAAGAAGATTAAAGAAAGGAGACATGGTAATAATTCTCTTACAGTTACAACATGGATCATAATTGATGAATCCATGGACTCAACCTATTTAAGGGGCTAAATTGATAAGTTCATTATGTAATATGTTGATGAATAAATTGAGGTTAGTGCCCCTCATCACATTTCCTCCTCTTACTCAACATCTCTTACTTCTTCCTTATATTCTTATTAGTCTAAAGCCTAAAGTCACCTTAATTAAGAAGAAATAAAATACACTAATGATCAGATCAAAAATGGTTTTTAGTAAATTTATTAATTATAAAAATATCTTTATAAAAAATAAATTCATTTTATGTTTGAAAAATAAAATATTCTAAAAGATAATGAATAAATATTAAATAAAAATTAATAATTATCCTTAAAAATGATAAATGGAAGGACGTTAATAATCTCAAATATAAAATCCAAGACCTTAATATTTCAATCTCCAAATCCACTCAAGGTGAAAATTATCTAAATAGAATTTTTTGATCTCAAAGAAATGGAAAACTGTGTCTTGGTATTGGTTCTAAAATCATGAATGAACCTAAAAACCCATCAAAAAACACTTTTATTAAAGGTTTCTAATAAGATAGATTTTTTAATTATTATTAAAGAATTGTAAATTTAATATATGAATGTGATAGGAATAATTCATGATATGGGAGACAAAAATCAATTCATCCTTCACCCAATATTTTCAAAGTAAAATCTCAAACTAAAAAAATTGGATACCTAAATCATTATTAGTTAATAGTAGTGGAACTAAATTTGTTTGGGTACCAAAACCTTTAGTTATTTGATTTTGTAGTAATATTATATTCTATAAAAAATTTAGAAGCACTATGGTACCTTGATTGTGGTTTATCAAGACACATGTGTGGATACCTCTCTTAATTTAATAAAATCAATAAAATAAAAATAGGTCGTGTTACCTTCGGTGATAAATCTAGGATATGGTAATCATGGAAGGTACCATCTGTTTTTCTAACTCAAAACCTATTATAAAAATATTTGTAAAAGTATTTAAAAAAATCTAATAATTATTAAATTGTGTGATTGTGGTTTTAAAATTTATAATAATTATGATTTTCAAAAAAAAATAAAAATGAAATCTCTTATTTTCAACTTATTGATTTCAAAAAAATTATATAATCAATTTAAAATATCCTACTTACTAAACAATAAAATGATTTAATGAACAAGTTCGTGAGTCATGGATTTGTAATAGACTCCATGTACATTATAGCACACACTCACTTTTAAAACTCAACTATTATCAACTAGAACAAGATTTACCCAAACTTCATTTCAAATATGAAAAGATTTGTAAAGCATACCAATATGGTAAACAACAAAAATATTCTTTAAAATCTAAAAATTTAATTTATTCTTAAAAAATATTTGAATTAATTTAACACTAAATTATTCTTCCTTTATGATTCTATTATTTTATTAAAATTCATTTTTGTTAAGAATAATTCTTATTTATTTTGATAAATGTTTCTTACATATACATGTTTTGACTTACAACTAATGTTCACCTATCCTTTTGGGAAATATAATATGTATCATTTTCTGGGATTATCATAATTATCTTAACCCATTTTTAAAATTAAAATTTAATAATATTTTTAATTATTTCAATTTTCAAACAAAGTTATTTCAAAATATTTATAAGGTTTTTCCAACATTTTAAAAAATAAAATATTTTATCTTCAACTCCACATTTCTTTATAAACATTATGGATTTTAAAAAAAATCATTTATAACTATTTATAATATGTTTTTCAAAAATTACTCATTTCCCCTTATTAAGAATGTTTTTTCAAAAATTTACTTACAATTTATCTTTTAAAATAATATTTAAAAGTTTTTGTGAAATTTTTAGTATTTTCAATTACATTTTTCCTCCATGGTTTATCTCTCATGAAGTGTGGTTTAGATCATCCATTATATTTTATTATCATATGATTTCTTATATAAAATAATATTTTTTATATCTTGTGATATCTTAAGTTACTTTTATGTGATATTTTTGAAAATTTTAATAAATACATTATTTCTCCATAGGTTATATAATATATGATGATTGATTGATTTTATGTGGCACTAATATGTATGGATGATGAGGTTGGGGTACTATATAACCCTAAAATGAATTGGATTAATTCTATATCACATGAGAAATTAATTCATGTTCATAATGGGTTTTTTCACACATGTGTGAGCATAATGGGTTTGCTCACATTTTTAAGCATGTATATAGTGAGTCTGTTCACAAAATCCTGGGAATTATGAGTTTTCTAACATATATTTTTCGATTCTTATAGTTGTTACAAATTTTAATGTTGTTTATAAAGTTATTCAAAAATTTCAAGAAGAATTTAATTTCCATGAAATGATAATGTTTTCATGATTACACCTTATTTTTAAAGTAATTCACTATTTTATGTCATGATCTCATGTTATATGATTATTGAGATGTGTTTTGAGCCATACCATATCTTTTATGATCCCTTAAGAATATTTTTGATTTTTTTCTCTAAAAAAAATTATTATTATAATCTAAGGTCTTATGGTCTTTTATTATGATATTTATCACTTTTTCATGTTCTACTTCATTTGATGATATGTTTTTTTCTTACTGGTCAATTGAGCTCACCCGTTTATTATTTTTCCATACCTTATGTTATAAAGATTATCTCATGTGATATATCATTAAAATGTTCTATAGGATAACAATTATAAAGATATTTTTTCAATTTTTATAAAATATGATGTTTATATAGCTAATTGACAAGACACTAAACCTTTCAGTTTTTAGGCTATATGACTATTTGTGATATTTATTATTTAAATAATGAGATTAATATATTATTTTAATCATGTTAATTTTGGGTCACTATAGTTGGTATTATATTAGAGTTTAGTTATTTTTGGAGATTAGTTTATTTTCCTTTTGTTTTAAGGTTGGAGAACCTTTTTAGAAACCCAAGAGATGATTCTAAGTATATGATGATATCCTGAAATATTAATAAAGTATTGTTTATATGTTTTCCCCTAGAAATAAAAATATGACTAGATATTATAATTGGATTCAAGATCTTAAATAAGTCTATATAGGGGTAATAACAGTGAAAATGGTGGATTGGGTGTTAACTTAAATGTCACTTGGTGCACAAAAAAGATTCCTAACTACACACCTGGTTTGACACTCCAATGGGAGATGTTTTGGTTGAACATATTCTCTTTATGAATGATCATAAAGGATTTATTTCCTATTTATGATTAGGTAATATTTTGATAAGTGTTAGACAGACCAACTTTAAGTAACATAGGATTTATATAGGTTGAACTGAAGAATATATATGAAAACATGACAATGTTAAAGAGAAATACTTTTAAGGTTTAATTAATATTATGATTATGATAATTTACCCAAATTATTACTACTTATTCACTCACATAGAACATTTTAGTTTTAGTAATGGTTGGATCTAGAAAGAACCATGGGTATGAGGGACAATGCAAAGAATACCTCAATGAAAAACACCATAGAATGGTAGTTAGAATGAGAAAACTTATGATTATAAAAAAATAGCTATCACAAAATATGATTACAATTCAAACAAATAAAAAGTTCCAAACAAACTAAATTAGAGAAATATAGAGTCTCGTGATAGATGAAGTGAATAATATGATGAAGAAAAGAATATTAAATTATTTAAATGTCAAAATATGGGAATAAACACCAAGGTCATTTCCTCAAGGGGAATGGAAGATGATTTAACTATAGAAGATGGAGTCATCAAGAATCAAACTATCAAGAAAAAATTAATTTTTTGATTAAAACGTTCCAAATAAATAGATTTCATCCTAAGTTGCCTTTAATAATTCAATGTATTATGTTTGGAGAAATTTTCAATTATCCAATTTAATTCCTTAAACCATGGACTAACCAAGAGGATGAGCATCACCAACCTCCAAGACCAAGAGTGCAATGGAATTTATATGCAATCTTTATTCCTAAAGTGAATCCTGATATTTAAGGTACACATTCCATCCAATTCTAAGTTGTATATGTCTTATTGGAATTTTATTATTTGAACTCTAGTATATATAATAAGTTTTACAAGATCACTAAATTTCCACTACGTTAATTTTATTATCGAAGAAATATTCTAGTGGTATGATTTTCGTATTTCAAGATAAATTTTATAGTAATGTTCCTTGTATAAAATATTATTATACTTACTTTAGATAAATTTAATGTGACTTATAGATTGGTTCTCTGTACTTAGAGGACAAATTTATCTAGGGTATGGAAAACTCATTTCATATTAACTTATTATATTTTATCAATTAAAGGACACTAATAATAACTCTATAGAAAAAAATTATATTATTTGGGACTTGAAATTTAAAAATTAGGTACCTATATATCAAATAGTTTGAGAAAAACTAAATATTAGGGTTAATACTTTTCTGAGAAGATAGATATGTTTCCAAGATTTTAAGGTTCATATCTCTCTAGAAAATAAACCCCAAATCATATTTATATATACCCCTAGCTAACTTCATTAGTAAGTAATAATTAAAATTGTGAGGATTGAATTTATTTTGGGGGGATTTAAGAACTTGATATTTCACTATATATATTCATCAAATAAATATTACGTTTGATAGCAAGTTCTACAAGTAATGCGGAACTTAAATGAGAACCATTGTACATATAGATAAAAATATAAATACTAAATATAAACATTAAAACATGGTAATTGAATTAGAGTGTATATATAGAAGTAACTAAATTATAAAATATGGGTATAATTAAAAAATCTACCTTTAATATTAATTAAATTCAATTTCTATAGCTAAAACAACTAGTAAAATAATTTTATGCTTATAAATATTTTTTTATAAAATTGGGAATAAATTTTTATAAACTAAGTATATAATGAATTAAAAATAAAAAAATGTATTTATAATATGAATAATTAATTATTTATAAATTAATTAGTAAAGTATATTAATAAGAATAAATAATATTTATCATTTTAAAAAGCTATTTTCTTATACTGTCACTTTTCTACTATATTTTGATATTTTATTTAAATACAGAATTATCAAATTTTAAAAATTTAATTAAAAATAAATGAACATAATTTTTGGGTTAATAATAATAATATAATCTTAAGTTTACGTTTTTGAATTTTTCTTAAAAGATTTATTTTTAGGTGAATAGTGAAAAATATTGTTTTTACAAATAATATAACTTTATTAAATTATTATCATATATGTCTGAATTATAAATTTATGAAACGTTTTTATAAGAATATATATATATTTTATAAGTGAATTTACTATTTTAATAATAAAAATTGGATTTATAAACTCATATTTGACATTTTATAATTTAAGATGTATTTTTTTCAAGAAAATTATTTTTAATACATTATACATTTACTATTTTGAAATTAAGTTTTATAACATTTAAAAGTTGAATAAAAAAATTATTTTAAATTTTTAATCATTAGTTCCGAAATATATAATAGTTTCTATTTTATTTTTAGTCACAAAGGAATAATTAACATGGTAAAACCCTTTTACGTTAGTGAAAACAAAAATGGTAAAAATGTGTAACCTTAGAGGTAAATGATCTAAAATGTTAAAACATGTTTCCATTTTAATTTTGGGGGATTTTATTGATCTTAACTCCTATTTGATCAATTATTTATCAATTTTGGATCCATTTTCTTGAAATTGATTTTTCATTTTTTAAAGATTTTGAGTATTTATAAAAATCTTACTTTTTCACTTATACAAAGGGAATTTCTCTCCTTGCTTACCAACATAAAAAAACCTCTTAATTTTGGCCCAAAATATACCCAAACCACTATTAAAAATTCCTATTAATATTACTGAGTTTTTTTCCATCTCAAAGGATCACCCCTCAAAGGTTTAACCCACTTCCCAAAGGAGATAAAACAAGAAGTGAGGTATAAGTTCCTAAAATTTTCTTTCTTTATATATTTTATTATATGATTTGATTCTTCATAAAATGTCATTTAACCATATTAAAATTATAACATCAGTATAATTATTATACTGTTATGTCATTATAATAATGTTACAATCAGTAACCACCCTCCCCCATTTTCTATTAAGATAAATGAAAATGTGAATTGTGTGTTGTGTAGACTACCACCTACACGATGCAACAATTTTCATTTTCCTTCACCACCTTAAATGGATTGTCTTTATAGGTAATTTAACATATAATTATTATTTTAATGATATGTTTTAGATTCTTAAATGAGAAACCATATTAATATTTTTCCTAGTTCTATGGAAAATGAAATCATCAACCATGTGTGTGTATAGAATACCACCTCCATGGGACCATTGATTTTTATTTTTCATTTCATCATTGTATTAAATGGATATTCATAAGAATATTTTTTAATGTATAAATATTATTTTTTATGATATATTTAAGTTTTTGGTAGGAAAATTTTAAGAACCTATTAATGATATGATCTATAAGTGATTTGCATAGATTCAATCCTTTAAAACAAGCATACACAGAGGAAAATAATTAATTCATATCATGTAATATTTTAATATCAATTACATATTTCTATAATTAATTTATAATTATAATAAATAACACTAATAAATAATAAACATTATCACTATTCTCCTAGTTTTATCATATTTCATCTAAATCATCTCATAAACATCAATAATCATGGTATGTTCATGATTGGGTCAGTTTTACTACCTAGTTGAAAAATTTCATGAATTTATATAATGTATGATTGTTAAAACTCAATTACTAGTATTATATGATATAAATATGTAAATAATTATTATTTTTATTCATTAAAGTAAAAAAATCAATATTTAACTCATTAATTAATGAAATTTCCTTTGTGGATTAAAAACATCAAAAAATGTTTGTTGTCGATTTAATCTTTTAGGATATAGAATAAAGTTATATTGAAAGGAAATTTAAACTTTATAAAAAATAATAATACATAAATTATAATAATTTTAATGAAATTTTTATTTATATATTTATAATAATAATAAATACCAACACCGCTCCTATGAAACTACACAAAATAGTTTAAATTGTAAACAACTTATGTGAGAAATAGGAAAATACTAACTAATATACATGTATATGTTGATTATAAATAGGAATTATAAATATTTTTAGGTTTTTATATGGTACTAAAATTATTTATTAAGATATTTGTGTTTTTATATAGTATCTTAGAGTGCATTTGACTAAGAATGGAAACTGGCTAACGGTTTCTTTGTCTCAAATTTAAATCCCTTGAGACATGTATAAGATATACACAATTTTTAATTTTCAATTGATTAAATACTTCCATATTGTAATTTTTAATAATGATCCTATTATATTTCATGATATTTATTTTTCAATTTAATTTTATACCTCTGAGGGGGTTTTAATTCAAAAGTTACAAAGGTTTTAAGGGGTTTTCATGAATCAAATATTTTCCTTAGTTAATAATCACACTTCTTTGACTATTATCATTTAATATTGATTTATTTTAAACCATAATGATTTTAGGATGTATTATCACCTTAATTTTTTTTGAAAATAATTTTCCAAAATCAATTTATTCTTCTTTGATGATTCTATTATTTTGTTAAAATGATTTTATTTACCACTGATTTTATCCTCTATTTTTTATAAAGATTATGTTGACTATTCTATATTATTCTCATAATTCTCTATAATGACTTTTAAAATTAAAAAATAATTATATTTTTAGTTATGTGTTTTTTCAAAAAAAAAGTAATATCTAAATATTTAAAAGGGTTTTCTATCGTTTCACAAATAAAATGTTTTATCTTCCACTTTACATTTTCTGATAAAATTTATATTGTTTCAAGGATATTTAATTTATAACTCTTTATAAAAATGTTTTAAAAGATTATTCATTTTCCCTTCTCAAAAATATTTTTTTAGAAATTAATTTAAACTTCATATTTTATAAAAAAAAATTAAAAGTTTTGTGAAAACTTTTGTATTTTCACTTGTATTTTTCCTTTTAGGTTTATCATTCATGAAGTGATGTTTTGATAAATATAAATATTTTATTATTAAATTTTTTCTTTTTAAATTGATACTTTTGATATCATATGATATATTAGGTTAATGTTATGTGATGCTTTTGAAAAGTTTAAGAAAATCATTCTTTTACCATGGGTTATTTAATATATGATGATGATTGATTTTAAGTGGCACTAATATGTTAATGATGATGGGTGGTGCCATATATCACCATAAAATTTATTAGTTTAAGTTTATATATCATTATATAGTCAAAAATCGACATAATTATGTTTTTTACACACGTATGGGAATGATGGGTTTGCTCACATTTTCAGGCATGGAAATTATGAGTTTGTTCACATAAGCATGGGAATAATGAGTTTTCTAGCATATTTTTTCTTATGCTTATTTATGTGCCACATTTTCAAGTTTTTTATCAAGTTATGAAAAAATTTCAAGATGAATTTCATTTCCATAAAATTCCAAATATTGATGATTTAGCCTTATTTTTTAATTATTCTACACTTTTATGTCATGCTCATATGTTATATTATTATTGAGATGTGTTATGTGAAATTCTATGTATTTTATGCTTAATTAATGATATTTTTATGATATTATGTTACTCTAAAATGTTTTATGATTATAATTTTTGGTATTATGATTTCTTATTATGGTATTTATGTCCCCCTCATGTTCTTCATCACATTATGATTTTTTTCCCTTACTGAGCATCTGAGATCACTCCTTTCTTACGTTTCCAATAACTTGGTTATAAAGATGATTATATAATTCGAGATATCTAGAAAATGGTATATTAGAGAATAATTATTAATAAATGTATTAAAGTGTTATAAATAATATTTTTATATGGTTAATCTCTAAGATTCTAAACTTCTCGGTCTTTGGGTTATGCAGTTGTTTGTGATATTATTTTTTCAATCATGAGATTAATGTATTATTTATGTTAGGAATATCTTGGTTCACTATATTTATCACAAATATAATCAATAGGGATGGGCTTTTTTATCACTACTAAGATCAAGGGAGTAAAAATATAAACAACTTGAGGGGAGGAGACAAAGGGGATCACACTAATATATTATTGAACTACTGTATCAAAATATATTTTCAATATATTTTAATACATCAATTTATTAATTTAAACTTAATACTCATAATTTCATAAATTTTATACATCCATTTTCCATTTTTCATACTCGCTCAATTAATATTGAAATTATCTTCTAATATATATTGAATTTATTAACCTATCACTTTATTGAATTAATAAATTTATCACTTTATCATACCAATATCATTTATTTTTGAATTTAAAAAGTAAATTTTGATTTAATTTTTAAAATTTAAATTCACCCCCCCCCCCCTCATTTCATTTTTATCAAATAAATGTTGTGTAGGAGCACAGAAGATATTAGAGAACCAAAGATAAATGGATTTCTAGTCATCAAGAATGGTGGCTCTTTATTGGTTGGAAATAATGATCCCCTTTTTTATAAAGATGTGGTAGATGTATCATGATTTATAATATGGAAATTTTCCATGAATTTTGATATGGATTCCATGTATTATAACCAAGTTTGGGTTATGGTTGATTCTCTAGTTATTGTAAAGAACACAGAATGTAAATAGGAATTCAAGAGAAATCTAAGAAATAAAGATAAAGAGAATACCCATAAATACCGGAAGGTCGATAAAGGGGCTAAATATAATCAATTAATTATATATGAAGAAACCATTTCACCTGTACCCATGTTTAAATACATCAGAATTATACTTAATATATCAATTTTACATGACTATGAGATTTGGTGGATGTATTTCAAAATATATTTCCTTAACTAAAAATTTTAAAAAGGTGTTTCTATGATACAACCTGAAGGGTTTGTGTCTCCAAGTAATTCCAAACAAGTATTCAAGTTGAAAACATCCATGTATGGATTAAAAAATCACCCATGTCATGAATCATTCAGTTTCATATATCTATAAAAGAATTTTATTTAATTAAGAATGAATGTGATACAAGTGTTTACAAATAGTTCCGTGGTAAAACGGTTGTTATCCTAGCAGTATATATTGTTCACATATTACTTATTGGAAACAACATACCAGTCTTATAGTCAGTTAAGTATTGGTTAAACAAGTGATTCTCCATGAAGGACTTAGGTGAAGCAACCTATATTCAGGGGATCAAGATTATTCATGATTGATCCAAAAGTTTTCTTGGGCTAAGTAAAATTACATATATTGAAAAGATACTAAATATATTTATTATTGAATAATACAAAAGGATATTGGTTTTAGTGTCACATAGTATACATAATTCTAAGAAAATCTGTCCTTAGACACAATAGGTAAGAGATACAATGAATTATATATCATATGTTTATATGATAGGATCAATCATGTATGTCATGTTATGCACTAGGATTGATATTTATAACACCTTGTAAATGGTCGTTATATATCAAACTGATCCTGGTGAACAAAATTGGTTTTATGTTAAGGTTATCCTTTAGTATCATAGGAATAGTAAGGATATGTTCCTAATATATCAAGGAGATGAGGAGCTAGTCATCATGAGTAATACTGATACAAAATTTTAGATAGATCAGAACCATTTGAATTCATATCCAATATATGTATTCAGTCTTAATGAAGGAGCTATGAGCTAAAAATATTTAAAGTACCCATTTTCCATCAATTATATAGGTTACTTTGAGTATATAGGGGATTATGATGTGGTCAATGAAGCTTTTTATATAGGTGAATTTTTTAGAGATATTGATGTGGTACCCATCAGTATAGACTCTACCACATTATATTGTAATAATATTATAGTGGAGGCTCTTGTAAAGGATTTAATGTCACACCAATAGACAAAGAACATACTCTGAAAGTATCACCTATTGATATATTTTTCTAATAGGTGTCAAGTTGTAGTGATTATATTTTCAATTGAAGAGAATTTATCACACCCCTTTACTAAAGTATTACCTTGGAAAAATAATGAGTATCAAGTGAGATCAAGCGGACTTAAGTTTGTTAAGAGTTCAATCAAGTGAAAGTGGTGGTCTCTTAGAGTTAGTTTCCTAAAAAAATTATTTGTACTTTTTTATTACTTATATTTATTGGTTTTGAATTTTAATAAACTTATTATATCATGATTTTTCTTCTATATGACATAGCATGTGATAAGGTCTGAATAATAACTATTGCACTAAAAGTTCATAACATTTCCCCATTATGATGAAAATATAAAAGCATCAAAAAAATATTATTAAACATATATTATATATTCATATGAGATAATTTGACTAGATATAATGATACAGGCTAATAGGTGTGTAAAACCATAGGACATGGAGGTACTTTTTCATTGTGTACACCCTTGGTTATTTCTGATGTAGGAGATTATAAGAACACGACCTACTAGTATGAAATCCAATTTCATAAGTGTCATTGTATTTTACTATATGTGAATGTGTGTAATGGTATTTATAATTTAAAATTATTATTAATGGATATAATTATTCATGTACCTTGATTTATTAATAAAGACTATGATGGCATATGTTCTGGGAAAAGTAGGATATGTTGGGTGTGTTATGGGTGACATTGAATTAATGGATAATTTAATAAAGGATTTGGCCCTTATATTATTTAAAAGGAAGTTGATATATCAGTACCTTTATGGTAATGTAATGACCTGAATAAATCCATGAACATGGTATTCTGTGGGTAGGTTCATTTTTGGGAATCTATAGAAAGAGATATCGATCACAAAGGTTGATGACACCAGTATGAACCCAGTTTGATTAGATATATCACAATAAAGGAATTATATTACATAGTGAGTGTTTGTATGAGGTTATATGTCATTAATACATTTAATTATTTCTTTATGGTTGTATTTGTGTGTTATTAGACGCAAACTTTTAACTTAAGTTATTCTACCAAATGCCACTAAGAAAGGGGCCTAGAGGGCCACAACTAAGTATATTAGGAATTTCAGTTAAAATTTATTTTAATTAAAAAGGATATAATAAATATTATTCTCATTTTTTGGTTTGATAATCAGTTGGGATTGGTTTATTATTAATATTTAATCATATGTTATTTGGAATAACAAATATGTGAGTTAAATAATAATAATAATAATAATAAATATTTATTTTCATGATTTAGTGAATATAATATTTATTATATTTATTAGAGAATAATGTGAAAAATTTTATTTATTAAATAAATAATCATTATTCAAGGTTCGGTAAATAATGAGTATATATGGGTCTAGTTTAATGGTCTGATCAAAAATGATATATTGAATATCATTTAAATAAATATTAATTTATTTATTTAATAAATGATATTTATTTTATCTTAACATATTTCACATTTCATGTAAATAATGTTATTATTTTTATTATTATTAGACATAGGGTTAACTATCGAGTAATATATTGGTTAAGGGCCTATGTTGAACTATCAACCCTAGCATAATTTTATAAATAATTGTTTATATCACTTTCCAAGGTTGGCCACTTTTTGGGCACAATAACCATAGATAGAATTTATCTACAATACTACGAGAGAATCCTCTTAAGAATACACTCAACAACTAGAGTGTGAATACCCATCCATTCTCAATCCTTTGAGAAAATATAAATAATCTTTCATCCACAAACAGATTCTTGTTGTGATCAATGAAAAATTATGTAAACAATCATTATCAATCATGCTAGCACCCGATGATTATAAGATGAAATTCTAATATTTTGATGCACAAGTGTATCAATTCTAGAGGGATTATGAACATGGATAAAATGATAAAATGATGGTATGATGAGAGAAGTCAACTAGATCATCTATGAAGAAGTAATTACAAGTTGGGGTAATTATAAATATTTATATAAATTAATTATAAATTATATGTGATGACCCCACCTTCTTGTTTTGATGTTAACGAGTCAATTAATTTATGGGTATATTGGTTGATAAATAATATGTCCTTTAATTTTTATGGTAGTATATGGAGATTATTGAGGTATGTTATGATTTCACTCTTCTTAAGAGTAGATTCTCCCCCCCAATAGTAGTACTATGGGTTACCATTGAATCCTATTTAGGATAAAAATGGGGATTGATACTTGACACAAGTAATTTTGGAGAGTATCCTTTAAATAATATTTGGGAAAAAAGAGTAATAAAAGGATTTTTTATTATAAACCAAAAAAAATCTTCTGATTCTTATTGAAGGATTTTAGAGGAATATCAATTTTTAAGAAGTATTAGAGTGATTGGGAATGGTTGGAATTAATTATTCCCATCTAATAGAGGCTCCATTTTATATAAACAGAGGCACCCATTTAGATAAGTTATCATAATAAATCAAATGGTTAGATACCTATTCATAAAATTTATATTATTTCCAGGTTAAATTTTGTTCATTTGATCACATCTGATCAATTAAGTGGCCCATATTGCACCCACTAGTGAACTATTGTGTCCGTTAGATCACACCTGATCTGATTGATGTTCTAGATCACACCTATTCAATGAACCAGGTCGACCCACTAAACATACTTGTTTTGTCATGGTCCTGAACCATTATAACCCAACGATCTGTCAGGAAAAATTAATTCACCTTAAATAACTTCACATTGATATGATGTGTAAAGTGAAAATTAAGCCATTAAAGCACCACATTATGCCTTTTCATGCACATGTGTGTGTGTGAAAGTATTTTATGGTGAACCATCCCACATAGGATCATACAAATTTTTCATTATTACTTTTAAAAAGTAGTAAATAGTTCCTTATAATAAAGGGAACTACACTCAAAACCATTTTTTAATGTGGGATTCCAAAACTTTCCACCTTAAAAAAAATTAAACAAAAACTTCCACTACAGGAAAAATAAATATTTACGACGGGCTATTTACGACGGGATCCTGTTGAAAAAGGTCTTTTGCGACGGACCCCCGTCGCAAATCGCCCGTTGCTGAAAACGGCGTTGCAAATAGGTGTTTTTGTGGCGGTCCCGTCGCAAAAAGTTTATTGGCGACGGTATTTTTCCCCCGTCGCAAATGAGTTTTCATTTATATATAAAAAAGGTAGTTGTGATAGGCCGTCGCAGATATATTAGTTGCGACGGGTCAGAATCCCGTCGCAAATGTGAAATTTTAAAAAATACTTGCAACGAAGTTATTTGCGACGGACAATCGCAGAAAGGTTTTCCCGACGGGTATTCGTCCCATCACAAATGGTACAGTAAAAAAACATTTACGACGAGTATTCCCGTCGTAAATGTTCCCGTCGCAAATATTTAAAAAAATAAAATAAAATTAAATTAATTATTACAAATTGTATAATATTATATAAAAATAATAATAATATTAGTAATATAAAAAAATTATATTATTATAATATAAATAAAAAAGTATATAAAATATAATTATGAAATATTAATATAAAATAATAATAATAATATGAATATAAATAATATAATATAATATAATAATACTAATATTAATAATATAAAAAATTAATATAATATTATTATTATTAAACTGTCTATATAATAATAATATTAATATTAATAATATAAATAAATTATATTATTATAATATTAATAATAAAAAATATATATAATATAATTATGAAATATTAATATCAAAAAATAATAATAATATGAATATAAATAATATGATATTATATATTATGAAATATTAATATCAAAAAATAATAATAATAGTACTAATATTATTAATATAAAAAATTAATATAATAATATTATTATTAAAATAAACATACATATTTATGAAAAAATAATATTAATATTATTAATATTAATAAAATTATAAAATTATAAACTTCTCAATATTAACAATAAATATAAAATATTAAAAGTAATATTACTAAAATAAGCAGACATTAAAAATAAAACTAATAAGTAATAATATATTAAAAAAATAAAAACAAATTAAATCACATACTATTCGTACCAATATGAAAGAGGAATTGTAAATAGTTAATATGACAATAAACTACGAACTCAAATGTTTATTACATCTAAAAAAATCACTGGGGGTGGATAATCTGGAGGACATGGAGGAGGTGGTGGAGGAAGCTTCATCCATATACAATGAGTCAGACGACGCATATAATCCATATACTTCTGATGTTGCTCCTCATATCGACATCTCTCCTCATCCTGCTGCTGACGCATCTGCTCCTGCCATTGACGCATCTCCTCATCGTGTTGCTGACGCTTCTGCTTATGCCCCTGACGCAAATCCTCTATAAGCTGACTCTGAGCACGTTGTTGCTCCTGATACTGTGAGGTAGAAGATGATGTATCTCCACGAGCTCCTCTCGAGCTGGACGCCGACATCGCAGCAGTACCATAATAAGCTGCAGGAGTCAAATGAGAGTCGATACCAACTACTCGGCCCTTTTTGAAGCCATATTGGGTCGTCTGCATTCATGTCGTCTCATCAAAATGGTGGGCAGTAGTCTGATCACCCGTCTCATCTTGACTCCCAGCCTGTGTCTGAGAGGTCGCGGCCTCATATGACTCCTTAAATTTCAATTAGAAATTAAAATAATGAAAAGATTATATACATTTAATTTGAAAACTGAAAAGAAAATAATATTGACCACAATCTGACGCTGGCGGTCACCTCTAATCTCTCCAGTAGCTGGGTCAGTGTACATCCTCCGATAAACATCGTACGCCGAAATACCGGGCTGCTCGGCTTCCTATATGAATATAAAATAAACTGTTTATATTTAAAGTTGTATAAAATATAAAAAAAAATACTTACCAGACGCTCTCTATGCGCACTGAATGTACGACTACCGGCTCGATGCGTCACCTCTTGTCTCCCCCGATTCTGTCGACCCAATGTAGATCTCCTCTGAAACCCACCACCCAACCAGTGTGTACATAATCCATCCCAAATGTGAGATGAAATGTACTCTGGTCGGTGGGCTCTACAGGACTCATCAAATTCTGTCACTCCGGATTTCTTCACAGTTGTCTTTCTCAAATTATGCAAAAACTGACGGAAACAGTCATGCATAGACACCACCCATGCCGCGTGGATAGTGGCACGCATGCTCTCGCCGATGGGATACCATAAACCCTAATATAAAGTTATTAATGAATTAAATTTCAAAATAAATAATATTTAATTATGTACCGGCCAATGATCGAACATGGAGGACTGCACATCAGCGGGAATCTGATCCCATGTGAGCCAGGGCTGAGAAAAATAATTGCGCAAGATAGCGCTCCCCTATCCAATAGCAATATGCGTAAAACTGTGGAAAAAGAACAAATAATCAAAAAAATAGAATATTAATAAATTATAATGAAAGATAACTAAAATACACAGGTTACCATACCACTGCGTGTGTGCATCGAATCCAAGAGGTGGACGTCGCTCCGGGATAGGATCTGGAATCATCAGTCTGGAAAGACCACGCCCCCTCCGAGTGCTCCCTATAGTGCCAACTGCCTAAGGGTCAGATGACTCAAGAACCTCATCATTAATAGGTAGATCATCCTCCAGTAACTGACGAAACATTTCCGAGTCCATCTGAAACATGAAATGATTGTTATTAGAAAACAGTTGAAAATAACTATTATGTATAGATATATATTTGTTATGATTCAAACCAGCATTTTATTGTGTCAATGTTCATCTTCATCATCATCTTCATAGTTGTCAATGTCAATGCCTTCATCTTCCTCATCAACATCATCAATTTCCATATTTGTTTCACTATCATCATCTCTTGTCATTTCAAATTCAGTTGTAACATCATTGACAACATCGTCAGCATCGACCCTTAACTGTGGGGTGTCATCCTCAGTATTCATGTCTCTTTGTAAAAAAGTTGTGTTTTGAGGAGTGTCCTGAAAAATTTCACTTCAGTGGAACCACATTCATTTTGAGTAAACTGATTTTCTCGAGATTTAACTTTTATTATACTCCACCAATCATCCAACTCTTTTGCAGTAGCACAGTATTTTTCATAATAAATTTGATGTGCCTGATGAGCCAATAAAAATGGTTCATTTACTGTAAGAAGACTTTTATATTTAATATCAAAAATTCCATGACTCGGATGAAAATGCAAGCCTCTCTTAGTATCCATCCATCGACATTTAAACATTGTTACATAATTTTGTCCCAAATAACACAGTACAATAATTTCTTCAAGCATGCCGTAAAAGTCAACTTCAATATCTCTATGATGTGATCCCTTCAAACAAACACCACTATTCATTGTTTTCTTTGATTCTCCATATGCACATGTATGAAATCGATAACCATTCACCACATATGCATTATAAGATTTAACCATTTTGGATGATGGGCTACTCAAAATACGCAATAGACTATCAATCTTATCAGCATGTACAGATACCTGAAAATTTGTAAAACATTTATCACTACTAGAAGTAATAAATTGATTTTATATGTAAAACCAAAAAAGAATGTATGTTACCAGTTTTTGAAACCAGTAGGCAAAAAAAATTTACCGACGTTCTTCTAAGCCAGCTACTGTAATTTGTGGAAATTGTTTCTTGATATGATTATCATATAACCTATAAATACAATATGATTAATTTACTATAACAGAATCTATAGAATAAGGGACAAGAGCACTCACTGTACAATTGGTGACATTTCTTCACAGTTGAGTAGAACATATGTATGAGCTCTATGATGTTCATCATCTGAAATCCATCTATCATGAACTCCACCAAATCCAAGTTCGGGCTGATTGAAAACTGATAATTGATTGTCCATATTATCATCAACATTCCCCTCGTTCTAGACCATGCGGTTAAATTTTGATGGATATTCAGATTCAAAATAATGAGAGCAGAATAAAGCAATTTCTTCTTTCAAATAAGATTCATATCATCATCAACATTCCCCTCGTTCTTTGTTCCATATTCGTATATATGTTTCTACAAAATTTAAAAACATTACTCTTGTTAAATTATTTGATATAAGAAACAATATTCTAAAAAAAAGATACATAATTATAGTTATTTATTAGTAATTACTAATAATTATAGGCGACACAGTTAGTTTGTAATCATCCCCACTAATTATTATTAATTTAGAAATACTTAGCAATATTTGGAAAAATGAAATATGCTTGAATAATGAAATTAAATTTTGTAATCATCGTTGTGAAGATTATATTACTAATTATTCTGATTAGTCCAATGGCTCATCTCTTTTTAACTTTCTCCCGACAGAAATCAGTATGAAAAACTTGCTCTGACATACGTTAGAGCACATTTTTCATACTGATTTTAGTGGGAGAAAGTAGCAAAGATATGAGACATTGAACAAAAGGTGGTCGTCAATCCGCTGGAAATTGTGCCATTTTATAACCATGTACTTGAATTTATTTATTTTTTGATTAATTTTATTAGTAATTATTACTAATTATTACAAATATCAATATTTCCAACAGATTTTTCTTTATTCTTGACATGTTCAAATCTTAAAGGGTCGTCAATTTTCAGTTCATGCCCAATAAAAAGTTTGGGTCGACCTTGACCAATTTAAACTCTATAATTGTGCTTACATGGTTGATCATCTTGCAAGTAGTTTTGCAATTGGACGACACAAGTAATGAGAAAGACATGACTTGGGTTGTCCTATTGCAACGCTACTTGCGAGGTGATCAACTAAGCAAGAACAATTATAGAGTTTACATTGGACACGGTTGACGCAAACTTTTTATTGGGCATGACCTGAAAATTGGCGACCCTTTAAGATTTGAACTGTTAATAATAAAGAAAAACTTGTTGAAAATATTGATAATTGTAATATTTTATAAATTTTTTATAATTTTAATAATATTAATACTTTTTATAAATAATAAACATATAATAATAAAATAATTATATTACAAGTATTATTTAACTATTAATATTAGAGTAATATAATATTTTATATTATGTTACTATTTATGTTACTAATTATATTACTAATTATGTTACTAATTATGTTACTAATTATGTTACTAATTATGTTACTAATTACGTTATTAATTAGAAATGAGAAGATATGCATATACATCGGGTGGTTAATCAATCAATGAATAGAAAAAAAACGTAATTGACTGCTCATCTACCTCAATTTTCTTTTCATTTGTGTGTTGAGGTTGACAGAAAACTTCTGCCTCCACATCTAATATGTGCTTTTACTGTCAAAATTATAAACCTCCTCACCTCTATATTGGTGAGGAGGTTGATAATTTTGACAGTAAAAGCAGATATTACATGTGGAGGCAGAAGTTTCCTGTCAACCTCAACACACAAAAGAAAATAAAATTGAGGTAGATGAGCGGTCAATCACATTTCCTAATTATACTAATTGTTTCCTAATTATACTAATTGTTTCCTAATTACACTAATTGTTTCCTAATTATACTAATTGTTTCCTAATTATACTAATTGTTTCCAAATTATACTAATTGTTTCCTAATTATACTAATTGGTTCCTAATTATACTAATTGTTTCCTAATTATACTAATATTTTCCAAATTATACTAATTGTTTCCTAATTATACTAATTGCTTCCTAATTATACTAATTGCTTCCTAATTATACTAATTTCTTCCTAATTATACTAATTGTTTCCTAATTATACTAATTGTTTCCTAATTATAGTAATTGTTTCCTAATTATACTAATTGTTTCCTAATTATACTAATTGTTTCCTAATTATACTAATTGTTTCCTAATTAAATCTAATTATTTCCTAATTAAATCTAATTGTTTCCTAATTAAATCTAATTGTTTCCTAATTATTTTAATTATTTCCTAATTATTTCTAATCAATTAAATCTAATTATTTCCTAATTATTTGATAATTATTTTAATTAAATCTAATTATTTCTTATTAATTTATTCCTAATTATTTTAATTTTTTCCTAATTATTTTAATTGTTTCTTAATTATTTTAATTGATTCCTAATTATTTTAATTGTTTCCTAATTATTTTAATTGTTTCCTAATTATTAATAATCAATTAAATCTAATTATTTCCTAATTATTTGATAATTATTTTAATTAAATCTAATTATTTGATAATTATATATTTATTTCTAATTATTACCAAAACATCCCCCGGGAGTGTCGAACTAAGAGTGCAGCAAGGCCCATTGTCCTGTACCAAGTTACCCCGAGTCAAGCTCGAAACACCTTGTCAAAGTTTTCACTCCTAGGTACATCTGTGCCAGAGCCGCCTCTACTTGTTCGTACCAAGACAAAGATTATTTGGTACAAGCACATAAACTAATTATACTATATAGATAAACATTCTATTAAAAAAATTAAAATTAACAATTAAAAATAAAATTAACAATTAAAAATAATTTAACAATTAAAAAAAATATAAATACCTTTACTAATTTGTACCTTCTAACTCCTTCCTTCCTCTTCTCGAAAGAAAAAATGAAAACAAAAAAAAATATGCTCAGAACTGAAAATGAGAGAAAGAAAAGAATGGATATCTGAATGTTATGGAAAAAACGGATGGGGTGTATATATAGGTTAGATTATTTGCAACGGTCGTATTTGCGACGGGAGACCGTCGCAAATACTAGGTATTGCGATGGGATACCGTCGCAAATGCCTTTTCCCACATTAAATACAGGCGGCGGGTAAAAGGACTTTTGCGATGGGCCTGTCGCAAATAGCCACCATTAGCGACGGGCGGTTATCCCCGTCGCAAATTTCTATTTACCGCCGCCGGTATTCGTGACGGGGCCCGTCGCAAATACCTTCGCCCGCATTAATTACGGGCGGCGGGTAAAAGGGTTGTTGCGATGGGCCCGTCGCAAATTAATATTTACCTCCGCCGGTATTTGCGACGGGTCTCATCGCAAATACCCACTGTTGGATTATCTATTGCGACGGGTAAACAGTCCCATCGCAAAAACATATTTACGACCATGGGGTATTTTGCGATGGGTTGTAGGTGACCATCGCAAATAGGCTTTACAGCGGCCGGTATTGGCGACGGGGCCCATCGCAAATAATACCAGGTGAATATTTGTTTTCGACGGGGAAATTGTCCCGTCGCAAATACTATTTACCACTGTCGGGTACTTGCGACGAGTAGCCTTCTACCCGTCGCAAATATCCTTCCCGTGTTTTGGCGCACAAACCGCGCCCTTGAAATTGCGACGGGCCCTGTATTTCCATCACATATAACTGACCATTTGTGACGGGAATATATTCCCGTCGCAAACAACCTTTTAATCAGTGTTTTTACGACGGGAATAAGACCCGTCGCAAATACCCCGTCGCAATAATCGTTTTTTCCCGTAGTGTTCAAAATATTTTTAAAAATAATATAAAATCCAAAAAACCCCCACCATTTTAAAATTTTCAAAAAAATTCAAAATAAATCATCATAATATTTTGGAAATAACTTTCAAAAATAAAGGTATCTCTTGATTTTAACCCAGTTATAGTATATACAATCAAATTTTAATAGAGAAATGGGTTGAGACTAACTTTAAGATATAAATCTTGTTATATATCATATTCATCCTTCAAAAGATTTTTTAAATTACTTGTTTACTCATGTACACCTATAAACCATTATAGTCGTGTATCTATTATCCTTTCATGAATGTTTGCGATCCAAATTCATAAGCTATTTGGAGTGGCCCTACTCTTACATTCACATAGGTGAACCAAAAAGTGTTCCTATGTTTCAACACTTGTTTGAAATATTTGGTTCATTAAGAGTTTTAAACATTCCCTCCTTTTTATAATGGGAAGAAAAGACTGTTTTAATAGTATGTAATACACCTTTGGTGTTTCTGTCACACATATAATATAATTACCTACATTAACCTTATTCATGTGAAGTTGAAACATGTTATGTGGAGGTCCCATCATTAGAGAGAAAATTATAAGGACATTGAACCCATTCCTAAGGAATTTTTGTATACCAACTCCCTTGAAAGTCCTTTTTATGGTGGGTCTACCAAATTTTGACTCGATCTAATAGATTTCATAGTTTTGATATCTTCCGGTATCAACTTTCTGATAAAGTTATATCTAAGACCAAAGTGTCTTAATTTTCAATTATACGTATTATTGTATGTCCTAGACTAAGTTTCTTGACTATCATAGTGTATAGAAGTCATAGATATCAATATAGGTGAAAATGGTATATCTTGTAAAGAAATATAATCAATGTTTCTTCCATTCTAGTAACTTCTAAAGCAATAAACTCATAATACATTGTGGATTTTTATATATAAGTTTGTTTCTTTAAACCAAAAAATATCAATTATGACACCCATCAAGTAACTGGTATGCCAAATTTTTAGTTTTACTTATCTTTGAGTGAATTAAAAGAGTTACCAAGTGTCAGGGGGTCAAAATTGGGAGTTTTGGGGAAGGCATACTAGGGAACATGGTTACTGTAAGGTTTCTTTAAACTATGTGGCGTCTGTGTGAGGGGTGATGCAGTTTTTGATAGTTTGGTTTCACATGATTTGAACATGGTTTGTCAAACCATGTTAAACCCCATATAAAACCATGCAACCAATTTTGGGAGGATATTGAAACTTGTACAACTGGTGCCTAGTCTGCCTAACCATGCGGCAAAACTGTGTGACCCTATCCAACTCATTAAAATATTGAATTTACCTTTTTTCCTCTGATGATTTATTAATTTTTGGGGGATATTTTTTATTCCCCCATGCATGCGGCCCCTCTACCTTGTCTTGGGAGCTCTCCCCCTCATTCATTGGTGGACTACCTATTGTATTATTGGTGGTTTGTCTTGAGGTAAGTCAATTTATCCTTGATTTCTTTTTCTTTTCCCCTCTTTAAGACTTATTCTTTCTGTTTTATACATTTGTTGAAACCTAGGGGTGGTGTTGGCTAAATTTAAATTTGGTAATGGTGGTTTTTATTTATTTACTATGTATTAGGTTTTTTAGTCCTTTTTATACCTCATCCAAGTGTTTTTCATTCGAGGAGATGAGCTTTAGACTGAATCTGAGGTAGGTGTCTCTAATTAAGGGTGTTTTCCATTGTATACCTTTAAATTTCTAATTTTATTTTGTTTATTTTGATTAAATTTCCATTAAAAATATTTAATATTAGTTTTAATTCCATTTTTTATTAGTTTCATGGGTTGATTTGGTAATTATGGTGTTTAGAGTGGGATTTTCCAAATGGGAATGGCTTATATGCCCACCAAGTTTTTGATAAAATGGATCAAAGTGGGTTTGGTGGTTTTAAATTAATTTCTAAAGTGGTTTTATAAATGGATTTACCATGTTGAATGTTTTTTATAAAATGGGATTCTTAGTTTCTAAAATGGATTATGTTATTACTTGATTGATATGGGAACTTTTTTATGACTATGTTGGCATAGAGTAGCGCATGGGTTAACTAGGGTGTGAGTGATAGGTTTTTTGAGGGATATTGTGAGAATTCAGAGGTAGTACCATGCAAGACATCATTTGTTTCCAAGGTACAGAGTGATACTTTGGGTAGGATGACCATGTGAGATTCAATGTTGGCTTCTAAGAAACCATGTGAGCTCTTAGAGTTGGGTCCAGGGAAGACCACCTGAGATTCCATTTCTTAGCTAGATATCATAATTGTTTACTCACACACAATATGCCTTATTGTTATATCCTTATGTATGAGTTACTCATGAAATATTTGTTTATATGCTTTATGTATTTTATTAGTTCCATTTTAATGTGATCATATACATTATTCCCATTTAATCATTTTCCATTTATATAGTTGTATGATGTTGATATTTATGATTTCCCTTATGCCTTTTTTATTATGTTGTTAATTTTTTTCCTTGTTTACTTTTTTATTTATCTTATCCATGATTATAAAATTTTTTAGGAAAACCATTATCATTTTTAAAAGGGAAACCAAAGGGGTTTTGAAGGTTTCTTTGTAAATTATATGTTTTGAAAGTGGTTTTAGTTTTGAAAATGTTTTCAAACTAGTTTACTAGTTTTCATGGGTGAAATATTTCAATAGATTCATGGTGGTATTCTACTGCACATAATTCCTCACACAATTCTTGGGATTTTGGAAAATTTGATGAATTTGTTTTTCATGACAAAGGTAAAGCCAATGGAACCATGTTCCATGGTGACTCTTCTTGGTTACCTTCATCTTGTGTTTTACAGAGGAGACATCGTCTCATAGGGATGGATCATGTGGAGTCATTTTTGATATTTTTCACCATTGGGTTTTACTTAGTCCTTCTTTGACATTGTACCCATTTTTTATGATTTTAGATTTGATTTTGACAAACCATGTATGTGTATAGGTCTGTTTATGTCATGTTTGTTTTGTGTTGCATGTTTTGGTTTATGGTATCTGTTTTTATTCTATTTTTTACTATTATGATATCAGTGTGTCCATATCAATTTATGGATGATTCATGATTATTTAATAGTGTATAAATTGTTCTAAAGTGTTAATTGGTTACTTCAGGTGCTTATCACCAGCCTATGGTGATCGGGAACGGGATTCAGGCTGTGTGGCAGGCCAACTCGGGTAATGGGTGAGGTTAACCTAGGATATTTCATTAAAAAATGGTATCAAAGGAATATTGTTATTTGGTAGTCATTGGTAGTTTGGATCTAGTACTATCGGGGCTCAATAGGTTGTAATGGGGGAGTGGCTAGCCATATCTTCTTCATATCAATTCTTAAATTACAATGGGTAGTTCGGGAGTGTTGTCATGTTTTGAACCCAGTTATGGGTTAGTTTTATGATATTTTCACTTCTTCTTAGTTGAATTTTCATTTTTTGATCATGTTGGTAGTTTTATTTTGGTACTTTTATTGTGTTTAATTTTATATTGTACTTAATGAAGATTTTTCATTGTTTTCTGTAGATGATTCCTCCCAAAAGGACCTCGTCCAAGCATATATAGGTCACAGTAGAGAGTACCTCATAGGTGAACCCCCTATTGATCCACCTTTGGTGGATTCATGGATTCTTATGATCTAAACCTTAGGTTAATTGGGTGGTCATGAGAAGTTGTAGACCATGGACCATGCTTAAGAGTTTTCAAGGTACAATCCATCAGTGTTCTATGATGAAAAAGGAACCAATAATACTAAGTATTGGTTGGATCATATTGAGTGGGTCATTGAGTTTTTAAAGACCCACAAGACCAAGAAAGTGTTATTTTCCACATACATACAATAAGTACTGGGTAGAAAGTGTTAGGAGTCGATGGTGATTTTGGGGAAGCATGATAATCTCATATAGACCACTTTCAAAGTGGTATTTAATCAAAATTTCTACATAGAGACCTTGAGGGTAATGAAGGCCCATGAGTTTTTGAATCTGTATCATGGTGATCATTCAGTTATGGAGTATGACACCAAATTTACTAAGTTAGTCCATTTATCTCCATATATCCTCACAAATTATTACCTCAAGGCTTGGTGTTTTCAGAAAGGATTGTGGCTATAGATCATATATATGATCATTATTATAAATATACCAACCTATTCAGATGTGTTTGATAAGGAAGAGATGTCATAGGTAGATTTTAATGGAAATATAGGTCCCATTGGTGTTCCTTATATAGGAAGTAGCCAGATTTATTCTTCAGGACAGAAGAAGAAGTAGGATGAGTCTTAGAAAGGCGGTGGAAAGAGTTTACTAAAGCCATCAGGACTAGTTTTTTTTGGATCATATGGGTCATAGAACAATTTTCTATTGTCATTTTTGAAAGTTAGAACAAACAAGTCTTAATTTCCTAGAGACACTGAGGATGTTCCATTGGTGTGCACAGTGGAAGCATATCCAGCAATTTTGGCAATTAGCTTCTCATGGGAGTAGTGTAGGATTTGTTTTCTCTAAGGGGTCTTAGGTGTAGTAAGAGGTTACCAAGGGTAGAGGATACCATCTTCATTTTAAGGGATATTCTCACTATGGTAAGAAGTTTCAAAGTTTTTCTGAGCTATGGAGACTCCATGTAGAATATTTCATTCCATAAGACATAGATTATGGGCCACCCACCATTTGATATATGGTGTTTTAAAATTATTCCATGGAAGTGTTTTTATTTGACATAGGTGCATCCCATTATTTTAGTTCACTTAACCTGATTACTAAATTGTATATGTGGGATGAATTGACGCCTTAGGTTATGGATATATAACCCCATTCGGTAGGGGAAATGGGCAAGGTTTTATGTTCCCTAAGATTCGTGTTGTGGTAGTCGGTGTAGAGGTCATTTGGGACTTCCATGTTTTGGATGTGGGTGTGTTTGAACCAATTTTAATATGGATTAGTTGATTAGTTACAGGTCATTCATCAATTATTATCATCATAGGGTATAGTTCCTTACTCCTGATGAGAGAACTCACATATCTCAGGGTGAGGGAAATCTAAGTTCAGTGAGGGTGGGACCAGTTACTTCAGAGTTGGGGTTGATCCCATTCTAGTTTTCCAAAAAAAAAATAGGTTGTTGAGTATCATTTTTACGATGAACTTTCAATGGTCTTGGATGGGTACCTAGACATGTTTCCATATGATTTATTATGATTTTCACCCTAGTGAGAGGTCAATTTTACCATAAATCTTCTCACTTGGACAATCCTGATTCTCTTACCGTCTTATCAGATAGATTTAGCTGAGATAAAGGAGATGAAAGTTCAACTAGAGGATCTCAAGGGCAAGGGTTTTATTCACCCTATCATGCCACCATGAGATTTTCCAGTGCTATTTTAAAAGAAAGTGGATGGTGTCCTCTAACTTTTTATAGACTATAATAATCTCAACTAGGTAATAGTAAAGAAAAAATAATTGTTTCCTAGAATTGATGATCTATTTTACTGGCTTAGAGGGGCCCATTGTATTTTGAAAATCTACCTTAGATCGAGGTACCACTAGTTAAGGGTATGTGAAGAGTATAAAAACACTACTCTTTATTACACATTAATTCATGATTTATTAAAGAAAAATACACTTAAAACAAACCAAAATATTAATAAGTCTATTATATTTGGGAATTAGGTACATAAAATAACATTTTGAACATAGGATACAACAACATTATTAAGAACTTCCTTAATATGCTTTTAAAATACCATGGTTTTTTAAAACTACACAGGATAAACCTGGGGACATAAATAAGAAAGGGGTGAACTATAAATACCATTAAGGGAAAAACAATTCATAACATGAAGAATATAATACATATTGGACAATAGGAATTTTAATTTGGAATAAAAGTAACATGAACATTAAGGTATGATATAGCATGATAATCATAACATGGGAAATGTGGAAACAACTTAAAACACTAAATCATAAACACAGGTCATGGCTAAACTACCAAGACATCATGGGGTAAAATGTCTCATGAATGAATTAGTTTCAATCCATTTCCCAACATAAAGTATCTTGATACTAAACAATACCTAGTGCATTGGAGCACTCTATAATTCTGGGAACACTCGTCACATTCATTTCATTATCATGCTTAAGTGTTCCACATAGATTACACAACATGGATTCATTCGACATCATATTTTATTCCATGATAAAGTAATGTGTAATAAATACATTTAAGTCTCCAATCAAAACATATTTTTGCACAAATGTTAATACCCATGATACGAAATGGGTATGGTATTCACTACACAATTCTTTTGGCATGGAAAATCAATGTGATATTTTAACAGCATAACATCATCACTTAAATAATTATAAAATGGGTTGACGAGAGAGAAATGGGTACCTCATCACTTAGAAAACAAATTCAAAGTAATATAGACATGAAAAAACATATCCCAACATTATAAATCATAAATAAAAGGCATAAGTTAATGAAGAAACTTGAATAATGAAAATAATCCTAACTATATTTCAGTATGGTAATGGGTGTACATAAACGATCATGGGAGCTTCAATGAGAGTTGAATGTGGATCTCCTAAATTAAAAAGTAAATTTATATTAATTTTAATATTTAATAACATATCCCAATATAATAAAATTTAATTTAAAAGACATAACATAAAATAACTGCTTGAATGGAAATGAGAAGAAATAAACCCCTTATAGAATTTTAGAATAGTAATGGATTAGATAAAAGTAAAAATGAGAGATAGAGGGGGGTATAATGATATATCATTAAAATAATATACATTGTATAGTAGTTTATTTTTACCAATAAATGACATCACAATCAATTATAATAAATTAGACAAATTCCAAAGAAGGTGCTTGAATTCAAATGAGGAGAGGAAGGTCCCTCACTTGAGTGTGTTACTCCAACTTGGGATGGTATTATTGAGAGATTTAAGGTTACTAGGGAGGAATCTAGGGAGTGTAGGTAAGATTATTGACATTATCCATGTATATTTAGTAAAGATAAATGGGATTTTAAGTGGGGTTATATAGGAAATGGGGGGATTTCATTATTATTTAGGTTTTGAAGTCTACATAATAAAATATCCAAAAATACAAACCATTACATGGTTTTTTCTCATGATTCTACCAAATGGGATTGGTGTTTATTGTTTTATAATTCCAAGGGACAAAATTATTAAAATAATTCCCTTGTTTATGTGGAGGTGACTCAAACTCTTACAGAAATGATTTTAAAACCTGATAATATATTATATGTTTTGGAGGACTCATAATGGATTTATAAAATAAATAAAATAAACTTAAAATCACATTATTTTAAATGGAAAACATAAATTTTGTATTTTATACCTTTTATAGTATTTATTAAATCACTTTTTGGTCATTATAATGTCATAATACACAAAGTATATTTATACAGTATTTAATTTTTACCCGAAAAATAGATTGTCATTGAAAGTTATTAAAATTTCACCATTGGATAATTTTGACAATTTGATTCAAAAAAAATATCCATTTTATATAAATAATTTTTTAAATATGTGAATTTTCACTTTTAAAAAAAAGTTTTCATTTTTTAGGAAATGATGGGTTTTTTGAAAATAACAGTTTTCGAATCCTTATAAAAATTACATTTGATTTCATAAAAAATATATGATAACTTATATTTGATAAAAATAATATTATTTTATTAAAATTTATTTATTTAAAAATATAATTAATTCATTAATTCATTAATTGAATTTAAATATTAACTAAAAATACAATTGGTGCATTATTGTATCAAAAATCATTTAAAAAGTAACAATAATAGGATGAAATTATATTCATTATTCAATAAAAAATAATGTAAATACACATATTTCTAGGTTCTTGATACATATCATTTTAATACCCCAGAAAATGACTTAATAGTAATGTTCATGATGGTGGGACTTTCTTGAGGTAGTTCGGCAAACATGGTTTGGGTCATGATCTCAATGAGCTTCAACTTCTCCTGTAAAAATTTTTGATCATACTTAATTTGTTAGATCTCAACTTTGTATTGGCCAAGGTAAAATCCCATAAATGTTATCTCCCCCAAAAATCTCTAATAAATGGGCTTCATAGGGTAAAATACAACCAGTTGAGGTCATCGCTTCCTTTTTCTGTGTCAATTAGATTTGTTAAAACCCTATATTTATACTAATCAAGTGATCATTGTTAAATGGATATATTATCTATTTTAATGATACTTAAAGGTAATTTAAATCCAATTGGATATAATAATAAAAAATAAGTCCATATTTTTCATTTAACAATATTATATAATAATACATTTATTTAAATCAAAGTGGAATTTTATTTATAACAGTTTGGGGCATTACAATTGAAGGTACGGGGAATAAAAACAGAATCCCCAAAAATGGGATTTTAAAATTTTTCACCGATGATCAACATGAACTCGTCGACATCGTTGAATCATTTCCCCATTACTCCCTCTAGATCATGAGTGAAAGAGATAAAGCATGATATTAAAACCAGAAAATACCTAGTTAAGATCTGAAGTCATGCACGACGTCTACTCGTCATTGGTGATCGCTTCTTGATAAATATGATGCTGAATTCTTCAAGATCATCCACAAATGATTCAAAAATTTTATGGATCATCAATCTTTGAAATCTATGTGCTAACACGGAGTTCCGACAACGCCTTCGATGCTCCAATGACCACTACATCACCATGCATGCGATGCTTGAGAGGGAGCTCGATCTGATCTAATGGATCTATAGTCTCTCTCTTTATAATATGGGAAGGATAAGTAGTGATAGAGGCCATGAATAGTACCAATTAATTCCTTCTTCTCCTCAATTTATAGTGTGATATAGAATTACCCAGAATTCTTACCCAACCCCTGAATAATTTACACACTATTTATAAAAACATTTTGACTACTAAATTGAGTGATAAATTTCATTTATTATTATTGTCAATTTCTATAATAAATATATTACATGATAAAAATGGATTCATTAAATCAAATCATCATTCCCACAAAAATAAATTAAAACTTGGATATTATAAACTAATATTCATTCAATTAATATTTCCATGTATTTACTAAAAAACTTATAAATACATTTAATAAATAAATTCAATAACCATTATTATTAACATGAATAATATAAATTTATTTATTACATTGGTGATCGTGTCTCCTTGTAAAATATCGGATCCTAGTGGTGGGTCCCACTATGTCCTAAACACTGATTCAACTAAATAGGGTAGATTCTTGACTACACTATTTTGTGTGACCCCCTAGGCTTTATCTCGATAGCAGTGAATATTATTCACAGACCAAGTTTGGGATCTAGAAACCCATCATGGCCCCAAAAGAGATGAGGATTCTCACAGTAGCGACAACCAACCTATGAACACGCAATGTGTAATATAATCACTTTTTCTTTAATATCTCATAAAGTATGATTCACACCTGTGTCATCACCCTTTTTTCTATATTATTTTTAGAACTAACTGGATGGATTTACTCTCGACCACCATGACCATGGTCTTATGAAGGTACTACCATCCTGTTCGATGTGGCCTGTGAAATATTACTTCCTTATACTCGAAGCGACAAAATACTTTATTTACCATTCAATTAATGTCATGTCACCAATGATGTACCCAACACAAGATACCTCACCATGATTTCATTATCATGGTTTTTTCCTTACATCAACGTATGTAATAAGATGACATACATTGATAATGATCTCAAGTCAAGAGATAATTACACATTCTATAGATAGTAACATCCAATGAAACCCAAAACATGTTGTGTTCCTATTGGTGGGTCAGTCCTCATGATATCACTACTAGAGATCACCAAGTGTGAATTTCATGAGAAGAAGTCTCAATGCTTATGAGCCCCCAACACCTGATAGTCAAACATCTACTGTGTACAATCAGTAAGACGTATCTAGACCATAGGACCTTTGTATTATATTATTTTCATAGTATCTTCAGTTTCTCATTATATCTTGTGATCTAATATAACTTTTTGATATCATAATTGATATATGAACATTACTATTAAATATTGGATGTAGAAGATTCTACACTATAATGGTAAGTGTACATCATTTATAACTAATTCTATACATGATATGATAATCAAAAGCAATGTATAATTAGGTCTAGGGAACCCACTATGTCAAAACTCCCTCTTTCACTAGAACCAACTTTCTAACCACACTTGTTAGCACTCACATGATTAAGATCATGTTTCTATTGAGTCGCAACTTTAGTTGATGGGCCTGCTACGATTCTTCCACATTGAGATTCAATTAAATGTGTCCCCATCTCCTTGAGTAAAACTTCTCAAGATATGGTATCGTTGAGTATATTCCTCTTTTCCACAATCATAACTTGACATCTTGGCTAGAAAGAGTATCGTAATTTACATTATGGTAATAATTTTCTTACTAGGTGAGATTCCCGAAACTGGAATAAATTGTTGTGTATAACTGCTTCTTCGCTTCCTCAGAAGCTGCAACGTACTCCGTATTTGTAGGTATGGATACCACTAGCTTATATGAGCTCGTATCACTCATCACCTTAGCTTAAATACTATACTAGATCACACAATTCTAATAATGACTAATTTATGTCCCTACAAAACTAGTATCTTTTCTTCTACACTTACCAGGTACTTATCTTTTGTACTTGTCATAGTACAATTAGACAGTTCTAACTACTTCACTTGTAGTGCTCTTATGTATAATGGATATTTTCACACTATAAATTATATCTTGGAAATATCAATTCTTGTACATATAATTGCATATGTGATAGATCCATTACTTCAGCATATGTATTTAAACTCACTGCGTTAATCTCCTTCCATGTCCCATACATGTCAACCTATAGAGATTCAGGCCATGTGACATTGGTAACAAGTCCACTATTGAATTGTTTTAGCTTGTATTTTTCAATACCACATAACTATATGTACGATTGACTAGGTCCAAGCAACCTTTAAATCAACCTTAGTAGATCATGTTCCCTAGAATTCATGTTGCAATTTTAATTTAATCACTGGAGAAAATATTTCATCTTGATCTTAAATAACTGTATGATCGATATTCATTTTTTCATATGTTTCTGAAGATATTTTACTTGGAAAACCTTGGAGCTCCCAATAACCTCTCATAGACACATGAAAAACATTCATTCCCAATGAATATTCTATGATTCTATTTCTTAATTCAATCCTAAACTAGATTTTAATAACTGGA
This sequence comes from Viscum album, assembly GCA_963277665.1. NCBI lineage: Eukaryota > Viridiplantae > Streptophyta > Magnoliopsida > Santalales > Viscaceae > Viscum > Viscum album. Next base: position 1,019,876,480 of record OY728138.1, on the reverse strand, counting down.
AACCTTTATTAGTATTATGTGAAGTGAATATCCCCTTTTGGTTTCATCGTATAGACACCTTCCCTGTTCGGTGGTCAAGACATATAATACTCAATATGATCATAGATATTAGCTATGACAGGTAAAATTATAATGGATTCCAGCATACTGACTTGTTATAACCAACTGAGCCTTATTGGTACTACACTTGTACCATCTGTGTATCAAGTTATTTGAATACTCACCATAGTATTCAAAATAATAAGACCATTTTCACTTTGATACATGGAATCCATTATTGAATTTTAAATGGTCTTGTCAATCTTAGATAATTTTCATACACTGGTTGTAGGATTTATTATTCACAATGAAGAAAAGATCACCAACCATAGTGAATACATAAACCATCACCAAGGTTTTATTATTCCTAAACAGTATGTGTCTCTGGAACATGCTTATTCCACGTGCACTTGTGGAACTACTTCATATGTCAACTATATGTGAATCTCTAGAATTGACTACAACCAAGTCAACCTGGCTCCCAATATCTCAAAATAGATGTGACCCTTATATAGAAATGTATTCTATCACATGACTACCACTTTTCTATCTTAGGGATTTATGTAATATCCTAAGAAACCATTAGGATAATTATAATATATTCACAATGTGTTTTTTCCTGATGCAAGTTTTTTTATGTCCTAACAAACTCTTTACATCCAAACACATTTCCATATGAAATAATTTATTTTCATCATAATATGACTTGTATGATATACATTTGACATTTTAGTTGACATATGGTTATGGGAAATTTCAATTATTTTTAAAGCACGTCATGAAATATAATGGAAGTTTCTTCAAGTTGCAAAATTTATACTACTTACATCATAACTTTGATGTATAAAGTTTTCATTTAAGAATTGATCCGCACTACATTTTATTGATAAATTTAGAAATGTAAGACTTTTTCATTGACCCTCCTCATTAACATAAATATCATGGTGTGGATAAAGTAATGTGTGTTTAGGAATTACTCCATGCTACATTGTCATGATCGATGAATTCTTGGTCAATATATTATTCAACATGCCGATCCTAAGCAACTCATATCTTATGTCCATGCATATGTCATACTTCACTTTACCATTCCTTAATAACTTAAAAGGAATATAATGAATTATATATATACCTCTAGAATACCCCTGAAATTGTTCACACTCTCTAGCTGTACTAATTATGAAATATTTGTGAAATACCATTATTTATAAAGGTTTCTTTGTCCAAACTAAAGACGTTGATAATACCAAAGGTGTTTAGATTTACCGATCCTAAATAAAAAAATAGTTATATCCTTGAAATACACTTTTAGTTTTATTTGAAAAATAATTATCTTGTCACAACTGGGTATAAAATTCTTACATTTTATATTCATCACGTATTGCCTACAATTCAAGTATTACTGAACTATTGGTTGAGTATTAAATACAAAAGACAACATTAATTCTTGAACCTGGAATGATGTATCCTTATATACAAAGACATGTGAGATTAATTTTTTGGTTATATTCAATAATAATTCTATATGAATCTATCACTTTTCAATAAAGAAGTCATTTACTTCTCACCACTGGACTAGGTATCGACATTTCTCAACCACTTGGAGAATACACCTGACTTCTAGTAATATTTCTATACTTACTTGGTTTCTATATATCAATACACACTTATGAAAATCATATTGTTTTGTTTACCCAAGAAGTAAAATCGATACATTACATTGATGAATATTCCTAAAGAATAAGTGATAACGTCCTTATTTAAATTAGTTAATTTCAATTAAACTTCTATAGATTTATTTCATAATATTCCATGAAAATAACCTCCAATTAATACCTCTTTCATTGAATAATTTTGTGAATATACTTTTGGCGTTACATTCCATTAGCCTTTTCACCTTGTATTTCAATTTTTTTACCATAAGAAATAAATATTAATTTTTCTTTTATATACTTATTTACTTGGTCAACTTTACCTAAATTGGCAATGAAGAATTTACACAATACTTTTTTTTGTAACTTTAAACGGTACTTGAGTTAAGGGGTGAAAATGATATTATAATAGGATGTATTTAAAGATCATAATCCACATTTTAATTTACACTAATCCAGTGTAACCATTAGCTATTCATATCATTAATTCACTTTCTCCTTGCAAAACTCTTGGAGATGAGACTCCGTGTTATATCATCCAGGTACTGATGTAGAAACCAAAACTTACACCAAATGTTTATGAAATCATAATGACATTACCATCATATTCTTTTTACATTATTCTCCTATAAGAAATTATACCCTCACTTCCTGAGGTAATTTAATAGGTATAGGGATACTAGCAACTTGAGTTTACAATAGTATTGCCTGCAAGTGGTTGTACTATTATTGTATACTCGTGTTATTGAGGAAATTTACTTTTTCCATTGTTTAAAGTAGCTTTTAAACATGTGGTATAACTTTCCATTTTTTTCTATAAAAATAAATTTAAGAATATTTCTACTTTATCACGATTATCGGCTTAGATATTGTGATTAATTAATTAAATCATTAAATGTATCCCACAATTTTATCGAATTTTAGGAAACCTCTATACAATAATAAGAATAATTTTTCACTTTAGTTCTAGTGGAAAGGATCCTTAAACCTCCCCTCATAGTCTAAAATATTTGGTTACACCACTACTTGTAGGGTTCAAGGTAGGCGTTTGGTTGGCCAACTGCATTAACTCGTGGTTCCTTGATCTATTTAGTGAAGTATCAGCTTCTTAAATCATTATTTGATTTACTCAATATTTTCTTGTAAAATTATAACAAGCTAGTTTTGGCTACATATGTGCTAAATTTTTAATAAATTAAACCCACCACTCTCATAAGAACTACTTGGTAGTAAGAGACACCCTCATCTTTGGCATGACGAGCACCCCTGAACAACTGGTTTGCTCCAAATTTGAATGATGGAAGGTGACTTACAGTTAATATTTCTTTGAGGGTTTTTTTATTATAATGTGATGAAATAAATCTTTTTATATCTTCTCAGCATGTATTATGTGATCTTATTCACAACTAACCATGCATGAAATATAAAAATCCATCACATCACCTATTCATTTTATCTATGCATGCTTATTTATTATTATTCTATGTTTTCATGAATTAACTACATATACACAAAAATAATAAACCATACAAAAATACAATTACAACCTGATCATGAGCTAGTACTGATGGTTGATCCTTTGAGTGAATAATGGACCAACCTAGACACTAGGGTATATACCCTGATTCATGTCACTTGTGACTCTAATTACAGCAACTACCCATCCAATGAATCAAACTCTTGTATGGTGTGTCACCAACACTTGGCACGAAGAGTGTTACTACTTTTCTTGTCATTATACAACAGTATTAGCCTGCAGACAAGGGGAATTGGAAAGTATGAAAACAAATATGAAGTGGACATGCATCCCCTTATACATATAATGACACTAGGACGATTCTCATATCGCCTTTTAAATAAACTAATTATTAAAAGACCATGAAGTAATTAAATAGTTAAATGAAACAAGAACCAAACATGCATGCATTAGTCCACGGCTCATGACCAATATAATACGATTTAACTTGCGTATTTAAAATTAAATAGAGAATTAAAAATTTAAATTGTATTAAATAATTTCTAAGTGAATTTTTATTGAATTAAAAATTCACTATAATTTTAATTCAATAATTTCTTCATTCGGTCCCGATTAATTGATTTAATTTTAAAACCAAAAATTAAGTTAATTAATTAATTTAATTTAACACAAAATTAAATTAATCACTTCACACTAATTATGGAATCAAAAATTAATATTTAAATAATTTAATTTTTCAGCCAAAATTTAACTAATTTATTTAGTTAATTTATTATTGTATTAAAATTGATCAGGCCCTGAAAACCCTAGACAGGGACTATGTGGATTGGTTCGATCCCGCAAGTACCCATTTTTGGCTGTGTCGACCCCTTATAAGGGCTTTTGGGTGAGGAAAGTCTGCCTAGATGCATACCTGGTCGGGCAGACCCGCCTCAGCTTGTTTGAGGTAGATCTAGTCCAACCCAAAATGCAACAAGGGTTACCTTAAAGTGGAGATCGACCGAAATCTATAGGATAAAAGGTAAGGGGATGTCTTCTAGGGTGATAGATCAAGCGATGGCAGGTAGGGGAAACCAATGGCCAGGTCGGTGGGTCGGCCAGCTGCCGGAGGGGCGTCATGGCTGGGTTGCTCCAGCGAAGGGGTCTCACAGGAGACCGGGCAACCGGCCTACTGCTCGGTGTGTCGGTAACGGGATGGAGAAGACAGGAGGATGATCTTGGGTGTCATTGCGGGTGTCATAGAATATCCAGATCAATCTCGTTAGGGTAGAGGGGGCCACAGTAGGGAACGTCGGTGGAAGAGGCTATCGGAGAGTGCGGATGCAGTAGGAGGGTGTGTGGCCAGTGAGGTGTGCCACAGTTGGGGAACCGCCTTGGGTTGTACCAGGTGGGCGGTGATCCACTAGGGTGATTAGTGGCACAAGGAAGAAACGATTAGGGCGGAAGTCGACAAAGGGGTTATAGCTTGAGGTGGCTCAGTCCAAGCGGTGAGGGAGGGGCGCGCATCAGGGAGGGGCAGCTAGCGATGGTTTCCAGCCTAGGCAGCTATTCTAAAAACAAAGATGAGGTGGCCTGAATGGGACCACTGTGGGTGGACAAGGTGGTCGCTCATCCCCCCAACTTTTGATTTTTTTCTTGCATTTTGAAAAAATGCACCAGCTCCCCACCCTTTACCTGGTTGGAGGCTTGCTGACATGTGGAGGAAATAACCACCCAACCTTTTAAATTTTCAAAATTTGTTTTTCTGTCACAAATTTAAAATTCCTAACATGTTAGGATTTTGAAAATAATATCATTATTATTATAAAATTAACATTATTATCATAAAACAACCGGTGCCAGAAAACACTATTCTGGTGACCAGAATCCCACTAGAGATTGGGTTCAAGGTTGTATTCCTATTATTATAGTTCAGGTAAAAATAGCATATAAACTATGTTTTATTCAAATATTACAACTTGCACGAGATATTTTCAATCCAAATACTAAACATTAGATGCCTTCATATTTCTCATCCAATGTCGGATAGAAAAATCGTCTATAGCGTTGGAACCGTAACATCGCCCTTTACGATATTTAATGAAAATTTAATTTTTTTTTCTTGGGTAAAAATTAAAAAAAATTTCCTTTGATACCAATTAATGGTACATGGCATACAGCGAAGCACAAAAAATGGGATTTTAAAATTTTTCACTATTGATCAACATGAACTTTTCAACGTCGGGGAATCGTTACCCAATTACTTCCTCATGATCACACGTGAAGTAGATTAAGCATGATATTAAAACCATAAAATACCTAGTTCAGAACCAAAGTCATGTACACCATATTCTCATCATTAGCGATCGTTTCTCAAATAATTTGAAACCAACTTCCTCTAGATCATCCACACACACTTCAAAAATCTACAGGAGCACCGGTCATCGAAATATGGGTGCTAGCACAGAGTTTTGAGGATGCCTTTGATGCTTTAATGATCACCTCATTACCATTATTATGATTCTTGATAGGGAGCATGATCCAAGATCCTGGATCTAGAGCCTATCTCTCTATAATACAGGTGTGAGAAGTGGAGAGAGAGTCCATGAATTGTACCAAGAAAACCCCTATTCTCCTTTATTTATTTTGTGAGATAGAATTACCTAGAAATTCATACCCGACACCTGAATAATTTACACACTATATATAAACAGCACTTAGAATACAAAACTGAGTCATAAATATCATTATTTTTTTATTTTTTTTTTTATTAATAAAAAGAAAAGTTCAGAAACAAACAAGGAAAGAGGGCGAGGTTACATGTCAGAATAGTCATAAGCATCACATTCATACCTGGTCATATCATCTGCATCGGCTGACTCCCATTCTGATTGGGACTCATATTGCTTGAGCAACCTGATATAATTCTTCCTTCGCTCCAGTTGCTCTGCGGAATAAATATCATTATTATTATTATTATTATCACTTTATATAACAAATATATTATGTGATAATAATTGATCCATTAACTCTACTCATTATTCCAACAAAAATTAATTAAACATTGAAAACTTTAAACTAATATTAGTTCAATTGATATTTCCATGTATTTATTCAAAAACTTGTAAATACATTTAATAAATAAATTCAATTTTTATTATTATTAACTTCAATAATATAAATTTATTTACTATTTTGGTTATCATATCTCCTTAGACAAATCCTATATCCCAATGGTGGGTTCCACCATGTCCAAAACTCTTATTCAACTGAATATGGAAGATTCTTGAATATGCTATTATTTTTCACCATCTAGGTCCTTGTCTCGATAGCAGTGAGTATTATTCATAGACTAAGTGTGGGATCTGTAACCCATCATGGCCCCTAAATAGATTAGGATTGTCACAATAGAAACAACCAACCTATGAACACACTATGTGTAATATAATCTCTTTGTCTTTAATATCTCATAAATCAGGATGCACACCTATTTCATTTCCCTCTTTTCTTACTTTATTATTTTTTGAAATAATTGTATGGATTTACCCTCAACTATCATGGACATGGTCTTATGAAGGTAGTACAATTTTGTTCAATGTGGCCTGAGAAATATTACTTCCTTAACCTAGAGGTGACAAATCCTTTCCTGATCATTCAATCAATGTCATGTCACTAATGACATACCCAACACAAGCTACCTCACCATGATTTCATTATCATCATTATTCCTTGTATAAAATTATTCAATAAAATGAAATATATTGATAATGATCTCGAGTCAGGAGACCATTACACATATATGTAGATAGGAACATCCAATGGCACCTAAAACATTCCGTGTTCCTATTCGTGGGTCAGTCCTCATGATCTCACTTCAAGAGATCACCATGTACGAACTTCATGAGAAGAAGTATCAATGAATATGATCCACCAGTACCTGATAGTCAAACATATACTTTTTCCAAATAGTAATATGTATCTAGACCATGGGACCTTTGTTTAATATTATTGTCATAGTAAATCAAGGTACTCATTATATCATGGGATTTGCTATAACATTTTGATACAAGTATTAATCGTTGGAAATTACTATTAAATAGTGGATGCAGAAAATACTACACTATAATAGTAAGCATGCATTATTTATAACTAATTGTATAAACGATATGGTAATCAAAATCACTACATAGTTGGTTCTAGGGAAACCACTATTTCAACAACAATATTCCCCCATTTAAAAAAAATTCCTCAAAATCTTCTTTTCCCATGCTAATATAGATGAGGGTAACTTTTCTTCATCACCTCCTCAAGTTCCCACATTACTTCTTCAGACTTGTTGTTTCTCCCCAACACTTTGACAAGGTGAATTGTCTTATTTCATAAATATTTGTATCTATAATCTAAGATCTTCACTGGATGCTCTTCATAGGAAAGATAATTCTCTAATTGTACCACTTCTATATTGATTACATGTAAGGGGTATGGTATATACTTCCTCAAGAGGGATACATGGAATAAATCATGTACATGAGATAGGTTTGGTGGGAGTGCTAGTCGGTAGTTCATCGCTCTAATGCAATCAAGGATATCGAAGGCGCTGATGTATCTTGTACTAAGCTATACCATCTTCCCAAATATTATCACCCTATTACATGGAGGTATATGGAGGAATACCATATCTCTAATATCAAATTCTTGGTATCATTGATGATTTTTAGTATAGATCTTATATCGACTATGAGTAACCTTTTTGTGATACTAAATAGTCTTAAAATTTTCTACTATATTCTCAACCATTTTATGATATAGTAGTTTTTGTTCCTCAAATTCTTCCCAAAAAGAAGGTATTCTGAACCACTTCTCATAATGTTCTTCATATATATCCATTTGTATTCTTGAGTGGAAACTATTGTTGTATGAGAAATCATCCAAAGGAATATTTTGGTCCCATACTCCATTGATTTCCACAGAACATGCTCACAATATGTCTTCCAGTTTTTGAATTTTCATATCATAATAGAAATCAGTTTAAGTATGATAGGTCATAATGAAGTTCATCCTAGTGTTTATATCATGTTGTATAATTTTCTAAAACTTAGAGGTGAATCTTATATATCGATCGGATATAATAAATAGTGGTACTTCATGCCTTCTTATAACTTATTTGGTGTATATTTTTGCAATTTGATCTAGGTATAAGTCCTCTATAATTAAGATAAAGTGAGCTATATTTATAAGATAATCCACAACAAACCATATAGCATTGTTTCCCTTGGATGTCTTCAGAAGTCCAGTGACAAAGTCAATGGTGATGTTCTCCCATTTCCATGTCGGTATGGGTAATGGTTCCATCTTCCCCTAAAAATTATATCTTTCATCCTTCAATTTCTATCATACTAGGAAATTTTATGTATATTCAGAGATCTTCTTCTTCATATTTTCCCACCAATAGTGTTCGTAGAGATCTTGATACATCTTTGTGCTTCTGGGGTGAATGGAGAAAGTTGAACTATGTACATCATCCAAAGGTTATTTCTTTAACTCAGTATTTGATGGAACACATGGTATTGACCCAAATATCACAATCCCTTATTTATTAACAATAAACTCTGAATATTTTCCTTTTCTTATAGTTTCTACTTTCTTCTGAATTCCCACATCATTTATTTGAGCATCCTTTAACCTTTCCCAAATATATGGTTGAACAATAATTTTTGAAAGGAATTATTATTTTCATTCTTTTATGATTAAAATGTTAATCCACTTCGAATAAAATAATATTGGATCCCTCACAATTCTCATTATTGATATAATTGTTGGATCCTTTATACTTGAAGCATCTACCACCCTATTTACTTTAGCAGGATGGTAGTGGATTGAGCATCTATAATCCTTAAAAAGATCTAAATGTCTTCATTGGATCATATTAGTCTCTTTCTATGTGAATATATACTTAAGGATTTTTTTGATTAGTATATATCTCACACTTCTCCCCATAGAGATAATTATACTATATTTTCAATGCAAAGATTACAGTTTCCAACTCCAAATCATGTGTGGGATGGTTTTTATCAAGAATTTTCAACTGCCTTAAGGATTAGGCTATCACATTATCATTTTAAATCATTTCACAACCTAATCCAATCTTTGAATCATCGCTATATACCATAAATAGTTTCCCACTTGTTGGTAGTGTGGGAACTGGTGCAGTGATAAGCCTCTTTTTAAGCTCCTTAAAGCTTTACTCATATTCTTGTATCCAGAAAAAAACACTCCCTTCAGACTTAACTTGGTAATAGGGTTTTATAATCATGAGAAATTTCTTAAAAATCGGCGATAATACCCAACTAACACAAGGAAACTATAGATATCTATCACATATGTTGGCCTCAACCATCCTCCAATTTCATCCATATTTAAAGGGTCCACAGATATCACATTATATGTGATGATATGTCCCAATAAATATACTTCCTTCAACCATGACTCACATTTTCTATTCTTGTCATAGAGATTATACTTTTATAAGTTCCTGAGCATATGACTCAAATTATCCTCATGATCCTCCTTGATTTTAGAGTATATTAGAATATAATTTATAAATATTATCAAAAAAATTATTAAGGTAATCTCTAAAGAATATATTCATCTTGTCCATAAATATTTTTGGATAATTAGTGAGTCCTAAATTCATCACTATGAACTCATAGTTCTTGTACCTTGTATGAAAAGAATTCTTGGGGATATCCTCTTTCTTCTCCTAGAATTGGTAATATCCCGACCATAGATCTACCTTGGAGAATTATTGTACTCTAAATAGCTGATCGAACAAGTCATAAATCCAAGGTAGAGGATACTTTTTATTTATCATGATCTTATTGATCTCACGATAATATATTCAAAGGCGCATTTACCCATCCTTCTTCTTGATGAATAGGACTTGTGCACCCAATGGTGAAGCACATGGGCGTATGAACCCTTTATCTAGATTCCCATGTAGATGTTTATTAATCTCCTCAAGTTTCCCAACAGACGTTCAATACAAATTCTTTGATATTGGTAACAACCCAGGTATATGCTTGATTTAAAATTTAACCTCTCAGTTGGGAGAAAGACCAGGAAATTCCTTGGTAAAAACATCAGCATATTCCCTCACAATAGGCATGTCTTTGAGGCTGATTATTTCCTTAGACTCAATCATTTTATCTAGATATACATTCTCATAATGAAATAATATTCATTCATGACATGATAGTCCTCCTCCTTACACTAATACAAAATCGAGGGTCGATTCACAATACAGATATTTACTTTCTTCTCATGACAATTTATGATGGATCTATATAAAGAGAGCTAATATATTCCCTAAATTGCATAAAATTCCACGAAATGGAGTATGATAAGGTTAACTAGTAATTTCATCCTATAAAAATTGACTTGGTATGAGTTATATACTTAGGATGAAATAATTTCCTCATTTTCAATTTTCACGGACAACTCTACTTCCATGCATTGTGGTGGTATTTGAATAGTTCTACTAAAATTTCTTAATATGAAGGAATGAATAGAACTAGAATCAAAAAAGTAAATTTAATATTCTTGAATGAATAACTAGAATATTAATTACCACTTCATTGTTAGGATCCACCTCATTAATTGTGATGGAAAAAGATCACCCTTACTGCCTTGGATATTGTTGGTTGTCTCTGAAAACCCTTAGTATAGGGAATTGATTTGAAAAGTGCCATGGTTTTTGTAATTTAAGTAATGAACAATATGTTGAAGGTTGAATAGATAATTCATTTCCTCTATCACATTATCAGGTTTCTCCTATAAGAAATTTCTATCTAGGTGTCCTTCCTTCCTGCACCTCAATCATTTCATCGTTCCCCTTAGCCAATTTCTAGGGTTCTTCTTCCAACACCTTTGACAAATGGAATGTTGAAATTTATTATCACCAATCTATTTCTACATAAAACTACCAAAATTAAATTCTAATTTACACTTATTATCCATATGATACCCTTGAGATTTTCCGATATCCATTTTGAATTTAAGGGCACATTGAACATTTTTCTCATAGCTATCTAAGTCACGGATCATCTGTGATTTTCGTAGGATACATTTTAGCCCACCAAATAAGTGTCCAACCTTGTATTTAGGGGAAACAAAAAAGTCATAGGTATATCAAGCAAGTATTTAGAAGTTCTCTTCATACGACCAGATAGACTCATCATCTTTTTTCTTTAGGGAAAGAAAATCCCTTTCTATTTTAAGACAGATAGTGCGAGGAAAATATTTATTGAAATGCATTTTCTAGAATTAATTTCACTCCTTTACTTTGATATCTTCTTAAATATTTGTATTCTTAATCAATGTTCACCATTGATTAGATTCTTCCTCCATATGATAAATAGGAAGTAGAACCTTCTCTTGTTTGGAACATTTAAGGATGGATAAGATCAACTCAATGGAGTTCATCCATTGTTTTGTGATTAAGGGATTAGATGATCCATTGAAATTAGGATGCATTTGTCACATAAAGCTCTTGATTGTCAATTTTTCTATATATGGGGGATTTGGGAGACCTCTTGATCTAGGTTTCTATTCAGAACCTAGGTCGGCTGAGAGATTATCATCATAAAGTTCGCGATTTCCACTCTCATTAAGTTGGGCATCTCATTAGTACAGTCATCATATTTCTCGTCACATTGATTATTTACCTGATTCCTCTTATTTCTAATCATTTTCTTGAATAAAGGTAAAATTAGGGATGAGTATTTTTAAACTATTAAATACTTAAAGGGGAATAAAATAACATTAAAGAGATAACATATAAATTACATTTATTTCCTTAACGTGTGAATTTCTAGGCTTAAATATATGTTATCCATAATATATATTTCCTGAAATATATTCTTATGGGATTTTTTTTGTTCCTTTAATAATGGTTCTTAATGAGATTATGAATTTACTAAATCATATCACTCGGAAGTGTCAAAAGATATGCGCAGTAAGGCCCATTTTTGTGTACCAGGTTACCCCGAGTCAGGCCCTGTACACCTTATCATAGTTATTACCCCTAGGTACATATATTCCAGAACCATTTACACTTGTAGTACATAGAAAGGGATGTATTTTTCAGACAAACAAATTAATCTTTATTTAACAAAATTAATGGATGTTTTCTCATACTTAAATCCCTAAGGCATTCACTGGATTTTTTTCATCCTAATCCCAAAAATTACTAAACTTTTTCTCTGATACCAACTATAACAACTCTACTCTTTATTACACATTAATTCATGATTTATTAAATAAAATGACAATTAATACAACCCAAAAGATCTAGAAGTATATTTTATTTGGGAATTACATACAAAACGTGACATTTTGAACATGGGATACAATAGTATTATTGAAAACTTACTTGACATGCTTCTAAAATTCCATGGCTCTTTAAAACTACATAGGATAACCTGGGAATATACATAAAAATGGTTGATCTATAAATATTGATAAGGGAATAAACAAGGCATAAAATGAAGAATATAATACATGTCAGACAATAGGAATATTAATGAGGAATAAAAGTAACATGAACAATAAGGTATGATATATCATGATAGTCATAACATGGGAAATGTGATAACAACTTAGAACATTGCATCATAAACATAGGTAAAAAATAAACTGCCAAGACATCATGGTGGGAAAAGTACCATAAAATAATCAGGTTCACTAACTATCCCAACATGACATATCATGACACTAAAAATTACCCAAATCATTTTAGTGCTATATAATTTTGACTACACCCATCACATTCATTTCATTCACATACTTAAGTGTTCCACATGGATCATAAAAAATGGATTCATTCAATATAATATTTTATTCCAATATTAAGGAATGTAGAATAAATACACATAAGTCCCAAATAAAAACATATGTGTTCATATAGGTGAATACCCTTGATATGAAATGGGTAAGTTATTCTCTACACAATTAGTTTGGCATGGAAAATCACAGTGATATTTCGGCAGTAAAACATCATCACTTAGAGAATCATAAAATAGGTTAATGAGAGATAAAGGGGTATAAAATAAAATATAAATAAAATGGGTAGTGATAGATAAATGTAAAAAAAATATTCCAACATTGGAAATCAGAAATATAAGGCCTAAGTTAATGAATAAACTTGAATAAAGAAAAAAATTCTAACTATATTTCGGCATGGTAATGGGTGTACATAAAGGATCATGGGAGTATCAATGAGAGTGAAAGGGGGATATCATAATTTACATATTAAATGTACAATAATTTTAATATGTAATAACATATCCCAACATAATAAAATTCAATTTAAGATACATAACATAAAAGAAGTGATTGAATACAAATGAGAAGAGAGAAACCCCTTACAGAATTTCCACATAGTAAGGGATTATGTAAAGGTAAAAATGAGATAGAGGGATAGAGATGATCTAAAATTAAAATAAAATCCATTGGATAGTGGGTGATATTTAAAAATAAATGGTATCATAAACAATTTCAATTAAGAAGAAAATTTCCAAAGAAGGTGCTTGAATTGAAAGGAGCACATAAAGGTCCCTTACTTGAGTGTGTGAATCTAAAATCTTGGGAGGGGATTCTTGAGAGATTGGTTGTTCCTTTTTAGGACTCCATAGAGTGGATGGAAGAGTATTTACATGCTCCAATGATTTTGAGTGAAGATAAATGAGAACTTTGGTGGGTTTATATTGGAAATGAGAGGGATTTATTTATTATTTAGGTTTTGGACTCTACAGAATAAAATATCCAAAACCACAAACTAACCCATCGTTTTTTAACATGGTTTCTACCAAATGGGATATCTTTTTATTATTTTATAATTACAATGTCCAAACTTATTAAAATAATTGCCTTGCTTATGTGTAGGTGAGTCACACACTTAAAAAAGGGTTTTAAAACCTTAACATATATTATAAGATTTGGATGACTCATAATGGATTTAATAAATAAATAAAATAAATTTTAAACCACGTTATTTTAAAGGATAAACATAAATTTGGTCGTTTATACCTTTTATAATATTAATTAAATCATTTTTGGGTCATTATTATGTCATAATATAGAAAGTATATTTATAAGATATTTAATTTTTACCAGAAAATTTGACTCTCAGAAAATTACGAAAAATTCACCATTGGATAATTTCAACATTTTGATACCAAAAATAAGAACCATTTTATCTAAATAATTTTATAAATATTTTAATTTTCAATTTTAAAATAAAGTTGACATTTAATAGGAAATGTTGGGTTTTTTACAATAACAGTTTTAGAACCCTTTTAAAAATTACATTTGACTTCATAAAAATTATATGATACTTTATATTTTATAAACATAATAATATTTTATTAAAATATTATCTATTTCAAAAATACAATAATTCATAAATTCATGAATTGAATTTGAATATTAACCAAAATACAATTTGGGCTTTATTGTTTCAAAATAAAAATCATTTACAAAGTAACAATAATAGAATTAAAATATATTAATTATTCTATAAAAATAGAATACATACTCATATTGTTGGGACTTGATACATAAAACATTAATACACTATAAAACATGTTAAGAGTAAGGTGTGTGATGGTATAACTATCATAGGGTGGTTAGGTGAACATGGTTTGGGTCGTGATTGAAGTGCCCAGATCAGTGTGAATCACTGAGAGGGGGAGGGGGTGAATCAGTGATCCCTTAAAACTTTTTACTAATTGATTCTTATCAATTAAACCTATATGGCTGGTTAAAGCCTCGATCCACTCTTCTTGTATCTCTCAACCTTTACCAAATGATGCAGTAATGAAAAGGCACAGGACACAAGGATTTACAAGGTTCGGCACCAAAGTCCCACATCCTTGCCATGTTGGTTATACGCCCCAACATGGTTTCTTCCATTATAACTTGTTAGAATTACAATGGTCGATACAGAGTCCCACTGTATCTCTCCTGAGTCCCACAAGAGGGTCTTTATACTGCGTCCCACAGTGTTACCAGAGTCCCACTGGCCTGCTCCAGAATCCCACTAAAGACTTCTTCTCCCTGAGTCCCACAGGGTCTTCTCTTGGCTCCTCGAGTCACACGAGTAGCTCTTCTTCACTTTAAGCTTCTTCAAGTATCTTCAGCAGTCAGGGATAAAGACTACTGGCCTTGCTCTGTACCTCTGATCACTTGAGTTGATCAGGTCTTCTCGTCTTGCTCAGGATTCATCTCCTTCTTCTCAGGATGACCTGGCTTCTCTCCAACTACTGAATACTCAGACAACTGATATCTTTAACTTCAGTCTGGTCCAGTCTCAGTTCAGCTCAACTTCATGCACTGAGTGCATGGAATCTCTGGTTCCTCATGCACTGATTGCATGGCTTCTCTAAACTCTTCAAGAACTCCTGGTCTTGGACTTCTCAACTGCACACACCTGATTTAGCTTTGTTCACGTGTGCATGTGCATGCATGTAAGCATGCACTCCCCTTCTTCTCTTCTTGGTGCAATAAACCCTCAGAGGGTGTAGTCAACTATAGAACACACCTCCTCACTTGAACTTCACACTTTTGTTCAATGTGTTTACACACTTAAAAGTGTGTTATACTTTAGTGTGAGAGTCTTCCACTTCTTCTAAGTGTATACACTTTTAGTGAACACACTAGGTTCGGCCTTCGTGTCTCTTTGCACACACTTGTTTCAATTTTGCACACACATGAGTTGGCCTCCTCCTCTTCTTGTTGCACACACACACTTTAGTGTTCTTTTAGTTTTTTCTTCAAAGTGTGCACAAACAAGGCTACGGCCTTTTTTTTCTTTGCACATAAACCACCCGTAGGGTGTCTTCACTTGGCACACACACAAGATATGGCCTTGGCCTTCTTGTTCACTTTGCACACACTAGCCGTAGGGCCTTCCTCCTTCACTTGGCACACAAGCACAAGTCTCGGGCCTTCTACTTGTTTTTTTTTCACTTAGCATGCACACACAAAATGTGTGATCTTCACATGCCGCGCGCAATTCCTCAAGGTACACAAGGGTCGCGCAAACACCTCCTGCCGCGCAAGTCCGCGGGCAGAGAAGGATGCAACCACGGGCGCGCAAGGATGCGGCCACGGGTCTTCCTGTCGTGCAAGGAAGGCGCACAGGGGACTCCCTTTCTTCTTTCGTGCAAGGAGTGCACAAAAGGAACCCAGCCGCGCAAGTGGGTTGCACGGGGCTTGAGCTTCGCAAGGCACAAAGTGCTCCGCGGGACTTCGGGTTTTCAATAAAACTTCAGAAAACATAAACAGCGCCTATGGTTTTCTTTTTATAGGCGAGGCAGAGGTGGTTCATCCGCGTGAGAAAAATCTTGAACCACCGAGATTTTCGGATCTCAAGTTTCTGTAAAATCTCGTTTTTCTCCTCAATTTCCACCGCGGGTTCTTTCCTTATTTTTTTCTACGTGCATGCGACTTAGAACGCATGCACGGCCTTTGTCTCTTCTATCCCATGCAAAACACGAACACACCGAAGCCTCGGCAACTTTGTTTGCCTCGGCCGAATCTCGAAATCTCCATCACCTTGCATACATGATTATTTTATTGCAAGGTTAGGTTCAGTTGGGCCAGACGAACTCCATGAATACTTCAGCTCGAACTGTGGTGGCTGGGAACTCAAAAACATTGCTCGGAGGCGCCTCTGGTTCATGGCGAGGTCGCGGGTGGAACGGGGTGTCCTCGGCTCAAGCTCGAGGAAGGAGATGCCTCAGAGCCGTAGGATCAGGCGATCGAATAACCTTGGACGGCCTAGATCAGATCGCGAATGGCGCGATTAGATGAGCGGCTCGGATCTGGCGCGCGATCAATCGTGCGGCCAGGATGCGCTCCCGGGAATTTTTCCGCGTCCCACATCGAATCGGCGAGCAGATTTTCCGCGCTTTATCACCCTGGCGCTGCCTCAACCCCCCGATTGAACTTCCAACCTCCACTGTGCCGCCCCGCACCATGTTCTCCCTGCGGGCGTGCTCTGCGCCCACTCTGCTCCCTGCGGGCGCGCCACTGGCGCCCACTATGCGTGCCCTCGGGCGCGCGCGCTGCACGGGCTTCACCACCGCGTAGCCTCGGGGCTTATACACGGCCCCAACCTTCCTGCCTCAGGGACATGCTGCCTTGGCCTGAGGGTTCCCCATGGGCGTGGTGACCTCGAGTCCCACATGAGCCTTGGGTGATGACCCTCAGCTGGCCTTCCTTGGTGGCTATTTTTTTCTAAGTAAAACACTTAGGACTTTGTATAAAAACAAAGTAACCAAGTGAAAATGCCAAATGCCACTTCTCCCTTCTTCATTTCTTCTCTTCTCTTCTTCTTAAGAATTCAAACATTAATCCTCTTGATTAGAAACAACTCCTCAATTTATAATTCTTCTTCATCATCTCATTTTCTACTTAGGAGAGAATTCTCAAGGATATTCTTCTTCAACCGAACTCCTGAATCACTTAAATTCTTCAATGTGCTTCATTGATCTAATCAGAGATCAATTGGAACTTTTTCAATTCACATGCACTAAGTGATAGTGCATGGACTTCATCTGCTCACTTCATCAACTCAGTGGTTGTGGATGGATCATCTTCCTCTCCTCATGCATTGTCAATACAATGCATGGTCTTCAATCATTGTTGTGACATTGTATCCAGTTGATACAAGTTCTTGGAACTTTAAGATCAGCTCAACAATCGTCAGATATAACTAGAGAATATTTCAACCATCATCTCCTATGTCACTTAGTGAATCTCCTAAGTGTCATGCATCTTAGTACCATGGCCATTCTCCTTCATCACCATCACCATCACATCCTTTTTTATTCACATATTGAAACTCTCTGACATCCATCCATTCATTCCTTGACAACAACATACCTCATTGACAACAAATGCAACACAGTGCACTTCAGTGATCTCTATGAGCTTGAACTTATCCCATAAATAGTTTCCCTCGTGATTAAGTTGTTTGATATCAGCTTGGGATTGGTCAAGGTAAAATCCTAAACATGTTACCTCCCACAAAATCTCTGATAAAGGGGCTTCATAGGGTATAATCCAACTGGTTGAGTTCATCACTTCCTTTGTCAGTGTCAATTGGATTTGTTAAAACCCTATATTTATAACAATCATGTGATCACTGTTAAAAGGATATGTTATCAATGGTAATGATTCTTAAAATTCATTTAAATCCAATTGGATATAATAAAACAAAATAATTTCATGTTTTTTATATAACCATGTTATATAATAATACATTTAAATAAATCAAAAGTGGAATTTTATTTATAACAGTTTGGGTTGTTACAAAGTGGATGTTCCAAAAAATAGTTTTTGAAGTTGTTAAAATTTTGATTATTTGCTTATTCCATTTTTTCTGAAAAAATTATCTATCTATTTTCATGGTTCTAATGAACCACATTTTTCATCTCTTTTTAGACTCCTTCATGGTCATGTTTCTATATGAAATCTTGGTGTATTCCAAATGGAGGAGGACCATGTTGATCATATATAAGTCATTTTTTGTGTTTTGAGGGAGAATAGTATATATGATGAATTTATCAAGTTCAAATTTTGGATTTTGGAAGTAAAGTATCTTGTAAATGTCATTTTTGAGGAAGGAGTCTCATTAGATCCATAGAAGGTTTGAGTAGTCAAGTATTAGGATCTTTCCAAGAATATGTTTGAAATCTATAGATTTTTGGGCCTATCTAGGTATTATAGACTTTTTGTTCAATACTTCTCCAGGATAGATTCTCCCTTGAGGTATTTTACTAGGAAAGGGGTGAAGTTTTATAGGTATTAGAAGTGTTAGAGTGTTATTGAGTAGTTTCCAACCCATTTTATATCTGCTCCTATTTTGATTCTACTTGAGCAAGGGAGAGATCATGTAGTCTATTTTGATGCTTTTGGTGTGGTTTTTGGATGTGTGATGATATAATATGACCATGTGGTGGCTTTTGTCTCATGGAATCTATTCCCACAAGATTATAATTATCCCACCCACATCCTAGAATTGGTATATGTTATGCATGTGTTGAAGATGTGGGGACATTACCGCTTCAGGGGTGCTTCATAGTGTATTCGGATCATAAGAGCCTAAAGTATATTTTTACTCATAGGTACATGAACCTCAAGAAAATACACATATTTGAGTACTTTCATACTTATTATTATGATATTTCATATACACTTATTAAGGGGAATGTGGTCACCAATGCTTTGAGCAGGAAGCTTCTAGTGCAGAGAGTTTGGGAATCAGTGAAAGATTGGAGTCTGATGAACTTGTTGACTAATATGAGGTTAAACATGTAGAGGGATGTAGGTTGGGTATTCTTGTCCAATGTGCAGGTTAGACCCTTTCTCATCGATTGGGTTAGGACTGAGTAGGTATTCTACCATGATTTCCAAAAGATTAGTAGTGATTTAAATGGTGGGGAGACATCAAGTGGTTGGTTTTGGTCTCTTAATGGTTCTATTCTATTTCATAATTGGTTGGTAGTTCATTTGAGCCTAATATATGAAATTATGCTTGATTCTCACCATTATAGTTGTTTCTTTCACACCGAGGAGACCAGGATGTTTTATACCTTGGGAGGTCGGTAATTGTGGCTCGGGATAAGATTTGTTATGGTGAACTTTGTTTCTAGGTGCTTGGCCTCCCTGTAGGTCAAAGAAGAGCATCAGAGACCAACTAGGTTATTATAGCCACATCTCATGCTAGTTTGAAACTAAGATGAGATCTATATAGAATTCTTGATCAAGATACCTCATATCCCAGTGGGAAAGATGTCATATGGGTGATTATTGATATAGGTCTTGAAAATCCAAATACCTATACTAATGATTTTCGAAACCACCGGTATAGGTATTCAAATATTTAATCAATTATTTTATAAAGTAACATTGAATACATCAAAATTTAAATTAATTTTAAATATAAATATATATTTATCATATTATGTTCACAAAATTCATTGTAGTTTAGAGGTTAGGTCATTAAAATACAAGTCAGAGGTGTTGGGATCAAAACTAGTCAAGATTTTTTTTCACATTACCTATACCAACAATTTTGAAAACTATTGGCATATGTATTTCATATGAACTATACCAAAAGTTTGGGAACTATTAGTATAGACCACCTATAATAATGGTTTCCTAAAACCATTGAAATAATTTTGGTATAGGTCTATACCGAGAGAAGATAATCCAACAGTCCCCCAAACTGTTCGTATAATATATACCAATGGTTTTGGGGACTATACCAATGGTTAATTACCATTGGTATAGGGTGTTTTTCAGTATTGATAGTTAACAGACCTCGATCAAAATTTTCATGTTTTAGGCATTGTATGGGTGTTCATGCCAATCCCCATCATGCTGGGCCGAGGTGGTCAAGCGTTCCTTGGTTGGGTATATCCTTGTCCAAAAGAAAATTGAGATAGTTCGGATAATTCATAAATGGTTATAGATATCATAGAGTTTCCAAAAATTCATATTTAGACTATCTTCATTTTCTGTTGGAGTTTTAGGTTGCTTTTTGGGTGGTTCTTTGGGTATCAATTCAATTTGGTCGTCGTTATTTGGGTATGCAGGTGAAGTTGGTGTTGTGTTATGTTGGGTTGTTTTGTGTTTTAGAGAATGTTGAGAAGTTATCCTATTATTTGAAGTTTTATCCGATGCTAACCTCAATTTGTGATGTCTTCCACATCTCCCAACTGAATAGATACCATCTAGATGCTTCTCGTATGCTGGAGTGGGAATATTTGAAGTTGGAGCTTGATTCCACCATGGTGGAGCAGCCTATTTATATTGTGGATGTTCATAATAGGGTACTTCATGGAAAGGTGATCTCATTGTTTCATGTGATCTGGGATCCTAGTGGTGATACCCATGAGATATGGTAGCATTATGGTTTAGTGATGAAGTAGTGCCCTCACCTGTTTTCTTCTAGAAAAGCCTGAGGAATTTCTTAGGGCATAAATTGGCATGGTGGGGAGTTTGTGACTCTCATCGGGTCACTAGTATGTAAAATTTTGAGTTTTATTTATTCTTAAGTGTGTTATTAGAGTTCTTGGGTCTCAAGGGTAGAAACTGGGACCTTTGAGAAGAGAGCCCAGGGCACAAGGTTAGCGCACAGTTTCTCTAAATCATGTGGTGACCCTTCAAGGGGTGATTCAGTTTTTAACAGTAAAAAATCACAAGGTTTGATCATGGTTTTTCAAATCATGTGACAACTCATATAAAATAATACGGCCTATTTTGGGTGTATAGTGTAACCCACACAGTTGGTGCATGGTTCTTTTAATTGAACGTCTAAACCATGTGAACCTATCCATCTCATTAAAATGTGTGAATTTACCCTTTTCCCTTATTGATTTCTTAAGGTTTTGGGGATCCTTATTCTTCTCCCATGAATTTAGCCCCTCCTCCTTGGATATGGAGATCTCCCCCTCCATGGTGGATTTTCTCTTGGATTCTAAGTTTTTTGGATTGAGGTAAGTTGATTTATCAGTGATTTATTCATCTTTTCCCCTCCTTAGGGCCTTGTTCTTCCATTTTTATGGAGTTTTGAATCCCTGAAGGTGGGTTTGGAATAATTTAGGGTTTGTAATGGGTTTTTTTGTTTTATTTATTGTTTCATAGGTGTGTTATTCCTTGTTCTACCTCATTCGGGTGGTTTCTGTTGGAGGCGATGAGCTTTAGACTGAATATGAGGTAAGTGTAACTATTTAAGGGTTTTTTCCATGGAATAATTTTAAATTAATAAAGTCATTTTGTTTTTTATATTTTAATTTCCATTTAAATGATTTTTTCTTGGTGTGAATTCCATGTTTTATATGTTTCATGGATTTACTTGACCATTATTTCTTTTAAAGTGGGTTTTTTCAAATGGGTGTGGCTTATATTCCCACTAAATGTTTGATAAAATGGATCAAAGAGGTTTTAGTGGTTTTAAATGAATTTATAAAGTGGTTTTATAAATGGTTTTACCTTTTTGAATGTGTTTTCATAAATGGGATTATTTGTTTCAAAAATGACTTATGTTATGGCTTGATTGATATGGGAACTTGTTTGTGATTATTCTGGCATGGAGTAGAACATGGGTTAACTAGGGTGTGATGAGAGGTTTTTTCAAGGGACTATATGATCCTTTAGATGGAGGACCATGCAAGCCTCCATTTTTTCCAAGTAACTAATTGATACTTTGGGTTCGAATAAAATATGAGCTTCAATATTGGTTGTTGAGAGACTCTGTGAGCTCTTGGAGTTGGGATCGGGGAAGACCATGTGAGATTATATTATGTATCTATCTATAATACATGTTTAATCACTCCCAATAGGCCTAATGGTTATATCCCTAGGTTCAGATTACTCATGATGAATTGGTTTATATGATTTATGCATTTTATTAGTGCTATTTTGATGTGATGATACGCATTATGCCCATTTTTTCCATTTATATGTCCATATGAAGTTGATGTTGATTTTGATTCTCACCCATATGAATTTCATGCTATGTTGAAAAATTTGTGACTTGTGTCCTTTTTTAGTTAATAGATACATGTTTGGAAATTGTTTTGGGAAAACCATGCTCATTTTGAAAAGGTAAACCAAATGGATTTAGAAGTTTTTTTTTGGAAATTATATATTTTGAAAGTGGTTTTAGATTTGAAAATGTTTTCAAACTAGTTTATTGGTTTTCATGGGTAAAATACTTAAATATATTCATGGGGGTATCCTATTGGGATTGGTGCCTCACACCCTGAATGGGCCTTACGGGTGTTTGTATTTTTTTTGTAGTACATGGGAAAAGGAAAGGGCACCATGTTCAAGGGTGTCACTTCTTGATTACCATAATCCCATATTTTATTGAGGATATGTGATCTCATAGGGATTGAATCATGTGAATTCATTTCTGGTATTTTTTTACTATTGGGATATACATGGGCCTCATTTGAAATTGTACCCCTTTTTTCATGATCCATCCCATGGGGCCCGTGTCGTGACTACCCCATGCTCGCCTTCCATATGTCAGGGGCTAGTGAATAGCACCAGAAAGGCATATCCCTAAAATGGGAAGGAACTTCCTTTATAACCTGTATATACACACAGTCCAAGAGAACAATAAGAAGAAACCACACAGACTATAACACAACAAGGATGTTACCACAAAGTAACTACTGTGGTGAAAAGAGTTCTGAAATTAAAGGGTCCGGAAATAGAATCCCAACTATAAAGTAAAAGTACAACTAAAAGGTAAAAATACAACTGAAATGTACAAAACAACTCCTGGATCATCCACCGATGATCCTACCTGAAGGGTAGGTACAGATCATCTCCATAGCACTCCACGTCAGCCCGTCTCCTCTGTGTACTGCATGGTCCAGGATCCCTCAAGTATCATCCCAGCTGCTCGTTGTCTGCACAAGACACAACATGGTGCGGGTGAAGCCCATTTAGGGGTGAGTATAACAATACTCAGTAATGACCCTGAGACCCCCGAAGGTTTCCCAGAGTTCCATAAAGGAAAGACCACAAAGCAAGACCTCAATCACAAAGCAAGAAGCATTTAACAACTCTACTTAGGTATAATCCCATACATATAACTAAGTTATCAAGATAGACTCATCTCATAAATGAGGGAAGAATATCAAAAAGGTAACACCACAAAGGTAAAAGTACCACACATGTATCACCATGAAGATATCACCACGAAGGTAAAAGCACCACATAGGTATCACCATTAAGATAAAGGTCTCAGATCACACCAGGTATATTCTAGGGTAGTAACCGTAGCATCGTCAGTCACAAACGTTGAACTCCTCAGCCATTGGAGAACTCCTCCTCTATCAAGTACAGTGGGCCTGCTGGGTCACACAGAGCCGCTTCCCACTAACCTTGAATTGTTGTAGTACTTATCCTTGATGAGTATCGTGGATATGTTGGGTCACACAAAGTTTCTCCCCACCGTGGGCTTGTCGGGTCACATAGAGCCGCTTCCCACCATGGCCGAACTGAGGTACTCCTCCTATCGAGTATCGTGGGTCTGTCGGGTCAAACATATCCTCTCCCCACCGTGGACCTTCTGGGTCACACAGAGCCGCTTCCCACTTGGACATCATCAAACAGTCTTCAGGTCTCAGCCAACCATAGGGTTCCGTACGTAGCGTGCTTGGGAGAACCGCTCCTCAATCCATCAGTCATATTTCAACTGGCATGGAGTTCCATGAATAAGTAACTTGATGATCTGTCACATCATAAGGGTTCCAACGCAATAGATGGTGCATCAACCGGATGCCTGATCTGTAAGTTATAGTCATTTAGTGTCGAGGGCCCAGTTGGATTCGGGTACGATCCAACCCGGACAAACTCCAACTTTCTTCAAAACTCTCATGGAGTATATCAAAAGGACCGCCTTGTCACAAGGGTCCTTGCGCCATAGACAACACTTCAATCGGATGCCCGATCTGCTAGTTACACCCCTCTCCGTGAAACGGGGTGATCACACCTCCATCAGGCGTGACTTGGCCAAGCCTGCCAGAATATGCCAAAGGGACTGCTTCTCAAAAGGGGTCCCAATGATACTGACGGTGTGTCAAATGGACATCAGGTTTGTCAGCTACGGGTGTTTCTTTATTCGGGGACCAGTTGGGTCTTGGCCCGGTCGGACTCAGTCGGGCCAGCCCAACACAACGGGTCACAAGGTCTACATGACCCCGCTTGAGTTTGGCCTGCTAAGGGTTGGCTCGGTATACTAGATCCGTCCCATCGGGGTCAGCCTGGTTCGGTTCGCGGGTCAGGGAATGGTTGGCCCGGCCCGTCGGGTGGGGCTCGGCCCACCCGCATTGTCCCACTAGTTTGCGTGTCCGACCCAGCCCACTGGGTCATAGGTTTGGCTTACTGGGAAAGTCTGGTCTGTGGGGAAGGTTCGGCTCGCTTGTTCGGCCTGCGTTCGGCCCAGTGTGGTGCTACCCCACCACGTAACGGTCAGTCGTTTCGGCTGACCGGGGGTCCGCCAACCCGGCACGACACGAGGGTAGTGCCACTCTCCACATGTCGCGGCCTTGATTCATGGACTCCTCCAGCAGTGCGTGACAACGTGTCACTCCACCTTCCTCTGTGGCCAGCCGATGTTGGCCGCTGCTGTCCACAGTGGCTATATGTCGCGGCCCCCTTGTCTGGCAGTGCGCGGTGGTGCGCCGCTGCCTCCTTCGGAGCCGGCTGAATCGACTGTCGTCTCCACCCGTCGCGGCTACAATCACAGGATTATTCAATGACGGTGGGTGATGGCACGCTACTATCTCCTCTGTGTTCGGTCTTTTCTGGCCGCCGTCATCACCCGTCGTCCTGGGTTTTCATCCAACCCAAACATTTCTCGTGAAGGACACGTCAACTTCCAACAAAAAATAGCGAAGGGGTCCGGGCTTTGTTCGTTTGGCCCACGCCCTCTGCGTTATCTTGATATCAAGAGGGTGGTTAAATATTTATCAAATCTTGAAATTAAACAAGAATAAACCCTACAAAGATACCCCGCAATAACCTCTCGTAAAAATGAATGAATCGCGGATCAACCTGTTAATCGGTTGATCTGCATTCATTGTATTATTCAAGAATGAGGAAGAGTAAATCATTTAAAATGTGTACATGAATAAACCCCTTACCTCCTAAACCCATTGTATAGCGCCCGCATTTGAAGGTGGATCGTGTTCTTAAATCCTACAACCGGTTCTCAATGACACCACTCGTACGTCATCCTTCAGTTCGTGGTTTGGTGTCACCCATCACCTGCCGCTGGGATCGGCTCCATCCTCTAAGGGTTTGGCATCTCAGCACTCTTTCATCACATCATTGCTTGGCGAAGTTGTGATGATACCCCTCCCCAAAATCCATATATATAGGAGTGGGGGAGGTTAAGTAACGACATGGGGAATTGATGGGGGCTCATTAATTAGGAACCTTTTTAATTCCCCAATGACGTCATTACTTAAGATTGAAAGGTTAATCCATTTATAGGATTGACACATCATTGGCCCCACACTCCACTATTCTGTTGGTGGAGAAGAAACAAAATAATATAATATAATTATTTCATTTCATTTCATTTAAAAAAAGTTACAAAACATAACCTTTTCTCCAGACCTACTGCGGTCAAAATAAAGCCTCCCTTAAGAGAATACCGGCACTGCGGATTCAACAGTTCCCTTGTATTTTTAATCCGATCAATGGTTCAAAAGTTAGAAAATTTGGCTCGCGTGTTTACTAAACGTACCTTAAAAAAAGTTCAATAAATTAATAATGTTCACCCTCGACCCATGATGGTCGAGGTTAGGTTGCGCCTAAAAATAACATGCCCCAACAAACTCAACAGTACTCTCAAATTTTCAATCCGAGTTGCATTTTAGAAGTTTTAGATTTTACAATAAAATAGTTGACACTTAATTATTTTATTTACGGCCCAAAACTATCTTTCACTGGTGGCCCACGCCAGCCAATTTTAGTATCTACCTAAAGAAAGAATAACCTCACGAGTTCAGTGGTGGTCTTGGATTTTTAATCTGTTACACCCTTAGTGAGTTATAAGCATTTCAAAAATAAAATAATTTTATTTAATTATTTTATTTACAGTTATGGAATTTTATGGTTTTCCTACTGGAGGTCTGCACCGACAAAAATTAGGTTGCACCTAGGGTAAACCCGCTATCCTAATAACAACGGTGCCCTGGGATTTTTGATCCAGGAAACTGTTTAATAGTTATTACACCTTTACAACAAAACTACTTAAGCACGCTAATTAAATAATAACAAAACTTCGATGGATCATTCTGGGAAATCTAGGCCTCAGAATCATGCATCGTCAAAGTTTTTGGTCTTGAAAAATTTCCATATAATTAAAAATATATACAGAATTGTCTGGACATTACATTCCCCACACCTTAGGGATTTACGTCCCCGAAATCCACAACATAGACTAATAAAACAAATGGGGGTACTGAGCATGAATCTGAGCCTCTCACTTTCATGTTCTCTCTTGAAGGTTTTCGTGCTACTAGCAAACGTGCACCAGAGGTATCGACCACCCATATAGGACATGCTCTCGTTGATCCTCAATATCTACTGGAACCTCCATAAATATCACCCCATCATCAAATTCCAAATCGTTGTGGTCGATTAAGTGTGATGGATGATGCATTCATCTCCTCAGCTGCGTCACAAGGAAAACATTATGCACCCAGTGCATCTGTGGAGAAATAGATGGATGGTACAGCCCCTTTCCCACTCTAGTGAGAATCTAGAAAATTTAGATGAACCTTGGAGATAACTTGTCGATTGAGCCAAATCTCCACAAACCTCATCGAGGTGAGACCCGTAGGAAGACATGGTCCCCCTCCTCCTATAGGCATAAGACTTCTACGGGCTCTATACAGTCTTCAATTGCTGACAAGTGAGGCATTTTGATACAAACTCTACCACTAATTTCTTCATCCATGACCACCAGTACTAACGCTGAAAGTCTTGTAACACCTTCACCACTCTAGGATGTACTGCTAAGGGGATGTATGGATCTCCCGCAACACATTCTTAGGAAGCTTCAGTGGTACCATGGTGCGTCCTTTAAAGAAGATGATGTGATCCCCACTTTTATAAAATCCTTCAGGAGACCATCCTAAGGATATCAGAGTACTTTAGGCCTCGCATTCAACGACTCAAGCTATGACCCCATAATTTGTTGAAGAATTGGGGGAGTGATTGTCATATACTAGAGGTAAGCTTCTCCATCTCTATCCATGAAGGATATCTGCAATGCGGCTAGCTGCTCTATCTCCTCACTTGGTAACTATAGACCAGACCTCCTGCTAAGAGCATCTGCTACCATGTTACCCTTCCCATGAGTATAGACTATCTCAAAAACATAGTCCTGGAGGAACCCTATCCATCGTCGTTGTCTCAACTTCTGAAAGCTCTGCTAACACTTCTCCATCCATAGGAAAGGCTCCCCCATCTTCGTAAAAGTTTACAAGGGTCCCACTACCCTGTAGAAGTCTCTTTCAAAAATCTGGTAGTACCCATCCAAAGAATAAGTCCCTCTCACTTTGGGGGGGTTAATCCTGGAAAAATATCATGAAAATATGTCCCCATACTCTTACACTCATGTTGGGAACTGAAAACCCAAAACTCCCACTTCCAGGAGGGTAAGGCAGGCCGATTGAAGAGTGATCGGCTGCACCCTCCTACAAATGACTTTATCCTATGCTTACTGGGTTTCCTTTTTTTCTAACCAAGGAAAACCCCATTCTAAAGTTGTAGATAAACCACAACATTTTTTCCTAATACATTCAATATGAGTATGAACTGTGGATGTCCAATACATACCCAAACTAACGTCGTAAGGCCTCAACAATGCCACCAAAAGGTTCCAACTGAAACTCTCACCTCAAGGGTCAGATCACATTGTCGGCATAAGTGTGATTATCAAGTCTCCTCCCAAAGGTGTCTCCCGACGTAAGGGTCAAGTCTTCAGTTTAACCGGAAACTCAAGGTATTGAACAAGATTTGTGGAAATAAGGAATGATTGGTACCTATGTCTATTAATACAGAAACTATTAGTAGACACAGACTATACCTCGAATCATTACTGGAGCCCTTGGGTCACACTCCTTGACCGCATGCAACTACTCCCTTTCCCTTTCCTCCAGCACCCTAAGCCATGTGGGGACCACATTGGGGTGGTGGTTGTAACATGTTGAAAAGTATACCACCTCATGCTACTCTCCTAGCTCCACTTCCACATCTGAAGACCTAAAGATGCATCTGTCCCTAACACTTCCTCTCCCTAAAACATTTTACATTCCCCAATCTCCAAGACTGGAATTAGTTTCCTGATTTTATAATGCTAACATTCACTTGCTGTATTCGCTCAGCCAAAGAACATTCAACCACAAAGGTTCTCTCTAGCACCCTAACATAAGTAGGAATGCATAGAGGAATAGTGTTGTCTTTGATATCCCTAAAAAAACCTTTCTAGGAGGTCTGATCCCTGAATCACTGATCGTACTATATTCATCGAGTACCTAGGATGGTCGGTATGCCTCGATGAATACTCCGCTACCGATATGTCATCCTGCCGAAGCTGTAGAATCTCTAGGGAACTCTCATACCTTAGTTCTTTAAGGCAATATACTCCTTTTTTTAGGAAGGTTCTCAATATTTTCCATATCAAAGTCACCTCTTTGCAAGATCAGGGAAACCAAAACCCTGTCATCGTCCTGATCAGCCTCATAGAAGGCTCTCTACTTGGATCTCCATCTGATCGAATGGTGCCCTGTCTAGATGGAAACTCATCCACCTCTTCAAGTCAGTCCTTAGCCACATGTGATTCAAGCTCGCCTAGTAACTTGAGGTGTATTTGATGTTGAAATGCATGTAAGGCACTAAGCCTACATGTTTCCTCTACTGGTATCACCGGTTGTAACTGCTGACTAATGGGAAGTCATATAGATGGTACACTACCTGAAGGTACCTTCTCGGGCAACGGTCTATGTACCGAAGCCTCATCACCATGTGGACCATGCTCATGGTCATGCATTCACAAAACTAGTTTCTTGGATCACCATCTGGTCTGTTGGCTTCTCAACAAGGTGGAAAACTCTAGCCACAACCTCCAGCCAGTCCTCAACTTCCTGGGAATATGTCTCGCCTTGAAACCTCGAAGTCCTCTGCCACTGGACCTCATGCAATGTGCTCAGTCGGTGTGCACGGACCACTGGTAGCATCTTCTGCCCAATGGGTGGTGTTGATGTTGGAGCACCACCCGAAGGTTCTAACATAGTAAGAGGGCCCTGCACCAGAGCTTCGTCGCTTGGTGGGCCATCATCGTGGGCTCTCTCAGGAATCCTAGATGGTTTTCTATGCAGCAGAATACTGATAAGTAATAGGTGCACCATGGTTAATAAGTTATACCTAGTGAGCTAACTCAAAGAGTTCACAAGAAAGGCCTTTCAAAAACACACGCAATCAGTGTTTCTATGCACTGAGTTGGAAATTAGAATTCAGAGTCCTGGTGTATGGATAGGTCAGTCGCTGAACTAACACTGGATTCCCCAAACTGAAAACCGAACTCATAACACTTATCACTATTACCACACAGAAAATATCAGAGTCCTAGTTCTTCAGTATAACCTGGCTCTGATACCACTTTTTCACGACCCATCCCTCGGGGCCCATTCCGTGACAACCCCAAGCCCGCCTTCCATAGGCCAGGTGCTGGCGAATAGCACTGGAAAGATGTATCCCTAAAATGGGAAGACATTGCCTTTTTAACCTTTACAGAAACACAATCTAAGAGAACAACAAGAAGTAACCACACATACTATAACACAACAAGGATGTAACCACAAAGTAACTTTTGTAGTGAAAAGAGTGTTGAAAGTAAAGGGGCCAAAAATAAAATCCCAACTATAAAGTACAAGTACAAATGAAAGGTACAAATACAACTGAAAAGTATAAAACAGCTCATGGATCATCCACTGAGGATCCTACATAAATTTTAGGTACAAATCGTCACCACAACACTCCACGTCATCCAGTATCCTCTATCTACCGCCTGGTCCTAGATCCATCAAGTCTCATCCCAACTGCTCATTGACTGCAAAAGACACAATAAGGTGCGGGTGAAGCCCGTGCATGGGTGAGTATAACAATACTCAGTAGGGACCCCGAGACCCCCGAAGGTCTCCCAGAGTTCCACAAAGGAAAGACCAAAAATCAAGACATAAATCACAAAGCAATATGTAGTCAAAAAATCTACATAGGTATATTCCCATACATATACCTAAGTTATCAGGATATACTCATCTCATAAATGAGGGAAGAATATCACAAAGGTAAAAGTACCACATAGGTATCACCACAAAGATATAAACACAAAGGTAAAAGCACCACACAGGTATCACCATGAAGATAAAGGACTCATCTCACACCAGGTATATTCTAGGGTAGTAACTGTAGCATCATCAGTCACAAACATCGAACTCCACAGTCGCTGGAGAACTCCAATTCTATCAAGTATAGTGGGCCTTCCAGGTCACACAGAGCTACTTCCCACTAACCTTGAACTACTTTAGTACTTATCCTTGATGAGTACCATGGGTATGCTGGGTCACACATATCCGCTCCCCACCGTGGGCCTACCAGGTCACACAGAGCCACTTCCCACCTTGGTCGAACTGAGGTACTCCTCCTGTTGAGAAATGTGGGTCTGCAGGGTCACACAAAGCCACTCCCCACTATGGGCATTCTGGGTCACACAGATCCACTTCCCACTGGGCCATCATCAAGAAGTCTTCAGGTCTCAGCTAACCACAGGGTTTCATACGTAGAACGCTTGCGATCTTCAATCCATCAGTTATATTTTAACTGGCATGGATCTCCATGAATAAGTAACCTGATGATCTGTCATTTCATAAGGGTTCCAATCCAACAGACAGTGTGTCAACCGAACGCCTGGTCTATAAGTAATAGGCATTTTAGTGTCGATGGCCCAGTTGGATTCGGGTACAATCCAACCCGACCAAACTCCAAATTTCTCCAAAACTCTTGTGGAGTATCTCAAAAGGGCCTCCTTGTCACTATGGTCCTTACGCCATAGATGGCGCGTCGATCAGATGTCTGGTCTGCTAGTTACACCCCTTTCCATGAAACAGGGTGATCTCACCTCCGTCAGGCTTAGCTCAGTCAGGCCTGCTGAAATATGCCCATGGGAACACTTCTCAAAAGGGGTCCCAACTCCACTGATGGTGTGTCAAATGAACACCCGGTTTTTCAGCTACGGGAATTTCTTTATTCAGGGATCGGTTGGGTCTGGGCCTGATCCGAATCGATCAGGCCAGCCCGATGCAATGGGTCCCAAGGTCTACCTGACACCACTCAGGTCTGGCCTGTTAAGGGGTGGCCCAGTTTACTGGGTCCGGCCCATCGGGGTCAGCCTGGTTCAGTTCACAGGCCCGAGCCACGGTTGGCTCGGCCCGTCGGGTGGGGCTCATCCCACCCGCGTTGGCCCACTGGGCCGCGGGTCCGGACCAGCCCACTGGAGGGTCCAGCCTGCTAGGCTGCGAATCCGGCCTGCCGGGCGGGTCCGGCCCGCTCGGCCGACCCACGTCTGGCCCTATCCACTAGAAGGTATACCAGATTCTCCTATGGGCCCTGCGGGTGCGGGGTCGTTTCGGCCAGCTGGTGGGGTGCTGCCCCACCACCTAACGGTTGGTCGTTTCGGCCGATCGGGGGTCCGGCGACTCGGCACTGTGCGAGGTTCACGTTGCTCTCCACCTTTCATGACCTTGAGCCATGGCCTCCTCCAGTGGAACGTGACGAGGCACCACTCCACCTTCTTCCACATCCGTTCAGTACCAGCCACCATTGTACATAACGGCTACATGGTGCGACCCCCTTGTCCAGCGGTGCGTGATGGTGCACCACTACCTCCTTCGGAGCCAGCCGAGCCAACTGCCATCTCCACCCACCACGGCAACAGATGCGGCCTTCTCCATCGGCGGTGCGTGATGGCACACCACTATCTTCTCCACGTTCAGTCGTTGTCGGCCACCGCCATCACCCGCCATCCTAGGTTTTCCTCCAACCCAGACATTGCTAGTGAAGGACACCTCAACTTCCAACAAAAAGGGGCGGAGGTTCTCGGCTTCGTTAGACTCGCGCCCTCCGTGTTATCTTTATAGTAAGATGGTGGTAAAAGATTTATCAAATCACGAAATTAAACAGAATAAACCCTACAAAGACACCCCGCAAAAACCTCCTGAAAAAAACGAATGAATCACAGATCAACCCATTAGTCGGTTGATCTACGTTCTTCGTATTATTCAAGAACAGGGAAGAGGAAATAATTTAAAATGCATAAATGAATAAACATTCTACCTCTTAAACTTGTTGGAGAGCACCCGCGTTTGAAGGTAGATCATGTTTTTCATTATCGCAACGGGTTCCCAATGATGACAGTCATACGTCGTCCTTAGGTTCATGGTTCGGGGTCACCTGTCACCTCCCACTGGGATCGGCTCCGTCCTATAAGGGTTCGGCATCTCAACACTCTTTCAGCACTTTGTTTCTTGGTGAAGTTGTGCTGATACCCCTCCCTAAACTCCATATATATAGAAGAGGGGGAGGGTAAGTAACGACATGGAGAATTAGTGGGGTCTTATTAATTATAAACCTTCCAAATTCCCAAATGATGTCGCTACTTAAGATTGATAGGTCAAGCCATTTATTGGCTTGACACATCCCTGGCCCCACATTCTGCTTGTCCATTGGTGGAGAAGAAAGAAAATCAAATAATAAAATTATTTCATTTCTTTTCTTTTAAAAAAGTTACAAAACTTAACTTTTTCTCCAGACCTACTACGGTCAAATTAAAGCCTCCCTTAAGAGAATACCAGCACTACAGATTCAACGGTGCCCTCAGATTTTTAATTTGAGAAACAGTTCAAAAGATAGAAAATTCTGCTCTTACATTTACTGAATGTACCTTAAAAAAGTTCAATAAATTAATAACATTCACCCTCTACCCACGCCGATTAGGGTTAGGCTCCGCCTAAAAAAGAACACCCCCCAACGAACTCAACATTACTCTCAGATTTTAAATCCGAGTTACCATACAGAAGTTATGGATTTTACAATAAAATAATTTTCACTTAATTATTTTATTTACAGCCAGAAAATAACTTTCACTTGTGAACCACACCGGCCAATGTTAGTATATACCTAAAGAAAGAATACCCTCACGAGTTCAGTGGTGGTCTCATATTTCTAATCTGAGTCACCGTTCATGAGTTATAAGCATTTGAAAAAAAAATTATTTAATTATTTTATTTACGGTTATTCCATTTTTGGGTTTTCCCACTGGAGGTCTGCGCTAACTAAAATTATGTCGCACCTAGGTTAAACTCGCCATCCTAAACTCAATGGTTCCCTCAGATTTTTGATTCAGGTGACCATTTAAGAGTTATTCTACATTTTCAGCAAAACTGTTTATACGCGCTAATTAAAGCTTAAAAAAACTTCGACAGGTCATTCTGGGCACTCCGGGCCTCAGAATCACGCGCCTTCATATTTCACAGTCTCAAATGAATTCCACATAATTAAAAAAAATATACAGAATTTCCAAGACATTGCATCTTTTTTAAGTTTGGATTTGATTTTTTAGATACCATGTATGTGTATATGTCCTTTTATGGCATTTTTCCTATGATGTATGTTTTGTTTTATGGTATCTATTTTTCCTATACTATTGAATTTGATGATATCTGTGTGACCATCACATTTTATGGATGATTCATTCCCATTTACCAGTAGAGAAAATGATCCCATGTGCTAGTTGGTTATGCCTGGTGCTTGTCGTTAACCTGTGGTAACCAATAACATGATTCAGGCTATCTGGAGGGCTAAATCATGTGACGAGTGTGGTCAACCTAGTTTGGTTCATTATATCACTCCATCTACAAGTGAGAAAACCCAACCACTCATAGAAGAGTGATCTTCCATATTATTCATCCAACTCGCATCAAAAAAACCTTACAATTCCTCTTAGGTTTCCACTATATCATATAAAGTAATCCATAATACCATTTAGATACATGATTACACTTTTTACCACATATCCTTGTAA
Organism: Viscum album; assembly: GCA_963277665.1. Classification (NCBI taxonomy): domain Eukaryota; kingdom Viridiplantae; phylum Streptophyta; class Magnoliopsida; order Santalales; family Viscaceae; genus Viscum; species Viscum album. The sequence continues at coordinate 1,019,841,589 of OY728138.1, read as the reverse complement.
ATAACCTATATTAATTGTATATATGTCCAACTTTAAAATAGTATATGAAATTTCTTGTCTTGTACATGTCATGGAATATATGAGACAGTCGATCACCCTTGCAAATTTCAATTGAGAAACTACCCTACTTGGATTTGGTAGAATCCAACTCCCAAAAGAATATGGGGTAAAAATTAGTGAACAATTAAATCATTCAAACCACATTTAGACTTTTTTCAATATAATTAGATAGAGAAATTAAAATTAAATTCTTATTTTTAACAATTTTGATTCCCAAAATTACAATAGATTCACCTAAGACTTCCATATCAATGTTTCTAGATAAAATATACTTGGCCTCATTATTTGATCCATATCAGTTCCAAATATAATAAATTTATCAATGTATAAAAAAACACCATGGTTAATATGAAACCTAACATAAAAATATTATTATCTGGGTTAATTATAATTCCATTTGATAAGATTATTTTATTAATTTTTTCATGTCATTGTTTAGGATATTATTTTAAACCATATTGGGATCTTATCAATTTGAAAACCTTCTTTTATTTACCAAATAATATGAATCCTTCTAGTTGTTCCATAAGTATTTCTTCATCCAATTTGCCATTTAATAATTTTGTATTAATAACCATATCATAATTTAAAAATTATATATAGAAGCTAACACGAGAATAATTATAATCGATGTAGTCCTAGCCATGGGAGCATGGATTTATAAATAATCAATTCACTTAGCTGCACTATTTTAGTGAGGTTTATAGAGATATATCAATTTATGTATGATCCCTAATGATTAAAACAATGAATTACTATAGTATTCACATCCCCTATCAGATCCAAGGTAGTTAATTATAAGCCCGCAATTGATTTCAATCTTGTTTTTATAGATACTAAATTTATCAACAACTTCATCATCATCATGCAAAATATAGACATGAAAAAATCTAGGATAATTATCAAAAAAAGTTACAAAATACCATTTATAAATTATGATGGGTGTATCATGTAAATCACATACATCACTATGTATTAATTATAATAATTTTTTTCCTTTCTAAAGTTGGAGATGGATTCCTAACTTCTTCTATTTTTATGAAAGATGCAAATTTTTTATCATTTTTATCCCCATTAGGTAATAATTCCATTTTTGATATATTATATATTTTATTAAAATTAATATGGACTAAATTATTATACCATAAATTAAAATACTCTAGAAGTAAGAAGAAACAATATTTGTATTCAAACTTTAATAATCTATCATATAAGTTACCCTTTCTAACAAAGATCCAATTTTTTATTGAACAAAATTATCCCCCTTAAATACAAGATTAAACTCATGCTTATATAAAAATCTCCCAAGAATAAGTTCCTAGGAACTTTGGACACAATCAAGGCATCATTTAAGGTTAGGATATTTCTTGAGGTAAACTAAAGATAAACCACTACCTTCCCTTATATGTTAATTCTTGTAGAGTTCCCCATGTAGAGAAATGTCCCATATTTTTTATTGATTCATTTCTATAGAAGAGAGATTTATTGTTTTACATGTGTCGTGTAGCACCAAAATTGATCCACCAAGAAGAGTTATCCTCTATCACTTTCACTTTTAAGATCATAGACACAAAGTTCTAATTTGAAGAATTGTTTTCGTATTTATTTTTATGGAGACTACGGTCTTGTTTAAATTTTAATGGCTTTCTACAAATGTATAATTCCCCATTCTTATTATTTAATTGTACCTTTCCTTTTCAATGATGGTTTTGGCATTTTTTCTGTGATGCCCCAGTCCCGAATTCCACTTAGGAGTTCCCTGAGTCTGGTAAGCCACATGGGTTCAAGTGCATCTCCCCAAATGTCAAAGGCTTCCGACTAGTAGTGAGGGCCTAGGGTGTTTCTATGGGGATACTATGCCCTCATTAATAGATTAAATCATAGTGGATCAGTATAATACAACATATATAAATAGTTAAATAATTCTTGGAAGAAATATAAGTAAATGGATAGAACAATGGAAAGAGACAAGATCAAAAATAACTGGAACAATAGGAATACCTTATACAAACATAAAAAAACTGATGATGATATATTTCATGTCACTGGAAAGATTGGAAAATAGGTATAACAGTAGCAGAAAACCATGCTATTAAAAAAGTAAAAAAAGAGACCAAAATATATCCAATCGTCTTAGGCTCCAACTCAATCATTTGTTATCATCTTCATCCTAAGAAACAAATAATCAAGTGTCTGAAGCAACCCACTTCCCTTTTTCAATACCTGCATACATATAGTCTGCCCAGGTACCAATGGCATCCCAGATAGGGTGTGAGATAAATCTCAACAGGTCACCACCAATGGTCTCTATAACATCCCATCTGTTTAAAATAAACTAAAATAGTGTGTAAACATGCATATATAAAAGTAAAGTAGTACAGTAATGTAAATACCCAAGTACCCGCTTCATCCCTAGAAAGTGTCTAAACATGTAACCATCTCATTAATTAATTAAGTTTAATTTCATATATTTAAGTCACATGAGGTATATCAAGCACTGAAATCACATCATGATAGAATAATGAAGATTACAAGATGTAGCAATCCAACCTGTAATGATATTAAATAATGAAGGGATCCAGGTTAACGAAGAAATGAATCCAAGACCTCAAGGGTCACCAACATAGAAGTAATTGTAGTCAGTATAAGGGTAAGAGTGTGATACAAGATGTATTGTCCAATTCATTCCACAATATATGATCTAATCGAGTCCAAGAAATACATCCAAGGTAAAACAAGAGAAGATATGGCTAGGTATAAGGATATAACCAAGGTACCTCATCTTCATAGAAGCCATTATGGATCCGAGGAATATATCTGAGGCATCCTTTGATAGTAAAGGAGGGATCCTACATTGTCATACTAGGCATCCACTGATAAATGAGGATTGGGTTCCAAGCTTGGTCTAAACCAAGGCAATCAGCATCCTTGAATCAGAATGGCTTCCTAAAGTGCTCAAGTAATTCCCTTAGGAATCCAAGTTAAGATAAAGTCAAACCAGTCCTATAAGTATGTCAAGGTCTATTTACATAATTAGGCACCTTAAATTTAGTTTATTTAATAATTTAGGCCATGTGACATATCATTTGATAATCCATTTCCAATCCATTTCCTTTAATTAGTGTGACAACACTAATAGAAAAACAGGTATTTGCGACGGGATCCCGTCGCAAATAGCCCGTTGCTGAAAACGCCGTCGCAACTACACTTATTTGCGACGGGCCCGTCGCTAAAGCCTTTTTTTGCGACGGGCATTCTCCCCGTCTCAAATAGTATTCCGTATTTTTGTAAAAAACTTTTAAAACAGATTTTACGACGGGACCCGTCGCAAATACCTTTTGCGACGGGACCCATCGCAAATAGCTTTTGCGACGGTTCCGTCGCAAAAACTCTTTTTTAAAAAAATAAAAAAAATTAATAATACTAGTATTTGCGACGGGAGTCGGGACCCGTCGCAAATACTATTTATAGTATTTGCGACGGGTCCCGTCGCAAATACTTTTTTTAAAAAAAAAATAAAAAACTATTAATAATACTAGTATTTGCGACGGGCATAGTATCTCGTCGCAAATACTATAAAAAAAATAAAAAAAATAAATTATTAATAAATTATTTTAATTAATATAATAATAGAATTATAATTTACAAATGAAAATAATAAATTATTTTAATTACTATAATAATAGTAGAATTATAATTCAAAAATAAAAATAATAGAATGTTAATAAATAATTTAATTAATATAATAATATTACAATTATAATTCATAAATAAATAAAATATTAATAAGTTATTTTAATAAATATAAAAATAATAGAATTATTTTACATTCAAATATTAAAATAATTCAAGTATTACAAAAAAAATAATTAAATTATAATATTATAAAATTTTAATATATATATAAAATTTTAATATATATATAAAATTTTAATATATATATAAAATTTAATATTATAAAATATAAATAATATTATTATTCATATTAATATTGTTATTTAAAAATATAATATTATTAATATTTTATAATGAGACAGAAACTACGAATAGAAAAAAAAATATTTTGATTTCACAAATTTTATAACAGAAATACAAACTCTAATCTGAAGGAGGGGGGGAGGAGGGGGATCTGCAGATGGTGGTGGAGGAAACTCCATCCCTAAAGCATGAGTGAGTCAGCGCATGTACTCCATCTGCTCCTGATGCTGCTGCTGCCACCGACTCGTCTGCTCCTCGTACAGCTGCTGCTGGCGTCGACGCTCCTCCTCATGCTGCTGACGCATCTGCTCCTTCTCCTGTCGGAGACTCTCTATCTGTGTAGTCTGAGATCGCAACTGATCCTCATATTGTGTAGAAGAAGATGCACGAGCTCCTCTCGAGCTGGACGCCGACATCGCAGCACTGCCATAATAATCTCCGGGAGTCAGTCGAGAGTCGATACCAACTACCCGGCCCTTCACGAAGGCATACTGGGTGGCCTGCATCCATGTCGCCTCATCAAACTGACGGGCAGTGGTCTGATCTGATGACTCGGCCTGACTCTCAGGTCGGGCCTGTGCCGCTGCGGCCTCATATGACTCCTATAGTTGCAATTTAAAATTAAAATTGTGAATATATTATATGCAGTTAATTTTTAAACTTGAAAACAAATAATACTGACCACGATGTGATGCTGACGATCACCTTTGAGCTCCCCAGTAGCAGGATCACTATACATCCTCCGATATACGTCGTACTCTGTAATATCGGGGTGCTCGACAGCCTATAAGAATAAAAAAACTGTTAATATTTATAGTTATATAAAATATTTATAAATAATGTACGTACCAGATGCTGTCTATGAGTACTGAAAGAACGACTCCCAGCTCGATGAGTCACCTCCTGTCTCCCCCGATTCTGCCTCCCCACCGATGATCTCCTCTGAAAGGCACCACTCAACCAGTGCGCACATAATCCATCCCATACATGGGATAAAATATACTCTGGTCGGTGTGCTCTACATGACTCCTCAAAATCTGACACTCCTGCTTTCTTCATCGCAGCTTTTCTTAAATTGTGCAAAAACTGACGAAGACGATCACGCACGGCCACCTCCCATGCCTCGTGGATGGTGTCACGCATGGTATCCTCGATCGGATACCATAAACCCTACAAATAAATCAAAATATCAAGTTAGAAATGAAATAATTTTCAAAATAAAAATTATTTATTTACGTACGTACCAACCAATGGCCGAACATGGCCTGCTGCACATCAATGGGAATCTGCTCCCATGTGGTCCACGGCTGAGAGAAATAGTTGCGCAAAATAGCGCTGCCCTGTTCGACTGCTATATGCGGAAAACTGAAAAAATAATAAACATTTATTATGTGAATAGATTAATGAAATTTTAGTCAAATCCACAGGTTATTACACAGGTTATCACACCTCCGTGTGCGTGGATCAAACCCAAGACGTGGACGTCGCTCGGGGACGGGGTCAGGAATCATCAATCGTGCAAGACCGCGCCCCCTCCGCGTACTCCCTGGAGCGCCTGTAGGTTGAGGGTCATCTGTCAGCAACTCATCCGCATCAAAAGACAGGTCAGCATCCGCCAACGCACGAAATGTGGCGTCGTCCATCTGAAACAGAAAATGTTAATGTTAGCAAATAATTGATAATTACTATTATATATACATATATACATATTATGATTGTATATAAATACCATGAAATTCTATTAGTGTTCATCTTCATCATCATATTCATATATGTCAATGTCATCTTCATATTCCTCCTCAACATCATCGATATCCATTCGAGTTACAGTTGCTTCATCTCTTACCGTTTCAAATTCATATGTGACATCATTAACATCATCGTCATCACCGACTCTTAAATGTGGGGTGTCGTCATCGATACTCATGTCTCTTTGTAAAAAAGATTGATTTTGAGTACTCTCTTGAAAAACTTCAATTCTTTGCACATCAGTGAAAGCACATTCACTTTGACTAAACTGATTGTCTCGAATTTTGATTTTTATTACACTCCACCAATCAGTCAAGTCTCTTGATGTTGCACAGTACTTTTCATAATAAACTTGATATGCCTGTTGAGCCAATAAGAATGGTTCATTTACTGCGAGAACACTTTTACATTTAATATCGATGATTCCATGAGTCGGATGAACATGCACGCCTCTCTCTGTATCCAACCATCGACATTTGAACATGGTTATGTAATGTTGTCCAAGATAACAGAGTTCAATGATTTCATCAAGTATGCCATAAAAGTCAACTTCATTTTCTCGATGATGAGATCCTCTCAAGCTAACTCCACTGTTCATTGTTTTTTTCGATTCCCCATATGCATGTGTGTGGAATCGAAATCCATTCACCACATATGCATTATAAGTTTTAACAAGTTTGGAAGGTGGGTTACTCAATACACACAGCCGTTTGTCAATTTTATCAGCATGTCGAGACACCTGAAGATTTGTGAAATAATTATCAATATAGTAAACTATACATTGAATGAGTTGCTAAAAGATAAAGAATTTATGTTACCAGTTTTTGAAACCACTGAGAGAAATTTTTCAGTCGACGTTCTTCGAGAGCAGCTGCTGTAATTTGTGGAATTTGTTTCTTGATATGATTATCATACAACCTATAAAAACCAAAGTTATTTACTGTAACATAAATGATAGAATAAGTGATATAAACACTTACAGTACAACTGATGTCATCTCTTCACAGTTGAGCAGAACATACGTATGAGCTCTATGATGTTCATCATCTGAAAGCCAGCGTTCAGAAACTCCACCAAAACCAAGCTCTGACTGGTTGAAAACAGATAATTGATTGTCGATTTCATCAATATTACTCTCATTCCGTCCCATTCGGTTGTGTTTTGAAGGATACTCAGATTCAAAATAATGGTAGCAGAAAAAAGATATTTCCTCTTGCAAATAAGCTTCTGCAATAGATCCTTCAACAGATGCTTTGTTGCGTACTTTTCTTTTCAATTTTTGCATGCATCTTTCAAATGGGTACATCCATCGAAACTGTACCGGACCTCCACATTTGGCTTCATATGGAAAATGTAACATCAAATGTTCCATTGAGTCGAAGAAAGACGGCGGAAATATTTTTTCCAGTTTACATATAATTACAACATCTTTTTCAAGTTTTCCTAGAGCATCATAATCTGCCGTAGCCGCACAAATTTCCCGAAAAAAATGAGACATGTCTGTTATGGAATCCCAAATCACAGAATTCAACAGACCTCTTAAACCAATGGGTAGAAGTCTCTCCATTATAACATGACAATCATGACTTTTTAATCCAGTAATATGACCATTCTTTACACATCTACCCAAATTGGAAGCACAGCCATCTGGAAGTCTCAAATCTGCAATCCACTGACAAAATAATAAAAGGTTTTCTTTAGACAGTGTATAAGCTTCTTTTGGTTTCAGTAACCTTTCTGTTCTGACATTCTCAAATAGTTCCAATTCTGGACGCCTGCAAATTTGGGCAAGATCTAAACGTGCATTTACATTGTCTTTTCTCTTTCCTGGCGTATCCAAAACTGTATGAAACAAATTATCAAAACAGTTCTTCTCAATATGCATGACATCTAACATGTGTCGGATCAACAAATCAGACCAATATGGCAAATCCCAAAATATGCTACGTTTAATCCAATTGTGTTCTTTCCCAAAACCAGAAATTTTCTGTTGGTTTATTGTGGGACCAAAAGTGATGGGAGGTAATGAAAATACAACTGATTTTAACTCCGAACCTGATAGCATTTTTGGAGGTCCATCCCTTTCAGCTGTTCCTTTTCTGAAATGAGATCTGTTTCTGCGAAAAGGATGATCAGCTGGAAGAAATCTGCGATGACAGTCAAAATAACAAGGTTTCTTTCCATGAATGAGCATAAATGCTTTGTTCTATCCCATACAGTAAGGACATGATTTCTGACCATGTGTACTCCAGCCAGATAACATCCCATAAGCCGGGAAGTCACTTATTGTCCACATCAATGCTGCTCTCAGTATGAAATTCTGTTTCGTTGCAACATCATATGTACTGACACCAGTACTCCACAATAAATTTAATTCATCAATCAATGGCTTCAAATAAACATCAATATTTTTCTTCGGATGTCCTGGAATTAGTAAAGTCAAAAAGATATATGGCTCCTTCATCAACATCCATGGAGGTAAATTATACGGAGTTAAAAAAACAGGCCAACATGAATATTGACTACCATAAGATCCAAACGGACAGAAACCATCAGTGGAAAGGCCCAGTCGAACATTTCTAGCTTCTAAAGCAAATGAGGGATGCACTCTATCAAAATGTTTCCATGAATCACCATCGGCTAGATGATTCAAGCTTTTATCGGTTGAACTATTCTCTTTATTCCATGACATCATTGTCGCTGTATTCTTAGACATGAATAAACGCTGAAGTCTGGATGTAAGCGGAAAATATCTCAACTGTTTTACAGGAATCAAACCAGACTTCCCGTGTTGTCCTTCTTTATATCTCAGTTGCCCACATGTGGGACAACTATCCAACGACTCATTTTCCCCTGAATATAAAATGCAGTCATTTGAACATGCATGAATCTTCTGACAAGTAAGTCCCAAATTTCGAACCAACCTCTTACTTTCATAGTAATTTGCAGGTAAAACATTTCCTTCGGGTAACATTGTTTTCAGCAAAGAAAATATCTGGTCAAAATAGGTGTTTGACATTCCGTTATCTGATTTGATAGCCATAAATTTTGTAACTGCTTCTAATTTGCTCATCTTGCAGCCAGGATATAATGCATCCTCAGCAGACTTCAACAACTCATAAAATTCAGACGGTCCCAACTCAGGATTTGAAGCTATATCAGCCGGAGTTTCTGTATGTTGAACAGATGAACCTGCAACATCATGTACTAAATCTTGAAACTGGGATGGATCCGGAATCAAGTTGGTATCACCTGCTCTGGAACTGCATTCACCGTGTTGATACCAAAAAACATAATCTGCTTGAAAACCAAAACGCAAGAGATGTTCCCCCACTTTGTCAAACGTGTCAAACGTTCTCAATGCACATTTTCTACAAGGGCATTTTATCTTTCCTTCTGAAACAAATTCTAGATTTGATGCCGCAAATGATAAAAAACTCTCCACACCCTCTATATATACTGGATTTAAACCAGAACCATTTGGATTTCTATGTTGATTTATCCATATGCGGTCATCTAATAATGACTGTTGATGACCTCGTTGTTCCATATTTTTCTATAAAATATAAAACCATTACTGGTTTTGAATAATTTGTTAGAAAAAACACAAGCAAGGATTGAATATATTGAGAATAAAGCAAAACCTGTTACAAATATTGATAATTTTAATATTATATTGATTTTTTATTTTTTTAATAATACTAATATAATTTTTTTCATAAATATTAATTATATAATAATAACATCATTACATTATTAGTATATTTTATTATTAATATTAAAATAATATAATTTTCTATATTATATACAATTCTCCTTTCATCTGTGTGTTTCACATTCTGTCTCCACATGTAATATTGGCATTCACTTTCACATCTCCATTGGCGAGTAGGTTGATAATTTTGAAAAAGAATGCCAATATTACATGTGGAGACAGAAAAAACACAGAAGAAAAGAGAATTGTATATAATATAGAAAATTATATTATTTTAATATTAATAATAAAATATAAAAATAATGTAATAAGGTAATTATTCCAAATTATTGGTAAGTATTTCAAATTATTGGTAATTATTCCAAATTATTGGTAATTATTCCAAATTATTGGTAATTATTCCAAATTATTGGTAATTATTCCAAATTATTGGTAGTTATTCTTAATTTTTTGTAGTTATTCCTAATTATTGGTAAATATTGGTAATTGTTGGTAAATATTGGTAATTATTGGAAAATATTGGTAATTATTGGTAATTATTGGAAAATATTGGAAAATATTGGTCATTATTGGTAATTATTGGTGATTATTGGTAATTATTGGTGATTATTGGTGATTATTGGTGATTATTGGTAATTATTGGTGATTATTGGTAATTATTGGTGATTATTGGTAATTAATACTAATTATTGGTAATTAACACTAATTATTGGTAATTAATACTAATTATTGGTAATTAATACTAATTATTGGTAATTAATACTAATTATTGGTAATTAATAATCATCATTACTAATTATTGGTAATTATTCCTAATTATTCCTAATTAATACTAATTATTCCTAATTATTCCTAATTATTACTAATTATTGTTAATTATTACTAATTATTGTTAATTATTACTAATTATTACTAATTATTTCTAATTATTACTAATTATTTCTAATTATTACTAATTATTGCTAATTATTAGTAATTATTGCTAATTATTACTAATTATTGCCAATTATTATTAATTATTGATAATTATTAGTAATTATTGATAATTATTAGTAATTATTGATAATTATTGGTAATTATTACTAATTATTGTTAATTATTGGCAATTATTGTTAATTATTACTAAATATTGGTAATTATTACTAAATATTGGTAATTAATACTAATTATTGGTAATTAATACTAATTATTGATAATTAATACTAATTATTGGTAATTAATACTAATTATTGGTAATTAATACTAATTATTGGTAATTAATACTAATTATTGGTAATTAATAATCATTATTACTAATTATTGTTAATTATTACTAATTATTCCTAATTAATACTAATTATTCCTAATTATTCCTAATTATTACTAATTATTGTTAATTATTACTAATTATTGCTAATTATTACTAATTATTACTAATTATTACTAATTATTTCTAATTATTACTAATTATTTCTAATTATTACTAATTATTTCTAATTATTACTAATTATTGCTAATTATTAGTAATTATTGCTAATTATTACTAATTATTTCTAATTATTATTAATTATTGATAATTATTAGTAATTATTGATAATTATTAGTAATTATTGATAATTATTGGTAATTATTACTAATTATTGTTAATTATTGGCAATTATTGTTAATTATTACTAAATATTGGTAATTATTACTAAATATTGATAATTAATACTAATTATTGGTAATTAATACTAATTATTGGTAATTAGTACTAATTATTGGTAATTAATACTAATTATTGGTAATTAATACTAATTATTGGTAATTAATACTAATTATTGGTAATTAATAATCATTATTACTAATTATTGGTAATTATTACTAATTATTCCTAATTAATACTAATTATTCCTAATTAATACTAATTATTCCTAATTAATCCTAATTATTCCTAATTATTCCTAATTATTACTAATTATTGTTAATTATTACTAATTATTGTTAATTATTACTAATTATTACTAATTATTCCTAATTATTACTAATTATTTCTAATTATTACTAATTATTTCTAATTATTACTAATTATTGCTAATTATTAGTAATTATTACTAATTATTACTAATTATTGCTAATTATTATTAATTATTGATAATTATTAGTAATTATTGATAATTATTGGTAATTATTACTAATTATTGGTAATTATTGGCAATTATTGTTAATTATTACTAAATATTGATTATTATTGGTAATTATTAATAATTAATACTAATTATTGGTAATTAATACTAATTATTTGTAATTAATACTAATTATTGGTAATTAATACTAATTATTGGTAATTAATACTAATTATTGGTAATTAATACTAATTATTGGTAATTAATACTAATTATTGGTAATTAATACTAATTATTGGTAATTAATACTAATTATTGGTAATTAATAATAATTATTACTAATTATTGGTAATTATTACTAATTATTCCTAATTAATACTAATTATTCCTAATTATTACTAATTATTACTAATTATTGTTAATTATTCCTAATTATTACTAATTATTGGTAATTAATACTTATTATAGGTAATTATTACTAATTATTGTTAATTATTGGTAATTATTACTAATTATTGTTAATTATTCCTAATTATTACTAATTATTGGTAATTAATACTAATTATTGGTAATTAATACTAATTATAGGTAATTAATACTAATTATTGGTAATTATTACTAATTATTACTAATTATTCTTAATTATTGATAATTATTGATAATTGTTCTTAATTATTAGTAATTAAATGAATAATTATCAATAATTAGAAATAATTACCAATAATTACAAATAATAACATTATTAATATATTTTATTATTAATATTAAAATAATATAATTTTCTAATTTATATACAATTCTTCTTTCATCTGTGCGTTTTCTATCTCCACATACAAATAATACATGTGAAGACAGCAAACACACAGATGAAAAAAGAATTGTATATATATAAAAAATTATATTATTTTAATATTAATAATAAAATAAACTAATAATGTAATAATGTTCTTATTCCTAATTATTGGTATTTATTACTAATTATTAATATTTATTCTTAATTATTAAAAATTATTACTAATTATTCCTAATTACCATTAACTATAAACAATACTAATAATTTAAATTTATTAAGTAATAAAACAATGTAAACATAATTAAATTACAACTAATTAAATATAATTGAAAATAATAAAAAATTAAAAATAAGTAAAAAATTAAAATGAAGATAAATACCTTGAAAATTGATCTGTTCTGATCGTTCTTCAAAACTTTAATATCAGCTCCGGAGAAAAAAATTAAACTGGAGAAAAACTCAACTCTAGAAATATAATTTTGAGAGAAGGAGAAGATAAGGAATGAGAATGAAATGAAAAAAAACGGATGGGGGTATTTATAGGTTAGATTATTTGTGACGGGCCCATTTGCGACGGGATTCCCGTCGCAAATAGTATTATTTGCGACGGTACCCGTCGCAAATACCTTAGCCAACATTTATTACGGTCAACCGGTAAATAGTTATTTGCGACGGGACCCGTCGCAAATAACCCCTGCCGACATAGTATTTGCGACGGGGGAATATTCCCATCGCAAATACCTTTTACCGCCGCCGGTTATTTGCGACGGGAATATTCCCCCGTCGCAAATAAGTTTCCCGCGATTTGGCGCGCATCGCGGGAAAACTATTTGCGACGGGGAAAGCAATCCCGTCGCAATTGCTCATTTTTTCCGTAGTGCAAGGCCATTCAATCAAGCAACCATTTAATTAAGTCATTTAATTCATAATCAATTAACTTGGTTAAATCGGATACCTTCCACCATTAGTGGAAAGAGGTGTTATGGCATGCAACAAACATCTATTTCATTTAAGACGGCCAATCCATTTATATACAACATACTAGACAATTTCATTTAACATTTTTTAATAAATTTATAACACATACCTTAGATAGGTCAAGTGGGAGAAACATGGTATTATCCATTCACCAATTTCAATGGGGCTTACCATTAGATATTTTAAGCTCAAGAACACCTGAACGGTGGCTTAAAGGTGTTAAAACACTAAAACCCCTATGGAAACTCATTCTACATACAGTAGTTGGAGTTGGGGATGTAACCACCAACTATGAGTTACATATATGGAAAGGTTCATAGAACATGGTCCTAATGACTTTAAGTAAGACATATTAATTTAACAAATGACTCCCATTGAAATCAATATGCACCCACGATAATTTCTAAAACGATGAAAATTGAGGAATGAGTTATAAACCACCTACCTTAGTCTCATATGACTCTTCTCATCCAGTATAGGCCTTTAGTTTGGCCTAGATAGAGTATATATAAAGAATGGATCAATGACCTAAAATTGGGGCATATGCGCCTATTCCTAGGTTTTCTGACTTAGTGCATCAACAACTACATTTCACTTTCTAGGTATATAGGCAAGATCAAAATCAAAGTAATAAAGATATTCGAACCATATTCACTATTTTAGATTCAAGTAAAACTATGTAAAGATATATTTTAGGCTCTTGTGGTCCCTATACGCCACAAAGTGCACACCCAACAGATAGTATCTCCTACAACGTAAGGCATGGACAACTGCTACTAGTTCAAGGTTGAATGTTAAGTAATTTCTCTCATGAGGCTTCTACTGTCGAGATACATATGAAATGACTATGTCCTTATAAATTCTCACTACTCTTATTTCATTTTTTTATGCATTATAGAATATGGTATAGCATTTTCCAGGCTCTGGAAGAAAAAGAATAGTTTCCAATACAAGCCTTCTTTTTAGCTCCTAAAAGTTTTCCGCTCAATCTTATGACCAATAAAACATAACACCATTATTTGTAAGGAAAGTAAGAGGTGAATCAAGTCATTATAAGTCATTTATTAAATTATTTTAGTAACAAACCATCCCTAAGAAACTATATATAACAAACATTTTCCTAGGATACTCCCAAGAAACCACAACACTCACCTTCTCTATGTCAATAGAAACTCCTAATTATGAGATAATATGAACCAATAAGTGAATTTTTTTGATACATAAGTATCAATTAGAAATATTGGCATAAGTTTCTTTCTTTATTAGTGTACTCATAATAATATCAAGGTACTTATCATGGTCTTTATGAGTTTTAGAATACCCAAAGATGTCATCCAAAAATACTACGACAAAGTAATCCAGATATGGGTGGAACACCCTATTCATCAGATCCATGAAAATGGGGGGAATGTTCTGAAGGTCTAATGACATAACAAGGTAATCATATAGACCATACCCACTATGGAAAGTTTTGAAAGGTATGTCTGATGTCCTGAATCACGCCTGATGATAGCCCAATCTCAAGTCGATTTTAGAGAAGACCCTAGATCCTCAAAGTTAGCTGAAGAGATCATCTATTCGAGGTATTTTATATCAGTTCTTGACCATAAAATGGTTAAATCATCTATAATACACACATATATATATATTATCATCCACCTTCTTGGATAAAAGAATGTGGAGAACCCCCAGAGAAAGTATTGGGTCGTATAAAACATTTGACCTCCAAGTCCTCTATCTGCCTCTTGAGCTCTTGGAGCTCAGTAGGTGCCATCCTATATGGAGGAATAAAAATTGGAATTTCTCCTAGAGCATGTTTTATCATAAACTTTGTCTCTATCTCAGGAGGTAATCTTGAAGAGTCATCAGGAAAGACGTCCCTGAAACAATCTACTACTGGAGGCAAATCAGACTGAAGTAAACTCTGATCCTCCATTAAAATATTAGCAATATGGGTGGTCAAACCACCTAGCCCATGATTTTTTGGGCCATCTCTACTATCATGGACATCCCAATCACCCATGTGTCTGCTTCCCTCGCGTGATGTAAACGATACCCTGTGGAGATAGCAGTCTACAAAGGTGTGATACGAAACCAACCAATCTATATTGATAATGAAATCAAACCCCATCATCATGAGAAAAAAGATGTACCATAAGAAAGGGTAACTACCTTCCTCAATGGGAAATTCCCTACACAGGCGTATGCCCTCTGAACATACTCCCAATGGTGTATCCAGTGTCATTGCACCATATATAATACTGTATTTCCATCCTATGGATTTCCATGATAGATAAAAAGATGAAAGAGTGTGAAGTACCTGTATCAAATAAAGAAGATACTATAGTGGAGGATATTATAATAGTAACTCATACTATAAATGGTCTCGCAACCTTATCCTTGGGTATCAGATGTAGTGAATGAAACTGACCTGATCCATGACCCAATGAAACAACTGGACTACCATAATCAAAACTACTCTACAAGCACTGTTGGTGATATGAAGTCTGGCTACTATGGCCTTGACCTCCCCCCTGACCAGTCCTTCTGGTACTAATCCATCTCCCTGCCTAACGAGGTCTAAAATAGGCCACTCTTGAAGGTGGATCTCATGTGGATCCTCTTCCAATGTAAGATGATGGAAAGGTCCGACATAATATATAAAGATGCCTCATATGGGTGAAATCTCGGCACTCTGGTGGGTCTCTATCACACTGAGGAATCATATTCCCCTATCTTCCACACTGGTGACATGACATTGAGCTACCTATACAGGTACTCTAGCTTCCACTTCCCTGATAAGAAACCTCTAGGGAATGCTTCCTGCTACCAAGAGAACTACTAGCCTAGCACGACACTCATCCTCTATGCTTGGTACTATCATCGTCCCTCAGGTTGCACTCAATGATAATATCCCAATTTAAAATTTCAAAAAAGGTAGTTAGGTGAAATAAATTCACCTGAGTACAGATGTCATGCTGAATCCCATCCTCAAAATGTCTAGTTTGTGTAATCTCATCACTCACTAGAATTGGTGCAAATAAATGAAACTCAATTAAATGAACTGAATACTCGATAACTGAAATAGAACCTTGCTCGAGATGCATGAACTCTCTAGATCTATCAACTATTAGTATCTAAGGAAAGAACTGATCATAAAAGGAAGTCTAGTAATCATCTTATACCATGATCTGATGGAATCCAACTTGGGTATCTACATCCCACCAGTTCTTGGTCGAGTCACACGACATGTATTTAGCAAGATTGACCCTCCGCTCTAGAGGTGTCTCTATATGATCAATGATAGAAAGGGTGGAATCTATCCAATACTCAGTATCCTCTGGACCACCATCCTCTGAGAAGGTAGAATAATGTTTTAAGGGTGCTCATGGGTCATATCGGCCATTGTAGGTGTAGCTCATGGAGCACAATTCATGGACTACATTAGACATAAGAAATTTTCTTGAACATGAGAATCAGTACCCAGTTCAGGTACTATAGGTAGTGCTTCAAGTGGAACTCTTAGAGGTAAAACTGGAAGCTCAGGTACCACCATGTCTAGAGCATGGTCATCATATCCCTCCTAGTGCATGACTTGAGGATGTCGTGGAGGAATTGGTCTACAAATACCAAGAACACACCACAAAAAAAATATTTAAGTAGAGAGATAAAAACACTATTAGAATATGAATTATCAAAAAGGGGCCTACTACCCATGGAATACTACCACAATTACCCACTTAGAAGTCCAGGTATCAAAAATTACTCAAGTATAAACTTCAGGGGTTCCAATAGATAAAGGTTCAACTATATCGTAATGCATCATTTACTGGAAACCATTTGGTTTTATTTTTCATTTAATTACTAGGTTCACTCATTTACCTTTCATAATCACGATAAGGCGGGATAAGGATGTCAAACCTTTTCATTTTAAAATCCATTTTTCACTTTTAAAGTTTTCATTTTCTTATAACAAATATCAAAGTTCATTTAAAATGAGTCATATTTCCCAGTGAATCAGGGCCCATACTCCATGTCACTAAGATTAACACCCATTTTAATTTCTAATTAAAGATTTATTTTGTAAATTACTCATCCCAACCCATGAGGGACCATAAAACCTCATGAATTGAAATAGAAAATCACTCAATCATAACCTCAAAAGTAGCACAAGAATATGTAAAAACAAAAGGCTCACTCAACAATCATAGGCATATCAAGTAATGAAAGGAGTGAAATGAACCTATATGGCATGGAAATATGAATGACATGTGAATTATAGGTGCTTATATGATGAATGTAACAATGCTCCTTGCCCTCGTATCATCGGTCCAAGGATGAAATATAATATCAATCTGAATAATTTTTAACAACACTGCATAACATGTGAGTCACCAATCGGTGAAATGATATAAACTATAATTGGAAAAAGAAGAAAAACAATACTAATTCAACCTAAAAATGGGTTAGATATTCCCAAAAATAGCTTATAACCAAGTTACAATCATTATTAATCTATAATATATTGTGTCTAAATTGTAAATCAGGAAAGGAACCGCTCAGATACCACTTTGTGACATCTCGGATCTGAATGCCATGATGTTCCCTGATCTCGGTCAGCCACATGACCTCAAGAGCATCTCCCTAAACTCTAGAGGCTTCTGAATAGCAGTGAGGGACTAAGTTGTGTCATTGGGGATACTATTCCCTTATTAACATAATGAATCATAGAGTATCAGTATAATATAACATATAGAAATAGATAAATAAGTAGTCGAAGCAATATAAGTAAATAGATGGAACAATATAAAGAGACAAGATCAATAGTAATTGAAACAACTAGAATAATAAATAAAAACATACAACAACTAATGATGATATACATCATGTCACTAGAAAGCTGGGAAAATAGGTATAAAACCATAAAACAAGCAAGATAGACAAAAGTATCAAAAAGAGACCAAAATCTATTCAATCATCCCGAGCTCTAGCTCAGTCATATGCTACCAGCTCCATCCTAAAAACAAGCAATTAGGTGTTTGAATAAACCTATTTCCCTTTGTAAACACATAAATACATATAGTCTACCTAGGTTCCATTGGAGTCTTGGGTATGGTGTGAGATAGATCTCGGTAGGCCACCACCAATGGTGTCTATAACATCCTATTAGTGTAAACTATATTGAAATAGTTTTGAAGCATGCATATATAAAATTAAAGCAGTAAAGTAATGTAAATACTCATGTACCTACTTCATCCCTCGGTTGGTGTCTGAATATGTAACCATTTCATTAATTAAAAAGTTTCAGTTTATATATTTAAGTTATGTAAGGCATAGCCATCACTGACATCACCTCATGATAGTAATAGTGAAGGTTCTAAGATGTAACAAGGAAACTTGTAATGATATTAAATATTGAATTTATCTAAGGTAAGAGCCAAGGAATCCAAGACATTAAGGGCTGCCAACCTAGAAGTAACTTCTACCTGGATAAGGGTAAGAGTGTAATCCAATGAGCATCATCCTAGGAATTCCACAATATTATGATCTAACCAAGTACAAGGAATACATCCAATGAAAAACAGGATATGTTATGGCTAGGTATAAGTATATAACCAAGGAAACTTGTCTCCATAAAGTTATGATATATCTAAGGAGTTTATCTAAGGAATCCTTTAATAGTAAAGGAGGGATCCTATAGTTACATACCAAGAATACAATGATATATGAGGATCATGTTCCAAGGTGGGTCTAAACCAAGGAAATCGGTATCCTTGAATTAGAATGGCATCCTCAAGTGCTCAAGGAATTCCCTCAAGAATATAAGGAGAGCTCGATTCAAACCACACCTATAAATACATCAATGTCCATTTACATAATTAGGCACCTTACATTTTTTTTATTTAATAAGTTAGGCCATGTGAAGTTTATTCCATTAAATAATCAAGGTTAAATCCATTGTAGTTCATCAGTGTGACAAGTCCAATCAAGCATACAACAATTTAACAAATTGATCTAATTTATAATCAATTAATTGGGTTTAATCCTCTACTGTTCACAGTGATTGGAAAGGGGTGCTACAGCATAAAACCAACATCCATTTCATTTTATAAGTCCAATCCATTTATATACAACATACTAGCCAGATTCATTTAACATTATTTAATCAATTTATAACACTTACCTTATACGGGTCAATTGGAAGAAAAATGGTACTACTCTTTCACCAATTCAATTTCCATTTAATATAAGGAGGCTTACCATTTTATTGGTCAAGCTTGATCACACCCGAAGGGTGGATTAAAGGTGTCAAAATGCTAAAAACCCAAATATGACAGCTCACACAACATGATGTGGTTAGAGTTGTGGATGTAACCACCAACTATGAATTACATATATGGAAATAGTTATAGAAAATGGTCCGAATGACTATAGCCACAATCCATTTTTTATTTTATTTAAAATCCACTTTTTGGGTAAGTGGGAACCATAGAAAGAGAGCCACGCATATCTGAGGTCCACTTAAGCCACAACCCACAACCCACACACTCAAAATTCAAAAATTATACCTTCAAATTTCAAAAGTTGAAATTCAAAAACCCACCAAATCCACCTCAAAACACGATTTAACCCACTTCGAACCATGAACCACGAACCATCATCTATCACAAGGGAGTATGTCACGTCACTGCCATCTGTCAGTGTCATCACCATCGCCGACCTCACCACAGTAGAAGAAACGCACCACCATCGACGTCGTCCAGACCATGGCCGGTGCCACCTTCACAACATCACGCCAGTCACCAGAAAAAACCAATCTGACACCATCGTCACCATCCTCATCTATTCAACAGAGTCATCATCGATTTCACAGAAAATCGCCACCAGATCCAGACAAACAACCACAACATCATCAATCAAACAAACCAACGGAACACCGAAACCCATCAACAGCACCATCTAACTCCACAGACTCACCTTCACACAACAACCGACCAAACCAGAGATGAAACCACCTACAAAAACAAACACCACCAGTAGGAAAGAGGACCAAAAAAGAAGAAACAAAATCGGGGATGAAACCCTAAAAGGAAACATCTCGACCGCCTAACCATGTGGCCCAAAACCCCTTTGTAACCATCACCCCAACTGCGACCTATAGAGGAGCGATGGAACCCTGGATCAGAGCTAGTTTGGGCAGCCGGGACTGAAACAGAACACCCAAAAGGGCCGAATCTGGTAGCGTGAGAAACCCACCGTCCACCGCACCACAAATCTCAAAGCCTCGATGTTAACACCTCCCCAACTCTGACCAGGAGAAGTGCGGAACAACATGAGGCCAGAGCGGGGTACGTCGACAAAGGGCATCCATAGCACATACCTTCATCGGAAGAGAAAAAGTCGTGGAGAAATCCCACAACAACGACCACCAGAGAATAGGATAATGAAAAAAATGGAGGGGAGAAGCCAGGAGCCGAGAGAGAGGCCAAAAATGAAGGGGAGAGTCCGAGAAAGGTCTTAGAAACCCTAGAGGGAAGGAGAAGCTGAGCACAGAGAGAACTCTCTGCAGATAGTGAGGAGAGCGCTCCTAAAGACTATAATAATGGCATATTAATTAAACAAATGATGCCCAATGAAATTGGTGCGCAGCCACAACAATTTCCAAAATGACGGAAATTGAGGAATGTGTTATAAACCACCTACCTTAGGCTTGTATGACTCTCCTCGTCCAGTATCATCCTTTAGTTCAGCCTGGATTGTAGTAGATCTAAATAATGGATCAATTACCTAAAATTTGGGCATATGATCCAGCATCTGAATAGTGTTGTAGAACGTAATAGTAATGACGTAAGATTAAAAAGGAATCAAGAACATACCAATGAGGAACCAACAATATTGACAGTCGATTAAGACTCTAGATGAATAATAGATCTCTATTCCTAGAATAGTTAGCTTTAGGCATCAAAAGAGGAGAAACAAGGGGGGATGTCTGCTGGAAAATGAGGAAGGAGAGGATTAATTTAATATTTAATTTAGGTGAAAAACTATCATTTCACCCAAAATTAAACATCGCACAGTTTGGCTACATGGTTAGCCAAACCATGCGCCAAGCATGCATGAGCAGCTATTGGAAGGGGAATACTACATGGTTAGGCCACATAGTAAGCGAAATTATGTGATGGCCCTGTGAAACAGCTCTGTTAAAATTTCAGACATTCTTTCACAACCATGAGACCCAAATCTCATGGTTATAGAAAATTTCTCACCCTATTCCAACCTATTTTCCAACCTCACATGGTTTAAAAAAACTATGTATCATACCACGCACAATTTAAACTAACTATGTGATAGGCATTTTTCTCCCAAAAAATCAGTTTCTGAGCTCAGAACATTCCCCAGACACCCATGAAACCTTTAATAACCCAGTGTTCATCCAAATTAGGTCCATAAAATTAAATTAGATCAAAATTTAAAGGATCCATACTTGAGTCCAAAACCATATTCTTATATTTTCCCCTTTGAAAACCTAGATGGATCCACTCCCTATAACATGAGGACATTGGATTTTTTATCATTAGGCTCATTTTCCTCATTATTATTTTTATATTCCTCCTAATTTTGAAATAAATTGAGTAACTTGTCAGGTAAATATCTTCCTTCTTGTGCTTTGCAGAAATTTTAATATTGTTCCAAGAATGAGGGAGCTTATCAATTATGTATGTGACAATGATGGCATCATCCATGTTTATATTTTTTTGCTTAAGGTGTTGTAAGATGTCTTGTATTTCATATAATTTCCCTATGATAGATCTATTATCTTCCGTTTTGTAAGAAATAAACTTTCCTAATGGAAAATTCTTGTTTTTACATCCTCAGGGATGTACTTTTTCTTCGAGGAATCTCATATCTCTTTTATGGTGGAAGGTGTTTCTATGTGTTGAAAAGCTCAATTGTTAAAATGTTGATTACATGCCCTCAACACATGAGATCATCATTCCCCCATTTTTATCTTATGTGGGAAACTTAAAGTGTATCATCTTCAAATATGGGGGCTTTAGAGTTGAGATATCATAAACCACTTTGAGGGTTGCAAGTAGAAAATGAATCCTCTTTTGTCACCTCTTGATGTTTTTATCATTGAATTACTCCACCTGAATCACATTATTGAGCATTTTCAAATCCACATTGATAGAACCTCCTCTTAATATTGATGAGGTTTTGGTGGAAAATGAATATGACTTTTAATTTGGATGGTAGTAGATGGAGCTCGTCAAGGCACTTTACATTTTTTCTCTTATAAAGAGTAGATTTGACCCCACCAAAATATTAGTACTATGGGTTTTAGGTGAATCCTATTTAAGATAAAATGGTGGCTCTATACTTAACATAATTACATTTTAAAGATTATTTGGAAACAATATAGAAATAAAATGAAATTTTTGTTGAGCGCCAAAAAAACTAATTTAATGATTGTTGAAAGATTTTATAGGAATCCAAATTTGTAAGAAGTATTAGAGTGATTGAGAATGCTTGAAATTGATTTTTCTCATCCATTAGAGGATATATTTTATAGACATGAAGTGAAAAGTGTGTCATCAAAGAACCACATTACACCTTTGCGCACACCTGTGCACACGCGGGTGGGTGTTGCAATGTAGAGACCCAACTGATATTATACATGTTTTCCTTTATTACTTTTAAATAGTAATAAAGAGTTCCCTATAATGAAGAAAACCACACTCTAAACAATTCACAGATGTGGGGTTCCAAAACCTTCCCCTTTAAAATCTTAAAACAAAAACCTTTAAATATTTTAAAAACAATTTAAAATCCAATTTTAATCTTCAATTTAATTATCATGTAAATATTAGATCATTTGTTGATTAAAGGAAAAAAATACAGATTTTCTATACCCAATAGGAATTTCTATTGTGTATAGACCATACAATTCAACGAATTCATTCATATTTCACAATGCAATTCCCCCCAACCCTGAATTTCAGAGATCAAAATAGTTTGAATTGATAAAAATAAGGAAAATCACAATGCAATGCATATCATTGTGACACAATGATTTAACACTGAAATGTCATAAAGAAAACTCTGAAAGTGATAAAACATACAAACAAACATTTTTTAACATGGAATGATACATTTTTTATAATAAAATTTTATAAAAAAACATGTTTTCCCATGACCTCTTAAAAAAATATGAGTTTCCATCTACTAGTAAACATTTTAGCAAAAATGAATTTATATCATATTTTACAAATAAAAAAATATCATGTGTTTCTTCTTATACATATTGTCATATATATATATATATTAGATCATTTTCCCTCAAAAATTGTACTATTTTTTATTAAATTTTCTTATTCTCTAGAAGTATTTAGTGTTGCATAAAAACACGTTATAATAAATAAAAAAAACTTCAAAATATATGAAACTTTCCAAAAAAATTATAATATATATATGTTTAGATAATTATTGTACAAAACATTCATTTCTCACAGTGGTACTTTGATGACGTGAGATGTTTGTATCAAAAAAATAAAGTGATAATGATAGACCAAAAATTTTCATATCGTGCATTTTATTTATAATTTTAATTTATTGGAAACTAATTTTTTCTCCACATAAATAATTGATTATGTTTACTCATTAAAAAAATTATAAAATAATGTGAACAAGAGAATTCAAAGGAAGTGCTAATTTATGGGGAAACTTTTTTGAATGAATTTGAAAAATAAAGTTTTTTAAAATATTAAAAATTGTTTTTTAAAGTAAATTGAAAAAATACACTCTATCAAATTTACATCTGGAACCACAAACTCATTTAATATTAATTATACATGGTCAATAAAAGTAAAATACAAATCATGAATTTTATGAGGAAATTTGTGTATCTTGGGACTCACACATGGATCATTGGTTGGATTCTCATCAACTTGATTTATCATTAGATTTTTGGGAAAAAAGTTGTTGGTTGGACTGTAATCACTATCATATAAACCTATAAATCATTATTTTAAATAAAAATCTTTATTAATGAAAATATTTAGCATTGAAAAATGTTATAAATAAAATTTCATTTATTTATATGTTTTTATATATACATCATATTTATTAAATTTTAACACCCACATGTACATGTATGAAATCATATTAAATTGAAATTTTAAATTAAAATATAACTTAAATATGTATGTATACATATATATTAATGATAACTAATTCCTTATCTACAAATATAAATTATGTTAAAATATAATTAATAATAAATATGTCATTATATTTTAATACATTTTCAAATATAGTTATAATTATATAAAATATAATAAAAATGTATTATATTTAATATGTTCAGTGAATTTTTAATAAATTAATGTACAAATATAAATAATCTATATTCGGTCAAGAACTAGATAGAAATATCAAGGAAATCCATGAAAATTCCAAGGGAGAGTCAAACAAGAGACCTCCCCTACCATCATATGGGAGCAATCACTAGACTACACCCAGTGGGGCTAAATTTTATATCTTTGTTAGATTTTTACATTTGTTATAAGGCCCAATTGGCCCAAAAAATTTGATCCTGTAAAAACCTGAATATGGCCTAATTTTTTAAGAAAAATTATTAAACAGGACTAAATTTAAAATCTCAATTAATAATAGGGTTGGACTCTGGAATTAACAAGTGACCTAGTGACTAATTCGATTCATGGTCGAGCCAAGAAGATCAGGTATGAACTAGTGACTCGACATTACTAGATCACTTGTTAATGAAAATCTAATCAAGTTTAGTGCACTCAGACCCTAACCATTACTCGACATTACCAATTAATAGATGAGTTTTTCAATACCACTATTAAAATTAAAATGAAGATTAAGCTATATTATAATTATATTATTATGAATAGAACCTACAATTTGTATCAGAGCAGCCAAATTTTAAATTTATAATTATTTATTTGATTTTTGATCTATGTGAAATAGTGGTTATATTATCATTTCATATTATTCTTTCTTTAATTCAATTTTAATTAACAAGATATAGATATGTTAATTATGTTTGTTCGGTGTTTTGTTTTATTAATGTTCTAAGAAATTATATAGAACCACCACAGATTCTATCAGGAAGTGTCACGGATTCTGATTGGGTAACATGAGACTACACGGTGTGTAGCCAAAGTACACACCATGTAACCAAGTGCACTAAATCTGGCCACATCGTGGGATACACGACATACCGAACAGTAATAACACATGGTGCATTAATTTCCCATTTCATGTTGACCAGACCAATCTGGAAAATGGCATGTTGAATTACATGACATGTATCTAGCATGCGCATCATGTAGTTTACACTGGTCAGTGGAAAAAATTCATGAAATTTGTGTGATCATTATACATGTTAAAAATACATGAGACTGACATCCAGATAATTAATTATATACACATTGTGTATCTAGTGTACACAGTGTGTAGTTAATTTTTTCCCACATTTTAAATAGAGTTTGTTCCATTTAGTGATAAAAATGGACACATGAAATAAGTGATGCATGGCATCTAATTAGACTATACATGTCGTGTAGTCTCGTGTAAGAGAACATGATGAGTATTTCAGTGGGTATCTCAAGCACACAGAAAGTGGAATACACAACGTGCATCTGGTTAGTACATGTTGTGTAGTTTGGCCATGGTACATGCTGAAACCCCAGGTATGTACCCTGGATACATAACAACTGAGGTACATGATGTATAAATGGATAGTACACGTCGTGTAGCCTATTGATTAATAACATAATTAAATTACATCAAATTAAAAATTTAAAGACTAAAAACATATTTTACTTATTTACACTTTTTTCATGAAATTTTAATAAAGTTTTAAAGTAATTTTAAATGCTAAATGAATTTATTGTAATAAATATGTAATTATTGGTATTTCCATTTATTTTCCATGAATTAAATTAAATATGGGTATCTACAAATGAATTCAAATGGTCATTAAGATGAAATGAAGTTAATTAATTAAATTAATTAATGTAAGTGTGTTTATATTAAAAATAAATAACAAATAATAAATTCATGTTAGTCATTTACTTTTTCATATATGTTTTATGTATGACCATTCATTAGCTTGAACAGGGTTGTTGTATGTGTTGGTCATTTTAATTTAATTTATTTCTTGGGTTCACAATTTTTTAATATTAAATTAAACATGATGGTCTGTGTGTCATCACTCCCTCCATTATTACATAGGACCTCTGTTTCCATGGTTATTTCTGTAATCCCCTTTCAACCAATACTTTGGTTCCCATCACCTACGTGTGAGTCATAAATTTTTTTAATTAATTGAGTTTACCAAGACACATGGAGGTGGTTCAAGTTAGAATCATAATGAATCCATCCTAGGAGATATATAGGTGGACATGTGGAATTTTGTAACTCATTCCATGACTAAAAAATAGAGTTATTTCACTTAGGTCATAGGTTGATTTATTGTCTGTTCAATAAATCAATTGTTAGATAATCTCAGGAAAGTTTCATTTATTATTTATTTATTTATTGTATTATGCATTAATTATTTTATGTAACCAATTCCGCGATCACATAAATAAATGAATTAATGTTTAAATATATAATTTAAATAAATTAATTATGCATAATTTTTTTATCCAAGCATGGTTAATTAATCAATTAAAGTCCAATTAATATTAATAATACATGTAAAGGATAAAATAAGATAAAATTTATGAATAAAAAAATACCTCAAATATATATATTAATTCGAACTTGGACATTCATTACTTGATAAGGAATAAAACCAATAGAACTAATATTTTCACTAACCCTTGTTAGGACACTTACCTTTATAAGGGGATTTTATATAATTGTTTTGGGTTGAATTAACCATTTTACATCAAATGTGGTATCCCTGGCTAGACTTAGTGTAATTTTAAGGTAAGTGTTAAGGAAATCCAAGTTAGTATTTCCAGATCGGGGAATCCAATCAACAGATCACGGAGCTAAAAGCCTATAGTTGGAAAATACTTTCCTACCTAAATACCTTAAAGTAGCTTGACCAACCCTTATTGGGGTTATTTGAAGGGTCTTAAGGATCCTTTCCATTATAATGACAAAGTAATTAGAACTTTTGTATTCAATGGTGTGGGATATTGGGACTTGATAAAATACTTTGAGTTTTAATAAACTTAATAATTATTATTTCTCACATAATTTTAATTCAAGAAAAATACTAATAATATTCTATTTTATAATAGTAGAAAATTGAAATTTCATCACCCACACTATCCCTATGATATATATTATAGAAATATTGTCTCCTCACTAGCAGTAACTATCGGGACTGGTTCAGACGCCTTCTGTTTGTGTTTCTCTATGAATGTAAATCTTACATGCTAGAATTCCCACTTCTTGATCCTCCCGCTAAAAAGGTGAGTGATGAAGAGTCCACTTTATATGAAAAACATTTGAGAAACATGGTTTAATTTCAATTTTTTATTTCATCATATATTTCTAGTGAACTCATTAAGTCTCATGAAAATATGGATTGTTATAGGATTCTCGAGCATCATCATGTCCTATATTAGGAGAAATCTAGACAGGAGCGATTTGAGATATCCAATGATATTTTTTAAAAGAAATATTGGAGAGGGTTCCCTAGTTTGTACTCATGTAGTCAAGATTATTTCCTACATTGAGTGCCTATAGGTTCTATGGATTAAAATCCTTAAATAACTGAGCATCGATATCATTACTGCATAACTCCCTCAAAGATTCTCCAACATTGCTATTAATTTTATTATGAACAACATTAATAAGTCTCTCACATATTTTATTACTCTTCTCTTCCAAGTAGAAAAGGAGATGAAGATTTAAAATCCTTCAGTCCTTATGGTGAAAAAATGGAAAGGTAAAGTGAATATCTCAAATCACAAAGCTTCTTCAAAACTCCCTTTCAAGAGGAGGAAGATAAGGGGAAAGCTAGGGAGAAGGATGTTGTCAGTTTTACATGTTGCAATAAGGGACACTAGAAGAAAAAATTCAACTAGAAAAAAAACAAGGGGAAGATTCGGGTGCATTTTTTATCAAGTGTAATTTATATATTTCTAAAAATTGGGTATTAGATACAAATTTTTTGTGCTCACATATGTATTCAAATATTGGAACCAAGTATATTCAGAAATATTGACTAAGGGGTGGTAGATCTATGAGTATCCAATAGAGCTAAAATTATTGTTGAAGGTATTGGGGACTAACACCTCATGTTTCCAACATTAATGATATTGGTTTTAAAAGGTTGTTATTATGACATTCTTCTTGACATTATTCTTGACACTGAGGATGCCATTTCTAATAATGTTGTTGATTACTTCAATAATTTGTTCAATGGTCAGGAGGTTAGTAAGGATCTTATTCCTGATATCATTCCTAATATGGTCAAAGCTGAGGACAATGATCATCTCTTAAGCATGCCTATGGATCATGAAATCAAGGACACTGTCTTCAGTCACAACCCTGATAGTGCCCCAGGACCTGATGGGCTTAACAATGGTTTCTTCCAACATTACTGGGAAATCATTCATATGGATGTTTGTAAACTGCTTAAATATTTTTTCTCCACTGGTGTTCTCCCTCATGGGATAAATGCTCAATTTCATACTCTTATTCCTAAAGTGGAAAATTCCACTGAGAATCACCTTTTCTGGAATATTGCTCGCACCAATACACTCTATAAAATTATCACCAAACTCCTTGCTAACAGACTCACCTCCATCTCTAATAAAATTGTTTCTTGGAATCAATTTGGCTTTATCAAAGAAAGAACTATTCAAGATTGTATCTTCCTTGCTTTGGAGTGTACTAATATGCTAAATAAAGTCACTAGAGGAGGCAGTGTGGCCATTAAACGAGACACCAGGAAAGCTTTTGACACCATGGATTTCAGTTTCATTTTAAAGGTTCTCAAAAACTTTGGGTTTAATGATTCTTTTACTTCTATGATTCACACCTTATTCAATTCACCTTCCATATCTGTGATGTTCAATAGGACCCCTAAAGGATTCTTTAAATTCACCAAGGGGCTTAGGTAAGGTGATCCTCATTCTTCCATCCTTTTTTCCATTACTGAGGATTATTTAAGTAGAATTCTCAAGAGCCTTGTGAATCAAAGCAAGATTAATCTCATTCAGGCTTCTAGAAACTTAAATGTTCCTACCCATCTTTTATATGCTGATGATATTATTTTGTTCTTAAAATGTGATAAAAGGAACATCCAAAACCTCAAAAGTTCCCTAGTTCATTATGAAGATATTTTGGGCCAAGCGATAAGTTGGAACAAATCCTTTGTTTTCTTTAGGAATAACTTTGCCCCCAATAGAAAAAGTCACATCATCAATTACTTAGGAATCAAAGAAGGATCTTTCCCTTTCACATACCTGGGTGTTCCTATCTTTCGGGGAAGACCACAATCCATCTATTTCCACAGCATTGTTGATCAAATTACCAATCAACTTTCATCTTGGAAGGGTAAATCTCTTTATATGGCTGGAAGAGTTTGTCTTGTTAAATCTACAATTGTTTCCAAGATGGTTTACTCGATGATGATTTACAATTGGCATGCCAGTCTTCTCAAGAAAATCAATGTTTGCATTAAAAATTTTGTTTGTACTGGTAGTATGATTGAAAGAAAACTTGTCACCATACCTTGGGTCACTTTTTGTAAACCTCTAGAAAAGGGTGGTATTGGAATTAAGAATCTTAAGCTTTTTAATAAATCTCTTCAAGCTAAGATGAGTTGGAATCTGATTCATAACAACTCTAATTCCTCAGCCTTTCTCAAGAAAAGATTTGTTACCAAGATTAGGAATGGAAACTTGGGTTACATCATTTCTTCCATCTGGACATCCATTAGATATTATTTCCTTAATATCATGAACAACTCTAGATGGATGGTTAGCGCTAATTCCTCAATGAATTTCTGGTTGGACAACTGGACTGGTGTCCCCTTAATCTCTATGTTGACATCCACCACTTCTCCTGGCAACACCAACTCCACTATTAGGGATGTTGTTAACTCCCATGACATCACCCTTCCAAATCACATCAGTCACATCATTGAAAATTATCCTTTCTCCAACACTGATGATTTCCTCATTTGGGAACCTTATTTTAATGGAGTCCTTGATTCCAAAAGTTTCTACAAAAACAATTTCAGCAATTCTGTTTCTAACTTTGTTTGGTTGAAAGCTTTTAACAAACCTTGGATCAAGCCCTCAAGACTTATTATTATTTGGCGTGTTGCCCATAATAGGGTCCCCACCGATGGGTGCCTTCAATCCTTTGGGATTTCTCTTTCCTCTAGATGTCATCTGTGAAATCAACACCGTGAGGATTCTAATAATTTGTTCTTGTCTTGTGCTATAGTTGTAGCTCTTTGGAATTACACTCTTAACCTTTTTGGTTGCAGATGGTCACTTCCTGCTACTATCATCTCTCAATTACAGCACTGTGTTAATTGGGATTCTTCTAATAAAATCAAGAATATTTTTATGACTATGGTGGTGGAACTTCTGCATGTGATCTGGTATGATAGAAATAATTTTATTCATAATAATTTCTCATTCAGTCTCAATGCAGGTAAAACGTGTATTCTCATTTCCATCAAGGATGCTACCTCTCTTCAGAAAGATCATTGTGACAAATCTGTTGGTGATTTTGAGATCCTTTTCGATCTTTAGATTGTGGGATCTTATATGAAACCTCATTGCACCTTAGAGGTCTTCTAGCAAGCTCCGCTTCCAAGATGGATCAAAGGGAATGTCGATGGTGTCTCTAGATGAAACTCGGGTCTGACAAGTTGTGGCGCCATCTTTAGAGGCTTTCTTGGCAGATGCCTTGGATGCTTCTTCGGTGGATGTGGTACGGCCTCAGCTTTGGAAGCGGAAATGTTGGGAGTGATTCATGCGGTGGAATTTTCCAAACAAAAGGATTGGAACAAGCTGTGGAATGAATGTGATTCAACCACTATTGTTAAAGCTATCTGGAAGGGGGTGGTGCACCTTGCATGGCCACTTACCTATCGATGGATGAAATGTCTTGCTTCACTCATGGATCTCAACTACATTTCCACACATGTGTTCCGTGAAGTGAACATGGTTGCTGATAGTCTTGGAAACAAGGGGGTCAATCAGGATATTACCTGGCTGGATGATTTTCCTGATGATTTGCTCCCTTTTTATGATAAGGATTGTAATAAGATTCCATCTTTCAGACTTTTGTAAATCCCTTTATTTTTTGAGCATTAAATTGTTCCTTGGTCTTTGACCTAAGAAAACATATAATTTTTTATGGTAAGTTACATTTAAATAATGGTCTTTATCTATTGGATTACATGAACAAAGTAATGTAAATCGACAAAAAAACTACTTCACATGACTCATATGGAACCCAACTATGGCATCACCAGCTAATACATATAAAAAATATTCTTGACTAAATTATACCAATATGGGTATTTAGATTCTTTTGAACTAAAACCACTTGGTATATGTCATTCATGTTTACAAGTTAAAATCACCAAATCCCCATTTAGTGGAAAATTATAAATGTCCAAAGTGATTCTTGAATTAGTTTATACTGATGTGTGTATACCTTTTCTTACTGAAGCAAGGGGTGGGCACTCATACTTTATTACTTTTACTGATGATTTTAGTATATATGGACATGTATAATTAATGAGGTATAAGTTAGATTCCTTTAATAAATTAAATAAATACAAGAATGAAGTTTAGAACCATCTTGGTAAGAATATTAAGAAACTCCACTCAGGATACGGGGGAGAATATCTTAATCATGAATTCATTGATTATTTGAAGGATTTTGGGATCCTATCTCAACTCACTTCTCCGTATACACCACAGTGGAATGGTGTAAGTGAAAGGAGGAACAAAACCTTCTTGGAGACGGTGAGATCAATGGTGAGTCATGTGAATCATACATTATTCTTTTGGGGACACACTTTGTAAACTACAACATACATACTAAACTAAGTACCAAATAAATAAATAAATATTAATCCATAAAAACTATGGAGTGGAAGAAAAACCATGTTGTTTAATTTACATGTGCGGGGTAGTAAGTGTTTGATAAGTAATCTTTAGGAAACAAGCTTACACCCTAAGAAAAAAAGTGTGCCTTTATAGTACACCCTATGGAAATAAGGGAATATTACATATACAACCCCTAATAAAAAAAGGTAATGGTGTAAAGACACACCATAATCTTTGAGAGGGAACACATATCTAAAAGTGATAGTGGGAGTGAGATCAACTTCAATGATGTTCAGGCTCAAGATAAATAAGAGTTGGTATATGAATGAATTCCACAAAGCACCAAGGAATAAGAAATTGTTCCAAAGATACAAGTACTACATAGAAGTACAAGAGAGGTTATAAAATAAGAATGGTGTATTTTTCTAGTCACTAAGTATGGTTGATCATTATTAGTAGATAATAATGATCATCTTACATATAAGGAATTAATAAGTGGCATTGATTTTTCCAAGTGGAAAGAAGCCATGAATTTTAAAATAGATTCCATGTACCAAAACCAAGTTTTAATTTTGGTATATTTTTCAGTGGATATAAAACATGTTGGATATAAATTGGTATTCTAGAAGAAACTAGACATGGAAGGATACTTCCATACCTATAAGTCATGACATGTTTCAAAAGTGTTTAAACAGTGTTAAGGAATTGATTATGACTAAACCTTTTCACCAATTGCAATACTTAAATCCATTAGAATTCTACTTATCATTGGGGCCTTCCATGAATATGATATTTATAAAATGGATTTAAAAACTACCTTCCTTAATGGGAACCATTAGGAATATGTCTATATGAAACAAACCTAAGGGTTTGTGACTCCAAAGGATTCCAATAATATATGTTAGTTGAAAAAATCTACTTATGGATTAAAGCAAGGATCTAGGTCATGGAACATTTGATTTGATAAAGCCATAAAAAAAATTTGTTTTTGTAAATAATGAATGTGTGACATGTTTATATAAATATTTTAGTGGGAGTGTGATCATTTTCTCAATAGTATATATATATGTGAAATATTACATATTAGAAAAAAAATACCAATTTTATAGTCTCTTAAGTCATGGTAAAATAAATGTTTCTCTATAAAGGACATGAGAGAGGAAGCATATATTATTGGGATCAATATCCATCATTATATACCCAATAGGATTCTTATCCTAAGTCAAAGTACATATATTGAAAAGATACTGAAGAGGTTCAGTATAGAATAGACCAAAATTAGATTGTTTCCAGTGTCACATGACATTCATCTTTCTAGGAAAATGTGTCCTCACACACAAGAGGAAATAAAATGAATGGTAAGGGTTCCATATGTATCGATGATTGGTTCAGTCATGTATATTATGATATATACTAGGATATATTTCTCTTATACATTATGTGTGGCAGGAAGATGTCAAACGTACTCGAGTGACTACCATTGGATGGAAGTCGAGACTATCCTCAAGTTCCCAAGGCATACTAAGGATATTTTCTTAGTATATGGAGGAGATGAGGAACTAGTCATTAAATGACATGTAGATATTAGTTTTGAAATTGATCAAGATGATATGCAATCAAAAACAGGATACATATTCGTTTTGAATAGAGGTGTTGTGAGTTGGAATATCTCAAAGTAGGTTTTGGTGGAAGATTCTACAATAGAGTCTAAGTATATTGTATCTTCTGAGGAAACTAAATAAGAAGTATGGATGTGAAACTTCATCAAAGTGATTGATGTGGTACTTAGAAGTAAAGATCTTATAACACTATATTGTGATAATATTGTAGTGGTGACTCTCACAAAAGAGACAAGGCTACCTCAATATATGAAACACATACTTTCAAAGTACCATATCTTGAGGGATGTTTCTTAGAGATTTGAGGTTGCAGTGAGTTTTATTTCCAAAAAAGAAAAATTGGAGGTCCCCTTGACTCAATCCATAACTCAGTATAAACATGATTATCAAATATGTCTAGTGAACAGAAAGTTGTAGGCATTTGACTCTAGTCTGAGTGAGATTTTGTTGGAGTTTGTGTCCTAGGACCAACTATTTGTACTTTTATTAAATATATATTAATTGATTTGAATACTAATAAAATATATTATTACATATTTTTCATTGCTCTATATGGTTTTAAAGTAATAATTTCCTAGAGTATTCATTGAATTCATAGATTCATAGTAGTTCCCCACTATGATGAGAACCTTGAAGTGCTATGATGGTATTCTTAAATACGGTTTTATGGTTGGATAATGTTTTGTGATGAGACACATATAATTTTAATGTCAGGTGTGAATAATCATAAGTAGATGAAGCTTCTTCTCATGAAATTTTCACTTGGTAATCTTCAAGATGATAGATAACGAGGACATACCTACCAATAAGAATTCTTCATGTTTTGGTGTGATTAGATATTCCTATATACAAGCATCAATCATAGTACATTGACTTTGAGATTGTCATTAATGCATGTCATGACTCACACACTTAAATTTTCTAACAAAAAACATCATGCCAAATGTTGGTGAGAAGTAAGGTATGTTAGGTTCATCATGAATGACATTCTATTAATGGATAAGTCAAGGAAGAATTTGTCCCTTACATCTTTAAAGTTTTATATTTAGGCCCTTTTATTAGAATAGATTCATCACCTTAAATTCCTTGTTCATGGTGTATTGACATGTTTATTTCAGATAGTCATCGAATGGCATATAGATTATATAGGTTGGTGATAGGGATGTTCCATTTTCTTAATGAGATATTATGACAAAGAGATTATATTACATAGTGAGAGTTCATATGTTGTTGTCATCATGGCATTGTTGAGTTATTTATCATGGGGGCCTTAACCCATTTATATATAGTAATATTGTATATTAGGTAATCCCACCTAATACCAATGATAAATAATCCTAGAGGATCACACACTGAGTGTTTCTATTGGTCTCGATTAAATTTTATTTTTAATTTAATATAATAAATATCAAAGACAACAGTTTTCATATCATATTTTTTATTTATAATATTAATTTATTGGAAACTAATTGTTTTTTCAAATAAAAAATTGATTATTTTTACTCATTAAAAAATTATAAAATAAAGTGGATAAGATAATTCAATGGAAATACTAATTTATGGGAAAAAATTGAATGAATTTGAAAAAAAATAAAATATTAAAAAATGTTTTTAAAATTAAATAAAAAAAATTCCCTCTATCAAATTTACATTTGGAATAGACGTGTGTGTGTGTGTGTGTGTCACCGCAAACTCATTTCATATTAATTATAAATGGTCGATAAAAGGTAAATTCAACTCATGAATTTTATGACAAAATTTATGTAGCTTGGGACTCAAACACATGGGTCATTGGTTGGATTATCATCAACTTGACTTATCAGTAGATTTTTGGGATAAAAGTTGTTGCATATTGGACTCTAATAACTATCATATAAACCCATAAATCATTATTTTTTAGAAATAGATTTATTGATACTAATATTTAGTTTTGATAAATGTTATAAATCAAATTCCATTTATGTATATGTTTTTATATATACATCATATTTATTAAATGTAACACATGCGTATACATGTATGAAATCACATTAAATTGAAATTTTAAATTAAAATATAACTTAAATATGTATGTATAAATATATATATATTAATGATTAATAATTCATTGTCTGCAAATGAAAATAATGTTAAAATATAATTAATAATAAATATGTTGTTATATTTCAATATATTTCCAAATATAGTTATAATTATATATAATATAATAAAAAATTATTATGTTTAATGATTTTTTAATAAATTAATGCACAAATATAAATAATCTATAATCGGTTAAGAACTGGATTGAAATATAAAGTAAACCCATGTACATTCATAGGGAGAGTCAAACATGAGACCTTACCCCACCATCATATGGGAGAAATCACTAGGTTTCACCCTGGGGCTAAAATTTATATCTTTGTTAGATTTGTACATGGGTTATGAGGCCTAACTTTCCCAATAAACTTGATCCTATAAATAACCCAAATATGGCCTAATTTTCTAAGAACAATTATTAAATGAACCTAAATTTAAAATCTCGATTAATAATAGGTTCAAACTCTGGCATTAGCAAGTGACCTAGTACCTGACCTAATACCTGATCCACTTGGCCCGATTAAACTATATTATAAATATTTTTTTTAAATAAAATGTAATGTATTTAATATTAAAAATTAAATATTACTATATATAAACAGGCTTTTTTCAAGACCTAATTAGTAAACATGTCTATTTAGGGTTGGTCTATCTTGACCCAATTAATAGGTGAGTTTTTTCAAGGTCTAATTAGTAATTTCAATTCATGGTCGGTCTAGAAAAGTGTTGTAGTTTGTGTCCTAGGACTAACTATTTGTAATCTAATTAAATGTATATTCAATGATTTTAA
The DNA here is from genome assembly GCA_963277665.1 of Viscum album. Taxonomy (NCBI): domain Eukaryota; kingdom Viridiplantae; phylum Streptophyta; class Magnoliopsida; order Santalales; family Viscaceae; genus Viscum; species Viscum album. The sequence goes on along the minus strand of OY728138.1, from coordinate 1,019,804,665 downwards.
TATTAATAAAATATCTTATTACATATTGTTCATTTTCATGCATGACTTTAATGTAATAATGTCCTAGAGTATTCATTGCATTGATAAGGTTATAGAAATTCCCAGATGTGATGAGAACCTTGAAGTTATATGAAAATATTCTTAAATATAGTTAAGTGGTTGGATAATGTTATATGATGGAACACATAGAATATAACTGTCATATGAGATTACTCATAAGCGGATGATGTTTATTCTCATGAAGTTCACACTTGATAATCTTAAATATGGAAGATGGTGAGAACAGGTTGGCTAGTAGGAATTCTACATGTTTTGGTGTCATCAGATATTTCTATCTACTAGTGTGTGCAATGGTCCTTAGACTTTAGGATTATCATTAATACATTTCGTGACTTAAGAACTTAAATTTGGTGACAAAAATCATTATACCATAATTGGCTTGAAGTAGGGTATGTTAGGTGTGTCACGAATGACATGTTATTAATGGATAAGTTAAGGTATGAATTTTCGCTTCCATATTTATGGAATTTGATATCTCAGCTCTTTGATAGAAATAGAACTATCTCATTAAATTCCATGGTCATGGTGTATTGACGTATTGAGTATATAGGTTGGTGACACAGATGTGCAACTAGCTTAATGGGATATCACAACAAAGGGATTAAACTACACAATGAGCGTTCATGTGTGGTTGTTAGTGTTGTGGAACTAATTTCTTTCTCTTGGGGTCCTTGACCTATTGTTAGATAGTATTCTTATACTTTAGGAAAGTCCAATTAATTCTAACGAGAAAGAATCCTAGAGGGTCACACACTACATGTTTCCATATATCTCAATTAAATTCTATTATGAATTTAATGAAATAAAAATTATTTTTAATACTGAGAAATAATTTTATTCACATATTTATCAATCAAAAATATTTATTGATGAATAAAATATTTAAATTAAATATTTATTTGGGTATTCAATAAATGCTAATAAGGATGAACGGACCAATACCATGTTTGTTGATAAATATTTATTTACAAGATGGGGAATATTATTTATCATTGTGTACACTGGATCACATCACAAAATATTATTATTATTATTATTATTATTATTTGGAATCTGGTTTTTTAAGAATGTAATATTATTTTAAGGTTTGTAATGCAATTAAATAATATTTTTAACCTAAACCCTAATACTATAAATAGATGGTTATGGATGTTTTGTAGAGTGGTATAAAAATAGAGATTCATTGTTCACAATGAAACTCTCCCTCAACTCATACTTCTCTATCCCTCTCAAGAATGTTAAATGTAATAGATATTCCTTAAATACTGAAGGATGATGGATCAACACGAACAACGAAATAAAATTGATTCATTGTGCTAGCACCTGGAAATCGATTGGTGTTGCTCGGAGATCAAGGTATCACGTCTGGATCACCACTAGTGGAATTCTATCATTAGATCCTCACAGCTCAATAAAGGAAATCTTAAAGGTTTTTTGAAAGATCAACATCATCAATGAAGAAGGGATCCTAGGACAAGGAAATAATTTCTTCCAATATTAATAAATTAATATTAAATTTAATTTGAACGATCCTCCCTTGGGGTTTTGGGAAACTATTTATTAAAATATGTTTTAATATTATGCCCCAAAAAGGTGATTTTATTGTGAACGGAACCTACAAGTTGTATCAGAGCAGTCACATTTTAAATTTATAATTATTTATTTGATTTTTGATCTATGTGAAATAGTGGTTAGATTTTTATTTCATATTATTATTTATTTAATATGATTTTAATTAAGAAGACATCAACATATTAATTATGTTTGTTTAGTTTTTTATTTTATTAAAGTTATAAGAATATATATAGAACTACTTGATGTTCCATCGGGAAGTGTCAAGGATTTTGGCTGGATAACATGATACTGCACGGCGTGTAGCTGAAGTACACGCCATGTACCCAAGTACACTACACCTATTCAAGTGGTGGGATGCACGACATACCGAGCTGTAATAACACGTGGTGCATTAATTTCACATTACGTGTTGATCAAGCCAATCTGGTACATGGTGTGTAGCTAGCATGCGCACTGTGTAGTCTACACTTGTTAGTGGAGAAACTTTCGTAATTCATGTGATCATTATACATGGTCAAAATGCATGATACTGACATCCTGAGAATTAATTATATACACATCATGTATATATTGTACACGGCATATAGTTCATCATTTCCCACATCTTAAAAAGATGTTGATCCATTCAGAAATAAAAATGGACACATGACATAAGTGATGCCTGGCATGTAGCTGGATTATACATGTCAGGTAGTCTCTCTTAATAGAACATGATGAGTCTTTTGGTGGGTATCTAAGGCACACAGAAAATGGAACGCACGATATTCAACTAGTTAGTACATGTTGTCTAGTCTAGCTGAGGTACACGCATAAACCCCAAGTGTGTACCCTAGATACTCAACAACTGAGGTTCATGATATGTAGCTAGATAGTACACACTGTGTAGTCTTTCGATATATAACATAATTAAATTACATTAAATTGAAAATTTCAAGATTAAAATATTATTTTACTGAATGACACCTATTGTGTTTGAAAATTTAATTACATTTTAAAATAATTTTAAATTCTTAATTAATTCATTTTAATAAATCTGTAATTATTGGTTTTACCATTTATTTTCCATGAATTTCATTAAATATGGGTCTCTCCAAATGAATTTAGAGGGTTATTAAGATGAAATTTAATTAATTAATTCAATTAATTAATCAATGTAAGTGAATTTATCATTTTTTTAACAAATTAAGGATGATATATTAATTATAAATATCGTGAGTAACAAGATTTAACATCCATGGGGGAAATAAATCAAGCCAGAGGTGGTACTCTCTAGATAGACAATGAGTAACCAGATGATTTGTTGCTTCATTTCCCCCCTTTTAATGAAGGAGAAATAACAAGCTGTGAAGTTGCGACTGAGAGACTAGATTTTCCTGATGAGGGATCCAAAATATTATAGACCAAAATCATTTTTGTTAATGGCGTTGATGATGTTGAGACAATCAGATTCAATGTGTATAGCATTTCATCCATAATCTTTTTCAAATGTCAGAGTGGTAAGGATAGCATGGGATTCAGCAATAGCATATTACCAAAATTTATGGTTCGACTCTTATCTGTTTGTAATGATATTACCAAAATGGTCCCAGAAAATCAATACAATTCCAAAAAATCCACCCCTGGAGATAGAAGCATCGACGTTGATCTTAAGGATCCCTTCTCGGGGATCCATCTAGTTTCAACTAAGTGAGAGCCAAAGAACCCATTCTAGTCAAGGTCCTGAGTAAAGGTACATTGTTGGTTGTCTCAAGTAAAGGGATATTCTGGTTAGGGTCAGAGTAAAGGGACATTGTTGGTTTTCTATAACATGATGGTAGAAGATTAAATCCAAGGTTAGAATAATACTAGTAAAAATATTCCACTAGAAGAAGTGGATCTTTGTGGGGATGTCTGTTTTCCAAAGTTTTTTCTATATCCCCTCCTTATCCTCAATATGAGAATCAAGAGAAATTATATATCCTAATTTCACTGAATAGGATCCTGAAATTTCATTGCTCTAAAAGAGACAATATTTCCCCACATCCATCACACATGGAATGTTAAGAATAATACTTTTATCCCTTTTATTGAACCAATAATTACTTTTATCCAAGCACCAACCATTACAAGCATCATCGAAAAGGTAGAGGACAGTGGTGTTCTCATATCCAAGAAATTCTGAGAAAGTAGCCAACATTATATCCTTATCAATCAACCAAGGATCATACCAAATTTTTTATTTCATTCCATCCCCAATCTTCTATCCAATTATTTTATCAAGTAATTTCCAGGATCCCCAAATAATTCTCTATAGGAAGTTGGGGTGGGGGACAAGAGAGGTGGTCTGAAAATTCGAATGGGTGAAATACAGAGAATATGCATGCAGAGAGATTATGGTTTAATCATAAGTTGCTAAACCTTATTAGCCAAAAGGGAATCATTAAATAGGAGGAGTTCCTTGAATTACATTTTATCACCCCCTTTAGGGGCGTTGAGTGACTTATAAGCAATCCAATGAATTTTTTTTCCCATTATTATGGGACCACCATATATTGGAAATGCAGGAATGAATTAGGTCAACAATCACATCAGAAAACTTAAACAATGACATGAAATAGTTGGGGATAGGTTAAAGATATTCCTTGATGATAGTTTCTTTTCCCACATTAAAAATTCTTTTTAGAGACCAACCTTGGATTTTTTTTCTCAATTCTATCCATAGTGGATGAGAAAAATTCCTTTTTTGATTAGTGGACTATCATGGGGAGACCAAGGTATTTATTATGCTCATCGTCTATTTGAATACCTACAGTGATACAAAGCTCCATTGTCTTGTTCATTGGAACACCAGTACTGAAGGAAATTTCCAATTTTTCCTGGTTAATTTCTTGTCCATAAGCCCTCTCATAAAGGTGTATCACATGAAAAAAAAATTAATTCATCATGTATGGATATTTATAAGATAAGGTAGTGATCCAAAAAAAAGATATGAGAAATAGGCAGGCTAATCTGGCACACATTTTCCCCATGAATTGAGTTAGAGGAAGTTGTCATAGAAATGAGGTTGGAAAAAACATCATCTGCTAATATGACGAGAAAGGGGAGAGGGGGTCTCCCTATAGAAGGCCTCAGGTGGGGGTAAAGCCTTGGTAAATTCCACCGTTAACATTGATCCTAAAATAAATAAATTAAACATAGTGCATGATCGTATCTATCTCATCAGAGTAGAAACCCATTTTAGTTATGATAAACTAAAGCAAATGCCATTCCACCCTATCATATGCCTTATTCATATCCAGTTTCTAAGCCATAGTACCTCCTTTCTTATCCAAGAAATTTTTCATAGAATGGAACACCTCATCGGACATAATAACATTATCTGTGATGATCCTTTTTGCAACAAATGCACTTTCATTTTCAGAGATAATGGAAGGTAACCACATACGTAGTCGATTGACAAAAATCTTTGAGAAAATTTTATAGGATATGTTACATAAGATGATTGGATTGAAGTTCAAAACCAATAAGGGTTTCTTAATATTTGGTATGAGGGTTATAATAGTCAAATTAACACAGAAAAGATAGATTTTCCCTACCCAAATACCTTTTATAAGAGCAGAAATGTCAGGGCCCATAATGTACTAATATTTCTTGAAGAAAAGAGCATGGAATCTATTTATGTCATGACCCACCTTATTTAATATGAGGGAAGGGAAAAAAATTTCCACGCCCTTCCTTCCTCAAGATGAAGGAGATATAATAACCCCCAAGTCCCACCTTCAATAGGCCCCGGAGCGGTGACTACCACCAAGGGTATAGAATCTCATATGATATAGAAGGAATTACCCTTTTGTAGAACAAGATCAAGAGATAAGATGGTAAATCTTACGAAACTCCAAATACTAAAAGTAAAGGTAAATCCAAAATCCATTCCCACATGCATGTTCAAAAGTAAAGCTAATAAAAAGTACAAAAAAAGTACCAAAACAAGTATCAAATGAAAAGAGACTAGGTAGAAATGGATACTAATCCCAACTCCTAGGCTAGTAAAGTCTAGAATGATCCTCAAAATCCCCCTGGAAACTGAAAAACAGTTTATATACATTGGGTGAGTATACAAGTATAACCAGTAGGGAAACTAAATCAACCCATGAACAAGTGGGGGAACATACTAATGTCCTTATGAGAAAATAGTAGAACCTCAAATCACCTACCGAGTAATAATAACCATACTAGCCTCACCAAGGCATACTCACTATAAAGCATAAGTAAAGTAAAGTTGTAGTATAATCACATCGATATTTGGGTACCCCACACCACTTTCCTACTGGTTAACTGCTCATCCCTAATGGATAATGTCTTGAAACTATCACTCTTTTCATACATAGTCCCACTACCACAACCCACCCACACACAACTGGGCCTCAAACCACACACAATCCCACCCGCAGACACTTGGGACACAACAACCACACCGGTCACCCGAAGACACTTGGGCCTCATCTATAAGATGCTTGGGAAAACAAACTTGGATTGAAAACACCTAGGCCTCTCGTCCATAACAAACCATTTTATAAAGGATTTTGGGCTATGTTAAGTCTCAATCCATTACATCATGCCCGAATATGCTAGAATGGTAAGAACCCAGAAGAGGGTGCAAGGAAGAAAGTTAGTAACTAGTTATCTATCCTCCCACCGGGATGTTGGGAAAGACACCCTCCCCTATGAAATGAAAGTGTTCAGAACTTAGTTCCCAACAAGGGTGGGGTGCATATATAAATCATAAAGAAATAAAATTTATATATATATATATAGGTAAGAAAAACTCATCCCAACCTATGAGACCCCACGATAGATAACCAACTTATACAAAACCACATTTGTTGCTACCTATATATGCACAACCACACAATAGTAATTTCCAAAGAATAAACCAAACCCATTTTTCATTTAACCACTTGTCATTTATTAATTGAGGGTTTCACTTTAAGTTATTCTAGCACAAATAAGAAACTACCAACCACAACTATACCAAAACATAAACAAAAACTAGATTTATAGTCCACTGTACAATAATAATTCTTCAAAATTATACCACAAAATACTTCTCTCACAACCCAGATCTTCAGCCCCTCTTCCCAACAATTACCATATATATTCCTACTTCATACAAGTTCATAACCACACTGCAGTCCCACTACCCTACGTCGTTCGATGGCCACGACACAAACAAAGGCATTTTAGCTTCCTACAAGTCTATCCATTCCACAATCAATCAGTCTCTCAAAATGGGATACCAACACACCACCCACACAGACCCACACACAAATCCCTATAGAAACTACCATTGAACTACAACCCCACTACAAATGCACACCACACCCTTGGTCCCATAACCAAATCCTTTGTCTGACCTTGTACCCACAACTGTGCTCTTAACATCAGCACCACACAACTCACAAAAGGTTAAAAAACTCAAAATAACACAGCACTCATCCACACTCATCCACAGGATGTGTATACATATTCATATTTGGTAATCATTGTTCTTTAAACCTCTTGGTAAATAGGAATGATCATATAAGGTTTTTCATCCTGAGGCATTTATTTCATTTAACTGGGTATACGTGATTAGAAAGATTATGATTTATACCAATTATTCATAAGGAAACGATAGTAGTTGTAAAGAGTCACCCATGCATTGACAAAGACCACCAACAGCCATGATTTTCAGAAGGCTTTATATCCACAACATATCACATCATCAACATGGATAAAAAAACAAAACAGATAATCAAACATCAAACTACTCCCAGCCCGTTAGTTCATTACCCTGTTATATTTTGATTACATTACCTTCTTATTTATTTCTTGTTTTAAGAAAAGTGTTCATATATTCTTAACAAATAATCATTAGTAAACCCACACTACATGATTCAGAATTTAAGAGAGATATAATAAATCCATACCGAATGATCAAAGGATCGAAGTTCCTACTCACACCAAGAACAGGGGATCGCGTGAGCACCACAGGACTCCAAGAAAACTGTGTAGGAGGGGATATAGCACAATCGCATGACTCCTATAGGGAGGAAGGATATATTATCACCAAGTAGAAACAGAAAACACACAATTAATGGAAGATCCAAACTTTGAAGAGTTGGATCCTATTTTAAAGGAAGAACAGTTTTAAAAGACATTAATGTGGGATCGTGGTCAAGATCACGTGGTTCGATTATATTAAATCCACCATAATGTTAGGATGTTAAATATATATTTAATATCCTTAAAAAATAAAAAATAAAGTCTTTAAACTTGGTTTACATCAAATAATATGTAATAGGGGTGAAACTAGAAAATAGGGGAAACATAAAAAACTACAAATGAGTCACTGATGGGTGAGTCACCAACGTAGAGCCACTGATGGGTGAGCTACCAACGTGAACTACCAATGTTGAGCCACTAACACTAAACCACTAATACAATGACCTACCGATGCAACAACCTACCGATGAAACGACCTACCAACACCACAACCTACTGATGTTGCGACGTACCGACTCCCTTGACTCACTGATGTTGATTCCCCTAACTCACTGATGTTGATGCCCCTAACTAACTGGTGTCAATTTTCCAGACTCAATGATGCACTAACATGTTGACGCACTGACATGCTGACACACTAACATACTGATGCCGACCCCCCTAAGTTACCGATGAAAAAAATGAAAATATGGAAAACTCTTGAAATGAGCCACCATTGACTCCCAAAACACCTAAAACACTAGATTTCTACAAAGGACCGGTCTGGGGAAATCCATATTATTACATCAGATACCTCTCAAACTATTCTCATCCTCAAGAATTTCAAAACTAACCTAGAATAATGGGGGTCCGAACAACCAACCCTTAAGATACCACTCAAGAGAAAACCACTTAGTGTTATTTTTAAAGATGGAGTGAAAACCTCAAGAGCCAAGGACACCTTATTAACATATATCTCCTGAACAACTACGCAAACACTAAGGACCCAATACCTCAAACAAACACACAAACACCAAAGTTCATGTTGTCCAGAAACATGGATTAGGGAGCTCCATCCTCTATGTCAAGATATTATCCTCTTTAAATGGCACTGACTCGCCTTCACGGGTTTAATCACATCAACATTAATATGTCTTGATTAGGGATCAGGTTCTCCCCTCCCCACAGTCATAAATTTTCACACAAAATTAGATAATATGGAAACAACTTATCATACAGCAAGTGAGGTCAAACATTACATCATAAGCAAGGTACAAAGAAAAACACAATAGAAAACTTAGAACAGCTCTGGGTATTGGGCACACATCTATGCTTCTCACTCCCAAGTACTCTCCTCAAGGCCCTCATGCCTCCATAACACAAGAACCAAGGGAATGGTATGCCCATGAATCACCTTATCCTCACAATACTCAATTCTTACTTGTTGGTCTATGAATGTCGCATCGTCCTTAATATCCAACTCTCCCCAGTTAAGTATGTGAGAGCCTTCGTGTAGATACCGACTGAGTTGAGATACATGAAAGACTTCGTGGATCCTCTCTAGCCACAGTGGAAATGCCAGCTGGTATGCCACCTTTCCAACTCAACCCAACACCTCTAAAGGTATGATGAACCTAAGAGAAATCTTTCTTCCTCTTCCAAACCACTATTGTCCATGTCGAGGGGAAACCTTTAAGAACATATATTCCCCAACCTCAAACTCCAAGGTCCTCCTACTGTGATCATCATACAGATTATGTGAGTCCTAAGTTTTCTTCATCCTCCCATGCACAAGATGAACTTTCTTCATTGTTCTATGAACTACCTATGGTCCAAATAGGGTTGCTTCCCCTACCTCTATTCATCATACGGGTGAATGACACGATATTCTGTATAAAGCCTCTAATGGTTCCATGCCAATGGTAGAGTGATAGCTATTATTTAAGGGAAATTTTAACATGATAAGGTTTCATACCCATGATCCTATGAAGTCCAAAACACATGCTCGTAACATATTCTCCAATGTCTGGATGGTCCTCTCAGTATGCCCATCCGTCTTAGGGAGTAAAGTAGTGCTAATGCATAACTGGGTGCCAAAGGCATGTTGTAACCCCAACCACACTCGTGAGGTAAACCATGTATCTTAATCCAATATGATGGATCTTGTAACTCCATGAAACTTCACCACTTCACTTGCGTGCCTCTGTGTTAAGGCATCCACCACGCTTGAATCCTTGATTGTTAGTAAGTAAGCTGATTTCGTCAATTGATGCACCACTACCCAAAGATAATCACATCCTCCCTGAACTTTGGGTAATCCTATGATGAAATCCATTAATATTTCATCCCAATTCCACTAGGGAACATATAAGGGCTGTAACAGGCCACCGGGAACACGGTGCTCAGCCTTCACCTACTGACACACTAGGCACTTTACCATAAACTCCTCCACTACCTGATTATCTCAGGCCACCAAAAATGTTCCCTCAAGCCTCATTACATCTTGTAAACTCCTAGGTGTACTTACAGGGGTGATCCATGGAACTCATGGAGAAGTCGCTCATTCATTTCCATTGGGACAAACAGTTTCCCACGAAACATCATCCGATTCTAGATATCCTTTGACCATCCTTCTGGATCATCACCCTGGACAAGGAGATCATGCATTCCTTCAGCCTATGAGTCTCCACACTGATACTCCTCTACCTTTCACACCAAGGAATACTTCACTATCATCTGAAAAAGATATCATTTTCTGTTATCCTCCCCAACATCCAGGAGAAAAGTAGCCAACTCCTCTATCACCTTCCAAGCATTCATGGATTCCCAAACCTCCTCCTCCTATGACTTCCTTCTCAAGGAATCAGCCACCACATTCCCCTTCCCTGGTAAGTAAGATATTTCAAAGTCATATTCCTAGAGTAACTCCATCCACCTTCACTTCCACAAGTTCAGGTTTCGTTAAGAAAATATATACCTTAAGCTCTTGTGATCTATGAAGACCACAAATTTCTCCCTTATTAGGTAATTCCACCAAAAATTCATTGAAAAAACGACCGCTGCAAGCTCTAGATCATGGGTGGAATAGTTACATTCATGAGGATGTAACTTTCTAGACTCATAAAATATTAATCCTTACTACTGCATTAGTACACATCCAAAACCTAGGCCAGAAGCATCACGAAACACCTCAAACAAATCCCCTTCCTTTAGAAACCTACTAACTGGGGAACTAACTAGCTTCTCCTTCAGATAGCTGAAATATTATTGACAATGCACACTTCACATGAAGGTCTAGTCTTTTCTGGTCAAGGCTATCAATGGATTTTCAACTCAAGAGAAGTCGGGTACGAACCTCCGGTAATAGCCCACCATACCCAAGAAGATATGATCCTCCGCCACATTCTTGGGTGTGGCCCAAGAAACAACCACTTCTACCTTTGACGGGTCCACTACTATCCCTTAATGAGACACTAAATGTCCGAGGAAGTTCACCTCTCGCATCCATAACTTTCACATGGAAAAATTTCTATAGATCTGATGGTATCATAGGACCTCCAAAATAGTCCTCAGATGCTCAGCATGCTCATCCTCTAACCTTGAGAAGATCAGGATATTGTCGATGAACACAATGATGAACCGTTCCAGGTACTCACATAAAATAGAATTCATGAGCCCCATGAATATGGTTGGTGCATACGTGACACTAAAGGGTGTGACCACAAACTAGAAGTGTCCATACCTGCACCTGAAATTAGTCTTTGGGATATTACCTTCCTTCACCCTCATCTTGTTATATCCTGACTATAGATCAATCTTAGAAAACCAATATGCTCCCTTAAACTGATCAAAAAGTTCATCGATCCTCGAAAGGGGGTAATGGTTCTTGACTGCCATCTGATTTAGTCTCCATTAGTCTATGCACAGTCTTAGACAACCATCCTCCTTCTTCGCGAACAAGACTAGTGCACCCCACGGCGACAGACTTGTCTGGATAAAACCCTTCTTCATCGGGTCTTCAACCTGAATCTGCAACTCCCACAACTCATAAGGCGTCATCCGATAGGGATCCATCGAAATTGTACACTCACCCAGTTGCAATTCTATCATGAACTCAACGTCAAATCGAGGGGGTATATTCACAACCTCTTTAGGGAATACATCCAGTAACACACTAAAAACCCCTGGAACTTCCACAATCTCTATATCTTTTGATTCCACTAAAATCTCATCTAACAAATCAATAAGAGGCTTCATATGCCAGCTTCCCTCCTAACAAATATGCTCATCGATTAAAGCTACATTTTGATCTCCCATATCTCAGAATATGAACTTTATCTGGAATCAATTGATAATAGCATGAAAATAAAATAATTAGTCGATTCATAGGATGACATTGTATGGCTGCATCTGTAGCAGAAGAAGATCCCCATTGGACTGATGTGGCCCAACATCAGTCTACATCCTCAAAAAACATCAAACAGATTGGTATGAACTCCAATTGGAGTACTCAACACTCGAGGCATGGGAAGTATCTCTATTACTAGTCCCATAGAATGGGCTAGACCGAGTGAAACAAAGGAGTGTTAAGATTCTGAATCAAACAAAGAACATGAAAGAGTACAAAACAGACTGATTGTATCTTGAAAAAACTTTAGACTTGCAAGAAATGCTACCTCTATGGCATATAACTACCCATACCTGGCTCCTATTATCCTCGGTTATCGATCACCTCCTCGTCCATGCCCTGGTCAAGGTCCTTGAGGAGTTCCTTGAGGTCATACACCTCTGACTCTGTCTACCCTTGGTGGAGTAGGATCTCACAACCCCTACTGCTAAAAGGGTCTGACTGGTAACTGATGCTGTTGAGGTAGGTGATGAACCTACCCACCCCCATTGTACGACGCTTGAACTGGGCATTAGTTATGAATATTTCCATGGTCTCCACAGATAAATAACCTCGACCCTGGGCCCATGGGGAAAGGGAGAGAACCGGGAGATCAAAACTGGAACTGTTGAGGCCTACTCCCCACTATATGAAACCTAGAAGGCCCTGACGTTGGAGACCTACTACTAACGGCTTTCCCCTTTGATAAACTCAGATGGATCCCCTATCGTGGCACACCTCCCAGTGACTGCATCCTTTCCACTACCTCATCCTTCTTCTGAACCTCTAAGTATGTTAGTAGAGTGAAAGGAGTGATGACATACTGAAGAGAAGGTCAGAGTTCCTCCTCTAAGTGTCTCACTCGGGACTCTTCATCCGGGAAGAGATATAGTGTGAAGCATAGGAGATCTTTGAACTTTATCCATAGTTCCTTAACTGACATACTCCCTTACTTGAGGGAGAGTATCTACTTCCTCTTCTAGGAATTCCTCATGGAAGAAATGAATTGTTCCTAGAACTCCTTCTCAAAGTCAGCGCATGAAACATCAGTATCTTCCTCTTCCTGAGGTAAAGCTTTCACCATTGACATGCCAATCCTCACATCTGGCTCACTACCAAAGGAACTTGGTACTCTTTCAGAGCTCAGATCAAGTTGAAAGTGATCACCAACTCCTCAATCCAACTCTCTGTCTCCATGTCCAAGATGATTCCCTTGTACTTTCCCAGAGTCTTCTGCTAGAAGGAAAGAAGCATCTTCTTCCACTGGCCATCTTCCACCTCTCGATCGTCCCTTCACTGATCAACTATGTCAACCTACCGGGCTTCTACTGCTCGTACCACACGTGGACGATATCTAGGTTCCATAACAGAAAAGTAAACAAGTAATTCATAAGCCCGGGTAGTTTTGAAATTCTATTTTAGATTCATCTTAACTCTTCATTTATTTTAAATTCCCAAAACACCCAAAACACATAAGAAAACAAGTCATTATGATTCATGTACCTTTCCTAGGGTCTTTACCCTACAATCAGTATAGCCTCACTTGTTCGTTCAGTAGGACCAGAGTCCTTGCATCGGATCATGGGGGGCCCAAAAATCCATTGTCCTAGCCAGTCTTCCCTAGCCTATTTCACGCATCAAGGTCGCCTAACGCCATTTCCATACCATCCCATGAAATCCTCATTGTGTCTAACTCAAAACTTCACCCTACCTCTCAAACTCCCAAAGCCTCCTTTGATACCATTTTTGTCATGACCCTCCTTCTTTAAGATGAGGGAAGGGACAACAAATTGTCACACCCTTCCTTCCTTGATATGAAGGAGAGATAATGACCCCTAAGTTCCTCCTTCAATAGGCCCTAGAGCGGTTACTAGCACCAATGGTATATAATCTCTTTTTATATAGAAGGAATTACCCTTTTTCTAGAACAATATTAGTATATAATATGGAAAGTCCCAAGAAACTCCAAATACTAAAAGTAAAGATAAATCCAAAATCCATTACCACATGCATGTTCAAAAGTAAATCTGATACAAAGTAAAAAAAAGTACCAAAAAAATTACCAAAAGAAAAGAGACTAGGAAACAACGGCAACTAATCCTGACACCTGAGCAAGTAATGTCTGGAATGGTCCATAAATTCCTCTGGAAAACCTGAAAATAGTTTTATATAAGTAAGGTGAGTATACAAGTATACCCAGTAGAGAAACTAAATCCACCCATGCACAAGTAGGGGAACAAACTGATATCCCTATGAGAAAATAGTAGAACCTCAAAATAACCTACCAAGGAATACTAACCAGCCCATCCACACCAAGGCACACTCATAAAAAAATCCCAAGTCAAGTAAATTAGTACAATAAACACATCGATATTTGGGTACCCCACACCACTTTCCCACTAGTGAACTACTCATCCCTAATGGATAACATCTTGATGCTACCACTCTTGCCATAAGAAGTCCCACTACCACAACCTTCTCTCACACAAAATCACGCCCGCACACACCTAGGCCATAACAACCACATCTCTCGCTTGAAGACACCTGGGCATCATTCCTAATATACTTGGAAAAAAAAACCTAGCCAGGAAACACATAGGCCACTCATCCACAACAAACACTTACCCCAAGGATCTTGGGATATGGTAAGCCTCAATCCATTATACCCTACCCGGATATACTCAAGCAATAAGAACCTGGAAGAGGGTGTGAGGAATAAAGTCAGAAACCAACCATCCATCCTCCCATTGGGATGTTAGGAAAGACACCCTCCCCCATAAAATGGATGTGTTTGGCACTTAGTGCTCAACAAGGGTGGGGTATGTATAGAAATCAGAAGGAACTAAAATTTATAAATATATAGGTAAGAAACACTAATACTAACTTATGCATCCCCACAATAGACAACCAAATCATACATAACCACATTTTCTGTTACCCCTATATGCACAACCACACAACAACCACTTCCAAAGCATTACCCAACCACCTTTTCCATTTAACCACTTTTCATTTGTTAATTGAGGGGTTCACTTTAAGTTATTACAGTACTACCAGGAAACTACCAACCACAACCATACCAAAACTACAACAAAAGTAGATTTACAGTCTACTAAACAACAATAATTCTTCAAAATTATACCACACAGTCCTTCTCTCACAACCCATCTCTACATCCCCGCTGCCCAATAATTCTCAAATTCAATCCCACTGCATACAAGTTTATAACCACACTGCAGTCCCACTACCCAATTTCATTATATGGCCACGACACAAACAAAGGTAGTTCAACTGCCTATAAGTCCATACATTCCAAAATCAATCAGTCTCACAAACTGAGATACCATCATACATCCCACACATCCCCACACACAAATCTCGATAGAAACTACCATTGAACCACAACCCCACTGCACACACACACCACATCCCTTCTCATAGAACCAACTCCATTGTCTGACCTTATACCCACAATTGTGCTCTTAAAATCAGCACCACACAACTCACACAAGGTTACAAAACTCAAAAAAACACAGCACTCATCCACACCTATCAATAAGATGTGTTTACATGTTCATATTTGGTAATAATTTTTCTTTAATTCGCTTGATAAAAAGGGGTGATCATACAAGGGTTTTTATCCTAGGGAATTCATTTCATTTAACTGGGTATACATGATTAACTAGATTAGGATTTATACAAATTGTTCATAAGGAAAAAAATAGTTGTAAAGTGTCACCCATGCATCGACAAAATCCACCAACGGACATGATTTTCATAAGTCCTTACAACCAAAATAGATTACAACATCAACAAGGATAACCAAATAAAATATATGATAACACATTAAACCACTCCCAACCCATTATCTTTTGATCACATTACCTTCTTATTTATATCTTATTTTAAGAAAAGTATTCATTTTTTATTCAAAAATAATCATTAGTACACCCACCCCGCATGATGCACAATTTAAGAGGGATAGAATAAATCCCTACCACATGATCAAACGATCGAAGTTTATCCTCGCACTAACAACAGGGGATCATGCGAGCACCATGGGACTCCAAGAAAACTGTACAGGAGGGTATCTAGTAGAGGTTCATGACTCGTCTATGGGGGAAGGCTCTAGGCACACCAAGGGGAAATAGAAAACACAAAAGAAAGGGAAGATCCCGACTTTGAAGAGTCGTATCCTATTTTAGAGGAAGAACAGTTTTAAAATACATTAACATGGTATCGTGGTCAAGATTAGGTGGTCCGAGTATCTCAAAGACCCCTGAATGTTAAGACATTAAAGATATACTTAATATCCTTCAAAACTCTCTTAAAAATTCCAAAAAAAAATCCTTTAAACTTAGTTTACATCAAATAATACATAAGAGGGGAAAAAGTATAAAACTGGGAAAAATCAAAAAAAAATTCAAATGAGTCATCGATGGGTGAGTCACAAACACAGAGTCACCAATGGGTGAGCTACTGATGCGAACTACCGACACTGATCCATTGACACCAACCCACCTACGCAACGATCTACTGAAACAATGACTTATCGACGTAATGACCTTCCGACACCACAACCTACTGATGTTTCCACCTACTGATGCCCCTAACTCACTGATGTTGATACCCCTAACTCACCGATACTAACACCCCTAACTCATTGATTTCGATTCCCCTGACTCACCAATGAACTAAAATGTGGATGCACAGACATTTGGACGCTGACCCCCCCCCCAAGTTACCAATGGAAAACTATAAATTTGGAAAAATCTTGAAATGAGCCACTATTTCCTCCAAGAACACCTAAAACACTGGATTTCTACAAAGGTATGGTCTGAGGAAATCCAAGTTATTACAATCTAGACTTAGGGCTTTTTGTAAAATGGATATGTTCAAGAGCTTATAGGATCTAGACATATGAAAAATCATTTTTGAGTTGTCGATTCATTTCATCAAGGATCACTGTTTTGATGCATGTCTTAACCTCAACCAAAATGGTGGAATCCCCTATAGTATAAAGCTTCTAAAAATAATAAGAAATAATATCATGAATTCTTTCAACATTGGATGCAGTTCTTCCATCAGGATACGAGAGGAAATAAATGGTGTTTTTTTTGAACCTGGTGGAAGCCTTATGGTTGAAGTAATGGGTGTTTTCATCCCCTTCATTAATGTGGTATTCACACATGTTCATTTCCCAAGAGATCTCCTTAATGTTTAGGGTCTCATCCAAATCTCCTTGGAGAAAATTAATTCAAGAAATAATAGTATCGGTTGGATATTGTGAAAGAAGGGAATTGAACTTCCTATTAATTGTGTCATAACTCTTCTCAGGTTGAATAAATTTATTGTTGCTCTAAGAACTTAGATTAGAATCCACCTGTTAGTGGTTGAAACTAATGTCTAAGTTTCCACCCTTCCTTTATAAGAGGACAACCTCTTCGCATTCATGATCTTTTTCTTATAACCTCTCAAATCTAAAAGGCTTCCCATATCTTTGATTGTGATATTTGTGAGAGAAATAAATGGAAATAGGGAAGTGGTTTGATGGATTGGGTTCTAAGTGAGAGATATGGAAAATTTTGAATATGTTGTTCCATTCTATCAAACCCAAAAATCTGTCCAAATGTTATGCAAGGCACATGCGTTCCGCGTTCCCTCGAAACTAGGTGAAGGGACTACCTGTATAGCCAAGATCAAACAGCTCCGCCATGGAAATCGCATCATGGAAGCTTGACTTTGTGGAATAGGACCAACATAATCCCCCACTTTTTTCATTTTGAAATAGAATCTCATTGAAGTCACCACCAAAAAGGATAGGGTAAGATAATCTTCATCACATCAAATAAAGAAGATCCTAAGATTTCCATTTCTCATTTTGTGATGGCCAACCATAAAAACCCACAAACGTCTATGGTAGAGAGAGGGAATCTTTAATAGATGTAGCCACATGATTTTATGAGTAAGAGATGATTCTCACATTAATTTTATACTTCTATAAGACCCCCCCCCCCCTCGCGTGGCCTTGGTGGGGGAACGAGAAGCATCCATGAAAGTAACTTTTTTATGCAATAAGAAATAGATGTTAGTCATTTACTTTTTCATATATGTGGTATGTATGACCATTCATGATCTTGACCAAGAATTTTTTATATGTAATTTTTTTAATTTAATATATTTCTTAGGTTCTCAATTTTTTAATATTAAATTAAATTTGATGGTATGTGTGTCACCACTCCATCCATTATTATATAGGAACTCTGTTTCCAAGGTCAATTCTATAATCCTCTTTTAACCAAGCCTTTGGTTCCTATCACCTACGTGTGAGTCATAAATTTTTTTTAATTAATGGAGTTTCCCAAGGAACATGGAGGTGGTTCAATATGGAGTGATAATGATGCCAACCTAGGCGATACACAGGTGGACATGTGGAATGTTGTAACTTGTTCCATGACCAGAAAAAAGAGTTATTTCTATTAGGTCATAGGTTGATTTATTTTCCACTCAATAAATCAACCGTTAGATAAGCTCATGAATGGTTCATTTATTATTTATTTACTTTTTCCTTATCCATTAATTATTTTATAGAAGCAAGACCCCGATCACATAAATAAATGAATTAATGTTCAAATATAGAATTTAAATAAATTAATTATGCATTAATTTGTTATCCAAACATGGTTAATTAATTAAGTAAAATCCAATTAATATTAACAAGACATGTAAAGGATAAAAAAAGATAAAATTTATGAATAATAAAATAAAATCCCTCAAATATATATATTAAGTTGAACTTGGACTTTCATTACTTAATAAGGAATAAAACCAATAAAACTAAGATTTTAACCAACCCTTATTGGGTCAATTACTTTTATAAGGTGAGTTATTATGATTTCTTTGGGTTGGATTAACCATTTTACATCAAATTAAGTATCCTTAGCTATACTTGGTGTAATTTAGAGGTAAGTGTTAAAAACTCCAAGTCAAAATTTCTGGAGTGGGGAATCCACTCAACAAATTACGGAGCTGTAATCTCGTAGTTGGTAAATAATTTCCTACCCAAATACCTTCAAGTATATTGAACAAACCATGATAGGGTTATGTGGAGGTTCATATGGATACTTTCCACTAGAATGACAAAGAAATTATACATTTTGAGTTCAATGGTGAGGGATATTGGGACTTGATAAAATCATGGGAGATTTAATAAACTTAATAGTTATTATTTCACACATAATTTTAAATTAAGAAAAGTACTAATAATATTATCTTTTATAATTTTTGAAAATGTAAATTTTATCATCCACACAATCCCTATGATATATATTATAGAAATCACATCTCCTCACTATCAGTATCCACCAGAAGTGGTTCATACACCTTCTAGTTGCTTTGTTCCATGAACGGAAATCTTACATGCTATAATCCCCACTTCCTGATCCTACAGATAGAAAGGTGAGTGATGAAGAGTTTGTTGTCTATGAAAGACATTTGATAATCATGGTTGAATTTTAATGTTTGATGTCATCATCTATGTCTAGTGATCTCATAAAGTATCGTGAAAATATGGATTATTATAGGATGATCGAGCATCTCCATGGCCTATATCATGATAATGATAGAAATAGGGGTTTGAGATATCCAATGCTCTTTTTTAGAGAAATATTGTATAGGGTTCCAAATATTGGCCTCACGTAGTCAATCTTATTGGAAACATTGAGTTCCTAGATGTTATAGGATTTTAAATCCCAGAATAACTGGGAACCGGTCTTATTCTGGAATCACTCCCTTAGAGAGTCTCCAACATTGTTGTTAATTTTATTATTAACAACATTGAGAAGTCTCTCACAAGTATATTTACACTTATTTTCCAAGTAAATAAGGATATGAATATTTAAAATCAATCGGTCCTTATGATGAAAAAATGGAAAGGGAAAGAGAAGATATCAAAGCCCAAAACTTCTTCAAAGAACCCTTCCAAGAAGTAGAAGATCAAGACGAAATCTAGGGAGCAGGATGTTGTTTGTTTTTCATATGGAAAAAAGGGACACTAAAATAAAAAAATTATCTTTACAGAGAAGTAAGTGGAAGCTTTAGGTGCATTTGTTATCAAGTTTAATTTATCTATTTCTACAAATTGGGTATTAGATAGAGCTTTTAGTTCTCACATATGTATTCAAATATTGGAACCAAGTAGATTCGAAAATATTGACTAAAGGGAGGTAGATATACAAGTGTCAAATAAAGATAAACTTTTTGTTAAAGGTATTGGTTACTAACACCTCACATTGCCAACTGGAATGATCTAGGTTTTAAAAGGTTGTTATTATGAAATTTTTATTACCAAAAACATTATATCTATATCTAAACTTGATACAAATGGATTTATTTTCAAGTTTTGAAATAAATGTTGCTAAGTTTATAAATATATATAATTTTTATGGTAAGGTGCATTTAAATAATGGTCTTTATGTGTTGGATGACATAAAAAATGTAATGGAAATCGATAACAAAACTACTTTACATGACTCATACGACACCCGACTATGGCATCACTGACTAGTACATGTAAAAAATGTTTGACTAAATTATACCAAGATGGGTATTTATATTATTTTGAACTAAAACCACTTGGTATATGTCACACTTTTTTATGAGGTAAAATCATCAAATCCCCATTTAGTGGAAAATGATAAATATCCAAAGTGATTCTTGAATTAGTTTATATCGATGTTTGTATACCTTTTCCTATTGAATCAAGGGGTGTGTACTCATACTTCATAGCTTTTACTGATGATTTTATTAGATGTGGATATGTATAATTAATGAGGTATAGTTATATTCCTTTGATAAATTCAAGAAATCCAATAATGAAGTTGATAACCATCTTGGTAAGAAGATTAAGAAACTCCACTCAGAACTTAGGGTAGAATATCTTAATCAATATTTAATTGATTATTTAAAGGAGTTAGAGATTATATCTCAAATCACTCCTCTTTATCACCACAGTGGAATGTTTTGAGTGAAAGGAGGAATTTCATTGTGTTGGACATGGTGAGATCAATGATAATTCATGTGAGTCTTCCATTATCCTTTCAAGGACACACTTTACAAACAACAACACACATACTAAACTAAGTACAAACTAAATCAATAAATGTTATTCCATAAAAATTGTGGAGTGGAAGAAAGACTATGTTGTTGAATTTACATGTGTAGGGTAGTGAAGCATTTGTTAAGGCCTCTTAAGGTAACAAGCATACAACCTAAGAAACAAAGTGTACCTTTATAGTACACCCTAAGAAAATAAGGGGATATTACATATACAACCCATCAGAAAAAAGGTAATGGTGGAAAGACACACCATATTCTTTTAGAGGGAACACATATTTAAAAGTGATAGTGGGAGTGAGATAAACTTCAATGAATTTTGGGGTCAGGATACACAAGATTTGGTATGTGACTATATTACACAAATCCCCATGGAAGAATAAACTATTTGAGGTATAAAAGTACTGCATAGGAGTAAAAGAGAGGTTATCAAACCCGAATAGTGTGTTTTTCTAGTCACTGAGGATGGTAGATCATTTTTAGTTGATAATAATGATCCTATAACCTACAAAGAATTACTAAGTGGAAGAGATGTTTCGAAGTGGAAAGAAGCCATGAATTCTAAAATATATTACATGTACTAAAAAAATATGAATTTTGGTAGATCCTTCGGTGGATATAAAGAAAGTTGGATGTAAATGGGTATTCAAGATGAAATTGTACATGGAAGAAAAATTACATACCTATAAGGCATGAAATGTTGCAAAAAGGTTTAAATAGTGTTAAGGAATTGAATACGACTAAACCTTTTCACTAATTGCAATATTGAAATTCATCAGAATTTTACTTGTCATTGAGGCCTTCCATGACTATGATATTTATAAAATGGATGTCAAAACTGCCTTCCTTAATAGTAAACTTTAGGAATATATATATATATATATATATGAAACAACATGAAGGGTTTGTTACTCCAAAGGATTCCAATAATATATGTATGTTGAAAAAAATCTATTTATGGATTAAATAAATAATCTAGGTCAAGGAACATTTGATTTGATAAAGACATAACAGAAAAATTACCCTAAAGAATGAATTTGAGCCTTGTGTCTATAAATTGCTTAGTGGGAATGTGATAATTTTCTCAATAGTATATATTTATGACATGTTACTTATTAGAAACAAAATACCAATTTTATAGTCTGTAAAGGCATGGTTGAATAAATGATTCTCTAAAAAGGACATGGGATAGGAATCACATATCCTTAGGATCAACATCCATTATTATAGATCCAAGAGGGTTCTTGGCCTGAGTCAAAGTACATATATTTAAAAGATACTGAAGAGGTTTGGTATGGAATAATCCAAGAGGGAATTGTTTCCAGTGTCACATGATATTCATCTTTCTATGAAAATGTGTCCTCAAACACATGAGGAAAGAAAAATAATGGTAAGGATTCCATATGTATCATTGATTGGGTCATTCGTGTATGTTATTCTATGTATTAGGAAATATTTCTTTTACACATTATGCATGGTAGGTAGATGTCAACCATACTCAGGTGACTACCATTGTACGGCAGTCAAGACTATCCTCAAGTACCTAAGGTGTACTAAGGATTTGTTCCTAGTCTATAGAGTATATGAGGAACTGGTCATTAGATAATATGAAAATATTAGTTTCCAAAAAGATCAAGATGATATGAAATCGCAAATGAGATACATCTTTTTTTAATGAAGGTGTTGTGATCTAGAAGAACTTAAAGTAGGTTTTGGTGGAAGATTCTACAGTAGAGTCTGAGTATATTGTGGCTTATGAGGTAACTAAATAAGCAGTATAGATGTAAAACTTCATCCAAGTGCTTAATGTGGTACTTAGAAGAAAATATAATATCGCACTCTATTATGATAATAATGCAGAGATGGATCTCACAAAAGAGTCAAGACGACATCAGTGGATGAAACACGTACTTTGGAAGTACCATCTCTTGAGGGATTTTTCTTAGAGAGGTGAGGTAATAGTGAGATGTATTTCTATGGAAGAAAACTTGTATTACCCCTTGACTAAATACATAACTTAATAGAAACATGATTATCATGTGAGTTCTAGAGGTCTAAAATTCGTAAGTAGTTGACTCTTATCTTAGTGGGATTTTGTTGAAAATTATGTCCTAGGACCAAATGTTTGTACTTTTATGATATATATATTCATTTATTTGAATATTAATAAAATATATTATTATATTATGTTCATTGTTCTATATGGTTTTAAAGTAATAATTTCCTAGAGTATTCATCGTATTGATAAATTCATATCAGTTTCCCGCTATGATGAGAACCTTGAAGTGTTATGGCGATATTATTAAATATAGTTATATGGTTGGATAATGTTCTATGATTAGACACATATAATTTTAATGTTAGGTAAGAATATTCATAATCATATGAATCTTCTTCTCATGAATTTCACACTTGGTAATCTCTAAGATGGGATATTATGAGAGCAGACCTGCCATTAGGAATTATTCATGTTATGGATGAATATTTGGAGGGGGGGGAGTCTCCGGTGCCTTCCCCCTCCTTCTTTATCCCTTTTCCTCTTTTCTCCTCCTCTATTTCTTCCTTTCCTCGGCCTTCCCTAAGGCTGGGATTCTTTCTCCTCTTTTCCTTATTGACGGTGCTTCGCTTCCACAATGTGACGATAAAATAACTGGTGACGATCTGCTCATCCTTTTCGGTGTTTTCAAGGTGATTTTCATGTTTGACTGTTCTATGGGGATGTATTGGTGGTTTTTACTTGATGTGTTACCCTTTGCCACTCATACCCCGCTCTGGCCCCTCTTTCCTATGCTCCTATCCAAGTCGGATCTGGAGAAGTGAAAACTATGAGGTTTTGGGTTTGTGGATTGGAGATCAAAGGTTATTTCCCTGGTGAAGTTGTATTCTGCTTGAAGTTTTTCAGTGTCCTTTTTGGCTGCTATTATCCCTACCCTGGCATCGTGTTCCTCTGCACCTCTCCCAGTCGGATCCGGTGAGGTGGCCCTAATAAGTTTTGGGAGGTGGGTTGGCAGTCATTTTTGGGCATGATCGGAGTCATGATGGGTTCTGATTTTCAGCCTCTTCATCAATGGAGATGTTCGGTTTGGATTTATTAGCATCAATGGAGCTTTTTTTGTTTCTGGTTCACTTGATTGTTCAATATTTCTTCCTTAAATTGTGATATGGGAGACGATGGCACGACGATGTTGACGACGGTCTTTATATGGGGATAAAGTCATCATGGTGTTTGGATGACGGTAAGGGTGAAGGTTCCTTCTGCATCAATGTTGAACCTGCGGCGGTGATTTCCAGTGGGTTCTCACCCGCGATACAGACGATGGTGATGATGTGGTGGTTCGATGTCAAGGGCGCTACTCGAGGAGGCCCGCTGCTCGACGATCCATGTCCTGAGGCGTCTTGGTCATCGTGGATGTGATGATGGATTTTTTATATTTAGAATTTTGAATCCAACTGATTTCTTTTAAGAGGTTTCATGATTTTGGTAATTTTCAGGTATGGTCCAATGTGGTGATGATAGTATTTGCCTTTATTTTGAAATGGTTTGAATCTTGTAATTTGAAATTTGAAATCAAGAATTATTCATGTTTTGGTGTCATTAGATATTACTATCTACAAGCATCGGTAATAGTCCTTAGACTTTGATATTATCGTTAATTAATGTCATGAATTGCACACTTATATTTTTTGACAAAAATCATCACGATAAATGTTGGTGATAAGTAGGGTATATTGGGTTTATCATGAATGACATGATATTAATGGATAAGTCAAGAAAGATTTTGTCCCTTCCATATTTATGAAAGTTTATATTTTATCCCTTTGATTATAATAGAACCATAACCTTAAATTCCATGTTCATGGTGTATTTATGTGTTTATTTTAGATAGTCAATAAATGATGTATAGAGTGTATTGGCTGGTGACAAGGATGTTCCACCTGCTTGATGAGATGTTTTGACAAAGAGATTATATTACACAGTGAGAGTTCATATGTTTTCATCTTCATTGCAATGTTGAGTTCTTTATCATGGGGGCCTTGAACCATTTCTAGATAGTAATCTTGAATATTAGAAAAGATCGCCTAATAACAATGAAAAATAATCATGGATAATCACACACTAAGTGTTTTTATTGATCTCAATTAAATTCTATTTTGAATTTAATATAATAAATAGGAATAATTTTATTCAAGTTTTTATCAATTGAAAATATTTATTTATGAATGAAATATTTAAATTATATATTTATTTGAGTATGCAATAAATGCTGAAGAGGATGAATGGACCAAGATAGCAACTATTGTTAATGATTTATATACAAGTCGGTAAATATTATTTATCATTATGTTCCCTAGTGTGCGTCACAAAATAAAAGTAGAATTATTATTATTTTGTGGCATGGGGTTTGTTAAGAATATAATATTATTTTAAGGTACAACATGAAATTAAATAATATTTCTTACCTAAATATAATTCTATAAATAGACGGCTATGTTTATTTAGTAGATTGATATGAAAATAGAGAATCATTTTGCATAAAAAAATTCTATCTCAATTCCACCTTCTCTATTCCTCTCAATAACAAGAAATGAAAGAGGTATTTCTTCAAGACTGAAGGATGATAAATAAACATGAATAATAAAATACAATTGATTCACCATGCTAGCATCTCGAAATTGATTATTGTTGCTCAGAGATTAAAGGATCGCCTATGGATCACTTTTAGAGGGATTCTATCCTTAGATCCTCACAACACAAAAAAGGTAATCATAAAGGTTTTTAATAAGATCAACACCATAAATGAAGAAAGGATCCTAATATAAGGTAATCATTTCGTCTAATCTTAAAAAAATAATTATAAATTTAATGTGAAAGGTCCTCTCTTGGGGTTTTTGGAAACTCTTTATAAAAATAATTTTTCATATTATGCCCAAAAAATGTGCTTCTGCTACAACGAGAACCTACATCAAACCTGATTAATAAGTATTCAAAGTTCTTTCCATTCCTAACCCAGTAGGATTGATCCATGTACAGGTATAATAATTATATGTAAAAAATAAAATGATTTTATTTTTATGTAAAAAACTAAAAATTTAATATTGAAAAAATAATAATTTTGTGTGTATATATATTATATATAAATATATATAAATATCAAAATGTGATATTAATTTCAAATTATTGTTTGTATAAAAATTTTTGAGTTAAATATATGAAGAAATTGACTCTAAAGTATATATATATATATATTTACAATAGTCCTGGAAAATGGATAACTAAACATGAGACCTCACTAGGACCCCATAGAGGTTGTTACCAATTAGACACACCAGAAGGGAAAATTATATATATATATATATATTCCAATAATATATGATAAATTTCTTGTATGGATTCTTTAAAGAAAATATTATTTATAAGGGTTTTTAGATATAAATATGACAGAATCGATCACTAGATAGATGGGTTTTTTGGGTGATTGGGAGTAATTATTATGATACATTAATTAATGAAATTAATATTAAGTGTACATGGAATTACACTCAAGTTTTCAGCCTAATGAGTATAATTTTTTTTACTCATTCCATTGTGTTATGCAATAGAAAATGGTTTAATTAAATTATATCATTTGTTTCACAATGCATTGGATTCCATCATATTAAAAAAATTATCAATAGATAATTTATATAAAATGAAAAAAAAAAGATTTTATATGTTTTAATTTTTTAGTTATTTATTTTATTTCATTAAACAAATTTTATCTAAAATATAAAATAATTATAATAATTTATTATAAATATAATATAATTTTAAATATGTAATATTTATTTTTATAATAATTTATTTAATAACAATAATATTGTACATGTATTAAAAAAATTTAATTGATTCATGTATTTTATTTGATGAATTACATCTGAAAAATAAAATAATAATAATTTATAATAAATATAATATAATTCAAAAATTATAATTTATATTAATATAATAATTAAATTAATAATAAAAAATTATATAATTTTTAATTTTTTTTATTTATTTATAGTATTTTATTAAGCCAATTATAAATAAAAAATAATTATAATATTAAATTAAAAATAAAAAAAATTATGTGAAGTGCCAAAATGGATTGTGTGTAGTGAGATGTACTTATTGTAAATATGCCATTGAAAAATGACATCAATATATAGTGAAGTTGGGTGAGGATGAGGAGCTCAATGAATCCAGAGAGCTTGAGATACAACTTGGAGTTCCACAAGGCTATATGTATTTAATATCTGCCATTGATTATTAGAGATCCATTTATATGATGAAAATGAAAATAAATTTCGAGATATCTTCCGTGAAAATAGAAAAGTTTTCTCATTGACAATGGTAAATTTTTCTTCTTATTGTATTTATTGAATAAACAAATTCAAGGTTGTAGTTCTAAATGTGATGATTTTAGTGCCAATCTTTTAATAAATTCTTGACAAGTGTTGAAAGGTTATTGATTGAAGAACTGTCAACTAAACATTCTGGATGATTTTAAAAGACATTGAATATGTGTGTTATTATGATAAGAGCGGATGTTTTTGAGAGGATAATGTGTGTGGGTTCACACATTAAACATCTGATGATTGTTATGCTAGACTTATATGAGAATCAATGACAAGTGCTAATGAAAGATGAAAGAATTATTTATAATATGTTTCTAATGATGTTGAGAAGATGGTTGTCAGAGGAGTTGAGTGAGTAAACATCCTCATTATCATGTACGAAGGGTTCATGATATATTGATTAACACACTTAGATGATGGTAGAAGAACGATTCTTAAATTAGAATTTTGAGGTAGTCATGTTTCATAAAAATTCTCAAAATGAGTATAAATATAGTGCAATACTTTTTGTGAACTGTGAATATTTCAGGGTGCACAGTAGAAGCAATCGAGCCTATTCTCATTATAATATTTCTTTAAAATATTTAAAGTTCTCCTCAGAACTAAAATGAATATCATTCTTCAAATCCATGAAGATGATATCATCATATATAATTTATAACTAATTTATTTAGAGATTAATAATTACACACATGAAATTTTTTCTTTGTTGGTGATTTGGTTGACCGCTCTTATCATACCATCATTTCAATGAAGGATCCATGAGTAGATTCTATCTAGTGGCAATCTAGACATGCTCCAAAACCTCAGTACCTTTTTGTAGAATCATCAGGTGCTAACATGGCGGATCCTAATTTATTGTGTCGCATGTCTTTAATCACAGTAAGAATATATTCCATGATTTAAGGATTCTTGAGGTTATTTTTAATACTTGAGGGAGTGGAAGATGATTGAGACTCTCAATTATTGATAGTGTTCTTGGGATCTCTCTCTAGGGTTGAGAATATTTAATCTTGGGATTATTGTGCATAACCAAAAACTTATATCAATAAAATGATATAATTGGGTTTATATAGAGTCTAGGTAAGAATAAATAATTGCATGCAAACCCATATTATTATTTTAATCCATAGTAATCTCCACATATATAATAAAATAAATATTATTATTTACCTGATGTGTGTAACACTTATGGATAGAATAAATATAATTCTTAAATAAATAAATTTTTATTTAGTTAAATGATATTCAATATATAATTTCCACATGGACACCTAGCTTGGTTTGAAAATACTACTCGGTATTTATAGAACCTTGATTAATGAATATCTATTTATATAAATAAATATCACTATATTATTCACTGATAAATAAATAAATATTATATTCTCTGAACTTGTGAAGAAATAATTTTTAAATATTCTACTCGCACATTTATATTTTCAAATAAATATGATTAAATATTTTCAATCACCATAACCCAAATAATATTATTATTAGAAATATATAATAATTTTTATTTTAAAATATTAAATTTTTATATGATTTAACCCAGTTTCAAGATACACTTAGTGTGCAACCGTATAGGCTTCTTTATGAGTGGAATTAGACCGAACTTTCCTAAGTCCATGGTTAACATCTTGCAACACGTCAAAGAACCCATAGAGACAAAAGTTAAATTTCAAAAAAAAATGACCTCCAATGAATTCTTACCATGTAATATAATATTCTTTCTAAGATATCTACAATCAAATAGGTTGCATACTTTGTTTCATCAATCCATGTGTTCAATTTATCTTCCATTAAATTTATTAAAATGAACTTGTCAATAAGTTTTCCATGGTCATGGACTTAATCATGTAGTTTTATTCCCATTAAAGAGTATAAAATATCAACTTCCATTAAAAAGAAAAGGTACGAGCCTTTTCACAACTTATTCATTATTTTCATATCACTCATAACAAACCCAAAATATCTCACTTCACCATAAGAATATGTCACCACAATTTCCATCAATACATCAAACTATGAAACTCATGATATGTATTAATAATAATCTTAATCTCTAAATATTATTACACATGCTTGTGGATCAGAATATTCAATGACACAAATAATATGTCAAATTTCTATAGAGGTTTTATTCTTATAAATTCTTCTCTTGGTGATTACAAAGGGAGAACATCATGAGAAGAAGTCTCAATGGATTTTGAGCCCCCTACCCCTGATATCCTATATCATCTATGTCCCATTAGATGATATCATCCGACCATAGAATATAAATTTATGAATACTATCATAGAATTGCAAGGTTAATATCACAGTGAAGAACAGTTATGAACTTTCGATGGGATAAGTACTCTAAGAAAGTAATCACATTAAATTTCATATAGAATAACTATTTTTATGTGATAAAATATTTATTAATATTTAATAACTTGAGAATACAATTAATAATAAAGTGAAAAGTAGTTGGTTTTAAGGAACCAACTCTAAAAGACTCTCACTTGTACTAGAGGCAATTACTAATAACTCTCAATCTATTATCTCTCATATTATGTTTGTGCTTATATTGAGATATGCTTTTAGTTAAGGGATCCACCATGTTATCCTTTGTGTAAAATTTTATCACCATGATTGAATGATACAAAGGCCATCGTGGCCATAAAATTAAAACTTATATAACTTACTACACACAAGTAAAATAGAAATTAGTTTTGAACCAAAGGGAAGGGATTCATTGATAAAAAAATTATATAAAAGAAAACTTGAAACAGTAAATAGAGTTATAAAATTTATTTTAGTATTTTTTTGGTTGATTAAAAACATGAAAATTAAGGAATATGTGATTCAAAAATAGATTTGGTAGGAAAGGAATTTAGAAAAGGTGGTGACAAATGTAAACTATGATGAGAAATTGAAAATAAAATTTCAATTATTTTGTTTAAAATAATTTCATATTTCATGGAAAATTTATTGAATGTGAATTTGTAAAATTTATTGGGTTAATATCCTTCACTAAATGAGTAATCCATAGTTGGGTGATTCTTACAGCTCACTATTTCAAGATTCATCCAATCATTAAATGACTAAATGAAATGTCATCAGAATCTATCTCACCAAAATATTTTGATGTTATGAAAATTAATCACCATACGTGCAAACAATTTTTAAGAAAAAACATGCAGAAGTAAAGAGTGAACCAAAAAAATTATTGTACAAGAACATGTTTATCTATTAATTTTCAGTTAAAGAAACTTGCATGATCAAAATGAAATATAGACATTAAAGAATAAAAAATAAAGAGCTAGATCAAGATTCTTCTATGTCAAGTCAAAAACTTTCTCTCTCCACCTCATCTTCAACTTTCTCCCTTTGATGAATTCCATAATCATTCTCCTGAAAAAATTCACCTACTCACAGCTCTAGAGTGTTAGTGTTTCTCACCCCATTTTTTTAGGAAGCATGTTTTAATTTTTAAGCAAGGTCATGTGATCTAAACACTACCCTCTTTCCTTGATAGTCACATAAGATAATTAATTATTTATCCTTAAGTCATTGTCCCATACACTTTATCATAGATCTGTAATATACTCACACCACTTGCTTTTGGGAATTAAATTCTTCAGTAACAATAATTTTTAATATAACTTTGACTTTTATCTTTAAATTATTTTTCTACCTTTACTTTCCATTATTCTGATGACCATGTGTGAGTCTCAGTCTGCACTAATTTCTCCAAAAAAATAGAAAATCTCTGACACATTCTCACAATTTAATACACCATGCCCATATTCTCAAATCCCAAATATGGATCTTCTTGAAATAGTCTATCCCAGACATGTGCTTAGTTCAAAGTTTCCTTTGACCATCTTGAATATCAACTACACCTAACTCATTTAGTTGATCACCTAGGTCATTGTAAAGCTCAATCCACCTATGTAAAAGTGTGTTCCAATAGCATGAGACTATCTCCAATTAACTAAAATATCCTTTAGTACATTCATTCAAACACATAGTGTGAAATATTCAATATTCTCATATCCAAAAATAATAGAGAATTACATACCCCCATCTTCAATAATGTACCTGAAACCAGACTAAAAATGAACAAAAAACCTATATCCAACAACCTCTCGACTTCCCTCCAACAATCAATCAAACTCATCATCATTATTTATGGGTTGACCTAATCTTGATAGTATTTAGCTAAAATCATCATCTTTATTCATAGTATAGATAAAAAACTATCTAGAAAGACATGAGTAAAACCACTATCATAGTGGAAAAAAGAAACATGTGATCACTAAACACAAACCGATTTCATTATTTAGCATGGTTTAATCCTTATTAGGTTAATTGAATCATAATACAAAGGGATAAACCTTAATTAATTTATGATTTCATGTAAATAAATGGGAGAATCAATGAATTCCCTACATCAAGATTTTGACATTCTTGAAAATAAAAAGGAACACCAATGCGGATCTATGATCACCTCTCCCACAAGGAAACTAAGATCTCTAATGGATTTCATATCACAAATGCACTGAAAAAAACAAATAAAACTTCATTAGAATGATTTTTATCAAATGTTAAAGCATGGGAAGAAGAACTGGGGGAAAACAAGATCGAATGGAGGATAAAACACAAGAAAAGAGGAATAATCTACCTCAAATTTCCATAGATTGAACTCGAGAAGTCAGGGATTGATACCCATAAAAAAAGGGGGCTTCAAAGCCCTAGAAAAAAACTCTAGCATACCTAGGGTTCGAGTGGGAGAGATGGGAGAAAAGTGGGTTCAGGGGCCTCAATGGTATTTATAGGTAAATAGATTTTTATAATACCATGACGCAACACCTAGGACCATGTCGTATCCTAATGAAAAATAGGAGAACTAAAATGCAATACCCCTAGACCATGTCCTATCCCCCAGTCAACTTTGTGTTTGAGATTCATGTTTGGGTCCACATTTTAGATCGTATAAACATGGGGGAGGGACTAAGGTGAAGCCTAACCACCATGCCACAGAACCCCCTTTTCTAATTCGGAGGTTGAGACATAGCCCAAATATCCATGTTGTTGTTACCCCCCCCCCCCAATGTAAGAACGTCCTAAAATGGATATGGATTATCCATCAGTTTCACACTATAGCACTCAACCATTGGAAAGGGCCTATGCTACAACCAACCACCATGGTTCATCCACCTCTATTTTGGTAGTAGCCTCATAATTCTTCCCTCAAGCCCTCCTATCCATGGTGTGGTCATCAACATTGTGACCACCATCCTTATGGTGTAGTGAATCCCTCCATGTCATAGCATCCTCTTGTTAAGCTGATTTTTCTTCTTAACTCCTCTACTTCACTTCAAAACACCTCAAACCTCTCTAGAACCTTCTCTGGGAGGCTCTAACACCCAAAACTCACAAAGGGAGAGGATACTAGGATTCAGTCCCTTACATCATAAACTTATCAAACTATTCTCGTTCTTGAGAATTTAAAACCACACCCAGAGAGAAAAGATAAAAGGGTTTTCCAAATGACCACCCTGTGAGATACCTCTCAAGAATCTCACCAACATAAGATCTAAACCACCTCGCTCAGAGAAAACAATTGTAAACCATACAAAAATTATAACGAGCTCCTAAACGCTCTCCTAGGGTAGATATCTCTCAAACAAGAGTAAATCCTCAACAAGGCTACAAAATAGAAAACATATCATAAACTAGAAAAGGTTAATATCCAAAAAATGAGAAACCCTATGGGAAGATCTAAAAAACAAATAGATCTGGATACTAAGTGGGTATTTGAGACTAATTTCCCCAGGTACACTCCTCCATGCCACTATAGTGCCACAAGACATTAAACAAGGGAACAACACACCTATTCAAAATCTTCTCTTAGTAGTCCTTCATCTCCATAGTCCAGCCCGTGAAGGTCACGTCATCATCAACATAGTTCTCACCCCAATTTATGATATGACATTCTTCATGAAGATAATGACAAAGTTGTGACACATGGTAGATTCCATGTATCAGGATCATCTATGAGGGAAGTGTTATCTGATATTCTATCTCTCCGACATGAGACAACACCTAAAAATACCCAAAAAACTAGGGAGAAATCTTACTCCCATGACCAAGAATTTGCTTCCCATGATGAGGAGACGCCTTTGGGAACACATGATCTCTAACATTGAACTATAGTTATTTCCTCCATTGATTGACATGGGATTTCTAACAATCTTACACTACCTTCATCATCTCATGAATTACCTAAACCATCTTTATCATATTCTTCACTAGTTCCAGTATAAGAATTTATGACTCTCTAAACTCATTATAGAACAAAGAAGAATGGAAAGGTCATCCATACAGAGATTCAAATGGTTTTATACCAATGGTAGAGTGATAACTATTATTGTAAGCAAACTCGGCCAACGACTGGTGCCTCATCTATGAACCTCAAAAATTCAAGACACAAGAACACAACATGTCTTCAAGAGTCAGATGGTTTGCACTATTTGGACATTCGTATGTGGATGAAAATAATTTTTAAGGCATACTTGAGAGACAAAAGCATGTTAGAGACCTCTTCATGCCTTAGAGGTAAAACGAGGATCATGATCGAAGATTATTGTCCTTGGTGCTCTATGGTATCTCACCACCTCTTTCGAATATTGCCTTGACAAAACCTTCACTTATATTGACACCTTAATCGTTATAAAGTGGTTTGATTTCATCAAACAGTCTACTATCACCCATATAGTTTCATATCCACCTTGAGATCGAGGTAACCGGTAATAAATTCCATCGATATATCTTCCCACTTCAACTGAGGAACATCTATCGACATTAGTGAAAAAACATGATTTAACATCAATTTTTTTCATTTTTAACATTAGTTTTAAACCAAAATCTATAAAGAAGACGTTAAAAATAAGGTTTTCAGTGACATTTTTTTTTGAAAACTGACGCTGAAAATATTGAGAATGTTTTTTAATGTTTCATCATCGGTATTTATGAAAATCAATGCTAAAAGTTAAAAAAAAATTAGAGAATTTTGAATATTACACCCTCAAAAAAATCAGAATCCCTATAATAGAAAAAATAGTATACAACCATAAAAAATGTATCATTGACTAAAAATATATAAAAACAAGCATACTTTTAATAAGTTAATCAAAAAATTATCTACACATTTTTATTATAAAGTATAATTAAAAAACACATAACTGAAATTTACAACATGGTCATTATCAGTTGATGTTAAAGAATTATTTTGAGATTATTAGGTTCAAACACCTATTATAACAAAATAATTAGTTTTTCAACACTTGTTATTAGGAAAATGTAATACTAGTTATAAATATTAGAATATACGTACCTTAAATCATAATCATACTTAACAAATAGTTTTCAAACAAAGATCAAAGATGGGTTATTTCATCTTTCCTATAAGACATGGAATCATTGAATGCATACAATAACAGAAAATGATATAAGATTAAAAAACATAATACTATGATAGAAAATATAAAATAATTAATATAACTAACCTTATAATATTCAGAAGTTACCCCAGTTGTGATTATCTCATATATGAATCATAGAACATAATAACCACATTCAAAATTTCCTTGTGGATGATGAAACTGTGATTATAAAACATTAACTTGAAAATAAAAACCAATATATATATATATATATAATATGAATAATATCTAAAATAAAAAATAATTACTATTACTTTCACATATTGAATTTCATTTGGGTTCTTTATCAATAAGTGATCTATGTTAAATATTTTTCATAACCTGAATTTTCATATATATCAACTAATAATACATGTATATATAATAAGAATTAAATATAATGAAGATATAAAAAAGAAGAAAACTTACATGTCCAAAAATGTGGTAAATTTTTTACAAACTTTTCCTAATAAAGAGAAAAACCAATATAAGGTGCATTCACTTGGGTAAAATACGCCTAACAACTGATGCCCCATATAATATAAAATGTTCAAAATGAATGACATTATAATGAAAATTGGTTTATAATTATTTTTTTGTTCTTACCCATGAATAAATGGAAAAAATCAACACTCAGTCTTTGTATTTGATAATCTCTCACATATATATATGTAACTCTATCAGCAGTCTTCAAATATTGCATAGTTGTTGAAATTAATTCTAGATCTATAAAACCATAAACATATGTGGTCTCATTTTGAATAAGAATCATGTGTAGATACCTAATTAAAAAATTAATATAGTTATTCAATTTAAATTATCTTTAATTAAATAAATAAAAACTAAATCGTCAATTAACTTGTATAGAAAACAACTACAACATAGGCCTGTTAAACTCTTTAAAATAAACTAGATCCATGATATATTTTCTGAATATTCTCAATGGATAGTCTCTTCCACATATATAATATGTCATTCAAAACTCATAGATATTATCCAGAGAAGAAGAAGCATGAGATAATCTTTGTATCCCATTAGAACTATCATAAGTATCTATAGTTGTTTGTTCCTGAACCTTTTATTTCCATTGTGTCATTTATTTTGATTTTAGATACTCCTATATAAGTTAACTTTCAGGAAAAAAAATTATAAGTAATTTTCAATAATTTGTAATTAATATTTTAAAAAAAATGCATACATCATATGAAAGATCACGAAGAAGTCCACATGGACAAAGTAAAAAATGACTCATACAATCCCCAACTCTAGTAATATCATCAATAGGAAATGGTATTAGAGTAGTAGGATCAATAATATCATGTACCGACACTTTAACCTAACCCATCTGCATAGGCTAGTGATGTACGTAATCCCCCAAAAAATGCATGACTCTGAACGCTAAAATATGTT
The DNA here is from genome assembly GCA_963277665.1 of Viscum album. NCBI lineage: Eukaryota > Viridiplantae > Streptophyta > Magnoliopsida > Santalales > Viscaceae > Viscum > Viscum album. Next base: position 1,019,768,263 of record OY728138.1, on the reverse strand, counting down.
CATGAGGATCTCTAGCATACAACTCATAATATAAGGTTGGGTCCAAGCATGGAGGTGGAGGATTTGAGTAGGTAGAATAGGCAGGCTGGTCTGACTGGGAGGGTTGTATAGGCTGGGCAGCTGGCTGAAAAGGTTGTACATACTAGGAAGGCTATGCAAATTGTGATTGTCTCGTCAATTTTTCAAACATAGCCTGCACAATTGGTTGAATTTGATCTCCTATAGACTATTTTATATCTTTCATGTCATATTTTAAGGTTTCTATTTCTGGTTCTCTTGATTTCTTTCTTTATCAACCAAAAACTTTTTGAATACTAACACCCACCTCATGTCCTCATATATGGATGGGGTGTTTTAGATTTCCTAAATAAGTGGTTAATATTTCCATAATACCCTCAGGTATAAAATTGTCTTATGATGATTATTCCTAAAGTTCATCCTGAAATGAAAAATAAAAATGGTATATTAGAGTTTTTATTTTATAAAATATAAAAAATCATGAAAAATAAAAAATATTTACATATAATTATTTCAGATACTTCCTTAGCTTTCTCAGTAAGATATTTTTCATTTTTTCTTCTTCACTCTCTTTTCCATTTTTCATGACAAGTGGGGGAAGATAGAAGACCAAACTAGACCTCATCAGAACCACTAGAAGACTGAGCTCTTAATGATTCAAACTATTCCTCAATCATTTTTTCTCTAATAAATGATACCCTCTACATGATAAATTATGAGGGTATACATTCTACAACTGGATGTCTTTATGGGGTTTTATAGAGTCTTGTTATATAAAAATTAAACTAATAAGTAATTAGGTACATATATAAGAAATTTTACAAAATAATATAATTATCATACTAGAAAGGGTACATCGTATCATCTAGAAAAAAACATTTTGATGTATTTGAATATAAAAACTCATACTTGAGGTATGAGTTTTCATTTTGTCTCTTTCCAAAAACGTAATTTTTGGTCAAATTTGTTTTGAAATATCTCCATAGAACCGCCACTAAAGAAGGGAATCTTCTCTTAATTACTTTAGTTTCTTAAAAATTGATTGTCATATATAATTTAATTAAATAAATATTACTCATTTAAAATATATCATATTAGAAAAATGAGATAAAATAAATCAATTGAAATATTTTACCATTACGGCCTCACAAACCTAATTTGTCATTGTCCTGTCAACGAACTTCCAATCAGGATATAAAATATTAATCCTGAAACGACTCTACATAGAGATATAATTGATAAAATGCATTTCATTTGGTCTAGTTTCATTATTATTATCATCAAAACTAATATGAAATCACTTATCTCCACAATAAAGTGACAGTTTTGGTAAATGTGTAATGTCACGCTTACCAACTCAAGAACTCAATTTCTTAACAGTAAAAGCAGAAGAGTCCACTACTAAAGTCTCTTCAGTAGTCCTGTAATTATTTTTTGTGAGTTAAATGTTTTTTTCAATAAATAATTATATTATTAGATATTTAATACTATGAAAAAAAAAAAATACCTCGATACAGGTTATTATCTCTCTGTATCAATATCTATCACTAAAATGGGAAAATGTTATGAAATTCTTGTGTAGTAACATATTATTAGATAAGTAAATAATTAGAAAATAGGAAAAAAAATGTGTAAGTAAAAAAAGTAGCACACATGTATAAGTTTTAAAAAAAATTGTGTTATGATTCTTAACTAAAAAACTATACAATGTAAACTATTAAATATAAACATTAATTCTAAAATGATAGAAACATTTATAAATTTAAATATAAAATTTTGAAAAGTTGTTCTTATATGCATAACTTTAATTAAAATATAATAATGTACATCGGGTATTTCAATGAAAAATGTTTAACCATAATCGTATAATATAAAAATTTAACACAAAAATCATATAAATAATCAAATATATATAATTTAATATCCAATAGTTATTAAATAATATAGTTTTTACACATGTAAATTTAAAAAAGAAATATAATGTAAATAATTACCAGATTAATTAAGAGAGTAATTTAGAATTTTCCCATATCCCTTCAGTATAATCATTTCCTACTGTATATATTATGTCTATGTTATAGTCATTGTTATCCAGAAATCGTGTAATAGACAAATAAGAATCATATAAATTGGTAACATCATCATCATCATCATCATCATCCAAATGGATTTGTTTCCTTTGAAAAATGATGGACCACTTATCATTCAATGGATCAATTAAATAAAATAATTTCTTTACAAGTGTGTCCATGATAAATTATTCCTAATTGAAACTAAATCTTTTTAAATCAACTAGTTTAAACCCATATTCATCATTTTTCACACCACTGTTACTTGAAACCCAATTACACTTAAACATAGTGACTCAAAATTTAATATAATAAATTTCCCATATGTCTTCAAAAACTCCAAAATATGGAGTTGATGTAGAAATTGGGTTTTTATCTTTTTCACTTGAGAAATACAGTGCTTCAGCGATGAAAATTACACTACTATTTGGAATGATACACTTATCGTCCTGATAATGTGTGTAAAATGTGCACCCATTAATATCAAAACCATACCATGTGATCAAATTAAGAGATGTTCCCCCTGACAACCATTTCAATGTTTCTGATATAGATATATTTGTGATGAATTTCTCTTTAAACCATGAAACAAATGCATTTTTATGATCAATCATTATTCATTTTTCCTTTATTTTAAGATATCGTAACATTAATTCAGAAATATGTGATGATATATATGATTGAACCTCAACTGTGTTGTTCACAATATATAAATGTGCCTACATCAATTTATCACATGGAATGGAATTTACCTTTAAGACTTGAATCCCTATACCTTCACTATCAACTATCATATATTGAGATATAGGGAGACCAATATGCTCTACTTCATACAAATAATCAATACATAACTCAATCACCTCTTCTGGTACATATTTTTGAACAATATAGGCCTCTGGTCGATAATTATTTTTAACATATCCCTTCAAAAATTTTATATATCTTTCAAAAGGACACATCCACCATAAATAAACAGGCCCACATATTGTTATCTCGTGCACCAAATTAATCCCCAGATGAACCATTATATCAAAAAATGTAGGTGGGAAATACATTTCTAGTTGACAAATAATAAGATAAGATTCATTCTCCAACACATCTAACAAATTTAGATCAAATACGTTGCTACAAATGGATTTGAAAAAATTACATAACCTGATGATAGTATTTTTGACAATTTTCGGTAATATACCATGCAGTGAAAATGGTAGAAGTTGTTGCATCAATACATGAAAATCATGAGATTTCATACCTATTAATTTTCAATCCTTCAATGAAACCAAATTATTCACATTTTAAGAATAACCATTGGGTAATTTAATATCATGAATACCCCGAAAAAAATCATATTCTCGATCTTTCTTAATGTGTGACAAGACGAAGTTAAATATTTTTGGTTTTCTTTCATAGTGGAGGCTAACTCTAAACATATTTTTATTGATATCAATTCAATTATAGTATGCAATCTATATTTTTTCTTTCCTTTTATGTCTAGAAATGTTCTAATAAAACTATCACATGTGTTGTTATCAACATCCATAACATCAATGTTGTGTTTTATCTCTAAAAATATTCAATAAGGTAGTTCTAAAAAGATAGATTGTTTCTTCCAGATATTTTTTTGACGATCAAAACTTCTTATTTTTTCCAAATGTCAAATCAATATTTTTCCCCATGCCATAATATTCTTCAACTGGAAATGGTCATGGGGGAAGATTTTATTCATGCAAACCATTAAATTCTTTTTTCAATCTATGATAAGGATGATCAATTCAGAAAAATATTTGATGTCTCATGTACACTGTCTTTCTTCTATTCTACAATTGATTATATGAAGTATCCTCTTCACAAATTGGAAATAATTTGTGTCCCTTAACACTATATCCAGATAAGTTTTCATATGCAGGAAAGTCATTTATAGTGAACATTAGCATAGCACAAATAAGAAAATACTCTTTCTTGTATGCATTGAAAACATTAACACTTGTCTCCAATAAAAGTTTCAAATCATCAATCAATGGTCAAAGATACAAATCAATATTATTTCTCACTATATTGGTCCATAAATTATAAAGATCATCATAACATATTTTTTTCTTCATACATATATGTGGGGACAAGTTGTAAATTACCAAAAAAAAGTTCATGAACTATGTTGGATACTTAGGCTCCGATATGGATTCATTCCATCAGTACACAATCCCATTTTGAGATTTATAACTTCACTTCCAAAATCATGAAATAAGTTATCAAATATCTTCCACTATGGTGAAATAGTTGGGTGATGTAAGTTACCATCAGATATGTGCTCATATTAATGTCATATTAAAATTTTTGCATCAATTGAATTTATAAATAGACACTTCAAAAAAGGAATTATTGGAAGGTACCATATTTCCTTAGTAGGAACATTGATTCTTGTACTTGAGAATGAATCATAATTGAATTATCATAATTATATAATGGAATTATTGGATGAAATTATTAGAAAGTATAAAAAATTGATTTCGCATGATGTTAGATTCTTGTACCTAAGAATGAATCTGAGTTAAATTTTTCATCCATCTTATAACGTGATGTATCACATGTAGGACAGTTTGATAAATATTAATATTCTTTCATATACAATACAAAATCATTACAAAAATCATGTATCTTTTTATACCCCAATCCCATTGAGCATAATATTTTCTTCACCTCATAATTTGAATCTGGAAGCTTGTTGCCTTCTAGAAGTATCTATTTTAAAATTTCAAGTAAGTTAGAGAAACTTTTATCACTTCATCCATTTCTTTCTTTCAAGTTAACTAATCTCAAAACTACTGATAACACTGTATATTTACTTCAACCTGGGAATAATTGTTTCTCATAATCTCTATACAATCATTCAACAGTTTTTGTTTTTTCAATGGTTTCAACACCTAAATCATGAATTAATTCTTCAATAATATCCTCTACGTCATTATGAATATTTTCATCAACATTAGATGTTGAATTTTCAGTTCTTTCACCATAATAAATCCAATGTGTATAGTTAAGGCTAAAACCATAGAAAATGAGATGATTGTTGATTTATCTAGATTTTAACTTTCTCATATTCAAATACTTCACACATGGAAATAAAATAAAATCTATTTTTTGAATATTTCATTTAGATAATTCCAAGAAATCATCAACTCGTTTTTCATATTCACTAGTGGTTCTACGTAAATTTATCCAATTTCAATAAATAGATAAACAGTGAATTTATTAAAACATAATCAGTGAATATAATCACAATATAATCAGTGAACATATTAAAACATATAAACATTTAAATATATATATATAGATAGATAAATTGTAAACATAAACGTATTCAATAAAAATTATTGGTAATCAGATAGGAAACATCAACAATTTTTAGGAATAAAATAAAAAACTAATATACTAAAGGTATTTATTTTGCATGATGTGTATCATGGTGATCTAATGGACATCACATGTAATGTCCCAGTAGAAATTACCAGTATAAAATCATGATTTTTTTAACTAATCTATTATTTGGTTTTAATTTATTTCCTTTTATTTCTTTATATATTTTCATTATATGTATGTTTTCTACACCTCATATTATAATAATAGGATGTTTATTTAAATTCATGCCATAATGTTTATGGTTTTTTATGATAAATGGTTACTTATTTTACTTATTAACATTTTAATATAAGGGGTACAGTCGCCCCATGGTAACTCCTTAAACCCCCACCGCTATTGAAAACCTCTTTTTGGTAAAAACAGTATTAATCATTTTTTATATGAAAATACATTATTTCTGAAAAAAACCCAAAAAGTTATACTATGATAATATTGAAATTATAAATCAATAATTGAAGTTCATTTTACCAAATTAAATTTATACAATTATATTTTTTAAATGAAGTATTATGTACAATCAAAAACATTTTTTATTGAAATACGACCGTTTGAACATTTACTATTTTGTAATATTATTTCAAAATAATATAAAAATTAATTAATGATAATATATTAGTTCATATATATAAATATCATATATTTTTTCAATCATTTAAAAGTGGTCAATTTAATTTATTAAGGTATATTACACAAAATGTTAAAATATTTTATTTGGAAAAAAATCCTATTGTAATATAAATTATATATCTTCTAAATTTATAAATAGTAAAGTTTTTATTTTTATATTATATACATGTGGTTTATTGATATTATAATTTAATTATTTTCAAACATCATACATGTATTAATTCATTTTACATAGTTGTTACATTAGTTCGCTGTCGCATGTGTCAAAAGGTATTGAATATTATATTAATTTAACAGGTGAAAAATATGGATTCATTACATATAATGTACATTATATTGATAAATTATGAAACCATATATCATTTTTCATTTCAAAATATCAACAATACCATTTGATAGATTCATAAAATAAAAAATTTATCAAAATAAACAAACTTTAACAACAAAATTTATATATAAAAATCAACTACATACAAATAATTGAAACAATAACTCAAAAATATAACTAAATGATAAATAATTTAACTTTACAATTTAAAAAACTTAAAAAATTAGTAATTCAACAAGTAAAATTAATCCTTAATATTAACTTTATTCCTCCAATTTTTTACAATAATAAACACTACAAGATCAAACAAAAATGTTCGTAGAAATTAATAATAAACAAGAACAAAGAAATAAAATCAAACTTTGGTTGATGGTTGGCTGGAAAACAGTTTCCAAAGAGAAATAATTCCATGGATGATGAAACAATTATAGAGGATGAAGAATTTAGACCACATATTATGAAATGATGATAAAAAAACAAAGAAAATAACTAACAATGGTATTTAAGGATCAGCGGGTCGTCGTTGGGGTCATCGTGAGTCGTGAACAAAGTTTCACAAATCCAAAAAAATAAGGGTTTTCTGATCTTGAGTTTCTCTTAAAATATTTTGGGTATCGGTTTTTACATAAACCAACGCTGAAAATTAATTTTTAAAAAAATTATAGAGTTGGTTTTTTATAAAAATTGATGCCATAAAGTCATTTGATGCCCATTTTTTGTGTCAGTTTTGTTAAAAAACAACACCAAAAAGTCAATATAAATTTTTTTTGGTGTTTTTTATGTTAAAAATGACTCTAAAAAGTTCCTAAAGATACATTTTTCATTGGTTTATAAAAAATCAACATCATAGACTTGATGTTTAATCCATTTTGTTTACTAGTTCGGCTAGAGAAAACCACCAGAAACACAGTGCTCGGCCTTCACCTTCTGGTAGACCAAACATCAAGACACAAAATCTGCAACTGTATGCCTCAACCTAGGCTACTAAAACTATCCTCTCAGAGATTGGTACATCTTTTTCAGACCAAGATGTACTACTAAGAGTGGTTTATGTAAATTATAGAGAACCATATCATGTGTCACCAAAGGTATGAAAAGATTTGCCAAGAATAACACCCAATGTTGTTCACATTCAAACCAACCATCTGGGAAATCACTAAAGACAACTCAGTATCTACAAACTTCTACCTCATAATCCGTTAGATGGGACTCTTCCTCCTACTGCACCAAAGATGATTTCACCATCATCTAAAATACACAACATTTTTCCTATAACCTCTACCATATCAAGATACATCACTGAGAGCTTTTCCATCACTCTCCAGAAATCTTTAGATTCACACATGTAATCACTACATGAATTCCTGCTCAGTTCATCTTCCACAACATTATCCTTTCCCGATGTATATGAAATTTTGAATTCATAATCTTGTAAGAATTTCATCCACTATTTCTGATGCAAGTTTAAATTGCGCTAGGATAAGACATGCCTCAGGATATTATGATCGGTAAAACCCACAAAAATCTCATCGAATAGGTAATGTTTCTACAACTTCAAAGAAATAAGAACTACTATTAACTAGAGATCATGGGTGACATAGTTACACTAATGGGTGTATAATTTCTTAGACCCACAACAAAAAATATATCTCTACTACACCAAAACACAACCCAACCCAAAACATAAAGCGTCACAGAAAACCTCGAACTGAAATTCCTCTCATAAAAGATGAAGAACTAGAGCACTCACTAACTTCTCTTTGAAGTACTTGAAAAATTCCTAGAATTGGTCATTCCATAAGAACACCTAATCCTTTCTATTCAAGGATTATAGAGGAGTCTCAACCCAATATTTATCGATTATGAACCTCCTATAATAGCCTACAAGACCAAGGAAACTCTACACCTCTACAACTATCATGGGGGATACCTAAGAAACAGTTCTCTAAATCTTTAAAGGTTCCATAGATACACCATACTGAGCCATGAAATTCCCCAAGAAACAAACCTAATGAACTCATAACTCACACTTTTTCAACTTTCCAAATAGTATATGATGAAGAATAAATCCCAAAATGGTAAGTAAATTCTCTGCATACTCCTCCTCATACATGGAGTGAACAAGGATGTTGTTAATGAAAACAACCAAAAATAAATCTAAGAACTATATGAACATTGTGGTCATTAAACCCAAGAACACGATTAGAGTATCCATCACACCGAACAACATAAAAATGAACTTGTAATTCCCATGATGAAATCAGAAATCAGTTTTCGAAATATCTTCATCCTTCACCCACATCTGATGATATCTTGATCACAGATCAATTTTTGAGAACCAACTTTCTTTTTTCAATTGATCGAATAAATCATCAATTTATAGAAGTAGATAACGGTTCTTCATTTTCACCTTATTCAAGCGATGATATTCAATACAAAGAAGCAAACTAACATTATCCTTCTTCAAGAACAAAACTAGTGTACCCCAGGGTGACACACTTAGTCGCATAAAACCTCACTTCAATAGATCATCGAACTATACTCACATCTATCACAGCTTTGAAGGCATCGCCCTATACAAATATATTGAGATAGTAGAAACACCCGGTTGTAGCTCAATCCCAAATTTGATCTCCTATAGAGGTGGTAATTCCATAACCTCTTCATGAAAGACATTTGGGTACTCTTCCACATCCCTGGGAAACACCATCAGATGAACTTCCAATGAACTTAGCATCAGCTCATCCATCAAGGAAGATAAGGATAGAACATGCCTTTGACTCGTATAAGGGTCTCTCCCAGCAACAAACATTGTTGGATCTCCACCAGCATCATAGAACACAACTTATCTCCTAAAAAAATCCACAACATATTACAGAAAATATAGAAAATAAATAGTGAGGATACTATCATATAGTTTTATTCATAAACATAAGATGTCTCCCAAAGGGCGGTGCTACCCCAACACTATCTCACAGTCTCTAAATACTCCATAATGGTAAGCTCATCCTCCAACTGGCATAGCCAATTCCAAGGGTACTGAAGTCTCTCCCGCTCACATCTCAAATCATGGACTAGAGTAGGTGATATGAAGGATTTAATTTCTCCTAAATAAAACAAAGCATTCACCCATATATAAAACAAGACAAGGGCACCTCGAATGATGTTTGGATCGTCTGGAGTTTGCAACGCTAAAGCATAAAGCTGACCATGGACAGCTCTATAGCCTATCTGACCCTGATGAATATTGCCACTAAAACCATAGTTTGATCTCTAAGGATGATAAAAATATCAAGGTTGTCCTCTACCTTCCCCATATCCTCTCTAATAATCCCAAGTTAGAGCATCTCGCTGCTGTTATCTTGGCTAAAACAAACTCAATGGAGGAACTTAAAGCTAAACACTTGGAACAAGTTTCTTACTCATAAAGTTAAGGAACTCTCACTGCTAATGATCTTATCCTTCACAAGAAAAACATGTGGCCAATTCCTTGGAAAAGGTATGAGAACCACCACACCTGTAGAAACAAGACGATGAGGGCTGGGACTTACCACCAGTTATAAAAAATATATTCTATCTAGGAAACTGAGAACTCCATACCATAGTTTTTCTTCATGAGGAATCCTGAAGACTCTCCTCTTGTGATGATCTAGTTCTGGATAGAATCCACTCAATAACCTATGCTCTCTCCAGCACCTCGAGATATGTTGGAAACATGAATGGGGTAACCCGGTGTTGGATCTATAGACAAAAATCCTCCTAAAAATGTATTTACCTAGACTCATCATCTAGAAATAGGTTTAAAGCATGTCATAGAAATATCTTGAAACAAATATAAAACTCCTATAATATGGAACTCCCCTATTGAAGGGAAAGCAATGACTGGCGACTGGCTACCTTCATGGCCAAAGAAAAAAACTCTGCTCAAAACCGGTCCCTAAACTTCTCCCACGATACCACCAACTCATTGTGATCCCCAAGGAATAAGATCCACCACTATCGTGTTGTTCTACACAAAATCTTTATATCCAATGAAACCCAGTGCTCCTTTCGAGCACATATCAAACTAAAAGGTATCCCAACCTCCTTCAATCGGAATTTTATCATTGATTTTGAAATGGATCCCTCATACTTCTTTAGAATCTAGTGCTAAAACTCTCACATTTTCCTCCTCCAAGTGTCGTTGTTGTCGACCTTTACTCTACAGAGATCTACCAACACATCCTATTGAACATCTTCGGCATAAACCTGAAAAGGAAATCGACCTAGAACCATACCGGCAAAAGAAAAAACAGTTAAATCTCCTAAACCTGGAATATGGAATATTTAATATTAATTAATTATTTTTTATTCTTTTTATATTTAAGGTTAATCTAATATCATGTTCCTCCCATTTAAAACACAATCACAAAGAAGAATGATCCATGATCCTTTTCTAGGTGTTTACCCCTAAACCCGTATCACTTAGCTTTGTAAGCTTAATAAACATAAAAGGTCTATGAATCAGATCATAGGGGGGCCTAAATACCCATGTATTGGTCATCTCCTTTTTTTACATCACTTAATAAACTTCGATGAAATTATTTCCCTATCAACTCATGCAGTCCCCACATTTTCCTAACTCCAAAATCCATGTTATCTATCAAACTAAACCTTTGATGTCACTTTTTCACAACCCCATACTCTCAAAGGTACCCCTCCTAGGTTGGAAATGAGATAATGGTGATGGTAACCACCCGATTTGTCACGACCCGTCATCGGGGCCCGTGTCGTGACTACCCCAAGCCCGCCTTTCATATGTCAGGGGTTGGCGACCAGCACCAAAGGCGTAAATCCCAACAAAAAGGGGAAGGAATTTCCTTTAGAAAGTAAACAACACCACAGAGTAAGCCAGTAGAAGTAAACACTAAGTAAACTGAGTACAAGTAAGTGCGGAAAAGTAAGTGGGCCAGAATACAAACTCAAAATGAAAGTAAAGTACAATTAGAAAGGAAGTACAGCAACTGAAAAGTAAAGCAGCAACGCCGAGCCGTCCACTGGAAATCCCACCTGAAGGGTGGGTACAGATAGCCTCCTCAGCTCCTCAGGTCCTGTTGTCCACCCTGTATGCATCACGTCCAGTGGTCCACCTCCATGTACCGACTCATCGTGATATCCACCTCCGGGCACCGACTCGTCATGGGTTCCTCCTCCGGGAACCTTCCGGCTCTACAAGCCTCAAACTCGATCAGTGATGTCCGTCGTCTGCAACCAACACAACATAGTGCGGGCATAGCCCGTGAAGGGGTGAGTATACGCCACTCATTAGGGACCCCGAGACCCCCGAAGGTCTCCCTGAATCTACAAAGGATAATCCACAAGGAAAGATACAATCACGAAGTAACATCCAACACTACTTAGTTATATACCCATACATATATCTAAGTCATCAATTCTAGTTCGGCTCCAACATCCGAGCCCAAGTTCGATCATGTCCACAAAGGATAGCACAACCAATCCACCCAGGATAACACAACCCAGTCCACATAGGAAAGCAAGTCAATCATATCGAAGATAATGATTGAAAGTCAAGACTCAGATCAAACCAGGATTTAATCATGATGTCGAAACCATGGATGCTGGGAAAATCCTCCTCTATCGAGTATAGTGGGCTTGCCGCTACAACCAAGCACTTCCCATTAACTTTGTACTGTTGTAGTACTCCACCTATCGAGTACTGTGGGCCTGCTGCTACAACCAAGCACTTCCCACCAGGGGTCTACCGCTACAACCAAGCGCTCCGCCTCATAGCCTCCAGAGGTACTCCTTCTGTTGAGTACCGCGGGTCTTCCGCCACAACCAAGCGCTCCCCCTCCGTGGGTCAGACACTACAACCAAGCGCTCCCCCTCATAGCCTCCATAGGTACTCCTTCAGTTGAGTACCGCGGGTCTGCCGCTACAACCAAGAGCTCCTCCGCCATGGGTCTGCCGCTACAACCAAGCGCTCCCCACTGGGCTATCCAAAACACACCGAGTCGATCGGTCAGCAGTCGCCAAGTCTCAGCCATCTCTAGGGTTTCATAATGATTGAAAGTGTCGTAGTCGTCACCACCGAACCCATGTAGGATTCTCGTACGGTAGTCATCGTCGTCGCAGACGCAGCCAGCTCTAGGGTTTCCGCACACAGCACGCTCGTTCCGGAAGGTTCCACTCCACAAGACAAAAGGTCAATACATCAACTGACACGTAGTCCGGATTTGATGTATCCCAAAGTTCCGTCCCATCAAAAGGAACACAACGCGACAGACGGCGCGTCAATCGGGCGTCCGGTCCAAGAGTTATTGGCTTTTTCCTCCCAGGGGCCCGGTTGGTTTTTAAGTCAAAACCAACCCGACCGCACTCCAACTGTGTCCAAACCTCGAGCGGATTAAGACAAAAGATCTGTCTCACTAAGAGGAAACCAGCAAAGTCAACGACACGTCAATCGGACGTCTAGAGCTCAAGTTATAAGTGTTTCCGCTCCGAGGGCATGGTTGGTTTCGTGTTCGAACCAACCCGGCCATACCCAAAGTTCTCCGAAACTTTGAGTGTAATATACTAAACCGACCATCTCGATCCAATGATCTCATCGCAACTGACGGTGCGTCGATCGGAGGTCTGTAGACCTAGATATGGGCAAAAGACCGGAAATGGTCTGAAAATGGGGGGTCTGGGCCCGGTCCGACCCGGCCCAACCCCCCTGGGTCGGCCTGAACTGGGTCGACCCGAACCGGGTCCGGGTCCGGCCCTGGGGGCGTGGCCTGGCCTGGTCTGAGCGTGTCCTGGCCCGGCCTGGGCGGCCCGGCCTGGCGCGCTCGCACGGCCCGCGTGGCCAGCTTGGCCACGCCGAGCAGTGCGGAACAGGGGGGGCACTGCCCCCCCGATTGGGAACTCGCGGCCCCCACGTGGGGGGCCGATCCTTCGTCCAGCCGGGGGATACAACCCCCGGTTTCATGGAAGCAGCCCGGCCCGGTCCGGCCAGCCGGTGCTGCTGTCGCGGGACCGCTGGGGTCCCGCCCCTCCGAGGTGTCGGCGGCCGGCGGTTCAGGTTGCCCCGCCTTGCACCGCTGCGGCTTCAAGCCGCGGCCCTTTCCGAAAGATGCGGCGCGACGGCGCCGCGACCCTCTGCCGCGGCCCGACTCCGGTCGCGGGTTTGTTTGGCCTCAACGGCGCAGCGTGACGGCGTCGCGCATCTTTGCCATTTTTTCCCATGTTTTCGCGCGGTGTCGTTGCACCGCGCCGCCTTCTTTCAAACCGCAACAAACAAAATCATCAAAGGGGGAGGAGGGTCGGCCGTGTTCGTGCGGTCCGACCTCCTCCCATTATTACGATAACAGGCGGACCAAATAGAATTCGATGAACGGAAAATAAATAATTCACGGGTAAAACAATTAACCCCTACCTCAATGTGTCGTTAAACAAAGGTTCGTCGCAGGAAAGGGACGTCGTGGAAGACAGCGTCGCGGAAGGAAGATCGTCGGCGTCGCGGTACACGGCGTCACGGAAGGAGGATCGTCAGCATCGTGGTACACGGCATCACGTCGTCGATCTCCGAGGAATCAGCGTTTATTCATCATCCTTCGTCGGTGGTTGGCGTTCTTCATTGGAGAGGATACGATTTCCCCAAGTGTTGGGCGTCACAATACTTTACTAGCGCTTCGTCGCTTGGTAAAGCCGTCCCAAAACCTTCTCCCAAGCTCTCTATATATAGGAGAGGGGGAGAGTTATGTAACCATCATGGAATTTATGATGGTTCATTTATTTGGAACCTTCCTAAATTCCAACGATGGAGTTACTTAATTTAAAAAGGGGTTCGGGCGAATTAAATTGTGTTGGCGCAATTTAAGAGGTGCGTTGGCACAACTTAAGAGTGGAGGATGCCAAGAAGTTTCCCCCACATAGCCTGCGTCAAAACACATGACACGAATTAATTTTATGTTGACACATAAAATTAATTGACAGCAATTAATTTCACATCGATACTTAAAATTAACTCACAGCAATTAATTTTTACGTCGAACCATAAAATTAACTGACGACAATTAATTTTACGTCAACTCATAAAATTAATTGAGAGAAATTAATTTTACATCGACATATAAAATTAATTGATGGGGGGTTTGATAGGTTTCCTCTACCTCCCCATTAAATGGGAGGTTAGGGTGTGGCGATTCCACCACCAACTCCCATGTGGAGCTTCTAACCACTTTATCCGCACTGCATGTATTTAACAAAATAAAATAAATTATCCAATTATTTTATTTTATTAACCCACGTAAAACCCCAAAAACTAACTTTCATACCCGATCATTCATCGTTGAGGTGAAAGTATTCTTAAGAGAATATCGTCACTGCGAGTTCAACAGTGCTCTTAGAATTCGATTCTGAGCACCGGTTCAAAAGTTATAAAACGCCGCTCGTACGTTTACTAAACATACCCAAAAAAAAGTTCGGAAAATTATTATCAGTCACTATCGACCCACAGAGGTCAAGGTTAGGCTCTGAATTGGAGAATCACGCCCTAAAGAACTCAACGGTACTCTCGGATTTTCAATTCGAGTTACCGTTTAGAAGTTATGAATTTTACAATAAAATAACTGTCACTTAATTATTTTATTTACGGCCAAAAACTAACTTTATCAGGTGGCCCGCGCCGGCCAAAGTTAGTATCTGCTTGAAGAAAGAATACCCTCACAAGTTCAACGGTGGTATCAGATTTTTAATCTGAGATACCGTTTGTGAGTTATAAGCATTTGAAAAATAAAATAACTTTATTTAATTATTTTATTTACGGTTATGTCATTTTCGGGTTTTCTCACAGGAGGCCTGCGCCGACTAAACTTAAGTCATGCCTAGGGTAAACCCACCAATCTGAGCACAACGGTGCCCTTGGATTTCTGATCTGAGTAACCGTTTAAGAGTTATTCCACTTTTTTAGGAAAACTGCTTATGCGTGTTAATTTAAGCTTAACGGAACTTCAGAAAATTATTCCGGGCACACCGGGCCTCGGAATCAGGTGCCGTCAGAAACTACATACTCATAAAATTCCAGGGAATTTATGAAAAACAAAATTTCCTTAAAATTTATGGGTCTTTACATTACTCCCACCTCAGGGATTTACGTCCCCGTAAAGCTATAACACAAACTAGGGAAACTAAACGAGGTACCGAGAAAGCATCGGAGCCTCATGCTCCCAAGTGCTCTCCTGGAGGTTCCCGTACTGCCAGCGAACGCGCACTAGAGGAATCGACTGTCCATGAAGGACCCACTCCTATCGATCCTCGGTCTCCACCGGAACCTCCATTAAGGTTTCCCCGTCGTCGATGTCCAGCTCCCCGTGATCGATGACGTGGGTTGGGTCGTTCACGTACCTCCTCAGCTGAGATACGTGGAAAGACGTCAAGCACTCGGTGAAACTGAGGTGGAATGGCCAGATGAAGCGCGGAGATAACTTGCCACCCCGGAGAAATCTCTGTAGTCCACGTCGAGGTGAGACCCGTAAGAAAATGTGGTCTCCATCCTCGAACTCCAGTGGTCTTCATCTCTTATCAGCATAGGACTTATGTCTGCATTGTGTAGTCTTCACCCGCTCATGGATGATCTGCACCTTCTCCATCGTAGCCTACACCATCTCTGGTCTTACAAGAGCTGCTTAGATTTCCCCTTTGCCGAAAAAGAGAAATCTTGTCTCATCCTCTGGATGAACCATGTTCTTTGACTAATATAGTCAATCCCGAAATGGATGATAATAATCCATACCAAGGATGAAGACGTAAGGCCTCGATGCTACTACCAAGAGATCCAACCGTTACTCTCGCCTCCAAGGGTTGTGTCACACTGTCGGTATCAGTGTATGCTAATTGGGTCTCCTCCAGTAGGTATCTCAAAAGTGAGGTTCAAGTCAACGGTTTTAACCGGAACCTCTCAGTATCAACCACACAAAAGGGAAGGAAAGCAAACGTCATAAGGACAAGTGTATTTTATTATTGCAGCTCAAGTACAAAGACAGACAACAGCCACAAACAACAACATCAACAAAGCTAGAAGCAACATGAACATAAGTCTCCACGTCTGGAGCTAGTCCCGCTCCTATCCATCTACTTCCGGAGCTCCATGATCATAGGCCTCAGCTGCCTGAAGCTGAGCTCTCCCATGTCCACCCGTTCCCTGTGATCGGGGTGGTCTCCCTAGTGGTGGTGGTGGTAGGGCCTCAAAGCGTCCTCCACCACCCGCTGCTCGGCCAGCTCCTCTGCCTCACCCGCCTGCTCCCTGTGGACCACCATGGTCAAACTTCTGCCTCTTCTTGGGAGGTCCTTCATTTATCTGCTGATCATTTGTATGGCGGGTCGGACAGTCACGAGCCAGGTGACCAACCCCGCCGCAGGAGTAACATTGTCCGCTCATGGTAAGTCGTTCTCCACCTCGGGTGTCTCGCACAAACGATCCTGTGTCATGCGGTCGACCACCTGTAGGTCTAGTCCTCTTGTACCTCTGTGTCATCTGTCTACTGCCCGCTGCAGAAGACTCTGCCACATGCCGGCTAGTGGTGGGTCCTGCTGCTGGAGACTGCTCAGCAAGGAAACTCTCCACTAAGAGGGCTCGCTCCAACACCCCTGTCTGCATCGGGATGTTGTGAGAAACAACTGAAGCTCTGATCTCTCACCTGATCCCCTGCTCAAAGATTCGGGCCCTGAAGAATGGGTCCCATACCATGTCTGTGGAATAGCGCGAGAGATCGGTAAACCTCGCTGAGTACTGGGCTACTGTCATGTTGCTCTGCCGCAGCTGTAGTACCTCCTGGATGCGCACCGCACGGAGGGTAGCTGGGACGAACTCTGAGCGGAAGAGGCTCTCAAAGTCCGTCCAAAGAAGAGATGCCTTGTCGTGCACCTGGAGCATCAAGATCTACCATCTGCCTGCTGCTGCGTGTAGGAGGCTCGCTGCAAGGATCACCATGAGGTCAGCTGGTGTCCCCACTAGCCTGAAAACTCGAACTACAGCCTCCATCCAATCCTCAGCCACCTGTGGGTCCGTCTCTCCCTGGAACCTGGGTGGCCTCTGGCTCTGGAACTCATGAAGCGCCCTCAATCAGCGTGCATCGCCTACTGCTAGGGCCGGAGGCATCGGTGGCCCAACGGGTGGTAGTACTGATGGTGCCTCTACTGGTGCCTCAACTGGAAGAGGGCCCTGTACTGAGGCCTTGTCGCTCGGTGGGCTGTCAGTACGTACAAAACTCAGAACCCTAGATGGCTGCCATTGTGGGGCCATCCTGAAAAGAAACAGGTGTGCCACGGTCAAAACAGAACCTAGTGAGCTGACACAAAGTAATCACAAAGAAAACCTTTGAAACACACAAGCAATCAATGTTTTCGTGTATTGAGTCGGAAATCAGAAGTCAGGGTCCTGGTGTACGGATACGTCGGCCGCCGCACCAACACTGGACTCCCTGGACTGATAACCACACTCAATACCCTTAACATTATTGCTTCACAAAGAAGAATGATCAGAGTCCTGAGTTCAGTGGTAGAACCGAACTCCTCTGATACCAATTGTGACAACTAGGTCCCGGTGACAGCACAGACACCCTGCCTTAACATGTCCGTCGGGTCCTGGCCTACCAGGTACCCCCAGTTGACCTTCAAACACGTGGGGCCCACCCTAGGGTCCACCCACGTGCCTAAACGGGTCATCTAACTAATGACAGTCCCCACAAGCCAACACTTGTCCTTTCCAGTGTGTTTTATCCTCACTCACACACACCCTGAGAAACTTCCCAGGAGGTCACCCATCCTGATCACTATTCTAGACCAAGCACGCTAAACTGTGGAGTTCTAATCAGGTAGACTCCCGTAAAGGAAGGTGCACCTTTCTAACATGAGTCATATCATTTAGTCATTTAACCCTTTATCATTTGGGGATGTTACAATCAAATGTAAAGACCTGTAAACTTTAAGGAAATTTTTTTTCTTAAATTCCTTGGAATTTTATGAGTACGCAGTTTCTGACGGCACCTGATTCCAAGGCCCGGTGTGCCCGGAATAATTTTCTGAAGTTCCGTTAAGCTTAAATTAACACGCATAAGCAGTTTTCCTAAAAAAGTGGAATAACTCTTAAACAGTTACTCGGATCAGAAATCCAAGGGCACCGTTGTGCTCAAAATGGTGGGTTTACCCTAGGCGTGACTTAAGTTTAGTCAGCACAGGCCTCCTGTGAGAAAACCCGAAAATGGCATAACCGTAAATAAAATAATTAAATAAAGTTATTTTATTTTTCAAATGCTTATAACTCACAAACGGTATCTCGGATTAAAAATCTGAGACCACCGTTGAACTCGTGAGGGTATGCTTTCTTTAATCAGATACTAACTTTGGTCGGCGCGGGCCACCTGAGAAAGTTAGTTTTTGGCCATAAATAAAATAATTAAGTGACAGTTATTTTATTATAAAATTCATAACATCTAAACGGTAACTCGAATTTAAAATCTAAGAGTACCATTGAGTTCTTTGGGGCATGTTTCTCCAAGGCAGAGCCTAACCTTGACCGTTGTTGGTCGAGGGTGACTGATAATAATTTTCCGAACTTTTTTTCAGGTACGTTCAGTAAACGTACGAGCGGCATTTTATAACCTTTCAACCGGTGCTCGGAATCGAATTCTGAGAGCACCGTTGAACTCGCAGTTTCGATATTCACTTAATAATACTTTCACCTCAACGGCGGATGATCGGGTATGAAAGTTAGTTTTTGGGGTTTTACGTGGGTTAATAAAATAAAATAAGTGAATAATTTATTTTATTTTGTTAAACACATGCAGTGTGGATAAAGTGGTTAGAAGCTCCACTTGGGAGTTGGTGGTGGAACCGACACACCCTAACCTCCCATTTAACTGTAGAGTTCTAATCAGGTAGACTCCTGTAAAGGAAGGTGCACCTTGTTGACATGAGTCATATCATTTAGTCATTTAACCCTTTATCATTTGGGGATGTTACAATCACCCCCCCCCCTTTAGATCACAACGCCCTCGTTGTGGGCCCTACATATCAAACCAGGCAGTGCACCGCACTTAAGGCTGGGTACCACCTCTGATACCAAGTGTGACAACTGGGTCCCGGTGACAGCACAAACACTCTGCCTTAACATGGTCGTAGGGTCCTGGCCTAACAGGTACCCCCAGTTGCCCCGTTCAGGCACGTGGGTGGACCCTAGGGTGGGCCCCACGTGTCTGCAGGGCAACTGGGGGTACCTAGTAGGCCAGGACCCGACGGTCATGTTAAGGCGGGGTGTCTATGCTGTCACCGGGACCCGGTTGTCACACGATTCCCGCCATCAGTAGGCCCTAGGTTGGAAACTAGCACCGAGGGTATATCATACATACAAATGGGAGGCATTACCCTATAAGAGAACATGCATATGAGATAGATAAGATAGAACATCATTCAACTCCTTCTTATAAAGATAAAATAAATCCAAATCTTATACATAAAATTTCATATAAGACTAAAACAACTAGAGAGAAAACTATAAGTTCCAAAAAGTAAATTCGGTAACAACCTTTAATCCCAAACAGCTCCTGCAAAACCACGGGTTAGTAATATCTAGCTTGATCTCCAACATGATCCTGGTGAACTGAAAAATAGTTTATATATACGTAGGGTGATCATAACATGTATACTCAGTAGGATCCTCCCTAGATCCTTTTGTTCAAAATATAAAAAAAATCATACTAAATCCTAGCGAGCAGCAAGTGAAACTAACTCATCACTTAAATAGGTATACTAAGTTCTTATCCTCACCATCGCTATCTCTCACCAAATATCGCATACAAGGGATCGTATAATATAATATTAAATAAGGGTACCATGATACTACTTCCCCACTGGTTTGTTGCTCTTCCCTAATAACGTACATCCTGATCCATCTCTCTCCAAAATAAGCTAGCTTGAAGACACATGGGCTAGGTGTCGCAACATGCATCTCATGCATCACATCATCTCATCATCCCATTCCACACCCCCACGTAGTATCCAAATAGTTTATGGGAACCACCACATATCGTATGATGTGTATAATACATTGGTTATTATACCTCAAACCATTATAGACTATACACCGAGTAAGGTAACTCAAGTCATCACAACCTATACACATCATACCTATAAGAAACCTTTGGACACTGTATCTGAAGATACATGTGTGTGAAATAACCACAAACCATTACATCCCACCACACACTTATATGGGAAATCTAACCACCATTCATACCAACACATAATACTAAAAAGAGAAGAGAGTGGAGCCATAGGGGGTAGTCAACCATCCATCCTCACCATCGAGATATTGGGGAAAACACTCTCCTAGATTCCACTGTGTGTTAATCACCCTAACCAACATGGGTGGGGTAGTGTATGAAATCATAAAACATAAAAAATATAATATATCTCACAACCACATTATGATAATAACTTAATCCTAAGCTCAACTATAGCTATCATCACTCAGATAGCCAACTACCACTACTAAGGACTAGATGTCCTATAAGCACACAAGCATTTAATAAGACTTTCATTAAATTGCTTCTTTCCTTTTTACATTTCACTTTATATTAATTAATTAATTAGTTGTTAATTAATGTTACTCCGATTAAATTTCATTAACCATCAATTAACATTGATTTAAACCATACTTTATTATCCTCAAGTTAATTACATGCCCTCTAGGCATAATCCAATCGAGTCCATGGTTTCTTAGGATTAAACATCTTTTCATTCCAACAAGAACTAACCTCATGTGTTAAACATTTATTAATCATTATTACCATTATCTAATTCTAAGAAATCTAGGAAACATCCCAAGCTACCATAAAATAAAGATGCAATTAATCACATCCAGCTACATCAAACAGTGGGGAAATGAATGCAGATAAACAAGAAATCTGGTTATCTGGCAATTAAAGATATAAATTCACAAGGAAGCATCCCATCGTTCATCACATCAACAAGTAATCCCAGATTCAACCCATTCCATCATCTTTGATTCCATCCCTAATACCATCATGCATATCACCATAAATATCACTATCATAAGCATCAGCTGAAACCACAAGCCCAGTGTCATCCCTAACACCATCATGCATATCACATACATTTTTTCATCTAAAGTGTCAAATTCTACCACAAACTAGGGCCTCCCTGCCCATATCTGATTAGCTACCCCAATATCACATCACATCGCATAGAAAGTATCACATCCAAAGAAACATATAAGGTAGCACACAACCAACAAGGTCAATAGATCAACTAGGCCCTAAAAATAAGGCATTTAGAATTCTCATGCAAACAGGCTCTCATGGCCCTAGCACAAGGCAATTACCTTCATAGGCAACTGGAAACTTTGTCTCTAAACATTTATCTTTATCAAACAGTTTTTTCTTCTTCCATATTGAATTAACTGATCCAATTATCATAGGTTCTAACTTCAGGTAACCTAAGGCATCATCTATAACAGGATGTTAAAATTAATTATGATTTCTAGAATTTTTTGACTTTAACAAGCTTTAAAGAAAAAAAATTCTCATTATCATGACTTTAATCATTGATCTCATCAATAAGAATTCTAGTTTCAAGTTCTTTATCCAATTTCATTAACACATGGAATCACATATTTAATTAAACATTCATACTTGCATCAATTTAATTACTATCAAATTATAAAAAACATCATATTTATTAAACATGCCTCTTTAATTTATTATCCAACCAATTAATATTAGGTTTACATTATTTATCAATTTAATCAATTTAAACATGTTAAAAAAAGTATAATGATATGTTATACAAATCATAGTATATATAGCACACTATCTACCAAAACAAGAGGTAAACCTTTATCATAGTGGAAAACAATAACATGTGATTTCTAAACACAAACCAATTTAATTTTTTAATCTAGTTTAATCATTATTAGGTTAATTGAAAAGTCATAAAAAGAACTAAACTATGGTCAATTTATGATTCTATATAAATAAATAGGATAAGTAATGAATCTCATACCTCAAACTTTTGACTTTCTTGAAACAAAAATGGAACACCAATGTGAATCTCTGATCACCTATCTCGTAAAGAAACTATAATATCCCATGGACATCATGCCATGAAAGAACTGTAAAATGACAAAGAAAACTCCATTAGAATGATAGAGATCAAATTCCAAAGCATGGGAAGAAGAACGGGAGGAAAACAAGATCGAATGAAGAAGAAACCACAAGAAAAAAAAGGAATATCCTACCTTAGATCACCACATATTGAACATAGGAAGCTGAGGATTTATACCTATCAAAATGGGGCTTTAAATCCTTCAAAAATCACTTTAGGGCACCAAGGGTTCGAGAGAAAGAGATGGGAGAAAGGTATGTTCAAGGGCATCAGGGGTATTTATAGGAAAACATATTTTTAGAATACCACGGCGCAACCCCTAGGACCACACCACATCCTATTGAAAAATAGAAGGACTACAATAGAATCCACCTAGACCACACCATAGCCCCCGATCAACTCTATGTCGACACGGATCCTATAAACTAGGGGGAGGGACTATGATGTAGCCCAATGACCACACCACATAATCCCCTTTTTCAACAGGGAGTCTATGCCACATCTGAGAGCTCCATAGCTCAAATACCCCCCTCAAATGGAAGAACCACCCAAAACAACTATTACGTAGCCAGCATCTCTATGTCATAGTTCTCGACCACTGAGAAGGTCCTACGTCGCAGCCAACCACCACGGCACAACCACCTCCATTTTGGATGTGGCCTCACAATTCTTCCCTCAAGCCCTCCTACACCATAGTGTGGACCTCTGCACCACCTCCACCAACCCTATGATGCAGTGAATCCCTCCAGGGATAGCCCTAGGGCAATCTCCACGAGCCCCCAGGTTAGGGAAACACACAGGAAGGGAAAAATACAAATATTAGGACATGAATTTCACCTATTTACTGTTGTCACACCCCGACCCATGCGACTCTTTCATTTTATTATTTTTCTGCCTTTAAATGATTTTTTATGGGGTTTGGGTGAGTCCTAGATGAAATTTTTAAGTTTATATTAAAAAGTACGCTTTTTGGTGTTGACGTTGTCGGGCGCACAGGCAGAGAGCGAATTTGGTAGCCGCACTACTTTGCTCTGGAAACTGTGCGACCGCTCGTTCTCAGAAAATAAAAGTAAATAAATTTTGTAATTAGAACGCACAGTATTTGTTGTGTTATTTAAAATTTTTATTGTGTTAATAATTTTATTAATATTGAAATAATACAAATACTTTTATTATTTTTATTTTTATCATCATGATTTTATTATCTTTATTATTATTAATAATGTTATTATTAGTGTTGTTATTATTAATATTATTATTTTATTCATTACTAATTAGTTATTAGAAGTGAAGTTTAATATATATATATATATATTTATTTATTTATTTTTATTTTAACCCTTTTTTAGGATTTGTCTTGATTTCTCTATCCAATTAGTCCCTCTTATTGTGAGTGTGTGCGGTGCAACCAGACCCTGACCCCTCCTGCATCTCAGCGTTACTTCTTCATCATATGCCTCCCTTCCTGGTGCTCCCCCACTTATCTCACGTGAGCAGGACGATGAGGCCTTGCTTCTCAGTGTGACCTAGACCCCAGCCGCCTCCCCGTCGCGCTCCATGCCAGCAGTGCTCCTGCGGCCTAGCCTTCCTCTTGCTTCCCGAACGCGGCCTCCCTTGCCCTTGCAGCGTGACCCAGCTGGCTCCTGTCTTTCACCCAACACCTCGCCCTCAACCTCCCCATGTAGCGCTGCACTTCTCCGACCCTCGGCCTCCTTTGTAGTGTTCCCCATCACCCCCTCGGACCTCCTCTCCTGCTCAGCGTGCAGCCGTCATCGCAACCCCCTCAGACAACCCAATTCTGGTCGTGCGGTCCTCCTCCACCTCATTCCGCTGACCAGACTCTCTTTCCGGTGATCCACCTCCGGTTTACCCTCCTTCAGCGTGCACATCCCTAGCCTACAGCCCCCCTTCTCTTGCTCAGGTTTTCCAGACAGCACCCCTTGTGCGCTACTCCCCTGCCCGGCGCACACAATTCTGGTGACCACCCTTCCTGCCTGACTCATCTCTGGTGTGTCGCCCTTGCCGGCGTGATCCCCTATCAGTGCGCCGCTCCTTCTAGTGTGAATACCCCTCCCTTTGGTATACCCTCCTCCCTTGGGCTATGTCCTTTTACTTAGTTTTATTATGGTTTTTATTCATTAATGTTTATTTTGGTAAAGTTATCATTTCAGAATTGTGTGGGGTGATTCCGAGTGGGCATTGTCATTGCGCTTTGGATTTGAGGTGAGGGTTTCCCCCCACCGCTTGGTTTCGCATACTCTAATTGAGGTTTTTTTATGTGTTTTAGTCCTTTATATTTAATATATAGGTATTTGGACCTTACCACGTGATTTCAGATGCACGTTGTTTCGTCACGCCTTGGTTCTGAGGTAGGTTCTCCCATGCACTCCCTTTTTTAATTTAAGAATCATTAATTTTATGCATTTCACACCATTATTTATTAATAATTAGTGGTATTTGATCTTCCAAATATTTCTCTTTGGTGTGAAAATGATTTTTTGAGCCCTACTTTTTGATAACTAGAATTGATTTCTTAAAAGGATACACATCGTGTGTTTGGAAATATGTCCTGCTAGTCTTCGCCTATGGGTTATGTCATTTAAAACATGGTTTCACAATTTAAATAAACTTATGGCATTCAGATTGATGTTTATACCTTTTTGAGTGATAATTTGAAATTGTTTTATTAGATGTTGCATCCCTTATGTGTGGTTAGTTTCCCAATTGGCTTTTGAAGGTTATATGTGTTATAAAATAACTTTTTTGAATTTATAAATGTAGAGGCAATGTGGAAAACAACTTTTTGAGTTCCTTATGTGGTTTCTCAAGTGTTTTGGATTTTTATAAAGAAGTGAGTATCAGTTTCTAAAGGCTTTTGGAATCTTATAAAAATGTTTTGGTTGGGTAAATGGGTAATGGCACATGAAATGATGGTTTTCATTTCTTGAATAAGTTTTCCAAGTGGTTTAAAGTGGAAAGAAGAGTTCATTTGGATTTTGTAAATGGTTTAAAACATGTTGAAACGAGTAGACCGTTTTCCATTTTAATAAAAGTGGTTTTGGTTTGAAAATGTTGTGTGAATTCCCAAATGAGATTTTATAAATGTTTGTGGAATAGAAAATGGTGTTTTGTCCTTGCTGGGGAAGTAAAGTTGGTCCTTCTAAGGATGGTGTTTTGTGAAGTGTGTTTGAGGCCCGTCTGATACCTTTATGAAATTGGTGAAAATTTTTGGTGTGAAAACTCTCCTTGGATAAATCTCTTGTCTTCATTGTGATTATTTGTTTTGGAGGCCCACGCTTAGAGGCTCAAGGGTGCTCAAATGGCTTAAAGTCAAGAGGTTGTTTTAAGAGTTGGTGTCCTAAAACCAAGTGGTTTTACTTTTACTACATGGATATTTAATGTATTATTACATATTGTTCATTATTCTGCATGAATATAATGTAATAATGTCCTAGAGTATTTTTTTCATTGATAAGGTTGTGGTAGTTTCCCACTATGATGAGAAACTTGAAATGCTATAAAAATATTCTTAAATATAGTTCTGCAGTTGGATGACATTCTATGATGGGACACATAGCATGCAGACTGTCAGGTGCGAGTACTCGTAAGAAGATGAGACTTCCTCTCATGAAGTTCGCACTTGGTAATCTCCAAGATAAGAGATTATGATAACAGACCCACTAGTATGAATTCTGCATGTTTTGGTGTCATCAGATATTTCTATATGTGAGCGTGTATAATGATCCTTAGTCTTTAAGATTATCATTAATACGTGTCACGACTTACGCACTTTGATTTACTGACGAAAATTGTCACACAGATAGTTGGCTAGAAGTAGGGTATGTTGGGTGCATCACGAGTGGCATGTTATTAATGGATAAGTCGAGGAAGGATTTCTCCCTTGCATTTATGAAAGTTGATATCTCGGCCCTTTGATTGAAATAAAACCATCGCATGAAATTCCATGTCCATGGTGTAACAATGAGTTTATTTTAGCTAGTCAAAGAACAACGTATCAAGCATAAAAGTTGATGACACAATCATGAAACCTGCTTGATGAGATATTGTGACAAAGGGATTATATTATACAGTGATTGTTCATATGTGGATGTTGTTGTTTCAACTTTACATTCATTCTCTTGGGTTCCTTGACCCGTTGCTAGACAGTAATATTGGACTTTAGGTAAGCTCGCCTGATGTCAACAAGAGGGAATCCTAGAGGGTCACACACTAAGTGTTTTTGTGGTCTCAGTTAAATTCTATTTGAATTTAACTAATGAAATAAATATTATTCTCAAGACCCTAGAATATTTTTATTCAAGTTAAGATGATCGCATAAATTAAATAAAATATATTTATTTATTTTATTGAACATTTAATAAATATTTATTTGCTAGTTTGTAAATAAAATATTTATTTAAGAGAATGATTTGTTTATTTATTTATTCAGGTGTTCAATAAATGGAAGTGAAGTTTGAACGGACCAAGGTTGGTCCGGTAGTAAAATAATTATTTTCAAGACGGTAAATAATTATTTAACTAGTTGGCACAAATTAAAATAACGCTGCTATTATTTTTTGATGCGGAATTTTATTTATAATTCCATTTTGCGCAAGTTGATGCACTATAAATAATTACATGGTATTATTATTAAATGCATGGGTTTTCTCTATGTTCATGAATGTGTTTAATTGTTTCTATGCAATTAAATATTGTAACTTAAATTCCATGTATATAAATAGGAAAGTACCCCTATTGTGCCATACACCACACCACATGCCTGGTGAATTGAGAAGTGTTGAGCCAAATAATTTCTCTCTTGAATCCTCTTCTCTCCCCTCTCAAGAATGAGATACTTTCTTCAAGGCCGAAGAACAAGAAATTAAGAACAACTGACACAAGACACTCGTTTCACCGCGCTAGCACCAGGATAATGAGCGGTGTTAATCAGAGGCTATCAGAGCACGTGTTGATCACCGCTAGAGGGATTCTAGTTTGGATCCTTTCAACTGCAACAAGATAATCCAGAAGGGTCAATCCAGATGATCAACATCATCAATGAAGAAAAATACCAAAGACACAGGTATTATTTTTCTTTATGAAATTAATTAAATTAATTATAAACATGATGTGCAAGATCCTCTCTAAAGGTTCCAGGCCTCTTTTTTTATTTATCTAAATCTTTGATTATATTCTATGTAGACTAACATTCATCGTCGTATTGATCCTGGAATAATCATTGATCATGGTAAAAATCAAAATTGGGTGTCGTCCCAACCACGCTTCCACTGCACCTGGAACCTTCAAATAGTATCAGAGGGAGGTTACATCATAGTTTATAATTATTTAAATATTTCATTGATGAATTCCGCATTTAATAATTTAGTTGTTTCAATTAAAGTTTATCGTTCTGAAAATCTGATTCTCGAGATCTATTCCTCCTCTTTCGTTTATTATTCACCTTACAGAAACGATATTTTCTTTTAATTTTGATTAAAATAAAATAGAGGATCTCATCCGAAGGTGTAAAGTTTCCTGGTCATACAACACCAGAACACACGGTGTGTATTCGGCAGTACACGATGTGTAGTCAAGATTCAATGTATCGGACCAGTCTACCAAACCAAGTCGTGTGTTTGAGTATTTCTAAGTCTTAAATGACTCTGTGTGTTGACCAGGAATAGGTGGCACGCAGTTTCGGGATTATACACCGTGTGGCCCAATGGACGCGGCGTGTAGTCCCTTCGGGTTAGGGTTGGACCATGTACCCCATACACAGCTTACCCGGCTAGAGACTGTGTAACGAGGAACTATACAGCATGTGGCCCACTGGACACGCCGTTTACTCTGAATATTTTTAAAGTACACTCACATGTCGTTTCCCCAGGCGTGTACTTCAGATAGATAGTGAAAAATAGTACATGCCATGTAGTTAGAACTACACATTGTGTACTCATCCAAATTAGGTAGATTTATTAAAATTTATTATTATATTATAAAAAATCCTTGAGAAGTGTACCGTCGTGCGGGCGTAAAGCTGAGGCACAACACGTGATAGGTGTTTTATATATATGTGTTTAATTTAATATCTTCGTAATGTTCATTTCTACTCATTTGGTAGTTATGAATAGAAATTCACTGGGTTGCCTCCAAGGTACAAGTTACATACAAAGATAATTTTAAATGAATTTATTTGTTTAAAATTATTATGGATGAGAATCTCAAATAAATTCAGAAAAGGATTTAAGATAAAAGGATTGATTAATTAAATATGATAATTAATTGATTCGAGTGTGATTTATCTAAATGATAATGATTAAAGAATTGAATGCTAGTATTATTTATGTGTCAAAATCATTTCATGTATGGATGATCATAAGATAGACCAAGACCTTTGTATGTGGATTGTTTCTTTTAATTTATTTATTTAAATAAAATTTGTTGGCCTGCGAGTCTTCTCCTCATTAATATGTAGGACATGCATGCCCAAGGTTTCTTTTATGTAAAACCCCCTTTTACCCCTCACCTACATGTGATTTAAAAAAGACATATGTAATGGATGGAAATACCAAGATAGTGGAGGCGATTCAAGCTGAAGCCGAGACGAAACCAATCCCAGGAGATACAGAGGTGGATAGGTGGAAGCTGTAAACATGAACCCAAAAGGTTCAAGTTGTTTCTCCCCTATGTCAGGGTTAGTTTATCAACTGATAGATAAACTAACCATTAGAAAATCTCATGATCATGCCATTTACTTTATTTTATTTCTTTCAGTTGCATGGTTTATCATTATGGATGTATTTTCATGATCACATAATTAATGAATTAAACAAGCATACAAGATGGAACTAAAATAAACCAGACTTACACGTAAATATTTTCAAGACATAGTTAATCACTTAAGTAAGTTCCACTTAATATTAACAAGAATGTGATGATAATAATAAACAATTCATGCATAAGGGATAAAAATCCCTAAAATAAAATATTATATCAGAACAAGCCTTTCGTTACTAGATTAAATTAAAAAACTCAATAAAACTATGTGTTTGACCAACCCTTGTTGGGACACTTACTTTTATACAGGAAGACCTTATGAAAGGTTTTGAGTTGACTTAACCATATTACATCAAGAAGAGTATCCCTTGCTAGACTTGGTGTAATATTGGAGGCGAGAGTTGAGGAAATCAAAAGTCATGATTTTAGGATTGGGGGGTCCACTCAATATATCAAGGAGCTACAAGCCTGCAGTTGGCAAAGACCTGCCTACCTAAATACCTTATAATAGCTTGACCATCCCTTTTGGGGGTTATGGAAAGATGAATATGGATCCTTGCCACTAGAATGTCATGAAACCTGGACATTCTGAGTTCAATGGTGAGGGCCATTGGGACTTGATAAAATAGTGGGAGACTTAATAAAATTTATTATTTCTCATAAAATGTAATCAAGAAAGTACTAATGATATGCTCTTTTAATTGTAGAATAAAAATGACAAGCTCATCAACCACACTATCCTTGCGATCAATTTTGGATAAAGACAACATCCTCACCGGCAGTAACTTCCAATAATGGTTTATACACCTTCAGGTAGTCCTACGTCATGAACAGAAGTCTTACGTTCTAGAGTCAGTATTACCTGATCTTCCTACCAAGGAGGCGAGTGATGAGGATTTCCTGGTCTATGAGAAAAATATGAACGACACGGTCGACATTCAATGTTTGATGTTATCATCAAAGTCTAGTGAGCTCATGAAGTCTCATGAAAACAAGGATGCTTATAGCATGCTCAAGCACCTTCGTAGTCTTTACCAGGAGAGAGCAAGACAATAAAGGTTTGAGATCTCTAAGAAACTCTTTCAGAGTAAGATTGGAGAAGGTGCCCCATTTGGGCTTCATGTAGTCGAGCTCATTGGCTACATTGAGCGCCTAGAGGTTCTAGGGTTTAAACTCTCCAAAGAACTGGGCACCGATCTCATTCTGGCATCACTCCTTCAGATCTTTTATAACTTTTTTGTCAATTTCGATATGAACAACATTGAGAAGTCTCTATCTGATCTTCTTATCCTCATTCTCCAAGTGGACAAAGATATGAAGTGTGAAAAGACTTCTGTCCTTATGGTGAATAAGAGGAAAGGTAATGTAAAGAGCTTTAAGCCCAAAGATTATTCACAACCTTCCAAGAAAAGGAAGATCAAAGGGGGGGTAAGGGAACATGAGGTTGTTTTTTTTGCATGTGGCAAGAAGGGTTACTGAAAGAAGAACTGAACCCAGCCTAAGAAGCAAGGGGAAGCTTCAGGTGCATTTTTCATCAAATGTAATCTATCTATTTCTACAAATTGAGTATTAGATAAAGCTTGTGGTGCTCACATATGTATCCAAATATAGGAAGCAAGTAGATTCAAGAAGATTGATCAAGGGGAGGTAGATCTATGAGCATCCAACAGATCCAGACTTTCTGTTGTAGCTGTAGGGGACAACCACTTGACGTTTCCAACTGGGATGATCTTGGTGTTAAAGGGTTGTTTTTATGTGCCTTCTGTAACCAAAAACATAATTTCGGTATCCATCCTAGATATTAATGGATTTTTTTTTGGAAATGAATGTTGATTCTTTTATAAAGATGGAATTTGTTTTAGTAGGGAACATTTATACAACGGTATATATGTGTTGGATTACACAAACCAAGTAATGTCAATCGATGACAAAGATACTTCACATGACTCATACCACACCCAACTTTGGCATCATCGTCTAGGTTATGTAAATGAGAAACGCTTGACAAAGTTAAATCAAGATGGATATTTATATTCTTTTGAACTAAAACCACTTGGCGTATGTCATGCATGTTTACAAGGCAAAATGAACAAAGCCCCATTTGGTGGGAAAGGTGAAAGGGCTAAATAGATTCTTGAATTGGTTCATACCGATGTGTGTGGACCATTTCTAGTTGAAGAAAGGGGTGGGTACTCATACTTCAAAACATTTACTAATGATTTTAGTAGATATGGATATATCTACTTAATGAGGTATATGTCAGATTCCTTTGATAAGTTCAAAGAATAAAAGAATGAAGTTGAAAACCATTCTGGTAAGAAGATTAAGAAACTTCACTCAGACCGAGGTGGGGAATATCTTAATCAAGACTTCATTGATTGCTTATGAGATTTTGGGATCCTATCCCAACTCACTCCTCCTTACACAGCTCAATGGAATGGTGTTAGTGAAAGGAGGAACCACACCTTGTTAGACATGGTGAGATCAATGATGAGTCATGCAAGTCTTCTATTATCCTTTTGGGGATATGCATTACAAACAGCAGCACACATAACAAACCAAGTACTAACTAAATCAATAAATGGAATTCCATACGATTTATGGAGTGGAAGAAAAGCCATGTTATCAAATATACATGTGTGGGGTAGCGAAGCATTTGTTAAGGCATCTTCAGGTAATAAACTCGCACCCTGAGGCACATTGTACCATTATAGGATACCCTACGGAAACAAGGGGATATTACCTATACAACCCCTTAGAAAAAGGTTATAGTGGAAAGACATGCCATATTCCTTGAGAGGGAGCACATATCTAAAAGATATAGTTGGATCGAGATAGACTTTGATGAAGTCGAGGCTCAAGGTGCACAAGAGTTGGTACAGGAACAGATTCCACAAAGCCCCATGGAAGAAGAATCTGTTCCAGAGACACAAGTACAGCGTAGGAGTACAATAGAGGTTAGAGAATTAGAACGGTATGGTTTTCTAGTTACCAAGTATGGTGACTCCTTATTAGTTGATAATAATGATCTTATAACCTATAAGTAGTAAGTGGCACAAACATTTCCAAGTTGCAAGATGCCATGAATTCTGAAATGGATTCCATATACCAAAACCAAGTCTGGATTTTGGTAGATCCTTCAGTTGATGTAAAGCCTATTGGTTGAAAATGGGTATTCAAGAAGAAATTGTACATAGATGGACAAGTCAGTACCTATAAGACATGACTAGTTGCAAAAGGTTTTAATCAGTGTCAAGGAATTAACTACGATGAAACCTTCTCACCAGTTGTAATGCTGAAATCCATCATAATTCTACTTGCTATTGTGGCTTACCATGACTATGAGATTTGGAAAATGGATGTAAGAATAGTATTCCTTAATGAGAACCTTCAGCTAGATGTCTACATGACACAACCTGAAGGGTTTGTGACTCCAAAGGATGTCAATAAGGTATGAAAGTTGCAGAAATCCATTCATGGATTAAAGAAAGCATCTAGGTCAGGGAACTTTCATTTTGATTAATCCATAAAAGAATTTGGTTTTATCAGAAATGAATGTGAGATTTGTATCTACAAATGGTTTAGTGGGAGTTCAGTCATTTTCCTAATAATATATGTTGATGAAATATTACTCATTGAAAATGAGATATCAATCTTGTTGTCTGTTAAGGCATGGTTGAATAAATGCTTCTCCATGAAATACTTGGGTGAGGCAGCATATATTCTTGGGATCAAGATACATCGTGATATATCCAAGATATTTTTGGACCTAAGTCAAAGTATATACATTGATAAGATACTGAAGAGATTCTGTATGGAACAATCCAAGAGGGTATTGTTGCTAGTGTCACATGGCATTCATCATTACAAGAAAATGTGTCCTCAGACACATGAGGAAAGAAATATAATGGAAAGGACTTCATACGTATCAGTGATTGGGTCAGTCATGTATGTCATGCTATATACTAGGCTGGATGTCACCTACGCATTGAGTGTGGCAGGCAGATATCAAGCTGACCCAGGTGACTGCCATTGGATGGCAGTCAAGACTATCTTAAAGTATCTGAGGTGTACTAAGGATATGTTCCTACTTTATGGAGGAGATGAGGAACTAGTCATCAGAGGATATGAATATGCTAGTTTCTAGACTGATCAAGATGACATGAAGTTGCAAACGGAATACATCTTCACTTTGAATGGAGGTGCAGTGAGCTGGAAGAGCTCAAAGCAAAGTGTGGTCACAGATTCTATAGCAGAGTCCGAGTATATCGAAGCTTATGAGGTATCTAAAGAATCATTTTATATGTAAAGCTTCATCTAGGAGCTAGATGTGATACCTAGCACTAAAGATCTCATCACACTATACTGTGATAATACTGCAGCGGTGGCTCTCGTAAAAGAGTCATGGTCACATCAGCAGACGAAGAACATACTTCGAAAGTATCATCTCTTGAGGGATTTTTCTCAAAGAGGTGAAGTTGAATTGAGTAGTATTTCCATGGAAGAAAACGTGGTGGACCCCTTGACTAAAGCCTTGACTCAGTTGAAACATGATCATCATGTGAGGTCTAGCAGACTGAAAGTCGTAGGCTGTTGTCTCTAGTCCAAGTGGGAGTTTATAAGAGTTGGTGTCCTAGAACCAAGTGGTTTTACTTTTATTACATGGATATTTAATGTATTATCACATATTGTTCATTGTTCTGCATGACTATAATGTAATAATGTCCAAGAGTATTTGTTGCATTGATAAGGTCGTGGAAGTTCCCCACTATGATGAGAACCTTGAAATGCTATAACAATATTCTTAAATATAGTTTTGTGGTGGCATAACATGCTATGATGGGACACATAGCATGCAGACAATCTGGTGCGAGTACTCGTAATCAGATGAGACTTCCTCTCAAGAAGTTCGTACATGGTGATCTCCAAGATAAGAGATTATAAGAACAGACCCGCTAATAGAAATTATATATGTTTTGGTGTCATTAGATATTTCTATCTGCGAGCTTGTATAATGATACTTAGACTTTAAGATTATCATTAATAAGTGTCACGACTTATGCACTTTGATTTACTGACGAAAACTATCATGCAGACAGTTGTTGGGAAGTAGGGTACATTGGGTGTGTCACGAGTGGCATGTTATTAATGGATAAGTCGAGGAAGGATTTGTCTCTTCCATTTATGAAAGTTGATATCTTATCCCTTTGATTGAAATAGAATCGTCATGCGAAATTCCATGGCCATGGTGTAACAACGAGTTTATTTTAGGTAGTCAAAGAACAACGTATCCAACATAAAAGTTGATGACACAATCATGAAACCTTCTTGATGAGATATTGCGACAAAGGGATTATATTACACGGTGAGAGTTCATATGTGGATTTTGTTGTTGCGACTTTACATTATTTATCTGGGTTTCCTTGACCCGTACTAGACAGTAATATTGGACTTTAGGTAAGCTCACCTAATGCCAACGAGAGGGAATCCTAGAGGGTCACACACTAAGTGTTTTTTTTTATCTCTGTTAAATTCTATATGAATTTAATTAATAAAATAAATATTATTCTCAAGACTGTGGAATATTTTTATTCAAGTTAAGATGATCCTATAAATTAAATAAAATATATTTATTTATTTTATTGAACATTTAATAAATATTTATTTACTAGTTTACAAATAAAATATTTATTTAAGAGAATAAATTATTTATTTATTTATTCGGGTGTTTAATAAATGGAAGTGATGTTCGAGCGGACCAAGGTCGGTCTGGTAGTAAAATAATTATTTGAAAGATGGTAAATAATTATTTAACTAGTTGGCACAAATTAAAATAACGATGGTATTATTTTGTGATGTGGAATTTTATTTATAATTCCGTTTTGAGCAATTTGACGCACTATAAATAATGACATGGTATTATTACTAAATGCATGTGTTTTCTCTAAGTTCATGAATGTATTTAATTGTTTTTATGCAATTAAATATTGTAACTTAAATTCCATGTATATAAATAGGCAAGTACCCCTATTGTGTCATACACCAAACCACATGCCTGGTGAATTGAGAATTGTTTAGCCAAACAATTTCTCTCTCTAATCCTCTTATCCCCCCTCTCAAGAACGAGAGACATTCTTCAAGGCCGAAGAACAAGCGATCAAGAACAACCGACACAAGACACTCGCTTTTCCGTGCTAGCACCCGAAGAACAAGTGGTGTCGATTGGAAGCCATCGAAGCACGTGTAGATCACCACTAGAGGGATTCTAGTTTGGATCCTTAAAACCACAACGAGATAATCCGGACGGGTCAATCTGGACGGTCAATATCATCAACAAAGAAAAATACCAAAGACACGGGTATTGTTTTTCTTTATGAAATTAATTAAATTAATTATAAACATGATGTGAAATATCCTCTCTAAAGGTTTCGGGCCTCTTTTTTCATTATCTAAATCTTTAATTATATTCCATGGAGATTGGCGTCAATCGTCGTATTGATCCCGGAATAATCATTGATCGTGGTAAAAATCAAAATTGGTTGTCGTCCCAACCATGCTTTCGTTGCGCCTGAAACCTTCAGTTGTCCCATGGAGTGGATTAGGGTGATGCTTGTTGTTATATATTTATTTTCTATATATATATTCGTGATTGGATGATCGGATGGCATTAATTGGATCACCCCTGTTATATATATGAAACATAGGAACCTGACGTATTGAGAGAAATTATGAGAATGATTGTCACACTGGTAGGTTATGGTACTGACCAGTGGCCCAAAGTAGGCAGATATGTTTGGGTTTATTATTATAGGATTTTACCTCGGCCTATCTGAGAAAGGATGGTCGAGTGTTTTGAGTGTATTGATTTCATCGTGTGTGACATGTCAACAAGGATGAGGTCTCATGTGTTGGTGTCTTCTGGATTATTCTTGATATCCTGGGTTCAGCTATGTTTACTCATTCTTAGTGCTTGCAGTGTTAAACATGTAACTTGTATATATATATATTCTTTTCATTTCTCTTTTTTTGTAACTACTGTGGCGCTTTTGTGTGTAATGTTTTTACTGGAAAGTGATGTTTGGTTTTATTGTGGATTATGCAAACCATTTTCAAAGAAAAGTGTTTATTATTTTTGTGAAAATTGAAAACGTAAACATCACTTTCCCTTTAAAAATGATAATGTTTCACTAAAAGAATGACTTGGGTTTTTGAGGAATGAGTTAGGGTAATGACTCATACTTTGTTTTTTAGGGGTAGAAACCCATACTTTTTTACATTGTAGTTCAAACTTGAAAATGGATGTTTCTTTTATTTTAAAGGAAGTGCATTGAGAATAGATATCGGGCTAGCCTACTGATTTTTATTACTCACGTCTATAGTTATTTTCTATTTTAGTCCTTGTGCAGGCTATAACTTGGGTTTATTCTCCATGGGCGACGTTTGATCGTTGATTCGGAGAGTGACCTGCAGGGTCATACATAGTTAGTTCAGACGTTGAGATTGGTTAGTTTTATACTCTTCAGTTCTTGTTTAGTTATTTGTTTAGTTTATTTATTTTGCTCTGCTCTTTATTATTTCATTTGCTTTTATTTATTTGTATTGGGAAAAATCGTTCTCATCGTCTCTATCGATGCCTTGGCAGTTGTCGCCAGCCCGGGAGGATCGGGAACGCCTCTCGGGGCTTGCCGCGGATCGGCTCGGGTGACCGGTTCAGGGTCGACTTGGGTTGGTTTGTGACAATTGTAGCTCCCAATGCATTTAAGGGAAAAAATTTGATGTTGGTCTTGGGAAATGGAATTTTCAGGGTTGTTCATGCATCCCTCCATGGCGCGACATTCTCTCGTTAAGTTGATTTTTTCAGTTTAACTCCTCTGCTTGACTCTGAAAGACCTCAAAATTCCTTGGAGCCTTAACTAGCCACTAAATGACGCTAATATTCATTGTTAATATATATAATATTAATGTTATTTATTATTCATAAACACCATTTTAGTGCGTTTTACACTTTGGACATCATTTCACGTTATGATTGTAATTCCTTCATAAAATGAACTATTATGTGGTACATTTTTTAACATCATTTAAAGTACCCAATGATTCATATGATTTTAAAGAATTTAATTATCCATATTTTAATTTTATATTTTGGGAAATTGATATAAACTTTAATATGAACATTTTTCATTTAGGTATCAATGGAGGATTCATAAAGGATGATGGAGATATTTGGAGATGAATGGAAGCAATTCTAGAGAAGGCAGATTGGACACCAGCCCACTGATGAGAATGTGGGACCCACATTAAAAACCCAATGAAGCCCAAATTTTGTGGGATTATATAAGAAATATATAGGAACAAATAATTCTTTAGGATCCAATACTAATTCGGCCTCCATTGTGGTTATTTAGGCAGCCCAAGTTAGAGATAAAATTCTGGGCCAGATTATGCGGACCAGAAAAACATCCCACTAATATAATCATATCTATGAATCCACAACTTCAAATGGTACCATATTTTACAGGTTATTAGTATAAATCCGGGGATCCATTTTCATCTTATATGGCCCACTCTAACTCGGCCATATATAAGGTCTTCCAAGCATCTCTGTTCGGTGGATGAAAGGTGGATGCCACCTCGGGTCAAGGGTGGAAAAATCAACTCTCCATCAACTTTCCACCCACCTATGGCCTACCAAAATTAATTGAGATTCTTTTTACTATTTGAGGCTCGACCCAAGGCTCCAAAAATTCCTATTTAATGTAGTGGTGGTGGAGGGGTTAATGATCTTTGATGATTTGTTCAATTGTAATGTTATGCTCCTATTTTTTTGTCTCAAGTTTGTCTTTCACGTGTAAGTTGTTCAATTCACTTTAGTTTCTTAATAAAAGTTCTTCTTCTCCTCTTATTATGGTTTTCTTCATATCAATTTGATACATTTGGATAAAGGTGTGAATTTATTCACACCAAACCTTGTGAAATTATCACACAACGGTGGAGTGATCGTTATTTTATTGTGTTTTTTTTACTTCTCCATTTCTTCCCTCATGAGTCTACTTTCCGCTTCTATTGAAACCATATAATAAATGGAGTGATAACCCAATTATGGGTTTATCAAAATGAGTATAAAGTGGCTGGATTGGATTTTATTTATCACACCATTAATTTCTAATCACTTCTTTAATTGAGATTTTTATTTGATGATTTTTAAACTTCATCGTCCTTGTTGAATTTAAGGCCACACAATTCAAGTGCTAATATGAACCTTTACCTTGAAGTGCTCAAAACATTGATCCTTCAAGTGTATAGGTGATTAGTATTATGGTGTGTTGGTATAAAATCAGTAAGTGATGAAGTTTTTTGATCTCCTTAAATGAACTAAACTCAAATATAAGAAATTGAAATAATTGAAAAGAGAATACGTCCAATCCACCCCAAGTGATAACCTAGGATCAAATCATTATTTTAAATTGAATTCACTTAATTCTCTTAGAGTTCCTTTAAACCCACCTAAAATCAACCCAAGTCATCCACTTCATATCCAAAAACAGTCCATAGAATGTATGTGTCTATAGGTTTCTTCTTAGGTCTCTGAGGATTCAACAACCCAAGCTAAACTACAAGGGCCGTCCTACCCTCTTCTCTTGGGTAAATTTGAGTGTGAATAAAATTTTGGCACCATTGTTGGGGACCCAAGTAAGTCATCTAAACACCCATTCTATTCTTCCTCATTTCTTATTTTCTCATTTAAATTCTCTTATCTTGTCCCTTTCTCGTTTTTTTTCTTTTGGCACATGTCCTCCTACACCCACGATCAATCAAACCGTCTAGTTAGGGTGGATAGTCCTGGGGTTGGGGAGTTAAGTACACCAATGGAACTATTTCCATTAGATCCTAATCTTCCTAACACACCTGATTCAAAAATTGAGCCCATTTCAATGGAAGGACTTCAAAGAAACCAACTCATAAACCCGGGTGGGAACCAAAATGGAAACCCAAATGAGGCAGCCCCAAACTTGGGGAATGAACTTGATCAATCCATGAATGTCTACCTCACATATTCCTGGAACAATTCCCTCTAATGCATTAGACACAATTCCCTAGGATATTCCAACTACATCTTTAAACCCCATTTTCTAAACCACCTTCCCATATTCCATGGAATGGAGTCCGAGATGCCCTACCTTCACATTAAGGAGTTCAATGACATTGTAGAAACCATGTGCCCCTCACATCAACTAGAATAAGCTGAGATGAGGCTATTTACTTTTTCTTTAAAGGATAGCGCTAAAAATTGGTTAAAAATTTTGAGACCATCATCCATCAACTCTTGGGACAAACTACAAAGAGAATTCTACAAAAAATACTTTCCCCACCACAAAACAATTGCACTTAAAAAATCATCCAAAACTTTTTTTAAAAAGATGGAGAGTCATTCTATGAAACATGAGAGATGTTCAAAGACACTCTAAACATGGTTCCACTCCATGGTTTTTCTATTCCTGAACAAGTGAGAATTTTCTATGAAGGTTTGGGTCCGGGGAACAAAAAATTCATTGACATGATGTGTAATGGAACCTTTAAAAACAAAGCCCCAAATGATGCTTATGAGTATCTAGAAATCCTTTCTGAACAATGCCAAACATGGGGAACCTCACCTTATTCTGAAAAGACATAAAGAACTACTATAATTCATACACTTAGAGAAGAGAAAATCCTTAGGGCTAAACTCGTAGCAATCTCTAGGAAGGTTGAAGAGATGGACCTTAGGAAAGTCCATGAAATCCAAACTGTTGACCCTGTTTGCACAATTTGTAAACAACATGACCATAAGATAGACAATTGTCCAACCATTCTATCCCTCAAGGATTTTTTTTTAGGAGGACCCCCAGTGGAAGTAAATGCCTTGAACTTTCAAAATCCTCGATACCAAAACAACTTCAACCCAAGGTATAATGACCACCCAGGCTTCCACTGGAAATATAACTAACAACCTAGCCAGCCACAGGGACAAAATCCTTACCCCCATCAGAACTACAAAAACCATAACCAGTTCCAAACCCAACCTATCCAATACCAACAACCACCGGTCCATTTTCAAAAAACCATACCACCTCCTAAATATCCCCCTGGGATAAACCAATATTCTCAAGAACCAACCCAAATTGTTCCACAAAGCCTACTAGAACAATTGTGCAAAAAAATGGAGAGGATGAACTCGGAAGTCTATTCCCTAAAACAAGAACATCAAACCATCAAAATTGGAAAGGCGCCCATGCCTACTCAGGCAGTACCATCCTTAACTTCAAGGGTAGAGTCAAGTTGCACTCAAATAACTCATGAACAACTAAATGATGTGACTGTTTTAAGAAGTTTGAAATCAATTGAGAAGCATGAACAACTAATTCAGAACCCACCTAAAGATTCAAACTTGGATGAAAATTCAAATGAACCAAATGATCAAACTGAAAAACACCATAACATTGTCAAAGAAACAACTCTTCAACAAACAACTCCACAACCCGCACCATTTCCTCAACGCATGAGGAGGGAAACCAAGCCTGATTGAGATCTTTGACTGTTGGGGAATCAATTTCATGGGTCCTTTCCCAAACTCTAAAGGATACCTCTACATTCTCTTAGTTGTTTATTATGTCTCAAAATGGGTTAAGGCCATTCCCACAAAATCCAATGATCATCAAAATATGATTAGATTCTTAAAAGAAAACATCTTCTCTAGATTTTGAATTCCTAGGGCTATCATTAGTGATCGTGGAACTCATTTTTTCAATCGTCCATTATCATCACTCATGGAAAATTATGGAATGTCTCATAATGTGTCCATTGCGTACCACCCACAGACCAATGGTCAAGTTGAGTTAGCCAATCGAGAAATCAAACAAATTCTTGAGAAAAATGTCAATCCTTCTAGGAAAACGTGGTCTGAGAAACTCTTGGATTCTCTTTGGGAATATCGTACAACATACAAAACAATCCTAGGAATGTCACCATATAGGTTGGTTTATGGAAAAGCATACCATTTACCTGTTGAAATTGAGCATAAGTCCTTTTGGGAAATTAAGAAAATGTATTATTACCTGTCATTGGCCGGAACAAAAAGGAAATTAGATCTCAATGAACTGGAGGAACTAAGGATGGAGGCTTATGAAAATTCAAGGATCAATAAAGCTACAGTTCGAGCCTACCAATCTAGGAATATAAAATTCAAGCATTTTGAACCGGGAAAATTTGTGCTCTTGTATAGTTCAAAACTTCATTTACACCCGAGAAAGTTAAGGTCTAGATGGTCAGGTCCATACAAAGTGCATAAGGTGTA
Organism: Viscum album; assembly: GCA_963277665.1. Taxonomy (NCBI): domain Eukaryota; kingdom Viridiplantae; phylum Streptophyta; class Magnoliopsida; order Santalales; family Viscaceae; genus Viscum; species Viscum album. The sequence continues at coordinate 1,019,726,526 of OY728138.1, read as the reverse complement.
CCCCCATGGGGCTGTGGAAATTCAAGATCCCACCAATGGTCAAACCTTTAATGTTAATGGTCATAAAGTCAAACTATTCATTGAACCATTCCAAAAACATGAAGTTGATGAAGAATTGTGTGAACCCACCTTAGATGATGAAAATAATTAATCAATTAGGGGTCCAAGTCGAGCTAATAACGTTAAACAAAGCATTTCATGGGAGGAAACCCATGGTTTTCAAGTTTCCTATCATTTTGTTTTTTTAATTAACTTTATATTTTAAATAGGATTAATTAATCATTTTGATATTTAATAAAAAAATATACTGTTGACCTGTTCTTCTATTATGAGGATGGATGGGTATGAAAGGGGAGTGCCATATTCATCTGTGTCACGTGGTGTGATCCTTGAGTAATACCTTACCCATAAATTTAAAAATAAGACAATGTATCATCAGTTTATTTTATTTTATTTTTATGTGTTTATAGGTTAAAATAAAAATACAAAAAAAATAAATAAAAATATAATAATAGAAAAAAGGAATCATCGTAGGTCATGGGGCAAACCCCGTCACAACTGGCGAAGCCGTGGGGAATCGAACCCGGGACCGAAGGGAGACAGGGGTGCGTGCTTACCACTGACCTACGGCTTCTTTTGCTTCCTTATTCTATAATTTTATTATATATACTTATATTTTACTTTCTTTATTATATAAATATATATCTATATATAGTTTTTTTTTGTTTCTTTTTCTTTTCTTTTTTTCTCTACTAGGGAACTCTGCAAGTGACATGGATATCAAAGGACTAAATTGGAGAAACAATAACTTCAAATTCAACCAACAGGTGACTTCATTCCATGATTCTCATATTTCAATTTCCTTTTTGAAATTCCCTTACCTGCCTCTACTCCTTCTAAATTTTCATTTCTTCAAACACTGGGGACAGTGTTATTTTAAGTTGGGTGGGGAGATAAAATTAAAAAAAATGTGTTTGTGTCAAAAAAATGAATGATTTGAAAAAAAAATGTGTGTAAATAGAAGGAAAATTCCTTTAACTTTAAACATGGTAATACACATTGCATACTTTGAAACAGAATATCAAATAATTTAGCATGCCCTGATTTTGATTTTAATCCATGTATAATTTCATGAGCATATATTTTGGAAAGTTTGGCTGTCTAATGTGATATTTCATGGTTTATATTTTCATCCAAAAAAAAGAAAATCACAACGCACATCCTTTGGATAGTGGGGTATTAGTTTGAGTTCATGGGGTCCCCCAAATAAATAGCATAGGTTTTGTGATCATTTTAGTTTTAATATGAGTATTCAAAAAAATTATAAAAACAATAAATTTGCACGTATAGAAATGAAATGACTTAATGCGTGGCTTTCGGAACTTGGGGATCGTGACTCCATAGTTTTCTGGCCCAGAGTTAGTAATTTTATCTCTATTTTTGGTAATTTGAATTTGTTTTTGACTGAGTTAACTTGAGATGATGCCCGAGTAAGTGGGCTTCACTTGGTGCCCTAAGGTCTTTGAGCCTAGGAGTCGTCGGCAAAGTCTCGCTACAAGGGTTGACTTTTTTGAGTGAAATTTCAATTACCATGGCAAAATTGAAAAAAAAAACCAAAAAAATATAATATAAAAAAATTGAATTCTCATCTTAATAATGAAATGTGATTCCACCTAGCGCTTCCATAATTTTCCCCTTGAATAAAGATGAACCCCCATGTCTATTGTGATACACAAGACATCCTCATACTTAATTAATATTGGATGAAATATGGTAAGGAATTTGAACAAATGAATGGTCTTGGGATTGGGATCTGCTTATGAAACTATCTTGTATTAAAATATTTTGATGGGTTTCATGATTTTTTGGTATAAGGGTTTTTGGTGATCATTTTGTATTAAAATGTTTTTGGAAAAGGGAATTCAAATTTCATATTGTTGAGATACATTTTGCTCGGGACTAGCAAAACTCAAGTTGGGGGTGTGATTAGCCACTAAATTAGGCTAATATTATTTGTTAATATATATAATATTAATGTTCTTTATTATAAATAAACACCATTTTAGTGCATTTTACACTTTGAACATCATTTCACATTATGATTGTAATTCCTTCTTAAAATGCACTATTATGTGGTACATTTTTGAAAATCAGTTAAAGTACCCAATGATTCATCTAATTTTAATGAATGTAATTATCCATATTTTAATTTGATATTTTGGTAAATTTATCTATACTTTAATATGAAAATTTTTCATTTGGGTATTAATGGAGTATTCATAAAGGATGATGGAGATATTTGGAGATGAATGGAAGCAATTCTAGATAAGGCATATTGGACACCAGCCCACTGATAAGAATGTGGGACCCACATTACAAACCCAATGAAGCCCAAATTTTGTGGGATGATATAAGACATATAGAGGAACAAATAATTCATCAAGAGCCAGTGCTAATTCAGCCTCCATTGTGGTTATTTAGGCGGCCTAAGTTAGAGATAAAATTCTGGGCCAGATTCTACGGCCCAGAAAAACATCCCACTAATCTAATCATATCTCCGATTTCACATATTAAAATGGACCCAAATTTTACAGGAGGTTAGTAAACATCGGTGGATCCATTTTATTCTTCTATGGACCACTCTATGGCCTACCAAAATTAATTGAGATGATTTGTACTGTTGGAGGCTCGACCCAAGGCTCCCAAAATTCCTATTTAAGGTAGTGGTGGTGGAGGAGTTGATGATATTTGATGCTTTGTTCAATTGTAATGTTATGCTATGATTTTGTTGTATCAAGTTTTTCTTTCATATGTAAGTTGTTCAATTCACTTTAGTTTCTTAATAAAAGTTCTTCTTCTCCTCTTATTCTGTTTTTCATCATATCACTTTGATACCGTTGGATCAAGGTGTGAATTTATTCACACCAAACCTTGTGAAATTATCACACAACGGTGGAGTGATCGTTATTTTATTGTGTTTTTTTAGTTCTAAATTTCTTCTCTCATGAGTCTACTTTCCGCTTCCATTAAAACCATAGAATCAATGGAGGGATAACCCACTTATGGGTTGATCCAAGGGAGTAGCAAGGGGTTGGATTAGATGTTATTTATCACCCCATTAATTTCTAATCACTTCTTTAATTGAGATTTTTATTTGATGATTTTTAAACTCCATCATCCTTGTTGAATTTAAGGCCATACAATTCAAGTGCTAATACGAACCTTTACCTTGAAGTGATCAAAAATTTGATCCTTCAATTGTATAGGTGATTAGTATTATGGTGTGTTGGTATAAAATCAGTAAGTGATAAAGTTGTTTGATCTCCTTAAATGAACTCAACTCAAATATAAGAAATTGAAATAATTGAAAAGGGAATACGTCCAATCCACCCCAAGTGATAAACTAGGATCAACTCATTCTTTTAAATTGAATTCAGTTAAGTCACTTGGAGTTCCTTTAAACCCATATAAAATCAACCCAAGTCGTCCACTTCATATCCAAAAATAGTCTATAGAATGTACGTGTCTTTAGGTTTCTTCTTAGGTCTCTGAGGATTCGACAACCCAAGATAAACTACAAGAACCGTCCTACCTTCTTCTCTTGGGTAAATTTGAGCGTGAATCAAGCCTTCTCTAAGCCCCTCTAACACCTGAAACTCACCAAGGAAAGGGCTATCAGGATTCGGGCCATTACATGGTCGAACCTCCTTGGAACCCACAACACCCTTCTTCTTATTCCTCAGCACACCAAGATGCTAGCATGCTTTGATTGAAAGGAGAATCTCACTGGAATGTTGAGTGATTCAATACATCTCGTAGATACCTTTGGAGGTGGAAGGCTTTTTTCTGTCACCGGTGATTTCTCTAAGACCCATGCAATGGTGATCAGGATGATTCAAATGCTTTTGGTGTATGGTACACCATTTACAATGTTCTTCGTTTTCATTTTTTACACAATTTCATAATTCAAGCTTGAAAGATCTTGGAAAAGGGATTTTGTACGCTTCTGTTTGATCTAATAATTGTTATTAGACTCGTTTAAATCTCAAAAGGTGGGTCATAGAGTTTGAAGTTGGAATTGTTGAGGTAGAGAAATTTCATGGAAATACTCAAATAGAGTGTGCATATGATGCAAGATACTTTGGGAAGTGTGCTGAATAGTTTTGAGAATCTTTAATATATTCCAAAAGTCATTTGAGTTGTTTTAAGATGTTTTAGAGTGATTGGAGAGGCCCTCAGAATGCTTGAACATATTTTGAGCATATTTGAAGAAGTTCTAGCTAGGTTGAAGTTGAAACTATGGCAAAGGCATGGAATATGTAAGTTTTTCTTACTGTGATACATAGCATTCTCTGGATGATGTATAATAAATTTTTGGAGTTGCACCGTGACACGTAATAAGTATTTTTAGGGAAATTTTTAAAAGATAAAGATGTGTTTGGATATTTCAATGTGATATAATATATAGGTCATATTTGAATTTTTGTTTCTTATTTTCATTATTTTCACTATTACACGATGGATTTATCAGCTCACCACTTTAGAAACATTGATAATGTGAGTACTCTTGTTAGCCTTAGGCTTTTATCAATCTTTATTTGACCCACACAAGCGGGTGTGGGGGTAGGGGGTTTGGGGTTTGGACCGGCGATTGCGGCTAGAGTCCCCATGCTAGTTTCATTTCTTGCGTGCATTAATAAAAATAGTTTTAAAAGATGACCTTTATCACCATTATTTTTAGCATTGATAAAAGCTATATTAGTTGCTACAATATGCCCCTACATAAATAGCATAACTCGGAGTGTTTTATTAGAGTCTAATAACATTTATTAGAAGCACCAAAAACAATTAAAACCTTTGTCTCACGATATCCATGCAATACAATATGAAACACGTGCAAAAATACAGAAATGAAGAACTGTTGTATTAGGGGTACCTTACACCGAAGAAGCCGCTGCAAACCAAGATCTTCTGATGCATTTTCTAGAGATCACAAAAGTGGAAAAAATAAGTATCCCACCTCATAGGCATCCATAGGGTGATCTAAATCACTCGGCGTTTGAGTAGGATCCAGTTTCTCTTCACGGTATGCTAGTACCTCATACGCAAATAATGAAGATGAAAGAGATCATTCTAGAATTGGGGAGTTCGGCCAAGCATGAAGCAATCACACCCCCACTGCCATGACAATATATATATATATATATATAGCATCGTGAGCATTTCTTAGGATTTTTCATTTATTCATGCATTTATAACACATGAATAATTATTGATTCGATCAATTCATGGATCCAATGCATGTATAACTTCCATACGTTTCATCTCATGAAACATTTTCTTTAAATGATAGCTAATATGAGAAAATAATAAATGATAACAGTTTATCATTTTTGTCACAATTGTATAATGCACGGGCATGCAAATCACAATTTTGCATGCAATACGATATTACTTATATATATATATATATATTATATACATAAAAGTTTTAGGTCATACTCTATTCAATCCCTCATTTTCACTCAAGTCTAAAAGACTTTGTGTCATTTCACCTTATATTGTATCGTATGAAACAACTTCTGAAACCATATTCAAAACTCCTTTTGGATATCTTTCAAAACTCCTTTGGAAACCTGTCATTAAATTCACCTTGTATCACATCGCATGTAATACCTTGTGAACACCCATCCAAAATGCTTTTGGATTAACTCTAAAATATTTAAACATGAGAAAAACATTTATGAACAATCTAAATATTTAAACACATGACAAACATTTATGAACAATTCATAAATCAAATCTAAGTATAAACTCTTATAATATTTAACTTCAACCTTATGTACATTTTATAATTTTGAATATAAACACTTTAAATTCATTCAAATACAAACTCTTTCATATTTATCATTATACGACATTTATATCCACAAAGTTAAATTTTTATTAAAATACATTTTTATGGAAAAGTGTGAAACCTTCAAGTTCAACCAAGACATCAAACACTATAAAAAATAGAAAATGTATGAAAGACCAACTTAAACCTATTATACGCGACCCCCCTATATAATTTCCAGGACAGATCTAATACATTTTTATCCGGTTCATTTTTGATAATATCTTCAAACTGATAGTCCAATTTGTCCCACGCTTGCAAGAACTCCTCAATTGTTATCTTCTTATTGTTAAATCCTTTCATCATTGTTAAATGTTACCTGTCGATCCAATCGCCCTGCTCCTTTTTTGTGAACACTTGAATTGGTCTCTCATTCATACTTTCCACAACCTCATTATAAGCATGAAGAATTAAGACCTTATCCATCATCTCTTATTGAAAGTGCATGAGAAGCTCCCATGTTTTTTCCATGGCCTCTACATTTGGTGTCTGCCCAACCGTGATCGCCAAAGAAGCATCACCAATTTCATCCAACATTCCAGGCACCCCCAGCATTCCCTTCTTGGAATATGGAGTCTGTTCCAAGTGTTCCTCCCTCCCTGCTCCCAACTTCCCTCCCTCCCCATCTAAGTCTAAAACCAACATTGAACAATCCTACACCCCAGCTCCACCTGTAGGAGTTTTTCTATCCTCAGGAGTCTTCTTGCATGCCTTATCGAAAACTGATTCCACACCTTTAGACAATGGAGACGCCCTTGGTATAACCGTTGTGTCAGCCCGTAGAGCTTCGGTCATCCTTGCCTCCTTCTTAGTGTTTTTTTCTTTACCTGAAGATCTTGTTGTCATAGTTTTTGTCAAGTTCAAGTAGTCTTTGAGAGGCTTTGGTTTCTTCCCCTTATTAACAATGAAATTTCTAGAGAGAAGGTTGCCTCTCTTTCCCTTTCCTTGATCAAGACCCACTACTCACAGACCTATGGGGGTCCCCCTCATAGTCCAACCTAGGTTGAGAGCCTCTTTCTTTATTTCCCAGTTCAAATTCTTCAAGAGACCTTGATCCGACCTGCTTCCTTTTCCATTTTTGAATAAATGATTTCCAACCTTCAGGATCAACATTCTCTTTTTCATCCACATTAAAAATAGTGAAATAGTTTTTCATCTGTATAGAAGATTGTGGGACTTGGTGACCATGAGATCTTCGCAATGGAGGGGCCATAATTTGATCAGAAAGAACTTGAATCGAAGATTTCAGGCTGATCAAAGGGGGCAAGGGAATAGGAGGTTGTTTGTTTCGCATGTGACAAGAAGGGTCAATGGAAGAAGAATTGAACCCAACCTAAGAAGCAAGGGGAATCTTCATGTGCATTTTTCATTGAATTCAATCTATCTATTTCTACAAATTGAGTATTAGATACAGCTTTTGGTGCTCACATATGTATCCAAATACAGGAACCAAGTAGATTCATGAAGATTGATCGAGGGGAGGTAGATCTACGAGCAGGCAACGGAGCCAGACTTGCTACTGTAGCTGTCGGGGACTACCACCTCACATTGCCAATTGGGATGATCTTGGTGTTAAAGGGTTGTTTTTACGTGCCTTATGTAACCAAAAACATAATTTATGTATCCATACTAGATATTGATGGATTTGTTTTCAAGTTTGGAAATGAATGTTGATTCTTTTGTAAATATAGCATTTGTTTTGGTAGGGAACATTTATACAATGGTCTTTATGTTTTGGATTACACAAACCAAGTAATGACAATCGATGACAAAGATATTTCACATGACTCGTACCACACCCAACTTTGGCATCATCGGCTAGGTCATGTAAATGAGAAAGGCTTGACAAAGTTACATCAAGATGGATATTTAGATTCTTTTGAACTAAAACCACTTGGCGTATGTCATGCATGTTTACAAGGCAAAATGAACAAAGCCCCATTTGGTGGGAAAGGTGAAAGGGCTAAAGAGATTCTTGAATTGGTTCATACCGATGTGTGTGGACCATTTCCAGTTGAAGCAAGGGGTGGGTACTCATACTTCAAAACTTTTACTGATGATTTTAGTAGATATGGATATATATACTTAATGAGGTATAAGTTGGATTCCTTTGATAAGTTCAAGGAATACAAGAATGAAGTTGAAAACCATTTTGGTAAGAAGATTAAGAAACTTCACTCAGACCGAGGTGGGGAATATCTTAATCAAGACTTCATTGATTGCTTATGAGAGTTTGGGATCATATCCCAACTCACTCCTCCTTACACACCTCAATGGAATGGTGTAAGTGAAAGGATAAACCACGCCTTGTTAGACATGGTGAGATCAACGATGAGTCATGCAAGTCTTCCATTATCCTTTTCGGGATATGCGTTACAAACAGCGGCACTCATAATAAACCAAGTACCAACTAAATCGATAAATGGAATTCCATATGAGTTCTGAAGTGGAAGAATAGCCATGTTATTGAATTTACATGTGTGGGGTAGCAAAGAATTTTTTAAGGCCTCTTCAAGTAATAAACTCGCACCCTGAGGCACATTGTACCTTTATATGATACCCTAAGGAAACAAGGGGATATTACCTATACAAACCCTTAGAAAAAAAGGTTATAGTGGCAAGACATGCCATATTCCTTGAGAGGGAGCACATATCTAAAAGATATAGTGGGATCAAGATAGAATTCGATGAATTAGAGGCTCAAGGTGTACAAGACTTGGTACAGGAACAGATTCCACAAAGCCCTATGGAAGAAGAATCTGTTCCAGAGACACAAGTACTGCATAGGAGTAAAGGAGAGGTTAGAGAACCGGAACAGTACGGTTTTATAGTTACCAAGGATGGTGACTCCTTATTAGTTGATAATAATTATCCTTTAACCTACAAGGAAGTAGTAAGTGGCACAAACATTTCCAAGTGGAAAGAATCCATGAATTCTTAAATGGATTCCATATACCAAAACCAAGTCTGGATTTTGGTAGATCCTCCAGTTGATGTAAAGTCTGTTGGTTGCAAATGGGTATTCAAGAAGAAATTTTACATTGAAGGACAAGTTAGTACCTATAATGAGCGACTGTTTGCAAAAGGTTTTAAGAAGTTTCAAGGAATTGACTACGATGAAACCTTTTCACTAGTTGCAATGCTAAAATCCATCATAATTCTACTTGCTATTGTGACTTACCATGACTATGAGATTTGTAAAATGGATGTCAAAACATTATTCCTTAACAGGAACCTTCAGGAAGATGTCTACATGACACAACTTGAAGGGTTTGTGACTCCAAAGGATGCCAATAAGGTATGAAAGTTGTAGAAATCCATTTATGGATTAAAGCAAGCATCCAGGTCATGGAACATTCATTTTGATGAATCCATAAAAGAATTTGGTTTTATCAAAAATGAATGTGAGATTTGTGTCTACATATGGTTTAGTGGGAGTGCAGTCATTTTCTTAATAGTATATGTTGATGACATATTACTCATTGGAAACGACATACCAGTCTTGCAGTTTGTTAAGGAATGGTTGAATCAATGCTTCTCCATGAAAGACTTGGGTGAGGCAGCATATATTCTTGGGATCAAGATACATCATAATAGATCCAAGAGATTGTTGGACCTAAGTCAAAGTACATACATTGATAAGATAATGAAGAGATTCATTATGGAATAATCCAAGAGGGGATTTTTTCCAGTGTCACATGGCATTCATCTTTCCAAGAAAATGTGTCCTCAGACACATGAGGAAAGAAAGATAATGGCAAGGACTTCATACGCATCATTGATTGGGTCATTCATGTATGTCATGCTAAATACTAGGCTGGATGTCGCCTACGCATTGAGCGCGGTACCCAAGTGACCGCCATTGGTTGGTAGTCAAGACTATCCTAAAGTATATGAGGTGTACTAAGGATATGTTCCTCCTTTATGGAGGATATGAGGAACTAGTCATCAGAGGATATGCATATTCTAGTTTCCAGACTGATCAAGATGACATGAAGTCGAAAATGGGATACATCTTCACTTTGAATGGAGGTGTAGTGAGCTGGAAGAGCTCAAAGCAAAGTGTGGTCAAAGATTCTACAACAGAGTCTGAGTATATCGCAGCATCTGAGGTAGCTAAAGAAGCGGTTTAGATATAAAGATTCATCCAGGAGCTAGATGTGATACCTAGTAGTAAAGATCTCATCACACTGTACTGCGATAATACTGCAGCGGTGGCTCTCACAAAAGAGTCAGGGTCACATCAGCAGACGAAGCACATACTTAGGAAGTATCATCCCTTGAGGGATTTTTCTCAAAGAGGTGAAGTTGCAGTGAGCAGTATTTCCATGGAAGACAACGTGGTTGACCCCTTGACTAAAGCCTTGAATTAGCAAAAACATGATCATCATGTGAGGTCTAGTGGACTGAAATTAGTAGGCAGTTGGCTCAAGTCCGAGTGGGAGTTTATAAGAGTTGGTGTCCTAGAACTAAGTGGTTTTACTTTGATTACATGGATATTTAATGTATTATTACATATTGTTCATTGTTCTGCATGACTATAATGTAATAATATCCAAGAGTATTTGTTGCATTGATAAGGTCGTGGCAGTTCCCCGCTATGATGAGAACCTTGAAATGCTATAACAATATTCTTAAATATAGTTCTGCGGTTGGATGACATGCTATGATGGGACACGTAGCATGCAGACCGTCAGGTGCGAGTACTCGTAAGCAGATGAGGCTTCCTCTTCCGAAGTTCGTACTTGGTAATCTCCAAGATAAGAGATTATGAGAACAGACCCGCTAATAGAAATTCTGTATGTTTTGGTGTCATCAGATATTTCTATCTACGAGGGTGTATAATGATCCTTAGACTTTAAGATTATCATTAATACGTGTCATGACTTATGCACTTTGATTTACTAATGAAAACCATCACACAGACAGTTGGTGGGAAGTAGGGTACATTGGGTGCGTCACGAGTGACATGTTATTAATGGATAAACCGAGGAAGGATTTGTCCCTTCCATTTATGAAAGTTGATATCTCGGCCCTTTGATTGAAATAGAACCGTCGCGCGAAATTCCATGGCCATGGTGTATCAACAAGTTTATTTCTGGTAGTCAAAAAACAACGTATCAAGCATAAAAGTTGATGACACAATCATGAAACCTGCTTAATGAGATATTGCGACAAAGGGATTATATTACACGATGATTGTTCATATGTGGATGTTTTTGTTGTGACTTTACATTCTTTCTCTTGGGTACCTTGACATGTTGCTACATAGTAATATTGGACTTTAGGTAAGCTCGCCTAATTCCAACGAGAGGGAATCCTAGAGGGTCACACACTAAGTGTTTTTTGTGATCTCTGTTAAATTGTATTTGCATTTAATTAATGAAATAAATATTATTCTCAAGACCGTGGAATATTTTTATTCAAGTTAAGATGATCTTATAAATTAAATAAAATATATTTATTTATTTTATTGAACATTTAATAAATATTTATTTACTAGTTTGTAAATAAAATATTTATTTAAGAGAATAAATTTTTTATTTATTTATTCGGGTGTTTAATAAATGGAAGTTAAGTTTGAGCGGATCAAGGTCGGTCCGGTAGTAAAATAATTATTTGCAAGATGGTAAATATTTATTTAACTACTTGGCACAAATTAAAATAACGCTGATATTATTTTGTGATGTAGAATTTTATTTATAATTCTGTTTTGAGCAAGTTGACGCACTATAAATAATGACATGGTATTATTGTTAAATTCATGTGTTTTCTCTAAGTTCATGAATGTATTTAATTGTTGCTATGCAATTAAATATTGTAACTTAAATTCCATCTATATAAATAGGCAAGTACCCCTATTGTGTCATACACCATACCACATGCCTGGTGAATTGAGAATTGTTTAGCCAAACAATTTCTCTCTCGAATCCTCTTTTCTCCCCTCTCAAGAATGAGAGACGTTCTTCAAGGCCTAAGAACAAGCGATCAAAAACGGCCGACATAAGACACTCGCTTCACCGCACTAGCACCCGAATAATGAGCAGTGTCGATCAGAGGTCATCAGATCATGTGTAGATCACCGCTAGAGGGATTCTAGTTTGGATCCTTAAAAACGCAATGAGATAATCTGAAAGGGTCAATCCGGACGATCAACATCATCAACAAAGAAAAATACCAAAGACACATGTATTATTTTTCTTTATGAAATTAATTAAATTAATTATAAACATGATGTGCAAGATCCTCTCTAAAGGTTTCAAGCCTCTTTTTTTCTTTATCTAAATCTTTGATTATATTCCATGGAGACTGGCGTCAATCGTTATATTGATCCCGGAATAATCATTGATCATGGTAAAAATCAAAATTGGGTGTCGTCCCAACCACGCTTCCGCTGTGCCTAAAACCTTCAGTTGTACCATGGAGTGGCTTAGGGTGATGCTTGTTGTTATTTATTATATATATATATATATATATATATTCGTGATTGGATGATCGGCTGGCATCAATTGGATCACCCCTGTTATATATATGAAACATAGGAACCTGAAATATTGAGAGAATATTCTGAGAATGATTGACACACTAGTAGGTTATGGTACTGACCAGTGGCCCAAATTAGGCATATATGTTTGGGTTCATTGTTATAGGATTTTCCCTCGGCCTACCTGAGAAAGGATGGTCGAGCATTTTGAGTGCATTGATTTCATCGTGTGTGACATGTCAACAAGGATGAGGTCTCATGTGTTGGTGTCTTCTAGATTATTCTTGATCTCCTGGGTTCAGCTATGTCTACTCGTTCTTAGTGCTTGTAGTGTTAGACATGTTACTTGTATATATGTATTCTTTTCATTTCTCTTGTTGTGTAACTATTGTGGCGCTTTCGTGTGTAATGTTTTTACTGGAAAGTGATGTGTGGTTTTAATGTGTCTTATGCAAACAGTTTTCAAAGAAAAGTGTTTTATTATTTTTGTGAAAATTGAAAATGTAAACATCACATTCTCTTTAGAAATGCTAATGTTTCACTAAAAGAATGACTTGGGTTTTTGAGGAATGAGTTAGGGTAATTACTCATACTTTTTTTTGAGGTGTAGAAAACCTTACTTTTGTACATTGTAGTTAAATCTTGAAAATGGATGTTTCTTTTATTTTAAAGGAAGTGCATTGAGAATAGATATCGGGCTAGCCTACTGATTTTTAATACTCACATCTATTGTTTTTTTCTATTTTTAGTCACTTTTCAAGATATAACTTGGGTGTGTTCGCCATGGGCGACGTTTGATCATTGATTCGGAGAGTGACCCACAGGGTCACATAGAGTTAGTTCAGACGTCGAGTTTGGTTAGTTTTATCTTCTTCAGTTCTTGTTTAGTTGTTTGTTTGGTTTATTTATTTTGCGCTGATCTTTATTATTTCATTTTCTTTTATTTATTTGTATTGGTAAAAATCATTCTCATCATCTCTATCGATGCCTTGGCAGTTGTCGTCAGCCCGGGAGGATCTGGAACGCCTCTCAGGCCTTGCCACGGATCGGCTCGGGTGACCGGTTCAGGGTCGACCTGAGTTGGTTCATGACAATTGTAGCTCCCAATGCATTTAAGGGGAAAAAAATTTATGTTGGTCTTGGGCAATGTAATTTTCAGGGTTGTTCATGCATCCCTCCATGGCACAACATTCTCTCGTTAAGTTTATTTTTTCAGTTTAGCTTCTCTGCTTGACTCTGAAAGACCTCAAAATTCCTTGGAGGCTTCTCTGAGCCCCTCTAACACCTGAAACTCACCAAGGGAAGGGCTATCAGGATTCGGTCCATTACATGGTTGAACCTCCATGGAACCCACAACACCCTTCTTCTTATTCCTCACCACCCCAAGGTGCTAGCATACTTTTATTGAAAGGAGAATATCACTGGAACGTTGAGTGATTCAATACATCTCGTAGATACCTTTGGAGGTGGAAGGCTTTTATCAGTCACCAGTGATTTCTCTAAGACCCATTCGATGGTGATTAGGATAATGCAAATGCTTTTGGTGTATGGTACACCATTTACAATGTTCTTCATTTTTATTTTTTACACAATTTCATATTTCAAGCATGAAAGATCTTGGAAAAGGGATTTTGTACGCTTCTGTTTGATCTAATAATTGTTATTAGACTCGTTTAAATCCCAAAAGGGGAGTCATAGAGTTTGAAGTTGGAATTGTTGAGGTAGAGAAATTTCATGTAAATACTCAAATAGAGTGTGCATATGATGCAAGATACTTTGGGAATTGTGCTGAATAGTTTTGAGAATCTTTGATATATTCCTAAAGTCATTTGAGTTGTTTTAAGATGTTTTACAGTTCTTGGAGAGGCCCTTGGAATGCTTGAACATATTTTGAGCATATTTGAAGAATTTCTAGCTGGGTTGAAGTTGAAACTATGGAAAAGGCATGGAATATTTAAGTTTTGCTCACTGTGATACATAGCATTCTCTGGATGATGTATAAGAAATTTTGGGAGTTTCACCGTGACACGTAACATATTTCATTTGGTACGTGGGACGTTTTGCTAATATATAACGTATCTCAGTCCGTACATAAGATATTTGATGAAGTTTTCCAAGTGGGTTGAAGTGGAAAGAAGAGTGCATTTGGTTTTTGGAAATGGTTTAAAAAATGTTTAAACGTGTAGCCCGTTTGGCATTTTAACAAAAGTGGTTTTGGTTTTCAAATGTTGTGTGAATGCCAAAATGATATTTTATAAATTTTTGTGGAATCGAAAATGGTGTTTTTTCCTTGCTGGGGATGTAAAGTTGGTCCTTCTAAGGATGGTGTTTTGTGAAGTGTGTTTGAGGCCCGTCTGATACCTTTATGAAATTGGTGAAAATTGTTGGTGTGAAAACTCTCCTTAGATAAATCTCTTGTCTTCATTGTGATTATTTTTTTGGGAGGCCCATGCTTAGAGGCTCACGGGTGCTCAAATGGATTAAAGGCAAGAGGTTGTTTTAAGAGTTGGTGTCCTCGAACCAAGTGGTTTTACTTTGATTACATGGATATTTAATGTATTATTACATATTGTTCATTATTATGCATGACTATAATGTAATTATGTCCTAGAGTATTTGTTTCATTGATAAGTTTGTGGTAGTTCCCCACTATGATGAGAAACATGAAATGCTATAAAAATATTCTTAAATATAGTTCTGCAGTTGGATGACATGCTATTATGGGACACATAGCATGCAGACTGTCAGGTGCGAGTACTCGTAAGTAGATGAGACTTCCTCTCATGAAGTTCACACTTGGTAATCTCCAAGATAAGAGATTATGAGAACAGACCCACTAGTAGGAATTCTGCATGTTTTGGTGTCATCAGATATTTCTATATGTGAGCGTTTATAATGATCCTTAGACTTTAAGATTATCATTAATACGTGTCATGACTTACGCACTTTGATTTACTGACGAAAACTGTCACAAAGACAGTTGGTTAGAAGTAGGGTACGTTGGGTGCATCATGAGTGACATGTTATTAATGGATAAGTTGAGGAAGGATTTCTCCCTTCCATTTATGAATGTTGATATCTCGGCCCTTTGATTGAAATAAAACCATCCCATGAAATTCCATGGCCATGGTGTAACAACGAGTTTATTTCAGCTAGTCAAAGAACAACGTATCAAGCATAAAAGTTGATGACACAATCATGAAATCTGATTGATGAGATATTGTGACAAAGGGATTATATTACACAATGAGTGTTCATATGTGGATGTTGTTGTTGCAACTTTACATTCTTTCTATTGGGTGCCTTGACCCGTTGCTAGACAGTAATATTGGAATTTAGGTAAGCTCGCCTGATGCCAACAAGAGGGAATCCTAGAGGGTCACACACTAAGTGTTTTTTGTGGTCTCGATTAAATTCTATTTGAATTTAATTAATGAAATAAATATTATTCTCAAGACCCTGGAATATTTTTATTCAAGTTAAGATGATCGCATAAATTAAATAAAATATAATTATTTATTTTATTGAACATTTAATAAATATTTATTTACTAGTTTGTAAATAAAATATTTATTTAAGAGAATGAATTGTTTATTTATTTATTCAGGTGTTCAATAAATGGAAGTGAAGTTTGAACGGACCAAGGTCGGTCCAGTAGTAAAATAATTATTTACAAGACGGTAAATAATTATTTAACTATTTGGCACAAATTAAAATAACGCTTCTATTATTTTTTGATGCGGAATTTTATTTATAATTCCATTTTTCGCAAGTTGGTGCACTATAAATAATGACGTGGTATTTTTATTAAGTGCATGGGTTTTCTCTAAGTTCATGAATGTGTTTAATTGTTTCTATGCAATTAAATATTGTAACTTAAATTCCATGTATATAACCCTATTGTGTCATACACCACACCACACGCCTGGTGAATTGAGAATTGTTGAGCCAAATAATTTCTCTCTTGAATCCTCTTCTCTCCCCTCTCAAGAACGAGATACTTTCTTCAAGGCCAAAGAACAAGAAATCAAGAACGACCGACACAAGACACTCGCTTCACCGTGCTAGCACCCGGATAATGAGAGGTGTCCATCGGAGGCTATCAGAGCACGTGTGGATCACCGCTAGAGGGATTCTAGTTTGGATCCTTACAACTGCAACGGGATAATTCAGAAGGGTCAATCCAGATGATCAACATCATCAATGAAGAAAAATACCATTACACAGGTATTATTTTTCTTTATGAAATTAATTAAATTAATTATAAACATGATGTGCAAGATCCTATCTAATGGTTCTAGGCCTCTTTTTTTATTTATCTAAATCTTTGATTATATTCTGTGTAGACTAAAATTCATCGTCGTATTGATCCTGGAATAATCATTGATCATGGTAAAAATCAAAATCGGGTGTCTTCCCAACCACGCTTCCACTGCACCCGGAACCTTCAAATAGTATCAGAGGGAGATTACATCATAGTTTATAATTATTTAAATATTTCATTCATGAATTCTGCATTTAATAATTTAGTTGTTTCAATTCATGTTAATTGTTATGAAAATATGATTCTCGAGATCTATTCCTCCTCTTTCGTTTCTTATTCACCTTACAGAAACGATCTTTTCTTTTAATTTTGATTAAAATAAAATAGAGGATCTCATCCAAAGGTCTAAAGTTTCCTCGTCATACAACACTAGAACACACGGTGTGTATTCGGCAGTACACGATGTGTAGTCAAGATTCAATGCATCGGACCAGTCCACCAAACCAAGTCGTGTGTTTCAGTATTTCTAAGTCTTAAATGACTCCGTGTGTTGACCAAGAATAGGTGGCATGCAGTTTCGGGATTATACACCATGTGGCCCAATGGACATGGCGTGTAGTCCCTTCGGGTTAGCGTTGGACCGTGTACCCCATACATAGCTTACCCGGCTAGATAATGTGTAACGAGGAACTATAAAGCATGTGGCCCACTGGACACGCCGTGTACTCTGAAGATTTTTGAAGTGCACTCACATGTCTTTTCCCCAGGCATGTACTTCAAATAGACAGTGAAAAATAGTACACGCCATGTGGTTAGAACTACACATTGTGTAATCATCCAAATTAGGTAGATTTATTAAAATTTATTATTATATTATACAAACCCTTGAGATGTGTACCATCGTGCGGGCGTAAAGATGAGGAACAACATGTGATAGGTGTTTTATATATATGTGTTTAATTTAATATCTTTGTAATGTTCATTTCTACTCATTTGGTAGTTATGAATAGAAATTAACTGGGTTGCCCCCAAGGTACAAGTTACAGACAAAGATAATTTTAAATGAATTTATTTGTTTAAAATTATTATGGATGAGAATATCAAGGAAATTCAGAAAAGGATTTAAGATAAAAGGATTGATTAATTAAATAGGACAATTAATTGATTTGAGTGTGATTTATCTTAAACGAGAATGATTAAAGAATTGAATGCTAATTTTATTTATGTGTAAAAATCATTGCATGTATGGATGATCATGAGCTAGACCAAGACCTTTGTATGTGGATTGTTTCTTTTAATTTATTTATTTAAATAAAATTTGTTGGCTTGCGAGTCTTCTCCTCATTAATATGTAGGGCCTGCATGCCCAAGGTTTCTTTTATGTAAAACCCCCTTTTACCCCTCACCTACATGTGAGTTAAAAAAACATATGTAAGGGATGGAACTCCCAAGCTAGTGGAGGCGATTCAAGCTGGATCCGAGATGAAACCAATCCCAGGAGATACAGAGGTGGATAGGTGGAAGCTGTAAACATGAACCCAAAAGGTTCAAGTTGTTTCTCCCCTATGTTAGGGTTAGTTTATCAACCGCTAGATAAACTAACCATTAGAAAATCTTGTGATCATGCCATTTAAATTATTTTATTTCTTTCAGTTTCATGGTTTATCATTATGGATGTATTTTCATGATCACATAATTAATGAATTAAACAAGCATACAAGATGGAACTAAAATAAACCATACTTACACGTAAATATTATCAAGACATGGTTGATTACTTAGGTAAGTTCCACTTAATATTAACAATAATTTGATAATGATAATAAACAATTCATGCATAAGAGATAAAAATACCTCAAATAAAATATTAAGTCAGAACAAGCCTTTCGTTACTTGATTAAAGTAAAAAACACAATAAAACTATGTGTTTGACCAACCCTTGTTGGGACACTTACTTCTATACAGGAAGACCTTATGAAAGGTTTTGAGTTTACTTAACCATATTACATCAAGAAGAGTATCCCTTGCTAGACTTGGTGTAATATTGGAGGTGAGAGTTGAGGAAATCCAAAGTCATGATTTTAGGATTGGGGAGTCCACCCAATATATCAAGGAGCTACAAGCCCGCAGCTGGCAAAGACCTGCCTACCTAAATACCTTCTAATAGCTTGACCAACCCTTTTTGGGCTTATGGGAAGAGGAATATGGATCCTTGCCACTAGAATGTCATGAAACCTGGACATTCCGAGTTCAATGGTGAGGGCCATTGGGACTTGATAAAATAGTGGGAGACTTAATAAAATTTATTATTTCTCATAAAATGTAATGAAGAAAGTACTAATGATCTTCTCTTTTAATTGTAGAATAAAAATGACAAGCTCATAAAACACACTATCCCTGCGATAAATTTAGGATAAAGACAACATCCTCACCGGCAGTAACTTCCAAGAATGGTTTATACGCCTATAGGCAGTCCTACGTAATGAACAGAAGTCTTACGTTCTAGAGTCAGCATTACCTGATCTGCCTACCAAGGAGGCGATTGATGAGGATTTCCTGGTCTATGAGAAACATATGAACGACACGGTCGACATTCAATGTTTGATGTTATCATCAATGTCTAGTGAGCTCATGAAGTCTCATGAAAACATGGATTCTTATAGAATGCTCAAGCACCTCCGTAGTCTTTACCAGGAGAGAGAAATACAAGAAAGGTTTGAGATCTCTAAGAAACTCTTTCAGAGTAAGCTTGGAGAAGGTGCCCCATTTGGGCCTCATGTAGTCAAGCTCATTGGCTACATTGAGCGCCTGGAGGTTCTAGGGTTTAAACTCCCCAAAGAACTGGGCACTGATCTCATTCTCGCATCACTCCTTCAGAGTTTCTATAACTTTTTTGTCAATTTCAATATGAACAACATTGAGAAGTCTCTATCTGATCTTCTTATCCTTATTCGCCAAGTGGAGAAAGATATGAAGTGTGAAAATCCTTCTGTCCTTATGGTGAATAAGAGGAAAGGGAATGTAAAGAGATTTAAGCCCAAAGATTCTTCACGACCATCCAAGAAAAGGAAGATCAAAGGGGGGGGTAAGGGAACATGAGGTTGTTTGTTTTGCATGTGGCAAGAAGGGTCACTGGAAGAAGAACTGAACTCAGCCTAAGAAGCAAGGGGAAGCTTCAGGTGCGTTTTTCATCGAATGCAATCTATCTATTTCTAAAAATTGAGTATTAGATATAGCTTGTGGTTCTCACATATGTATCCAAATAAAGGAACCAAGTAGATTCAAGAAGATAGATCAAGGGGAGGTAGATCTATGAGCAGCCAACGGAGCCAGACTTTCTGCTGTAGCTGTAGGGGACTACCACCTCACGTTGCCAACTGGGATGATCTTGGTGTTGAAGGGTTGTTTTTATGTGCCTTTTTTAACCAAAAACATTCTTTCGGTATCCATACTAGATATTGATGGATTTTTTTTTCAAGTTTGGAAATGAATGTTGATTCTTTTATAAAGATGGAATTTGTTTTGGTAGGGAACATTTATACAATGGTCTTTATGTATTGGATTACACAAACCAAGTAATGGCAATCGATGACAAAGATAGTTCACATGACTCATACCACACCCAAATTTGGCATCATTGGTTAGGTTATGTAAAAGAGAAACGCTTGACAAAGTTACATCAAGATGGATATTTATATTAATTTGAACTAAAACCACTTGGCGTATGTCATGCATGTTTACAAGGAAAAATGAACAAAGCCCCATTTGGTGGGAAAGGTGAAAGGGCTAAAGAGCTTCTTGAATTGGTTCATACCGATGTGTGTGGACCATTTCCAGTTGAAGCAAGGGGTGGGTACTCATACTTCAAAACTTTTACTAATGATTTTATTAGATATGGATATATCTACTTAATGAGGTATACGTCAGATTCCTTTGATAAGTTCAAAGAATACAAGAATGAAGTTGAAAACCATTTTGGTAAGAAGATTAAGAAACTTCACTCAGAATGAGGTGGGGAATATCTTAATCAAGACTTCATTGATTTCTTACGAGATTTTGGGATCCTATCCCAACTCACTCCTCCTTACACACCTCAATGGAATGGTGTAAGTGAAAGGAGGAACCGCACCTTGTTAGACATGGTGAGATCAATGATGAGTCATGAAAGTATTCTATTATCCTTTTGGGGATATGTGTTACAAACAGTGGCACACATAATAAACCAAGTACCAAATAAATCGATAAATGGCATTCCATACGAGTTCTGGAGTGGAAGAAAATCCATGTTATCGAATTTACATGTGTGGGGTAGTGAAGCGTTTGTTAAGGCCTCTTCAGGTAATAAACTCGCACCTTGAGGCACATTGTACCTTTATAGGATACCCTAAGGAAACAAGGGGATATTACCTATAAAACCCCTTAGACAAAAAGGTTATAGTGGAAAGACATGCCATATTCCTTGAGAGGGATCACATCTCTAAAAGATATAGTTGGATCGAGATAGACTTTGATGAAGTCGAGGCTCAAGGTGCACAAGAGTTGGTACAGGAACAGATTCCACAAAGCCCCATGGAAAAAGAATCTGTTCCAGAGACACAAGTACTGCGTAGGAGTACAAGAGAGGTTAGAGAATCAGAACAGTATGGTTCTTTAGTTACCAAGGATGGTGACTCCTTATTAGTTGATAATAATGATCCTATAACCTATAAGGAAGTAGTAAGTGGCACATACATTTCCTAGTTGCAAGAAGACATGAATTCTGAAATGGATTCCATATACCAAAACCAAGTCTGGATTTTGGTAGATCCTCCAGTTGATGTAAAGCCTATTGGTTGAAAATGGGTATTCAAGAAGAAATTGTACATAGAAGGACAAGTCAGTACCTATAAGACATGACTGGTTGCAAAAGGTTTTAATCCGTGTCAAGGAATTGACTATGATGAAACCTTCTCACCAGTTTCTATGCTGAAATCCATCATAATTCTACTTGCTATTGCAGCTTACCATGACTATGAGATTTGGAAAATGGATGTAAGAACGGTATTCCTTAATTAGAACCTTCAGCAACATGTCTACATGACACAACCTGAAGGGTTTGTGACTCCAAAGGATGCCAATAAGGTATGCAAGCTGCATAAATCCATTTATGGATTAAAGCAAGCATTCAGGTCATGGAACATTCATTTTTATTAATCCATAAAATAATTTGGTTTTATCAGAAATGAATGTGAGATTTGTGTCTACAAATGGTTTAGTGGGAGTGCAGTCATTTTCCTAATAGTATATGTTGATGACATATTACTCATTGAAAACGAGATACGAGTCTTGCAGTCTGTTAAGGCATGGTTGAATCAATGCTTCTCCATGAAAGACTTGGGTGAGGCAGCATATATTCTTGGGATCAAGATACATCGTGATAGATCCAAGATATTGTTGGACCTAAGTCAAAGTATATACATTGATAAGATACTGAAGATATCCAGTATGGAACAATCCAAGAGGGTATTGTTGCCAGTGTCACATGGCATTCATCTTTACAAGAAAATGTGTCCTTAGACACATGAGGAAAGAAAGATAATAGCAAGGACTTCATACGCATCAGTGATTGGATCAGTCATGTATGTCATGCTATATACTAGGCTGGATGTCACCTACGCATTGAGTGTGGTAGGCAAATATCAAGCTGACCCAGGTGACTGCCATTGGATGGCAGTCAAGACTATCCAAAAGTATATGAGGTGTACTAAGGATATGTTCCTGCTTTATGGAGGAGATGAGGAACTATTCATCAGAGGATATGAATATTCTAGTTTCCAGACTGATCAAGATGACATGAAGTTGCAAATGAGAAACATCTTCACTTTGAATGGAGGTGCAGTGAGCTGGAAGAGCTCAAAGAAAAGTGTAGTCACAGATTTTATAATAGAGTTCGAGTATATCGAAGCTTCTGAGGTATCTAAAGAAGCATTTTAGATGTAAAGCTTCATCCAGGAGCTAGATGTGATACCTAGAAGTAAAGATCTCATCACACTGTACTGTGATAATACTGTAGCAGTGGCTCTCGCAAAAGAGTCAAGGTCACATCAGCAGACGAAGAACATACTTCGAAACTATCATCTCTTGAGGGATTTTTCTCAAAGAGGTGAAGTTGTAGTGAGCAGTATTTCCATGGAAGAAAACGTGGTGGACCCATTGACTAAAGACTTGAATCAGTAGAAACATGATCATCATGTGAGGTCTAGCGGACTGAAAGTCATAGGCAGTTGGCTCTAGTCCAAGTGGGAGTTTATAAGAGTTGGTGTCCTAGAACCAAGTGGTTTTACTTTCATTACATGGATATTTAATGTATTATCACATATTGTTCATTGTTCTACATGACTATAATGTAATAATGTCCAAGAGTATTCGTTGCATTGATAAGGTCATGGCAGTTCCCCACTATGATGAGAACCTTGAAATGCTATAACAATATTCTTAAATATAGTTCTGTGGTTGGATGACATGCTATGATGGGACATATAGCATGCAGACAATCTGGTGCGAGTACTCGTAATCAAATGAGGATTCCTCTCATGAAGTTCATGCTTGGTAATCTCCAAGATAATAGATTATGAGAACAGAATCGCTAATAGAAATTCTATATGTTTTGGTGTCATCAGATATTTCTATCTGCGAGCATGTATAATGATCCTTAGACTTTAAGATTATCATTAATAAGTGTCACAACTTATGCACTTTGATTTACTGACGAAAACTGTCATGCAGACAGTTGGTGGGAAGTAGGGTACATTGGGTGCATCACGAGTGGAATGTTATTAATGGATAATTCGAGGAAGGATTTGTCTCTTCCATTTATGAAAGTTGATATCTCAGCCCTTTGATTGAAATAGAACCATCATGCGAAATTCCATGGTCATGGTGTAACAATGAGTTTATTTCAGGTAGTCAAAGAACTACGTATCCAACATAAAAGTTGATGGCACAATCATGAAACCTGCTTGATGAGATATTGCAACAAAGGGATTATATTACACAGTGAGTGTTCATATGTGGATGTCGTTGTTGTGACTTTACATTCTTTCTCTGGGGTTCCTTGACCCGTTACTAGACAGTAATATTGGACTATAGGTAAGCTCACCTAATGCCAATGAGAGGTAATCCTAGAGGGTCACACACTAAGTGTTTTTTTATCTCTGTTAAATTCTATTTGAATTTAATTAATGAAATAAATATTATTCTCAAGACTGTGGAATATTTTTATTCAAGTTAAGATGATCCTATAAATTAAATAAAATATATTTATTTATTTTATTGAACATTTAATAAATATTTATTTACTAGTTTGTAAATAAAATATTTATTTAAGAGAATAAATTATTTATTTATTTATTCAGGTGTTTAATAAATGAAAGTGATGTTCGAGTGGACCAAGGTCGGTCCGGTAGTAAAATAATTATTTGAAAGATGGTAAATAATTATTTAACTAGTTGGCACAAATTAAAATAACACTGGTATTATTTTGTGATGTGGAATTTTATTTATAATTTCGTTTTGAGCAAGTTGACGCACTATAAATAATGACGTGGTATTATTAATAAATGCATGTGTTTTCTCTAAGTTCATGAATGTATTTAATTGTTTCTATGCAATTAAATATTGTAACTTAAATTCCATGTATATAAATAGGAAAGTACCCCTATTGTGTCATACACCACACCACATGCCTGGTGAATTGAGAATTGTTTAGCCAAACAATTTCTCTCTCGAATCCTCTTCTCTCCCCTCTCAAGAACGAGATACATTCTTCAAGGCCGAAGAACAAGCGATCAAGAACGACCGACAAAATACACTTTCTTTGCCGTGATAGCACCCAAAGAACAAGCGATGTTGATTGGAGGCCATCGGAGCACGTGTAGATCACTACTAGAGGGATTCTAGTTTGTATCCTTAAAACCACAATGAGATAATCTGGAATGGTCAATCCGGACGATCAATATCATCAACAAAGAAAAATACCAAAGACACGGGTATTGTTTTTCTTTATGAGATTAATTAAATTAATTATAAACATGATGTGCAAGATCCTCTCTAAAGGTTTTGGGCCTCCTTTTTTATTTATCTAAATCTTTAATTATATTCCATGGAGACTGGCGTCAATCATCATATTGATCCTGGAATAATCATTGATCGTGGTAAAAAAAAAATTGGGTGTCGTCCCAACCACGCTTCCACTGCGCCTGAAACCTTCAATTGTCCCATGGAGTGGCTTAGGGTGATGCTTGTTGTTATATATTTATTATATATATATATATATATATATATTCGTGATTGGATGCTCGGATGGCATCAACTGGATCACCCCTGTTATATATATGAAACATAGGAACCTGACATATTGAGAGAAAATTATGAGAATGATTGTCACACTGGTAGGTTATAGTATTGACCAGTGGCCCAAAGTAGGCATATATGTTTGGGTTTATTATTATAGGATTTTTCCTCGGCCTATCTGAGAAAGGATGGTCGATCGTTTTGAGTGTATTGATTTCATCGTGTGTGACATGTCAACAAGGATGAGGTCTCATGTGTTGGTGTCTTCTGGATTATTCTTGATCTCCTGGGTTCATCTATGTTTACTCGTTCTTAGTGCTTGCAGTGTTAAACATGTTACTTGTATATATATATATATTATTTTCATTTCTCTTGTTGTGTAACTATTGTGGGGCTTTCGTGTGTAATGTTTTTACTGGAAAGTGATGTGTGGTTTTAATGTGGCTTATGCAAACCATTTTCAAAGAAAAGTATTTTATTATTTTTGTGAAAATTGAAAATGTAAACATCACTTTCCCTTTAAAAATGATAATGTTTCACTAAAATAATGATTTGGGTTTTTGAGTAATGATTTAGGGTAATGACTCATACTTTGATTGTGAGGTGTAGAAACCCTTACTTTTGTACATTGTAGTTCAAACTTGAAAATGGATGTTTCTTTTATTTTAAAGGAAGTGCATTGAGAATAGATATCGGGCTAGCCTACTGATTTTTAATACTCACATCTATAGTTCTTTTCTATTTTTAGTCCTTTTTCAGGCTACAACTTGGGTGTATTCTCTATGGGCAACGTTTGATCGTTGAGTCGGAGAGTGACCTGCAAGGTCATACATAGTTAGTTCAGACGTTGAGTTTGGTTAGTTTTATCCTCTTCATTTCTTTTTTAGTTATTTGTTTAGTTTATTTATTTTGCGCTGCTCTTTATTATTTCATTTGATTTTATTTATTTGTATTGGGAAAAATCTTTCTCATCGTCTCTATCGATGCCTTGGTGGTTGTCGCCAGCCCGGGAGGATCGGGAACGCCTCTCGGGCCTTGCCGCAGATCGGCTCGGGTGACCGGTTCAGGGTCGACTTGGGTTGGTTCGTGACAATTGTAGTTCCCAATGCATTTAAGGGGAAAAAATTTGATGTTGGTCTTGGGAAATGTAATTTTCAGGGTTGTTCATGCATCCCTCCATGGCGCGACATTCTCTCGTTAAGTTGATTTTTTCAGTTTAACTCCTCTACTTGACTCTGAAAGACCTCAAAATTCCTTGGAGCCTTAATTAGCCACTAAATGAGGCTAATATTAATTGTTAATGTATATAACATTAATGTTCTTTATTATTCATAAACACCATTTTAGTGCATTTTACACTTTGAACATCATTTCACGTTATGATTGTAATTCCTTCTTAAAATGCACTATTATGTGGTACATTTTTTAACATCATTTAAAGTACCCAATGATTCATATGATTTTAAAGAATGTAATTATCCATATTTTAATTTGATATTTTTGGAAGTTTATCTACACTTTAATATTAACATTTTTTTATTTGGGGATCAATGGAGGATTCATAAAGGATGATGGAGATATTTGGAGATGAATGGAAGAAATTCTAGAGAAGGCAGATTAGACACTAGCCCACTGATGAGAATGTGGGACCCACATTACAAACCCAATGAAGCCCAAATTTTGTGGGATTATATAAGAAATATATAGGAACAAATAATTCTTCAGGATCCAGTACTAATTCGACCTCCATTTTGGTTATTTAGGCGGCCCAAGTTAGAGATAAAATTTTGGTCCAGATTATGCGGCCCAAAAAAAACATCCCACTAATCTAATCATATATCTGAATAAACAACTTCAAATGGGCCCAACTTTTACAGGATGTTAGTATAAATCTGGGGATCCATTTTCATCTTCTATGGACCACTCTAACTCGGCCATATAGAAGGTCTTCTAAGCATCTCTGTTCGATGGATGAAAGGTTGATGCCACCTTGGGTCAAGGGTGGAAAAATCAACTCTCCATCAACTTTCCACCCACCTATGGCCTACGAAAATTAATTGATATGATTTGTACTATTTTAGGATCTACCCAAGGCTCCGAAAATTCCTATTTAAGGTAGTGGTGGTGGAGGGGTTGATGATATTTGATGCTTTGTTCAATTGTAATGTTATGTTGTGATTTTGTTGTCTCAAGTTTGTCTTTCACATGTAAGTTGTTAAATTCACTTTAGTTTCTTAATAAAAGTTCTTCTTCTCCACTTATTGTGTTTCTCTTCATATAAATTTGATACTGTTGGATAAAGTTGTGAATTTATTCACACCAAAACTTGTGAAATTATCACACAACGGTGGAGTGATCGTTATTTTATTGTGTTTTTTTACTTCTTCATTTCTTCCCTCATGAGTCTACTTTCTGCTTCTATTGAAACCATAGAATCAATGGAGGGATAACCCAATTATGGTTTTATCCAAAGGAGTAGAAAGGGGATGGATTGGATGTTATTTATCACTCCATTAATTTCTAATCACTTCTTTAATTGAGATTTTTATTTGATGATTTTTAAACTTCATCGTCATTGTTGAATTTAAGGCCACACAATTCAAGTGCTAATATGAACCTTTACCTTGAAGTGCTCAAAACTTTGATCCTTAAAGTGTATAGGTGATTAGTATTATGGTGTGTTGGTATAAAATCAGTAAGTGATGAAGTTGTTTGATCTCCTTAAATGAACTCAACTCAAATATATGAAATTGAAATAATTGAAAAGAGAATACATCCAATCCACCCCAAGTGATAACCTAGGATCAAATCATTATTTTAAATTGAATCCACATAAGTATCTTAGAGTTCCTTTAAACCCATCTAAAATCAACCCAATTTGGGCACTTCATATCCAAAAACAGTCCATAGAATGTACATTTCTAAAGGTTTCTTGTTAGGTCTCTGGGGATTCGACAACCCAAGCTAAACTACAAGGACCGTCCTACCTTCTTCTCTTGGGTAAATTTGAGTGTGAATCAAATTTTGGCACTGTTGTCGGGAACCCAAGTAAGTCATCTAAACACCCATTATATTCTCCCCGATTTCTTCTTTTCTCATCTGAATTCTCTTATCTTGTCCCTTTCTCGTTTTTTTTCTTTTGGCACATGTCCGCCTACACCCACGATCAATCAAACCACCTAGTTAGGGTGGATAGTCCTGGGGTTGGGGAGTCAAGTACAACAATAGAACTCTTTCCATTAGATCCTAATCTTCCTAACACCCCCGATTCAAAAATTGATCCCATTTCAATGGAAGGTATTCAAAGAAACCAACTCATAAACCCGGGT
Source organism: Viscum album (assembly GCA_963277665.1). Taxonomy (NCBI): domain Eukaryota; kingdom Viridiplantae; phylum Streptophyta; class Magnoliopsida; order Santalales; family Viscaceae; genus Viscum; species Viscum album. Next base: position 1,019,698,222 of record OY728138.1, on the reverse strand, counting down.
GGGAACCAAAATGGAAACCCAAATGAGGCAGCCCCAAACTTGGGGAATGAACTTGATCAATCCATGAATGACTACCTCACACATTCCTGGATCAATGCCCTCTCATGCATTAGACACAATTCCCTAGGATATTCCAACTAAATCTTTAAACCCCATGTTCTAAACCACCTTCCCATATTCCATGGAATGGAGTCCGAGAAGCCTTACCTTCACATTAAGGAGTTCAATGACATTGTAGAAACCATGTGCCCCCCACATCAACTAGAATAAGCTAAGATGAGGCTATTTCCTTTTTCTTTAAAGGATAGAGCTAAAAATTGGCTAAACAATTTAAGACCATCATCCATTAACTCTTGGGACCAACTACAAAGAGAATTCTACAAAAAAATACTTTCCCCACCACAAAACAATTGCACTTAAAAAATCATCCAAAAATTTTTTGAAAAAGAGGGAGAGTCATTCTATGAAACATGGGAGAGGTTCAAAGACACTCTAAACATGGTTCCACACCATGGTTTTTCTATTCCTGAACAAGTGAGAATTTTCTATGAAGGTTTGGTTCCGGGGAACAAAAAATTCATTGACATGATGTGTAATAGAACCTTTAAAAACAATGCCCCAAATGATGCTTATGAGTATCTAGAAATCCTTTCTGAACAAAACCAAACATGGGGAACTTCACCTAATTCTGAAAAGCCACAAAGAACTAATAGAATTCATACACTTAGAGAAGAGTAAAGCCTTAGGGCTAAACTCGCAGCACTCTCTAGGAAGGTTGAAGAGATAGACCTTAGGAAAGTCCATGAAATCCAAACTGTTGACCCTGTTTGCACAATTTGTGACAAACATGACCATAATATAGACAACTACCCAACCACTCCATCCATCAAGGATTTTCTTTTAGAAGGACCCCCAGTGGAAGTAAATGACTTGAACTTTCAAAAGCCTCGATACCAAAACAACTTCAACCCAAGGTATAATGACCACCCAGGCTTCCGCTGTAATGATAACTAACAACCTAGACAGCCACAGGGACAAAATCCTTACCCCCATCAGAACTACCAAACCCATAACCAGTTCCAAACACATCCTATCCAATACCAACAACCACCGGTCCATTTTCAACAAACCATCCCACCTCTGAAATATCCCCCTGGGATAAACCAATCTTCTCAAGCACCAACCCAAACTGTTCCACAAATCCTACTAGAACAATTGTGAAAAAAAATGGAGAGGATGAACTCAGAAGTCTCTTCCCTAAAACAAGAACTTCAAACCATCAAAACTGGAAAGGCACCCATGCCTTCTCAGGCAGTACCATCCTGAACTTCAAGGGGAGAGTCAAGTTGCACTCAAACAACTCATGAACAACTAAATGATGTGACTTTTTTAAGAAGTGGGAAATAAATTTAGAAACCTGAACAACTAATTCAGAACCCACCTAAAGATTCAAACATGGATGAAAATTCAAATGAATCAAATGATCAAACTGAAAAACACCATAACATTGTCAAAGAAACAACTCTTCAACAAACAACTCTACAACCCGCGCCATTTCCTCAACGCATGAGGGGGAAAACCAAGCATGAATTGAGTGAAAAATTGAGTGAAATATTCTCACAAGTCAAGTTGAACATTCCCCTTCTCGATGCAATCCAAACCATACCTGCCTACTCAAAGTACCTTAAGGACTTGTGCACTTTTAAAAGAAAAATTTCACATAAAAACCAAGTCCTTAAGGCTGCTAATGTGAGTACCACCATTCAAGGGACTATTCCTCCTATGTTGAAAGACCCGGGTTTCCCTTACATAAATGTTGAACTATGAGAGAGAAAAGTTGTCAAGGCCTTGTGTGACCTAGGTGCTAGTGTCAATGTCATCCCATATGTTGTGTACTGCCAGTTAGGCCTAGAAGAGCTCCAACCTACATCTATCACACTTCAAGTTGTTGATCGTAGGATTAGGGTTCCAAAGGGGATTTTAAAGGACATTCTGGTAAAGGTTGAAAACTTCATTTACCCTACTGACTTCATTGTCCTTGACAACCATACAAACTTAGGAAATAAGGAACAAACCCCAATCATCCTTGGTCATCCTTTCCTTGGAACAATCAACTATGTTATCCGAGTTCAAAATGGGAACATGACCATCACCTTTGGGAACATGAGTCTGGACTTGAACATCTATAATGCAAGCTCACAAATAGGGGATGATGAGGACATTCATGAAGTGAACATGATATGAAGCATTGATAATGAATCCATAGAACATCAAGGAATATTTAATGGATGTTTAATTCAGGATGAGATTGATTTCCTTTGTTCACATGAAATAAGTTTATCTCCTTGACTTGAATCATTTTCAAATTGCTCTTATGATGAAGTTTTAGGTCCAAAAATCAGTGAAACCTTTTAGCAAACCAATTTCATGGAGACCAATCAAACTTCCTTCCCTAAATCTGGTCAAGATAATCTAGTAGCTGAAACTTCTATATGTGGGGAATCAATCCTATGTAAAACTCTAAAAAAATAAATTTATATTGATCCAGTGTCCCAATCTTCTGCTGAAATTATGAACCAACCTGATCTTGAATTTAAGGAACTTCCCGCTGCACTCAAGTATTCCTTCCTATGGGACAATAAAACACATCCTATTGCCATTTCTTCTTGTCTTGAATCCAATCATGAGAGGATTCTTCTAGATGTCCTTAGGAAACATAAGAAAGCCATTGGTTGGACCCTGTCTGATATTCCTAGGATTAGCCCACTTATCGGGACTCATAGGATTGTTCTAGAATCTGATTCAAATCCATGTCGTCAACCTCAACGGTGACTCAATCCTAATCTCATGGAGGTAGTAAGGAAGGAACTTTTGAAATTGTTAAAATCTGGTATCATATATACCATAGCTGAGAGTGAGTGGGTCAACCCAATCCAAGTTGTTCCCAAGAAGGCATGAATCATAGTGATAACAAATAAGGATAGAGAGATTCTTCCAACTATGGTGAGTAGTGGATGGAGGGTCTTCATTGACTATAGGAAGCTAAACTCATTCACCAAGAAGGACCATTTCCCCTTACCATTCATTGACCAAGTCCTTGAGAGAGTGGCAAGTCATGCCTTCTACTGTTTCTTAGATGGGTACTCAGGGTATAATCAAATTGAGGTCTCCCTAGAGGATCAAGGGAAGACTACATTCACTTGTCCATTCGGCACATTTGCCTTCAAATGCATGCCCTTCGGTTTATGCAATACCCCTGGAACCTTCCAGCGGTGCATGATGGGAATATTCTCAGACATGGTAGGGGATTTTCTTGAGGTCTTCATGGATGACTTCTTTGTGTTTGGTGATACATTTGAAGGATGTATGAGGAATGTAGAGAGAGTCTTGTCAAGATGTCAAGAAAAGAATCTGGTCCTAAACCGGGAAAAAATCCATTTCATGGTTAAAGAGGGACTAGTCCTTGTCCATCTGGTCTTAGGTATGTTGGGTCGGAGGTGATGGCAAGAGGGGGGGTGAATTGCCTTTTTAAAATTAATTAACAATTTAAAACAAATTTAAATGCAGCGGAAAGTAAAATGGCAAAACACAATTGATAACGGAGTTCGGCTTTAAACTCAAGCCTACGTCTCCGCTCCCAACTCAACCGTTGGGAGATTTATACGACCGCTTGCTTTTTAATGGTTATAGCAAGAAACCCACTAGCCGTTTTAAGGTAGGCTAGATCACCCTCTTACAGCTTGCTTTTTTTATATTGGTTGTAGCAAGAAACCCAAATTGAAAGAAGAAAGAAAACGGGTGGTTTGTTTTAATACAAACCCAATTAAGAACTAAACAATTGAAGTAAATAAGTTAGAACAAACTAGAGGAAGCCTTGAGCGCCAAGAAGTGAGTGTAGTTGATGTAGAGGCAGCCCAAGCTTCAAGGGTGGCAATTGGATCCCAAGTGGCCTTTGAGAATTGTCGTAGGAGCCTCAAATGATCAAAATAGCTTTGGTATGCTTTGGTATATGATCGGTGGTGTTCCCGGCATCCATGGACGTCTATTTATAGGAGAAATACTCCCAAATACTTCAATATAGCCGTTGGAGGGCTTTCGGAGCCGTTGGGGATCAAGTGGGCCAGCCTGGTCAAAGCCTAACGGCTAGTTTGACTGAGCATACCGGCTGGACGGTGCTGATCCACCGGCTGGCCGGTGCATTGGAAGGTGGAGAGAGCTTCTGCCCAGGAGCCACCGGCTGGCCGGTGGGAAGGCCACCGGCTGGCCGGTGGTGAGACAGTAGGTCTCACTATTCCAAGGAGCTCCACCGGCTGGCCGGTGAGGAGGCCACCGGCTGGCCGGTGGTCTGGACAGAAGGCATCCCATTCTGTCTGGACCCACCGGTCGGCCGGTGGCCAGACACCGGCTGACCGGTGGCACCTGGCAGAGGGCAAGCCCTTCTGCCTTGTCCACCGGCTGGCCGATGGGCTGGATCCGGCTGGCCGGTGCCCTTACCGGCTGGCCGGTGGTCCTACACCGGCTGGCCGGTGGACTTGAAAAAGTCCACTTTCCCTTTTTTTTGCCACTTCTTGCTCCTGAAATCATGCCTATTAACAAGAACACTTGAAACAACATTAGATCACTATGAGAGTGATTGTGATCATAAAATCCAAGAGAGTGGGGTACAACAATCTCCCCCTATTTTTGATGATCACAATCACAAAAAAGAAATCTTTAAAAAAAGGTTATGAAAGCTTTTAAAAAAAGGTATGTCAATTGAAAACTTTAAATAAACAATTTGAACTTGGAAAACTTAGAGACGTGCCAAATATAATGATCTTGAAAGCATTGAAATACTGAGAAAGGAGCTTTTTTTGAAATTGCAACCAAAAGCCATTTTTTAAAGAAATCAATTGAAAACAATAACTTAATCATTAAAACAGATTTTGATGACATCAATAATTTAAAATGGAACTTGAAAAAAGAGCATTTTAATAAAAAACTATGTAATAGAGAGGTTTTCTCCCCCTTTGGGATTATCAAAATAGGAGAAAAAATTATGAAAGAAAAATACTAATAAGTAATGACAAGAAGGATGGAAAGATAAGATAACTTGAATGCCATAAAAGATGAAACGATACAAAGGAAGTTCAAAAACAAATACAAATACAAAAACAAGGCCAAAAAACAGGAACGGCTCTATTCACTCCTAGCGGCCGAGAGGACGGCGGCGCCTGAGGTCGGAGGAGCCGGAGGAGCCTGACCGCCTCAAAGCGACGATCTAGAGAATCAATCCGTGAGTGAAGCTGATCAAACTGAGAGCTGATGTAGGAGAACTGTAAGTCCAAGCCGGTTCTCAATCTGATCCTGGAAGCGTAGGAACTGGGCAGCCGTCACCGGCAAGCCACCAGCATCAGTAGGAGGGGGCACAACCTCAGCAGGCTCAGGTGCATCATCACCCTCTCCAGCCTCATCATCAGCAGCAGCATCAGCCTCATCTTCGCGGTCACCACTGCCTTCCTCTTCATCATCATCACTATCCTCACTGTCTGAAAGGGGATAGGCAGCAGCGGATAGCAGGAGGCATGGCATTGGCAGGAGGATGGGAATGAGTTTGAGGAGAATAGGCCTTGAGAAGACCGTCCTTGTCCACAATCCATTCCTGACGCCAAGGGTGCAACGGATGTGCATTCGTTGCACCATCATAAAATTCACTATGCTATCCTTCGTTGGCTGCTCGAAGGAAGTGGGCATGAAGAGGCACATCAAGAAATGAAAAGATTTTAGTCAAGAAGCGTCCGTAGGGTAGAGTTTTGGGACCGGCGCGGGTGCTCAGCCACATAAGTCATGGCCCGGAACAGAAACCGGACCAAATTGAAGTGTATGCCTCGGGTGATAAATGAGAGAAGATAATGTCAATGAATTTGACATTATCATGATCCCCGATTCGGGGCGCAAGAGAAGTTTGAATGAGGCGCTCACAATACGATGATTAGGAGAAAGCTGGGAGAGCTTGACAATAGGATTTGTGGGGCTGCCCTGTGAGATGCTCAAGGCTTCGGCTACATCAAACTCACGGTCCCGTGGAAACTCCCCCTGAGCAAAAGCATGGGGTCCAACATGAGGAACCCCGAGCATCCGGGCAATCTCCAACGAAGTGATAGTGATGGGTTGCCCAAGAGCAGTGGAGGAGATGGTATCAATGTCATCAGAAACGGACCATGTCAAATGAGCATAGAACTCTTGACTAGAAGAGGAAAAATGACATCCTTCTCAGGGGGTTCAAAGAAAGAATGCCAATGTTGATACTCAATAATCGAGAAAAGCTCAAGACGAGCAGTAGACAGCCAAGAATAATCAATAATTCTACCCGGCAAAATGACTTTGTCATGCCAAATGTCCGGGAGTTGAGGGATGGAAGGAGGAGGAGGAGCTTCTTGAGTGATTCCCTTGCCTTTGCGTGAAGATCGAGGTCCCATGAAGGCAAAAGGAGCTAAAAAGAGAGAGATTGAGAGAAAAGAGGAGTTTTGAGAGGTCAAAAATCAAGAAGGGAGGCTAGGGTTAGGAGGAGCTTCGGTTTTGGGAGGAGCTGCCCGAGAGAGAGGAGAGAAAAGAGGGAGGAAGGGTTTTAAAATTGATTTTAACCCTTCCTCGGGTCGGCCCAAAAAGCAAAACCCGACACCACCGGTTAACCGGTGGTGTACCACCGGTTGACCGGTGGTGCCAAAAGTCATAAAAAATAAAGAAAAACAGAATTAAGAAAAAGTTTTAAAAATTTCAAATAAAAATAAAATATAGGCAAGCCAAAAAAGTCAAATATTTATTAGTGCTCATTGACGAATCATTCCTAACTCCCCTTTAATAAAATCAAACGGTCAACTGGGAGCGGTTTGGTAAAAATATCAGCTAATTGGAAATCAGTGGAAATGAAGTCCAAAGTGATATCTCCTTTTTGAAAATGGTCACGAAGGAAATGATGCCTTAAGTCTATGTGCTTTGTCCTAGAATGTTGTATTGGATTCTTAGAGATACTAATGGGCACTAGTGTTGTCACACCGAATTGGGACATGATCATAGGAAAGACCATAATCCAAGAGAGTGTGTTGCATCCAAATAATTTGGGCACAAACATTGCCAGCGGCTACATACTCGGCCTCGGCAGTAGAAAGAGCAACACAATTTTGCTTCTTGCTACTCCACGAAACAAGGGACTTGCCTAGCAGATGACAGGTTCCACTAGTACTCTTACGATCTAATTGACATCCACCAAAATCAGCATCCGAATAAGAAGATAGTTCAAAAGAAGTATTTGAGGGGTAAAATAAACCAAGATTTTTGGATCCTTTTAAATACTTGAAAATTCTTTTGACCGATTTAAGATGGGATTCTTTAGGATTGGCTTGAAAACGAGCACAAAGGCAAACACTAAACATGATGTCTGGACGGGTCGCAGTTAGGTAAAGTAGACTCCCGATCATACTCCTATAAAGCTTGTTATCCACTGGTTTCCCGGCTTCGTCTAACGTAAGCTTACATGAAGTACTCATGGGTGTACTAATTTCCTTTACTTGATCCATACCAAAACGACTTAGAAGCTCGTTTGTGTATTTGCTTTGGCTTAGAGAAATACCTTTTGAATTTTGAAAGATTTGAAAACCAAGAAAAAATTTCAATTCTCCCATAAAACTCATGTCAAATTCTTTTCTCATTAAATCTGAAAAATCAGTACAAAGAGATTCTTTGGTAGAACCAAAGATAACATCATCAACATAAATTTGGACTATTAAAAGATCTTTTGAAGTGCGTTTTAAAAAGAGGGTACAATCGGCTTGACCCATTTTAAAATCATTTTCTAAAAGAAATTTTGTTAACCGCTCATACCAAGCCCGAGGGGCTTGCTTTAAGCCATAAAGAGCCTTGGTTAACTTAAAAACATGATTTGGAAATTTTGGATCTTCAAAACTGGGAGGTTGTTCAACAAATATTTTTTCAGAAATAAAACCATTTAAAAAAGCACTTTTAACATCCATTTGAAAAAGCTTAAAATTTAAGTGGGCGGCGAATGCCAACAAGATCCTAATGGATTCTAACCTAGCAACGGGGGCAAAGGTTTCACCATAATCGATTCCTTCTTCTTGATTATAGCCCTTAGCTACTAGGCGAGCCTTGTTCCGGGTTATGTTTCCTTGATCATCAAGTTTGTTCCTAAAAACCCATTTAGTGCCAATAATTGGATGATCATTGGGTCTTTCAACAAGAGTCCAAACATCATTTCTAGAGAATTGATTTAGTTCCTCTTGCATTGCAAGAACCCAATTCTCATCATTAATAGCATCATTAACGGTTTGAGGTTCTAGGTGAGAAATGAAGGCTTGATGTTCAACTTCATTGAGGATAGATCTTCTAGTTCGAGTACCGGCTTGAAGGTCACCTATGACATTTTCTAAAGGATGGTCTCTAGAGGGTTTCCAAACCTTAGGCAAGGTGGAAGGCGAAGAAGGTGAAGAGGGTTCTTGATGGTCATCCTCCTTGGGAGGAGAAGAGGAATCATTCAAATGAAGCTTATTAAGTTTATCTTCAACATCCTCAATGACCGGGTGAGGTTTTGGAAGAGTTTCATCAAATTTGACATGAGATGATTCCTCGATGGTTTTTGAACGTTTATTGAAGACACGATAGGCTTTGCTTGAGTTGGAGTACCCAAGAAAAATACCTTCATCGGATTTGGCATCAAATTTCCCTAGGTTATCTTTTGTGTTAAGGATAAAGCATTTACACCCAAACACTTTAAAATAACCAACTTTGGGCAATTTGCCTTTCCAAAGTTCATAGGGGGTTTTCTTAAGAAGGGGTCTTACAAGGACTCTATTGATAGTATAACAAGCAGTGTTTACCGCCTCGGCCCAAAAATATTGAGGGAGGTCGAATTCACTAAGGAGGGTTCGAGCGATTTCTTGGAGAGTTCGGTTTCTCCTTTCAACCACTCCATTTTGTTGAGGAGTCCTAGGGGCTGAGAAGGTGTGATTGTATCCTTGAGAGGAACACAATTCATCGAATTCTTTGTTCTCGAATTCACCACCATGATCACTACGAAGAGATATGATTTTATATCCTTTTTCGTTTTCTACTTTCCTAGAGAATTTCAAAAAGGTTTTACAAGCATCATTCTTATGGGCTAAAAAGAAAACCCAAGTAAAACGAGAAAAGTCATCAACAATAACTAAGGTATAGGATTTTCCACCTAAGCTTGCTACGGGAGTAGGACCAAAAAGATCAAGATGAAGGAGTTCAAGAGATTTTGAGGTGGACACTTCCTTCTTAGATTTGAAAGAAGACTTGTGTTGCTTACCAAGTTGGCATGGCTCACAAATCAAATCTTTCTTAAATTTAAGTTTAGGAAGGTCACGAATGAGCTTGTTCTTATTAAGCTTTAGAAGTGAATGAGAGCTACAATGCCCCAATCTTCTATGCCAAAGCCAAGACTCATTTTCAAGAGCACTTAAACATTTAACATTTTGGCTAGCTAGAGATTTTAAATCAATAATGTAAACATTTTGAAAACGGGAAGCAGAAAATATCAACTTGTTTTGAAAATCTAACACATTGCATAAATCATTTTGAAAATTGACTGAAAAACCACTATCACAAAGTTGACTAATGCTAATTAAATTATGCTTTAAACCTTTAACTAATAAAACATCTTTAATAAAAGAGGAGCTACCAAAACCAATGGTACCTATTCCGACGATCTTGCTTTTTGAGTTATCACCAAAGGTGACATATCCTCCATCGAATTCTTCAAGTGAGTTGAACTCGGAGGGATCGCCACACATGTGCCTTGAGCAACCGCTGTCGAGATACCATGAGCCTTTAGAGGTCCTGCTCTTTTGGCGTTTATCCTACAAAATCAAGAAAGAAGAGATTTTGGTACCCATATAAGTTTGGGTCCGGAAAGATTAGCAAAAAGAGACTTTTGAACCCATAAAGTTCTAGAGGGATTCCTTCTATGATACTCATCCGAGTAGGTAATGGATTTGGGTCTTCCATACCTAGCATTTTTACAATCACATTCATAAATCATGTGACCGGTCTTTTTACAATAATTACAAAATTTGTATTGAGAGCTCCCCCTTACAAAAGTAGTGGGTGCCCTAGAAAAAGTGGATTGCTTGTTATAGCCAAGTCCATGTGTGGTTCTAGCCGAACGCTGAGAACCAAGCAATTTAGTTAAGTTTTGTTCACCTTGGGTGAACTTGGCAAGAGATTCCTTCAAATCCTTAATAGTAGAATTTAAAGAATCTACATTTGGAATATTTTTGACTTTAAGGGAAAGCTCCTCATTTTCTTTGAGAAGTTTGTCTTTTTCATAAATAAGAGTTTTGTTTTTCTTTTTCAAGGTCAAAAATTTAGAGGTAAGTTCGTGAAAACCTTCCTCTAATTGATCTCTTGCATTTTGGAGTTCTTCATAAGACATATCTAACCTAGTGTCTTTGACTTTGTTAGTGCCCTCATGGGTCACTTCCAAAAGTTTCCAAATTTCGTGTGAGGTGGTGCAAGTAGAAATACGATTAAACTCATTACGGTCTAACCCACAATGAAGAGCATTCATGGCTTTGCCATCAAGCTCAAAATTGGCAATATCTTCGGGGGTCCAATTAGATTCATCCTTACTAGAAAGAGTGTAGCCTTGCATAACAATTCTATATATAGGATAGCCAATACTCCTAAGAAAAGTAATCATTCGTGTTTTCCAATATGTGTAATCGGTTCCATCGAAGTATGGAGCCCGAGTCATGGAATACCCTTCGGGTGCTTGTGAGGAAGAAGCCATCACTATGGATTTTTCGTTTGTAACCGGTTAAGGTATTACACAAACGCTCCCTCTGATACCAAATGTTGGGTCGGAGGTGATGGCAAGAGGGGGGGTGAATTGCCTTTTTAAAATTAATTAACAATTTAAAACAAATTTAAATGCAGCGGAAAGTAAAATGGCAAAACACAATTGATAACGGAGTTCGGCTTTAAACTCAAGCCTACGTCTCCGCTCCCAACTCAACCGTTGGGAGATTTATACGACCGCTTGCTTTTTAATGGTTATAGCAAGAAACCCACTAGCCGTTTTAAGGTAGGCTAGATCACCCTCTTACAGCTTGCTTTTTTTATATTGGTTGTAGCAAGAAACCCAAATTGAAAGAAGAAAGAAAACGGGTGGTTTGTTTTAATACAAACCCAATTAAGAACTAAACAATTGAAGTAAATAAGTTAGAACAAACTAGAGGAAGCCTTGAGCGCCAAGAAGTGAGTGTAGTTGATGTAGAGGCAGCCCAAGCTTCAAGGGTGGCAATTGGATCCCAAGTGGCCTTTGAGAATTGTCGTAGGAGCCTCAAATGATCAAAATAGCTTTGGTATGCTTTGGTATATGATCGGTGGTGTTCCCGGCATCCATGGACGTCTATTTATAGGAGAAATACTCCCAAATACTTCAATATAGCCGTTGGAGGGATTTCGGAGCCGTTGGGGATCAAGTGGGCCAGCCTGGTCAAAGCCTAACGGCTAGTTTGACTGAGCATACCGGCTGGCCGGTGCTGATCCACCGGCTGGCCGGTGGGAAGGCCACCGGCTGGCCGGTGGTGAGACAGTAGGTCTCACTATTCCAAGGAGCTCCACCGGCTGGCCGGTGAGGAGGCCACCGGCTGGCCGGTGGTCTGGACAGAAGGCATCCCATTCTGTCTGGACCCACCGGTCGGCCGGTGGCCAGACACCGGCTGACCGGTGGCACCTGGCAGAGGGCAAGCCCTTCTGCCTTGTCCACCGGCTGGCCGATGGGCTGGATCCGGCTGGCCGGTGCCCTTACCGGCTGGCCGGTGGTCCTACACCGGCTGGCCGGTGGACTTGAAAAAAGTCCACTTTCCCTTTTTTTTGCCACTTCTTGCTCCTGAAATCATGCCTATTAACAAGAACACTTGAAACAACATTAGATCACTATGAGAGTGATTGTGATCATTAAAATCCAAGAGAGTGGGGTACAACAAGGTAGGGGGATTGAAGTTGATAAAGCCAAGGTTGACATCATTCGTCACCTTCCATCACCCAAAACTGTTAAGGAAGTGAGGTCTTTCTTAGGGCATGCTGGTTTCTATAGAAGATTCATCAAGGACTTTAGTTCAATATCCCTTCCCCTTTGTGCTCTACTAGTAAAGGATGCTCCATTTGTTTAGACAGAAATCTTTGAGGGTTCATTATTAACCCTCAAATCCTCTCTCACCTCTCCTCCCATTATGAAATCTCCAAATTGGATCCTTCCTTTCAAACTTATGTGTGATTCCAGTGACTTTGTTGTAGGAGCTGTGTTAGGAAAATGTTGTGATAAAACTCCTTATGTAATTTCTTATGCAAGAAAATCCTTAAATAATTCCCAAATAAACTAAACCCTTTCTGAAAATGAGTTACTTTATATTGTGTTTTCCTTAGAGAAGTTTAGGTCCTACCTCTTAGGATCCCCCATCATTGTGTTCACTGACCATTCTGTACTAAAATACCTCTTCCGAAAACAAGATGCCAAGGCTAGACTGATTAGGTGGGTTCTTCTCTTATAAGAATTTGACCTCACAATCAAAGATAAAAAGGGTGTTGAAAATGTTGTAGTTGATCACCTCTCTAGGATGGAATTAAAATAAAAATCAAATCACCTTTCTGTGTCTGATTCATTTCCCGATGAACACCTATACTATGTGAGTGACTACCCTTGGTATGCTGACATAGCCAATTTCTTACTTATAGGAGTCATTCCAAAATTCTTAGGGACTCAAGATCGAAGTAAATTCCTTTATGATGTTATGAACTATGTGTTTGATGATCCATACCTCTATAAGTTCTACCCTGATTAAGTCATTAGGAGGTGTGTCCCAGAATCTGAACAAGATTCCATCCTTAAATTCTGTCATAGTGAGGCATGTGGAGGTCGCTTTTCCTCTAAGAAAACTTCTGCTAAGATTATTCAGTGTGGTCTCTTCGGGCCCACCTTCTCAAGGTACTCCTACAAATTTTTTCAAAGTTGTCCTAGGTGTCAACAAGTAGGGTCCATCGCAAAAAGAAATCAAATTCCACTCACTCCCATCTTAGTGATTGAGATCTTTGACTGCTGGGGAATCGACTTCATGGGTCCTTTCCCAAACTCTAAAGGATACCTCTACATTCTCTTAGCTGTTGATTATGTATCAAAATGGGTTGATCCCATTCCCACAAAATCCAATGATCATCAAACTGTGATTAGATTCTTAAAAGAAAACATCTTCTCTAGATTTGGAATTCATAAGGCTATCATTAGTGATTGTGGAACTCATTTTTGCAATTGTCCATTCTCATCACTCATGGAAAATTATGGAATTTCTCATAAAGTGTCCACTGTGTACCACCCACAGATCAATGGTCAAGCTGAGTTAGAAAATCAAGAAATCAAACAAATTCTTGAGAAAACTGTCAATCCTTATAGGAAAAATTGGTCTGAGAAACTCTTGGATGCTCTTTGGGCATATCGTACAGCATACAAAACAATCCTAGGAATGTCACCATATAGGTTGGTTTATGGAAAAGCATTCCATTTACCTGTTGAAATTGAGCATAAGGCCTTTTGGGCAATTAAGAAAATGGATTATGACCTCTCATTGGCCAGAAAAAAAAGGAAATTAGATCTCAATGAACTGAAGGAACTAAGGATGGAGGATTATGAAAATTCAAGGATCAATAAAGCTAGAGTTCAAGCTTACCAATCTAGGAATATCAAATTCAAACATTTTGAACCGGGAAAATTTTTGCTCTTGTATAGTTCAAAACTTCATTTACACCCGGGAAAGTTAAGGTCTAGATGGTCAGGTCCAAACATAGTGCATAAGGTGTACCCCCATGGGGCTGTGGAAATTCAAGATCCCACCAATGGTCAAACCTTTAAAGTTAATGGTCATAGAGTCAAACCATTCATTGAACCATTCAAAAAACATGAACTTTATGAAGAATTGTGTGAACCCACCTTAGATGATGAAAATAATTAATCAACTAGGGTTCCAAGTCAAGCTAATAACATTAAACAAAGCATTGCATGGGAGGAAACCCATGGTTTTCAAGTTTCCTATCATTTTGTTGTTTTAATCAACTTTATATTTTAAATAGGATTAATTAATCATTTTGATATTTAATAAAAAAATAGATTGTTGACCTGTTCTTCTATTATGAGTATGGATGGGTACGAAAGGGGAGCGCCATATTCATCTGTGTCACGTGGTGTGATCCTTGAGTAATATCTTACCCAGAAATTTAAAAAGAAGACAATGTATCATCAGTTTATTTTATTTTATTTTTATGTGTTTGTAGGTTAAAATAAAAATACAAAAAATAATAATAATAAATAAAAATATAATAATTGAAAAAAGGCCACATAGTAGTTCATGGGTCAAACCCCGTCACAACTGGCGAAGCTGTGGGGAATCAAACCTGGGACCGAAGGGAGACAGGGGTGCGCGCTTACCACTGACCTACGACTTTTTGTGCTTCCTTATTCTATAATTTTATTATATATACTTATATTTTACTTTCTTTATTATATAAATATATATCTATATATAGTTTTTTTTGTTTCTTTTTATTTTCTTTTCTTCTCTACTAGGGAACTCTGCAAGTGACATGGATATCAAAGGACTAAATTGGAGCAACAATAACTTCAACTTCAACCAACAGGTGACTTCATTCCATGATTCTCATATTTCAATTTCCTTTTTGAAATTCCCTTACCCGCCTCTACTCCTTCTAAATTTTCATTTTTTCAAACACTGGGGACAGTGTTATTTTAAGTTGGGTGGGGAGATAAAATTAAAAAAAAATGTGTTTGTGCCAAAAAATGAATGATTTGAAAAAAAATGTGTGTAAATGGAAGGAAAATTCCTTTAACTTTAAACATGGTAATACACATTACATACTTTGAAACTGAATATCAAATAATTTAGCATGCCTTGATTTTGATTTTAATCCATGTATAATTTCATGAGCATATATTTTGGAAAGTGTGGATGTCTAATGTGATATTTCATGGTTTATATTTTCATCCAAATAAAAGAAAATCACAACGCACATCCTTTGGATAGTGGGGTATTAGTTTGAGTTCATGGGGTCCCCCAAATAAATAACATAGGTTTGGTGATCATTTTAGTTTTAATATGAGTATTCAAAAAAAATTAAAAAAAACAATAAATTTGCACGTATAGCAATGAAATGACTTAATGCGTGGCTTTCGGCACTTGGGGATCGTGAATCCATAGTTTTCTGGCCCATTGTAGACCCCGGAAAACGCGTCCCCAAAATTTTCCAAATGCTTCCATACATGATCCAAGAGCGTAGTCCATTTCGCAAGCTTCGATTTGGTAGGTCGTAGGGCCCGAACGGAGTTACGTATTAGGAGTTATGGACGTTTGAAGTTGGGCTGGAAATCTGGTTCGCAAAGCCCATTCGCGAAGCCCCCCTCCGTGATCGCGGAGCGCCGCCGCGAAGCAATGAGGCGAGAGGCTCTGCGAACCCGTTTGGCATTTGCGATGCGCCGCGAAGACCCCTCGCGAAGCACTAATGCGAAGCACCGATGCGAAGCACCCGTGCAGCGCGGTCCCGCGAAGCCCCGCCGTGAAGCGCCCCGACCATCGCGGCCTCGCGAAGCTCCAGAGGCGGTGATGCTCCGCGAACGCATTTGACGTTCGCGAGCCGCCGCGAAGCTCTGGAGGCGGTACCTCTCCGTGAATGAATTTGACGTTCGCGAGCGCTCCGCGAAGCTCCTGAGGCGGTGCGGAATTTCTTCTTCGCGGCGCCCCTGCCTATAAATACCCAGCTCACCCCCCTTCTCAAAAAGGACGGCCACAACCACTTCGCCCCTTGGGCGGCCGAGCGGAGCTCCGCATTGCGGCTCTGCGAAGCCATGCTCCGCGAGCAGCTTCCTTCGCGTTGCTGCTCCGCGAGCCGAGACTCCAGGAGTCCATGCTCCGCGAGCCTATGCTCCGCGATGCTTCTCCGCGAGACCAAGCTCCGTGAGACCCCTTTGCTCCACGAGAGACCATTGCTCCGCGAGGACATGCTTCGCGAAGACCCATCCTTCGCGAGGATCCTACCTTCGCGCCCACCGGTCCATACCGTGGGGGCTGCACCCCCGCACCCCTGCTCGGGGTCAGTGCCGGGCTGCGGTCCCAGCCCTCCGGGCCGGTCCCTTCGCTACCGTCACAGACCCCCATGAAAAATAGAGAGTCGCACCGCGAACTTTTCGGGCCGGGATGCCGGGATTTTCCATTGCGCCCTTATGCGCTCCCACCTTCCACCTATGGAATACCATGATTTGATACACTCCTCTGCACACCGTGGAACACCTAGAGTCGACATATTCCTCTGGGTTTCATTCCATGTCGTGAGTCGAGATTCTCATCATCAATTCCCCGAGTACCTCGAGTCGAACCATCCCTCAGGCAACTCCTCCAAACCCGATCACTTGGCTCTTATGCCAGGTTGAACCAGAAAGGGCCGCCCTTGCGTAAGTCCCGACACCAACCATTTCTAGGCACCTTCTGCCTAACAGTCCTTTATACATGACTCTAAAATGTAGTACACCCTATGTGCCAATCATAGGATGCCTCTTGCACTATACGAGAGATGCCTTATGCTCCTAGCATGAGATTCCAATAGTCCTATCTACATGACTATAAACTGTAGTAAACCCTATCTAACAAATGATAGGATGCCTCTTGCACTATACGAGAGATGCCTTATGCTCATAGCATGAGATGCCAATAGTCCTACCTACATGACTCTAAACTGTAGTATTCTCCCTATCTAACAAATGATAGGATGCCTCTTATTCCAAGCGAGAGATGCCTCATGCTCCTAGCATGAGATGCTAACAGTCCTACCTACATGACTCTAAACTGTAGTAATCCTTATGTTCCAAACATAGGATGCCTCTTGCCCTACACGAGAGATGCCTCATGCTCCTAGCATGAGATGCTAACAGTCCTTTCTACATGACTCTAAACTGTATTATCCTTATGTTCCAAACATAGGATGCCCCTTGCTCCAAGCAAGAGATGCCTTATGCTCCTAGCATGAGATTCCAATAGTCCTACCTACATGACTCTAAACTGTAGCATATCCCTATCTAACAAATGATAGGATGCCTCTTTCCTTAAACGAGAGATGCCTCATGCTCCTAGCATAAGATGCCTAATGCCATGTTTACAGTGGCATAGTTTCAAGAGCGTTGGAATCCGTTCAAACATTCCAGCACTCCACCACACGCTTTGCATGTCCTTCATTCGGATCTGCATCCATTTCCAAAGTCTGAAGGGACCCCCTAATAGTATGGACGGTAGACCCATGGTCCCCCTGCTGTCCTGGGCCAACGCCCCAAAAGGCTTCGGGTGACACTTTGAGGTCCTGTGTTTCGAATACGGTCAGCAGTCGACCCCTCATTTGTTTGTCCCCGTTTTAGGCTAACGCGATAGGATGATGTGTTGCGAACATGGTCAGCAGTTATCCTTTATCGCCACGCCACTCATCGCATTCCGAATGCCGGGCATGTGATTCACACTTTTCTTGTCCCTTTGTTTGGGCTGATTCCAATGCCCTTGGCGTTATCCCGCTTGTGCACTTGCGCATAGGCACATACCTCAACCCACTAGTGAGTTGGGATGACCTCGTGGCCATACATGAGGAAGACAGTATGGGCAGCTTCCTAGCGTAAGCCCCATTCACCAGTGTCGCTCCATAGCGGCACCCGGGCAGCTTCCTAGCGTAAGCCCCATTCACCATTGCCGCTCCATAGCGGCACCCGGGCAGCTTCTTAGCGTAAGCCCCATTCATCAGTGCCACTCCTTAGTGGCACCCGGGTAGCTTCCTAGCGTAAGCCCCATTCACCATTGCCGCTCCTTAGCGGCACCCTGGCAGCTTCCTAGCGTAATCCCCATTCGCCATTGCCGCTCCTTAGCGGCACCCGGGCAGCTTCCTAGCGTAATCCCCATCCACCATTGCCGCTCCTTAGCGGCACACCCGGGCAGCTTCCTAGCGTAAGCCCCATTCACCAGTGCCACTCCTTAGTGGCACCCAGGCAGCTTCCTAGCGTAAGCCCCATTCACCAGTGCCGCTCCATAGCGGCACCCGGGCAGCTTCCTAGCGTAAGCCCCATTCACCAATGCCGCTCCATAGCGGCACCCGGGAAGCTTCCTAGCGTAAGCCCCATTCACTAGTGCCACTCCTTAGTGGCACCCGGGCAGCTTCCTAGCGTAAGCCCCATTCACTATTGTCGCTCCTTAGCGGCACACGGGCAGCTTCCTAGCGTAAGCCCCATTCACCAGTGCCACTCCTTAGTGGCACCCGGGCAGCTTCCTAGCGTAAGCCCCATTCACCAGTGCCACTCCTTAGCGGCACCCGGGCAGCTTCCTAGCGTAAGCCCCATTCACCATTGCCGCTCCTTAGCGGCACCCGGGCAGCTTCCTAGCGTAAGCCCCATTCACCAGTGCCACTCCTTAGTGGCACCCGGGCAACTTCCTAGCGTAAGCCCCATTCACCATTATCGCTCCTTTTCAGCGGTAAGCCGTTGTGATCCTATGCAGCGGTAATCCGTTGACAACCCTATCCAGCGGTAAGCCGTTGTGATTCTATTCAGCGGTAAGCCGTTGACATCCTCATCCAGCGGTAAGCCGTTGTGACCCTATCCAGCGGTAAGCCGTTGTGATTCTATTCAGCGGTAAGCCGTTGACATCCTCATCCAGCGGTAAGCCGTTGTGACCCTATCCAGCGGTAAGCCGTTGTGATTCTATTCAGCGGTAAGCCGTTGACATCCTCATCCAGCGGTAATCCGTTGTGACCCTATCCAGCGGTAAGTCGTTGTGATTCTATTCAGCGGTAAGCCGTTGACATCCTCATCCAGTGGTAAGCCGTTGTGATTCTATTCAGCGGTAAGTCGTTGACATCCTCATCCAGCGGTAAGCCGTTGTGACCCTATCCAGCGGTAAGCCGTTGTGATTCTATTCAGCGGTAAGCCGTTGACATCCTCATCCAGCGGTAAGCCATTGTGACCCTATCCAGCGGTAAGCCGTTGTGATTCTATTCAGCGGTAAGCCGTTGACATTCTCATCCAGCGGTAAGCCATTGTGACCCAATCCAGCGGTAAGCCGTTGTGATCCTATTCAGCGGTAAGCCGTTGACATCCTCATCCAGCGGTAAGACGTTGTGACCCAATCCAGCGGTAAGCCGTTGTGATCCTATCCAGCGGTAAGCCGTTGTGACCCAATTTAGCGGTAAGCCGTTCTGGGCCTCCATCCTGGAGTAAGTCCCAACACCATGGGCCGCTCAACGCGTAAGCCCCTCTTCGCTTCTCACGGACGCACCCTTCGCGACGTGATCGTCAGGTCCTTGCAACCTCTTGTTTCTCACACCGAGCATGACTCGCGTGGGCTTAGAGTGAGCACCGACCCTGACAAACCCCTTCTGAACTACGAGGTCTTTGATCCATGTCAAGGCATGGTACGTAGGAAGCCTCTACGAGGTTCAAGCCCGCCCGTCTTTCATGTCGGGTTTCACCCCCGTCCAGCACGACGTTAAACTGCAATTCCGGTCCAGTGGTAAGCCATTGCGACCCACCCATTTGAACTACGAGGTCTTTGATCCATGTCAAGGCATGGTACGTAGGAAGCCTCCACGAGGTTCAAGCCCACCAATAGTGGACCAAGGTCTACTTTCACGTCGGTTCACCGGTGAAACCCCTTTTGAACTACGAGGTCTTTGATCCATGTCAAGGCATGGTACGTAGGAAGCCTCCACGAGGTTCAAGCCCACCCGTCGCTCATTCACGTCGGGTCCCATTCCAGTCCAGCGGTAAGCCGTTGTGACCATCTGAACTACGAGGTCTTTGATCCATGTCAAGGCATGGTACGTAGGAAGCCTCCACGAGATTCAAGTCCACCCGCCCGTCTTTTACGTCGGGTTTCACCCCCGTCCAGCACGACGTTAAACTGCAATTCCGGTCCAGTGGTAATCCATTGCGACCCACCCCTTCTGAACTACGAGGTCTTTGATCCATGTCAAGGCATGGTACGTAGGAAGCCTCC
Organism: Viscum album; assembly: GCA_963277665.1. Classification (NCBI taxonomy): domain Eukaryota; kingdom Viridiplantae; phylum Streptophyta; class Magnoliopsida; order Santalales; family Viscaceae; genus Viscum; species Viscum album. The sequence continues at coordinate 1,019,678,117 of OY728138.1, read as the reverse complement.
ACGAGGTTCAAGCCCACCCGTCGCTCCTTCACGTCGGGTCCCATTCCGGTCCAGTGGTAAGCCATTGCAACCCACCATTTGAACTACGAGGTCTTTGATCCATGTCAAGGCATGGTACGTAGGAAGACTCCACGAGGTTCAAGCCACATTGCTCGGCCGTTCATTCACGTCGAGTTTCACCTTCGTCCAGCATGACGTTAAACTGTATCCTCCGAACTACGAGGTCTTTGATCCGTGTCAAGGCATGGTACGTAGGAAGCCTCCACGAGGTTCAAGCCCACCAATAGTGGACCAAGGTCTACTTTCACGTCGGTCCACCGACACACCCACCCGTCGTTTCTTCACGTCGGGTCCCATCTTCGTCCAGCATGACGTTAAACTACACTCTGGTCCAGTGGTAAGCCATTGCGACCCACCATTTGAACTACGAGGTCTTTGATCCATGTCAAGGCATGGTACGTAGGAAGCCTTTCTGAGGTTCAAGCCCACCAATAGTGGACCAAGGTCTACTTTCACGTCGGTTCACCGACAAAGCACCATTTGAACTACGAGGTCTTTGATCCATGTCAAGGCATGGTACGTAGGAAGCCTCCACGAGGTTCAAGCCACATTGCTCGGCCGTTCATTCACGTCGAGTTTCGCCTTCGTCCAGCATGACGTTAAACTGTATCCTCCGAACTACGAGGTCTTTGATCCGTGTCAAGGCATGGTACGTAGGAAGCCTCCACGAGGTTCAAGCCCACCAATAGTGGACCAAGGTCTACTTTCACGTCGGTCCACCGACACACCCACCCGTAGTTTCTTCACGTCGGGTCCCATCTTCGTCCAGCATGACGTTAAACTACACTTTGGTCCAGTGGTAAGCCATTGCGACCCACCATTTGAACTACGAGGTCTTTGATCCATGTCAAGACATGGTACGTAGGAAGCCTTTCTGAGGTTCAAGCCCACCAATAGTGGACCAAGGTCTACTTTCACGTCGGTTCACCGACAAAGCCCCATTTGAACTACGAGGTCTTTGATCCATGTCAAGGCATGGTACGTAGGAATCCTCCCAGAGGTTCAAGCCCAACTCCCATCGGACCAAGGTCCATCTTCACGTCGGTACGCTGACGATTCTCATCGGACCAAGGTCCACCTTCACATCGGTACGCTGACGATGTTCATTGGACCAAGGTCCACCCTCATGTCGGTACGATGATGATGCCCATCGGACCAAGGTCCACCATCACGTCGGTTTACCGGCACCCTCCCGAACTACGCAGACTTTGATTCCCTGCCACGGGGATACGTAGGAAGCCTCTTCAAGTCTCAAGCCCAACTTCATTGTCGCCCCCCTGCGATGGTCCCATTTCATTCCCCCTCCACTTCATTCATTCATCCACCACCCATCCTGATTCTCACCCGGGCCGCTACATCCCGGTGGGATCATGCCATCCACCTCCTCGCTGCTCCTAGCGGCGCATGGGCCGCTTTCCACGTGTAAGCCCCATCATATCCCTGGGTTGTTGTCCTCTGTGTACACCCCGATTCATCACCCTTTTCCCCTCTAGGGAGTGCACCGCCTCGGATCCGTCCTCATTGGGCGTTCTGATCCATCGCCTTGGTAAACCTTCCAGGTGTTCCCTCCTAGGGATATACCAATCTGGTCCGTCTCTATGGGACGTTCTGATCACCCTCATTCCTTCTTCGCAAGACGTTAAACTCGCGGCCTACCTCGTGATAAACATGAGATGCCTGAGGAAAACCTCGGATGGAACGCCTTTGGTGTAACCGTCTCTGCTAGACGTTAATCTTGCAACATACCCTGTGTTAAACACAGGAAGCTGAGGAAAACCTCAGATGTACGCCTCGGGTTCTGCACCCTTGAGATGCCCTCTTATGAGGAAGAATACAGGTTCCCCTATGTCCACGCACCCAGAGATGCCCCGACATTCCTGATGTTGCCGTCTACTCCGACCGAAGGTCGCTACCATGTCAAGACCCTATGGAAAGTCTTGACGGAAGTAGTGTAATTAACCGGCGTCCATGACGATATGGCACCGGGAATGAGATTCACGAACAACGTATTAAATCTATAAGGGAGACCCGGACTAGGTGATGAGTTCTGAGGAGGAATCCACGGAAGGAAGAACCGACATCTCATCATCCCGTTTCGATCAAGGAGCAGACGTACCTGAACAAGGAACGAATGCCGCCTGCCTTTGGAAAGCGGGAATGCGGGGCAACAGCCGCGCGTCCTCACAGACGGGCGCGCGCGCCCCGGTGAAAGCGTCGGAAACACCCATAGTTAGTAATTTTATCTCTATTTTTGGTAATTTGAATTTGTTTTTGACTGAGTTAACTTGAGATGATGCCCGAGTATGTGGGCTTCACTTAGTGCCCTAAGGTCTTTGAGCTTGGGAGTCGTCGACAAAGTCTCGCTACAGGGGTTGACTCTTTTGAGTTCAATTTCAATTACCATGGAAAAATTGAAAAAAAAAAACCAAAAAAATATAATATAAAAAAATTGAATTCTCATCTTAATATTGAAATGTGATTCCACCTAGATCTTCCATCATTTCCCCCTTGAATAAAGATGAACCTCCATGTCTATTGTGATACACAACACATCCTCATACTTAATTAATATTGGATGAAATATGGCAATGAATTTGAACAAATTAATGGGCTTGGGATTGGGATCTGCTTATGAAACTATCTTGTATTAAGATATTTTTATGGGTTTCCTGATTTTTTGGTATAAGGGTTTTTTGTGATCATTGTGTATTAAATTTTTTTTGGAAAAGGGAATTCAAATTTCATATTGTTGAGATACATTTTGCTCGGGACTAGCAAAACTCAAGTTAGGGGTGTGATTAGCCACTAAATGAGGCTAATATTCATTGTTAATATATATAATATTAATGTTCTTTATTATTCATAAACACCATTTTAGTGCATTTTACACTTTGAACATTATTTCACATTATGATTGTAATTCCTTCTTAAAATGCACTATTATGTGGTACATTTTTGAAAATCATTGATAACGTACCCAATGATTCATCTAATTTTAAGAAATTTAAGTATCCATATTTTAATTTGATATTTTGGAAAATTTATCTACACTTTAATATGAACATTTTTTATTTGGGGATCAATGGAGGATTCATAAAGGATGATGGAGATATTTGGAGATGAATGGAAGCAATTCTAGATAAGGCATATTGGACACCAGCCCACTGATAAGAATGTGGGACCCACATTACAAACCCAATGAATCCCAAATTTTGTGGGATGATATAAGATATATATAGGAACAAATAATTCTGCAAGAGCCAATGCTAATTCGGCCTCCATTGGGGTTATTTAGGCGGCCTAAGTTAGAGATAAAATTCTGGGCCAGATTTTGCGGCCCAAAAAAACATCTCACTAATCTAATCATATCTCCGAATCCACATCTTCAAATGGGCCCAAATTTTACAGGAGGTTAGGAGACAGCGGTGGATCCATTTTATTCTTCTATTGACCACTCTAATTCGGTCATCTAAAAGGTCTTCCAAGCGTTTCTGTTCGATGGATGAAAGCTGGATGTCACCTCGGGTCAAGGGTGGAAAAATCAACTCTCCATCAACTTTCCACCCACCTATGACCTACCAAAATTAATTGAGATGATTTGTACTGTTGGAGGCTCGACCCAAGGCTCCCAAAATGCTTATTTAAGGTAGTGGTGGTGGAGGAGTTAATGATATTTGATGCTTTGTTCAATTGTAATGTTATGTTGCGATTTTATTGTCTCAAGTTTGTCTTTCATATGTAAGTTGTTCAATTCACTTTAGTTTCTTAATAAAAGTTCTTCTTCTCCTCTTATTCTGTTTTTCTTCATATCACTTTTATACCGTTGGATCAAGGTGTGAATTTATTCACACCAAACCTTGTGAAATTATCACACAACTGTGGAGTGATCGTTATTTTATTGTGTTTTTTTACTTCTTCATTTCTTCTCTCATGAGTCTACTTTCCGCTTCCATTGAAACCATAGAATCAATGGAGGGATAACCCACTTATGGGTTGATCCAAGGGAGTTTCAAGGGATTGGATTGGATGTTATTTATCACCCCATTAATTTCTAATCACTTCTTTAATTGATATTTTTATTTGATGATTTTTAAACTCCATCATCCTTGTTGAATTTAAGGTCATACAATTCAAGTGCTAATACGAAACTTTACCTTGAAGTGCTCAAAAATTTGATCCTTCAAGTGTATAGGTGATTAGTATTATGGTGTGTTGGTATAAAATCAGTAAGTGATGAAGTTGTTTGATCTCCTTAAATGAACTCAACTCAAATATAAGAAATTGAAATAATTGAAAAGGGAATACGTCCAATCCACCCCAAGTGATAACCTAGGATCAACTCATTCTTTTAAATTGAATTCACTTAAGTCACTTGGAGTTCCTTTAAACCCATATAAAATCAACCCAAGTCGGTCACTTCATAGCCAAAAATAGTCCATAGAATGTACGTGTCTATAGGTTTCTTCTTAGGTCTCTGAGGATTCGACAACCCAAGCTAAACTACAAGAACCGTCCTACCTTCTTCTCTTGGGTAAATTTGAGCATGAATCAAGCCTTCTGTAAACCCCTCTAACACCTGAAACTCACCAAGGGAAGGGCTATCAGGATTCGGGCCATTACATGGTTGAACCTCCTTGGAACCCACAACACCCTTCTTCTTATTCCTCAGCACACCAAGATGCTAGCATACTTTGATTGAAAGGAGAATCTCACTGGAATGTTGAGTGATTCAATACATCTCGTAGATACCTTTGGAGGTGGAAGGCTTTTGTCTGTCACCGGTGATTTCTCTAAGACCCATGCAATGGTGATCAGGATGATGCAAATTCTTTTGGTGTATGGTACCCCATTTACAATGTTCTTCGTTTTCATTTTTTACACAATTTCATAATTCAAGCTTGAAAGATCTTGGAAAAGGGATTTTGTACGCTTCTGTTTGATCTAATAATTGTTATTAGACTCGTTTAAATCTCAAAAGGGGGGTCATAGAGTTTGAAGTTGGAATTGTTGAGGTATAGAAATTTCATGTAAATACTCAAATAGAGTGTGCATATGATGCAAGATACTTTGGGAAGTGTGCTGAATAGTTTTGAGAATCTTTGATATATTCCTAAAGTCATTTGAGTTGTTTTAAGATGTTTTAGAGTGATTGGAGAGGCCCTCAGAATTCTTGAACATATTTTGAGCATATTTGAAGAAGTTCTAGCTGGGTTGAAGCTGAAACTATGGAAAAGCCATGGAATATGTAAGTTTTGCTTACTGTGATACATAGCATTCTCTGGATGATGTATAAGAAATTTTGGGAGTTGCACCATGACACGTAACATATTTCATTTGGTACGTGGGATGTTTTGCTAATATATAACGTATCTCAGTCCGTGCATAAGATATTTGATGAAGCTTATATTGAAATGAAACAGAGGCATGATATTATAATGATTCATAAGATTGAAGCATACATAAGATGTTCATTAATGTGCCTACATAGAGGCGACAAAGGAAAAAAAACATATTGTGATGCGTAAGATATTTGGAATATACGTAATATATCAAAGTTGGTGTGTAAGATATTTATGAGTGAAAATTTGGTAAAGTATTAGAACCATTGATACATAAGCGCACTTGGAGGGTTGAAATTTTGATAAAGTACCAGAGCCGCAATGTGATACGCAAGGGTGACTCCAAATTTCTAGTGCATACATAAGAGTTAAAAGGAGGATACACATGGGTCCCTAAGGTAAGAGTTGTTAGAGCATGCATAATGTTCAATATCTAATATGTAAGAGTCATTTGCTCATATGTAAAGGTAACACTGGATTTATGAAGAATACATAAGGGTGGCCTAAAAGGATACATAAAGGGTTTCAAGATGATACGTAAGTGTTAATAATTATAGTAGTTCCAGAGTAGAGGATAAAAAGGAAATAAACTTGCCAGATTTAAGACGATGTTGAATTGTTCTCCATGAATTAAAATATCAAAATCCCGGTGGTTAAGCAGAGATTCATGTGACTTAATCAGAAGAATTATTGAAATTTCCCAATTTTTTTGAACTTTGAACAAAGTTTGAAAGTCATTAAATGTGATTGAAGTTGAAGCATTTATTGAAGGTTCTTTGAACAATTTGAATTTCACAACATTTCGATGTGCATCAATGCATATAATATAATTAAAAAAATATAAATACAACATAATTCTAAAATAAAATAATAATGATGATGTATTATAAATATAATATAACACTAACATTATAATTTATATGCTAAAATATTGATAGCTGTTTCTTGTATTTTATTAAACAAATTATATCTAAAAAATAAAATAATAATAATAATGTATTAAAAATATCATGTAATTGTAGAATTATAATGAATATTCATAGAATAATTAAATTAAAAAAGACTGCATATGTTTTAAACTTTGTAGTCATTTCAATTATTTTATTTAATGAATTATATTTATAAACTAAAATAATAATAATAATAATAATAATGGTCATAATGATCATGACAAAATAATAATAATAATAATAAAAGTATATTTATAAATCACGGAAAAGAAGATTTATAAAAGTAGATTTATAAAAGTAGATTTATAATAATAATCCCCAGCTGATTAAACAGAAATCCTCGTCCGTCAATGAAATCATTCCACCTCTGCATGTGCACATCCTGCAATCCCGCGTTTTTTACGTAGTCAAACACGACTTTTTTTGTACCGCATAACACGGGTCGGTCACGCATTCACCGTTAATAGTTAATTTTTTCGTCTAATTTAATAATATTATTGTTTTATTTATTTAATATAACTGGTATAATTAAATACGATAAACAATCAAAAAATGTAAACAATCATACAATTTTTTATTTTTCATTTAATTCTTATATGAATATACATTATAATTGAACTCTAGTATTAATTAAGAGAATTTGATTGTAGAAATGTTAAGGGTTTGACCACCTCAAAATGTTTTAGAGGTGTGAATAAAATAGAATTAGATGTGCAATTTTATAATATAGGGGATGGACAATTTAGAAAAATCCAAAAGTGTTAATTTATTATAAATTGATCTTTGATTTAAAATATCTATAACCATGTGTTGGTCTCATAAATTCAATTTTTGATATTTTATTCAGCCTTTTTATTTAGACCTCATTTCCCTTTCCCATTTTTTCTACCATTTTCCTACAACCTAGGGTTTCTATTGAATTTATTTTTATTTATGTTTTTCTAATTTTAGGGCTTTTCATTATTTTCTAAGGGTCTTTTTTCATCTCTCTTGGTGGAATAACATTATTTTGATAACTGATTCATCTACTTCCGGTAGACAGGTCTACGAATTTTACCTTGTTAAAAGTTATAATTGATACTTAGGTGATGCTAAGATAATTATGTTGTAGTTTTATTGACATAGCAAGGGTTTTATCTACAAAGTATAAATTCTGTTTTTGAATAAGGGTTGTACACAAGGTGTTTGTGAAATTTTCAATTGTGGTTCTTAGTCAAATAATTGAAAGTGTTTTTATAGGAGGATTTATTATTATTTATAAAGAGTAATAAGTATTTTTAGGGAAATTTTCAAAAGATAAAGATGTGTTTGGATATTTCAATGTGATATATTATATAAGTCATATTTGAATTGTTGTTTCTTATTTTCATTATTTTCACTATTACATGATGGATTTATCAGCTCACCACTTTAGAAACATTGATAATGTGAGTACTCTTGTTAGCCTTAGGATTTTATCAGTGTGTTTTTAACACTAATAAAGATGGTCTTTATTTGACCCACACAAACGGGTGTGGTGGTAGGGAGTTTGGGGTTTGGAGCGGCGGTTGCGGCTAGAGTCCCCAGGATGGTTTCTTTTTTTGCGTGCATTAATAAAAATAGTTTTAAAAGATGACCTTTATCACCATTAGTTTTAGCATTGATAAAAGATATATCAGTTGCTACAATATGCCCCTACATAAATAGCATAACTCGAAGTGTTTTATTAGAGTCTAATAACATTTATTAGAAGCACCATAAACAATTAAAACCTTTGTCCCACGATATCCATGCAATACAATATGAAACATGTGCAAAAATACAGAAATGAAGAACTGTTGTATTAGGGGTACCTTACTCCGAAGAAGCCGCTGTAAACCATGATCTTCTGATGCATTTTCTAGAGATCACAAAAGTGGCAAAAATAAGTATCCCACCTCATAGGCGTCCACAGGGTGATCTAAATCACTCGTCGTTTGAGTAGGATCCAGTTTCTCTTCACGATATGCTAGTACCTCATACGCAAAGAACGAAGATGAGAGAGATCATTCTAGAATTGGGGAGTTCGGCCAAGCATGAAGCAATCACACCCCCAGTGCCATGACAATATATATATATATAGCATCGTGATCATTTCTTAGGATTTTGCATTTATTCATGCATTTATAACACATGAATAAATATTGATTCGATCAATTCATGGATCCAATGAATGTATAACTTCCATACGTTTCATCTAACGAAACATTTTCTTTAAATGATAGCTAATATGAGAAAATAATAAATGATAACAGTTTATCATTTTTATCACAATCGTATAATGCACAGGCATGCAAATCACAATTTTGCATGCAATACGATATTACTTATATATATATATATATATGTGTGTATATTATATATATACATAAAAGTTTTAGGTCATACTCTCATCAAGCCCTCATTTTCACTTAAGTTTAAAAGACTTTGTGTCATTTCACCTTATATTGTATCTATGCAACAACTTGTGAAATCATATCCAAAACTCCTTTTGGATATCTTTCAAAACTCCTTTAGAAACGTGTCATTAAATTCACCTTGTATCACATCATATGTAATACCTTGTGAACACCCATCCAAAATGCTTTTGGATTAACTCTAAAATATTTAAACATGAGAAAAACATTTATGAACAATCTAAATATTTAAACACGTGACAAACATTTCTGAACAATTCATAAATCAAATCTAAGTATAAACTCTTTTATAATATTTAACTTCAACCTTATGTACATTTTATAATTTTGAATATAAACACTTTAAATTCATTAAAATACAAACTCTTTCATATTTATCATTATATGACATTGATATCCTCAAAGTTAAATTTTTATTAAAATACACTTTTATGGGAAAAGTGTGAATCCTTCAAGTTAAACCAAGACATAAAACACTATAACAAATAGAAAATGTATTAAAGACCAACTTAAACCTATTAGATGCGACCCCCTATATAATTTCCAGGACAGATCTGATACATTTTTATCTGGTTCATCTTTGATAATATATTTGAATTGATAGTCCAATTTGTCCCACGCTTGTAAGAACTCCTCAATTGTTATCTTCTTATTGTTGAAGCCTTTCGTCATAATTAAATGTTACTTGTCGATCCAATCGCCCTTCTCCTTGCTTGTGTACATTTGAATTGGTCTCCCATTCATACTTTCCACAACCTCATTAGAAGCATGAAGAATTAAGACCTTCTCCATCATCTCTTATTCAGAGTGCATGAGCAGCTCCCATGATTTTTCCATGGCCTCTACATTTGGTGCCCACCCAACCGTGATTGCCAAAGAAGCTTCACCAATTCCATCCAACCTTCCAGGCACCCCCAGCATTCCCTCATTGGAATATGGATTCAGTTCCAAGTGTTCCTCCCTCCCCGCTCCCAACTGCCCTCCCTCCCTATCTAAGACTAAAACCAACATTGAACAATCCTACACCCCAGATCCACCTGTAGGAGTTTTTCTATCCTCAGGAGTCTGCTTGCGTGCCTTACCGAAAACCGATTCCACACCATTAGACAATGGAGACGCCCCTGGTATAACCGTTGTGTCAGCCCATAGAGCTTCGGTCAGCCTTGCCTCCTTCTCTGTGTTTTTTTCTTTACCTGAAGATCTTGTTGTCATAGTTTTTGGCAAGTTCAAGTAGTCCTTGAGAGGCTTTGGTTTCTTCCCCTTATTAACAATGAAATTTCTAGAGAGAAGGTTGCCTCTCTTTCCCTTTCCTTGATCAAGACCCACTACTCACATACCTATGGGGGTCCTGCTCATAGTCCGACCTAGGTTGAGAGTCTGTTTCCTTATTATCGAGTTCAAATTCTTCAAGAGACCTTGATTCTGCCTGCTTCCTTTTCCATTTTGGAATAAATGAGTTCCAACCTTCAGGATCAACAAACTCTTTCTCATCCCCATTCAAAGTAGTGAAATAGTTTTGCATCTGTATAGAAGATTGTGGGACTTGGTGACCAGGAGACCTTCGCAACGGAGGGGCCATAATTTGATTGGAAAGAACCTGAATTGAAGATTGCAGGCTAATCATAGTCCTTTTACCCATACCCCCTACTTTCACCGCTTCTGAAAAGGAGAAAGATGCCATTAGAGGGGGCTGGACAAAAGCTCCCTAGACCTAAGATGCCGAGATGGAAATGCCTAAATCCAATTTCAAGCTTGAAAAGATGTCTTCCACCTTCGGCTCTGCAAACACTGAACTCAAACACTTCTGGGGAGGATCAACACTAGTGGTTCCTCTGATAATTGACGGAGGGGTGGAAAGATTATACTCACTTAGTTTGTAAATATAGATACCCCCTTTTTTCTCCTTGTTTCCTCGCCGGCATGAAGAAGAATGATGCCTTGGGCGTTTATAGGAGAGAGATAAATTTGTCCAGGACTCGAACACAACCAACACTTTATAGTGAAATTCTTCCCCAACCCAGATCCACACCCATTCGAATGGGGGTTTTGAGACATCAACTTCAACACAAACACATGGGGAGATCGGGTGACAAACAAAAATTGTTCTTGAGTCAGAGCATAAATAGCGTCCAACCAAATTTCCTAGCATATGCATTATTGAAGGGTTTTGAAAAGAAAGTGGGAGTTTGGGTAACCTAACCCACAATGCCGACGTTGGTGCGTCCCGATTCATATGAAGATCATAGGTCCATCTTAAGAGGTAGAATCGAAATCCATTGCAGGATCAAGGGGCGCTTGACCACGCAGTGATGAAATATTCAATTGCATAGAAACAAACCATGATATGCCACTTATCAAGAAAGCCATTTTTGAGAAACGAACCATGATATGACACTTTTAAAGAAGGACGACAGTCGCCCGCTCTGGTAGAACCCATGAAGCAAATAAAAAGCGGTCAAAGGTGTCAACCAAAGGCCACCACAATATGAATCGATCCACCAAGGTTTGATTCAAGAGATCTAAAGCTTCTACAAATTCTAAGGTTGAAATTGCGAGCTAAGGAGAACCATCATGGAGGTGAGGAACTTTAGGGCAAAGCGAGATGTTGGGGAAAGGTGGGATGAAATCGGGATTGGAGAACAGGAGAATGGAAGAATGATAAGGGGTCCCTCCCCCTCTGACAGGGAAGGGATGAGGATAACGACCATCGTTTCCACCTAGGGCATGGCCGAAGAGGGAACCGAGAGCGGCCACATAGTTTCTATCATTAGCTGGTTTATGACATTTATATGATTGTATGAATTATAAACAATTTATAATATAATTTCTATTATGTAAACATTTTACATAATCTAAATATCATATACTTAATTATTATTTAAACCTTGATCACATAAATCATCAAAACACATTTTCATGTGGCTTAAATCATCATCGAGTAATTTTTTATTCAAAGAAAGAGGCACACTCGTCACAAACAATCAGGGATCATGGGGGCCTGAAGTAGTGTAGACTGAGGGAATCCCCTCAAATCAAATTAATCCATTAGGGTTTCAAGGGGGTCGGGGCCAGAAAAATCAAGGGAAGTAAGGTGATCCGCAACTTGGTTCCATTCTCTCCACACATGCATCACTTTAATGTTGCTATTGAGAATACATCTACACTTTTTGATAATGTATGAAATAGACCATGGGGAGGGGCTAAGACCAAGCATGGAATTATAAAGGATCTTGGAGTCTCGTTCAACCTCCGATAACTCAATATCCTTATGATGACACAAACTGATACCCTAAAACATAGACTTGCCCTCTACTTGAAGGGAAGATCCATGACCAAAGCGGGGGGAGAAATCAAGGATAATAGACCCTTTGTCATCATGTACCACTCCTCCACCGCGGAGGACCCCCATGCACCAAAACCATCCAAATTCAGTTTGAGACCTCTAGAGGGGGGGGGGGGGGTCCAGCGGACCTAGTGACATTCGACAGTGTTAATACCTGGCTGGGCTTCATGGGAGCTTCTTTGGAGAAAGCGAAGGGATGGAGAATCCCACCAGTTGTTCAAGAGACAGGTCAGATCCAGAAGTAAGTTTTTGGTTCTGATGATGATGGTGCTACCTGAGGAAGATACCCCTTCGTGTCTCACCTTGTTACGTGCATGCCAAATACTCCATAACCCCACATGTAAGATAATGGTACAAGCCTCCTTCTCCAGGCCCCTATCTCTCGAGCCATGAAACCACCTCTCCAGGAATGAACTGTCAGCCATTCTGGGAACAGAGAAGGCCATGAATTCGCAAAGGGAGATCCATACACCACACACCCAGTCACCTCAAAAGAACAGGTGATCCGAAATCTCCTCCTTGCTATTCTTGCAACAGGGGCAACGAGAAACCAGAGGTATACTGCAACGTTTGATGTTGTAATCTGTAGGAATAGATCTGTTTTAAATTCTCCATGAAAGGAAGTTATATTTCTAGGGAAGAGAATTGGGCCATAGGATTTCATTCCATGATCCCAAGTTTTCATGAGAGGGAAGAGTGCTATGAAAGTCCCAGGAGGAGAAGGACCCCAAGGAGGATGGAACAAAAATACAGTGATCTGGTTCTGGGGAGAGGTCAATGAGCTTGAAAGTGTCCTATTGATCAATGTCCAACACTGCATTGGTGAAGGTCGAGTAGAATTTTATGACATCCTACCTTTTTATTTCATAACATTTCATTACATTTTACAAATAGAGGATCTTTAAAGTCTAGTGTCTTGGAAATCAGGTACAATATACATGAAAACATTAAACATTATTCAAATAAAATTTTAAGGATTCATAAAAGGTTCATCCTATGTACAATTAATGCATCTCATAACCTGGATACATACATCAAAGGAAAGGGTGAGCAGATGGCCCAGTAAGGAAAGCAAGGGAGTCATTTTACTTGTGATATCAATTAGAACTTGATGAAAACATAAAGACATGAGCAATGAAAGTAGATGAATATCATAATGAAAAGAAATTGAATCAAAACTTGAATATGTGGCTGCAACATTTTATTTATAAATTCATGAAAATATCACCAAGGTTCATCCCTAAGGTGTCATGAAAATTACCAAGGTTATTCACCAAGGTATCGTGAAACTCGTCATCTCTAGATATTAAATTCTTTACCCAATGCATTGGAGCGCTATCAGGGCACACCATTAATATATATTTATTTTCATGTGATACAAATATATCATAATTAAAAATTTCATAAATAACCCATATAGAATAAAAGAAATGGGTTTCATTTCAAAATCACGACGTTTCAAAAGTGCTTAAAAACTTGATCGTTATGTCATTTATAACCCATGAAAAAGGTATGAAGGTTTTATATATGTTAAAAATAGAACCAAATATACCATTTTTATGTATTTATGAATACCCTAAGAAATAAAATAGGTTTGGGTATTCACATAAAGAAAATAAAAGAATTTCTTGAGAAAAAGAGAGATTTTGAGACGAAAATTCTGCAACATAACGACTACATAACATGTTTTTAAAAAACATTAAAAAGAGAGAGGGCAAGGGTCACCCACTCATAAATGAATCATAACACAGTATGGGTACATAACAAGGAAGAAATAAGATCATAGTATGGATATTTTAATGACATACCACATGAAAAAGAAACATGAAAGAAAAGAGAAAATGCAATTTCTTTTACGAAAATTCGGTAGCCTAACGACGTCACTTAAAAATTCAGAAAATAAATTGATGAGGGTGAAAAGGGTATATCATAATTTGTACATGAAATGTACAGTAATAAGGATATATGAGAACATACCGCAACATATTAAGATGAAAACTAGAATGCATAACATAAAGGAAGTCATGACTTAAAAGAGGAGGGTGAAAGATTCCCTTACCGTGAAGAGTAACTTCAAAAGCTTGAAGGTTGGGAAATTTGGGGGCTTGAGGGAACCTTGGGAGGAATCCTTGGGAGGTAAAAGACCAGATATTTGTTGAGAAGGATTTTTGAATGAAAGGAATGAGAGAATGACTTGGTATTTATAGCAAAAGTGAGAGAATATTTTATTAATTTCAAGGGACACCTCATCGGTGGTATTTGCAAAACCATGAGATTTACCATGATATTTTCCCATGGTATTGGAAAATTGGGACACCTAATAGAATATATTACTATTCAAAAGTTGACCAGAATGATTACATCATTATTACATCATTAATGATGTCATTAAACACACCGAAACTCAAAAACTGTATTTTCAATATTCACCGAAAAAACAAAACATTTTATAAAAATCTCATAAATTCACCCTAACCTAATATCAATGTTCTAAATTCAAAAATGAACTCCATTTTATGAAAATAATTTTCTAAATAATTTTAATTTAATTTTTAAATAAAATCATTATTTATTAAAAAAAAACTCTAAAACTATAACTTGTTTTGTAACACCTTGAAAAAGTAATCAAGGTCCTATAAAATTATTTTATAACCATAAGAAAATAAAGTAAAATTTTATGATTACATTTTATGAAAATACATTTTCATTTTAAATTATTAAATTAATTATAAAATTGTAAATAAAATACTTATGACATATAAAAATACCAAAACTTATACTACGATCGTTTTTTCACTTTTAAGATGTCTAAATTCTATTTATACATTCATGGGTGAAGTTTCAATTTTTTTGGCCAATTTACTATTCATTACTATTCATAAGGGTATGTTACTATTCACCAAAAAATTATTTTGATCTTATTTAACCACATTTTTCACCCTGATTACAACCATGTATGAAGGATTTTTGAAAGTCATTTAACAGAAAAAGTTATTTAATAATAAAATATTTTTATACTATTCATCAAAAAACACTAATCATCAAATACTATTCATAAAAAACACTATTCATAAAACACTATTCATCAAATTGAAACTTCCTAGAAAATTTCTAAAAATTCAACCTAGGTTAATTTTGACATTTGAAATTCAAAAATGATGTTTATTTTACCATAATAATTCTTTATGTATGAGAAATCATTGAAAACTACAATTTTTTAATTCTAAAATAAATTTATCAAATTTATCATAATTAAACATTTACTTTATTAAGAAAAGCTACTCTAAAAATAGGAATGATGAAATAACAATTTTATTTATACAAAAGAATTACAAAAAGTAACTAAGGTCTCGTTACATAGCACCTTATAACACCTCCATAGGACCTAAGTGTAAGGTGTGCTATGGTGATAGAATATTGGGGCGGCTTGGACAACATTGTTCGAGTGGTGATTTCTATAATCTTGAACTTCTCCCTTAAGTGATTCCGTTCAAGCTTCACATGTTGAAGCTCATCTTGGGCTTGGTCCAGAGCAAAGCCTAGTGACAGAAACTCCCTCCCAAGCTCTGACAGATGGTCTTCGTATGGCCCAAGTCTACTAGATGAGGCCATCGACTCATCTTTTTGTATCAATTAACCAAGATCACTTGTATTTATAAACAATAATTGTAACGTTAAGATTTTAGTTTCCAACAGTCATATTGACCAACAATCATATAACAGTCGAAATCCAACAGTATCATTTTAATTATAATCAATTCATTAATTAAAGGATATAGTTTTGTGGAGTATAAAATAAAACAACACACAAATTTAGGAAACAAATATTATTCAAAAGTTCGAGTCGTTACACATTTGGCTTCTCTAAAGGAGATATTGGGAGCTGGGCATCCTGGAAACCCAATGATCTCCCCATCCCAGTTGTTGTACCAGAACAAAATCTCTCCCTACCACACAATCCATCGGGAGTGTGGTTGGAGGCTAACAAGTAGGGGTCGAATGATAGAATAGAGTGGATATCCTTGACTAGTCTCTGATGATGGGTTATGAAAATGAAAGGAGTGCATGGTTTTTTCCCACATAGTGCGTTGTTCCAGAACTTCACATGTTATTTTCGCATGCATGCAGAGGGTGGTTTCTTCGAGAGAGAGAGAGTGGGCGTTGATGCCACCTTCCCGGACCGAACGTTCCACCTTCCACCATGATGCCTAGTGGAACTTTCTTTCCAAAGTAGGGTCCCAGATGAAGTCTTCCATGATCTTGTCGATGTTGCGAAGAACCCCTTGCGAGACATTGATAGATGAGAGAACACGAACAGGGGTTGCAAGAAAAAAACGGTTAATGAGATCAATACGACCTCCAAAAGAAATATACTTGTTCTTCCAGTTGAGAATACAATCTGTGATTTTTCAGGTAAGAAAATTGAAATCTTTGATGCGAAGTCTACTCGAGAACAAAGGGGCTCCAAGGTATTCCATGGGGAAGGTTACTATATTCATGTCAAGGGCTTGTTGTACAGTCATGGTCCAGTTTGGAGTGCAGTTATTAGAAATATAGATGGTGATTTTATCTTTACTGATCACCCAACCACTCCAGTGGGTAAACTCTACCAAGAGTTTCGTAAGGCTCTTGATAGATTTCATCCCTGTATTAATGAAGATAAGAATATCATCCGCGAACATTAGGTGGGAAATGGGCTTGGATCTCATGATTCTTTTAAAAGAAATCATCTCCCTAGTGTTTATGTTTATGTTGAGGTGGCAACTGAGAATGTCCTGGGAGAGAGAAAAGAGACTTGGAGAGACCGGGTCTCCTTGCCTGAGCCCACAAGTGGCTTTAAAGAACCCGTATGAAATCCCCATGGTAGTAACCACCAGCCATGAGGAACTGAAACAATGAAAAAGGAGATCAGTATTCCTGGAGTTGAGGCCCATGCTTTCCAGAGTTTTGTTGATGAAGCTCCACTCCACCCAGTCATAAGCCTTATTCATGTCCAGCTTAATGACAACATTGGATACATGAGTCTTGAGATTCATATATTTGAGCATCTCCTGGGCGAGCGTGATGGAGCCTTGGATCGAGCAACCTTTCACAAATCCATGTTTCTTCATTGATATCCACCAAGGGAGATTCACGGATAGGCGAGAGTTGATCGCACTGGCCAAAATTTTATTAGGAAAGTTGCACAGGCTCACCGAACGGTAGTGAAAAATAGAGGATGGGTTTCTTATTTTTGGAATAAGCACAAGAGAGGTGGCAGAAGCAACCCTTGGAAGGTTACCCCTACAAAAGAAATCTTGAATGGCATATACAATGTCCTCCTTCACCATGTCCTATGAGGCCTTGTAAAAGGAGCCTGGGAATCCATCGGGTCTCAGGGAACTGTCTGGTTTTAGGCTCAATTTAATGGCCCAGACCTCCCCGGCCCATTCCTTTGTCAAAAAGAAGGTCAAGAAGTGTTCTGGAGGAAAAAATGGACTTTTCCCACACTTTCCAGAATTTTGAAACTACACGCCGTGTAGTTTGAGTACGCGCTGTGTACCCCCTTTCCGGGTATACCCCGTGTTACAGGCCGTGTCCTTGCCGTGTGCAATAAATGAGTACACGTCGTGTGTCTAGACTACACGCCGTGTAGTCCTTCCCCGCGTACGCGTTACCAGTCGACGGTTGTATACCATGTTGGAGCTGTGTCCTTGCCATGTGCAATAAATGAGTACACACTGTGTGTCCAGACTACACGCCGTGTGGTCCTTCCCCACGTACGCGTTACCCTCAAACCGTGTGTTGACCAGTCAACAGCCGCAGAGCCGTGTTGGAAGCTGCGTGGAGACCGTGTGAAATAACCGAGTACACGCCGTGTACTATAATGTACACACCGTGTACTTTTCATTTTCTTTCCAATAAAAGGAGGGGTCCCCTCCTCCTTTCAATTCACTCCTCTCCTCCCCTCTTCTCTGAGCAGAGCTCTCCCAAGAGACTCGAAGGCTCTTTCTTCCATAACTTCTTCGTCCGAGATCTGATTTACGATCCGTCAGTGGACACGGGATCGTAATAACAAGGAAGAGCTTCCGAGCTTGGATCCGTTGTCTTTCCTTTGGCCTTTCCTTTCCGACTTCCACCCGAGGAGGTTTTTCTGGGACCCGACATAAGTGACGGACACCGACAGACGTCTTATAAGGTTGATCCGGGGGAGTGTTGCGATCAGGAACCTGTTGAGGTAGGGATATTACCTTCGTCTCTCTAATTTTTGCATCATGTGAGGTGGGTATCCTCTTGTTTTCATGAGAAACATTTTAACCTTTAAATAAAGATAATAACTGGTTAAAGAACGGGGATGGGAAGTTGTGATTGCTGTTACTTTATATCCTGTGATATTATGTTGTGAATTGACTGAGCTTATACCTACTGAAAATCATAGTTGTTGGGGGCCTTTGCTTACATAATTAAATGTTTCCCTATCCTTATGGGGTTTCTTATGGATGGAAGCCTTGTGGAATGTGGAATTTGGTTAATCACGTAAAGTTGGCTGTTTTAAAATCTGGAACCCTTGTGTGATCACCCCGGTTGAACAAAATGGAATAATGAACATGTGGGTGTTGTCTTGGTTACGTGGCATGTGATGGGGGTGTTTTGTGGGTTGTTGTGGACCAGGTAAGCAGCGGGAATGCGGTTGACTTGGTTGTGGGTTGGTGTGAATGTTGTGTTGGTAATAGGCAGTGGGGCTGCAATAGTGGTATTAAAGGGATAATGATGTACGGTGTGGTTGTGGTTATGGTGGTTGGTAGCGGGGCTACGAGTATGGGTTTATTTGTGAATGAATAGTGGGTTGTGAATATTAAATAAAATGTGGAAGAGTTAATGAATGGTGGGGTGTGGTAATGAAATGGAAATAATAATCAATGGGGTTGGTTGGTTGATAAGAAGAGTTTTTGATGTGCTGCTTGTGTTTTCCTAACTTGATTTTTGGATGACAGGGATATGTTTACGAACGATTGATGTGGTTAGTTGTGGATAGTTTCCTAGTAGTTAAGGAACTAAATAAACTATTTCTGCTGAAACGTGAAAACCTAAATGGGGTTGGGATTGTTTGTTGCATACTTCGTGGTAGAAGTGCCGAGGCACGTGCTCAGTTTTCTATTTAGAATCCATAGGTTGGGCTGTGTGTTTGGTATACATATATATATCTGTATCTTTGTGTTTTATCGCACCCCACCCATGTTGAGCACTTAGTGCCGAACACTCCCATTTCATGGGAGAGGGTGTTTTTCCCTTAGTTACTAGCTCCTTCCTGCTCCTTCTCCCCTAGGCTGTGATGGATTGAGGTGACCTTACACCTAAGTCTCTTCGGGTAGGTTTCGATTGGGGTGGTTTTATCCCAAGACTCTTCGGGCAGGTTCTTCTGTTTCCCAAGAATCTTCAGGATGAGGCCCAGGTGTGTGCGGGCGAGATACGTGGTTGTGAGGCCCAGGTGTGTGCGGGCAGGATACATGGTTGTAAGGCCCAGGTGTGTGCGGGCGAGATACGTGGTTGTGAGGACCAGGTGTGTGCGGGCAGGATACGTGGTTGTGAGGCCCAGGTGTGTGCGGGCGGGATACGTGGTTGTGAGGCCCAGGTGTGTGCGGGCGGGATACGTGGTTGTGAGGCCCAGGTGTGTGCGGGCGGGGAGAGTGTGGCAGCGTCAGGACGTTCGTCGTTAGGAAGAGCGGCTAACTAAAGGGAAATGGTGTGGGGTACCCAAATACTCTTATTCTTATATACCACTACTACCTGTTGTGATTGTGTTTTGGTGAGTGTGGCTGGTGAGGTTGGGTGGATAGAATTCCTTGCTAGGTTTCTTCTGTTGTTCTCACGGGACATTAGGACGTCTCCCCACTTGTGCACGAGATCTTTAGGTTTCCCTACTGAGTATACTTGTATGCTCACCCTACGTTTACTTTCAGGTTTCCAGGAGGACTACCAGGGCTGTGCAGGACCCTACTAGTCGGACAGTTGGATTTGTTGCTGTTGCTGTACCTTTTTTTCTTTTGGTATTGTACTTTGAGCTTTCTGGTACTTGTACCTTGTTATAAAATTGTTTAAACATGCATGTGGGCTTGGTTTGGCTTTATTTCTATACACTTGTTCTTTTCATTTTTGGTGTTTGACTTGTCCTATTTCCCAATCCTAAATAATAAAAAGGGTAATGCCTCCCATATTTGTGAAAACTCATACCCTTGGTGCTAGTCGCCACCCCAGGGCCTACTGGAGGTGGGACTCGGGGGACATTATCTCCCTTTCACCATTGCCAGCTCAGGAGGGGTATCTTTGGTGGGAGAGGGTCGTGACAGAATGGTATCAGAGGTGATGGTTGAGAGATAGGATAGTGTATGGAGTTAGGCACAGTGAGGATTGCATGGGATGGTAGGGAAACAATGTTAGTTAATCTTGGTTCGTGACATAGGCCAGGGAAGACCGGCTAGGACACAGGATTTTAGGGCCCCCCATGATCCGATGCAAGGACTCTGAGCCTACCGAACGACCAAGTGAGACTATATTGATTGCAGGGTAGAGACCCTAGGGAAGGTACATGCATCATCATGGTTGTGTTTTACTTGATTTGGGTGTTCTGGGAAAGAAATTGAAATAAAATGATAAAATGAAACCTTGAGTTTTTCCTTACTACTTGGGCTTTGGAGATCCTTGTTTACCATACAACTATGGCACCTGGACGTTGTCCCTGAGTGGCTCAGATGGCCGAGGCCTAGTAGATTCAGGCGGTCGATCATTTGAGGATTGACCGAGAGGAGGAAGATTGCCAGTGGCAGAAGAATCTCCGTTCTTTCCAGCGGTAGACCCTCAAGAAGTACGAGGGTAGTACTTCGGATACGGAGACGGAGGGGTGGCTTGAGGAGATAGGGATTGATTTTACCTTGATCCGTGCTCCGAGGGAAAACTGGGTTCCCCTAGCAGTCATTCAGCTGAGAGGTGTGGCGTGACAGTGGTGGACGCTCTACCTCAGAGAGAGGATAGAGGCAGAGGTTCTATGGTCTGACTTTGAGAAGGAATTCCGAGAGGAATTCCTTTCTTCCATGATCAAGGCGGGGAAGCAACAGGAGTTACTCTCCCTTCAACAGGGGAGTATGTCGGTATGAGAGCTGGGGATCAAGTTCAAGGATCTCCTGCGCTTTGCTTTGGATCTCTTTCCGGATGAGGAGACTCGGGCGAGATGTTTGGAGGAGGCGCTTCGTCCTTCGCTCCAGTATATTGTCACCCCCTTCACCCTTCCGACGTACTTGGCGGTGCAGAAGAAGGTAGAGGTTTTAGAGAGGATGCACTCGCTGGTAGGTGCACCCCGAGAGGGGAACTAGCCAGGCTCGTCGAAGGGGAAGGTAGTCAGCAGCAGGTCTCCTGCGATGGGACCTTCCAGGTTCAGGCCAGTGGGGAGAAGGCCCCTGTAGTTCCACTTCAGATCTTCGGGTCCTCGTCCCTTTTTCATGAGCCCAGGACCGATGTGTTTTTCTTGTGGGGGTTTCGGGCATGTTCAGAGTTGGTTCCCGACCCGAGCTCAGTACGGTGGAGGTGGACAGGTTCAATGCCCACCTCAGCAGCACCGGTTGCTGGCGAGGCCCATCCAGCAGCAGTAGGACCATGCTCCTCCGAGGGCAGACTTTGCGGGAGGAGGCCGACCTCAGGGTGCTCCTCAGGGAACTCGACCAGGGTGTGGTCGGGGAATTGGATGACCTGAGAGAGGTAGAGGAGCTGGGCATGGACAGTTGCACGCAGCAGAGTTGACAGCTCCAGTAGGACCAGAGGTGGTGCGAGGTACGATTTGTTTGTTCAGCACTCTTGTTTCTGCTTTGTTCGATTTGGGAGCTTCGCACTCCTTTGTTTTACCTGGTCTAGCCAATGCTTTGGGAATAGACGTAGAGAGAATTTTCGTACCACTGGTACTGAGTACAACAGTTGGGGGTCAGACCATCATATCTTGTGTTTGTCGGGGATTTGGGATGACGTTGGGACCACATTGATCTAGTGGGGACCTTCTTCTATTATATATGCAGCCATACAATGTCATCCTAGGCATCGAATGGTTGTTTTCTCTTAGTGCCGTTATCGGATGATTCTAGATAAGAGTCGTGTTCTTCGACGTGGATGGGCAGCGCGTAGCTTTTGTTGGTGAGAGGAGCTATCAGGCGGGAAGCTGGTGTGTGGAGCCTCTCCTTTCCTTGTTGGGTGGGTTATCAGTGGTTCCAACTGATACAGAGATGATGGATTTCCCATAGGTTGTTGTGGAGTTCCTAGATGTTTTTCCTGAGGAGGTTGTGACTCTACCCCCCCGACGTGATGTTGAGTTCGGGGTAGACTTACAGCCTGGTGCCCGTCCGATTTCGATGGCCCCTTATCAGACGGAACCTTCGGAGTTGCGGGAGTTGTGGATTCATATTGACGATCTGATGGAGAAGGGTTTTGTTCGACCCAGCGTGTCTCCATAGGGTGCTCCAGTTTTGTTCGTGAAGAAGGCAGATGGTGGTCTTAGGTTATGCATAGACTACCGAAGGTTGAACCAGGTAACAATCAAGAACCGTTACCCCCTCCCAATGATAGATGATCTCTTTAACCAGCTGAGGTGAGCAGATTGGTTCTTTAATATTGTTCTGTGATCGGGATATCATCAGTTGAGGGTAAAAGACAGTGACATCTCGAAGACGGCTTTCAGGTGCAGGTATGGGCACTTCGAGTTTGTAGTGATGCCGTTTGGAGTTACGAATGCACCAGCTGTGTTCATGGGACTTATGAACTTTGTCTTCCGAGAGTTTCTAGACCGGTTCGTCGTTGTGTTTATCGATGACATCCTGATCTACTCAAGATCGGAGGAGGAGCACGTTGAGCATCTCAGGGAAGTCTTGGAATTCCTTCAACACCACCATATTTACGGGAAATTGTCAAAGTGTAAGTTCTTGACGCAATAAGTACACTTCCTTGGGCACGTGGTGTCTCAACATAGAGTATCGGTGGACCCGTCGAAGGTGGAAGCAGTTGTTTCTTGGGCAGCACCCAAGAGCGTGGCGGAAGTTCGTAGTTTCCTGGGGTTAGCAAGTTACTATCGGAGGTTCGTTTCGGACTTCTCTTGAGTTGATTCTCCATTGACAGCTTTGACTAGGAAGAACCAGATCTTCCTATAGGGTGAACAGTTCCAGAAATCTTTCGACTGCCTGAAGGAGAAGTTGGTCAGTGCTCCCGTACTCAGGTTTCCAGAGGAAGGGTTTTTGTATGAGGTGTTTTGTGATTCTTCTGGCCTTGGTCTGGGGTGTGTACTGATTCAGAATAATGGAGTGATTTGTTATGGGTCTAGGCAGTTGCGCCCTCACGAGCATAACTATTCCACCCATGACCTGGAGCTTGCAACAGTAGTGTTCGCATTGAAGTTGTGGCGACATAACCTCTTTGGGGAGCGTTTTGTGGTCTTCTCAGATCACAAGAGCCTGCGTTATATCTTCTCCCAGCGTGACCTGAACTTACGGCAGCAGAGATGGGTCGAGTTTCTCCAAGACTATGACTTTGAGATCTCTTACACTGAAGGTAAGGGAAATGTTGTGGCTGATTCCCTGAGCAGGAAGTTGCATCAAGAAGTGGTTCGGGAATCAGCTAATGCTTGGAAAGCGATGGGAGATTTGGCTACCTTGCACTTGGATGCAAGGGAAGAAGGTGTTAGAGGCTGTTTGTTTCAGATGACGGTGCATTCCTCCTTGTTGCAGTAGGTGGAAAAGTCTCAGTGGGGGGACTCCAAGGCAGAAGTGATGCAGGATCGCGTCGATCAGGGGAATTCTCTAGAAGGATGGTCAGAGGACAGCCGACATCGGATGCTTTTCCATGGAAGGTTGTTTGTTCTTGAGGCAATGCATGAGGGAGTTCTCCGTGAGTTCCATAGCTCAGCCTTGGTGGTACATCCAGGAGTTTCAAAAATGTACCGAGGCCTGAGGGAACAATTTTGGTGGCCTAGGGTGAAACGAGCAGTGGCGAAGTTTGTGGCTAAATGCCTAGTGTGACAGCAAGTGAAGCCTGAACACCGTGTTCTCGATGGGTTGTTGCATCCTTTAGATGTCCCCGAATGGAAGTGGGATGACATCTCAATGGACTTAGTCACATGACTACCCAGAGATCAGGGTGGTTATGATGCTATCTGGGTGGTGGTGGATCGACTGACGAAATCATCTCACTTCTTAGAAATCAAGGAGTCGGGCCCGGTGAGTACCTTAGCACAGAGGTACATAGACGAGGTGGTGCGTTTTCATGGAGTTCTGAGGACTATCATCTCAGATCGGGATACTCGGTTTACCTCACAAGTCTGGAGGGGGTTACAACATGCTTTTGGCACCCAGCTACGCCTTAGCACTACTTTCCACCCCCAGACCGATGGGAAGACGAAGCGGACTATCCAGACGTTGGAGGACATGCTGCGAGCATGCGTTCTGGATTTCGAAGGATCATGGGCATGAAACTTTCCTTTAGTAGAGTTTTCCTACAACAACAGCTTCCACTCTACTATTGGCATGGCACCGTTTGAGGCTTTGTATGGAAGGCCATGTCGTTCACCCATTTGCTGGGCAGAGGTTGGTGAGACAGGTGCTCTTGGGCCAGAGGTAGTGCAGAGCACCACAGAGAAAGTCCAGCTTGTACATGAGAGGATGAAAGCGGCTCAGGACCGACAGAAGTCTTATGCTGATCGTCGAAGGAGGCCCTTGGAGTTCGAGGTGGGGGATCATGTGTTCTTGAAGTTTTCCCCTCAACGGGGGCAGCAGAGGTTTGGGAAAGGGAGCAAGTTCTCACCTAGGTTCATCGGGCCTTTTGAGGTACTGAGGTGAGTCGGCGAGGTGGAATATCAGCTGGACCTGCCACCTCAGTTGGAGAAGGTTCATGACGTCTTCCACATCTCCCAACTTCGTCGGTACTTACACGACGAATCCCACATTATTGACTGGGGAGAATTAGATATGGGAGACGACGCGACCTTCAAGGAACGACTAGTCAGAATCGAAGATCATAAAGAGAAGGTGATCCATGGATGAACCATTCCCTTGGTTCGTGTGTTGTGGAGGCATGGCGGCCTCAAGGAGATCACTTGGGAGTGGGAGACCCGGATGCATGCTCAGTACCCAGAGTTGTTTTGACTCGTGTTTTTCCCTTGTTCTTCTGAGCTTTGTGTTGATGTTGTACTATGTACCTTTGATATATGGAATGCTTGGATTGTCAGTTGTGAGACATTTTGTTTCATTGTTCCCTGGTAATGTGTAACATGCCCGGATGTGTGGGAAAGGGGAAAACCTGACCCTCAATCGAGACGCATTAATGCGGATGCGATTGAACCCGTGCGGGCGAGTCAGTTCCACCTAAAGCGGATAATATCTCGACATAGGTGAAGGAATTTCCAAAACCCACGTGTTCAGGGAGTGTGTTGGTAGTGTGGTGTTGGGGGTAGTTCGAGTTGAAAAAAAATCCCAATGTATGAAAGTGGGAAGACCCAATTCTTAATCGAGATGCATTAATGAGGATGCGATTAAACCCATGCAGGTGAGTCAGTGCCGCCTAAAGCGGATAATATCTCGACATAGGAGAAGGAATTACTAGCACATATAATTAGGGTTGTTGGTTGGGTTCCTATTATAAGAAAACCGTAAGAGGTATCTTGTTGGGTTTCCTTTGGGTTGGTTTTTGAATTCTCAGGGATGAGAATGTTTTAAGAGGTATCTGATGTAATGGCCCGGACCTCTCCGGCCCATTCCTTTGTAAAAAAAAAAGGTTAAGAAGTGTTCTGAAGGGTAAAATGGACTTTTCCCACACTTTCCAGAATTTTGAAACTACATGCTGTGTAGTTTGAGTACACGCAGTGTACCCCCTTGCCGGGTATACCCCGAGTTGCAGGCCGTGTCCTTGCTGTGTGCAATAAATGAGTACACGCCGTGTGTCCAGACTACATGCAGTGTAGTCCTTCCCCGTGTACGTGTTACCAGTCGACGGTCGGGTACCGTGTTGGAGCCCTGTCCTTGCCGTGTGCAATAAATGAGTATACGCTGTGTGTCCAGACTACACGTCGTGTAGTCCTTCCTCGCGTACGCGTTACCCTCAAACCGTGTGTTGACCAGTCAACGGCCGCAGAGCCGTTTTGGAAGCCACGTGGAGACCGTGTGAAATAACCGAGTACACACCGTGTACCATAAAGTACACACCATGTACTTTTACTTTTCTCACCTATAAAAGGATGGGTCCCCTCCTCCTTTCAATTCACTCCTCTCCTCCCCTCTTCTCTGAGCAGAGCTCTCCCAAGAGACTCGAAGGCTCTTTCTTCCATAACTTCTTCGTCCGAGCTCTGATTTATGATATGTCAGCGGCCACGAGATCGTAACGACGAGGCAGAGCTTCCGAGCTTGGATCCGTTGTATTTCCTTTGGTCTTTCCTTTCCGACTTCCACCCGAGGAGGTTTTTCCGGGACTCGACATAAGTGACGGACGCCGACAGACGTCTTCTAAAGTTGATCCGGGGGAGCGTTGCGATCAGAAACCTGTTGAGGTAGAGATCTTACCTTCATCTATCTAATTTGTGCATCATTCGGGGTGGGTATCCTCTTGTTTTCATGAGAAAAAGATGAACCTTTAAATAAAGATAATAACTGGTTAAAGAACGGGGATGGGAAGTTGTGATTGCTGTTACTTTATATCCTGTGATATTATGTTGTGAATTGAATGATCTTCTACCTACTGAAAATCACGGTCGTTGGGGGACTTTCCTTACGCAATTAAATGTTTCCCTCTCCTTCTAGGTTTTCTTATGGATGGAAGCCTTGTGTAATGTGGAATTTGGTTAATTACGTAAAGTTGGATGTTTTAAAATCTGGAACCCTTGTGTGATCACCCCAGTTGAACAAAATGGAATAATGAACATGTGGGTGTTGGCTTGGTTACGTGGCATGTGATGGGGGTGTTTTGTGTGTTGTTGTAGATCGGGTAAGCAGAAGGGCTGCGGTTGACTTGGTTGTGGGTTGGTGTGAATGTTGTGTTGGTAATGGGCAGCGGGGATACAATAGTGGTATTAAAGGGATAATGATGTACGGTGTGGTTGTGGTTATGGTTGTTGGTAGCGGGGATGTAGGGATGGGTTTGTTTGTGAATTAATAGTGGGTTGTGAATATTAAATAAAATGTGTAAGAGTTAATGAATGGTGGGGCATGGTAATGAAACGGAAATAATAATCAATGGGGTTGGTTGGTTGATAAGAAGGGTTTTTGATGTGCTGCTTGTGTTTTCCTAACTTGATTTTTGGATGGCAGGGATATGTTTATGAACGATTGATGTGGTTATTTGTGGATAGTTTCCCAGTAGTTAAGGAACTAAATAAACTATTTCTGCTGAAACGTGAAAACCTAAATGGGGTTGGGATTGTTTGTTGCATACTTCGTGGTAGTAGTGCCGAGGCACGTGCTCAGTTTTCTGTTTAGAAGCCATAGGTTGGGCTGTGTGTTTGGTATACATATATATATCTGTATCTCTGTGTTTTATAGCACCCACCCATGTTGAGAACTTAGTGCCGAACACTCCCATTTCATGGGAGAGGGTGTTTTTCCCTTAGTTACTAGCTCCTTCCTGCTCCTTCTCCCCTAGGCTGTGATGTCTTGAGGCAACCTTACACCTAAGACTCTTCGGGTACGTTTCGATTGGGGTGGTTTTATCCCAAGACTCTTCGGGCAGGTTCTTCTGTTTCCCAAGAATCTTCGGGATGAGGCCCAGGTGTGTGCGGGTGGGATACGTGGTTGTGAGGCCCAGGTGTGTGTGGGCGGGATACGTGGTTGTGAGGCCCAGGTGTGTGCGGGCGGGATACGTGGTTGTGAGGCCCAGGTGTGTGCGGGTGGGATACGTGGTTGTGAGGCCCAGGTGTGTGTGGGCGGGATATGTGGTTGTGAGGCCCAGGTGTGTGCGGGCGGGATACGTGGTTGTGAGGTCCAGGTGTGTGCGGGCGGGATACGTGGTTGTGAGGCCCAGGTGTGTGCGGGCGGGATACGTGGTTGTGAGGCCCAGGTGTGTGCGGGTGGGGAGAGTGTGGCAGCGTCAGGACGTTCGTCGTTAGGAAGAGCAGCTAACTAAAGGGAAATGGTACAGTGTACCCAAATACTCTTGTTCTTATATACTACTACTGCCTGTTGTGATTGTGTTTTGGTGAGTGTGGCTGGTGAGGTTGGGTGGATAGAATTCCTTGCTAGGTTTCTTCTGTTGTTCTCACGGGACATTAGGATGTCTCCCCACTTATGCATGAGAGATTTAGGTTTCCCTACTGAGTATACTTGTATGCTCACCCTACGTTTACTTTTATGTTTCCAGGAGGACTACCAGGGCCGTGCGGGACCCTACTAGTCGGACAATTGGAGTTGTTGCTGTTGTTGTACCTTTTCTTTCTTTTGGTATTGTACTTTGAGCTTTTTGCTACTTGTACCTTGTTATAAAATTGTTTAAACATGCATGTGGGCTTGGTTTGGGTTTATTTCTATACACTTGTTCTTTTCCTTTTTGGTGGTTTACTTGTCTTATTTCCCGATCCTAAATAATAAAAAGGGTAATGCCTCCCAGAATTGTGAAAACTCATACCCTTGGTGCTAGTCGCCACCCCAGGGCCTACTGGAGGCGGGACTCGGGGGGTCATTATCTCCCTTTCACCATTTCCAGCTCAGGAGGGGCATCTTTGGTGGGAGATGGTCGTGACACTCAGCATGGAATCATGGATTTATTTATCCTCAAAAATCACACCGAGCCCCACATTGTCTTGGGAAGAGAAGATGGTTGGAATCACTTCAAAGAATCTAGTGTCCTCACCCAGATAACCATTGGGCATTATAGGATTTGGACTCGAGAGTAGTTATTGGAAGTAGGAATGAGAATAGGCTCCCAACACATCCTAATTGTTAGAGTAAGAGCCATCATATAAAAGTAAATTGGTCTTGATTGGCCACTTCTTCTTTTTGATGCACGCATGAAAATATGCAGTATTTTTGTCGCCATCTTTGAGCCACTAGACACGTGATATATCCCTTTCCATTATTTCCCGTCTCAGAAGAATTTCCGCCAAAATTTATTTCTTGTTAGAGAGAACCTCAAACATTTGATCATCCCATGCCTCCTCAAGATTTTCCTACAGCCTTACAACTTACTGCATGGTGAGATACACCTCACTATCACATAGGAGAAGGTCTTTCCCACACCCCTAAAGGTGTGACTTTAACTGACAAAGCTTGTTGTGAATGGCCACCCACAAGTTCCCCTGGGGAGGTTCTTTATAGATGTCATTAACCAGATAATGATACCCAGGGGAAGAGGCCCAATGATAGAGAAACTGAAAAAGATCAGTACAGTTCTGACTGGAAGAGAGGCAGATCGGAAGAGGGGAGTGATCCGAGAGGCTCCAGATCAGATGAGTCACATTCTTATTGAAGAAAAGGGTAGTGGCTTAGAGGTTGGCAAGTCACCTGTCCAAGAAACTCCATGAACGATGAGTACCCCTTTGGATGTTGTACCAGGTGTAGAGATCACCTGAGAATCCAAGATCAATAAGCCTATTCTTAGCCTGTAAATAGGAAAACTCCATACTAGCTTTCCTCTGGAAGGTACCCCTACCCTACCTTTCCTACGGGTTAGAAATGACATTGATGTCACCCCCAATGATCCATGGGAGATTGACAGGATCGAAAGCACTGAGGTCTCTCTAGAGCTCTATTATTTTATGTTTATCACAACACCCATACACAAATGACATGAAGAAGACGATGTCCCCCTTGGTCACCTTGGTAGTGATAAACTAGTTCCCAGCCTACACCAGGTCGATGGAAAGGTTTTTACGCCAAAAGATCCAAATGTGGCGGTTAGCAGGGTCGGCATGCAAGGACCCTTGCATTCTGATTTTTCAGAAAAAATCACTGAGCTTGGAGAAGCTTTGTTTATGCTCAAGAATAACCACGATGACAACCTTATGTTTGAAAACATCTGAGGTGAGGTAATCTGTTTTGGCCCATGCCTCAAGACCCAGGGCATTCCATATCAGGATCAGAATCATTTATAGGTGAGAGTTCTGGTACTGGCTTTAGAACAGAAGGCCTTGTCGAAGGGGGAGGGCACACTCTTCTTGAGGCTCCTGGATTTTGAGCAGGTATACACTTCTACCGGTAAGGGAGATAGGTTGGGGAAGGGAGAAGCAGGGGTAGAGTGAGAAGAACTAGAATGCTTCCATTCCTCACCAAAAGGGGCCTAGATAGGACCAGAATCATTGGGGTTAGGGGCCATCAGAGGTTGCAAAGGGTGAAAGCAGAGACCAACGATCTGAGGCAAAATAGGGCATCCATCAGCTCTAGAGGGGAAGAGTATCATTTTGAAGAAGGAATGAATCTTCAAGGGATCTGTAGGGAAGGACTAGAGGAGGAGTGGATAGGGCTATCTTACCTAGAGAGGAGGGTGGATGGAAGAGTTGACTCTCTTCTGGGATAAAAACCTGAGGAACTAGGGAGTCGAGAGGGAAGGGAGGGACGAGACCCAAAAGGAGGCCAGAAAAGCTCCTTGGGAGGGGGAAGAAAAAATTCATATGGGAAGCCAAGGTGACTTCAAACTAAAGAGAAGAAGGCCGAACTGGGACAAGATCCAGAGAGGATGGAAGAGCTACCACAATAGCATCCAAAGGCTTAGAGGATGGCAATGAAGAAATAGAAGGAGAAGGCCCTAGGTTCTTGGGATGAAAGCGGGCTCCCGGACCGTTCCCTTTGCACACTTGGATGGAGAGGCCTTGTTATAGGAAGTGGGAGCAGAATCTGGGGAAGACAAGATATGAAATATCCTGGATCCAACTGAAAGAGTCCTACACCTGAAGATCAATCTTCTCCGGTAGAGGAGGGGAGAGATTAAGCTCCACACAAATGTGAACCACTGACGCATCCACACAGATGAAGGTCCAAGAATCCAAGTAGAAAAAGCCGCCAAGGGCATCACTGATAGCCTTCAAGAAGCTATCGTTAAGGAATGATAGAGGTAGGACTGGGAGGTAGATCCACACCGCATCCACAATGCTCTCTTTTCCCCTATGGGAATCCAATGACCATCGCAAGAGGCTGAAGCTCCATCAGTTGAAAGAGTGGGGGGCCTTGTACCATGCCTCGTTAAAATTCTCCTCCGAGGTTGGGATAAGGCAGAAGGAGTTTTGATGCAACATAGATATTTTAAATAGAGAGTGAAGGCCCCAGGAGAGGACGAAGTTCTGGAAGATCTTGAGGGGGGGTTTAACTTCCTCGAACCGAGCCACCAACGTCCACTTCAGGCACACCTATGCCTTTGTAAAGGATGTCGCTGGGAATTCCAGGGAGAGACAAGCATCTTGCCTCAATACCTTCAGAGGTGGAACAAAAACATCAGGAGAGATGGAACAAGGGGGAAGCTGTTGACT
This sequence comes from Viscum album, assembly GCA_963277665.1. Taxonomy (NCBI): domain Eukaryota; kingdom Viridiplantae; phylum Streptophyta; class Magnoliopsida; order Santalales; family Viscaceae; genus Viscum; species Viscum album. The sequence continues at coordinate 1,019,646,546 of OY728138.1, read as the reverse complement.
ATAAAGATATCTTTGAAGAAGCTGGTCCAAGGAGTCCGGGGAGGAAAGCTTGAAGCAAGAGGTGGTAAAGGAACGGAAACTGTCGGGGGCCAACTTCCAAGAGGACTGGGGAGTGGGCACGGTGGAAACAACAAAGTTGGGGGGGGGGGGTAAGAGATGAGGCGTGACCAGGGATTATGGGAGAGATGGCGAGAGCAGTGACCCGGGGAGCAAGTAAGTAATGGTAATAAAATTTGAAATCACCGATGACGCGTGGGGCGCATTCTTGAAAGACTCCATTTTTTTTACATATGGATTTTCCTTTGATGTGGCTTAAATAATATCCAAATAAGGCCTCTTTAATTTAAACAATTTCAAATTAATTAATTATGAATAATTCATAATTTAAATATAAACATTTTATATTTTGGCCTTAATTCATAATTTATAATCCTTTATAAATTATTTCTTATAATTTCTAAATAAACACATTTATTTCTATATCTTAAGAATTTACATATAATTCAGAATTTATTTTAAATAATAAATTAATATTTGGGAACAAAATGTTTCATAAACATTTAATTAATTATAAAAAATTTATAATTAAAAATTTTATAAACCTTTTATAAATGAAAATATCCCAAAATACCATTTATAATTATTTATAAACATTTTATAAACCATTAAAATAATTTTATATGTTAAAAATATGTTTTAACAACTTTTAAAACAATTATGATTGTCCTTAGGCATATAGCTATTCCTGTGTAAGGGTAGTCTTTTACCCTTACGCACGCCGTCTAGAAGACCTTGTATAAAGGTAAGTCACTACCTTTCTCTATGCATCTTAAATATAACATGTTGTGTAAAGGAAATAGGAACATTACATTTATGATGATCATTTTGTGTAAAGGTACTAAAGAGATTACCTATATGTGAACACTTCACGCAAGGGTAGGTCTTGATTTACCTTCATGCGACCTCCTGGTACCACTGAAGGTATCCCACCTCTATAGGTATCCATGTGTAATGTCCCAGACTTACTTAGGTATGGACCATTTTTAATTATTGCTGTCTAATTCTTTAAGCAACCCAAGGCGCGCATCTATGCACCTCACTGTGGGTCCCAGGTAGGTTTTTAATTAATTTAAATAACTGTATAATTTTTATGAAAAATATCATGTTGTGCTTTAGCATGGTGTTCAGAATTAAAATAATTTATTTAGCATTGAAAATAATAATAATAAGATATTTAAAGAAGATTTAAAAGAAATAAAGAAAGGATAAAAATAAATGTTGAAATAAAATAGAAAGGGGGTTACGGGAAAAATAAAAATAATTAAAATGGGAGATTTCCATTTTTATTTATTTTTATTATTTTTCATTTCCATCCTTTTATTCTATTTTATTTTTTCTTTTATTTTCCCGTTTTAATTTAATTTTATTTTTCTCTTATTTTTCTTTTCTTTTGTTTTTTGTTTCTTTTCGTTTCTTTCTTTTTTTATTCTCCTCTCTTCCTCTCCTCCTCTCCCTCATGTTGCACCTCCCTCTCCCCCAAGGTGGCGCACCCCTCCTCCTCCCTCAGAAGACCACAACGCCTCCATCTGTCATCCGATTTTTTCACCGTTAGGTGACCAGTAAACCTGAGGGAAAGGCTAACCTTGCACAATTGGAATTGTACGTTTTCGTTGAGTATCTAGCACGCTGTTCATCACGAAAGGATTTTACCCCATTTGGGGGTTTTTCTAAAATCCTATGTTTTCATCTGTTTTAGGTAAAATCAAAGTCTACCATAGATCTTAGAGTCATCTACGACTACAAGTTGGGGTGCCTACTCGATTTCCCCCCGTTTCTTTGCGGTTTATAAAAATGCACCGTTGTTCCATTAGTCGGTGCCTACCGGCTTTGTGCAATTTTACCCAATTTAATTAATTTAATTGTTTCGAATAATTGTTTCGGCCTTAATTGTCTTAAATTAATTTGTTTGAATTGTTTCAACAAGGTTGGACACCCCTTTGGGTGTGCCAACATGGTCGGTATATTTTTCCGTTAACCGAGTTTATAATTTAATTAATTGTAGGTGTTGCACAACACATTTTTATTGTAATTAAATTAAATAAATAGTTTGCATTGAACACGAACTTTGAATAGTTGGATCATTGGTAATTGTTTTGCTGAACTGTTTATTTATTTTAAAATTGAATTATCTGCTTATGTTGATACGGTATATTTCCTTGTTATGTTGTTATGTTGTAATGTTTAATTCATACCTTATGATGCACGATTGTATCTGGTTGGTTTTCAAGATACGATTTTATATGCTGATTATGTGATATCTGATGTTGTGAAAACTTTAATTAAATTCAAGGTGGGGAAAGGAGGTGGGTCCCATATTAAGAGCCACACTTAGACCCTCCATTCATGACTGTTACCACTACGTGTTGGGGGTGGTGTCTTTGGATTTGTCAGACCAAGAATTCCCCGGGTTTTCTAATACTTATGAGTGACACCGGTTCCAAAAGGGCCCATCAAGATGGATCCGTTGGCAATGTGGCTAAGCCAACCTCTGATGAAACTCGACCCATTTTTGCGAGATCAGAACAGACTCATGATAAAGCCTTGTCTCGAGTGATACTTGGTATTTCGAAATATTGCCTTGAACTAGCTCAATGGTATTGGATAAATTGAAGGATGTTCTGTAGAGATACCTTCAGGACGAGCTCAGACTCCAGCTCTCAACTTGAACCTTAATAACGATGCACCAAGGGTTTATATTTAATGCTGCTATTAGTTCTTGATATTTGTGATATTTTCTAGTACGTTGGAGCACACCTGGTTGACACATGACTTAGACCCCAAGTCAAAGAACAATCTTGGGGGTATACCCTTCTTTGTCTTACCTTACCCTTTCAGGATTTATATATATGCATTTTTGTATTCTGCTTACATGTATTCCTTTCAGACTTCCAGCTTAGGCCGAAGTAGGTAATTAGGGACGGGTGCCATTGGGAACCTGAGTCGTGTTATTTATTTCAGTATACTTAATTAATTATCTACAATTGTTATATAAAAGAACACTGCATTTTATTGTTGCATGAAATGGAAAGGTTTAGACACCGTGGGTGCCGACCTACTGGGATTTTATATCACACCCTGCTCGGGCGTCCTTGACACCCGAGTAGATTACATGCTCGCAGGTATTGACAAGGGGAAGCGTACTGCTTTCAATTATTGATTTTTCTTTACTGCTTAGGATGGAGACTGGGTCAGAGGACCGAGCCTTGATCATGATGCAGCTACTGCTTTGTGTCTTTTCTTTTAGTTGACTACGTGCTTGAGTTTCTGTTTTCCGTACTTCCAGTTTAGATAGACATCATGGCATGACATCGTTTTGTGAGCTTTCTCACTTGATTATTATTATTTAGTTGGATTATTTATATTTCTTCTACTATAGTTTATTCATTTATATGGTCCACTATTTATTATTAGTTGTTATCTACTTCTTATTTGATAATACCTATTACCTATGAGGTCATAGTCTCCCCTCTTGGAAACAAAAAGGCCCTCAGTGCTAGTCGACAGCCTCTGGAATTCAGGGAGATGCGCTAGAGGTCATGTGACCCACCGATCCAGACACCGTTTTAGAGGTGAGCCAGGTCGGGACGTTACAAAGTGGTATCAGATGTAGTTTTTCCTTTTGTATTACTTTTTGGGTTAGACTAGAGACTAGGATATAGGAATTTGGAATGTACTCTGTGCTTGGATGTAGATAACCCATGTACAGGGTAAAAACTAAATTCTTGGGTTGGGATTGTAGTTATTGAGTATGCCGGTTACTTTTGATATGATTTCACCATTTGGTGACTCACTTGTATTGCGTTGTTATTGTGTTGGTATTGTTGAAATAATGGGTTTACCATTGCAGCCCGATGATACGAGGGCAATACATTCCATGCATCATAATAGGCACTATAGGATTTAGATTGACATGCATATTACCATTCTATATCTACTTTTAGCATGCATTTTCTTGTTTGCATGTGAGTGATGTTGTGCCTAGTGGTAAAATTTTAAAATGCTGATTGTTAAAGATAAAGATGTGATAGTCTGTTAGATGTTGGTCTGAATTAACATGGGAATGAACTATTGAACTTGTTTAGTAATCCGTTTGAGTTGTCTCTTCCATATCGAAACCCATATCTTGAAGCGGGTTCTCTGTTGTTTAGTGCTCATAGGCAGGATATGTACCTAACCTCTTTTTTTGGCTTAATTATTTTTCTCACCTTCTTTAATCCTTGTCTAAAGGTGTGTGTTTGTGTCACGACCCGCCCTCGGGGTCCGTGCCGTGACTACCCCAAGCCCACCTTCCATAGGCCAGGGGCTGGCGACTAGCACCAAGGCGTAAATCCCGATAAAAAGGGAAGGCATTGCCTTTGAAAAGTAAACACACACCACAGAGTAAACAAGCGGAAAGTAAACACTAAGCAAACAGAGTACAACTGAAAGTGCGGAAAAGTAAATGGGCCAGTATACAAACCCAAACTGAAAGTAAAGTACAACTCGAAAAGGGAAAAACAGCAACTGAAAAGTAAAGGCCGCAACTCCGAGCTGTCCACCGGAAATCCCACCTGAAGGGTGGGTACAGATAGCTCCTCTGCTACACGGGTCCCGTCGTCCGCTCCGAGCACGTCCTGCCCAGTGGTCCACCTCCGGGTACCGACCCGCTCTGCAAGCCTCAGCTAAGGTCAACGCTGTCCGTCGTCTGCAACCAACACAACGTAGTGCGGGCGAAGCCCGTGCAGGGGTGAGTATAAGCTACTCAGTAGGGACCCCGAGACCCCTGAAGGTCTCTCAAATCCACAAAGGATAAACCACGAAGAAAAGTACAATCACGAAGTAACAACCGACACTGCTTAGGTATATGCCCATACATATACCTAAGTCATTAATTAAAATACGCTCCAACCTCCGAGCCCAAGTACAACTCAGTCCACGCAGGAAAGTATACGTATTCCACATAGGAAAGCAAAATATAATCCACACAGGATTGCACAACACAATCCACACAGGAAAACAACAGGATTCAGCTCGCACAGGTATACTTCTTCAAGGACGATAAAGATGATCACTGATCCATCTAAGTCGTCGGACCCACGAAGGATCGATAGGTAACTAACCCCCGCAGAAGACCCACACAGGATCGGGCTCACACAGAACCTGTAGGCGCTGGCTCACACAGAACCGCTGAGCGCAAGGACCCACACAGGATCGGGCTCACACAGAACCTGTAGCACTGATCCACGTAGGATCGCTGAGTGCTGTAGTCGTCGTCGTCGAATCCACACAGGATCTCTGTACTGTCGTCGTCCAATCCACACAGGATCTCTGTACTGTCGTCGTCAAATCCACACAGGATCTCTGTACTGTCGTCGTCAAATCCACACATGATCTCTGTACTGTCGTCGTCGCAGTCACAGTAGCAGTCGTAGCAGAAGAACAGTCGCAGCCAGCACTAGGGTTCCCGCACACAGCTAGCTCGTATGGAGGGTCCGCTCCACGAGCCGAGAGGCTGATACATCAACTGTCACGAAGACCAGAGTTGATGTATCCAAAAGTTCCGTATCGACAACAGGAACTCAACGCAACAGACGGCGCGTCGATCGGACGCCCGGTCTGAGAGTTATAGGCATTTTCGTCTCCGGGGCCCGGTTGGTTTTTAAGGCAAAACCAACCCGACCGTACTCCACCTGCGTCCAAACCTCGGGCGGAGTATGCCAAAAGATCCGTCTCACTAAGAGGAACACAACGCGACTGACGGCGCGTCAATCGGACGTCCGTAGCTCAAGATATGAGCGTTTCCGCTCCGAAGGCCCGGTTGGTTTCGTGAACGAACCAACCCGGCCGAACTCAAAGTAAACCGAATCCTTGAGTGCGATATACCGAAACGACCGTCTCGATCCAAGGATCGCGTTGCCGTAGACGGTTCGTCATTCGGAGGTCCGAGGCTCAAGTTATGAGCCAAAAACCGAAACTGGTCCGAAACGGGGGGTCCGGGTCCGGGCCGACCCGGCCCGACCCCCCCCCCCCCCCCCCCCGGGCGGCGCGGCGGCCGGCGGCGGCGGACGACGGCGGCGGGCGGCGGCGCGGGCGGCGGCGCGGCGGCGCGGCGGCGGGCCGCGGTGGCGGCGGCGGCGGGCCGCGGTGGCGGCGGCGGCGGGCCGCGGTGGCGGCGGCGGCGGGCCGCGGTGGCGGCGGCGGCGGCGGCGGGCCGCGGCGGCGGCGCTGGGCGCCGCACGTGGTTGGCACGCGGGGCTATGCCCCGCGTTTTTCTTCAAGGCGGCACGGCCTTGAGCCGTGCCTTTGCCAAAAAAAACGGCCCCCGCAAGTGGGGGCCGGCTTGATAAAACCGGGGGGCTGTTGCCCCCCCCTCCTTAATTGAACCGCCCCCCTCATTAAGAGGGGGGTTTGTTGAACCGGCCGGGGATTTATTCCCCCGGTTTTTTATGATATCCGGCCGGCCAGCTGGCCGGCCGGTTTTTACCAACGGGACCGGAATTTCCGGTCCCGCCCTCGACTTCCGACGCCGGCGGCCCGGCCGCCGGTCTCCTCTTCCGCCGCGGCCCGGAACCGGCCGCGGTCTTCTCGTCCCGCCGCGGCCCGGAACCGGCCGCGGTGTTCGTCGTCCGGCGCGGTGCGACGGCACCGCGCCCCTTTTGCCGTGCCATGAATCCTTCCAACGCGGCGCGACGACGTCGCGTTCTTGAAGACTCTCCTCGGCGTAGCGCGGCGGCGTTGCGGAAAAAAAATAAGCATGTTCATCCGCGTGGTGCGACGGCACCACGCCACTTGCTTCCACCCGCATGAATAAAACGAGAACTAAGGAGGGGGGGTTCGGCCGTGTTCATGCGGTCCGACCCCCCTCACGTTAAATAATAACATAACTAAAGAAAATCCAAAAGCCTCACGTTTAGTCATGCTAAAATCCATGATTCAAGAATGGAATAAAATAATCAATAAAAAACATCCCCTACCTCGGGTTTAAGATTCAAAGGTTCGGCTACGCTCCGCGGAAGACGGCGTCGCGGAGGTCGGGTGTCGCGGAAGCCGTTCGTCAAATCCGATGACGAAGGGATGCGTTCGAAGAGTCACGTCGTTGGCGAAACTTGTACGCCGACGAAGATGGTCCGAGGAGGAAGCGGTGTTCCCTCTCGTTGACACCGAGGACGAAGAAGAGAGGCGTCGTTCTTCGTTCTTCGTCAGAGTTTGAGCGTTCTTCGTTCTTCGTTCTTCGTCAGAGTTGAAGATGAAGAGGAATGCTCTCAAAAGCTCTCAAGGGAACAAACGATCAACCAAAAATAAAATAAGACTACATCTTATTTTATTCTCACTTTGCCAACCTTTCAAAATTCAAAAGTTGAATTCAATTCATTAATTAAGTCTAGAGTTGACAAAATTAAATGAAAAGATAAATTGGCAAGAGTTAAAGAAGGGGAGAGTAACATAAATAAGAGGAAGGGTTTTGAGAGGTTAAGGAATTTGAAAAGAAAAAGGGGGTTCGTGTGGGCCCCACCACACTTAATCCTCCCAAGGGAGGTTAAGTGGGTGTGGGTCCCACTTCTAACCTCCTTTGGTAGGTTTTTAAAATAAGTTAAAATAAAATTTGTTTTGCACAAATTTTATTTAACTTAACTGAAAAACCCCAAAACGTAACTTTCAACCCGCAACAAACGCAACTCCCGATAAGGTCTCATTAAGCGAATATCGGCGCTGCGAGTTCATCGGTGCCCTTGGATTTCAATTCCGAGCACCGGATCAAAAGTTAGGAATTCCCGCTCGTTCGTTCACTGAACGTACCCGAGCCCAAACTTCGGAAATTAATTCCGGGCACTCCGGGCCTCGGAATCAGGTGCCGTCTGAAACCGCGCTCTTGTAAAATTCTAAAGAAAATTAAGAAAAAAATTTCCTTGAATTTTACGGGTCTTTACATTACTCCCACCTCAGGGCTTTACGTCCCCGTAAAGCTACATCAAAAACTAGGGAAACCAAAAGAGAGTACTGAGCACGCATCTGAGCCTCCCGCTCCCATGTGCTCTCCTGGAGATTCCCGTGCCGCCATCTGTTGCGCACAAGAGGAATCGATCGCCCATGTAGGACCCGCTCCTGGATGACATGGACCTCCTCTGACGTGGCCCGGACCATCTCTGGTCCCACCAGAGCTGCAAGATTTCTCTTTTGCCGAAAAGAGAAATCTGGTCTCATCCCCTGGATGAACCACATTCTTTGCCTAAAACAGTCAATCCTAACATGGATGATACTAATCCATACTAAGGATGACGTCGTAAGGCCTCGACGCTACTACTAAGAGATTCAACCGTTACTCTCGCCTCCAAGGGTTGAGTCACACTGTCGGCATCAGCGTGTGGTAACTGGGTCTCCTCCAGTAGATGTCTCACAAGTGAGGGTCAAGTCAACAGCCAAAACTGGAACCTCTTAGTAACATTACGATAGAGGACAGGAACGAAAACATCACAAGGTATGCGTCTTTTATTAATGCAGCTCGTAATACAAGACGCTACACAAAAGCAACAAGGAACCAGAAGTACAAAGGATGTATCCACTAGTTCTGCTCCTGTCCATCGGCTCCCAGGGCTCCATGATCGAAGGCCTCGGCTGCCTGAAGCTGAGCTCTCCCCTGCGGTCGGGGTGGACCTCCTGGTGGTGGTGGTGGTAGAGCCTCAAAGCGTCGGCCACCACCAGCTGCTCGTCCAGCTCCTCTGCCTCGTCCGCCTCCTCCCTGCGGACCGCCACGGTCGAACCTCTGCCTCTGCCTAGGTGGTTCCTCAACCGTCTGCTGCTCCTCCGCATGGCGGGTCGGGCAGTCACGAGCCATGTGGCCTCGCCCGCCGCATGCATAGCACTGTCTTCCACTCGAAAGACTGGCTCCGCGTTGTGTGCCCTGCACTGCTGAGCCAGTGCCCTGAGGTCTGGTCTGTCTGGACCCTTGAGTCATTTGCCGACTGCCAGCTGCAGATGACTCTGCCACGTGCCGTCCTGCGGTGGGTCTCTGTGCTGGTGTAGACTCAGCAAGGAAGCTCTCGATCAGAAGAGCCCGCTCCAGTACTCCTGTCTGAGTCGGTATGCTGAGGGAGATCAGCGATGCCCTGATCTCGTGTCTCAAACCCTGCTCGAAGGTCCGGGCCCGGAAGAATGGGTCCCGTACCATGTCGGTCGAGTAGCGCGAGAGATCGGTAAACCTCGCCGAGTACTGGGCGACCGTCATGCTGCCCTGCCGCAGCTGTAGAAGCTCCTGGATGCGCACCGCTCGAAGGGTGGCCGGGACGAACTCAGAGCGGAAGAGGCTCTCGAAGTCCGTCCAGAGTAGAGATGCCTCAACGTGCACCTGGAGCATCAAGCTCCACCATCGTCCAGCTGCTGCGTATAGTAGGCTCGCAGCGAGGATCACCATGAGGTCTGCTGGTGTCCTCACTAGCCTAAACACTCGAACCACTGCCTCCAGCCAGTCCTCTGCTGCCTGGGGATCCGTCTCCCCGCGAAACCTGGGCGGTCGCTGGCGCTGAAACTCATGCAGTGCGCTGAGGCGACGTGCATCGTCAGCGGCTGCTGCTGGAAGCATCGGGGGATCGGCGGGTAAAGCTACTGCCGGTGCCACTGCTGACAAAGGGCCCTGCACCGAAGCCTCGTCGCTCGGTGGGCTGTCGTCTCGCTCGACTCTCGGAACCCTAGCTGGCTGCCGTCGTGGGGCCATCCTGAAAAGGAAACAGGTGCGCCACGGTTAGAACAGTATACCTGGTGAGCTGGCACAAGTAATCACAAGGAAAACTTGAGACTTTCATAAAGCAGATCAGTATACCCAGTGAGCTGACACAAGTAATCACAAAGAAAACTTGAAACACACACGCAATCAATGTTTTCGTGCATTAAGTCAGAAATCAGAAGTCAGGGTCCTGGTGTACGGATACGTCGGCCGCCGCACCAACACTGGACTCCCTGGACTGATAACCACACTCAATACGCTAAACATTATTGCTTCACATAGAAAAGATCAGAGTTCGCGATAGAACCGAACTCCTCTGATACCAATTTGTCACGACCCGCCCTCGGGGTCCGTGCCGTGACTACCCCAAGCCCGCCTTCTATAGGCCAGGGGCTGGCGACTAGCACCAAGGCGTAAATCCCGATAAAAAGGGAAGGCATTGCCTTTGAAAAGTAAACACACACCACAGAGTAAACAAGCGGAAAGTAAACACTAAGCAAACAGAGTACAACTGAAAGTGCGGAAAAGTAAATGGGCCAGTATACAAACCCAAACTGAAAGTAAAGTACAACTCGAAAAGGGAAAAACAGCAACTGAAAAGTAAAGGCCGCAACTCCGAGCTGTCCACCGGAAATCCCACCTGAAGGGTGGGTACAGATAGCTCCTCTGCTACACGGGTCCCGTCGTCCGCTCCGAGCACGTCCTGCCCAGTGGTCCACCTCCGGGTACCGACCCGCTCTGCAAGCCTCAGCTAAGGTCAACGCTGTCCGTCGTCTGCAACCAACACAACGTAGTGCGGGCGAAGCCCGTGCAGGGGTGAGTATAAGCTACTCAGTAGGGACCCCGAGACCCCTGAAGGTCTCTCAAATCCACAAAGGATAAACCACAAAGAAAAGTACAATCACGAAGTAACAACCGACACTGCTTAGGTATATGCCCATACATATACCTAAGTCATTAATTAAAATACGCTCCAACCTCCGAGCCCAAGTACAACTCAGTCCACGCAGGAAAGTATACGTATTCCACATAGGAAAGCAAAATATAATCCACACAGGATTGCACAACACAATCCACACAGGAAAACAACAGGATTCAGCTCGCACAGGTATACTTCTTCAAGGACGATAAAGATGATCACTGATCCATCTAAGTCGTCGGACCCACGAAGGATCGATAGGTAACTAACCCCCGCAGAAGACCCACACAGGATCGGGCTCACACAGAACCTGTAGGCGCTGGCTCACACAGAACCGCTGAGCGCAAGGACCCACACAGGATCGGGCTCACACAGAACCTGTAGCACTGATCCACGTAGGATCGCTGAGTGCTGTAGTCGTCGTCGTCGAATCCACACAGGATCTCTGTACTGTCGTCGTCCAATCCACACAGGATCTCTGTACTGTCGTCGTCAAATCCACACAGGATCTCTGTACTGTCGTCGTCAAATCCACACATGATCTCTGTACTGTCGTCGTCGCAGTCACAGTAGCAGTCGTAGCAGAAGAACAGTCGCAGCCAGCACTAGGGTTCCCGCACACAGCTAGCTCGTATGGAGGGTCCGCTCCACGAGCCGAGAGGCTGATACATCAACTGTCACGAAGACCAGAGTTGATGTATCCAAAAGTTCCGTATCGACAACAGGAACTCAACGCAACAGACGGCGCGTCGATCGGACGCCCGGTCTGAGAGTTATAGGCATTTTCGTCTCCGGGGCCCGGTTGGTTTTTAAGGCAAAACCAACCCGACCGTACTCCACCTGCGTCCAAACCTCGGGCGGAGTATGCCAAAAGATCCGTCTCACTAAGAGGAACACAACGCGACTGACGGCGCGTCAATCGGACGTCCGTAGCTCAAGATATGAGCGTTTCCGCTCCGAAGGCCCGGTTGGTTTCGTGAACGAACCAACCCGGCCGAACTCAAAGTAAACCGAATCCTTGAGTGCGATATACCGAAACGACCGTCTCGACCCAAGGATCGCGTTGCCGCAGACGGTTCGTCATTCGGAGGTCCGAGGCTCAAGTTATGAGCCAAAAACCGAAACTGGTCCGAAACGGGGGGTCCGGGTCCGGGCCGACCCGGCCCGACCCCCCCCTGGGCGGCGCGGCGGCCGGCGGCGGCGGGCGGCGGCGCGGGCGGCGGCGCGGGCGGCGGCGCGGCGGCGGGCCGCGGTGGCGGCGGCGGCGGGCCGCGGTGGCGGCGGCGGCGGGCCGCGGTGGCGGCGGCGGCGGCGGCGGGCCGCGGCGGCGGCGCTGGGCGCCGCACGTGGTTGGCACGCGGGGCTATGACCCGCGTTTTTCTTCAAGGCGGCACGGCCTTGAGCCGTGCCTTTGCCAAAAAAAAACGGCCCCCGCAAGTGGGGGCCGGCTTGATAAAACCGGGGGGCTGTTGCCCCCCCCTCCTTAATTGAACCGCCCCCCCTCATTAAGAGGGGGGTTTGTTGAACCGGCCGGGGATTTATTCCCCCGGTTTTTTTATGATATCCGTCCGGCCAGCTGGCCGGCCGGTTTTTACCAACGGGACCGGAATTTCCGGTCCCGCCCTCGACTTCCGACGCCGGCGGCCCGGCCGCCGGTCTCCTCTTCCGCCGCGGCCCGGAACCGGCCGCGGTCTTCTCGTCCCGCCGCGGCCCGGAACCGGCCGCGGTGTTCGTCGTCCGGCGCGGTGCGACGGCACCGCGCCCCTTTTGCCGTGCCATGAATCCTTCCAACGCGGCGCGACGGCGTCGCGTTCTTGAAGACTCTCCTCGGCGTAGCGCGGCAGCGTTGCGGAAAAAAAATAAGCATGTTCATCCGCGTGGTGCGACGGCACCACGCCACTTGCTTCCACCCGCATGAATAAAACGAGAACTAAGGAGGGGGGGTTCGGCCGTGTTCATGCGGTCCGACCCCCCTCACGTTAAATAATAACATAACTAAAGAAAATCCAAAAGCCTCACGTTTAGTCATGCTAAAATCCATGATTCAAGAATGGAATAAAATAATCAATAAAAAACATCCCCTACCTCGGGTTTAAGATTCAAAGGTTCGGCTACGCTCCGCGGAAGACGGCGTCGCGGAGGTCGGGTGTCGCGGAAGCCGTTCGTCAAATCCGATGACGAAGGGATGCGTTCGAAGAGTCACGTCGTTGGCGAAACTTGTACGCCGACGAAGATGGTCCGAGGAGGAAGCGGCGTTCCCTCTCGTTGACACCGAGGACAAAGAAGAGAGGCGTCGTTCTTCGTTCTTCGTCAGAGTTTGAGCGTTCTTCGTTCTTCGTTCTTCGTCAGAGTTGAAGATGAAGAGGAATGCTCTCAAAAGCTCTCAAGGGAACAAACGATCAACCAAAAATAAAATAAGACTACATCTTATTTTATTCTCACTTTGCCAACCTTTCAAAATTCAAAAGTTGAATTCAATTCATTAATTAAGTCTAGAGTTGACAAAATTAAATGAAAAGATAAATTGGCAAGAGTTAAAGAAGGGGAGAGTTACATAAATAAGAGGAAGGGTTTTGAGAGGTTAAGGAATTTGAAAAGAAAAAGGGGGTTCGTGTGGGCCCCACCACACTTAATCCTCCCAAGGGAGGTTAAGTGGGTGTGGGTCCCACTTCTAACCTCCTTTGGTAGGTTTTTAAAATAAGTTAAAATAAAATTTGTTTTGCACAAATTTTATTTAACTTAACTGAAAAACCCCAAAACGTAACTTTCAACCCGCAACAAACGCAACTCCCGATAAGGTCTCATTAAGCGAATATCGGCGCTGCGAGTTCATCGGTGCCCTCGGATTTCAATTCCGAGCACCGGATCAAAAGTTAGGAATTCCCGCTCGTTCGTTCACTGAACGTACCCGAGCCCAAACTTCGGAAATTAATTCCGGGCACTCCGGGCCTCGGAATTAGGTGCCGTCTGAAACCGCGCTCTTGTAAAATTCTAAAGAAAATTAAGAAAAAAATTTCCTTGAATTTTACGGGTCTTTACAGTTTGGCTGTTGTAGACAAATGACACTATGAAATCTTTGTGCCGTGCCTTAGGAGATTGGAAATGAGCTCATTCCAGAGATGGTGGGTCCTAAACCACCAGTGGTACCTCTTATAGAGACTCATGTGGAACTAACTCCTGTTGATCTTCTAGGGGACCCTGATGCTTAGTTCATGGATAGTCTCCTCAGGTTTATGCAGTCAGTTCAGAATATCCCCAGACTTTCCCTATCTAGGTCAGACCTCACGTGGGACTTTCTGCAGCAACACCCTCCCACCTTTTCGAGGAGTGGCGGCCCTCATGCTGCATAGTCATGGATATAAGCTATAAGATCTATCTTCTACCACCTCAAGACACTTCCATAATGAAGGGTCAAATTGGTAGTCTACATGCTTTGTGACTATTCCAAGCACTGGTGGGACGTTATTTCTCAGGCTGAGCAGACCAGTGACATGGTTTGGGATGACTTCCTAGAAACCTTCTACGATCACTTTTTCCCACAGACTCTGAGAGATGATCATGTGAGGGAGTTCCTACATATTTAATAGGGATATATGACTATGTTATAGTATTATACTCATTTCATATAACTTCAGCGTTTTGCCCAATATCTGGCTGGCGACGCGCAGCCTACTGCGACGTGTTTTTGAGGAAAGACATGAGTATAGTATCTGCTCACAGGTGAATGTCTTCTGTTTGACCATTGTTACAAAGATCGTAAATCATGATCTAATCTCAGAGTGAAATGTCATGGAAGCTAAACCAGTGAGCTATGGCAGTTTAGTTCTGAGATAGGGTGATGGCTCTTCTGGCAGTAGTAAACGCCGTTTTGAAGGTTCACATGGGGGAAATCCTAGCCAAACAACATGTGTAGAGGGATCTATCACATGTTATCAGTGCGACATAGATGTTCAAAAAAAGCCATAGTTTACGAGAGACTCAAAGGAGGGCCAAACGTTTGGTAGGATGGGTCACCTTCAACATTTTTTACATTCCTTCTCTTCAGCATTTAGTATTAGAGGATCCGCACCTGCACCTCCGTCAGGTATGAGATCTATGACCCCACAACATGCTAGAAGTTCTTTTTCCACCGACCAATCAGGCCAAGGTAATGGTGGTGGTTGTGGTTGAGGAAATCAAATTCCAAATTATCAGCGACAACAGACTGGACCTTCTCAGGCCAACTAGGCAGCGTATCAGGGTCATGGCTCAGGTCTCATGTACGTAGTGCAATCAGCACCAGAGGAGCAGAGTGCATGACCATCTATAGTGAGAGGTACCATTCTAGTATCATCTACCTTAGTTTCTGCCCTTTTTGATACCGGTGCATTGCACTCCTTTATATCTGCTGTTGTTGTTGAAAGTCTTGGTTTTTCAATTGAGTTCCATTGTATCATAACATCTTTCGACACTCCGCTTGGGGTCAGGACAGAGTGCATATAATAGTGCCAAGAGTTCCTCCTCGAGATAGGTGGGTACCATTTTGTTTGGAATTTCCTTATCCTCGACATGTCTAGAATCGAAGTCATTCTTGGTATGAACTGGCTTGCTCCTTATCGCGCCCAAGTGGATATCTATCACCGTCGGGTGTCCTTTACATCCCCTGAGGGAAAAATATATCTTCACAAAGGATAATGAGATATGCAGGCAGACCGAGCTAAGCCTAAATACGCAAGGTTGAGCAGAGTGACAGCTCAGTTGGTAAGTCTCTTTATAAGCGATCAGGGAACACAACTAGTTGAATTCCCTCTAGTGGTGGATATTTTTAGGGATGTTTTCCCTGACAATTTCTCTATCTTACCTCCTATGAGAGATGTAGAGTTCACTATCGAGCTCATTCCAGGTGTGGCACTAGTGTCTATTCCTCCTTATAGGATGGCACCAACAGAGCTATAGGAACTAAAAAAGCATCTTGAAGACCTCGAGGCTCAGGGTTTCATCAGACCTAGCACGTCACTATGGAGATCACCTATTCTTTTTTCCAAAAAGGTAGATAGAACCCTCAGGCTATGTGTGGATTATTTTTGACTCAACCATCTCACAGTAAAGAATCGATACCCATTGCCTCGTATAAATGATCTCTTCAACCAGATCCAGGGAGAAACTATTTTCTCCAATATTGATCTGAGGTTGGGATACCACCAGGTGCGTGTGCGACCATCTAACATACCACGTATGACATTCCAAAGCTGGTACGACTTGTATGAATATTTGTTTATGCCATTAGGCCTCACGAATGCGCCAAAAATCTTCATGGCTCCAATGAACCAGGTTTTTCATTCGTATCTTGATTCCTTTGTGGTAGTCTTTATGGATGAAATCTTAGTGTATTCGCGTTCCACACATGACCATGCAACCCATCTTGAGATCATGCTGAGTACACTGAGAGAGCACCAAATATATGCTAAGCTCAATAAATTCCACTTCTGGATTGATAAGGTACACTTCCTGGGTCATATTATATATGAATAAGGGGTATCAGTTGACCCAGAAAAAGTGAGTGTTGTAGTTTCATGGGAGCATCCCAAGAGTGTCTTCGACATCCTTAGTTTCTTAGGACTTACTAGCCATTATAGGTGTTTCATCTAGGATTTCTCCTACTTAGCAGCACCTATTATGGCCCTAACTAAGAAAGATGTATAGTTCATCTGGTTAGAAGCTTGTGAAAAGTCATTTCAGGAGTTAAAAGGAAGAATAACCTCAGTCCCGATCCTGATTCTTCCTGAAACTGGTAAGAGATATACAATTTAATGTGATGATTCAGGATTTATACTGGGTGCGGTTTTGATGCAGGGTGATCAATTCATAGCTTATGGATCCAGCTAGCTAAGACCTCACGAGAAAAACTGTACTACACATGACCTTGAGATGGAAGTGGTGGTTCACGCTCTACGCTTTTGGAGAGACTATTTTTTGGGTGAGGGATTCGTTGTTTACATGGATCATAAAAGCTTAAAATATATATCCACTCAACAAGACTTGAACTTAAGGCAATGAAGGTGGGTCGAATACTTGCAGTCATTAGATTTTGGGCTTTTTTTACCCCTCGTAAGGGTAATTCCTTGGCAGATGCTTTAAGCCGCAAGACATAGACACAAGCCGTGCAGGTATCCAATAGTGAGTGGCAGATGATGGCCTTATTTTCAGAGATGCATCTGGAGGTTCAGGACCAGAGCGGGCAACCAGTTCTAGCAGCTCTTACAGTGATGTCCTCTCTTCTAAAGAAAGTCCACAGGTAATAGTTTACTAATCCTAAGGGGATCATTTTGAGGGAAATCATTACAGGAGATAACCCACCTCATGGTTGGATTCTTGATGGAAGTGAAACTCTCCTTTATCGTGGTTGTGTATGTGTACCTTTAGGTTTATAGGAAGAGCTGATGAAGGAATCTCACACCTATGCTTGGGCAGTCCATCCTGGGCTGACCAATATGTATAGAGACATGTGTTGACAGTATTGGTAGCCTGGTATGAAAAAGCAGATAACAGGTTTCATCACTCAGTGCTCCACCTACCAACAGGCGAAGGTAGAGAACCAATGACTTGCTGGAATCCTACAGCCTATATCCATTCCTGAATGGAAATGGAATGACATCACCATGGATTTTGTTACAGGCTTTCCAAGATCTCCTTGAGGCAGCGATGTAGTATGGGTGGTTGTTGATAGGTTGACCAAGGTTGCACACTTCTTGACTATCTGAGAGACATTTACGATTGATGAGTTGAGAAGGATATATATTCAGGAGATTGTGTGAATTCATGGTGTACCTCATTCTATTGTCTTGGATAGGGATGCCCGTTTTACTTCACGGTTCTGGAAAGGGTTGCAAAAGGAACTGGGTTCATAGGTACTTCTGAGTACTGCATATCACCCTCAGACCAATGGGCAATCCGAGAGAACTATACGAGTGTTAGAGGATATGTTACAACCTTTATCCTTGATTTTGGAGGTTCTTGGGAGAATCATATACCTATTGTTGAGTTTATCTATAATAACAGCTTCCATGAGACAATTCAAATGGCTCTGTATGAGGATCTCTATGGTAGATCGTGTCATTCGCCTTTATGTGGCTCAAAGCAGGTAAGACAGCTATGTTTGGTCCTCATCTCATTTAAGAAACTTCTAAGCAAGTCCAGCTGATTCAGAAGCATATGACTACAGCTCAGTCCAGACAGAAGTCTTATACCGATCATCGCCACAGAACTCTGGAGTTCGAGGTGGGACATCGAGTCTTTCTGCATGTTTCTCCGAGGTTGGGTCATAGGTGGATCAGGAGACAGAGGAAGTTATCCACGAGATACGTTAGTCTGTTCAAGATAGTGGAGAGAGTTGGTCTGGTAGCCTATCGGTTACTGCTACCTCAGAGGTAACATGCCATGCACGGTGTTTTCCATGTATCTCATCTCCTACAATATCATCCAGACCCGTCTCATTATTTTGACCCTGATGACATCGAGCTTGATGCTGATGCATCCATTGCAGAACATCCGATTCGTATCGTCAAATATAGCATGAAAGTTATCAGAGGAAAGTTAGTCCATATAGTCCGGGTGTTATGGAAACATGGACGCGTTTAGGATGAGACCTGGGAGTGAGAGATAGATATACATGTGCAGTGGTCGGAACTTTTCTCTGGCGACGTTCCACTACCCTCGGAAGGGAAACTCAGGGATGAGTTGTCTTAAGGAGGGGAGGTTGTAACGTCCTGGACTTAATCAGGTACATAAAATTTTTAATTATTGTTGTATAATTCATTAAGCGACCCAGGGCACACATCTGCACGTCTCATTGTGGGCCCCATGCATCTTTTTAATTCATTTAAATAACTGCTGACTTTTTTATGAAAAATGTCATGTCGCGCTTTATCATGGTGTTTAGAATTAAAATAATTTATTTAGGATTGAAAAAATAATAATAATAGATTTAAATAATATTTAAAATCAATAAAGAAAGGATAAAAAGAAATTTTGAAATAAAATAGAAAGGGAGTTACGGGAAAAATAAAAATAATTAAAATGGGAGATTTCCATTTTATTTATTTTTATCATTTTTCCTTTCCATCCTTTTATTATATTTTATTCCCCCTTTTTCCTTTTATTTTGTTTTTCTATTATTTTTCTTTTCTTTTATTTTATTTTTCTTTATTTTCTTTCTTTCTTTTTCCCCTCTCCTCTCTTTCTCTCCTCCTCTCCCTCACATCGCACCTCCCTCTCCCCTAGGTGGTGCACCCCTACTCCTCCTTCAAAAGACCGCAGCTCCTCTGTCTCTCATCCGATTTCTTCACCGCTAGGTGCAAAGTAAACCTTAGGAAAAGGTTAACCTTGCACAATTAGAATCATATGTTTTCGTTGTGTATCCTGCGTGCAGTTCACCATGGAAGGATTATACCCTATTTTGGGGGTTTTCTAAAATCCTCTATTTTCATCCGTTTTAGGTCAAATCAAAGTCTACTGTGGATCTTAGAGTCATCTATGACTACAAGGTAGGGTTCCTAGTCGCTTTCCATATGTTTCATTGTGGTTTATAAAAATGCACCGTTGTGCCATTAGTCGGTGCCTACCAGCTTTGTGCAATTTTAACCAATTTAATTAATTTAATTGTTTCACATACTTGTTGCAACCTTAATTGTGTTAAATTAATTTGTTCGAATTGTTTAAACAAGGTCGGACAGCCCTTTGGGCGTGCCGACATGGTCGATATATTTTTCCGTTAGCCAAATTTATAATTTAATTAACTGTAGGTGTTGTGAATCCCATTTTTATTATAATTAAATTAAATAAATAGTTTGCATTGAACACAAAATTTGAATTTTTGGATCATTGGTAATTGTTTTTCTGAACTGTTTATTTATTTAAAAATTTCATTATCTTCTTATGTTGATACGATATATTTCCTTGTTAAATTGTTATGCTGTAATGTTTAATTCATACCTTGTGATGCACAGGTGTATCTGGTTAGTTTTCAAGCTGTGATTTTATATGCTGATTATGTGATATCTGCTACTGTGAAAACTTTAATTAAATTTAGGGTAGCGAAAGGTGGTGGGTCCCATATTAAGGGCCACACTAAGACCCTCCATTCCTGACTGTTACCACTATGCATTGGGGGGTTGTGTCTTTGGCTTTGAGGGATCAAGAATTCCTCGGGCTTTCTAATACTTATGAGTGACATCGGTTCCAAAAGGGCTCATCAATATGGATCTGTTGGCAATGTGGATAAGCCATCCTCAGATGACACTTGACCCCTTTTTGCAAGATCGAAACAGACTCATGGTAAAGCCATGCCTCGAGTGATACTTGGTCCTTTGAAAGATTGCATTAGATGGGGTCGGTGGTATTAGATAAATTGAAAGATGTTCCGTAGAGATACCTTCAAGATGGGCTCAGAATCCAACTCTCAATATGAACCTTAATAATGATGAATATTTAATTCCACTGTTAATTCTTGAGATTTGTGATATTTTCTGGTATGTTGGAGCACACCTGGTTGACACATGACCTAGACCCCAAGTCAAAGAACAAGCTTGGGGGTATGGCGTTCCTTGTCTTACCTTACTCTTTTAGTCTTTATATATATATATGCATTTGTGTATTCTGCTTACAGGTATTTCTTTCAGACTTTCGGCTTAGGCTGAAGAAGGTAATTAGGGACGGATGCCGTTGGGAACCCAGTCCATGTTATTTATTTCAGTGTACTTAATTAATTATATGCAATTGTTATATAAAGGAACACTGCATTTTATTGTTGCACAAAATGGAAAGTTTTAGACACCGTGGGTTCCGACCTACTGGGATTTTATCTCACACCCTTCTCGGGTGTCGTTGACACCCAAGTAGATTACATGCTCGTAGGTATTGACAAGGGAAAGTATGATGCTTCTAATGCTTGATTGTTCTTTACTGGTTAGGATGAAGACTGGGGAAAAGGACCGAGACTTGATCATGATGCAGTTGTAGATTTGTGTCTTTTCTTTTAGTTGACTGTGTGCTTGAGTTTCTGTTTTTTGTACTTCCAGTTTAGACAAACATCATGCCATGACATCATTTTGTGAGCTTCCACACTTGATTATTATTATTTATTTGAATTATTTTTATTGCTTCGGCTATAGTTTATTCATTTATATGCTCCACTATTTATTATTAGTTGTTCTCTAATTCCTCTATGATAATACCTATTACCTATGAGGGAATTGTCTCCCCCCTCAGACACAAAAAGGCCATTACTGCTAGTCAGCAACCTCTGGCATTCGGGGAGATGCACTTGAAGTCATGTGACCCACCGGTTCGGCCACCATCTTAGAGGTGATCCGGGTCGAGACATTTCACCACAGGCTAATCTGAATGACTCAACATTTTAATAGGATCCATCTTCTCTCCATAGTATGTTAGTAACTCATACGTGGAGGAAGATAAAAGAGGGCATTTGAAAGTTGGGGAGTTCGACTAGGCATGGAGAAATCACACCCCCAATGCTATCACATGGAAGTGATATATAAAACATGAATAAATATTGATTCAGACAAATCATACATCTAATGTGTGTATAAATCCCATACGTTTCATCTCATAAAACAATTTCTTTAAATTATAGATAACGTGGGAAAATAATAAATGATAACAATTTATCGTTTTTTTCCACAATTGGAAAATGTATGGGCATGAAAATCACAATTTTCATGCAATAGGATATTACATACATACATACATACATACATACATACATACATAGATATATATATCTTCTATACAAATAAGACTTTATGACATATTCTCATCAACTTCAACAACCGGTATCAGTCCAAAAAACAACATTTATATTCCAAAAATTCAAATATTTTCATATAATAAACAATATATTTACATTTAATTTTTGAATAAAAAAATAAATCTACACTAAAAAATTTCTATACAATACAATTATATGTGATATTTACTATTTTTTATAAACAATTAAAATTTATAAAAACTCAAAAATAATTAAGCCAACTAGAAACGTACTAACCCCATGGATCAACCCAACCCCATAGAAAAGAAGAGTATAAGTGTAATAAAAAACAATGTTTATTTTAGTAATGCCAAATAAAAATTAAATTATACAATAATTCATAAATAAAAAGAATAAAAAGGATAACCTAATATGTAAATAAAATATATTATGGATTATCATAACAATCTGAGCATGTTTGTTTTGTTTTGAACATGTGACACACATTTTGCACTAAAATATGTCACTTTTAAACAAAAAACACACACTTTTGGTCATATCTACCACATTGTGAGTTAGATTTATGTGAGGTTAATAATACAAGTCATAAATTAATCATGGGTTTTTTTCTAAAATATCATAATAATTCAAGCACTTTTGCTTGGTTTTGAGCATGTGACACACGTTTTAAACTGAATATCACTTTAAAACAAAAAACATACACTCAAACATACCGACAAAACCATATATCATATTGAAGTGTAGTTAATTAATACAAACCATAAATGAATTATTCTTTGTTTTCTTAATGTATCAAAAAAATTCAAGCATGTTTTTTAGTTTTGAGTATGCGACACGTATTTTGAACTAAAATGTCAATTTTAAACTGAAAACACCCACTTCCAGTCATACTACCACACTGTTTATTAGATTGACATGGGGTTAATTCCTATACATAAAAAATGAATTAAAGATTATTTTACTAAAGTATCATGACAATCTGAGCATGTTTTCTTGGTTTTGAGTATGTGACGTGTGTTTTAAACTAAAAAGACACTTTAAAATTAAAAGCACACACTTTCATTTATATTATCCACACCATATGTCAGATTAATGTGTGGTTAATTTATATAGGCAAAAAATGTACCATAGATAATTTTTCTAAATTATTATGTTAATATGATCATCTTTTCTCTATTTTGATTATGTGACATGTAGTTTGAACTAAACAATCACTTTTAAATAAAAACATACATTTTCAGTCATACTGGCCATACCATGTATCACATTGATGTGAGATTAATTCTCACATGAAAAAATGATTTATGCATCATTTTACTAATGTATAATAATAATACAAGTGGTTTTCTTTGTTTTGATCTTGTGACATGTGTTTTAAACTGAAATGTCACTTTTAAAGGGAAAACACACACTTTCAGTTATACCAGCCACACTGTGTGCTAGATTAATGTGAGGTGAATTCATAATGGTCAAAAATAAACCAAAAATAATTTTGAATTATTATGAAAATCATATCATGTTTACTCAAATTTGATTATGCTTCATGTTTTTTGAATTAAAATTCTACTTTTAAATGAAAATTAAAACTTTTAGACATATCGGCCACACCGTGTGTTAGATTGATGTGGGTTTAATTTCTACATGTCACAAACAATTCATTCATTATTTTAATAAAGTATTATAAATATATAAGTGTTTTTTCTTTGTTTTGAGTATATTCTATGTGTTTTAAATTGAAATGTCACTTTTAAATTAAAAACACACACTTTTAATCACAACGACCACACTGTTTACTGGAATGATGTGAGGTTAATTCCTAAAGGTAAAAAATGAATGATTTTTTTACTAAAATATTATGATAATTCAAGTATGTTTACTTTGTTTTGAGTACATGACATATGTTTTGAACTAAAATGTTATTTTTAATTGAAAACACACACTTTGAGACATACCTGCCACACCATGTGTCAGATTGACATGAGGTTGATTCTAAGAGGTTATAAATGAATCAAAATCTTTTTACTGAAGTATCAAAAGAATATGATATTTTTTTCTTAGTTTTGAGTATGTGACGTGCGTTTGGAACTACAAAATTTAATTTTAAAGTGACAATAAACAATTCTAGTACTACCAGCCTCAACACGTGTTAGATTAATGTTTGGTTAATTTCTAAAAATCACATTAAAAATGGATCATTATCCTAAAGTATCATGAAAATCTATGATCGTTTTCTTAGTTTTCACTATGAGATGCATGTTTTGAACAAGAATTTCAATTTTAAATAGAAAACACACATTTTGAACATATGAATCTGAAATAAAAATTTTTAGAGATAAATATATTTTCAAGAATTAATTTGGGGACATAAAAATATATAGAACACTATCAACTCTTTTAGCAGCTATATAATTATAATATAAAAAAACTGAAATATAAAACACACCATTAAAATTTTAATATCAATAGTACATCAATAATATTAATTATTTTTGTTAACATACCTCATATATACATTTTCAGCAGAGTATCCAAAACCAATTATACTAGAATGAGAATTTAAATTACTAGATAGTAGTTTTTATAAACTAAAACCACCCCAATAATAAACTTGATTTCATTTATGTTCTCCTTTTGATATTAATTATCATTTATAATGATAATTAATATGACAAAGAGATATGTTTATACAAAAAAACTCAAGTATCTTGGTGTGGTGGTTACAATTGATAAAAACTACTAACTAGTTATTGACAACTCACACCCACACGACTAGTGTACCGCTTTTTAGCCAACACTATTATTTTAATTATAAAATGAATTCAATATTCTAGGTCATAAATAATAACCTAATAACCTAGATCTAAAATAAATGTCACCAATAATGATAGTAAAACACATCTTCATGATGTATAAAAACATTCTAACACCATGTAGGCTTCCCACACATTCCGAATCAAATATATTTCCCCTTTTGAATATATGGATTACTGATAGTCTTGTTAGTACTAAAAAAAAAGATAAATAAACAGATAATAAATATTTTAAATGAAATTTGTATTACCTTTGGAAATACCCCATCAAGTATGGTAGTTTTTGGATGGAATATAATATCATTCATTAATTTAAAAATGCAATAACCACAATCATTAAGATTATGTTGTTTCAGACACTACAAAAACATTGAAATATATAAGTAATTTATTTGATATATGTTTTGATAGTGAAATATTACTATATGTAACCTAAAACTTATCCAATCATAAAAATACATAGGATTTAAGTGTGTATTGTCTGTCCTCATACCATAGATTCAACAATAAATAAACACCACCCTATCATAAAAAAATGATTGTTAAAATATAATATGAAACATATAATTTGAATTTTATTTGTAAATCACTGAATATAGTGTATTACAGATACTTAATGGACATCTTATGTGGTCTATTTATTAGATATCCATGCATTGGATCCAATATATATATATTTGGAGTATCCAAATTGATCGTAACAAGCATTCAGTAAGTGCTAAAATATAGAAGGAATAAGTAATGGAAAAAAATAGAAATATATTTTATATGATTAGAGTGTAGAGTGTTACCCCTTCATTATAGGTATTAATAATATCCTATCATCTGTTATTTTCTTTTTAAATTTCATGTCTACTTTGTGTGCACTTACTAAATTTTCATCTTTTTTCATTGATGTTTTCTCAATATACGTGACATTAAAACTAATGAATATAATTTTTTTCTTCGCAAGGCGTTCCCTTTATTGTGATATAAAAACTTATAGAAAATATGGATAACATTAAACTATAATTAATATAGTAGGCCATTTATTGGATAAGAAAATTATGAAAATGCACCTCATGTATATATTCAAAACCAAGGCTCCCTACCATTCATGCTTGATAATTTCATTTACATTCTCAAGACCAATCATGTCAGTAATGAAATCTCAATAAATTTTTTATTTATATTCAATGTAGGACATATTTCTAGTTTATAATGATATATCTATATTAACTTATAATGTTAATAAATGTAGAAGTGAAATTGGTTGGGTAAAGGAACCCTTGACAGGTCCATTTGATCCATTAGTTGATCCTTTAGATTGTTTTGGCTCAACCTTCAGTTTCCCCATATGTTTCTCCTTATATAATAACATAAATCAATTTATACTTTTTTTCATTAATTAGTAAAGTAATATAACATTAAATAAATTGGAATGAATATACTTAATAATCATCATGCATATTTATAAGATTAAATGATCAGGCTACAAAATTTCTAATAAAATTTTAATCATGTGAATATCAAGATCATCTAGGGGAACATGTAGCTCAATATTCGACTTATGAGATACATGAATACTTACTCTCACATGATTGTTTATAATGTTTTTATTATATATAATATCACTTTAGATATTATACATTAAAAATATTGTAATGAGTAAATGAGTAGGTGTTGATAGATATAAATCAAAAGTAATTTCACTATGTAGTAATTTTGTGCATGAAAAGTATCGATAGTTGTTTGAATCATATTTGATAGAAATATTTATGAAAAATTTATTTCCTTGGATAAGTTAGTCCTTTGAGGGTAATGGCTAGCCTCAAAATTGGGGGTGTATATCTCTTTACATTGTGGTTGGTGCTATGTTGATTCTTCTCACTGATTCCTTCAAAGAAACCAATTTATCACATTAGCCTACTAACTTTTTCCGTTAGAGTATTTATTTTTGCCTATATATTTTTCATTTTATTATTCATATATTATTGTTTCATTATGTTATCAATGTATTATCATAGAGAAACTTCAAAACATTCACCTTTAATATGAATATACTACCCTCGATTTTTCAAAACCATTGAAAGTAGTTATTCATTAGCTATAATAGATGGAAATTATTATGTATAAACCGAAAAAATATAGAAAAATAAGTATTCATTTTTATGAAATACTATTTTAAAGTAGAAAAAATTTCTATTATGTTATACTTACACATGATTCTCAAAACTTTTTGTGCGTTTTTATCTGATATTTGTCCCTTTTTATTTACATGATCATCCTTTTATAACACATGATGTGGGATGGAAGTTTCTCAAAATTTTGATTCATCAATATGTATATAAACAAAAAAAATATAATTATTCTTTTATTTCATATCACATAAAAGTTTTAGCATAAATTTAAAATACACACCAGTTTTTTTCAAGTGAAGTGTACCCTATCATTAATTTACGATAGTGGTATGATGGTTTTGATGAACATTGGTTATTTTTATACTCTTTTTTTGTTTCATAAATTAACAATTTTGAATAAAAGTGATTAATACAAGTAATGTAAAATAAAATAATACCAATTATAATGTACCTTAAATGAGTTATCCTTCCGATGGCCAATAAAAGCATTCCGGGTTTCTTAGTTTATGATGTGTGAATATATAATTGGTGAGTGGGGTTTTACTTTCTCCTCAGCATCCCTAATATTATGTTTCATAATAAATGTGTGGAATTCTCTATGAGACTTTATAAGGACCATTAATATGGATTTAATAAGATAATATTCTAATATAAATGTACTTTTCATGGAATAATGAAGAGTAAATCAAAATTTCATTTTTTGATTTTTCATTAAAATAGAGAAATTATATCAAAATGTTAGCCTATTGTCTTACCAAGTTATTTCCTTCAATTAAAGAGAAAAATTATGTCACATATCTATATTAATCGAAACATGCATTAGACCACTGATCCTAATGTATCTAATGGAAATTTTCTTATTGGGATCAATAAGTTGACCAAGTGCATTCCATCCAACATCATTTTTTAAACTTCGCTTATTGCCTTAATAATTTTTATAAACACTATCATGGTACAACATAATTTTATTTTTTGAACCTTATCACTTTTTTTCTGGTTAGTCACCTTTAGGTTATTGTTAAACTCTAGAATTTTTTTCACCTTCTAACATTTACAAAATTTCAAAATTTCCACTATGTTATTCCTTGATATTGGAATAATAAAAAGGTGAAAAAGAAATTGTCTATAAAACAAGTTAAACTTTTAATTTCTATTATGTAAATATAGCAGTGAAAAAATAATATTTTAAGGATACACATTGAATATAAAAAAATTGATATGATACATTTGACATGTTCATTGAACACTTTTTTTATTTAAATGTCGAAGGGATTTAACCCCTATAGCAAGTATCCAAATTATCTCATTATGGTCCCACATGACATATTAAACCCTTTCAACATTGGGAGCACTGTGAAATCATTGCGACATCCCAATGAAATGGGAATCCTCAGTGGAATTTTAATTTAACCCTACAATTATTTTATCCAAAAATAGAATAATTGATTTTTTTTTGTTTTTAGGATATATGGCATAAAATACTTATAATGCCTATGATGTCATTATGAGCGGTTCATTAGTATTGGATTCTTTACAGAAATTTACTTTCATGGATCCTAATTTATCGATTTTAAATACACTATTGTTATCAACCCATTTTCATTGAAAAATAAGGACTTATAAGTTTTTATAATCCAACTCCCATATTTTTTTAATGTTTCCAAAGTATGAAATATTTTCATAAATGGGATTTCTATCCCTGGTACCATATACATGCATCACTTTCACAACAAGAGTAACTCCACTATTTTTCATCATACTATATTCACCTTATTCCTTTTTTATAAAATGTATAATTTTTAATTAATAACCATTATAAGATAGTACATATACACATAATACTTTGGCTAGACATTAAAGTCATTCTAAAATTGAATTTGGATTTACATATAACTCCTTAAAAATATAGTCTCAAAACCATCCTATAAATTGTTGATTATGTGTATTTGATATCCAGATTTCACCCCTTGATAGATTCAAATACATAAGAATTACTTTGTGTTTTTTAGAATATATCATAACTTCTATACTATTATATAAAATATAAAGGTGATCCAGATCCAAATTGTTAATGTTAATTGTGAAACCATCTCTTTTATAAATTTCATCACCCACAGGGGTCTTCTATGATGAGATTTTGGGAGAACAATACAATCCACATGGGATAGTTAGTCAGTATATAATTCAATGGCTCCCTCTAAAATATATTTCTCTATAATAAAAAATTCTATCCAACTTTAATTTTTTGTATCCCCTTTCAAAATCTTCATATGCTATTTAATGGGGGAACATCCATCTAAACATAATAAGATCTATCTAATCAAGTGAATCGTTATATAAAAGAATGATGGTGGAAAGAACATATCTAATTCACATAATACAAAAATAATTTCTTTTTCCATATTTGGAAACTTCACCAGGCCTATAAATTTACTATATATAGCTTTGAAAAAGAAGCAAATCCGTATTAATGTGTGTCAGATAATTTTAGGTAGAGTGAAACATAAGTCCACATGAATTAAATATTGTATCAAAACATAATAGTAATGTGATTTTAATCCATTTTATATTAAATATATCATCGATATTATATTATTGATATTTTTTGAATTCCCCTCTGAAACCATTACACCATTAAAGAAGTTACAAAATTAAAATATCTCTTTCCTGGAAATAGTTTAAGCCACTGGAGGTAGAAAAGTTCATCTTTCACCCTTCACTAGCCCCAAATATTCCTTTATACCCATATAAATCACTTTTAATCCAACTATAATTCCATAATTTGTTTTAATATGTGTATTTAATAACATGAAAATGAAAATATCATATTGTTTTTAAATATTCTCGGCATCAAAATTTTTTTGATGTAAAAATAATTCAAATATAAAAATTCAAAAATTGATCTCTTTTTTCCATCCTATTTTCATAAAGTTTTTGGAAAATGTTTTATAAGAAATGGTGACAATATCCTTTACTTTTTCAAATTGTTCATCACTTGTTAATTGAGAAGGCCTTGTACCTTCTTTCAAATTCCCATTGAATACTATTGTCCAAGATCAATATTTATACCATTAGGGTAAAAATTTATGATGTCCTAGAAACACTATCTTAAAGTAATGTTTCATCTTAATTGAGTGTGTAAGTTATTCAAAAATGGGATGCCTTTATATTCCTTTAATGATATATCCTAAAGGTTTCTCAGCTTATTTTCAAATTCAAGATACCCATGATTAATTTTTTTCCACTAATAAGAGTCTACTGAGTGACAAAGTTTCCCATCTTGAATAATTGTATATGTATACCATGTTAATCTCATTGTAGTCTCATCACTTCTATATATCCATCTAAACCAT
The DNA here is from genome assembly GCA_963277665.1 of Viscum album. Classification (NCBI taxonomy): domain Eukaryota; kingdom Viridiplantae; phylum Streptophyta; class Magnoliopsida; order Santalales; family Viscaceae; genus Viscum; species Viscum album. The sequence continues at coordinate 1,019,616,822 of OY728138.1, read as the reverse complement.
TGAATAATTGTAAAGTACTATAAAACTTTCAAAGGACTTGATTCATCTTTCTTAAATTGAGGCACACTACACTTAAAAAATTTTAATTTACTCATGGTCCTTGAAAAAAAATATACATTTATTTGGATAAATATATATTATTTTATAGACCAAACCCATTAACCATTACATTCATTTAGTATCATATGTTCAATATGGAAGCTCATTATCTTTTGGTAATACATCATTTAATAGAACAAGTAGTTCTGTAAAGATGGCATCACTCCATCCGTTTCCAGCTTTCAAATTGTATAGCTTTAGTATGATTGAAAATATATTTAGTAAAACTAACATATAGTGGAATATTTGTATAACTCATTATCTTCTTAAACAACTTCATACAACCTTGATGGTCATCTTCAACTGTAATTTTCATTTCCTCAGTATGATATCCATCATCATTTACAATTATACTCATATTAGATGATCCATAAACTATATTATTATCCAAAAAACTGGCTATATTAAGTTCTTTCCCATGTTTAGTCCAACATCTATAACATCAATTGATTCAGTGTCAGATCAAGTGTTATTCCAACTCATCTTGAATAAAAATAATGTAAACAGAGACAAATGATCTGAGAAGGGGAATTTCCACACTATTTTACAAACTTGATGAACACTTTAACTCCGTCCCCATACCCTTTTTTCATGTGATTAACATCTATCAATTTTCAATTCATATCCATCTTATATTGTTCAAAATTATACATACTTAATAGAAAAATACAAAAAATCCAATCAATCCAGTAATAATTTTTGATCCATATTCATCCCATCTGATTTAATAGTAATTAAATTCACTACCTCTAGTAACAAATATTCAAAATTTAGGTAATCAATAAATTTTTAAAATATAAGTTTAGTATATTGAAATTAATTTTAGAAAAAATTTCCACATTTATTTTTGATTCATGATTTATTTTTAAAAAAAGGTTTTGATCACTATAATTTTTTTAAAACTATTGATAATGAACATCAATAGATATTGAATCAAATGCATGGTTTACCTTAAAACCTATATCTAAAATCACTATTATGATTTTAAGATATAAAATATAAATACAAAATAAGGACAACCATTTATAACCATTTTAGGATTACTCAATAAATAAAAATCATTAAATAAATAAATATTATAAATACTTACAGTATGAATTTTAAGAAAAAATTTAATCCTTTGTTGTTGATATCTATAATATATAGAAAATTTTGTTTAGAATTTTAATATATCAACCGATAACAAAAATCATTGAAGTTTTTTTAAATAAAATATCAGACCACCCCTAAAAATGAGGACCAATTCAGTGATGATATGAAAAAATCACTAAAAACTAAACAAACTAGTATGTGATTGGTCAATAAATAATTAAAACAAAGTTTTTATTCACATACCTTCAATTTTTGAACTCAAATCTTCCAAAATGTCGCACTGATGGATCGGGAGGGGATGAATTCCATAAAATCTTATTGAATTGGGCCAAGAAGTGATGTGACCAAGGTTCTTTTAAAAATAATGAGAAACATTTGTGAACACTAAAAAGATAAATAATGATAAAATAACATTTTATCAGTGCTAATTTTAGCACTAATAAATACTGACATTTATCAGTGCTAAAATTAGTGCTGATAAAAAAGTGGTACTCATTACATACATTTTGTATAATCCCACAAAACATTCATAAAACTATATTTTATCTTACTTGGTCTGGAGCTTTATCAGTACTAATATTAGAATTGATAGAGCCTAAGGAAAAAATATATATTCAAGTATAACTAAAATATTTTTAAATTATCAATTCTATAAAAACATTACTAATTATAATTATATTTCAATATGATCAATTACATTTAAAAATTATTTTTAATTATATAAATGACTAAATATATTTAAAATATATTATCAAATATAAAAAATCATATTCAAATGTAAAAATATTACAAATTATATTTAAATACAAAAAATATTTACAATAAATTACTGATTATATAAATGTATACAGTATTAATTATTATTCATTCTTAATTGTATTTTAATATTTTTACTAATATCTAAAAACTTTCATTAAATATAAATGAATAAATATTTAATATTAAAAAATTTAAAATTAATAATAAATTATTAACATTTTAAGAATATATATATAAATCACATATGTAATAATATAATATTTTTTATCAACTCTATAAAAATATAAATGTATAAATATAATTCATAGTATAATAATAATTATAAAGGTCTAAAATTAAAAGAAATAAATTTAAATAATTAAATTTAAATAGATTTATAATTGATAAATTATAGATATATTATTATTACTATGTTTTTAATATTCGATCTGAAATAGTCTAGGCTTAATACCCTTTATTAATGAAAGGAAACCTCTTTTTAACTGGGTTGAGAGAGAACCCATTACATGACCCATCCCAAACATTACGTTGTCTGAAGACCCAAAGATTAAAAAAAATACAAGAACAATTAAAACATGTATATATTATTAATTATATAAATGTATTATTAGTTAATAATTACATTTCAATTTGACTAATTTTATTTAAGATATATTATTAATTATATAAATGTGTAAATATTTTTTTACTATATATTATTAATTATATAAATGTATAAATAAATATAAATATACTAAAAATTATATTTTTTTAAACATGTTGGGGTCCAAAACCCTTTATTAATTATATGTATATAATAATAAAAAATTACATTTAAATACAAAAAAATTTCAATAAATTACTAATTATATAAATGTATATACTATTAATTATTTGTATATATAATATTAAAAATAATTACATTAAAATATTTTTAATAATATTTAAAAACATTCATTGATTTTATGAATGAATAAATATTTAATATTATAAAAATGCATGCTTATATTTAAAAATATTAATAACAATATTTCAATTAACAGAAGATAATTTTCTATATAAGACTAATTAATATTGAATTTACTATCAACTATATTTAAAATAATACTAAATTATTATTATTTTAAGAATATATATATATATATATATAAGTCACATAGGTAATAATATAATATTTTCTATCAACTATATGAAAAATAAAAATTTATAAAAACAATTCACAGTATATTATCAAATATAAAACTATAAAATTAAAAGTAATTTTTTTTAATAATTATATTTAAATAGATTTATATTTTCTATAATATATAAATATATTATTCTTACTAATTATATAGATGTATATATTATATTAACTGTATATAAAAAATACAATTAGCTATTAATTATAATTAAAATATTATTATATATAAAAAAATAAATATTTTTAAAATATTAATGAATAATTATATTAAAAAATAATTATACGTATACATACAAAAATATTTAACATATACATTACTAAATGTAAATATTAAAGAATAATTTCAGTATATTAATAGTATATTAAAATTTTAATTATAAAATTTACTAAAATTAAAAATATAAGTTCATTTTATAAATTAATTTAAAAATTCAATGTTGTATTTTTTTCAATTATTTATTTTCATATGTGTCTGTATTTATTCACATATAAATATATGTGTGTGTGCGTACATGTGTGCATGCGTTTGAAGAACCTAAGGACATACATACTTGTGTATATCAAACTATGTATAAATTAATGCATGGAATATTAATTTTATTATAATTTATATATACATTAAAATTAATTACATATTTAAATAAAATTAATTACAATATATATAAATATTTCACACACACACACATAATATTACTAATTTATAAAAATTCTTATATGAAAATTTATAAAATTTTAAAAGTAAAACTAATCAACTCATTTAAAAATTATTTTGTGGTGGAATCCCACTGGTCATATTTTCTCACACCTTACATACACAATAAGTGTGTATGTAAACTTGATTTCCTTTGATACAAGTAGATAAAAGGTACCACATTGAGTTAATGGATGTTTGTTAGCCTTTATTTGATTTTGGAGATGGTGGAAAGGAGAGGGAACTCTCTTTTCACATAGAGTTGGGTATATTTGGATTTTTATTTTGGTTATATATTTTATATTATATCATGCATTCTACCTATCCATCTTTCTATCCTTCTCATACTATGTTTTTTTGTGTGTTTTGGTCATGTTTGTGATGGTTGAATGTGTATAAAGATTGGTGGATATGTTTATGTGGATGTTTTTATGTTTATAGTTTATTAAAAAAAATTTATGTAATTTTATTGTATTTGGTTTCCCAAATTTCCAAAGGTGTTTATTTATATACATGATATATCCAACTTATAGAGGGGTCATGCCAGATTTTTTAGCGGAATTCCTCTTTTATTTTATTTTTAAATTTGTGAAATCATTTTCAATGTTTAAATGTTGATTCCTCAACACTTTTTTTCTAGCTCATGGTGATTGATAACTAACTTTGGGACTTATAATAGGCTAGATTGGGAAACGAGAAAGGGAATCCTTAGTTAGTATGTTTGTATTATTCAAATATCCTACAAGTGATTTCAGAATGTGATTCCAACTAACAACTCCTTTGTTTCATAGAAATTATCTAATTTCATCACTCTTATGATGTTAATGTTTTCAAGTGACCTATGCTCCAATTTTGATCCATGAGGTCCACATGCACTAATTACTTAGGTATGTAATCTAATGATCTGGTCATTTCTTCTTCAATGATGTTGGTGTTTTTTGGTAACCTATCCTCCCCTAATGTCGATCCACAGATGTTGATCTCTAAGGAATATCCTTTTATGTTTGATTCATAGGAAATCCTCTCGAATTATTCCCTCCTTGTACCTCAAATAAACATGACCAAACATAATGTATATTTTTTATTTCTAATTAAATTCTCTAATGTTGAGGTTGGGATGTAGATGGATATTATCATAAATACAGAAAATAATGTAATCCACTAAAATAAAATATTAATTCAAACAAAATTTTCTTATTAATTTTTTTGAAATTATTATAACGGTTTCTGCACTGATATAAATATTAAGATTATCATTATGAATATGATGTGTTCTTTTGGAATTCAATCTTTCATTCCCCTATTTTTTAATTAAATAAATGCATTCTCAGACTCCTGAGAATCATTTTGTAAAAATTTACCAAATTAATCATACCGTTCTTTCATAAATATTATAGAGTTGTGAGAATAGAAAGTGGTGAACCAATTACAAACATCCCTTCCACTAAAAAACATTAACTTTTCATCAAAATTTTGTTTTACAGAATCCAAACACACTATGAGAATATATTTATTCTTATAAATATTTATATCAATAGTTAACACTTGAAAGACATTAATTATAGAGATTGTTTTTGGAATTGAAGAGTAATAATTATGAGGATAAAATTTTATCTCCATAACATTCATAATCCCCCTCGTCCACTAATGATTTGTTAGGGTTGTCTTGGACTAAAGTGTCTCTTTGAACTATGGATCTACCCACACTATTGTCAATGAAGAAGAAGGGTATTATTAGACTTGAAATATCTTGTCTAAAAGAAGTATAAACTAACCACCAAATCTTGCTTTCCACAATATCCATCCACTTCTTTTGTATTCAATAAACATAAATTAAGAATTTATCTTTCCTCTTAAGGAATCAAATCATTTGAATTTTTCATTTTGGTTTATGAAGATCAAAAAAATAAATTGAAATAATCCTACCCCCTCAGGTATCCATGGGTTTATATGAAACTCCAAACACTTGGGAAGGATACCCACTTCATCATGATTTCATAAAAAATTAGTTAATGAGGGAGATAAAGTGATATATAGAGCATGATGGAGAGATCACAAGTTGAAACATTGGAGATCCATGAAAATTTTACATGACATTAAAATACAATAATTTTCAAAAGGATTTATCCATTTTATATAACTATAAATTATATTCCTTAGGATTCCAAACATTTATCAAATGTTCAACCATGAATAAAACATTTTTTTAAATGTTTCAAATGATACAACTCTTTGTAACTTATGATTCAATATTCATATTGATTATTTAACATTCAAAAAATCATTTGGGATGTTTAAAAATTATTAAACATAATCACATAATGTTTTATCAGAACATGATAACTTAAAGTAGAACAAACAAGAAACTGGTATGAATTATCTTATAATTCATAAACTAACATGTATAAAACCAAAACATAGTTATGTTCACTATGTCATAGTTTACACCAACACAAACCACAATATAGTTTATATCATCACATCTTGATTTAGATTTAGTGTACATTTATACTAATCTCCCAATTATACTAGATCCTCATAGACTTAATTCATTTTCACCTTATGTCACAACATATTTATAAATTTTTTAAATAATATCCAAAATTACTATTGGGTAACCTTCGAGAATCCTTTTTGGGAAGCTATCATTAATCTTCACAATATATTACCTCATAAATAACAAAATATGAAAATAAATCCAAACCTACTTTTTTATATCTTTTAAAACACTTTTGGAGTATCTCTCAAAGTTGTATACAAACACTTTATAATAAAACTTAATCCTCATTCACACAACCGTAATGTGTGACCCTATGAGGCTTTGTTTCATTAATAATAATTATTAATTATAAAATCCATAATTGTATGAAAATAAAGGGCTTAAGAAAACATTATTACTACTCCAACTATAAAGGAATCATGCATGATGTCTACCAAACACATGTATTTCTATACCCATGTACACATACTATATCATATAAAATATACATAATCATATAATCCATTTTTCTAAGACATCGAGTGGCCACAAGACACATAGTATATCATTATCATTTAACCTACTCATATGTTCTCAATTATTTAAGTATAAACTGGCCAAATGGACAAACATATCAATTTTCCTTCACCTATATGGATGAGTATATCACATTCCCCACACTTAAATAGATAAGAACATCACATGAATCTTATCTAGATATAGTCATGCACTTACTCAGTCCGTATCAATCATGGTCCTATATTTCATACTGATCATAGGAGATAAAAAATACCATATTTTATAAACCTAAATCAATGAAATGATTGAAAAGCATACCAAAATAACCCTAATTAACTAAATATCATAGAAAAAATAAGAAAGGTTTCACTGTATAAAGGTTATCATTCTTGGTTTATTGTAAACCTTAGATATTAAGGATTTAATATAAAGCATCCACCCTTGGTGTACTGAAGAAATAGTGTATGAAAATCCATGTGGTATACATGGTTGGTCACTCAACATACATTAAAAATTTTACGCTTCATTAATGAATTTTATATCTCTATAAAAAATCTAACTCACATTAATCATTACAAGCGATCATAACCTACAATACTTCTTAACGACCATCGATTAGGGAAAACTCAAAGTCATTTTTTGAGAGGTTAATTATCATTATGATTTATATAATATATATAGATAACATGAAAGAATGATAAAGTGAATATTTCTCTTTGTATAACATGATATATTTTATATATTCTTAAAATCCTTTAATAATATTAAAAAACCTACATAAGTTTTATTCTAAATCACATTTCATATGATTAGCCACCAGATAAAACTCATGTTTTCTCTATTTTTATGGTTTTGTTAAACTAATAGCATCACTATATAATTCTTTCCATATCTATATGAGATTATATAAAACTTCCTCCCATTCAACTTCTTTAATTGGTTAACATCCTTGAATAAAGTTTTTTTAATAATGATCATATTAAGAATCATAATCCTAATGTTAAAATATTTGAATATTATAATACCTTGTGTTTTTATGGGAATGAGGATTATAGAGGTAATTTGAATTTTCATTTGGTTGAAGGGATAAGTTTTGAATTGGAATTAAGAATAGAGTTCTGAATGGTTGTACATATTTAAGTAATGTTTGTAGACTTGGAACGAGGCTAAGAAGGAAGATCGGGTGCTTGGGTGAGTGTTACTTTGGGATAAGTTTCAAGAGTTTTGTAGGTTTTTGGATAGGGTTCATGATTTGGTGTGCTTAGTTTTTGAGAAACTACGAGACACCCTGATCTTGAGGAGGTTTTTAGTTAAATTTTAATAGTGTATGGTCCATGTTCATGTTTAGTTAATAGTTTAGGGGAACCCATGAAAACTTCAGAGGAAACAATGTGGAGAGGCTTGGACTTAGGTCTTCACGCATCTTTGGCACACATTTGACACATAGTTGTAGAAAAACCATGTTAAATGTTGAAAAATAAGATAGTGACAATTCACATGGTTGGTGCATAGTTTGGAAAACTCTATGAGATAACCATGCAAGATGGTTTCACTTGGGAAGTTCCTACTACATGTTTGGTGCATGGTCTAGAAAACAGTGTGGCCAAAGTACACAACTCATTAAAGGTGTCCTTTTACCTTTTTCCCTTATGATTTTTAAGGGTTAGTCCCCCTTTATATTCTCCTCCTCTATGAATGCAACCCAACCGCCTTCTCCCCTTACTCCCTCTCTCCCCTTGAATAAAGGGGTGTTTTGGTTAACATTTTCAGGTGGTTTGAGGTACGCCCTTGATTCCAAAAACAACCATCGATATCCTCCTTCCTTCATTATAATTTTATTCTTACCTAATTTGTTTTTTTGTTTCTAATTCTACCGAATCATGGTGTAATCATCTGAGTTTGATGAGGATTCTACTCAGTCTTTATAGAGGACATCTCAAGATGACATCCAAGTGTTGCTGTTCATCATTCCACCAATGGTATGACACATTGTGAATGTATTTAAGGTTATTATATTATATGAAATTAAAAATATTATGAAATAAATGTCTCATGTAATGGTTTTTTCTCAAAATGATGTTGGGGTAACATCTCAAGTCATTATTATGTGTTTGTTCATGGTTTAGGGATGATGAGGCTGCCTTATGAGATTTTGATAATTATGCATCATTAGAATTACATTGATTAATTAATAATAAATGTTATAATTAAATAATTTGGGTTGTTTGGATTGATATAATACCTACTGAGTGTTAGAATAGGTTGTTTGTCCATAGATGATATTGGTCGTGCCTTGGTGGGCCTGGGCAGTAGCTGAAAGGCTATAGATTATTTGGAAAAACATCAAAAAAGTTAAGTGGTTCTGATAATAAACTTATGGATTATACATGATGTTTATATACATGTATGTGTGTGGCCTTTCCAATAGGGTGGTATCCCCTATTATTATCAATTTTTTAAAATTTAATTTAAATAGTTTTGTTTAAATTAAATTGTTAAATTTTATATGCATCTAAAATTAAAGAGACAAAGTGCCAAGTCCACTGAGGACCTTGGACACTAGCTTGATACCTCACCCACAAATGGTCAATGCCTAGACTAAGTGGATATCTATACACTTGGAAAACTCTAAGAGGGGGTGTGATGAGACTTGATATGTATGAACCTAGTAGGTTGGGCGAGGACCATTGAGAAACATGTGGCCTTGGTGGAAAAACCATAGGTAGTTTGGAAATGGATTGGGATGAGTTGATCGGCCAGCTATGACCTAAGACATAGAGATAGGACTTGATCCATCTCTTAAGGACATCATTAGGGTGGTGTACCCCTAAGGCATGTGAGTCCATGATATAACTTGTTTGATGATGAGGGATGTGGTTCCCTCTGAGCATCATGCATAAACTCGATAGACTAATTATGATAGAGGATCCTGAGTGGGATGCCTCTTGTATAGTGATGAATTAGGTTACCCTTATGGGTGGCCCATTTTGAGATGACCCTATGTATATGAATTTAGCTTTGGGTATAGATACTACCGAGTATCACCTAGAACATGTATCAAACGTGTAATTCCCAGGGCATTGGTTGATGGTAATGGGTATGGGTCTTCGAAAAGCCCTTGTTATGTTTTATTTTATTTTGATAAGTTATGTGATTACCTATGATTCTTGGGAACCATCTGATGGGATTAGAACTAATGTTATTTCTTGGGATTCCCAATAATCACCCGATGAGATATGTGAGGCACCAGGATTCTTGGTATGTTCGATATCCAATCTCATGAAATATTTAGGGATGGATTCATAGCTCAGATAGAATTCAATGATTTGGTTTATGTAACAGTGGATACCTATAAGTGGAATCTACGATCTTGTATTAGAGAATGTGTGGCCACATATATAGGAATGATTGATATTGTATATATTCATATTATATATATTTTGATTCCATTGTGAATTCTTAGGTATCGAGATTCGAATAGAGATACCGGTAGACCATTACAAATGCCTATGATGCTCGAGATTTGAATGGAGGTATGAGGTTTTATGTGGGTGAAACGCACGGACGACTGTCACCTATCGACCGGTCAAGGTTCCGGTGCTCTGCTAATGTGTATAGCAGCACTCGGGTCGAATCCTCAACGATGATAGTTTGTAATAGTCGTTTGTTTTTAGTTAATTGTATTCTGATTATGGGGTTTATTTGAAGAGCTTATGAAATAATTTATGGATGAAGTTTGATTTAACAAATTGATAAATATTGGGGTTAATTCATCATTAGGTAGTTAATCTTGTGATATCCTTGATCTTTGCTTTACATTGTATTAAATTAACACCCATGTCACAAGATGATTTTGATCGGAATTCACAAGTGTTAAATCTTTAATCCAAGTTGTAACATAACTTAGGTTTCTAATCATTACCATTAATTGTTTATGGTAGTGTATTTTTGGTTCCAATAATCCATGGAATCCACATATTAAACAAAACATGTCATTAATCCATGACATATAAAGTTCAACATACACAATATTAATTTAAAGAACATTCGTTGAGAAAAAACTCTCAATCACTTAACATACCTAAATTATAACTCACCCAAATTAAAGATTTACTCAGCCATTAAAATTATTTCTAATCTGGTTATAATGATTATGATGATAAATTCAGAAGATAAGATAAATAAAGGGATAAGAAAATATTTTTTTGTGTCAAACACACACACACACACACAAACGATGATGATAATTAAAAATGGATTTTTGATTGAATGAGGAAGAAAAAATAAGGGAAGGGGATTCAACTTAATTTAAACTATTTTAAGAACATAAATATTAAACTACAGAAGGTGGATGGTAATAAGAGAAATTGAAGAAGAAACAAGCACTAAAATTTGATTGAAATGAAAACAAAGTTACACAATTACAATTGAAAGCAAACATAAACCAAAATGAAAGAGAAGTGGAGGAGAGGTATCTCTTGTTGAAACAAGATCAAAGAATATCCTCCCAGAACCATGTCAAGGATCTAGTAATCCCAAACCTCCTCCTTAAGTGCTGAAGTGCCAACCCTTTTGAAAGGAGAGGAGGGGATGTATTTATAGCCCAAGGTGGTGGACTGTTTACATTCCAGAAATACCCCTCCAATTGTCTCATTGATATGGACATCCAGATACCCGAATATTGAGAAATATCCTGCTTAAAAGTTGTAGATAAAAAATTTCTTCTGTCTACTGTGAAAATTTGGAAGCCATTAGACTTATTGAGCCAAAGTTATGGCAGTTTTAGTAAACAATTCTGATCTGTCCATTTCAATACAGACTTTTTCAAAGTCCATAATGTGAATGGGTTTTTGAATAGTAATATTCCCTAAAATAAAAATAATTTCTTCATAAAGTTGTCTGAAAAAATATCCACTTTCACACTGCAAAATCTCAGCTCGAATGGATGTCTACATCAGGAGAAATTGCAATGTTAGTGTGATGTTTTTAATTCCTGGCTAGAATAGTGGGCTGGACTTCAATGCATCAGCTGGGCCCCTTGTATTTGTGATTGGATTCTGAAATTTTTATCATGGACTCCTTGAAATGTCCTTAGAACGTGGGAGGAGAATTAAGGTATTTTAACTTCTTGATTGAGCCCAGTAATTCAACCTTCATATATGGTCCAGTTTCTTCACAGTTTCCTTGGGATTTTTCTGTGGTCTATATGACCCTCTAAATGGAAGAATTTTCCAAAGGTGACTTCTAATGAAATGTTGGAATTGGAATTGGGAACCATAAAAAACAAGAATCATGCAATTTGGATAAGTAGGGTGATCTTTAGTTTAAAAAAATTAAACAGACTTGAATCTGGATAAATTCAAATAGCGCTCAAAAATTATATTTAATATTTAAACATTAATATTTCACAAAAATTATGCACATTTCATATAAAATCAGTAAAGGGAGTATGTAAAAATATATTAAAATATCAATAACATCAAATCCCACACACTTAGTTTTGTGCATGTCCTCATGTGAAAGAGGTTGGTAATTCATATCAGGGTAGAGCACACCACTTAGAACTCTTTAAGGTGGAGATGTGGATCCTCACTGGTTAGCCCATTGAAATGAGGAAGAAGATGGATCAAACCTGATTTGAGTTCGAAGTCAGCTTCTATGTTTGGATATTGAATACCAAGAGGTTGGTAATTCATATCAGGGGTAGTAAGTTCTTTAAGTGTTTGTTCCCTAGGATTGGCCATATCTAATTCAACTGGTTGGACAAGGACTGGTTCTTGAATTATTTGATTATCTCTTATGTTCCTTCTAAGTTGGTGAAGTGTTCACTCAATTTCAGGGTCAAACAAATACAAGGTATTGTTTGGAAGGCTACGGGTCATTCAGAGAGATTTTGAAGAAAGAGGAAGATGGATTTTTCTTTGTATTTTTTTTTCAGTTTATGATTTTTAAGAGGAAGATGAGTTTTTCTTTGTGTTTTTTTTCAATTTTTTTTAAATTTTGTATTTTTGGGTTTTTTTTAAAATAACCAGAAACTAATGACTAGATAAAGCACCATCCCTGGCAACTGCTCCATTTGAAACGCACGGCCGATTGTCGCCTATCGACTGATTAAGGTTCCGGTGCTCTACTAATGTGTATAACAGTACTTGGGTCGAATCCTCGGCGATGATACTTTGTAATAGTTGTTTGTTTTTAGTTAATTGTATTCTGATTGGGGGGTTTCTTTGAATAGCTTATGAAATAATTTATGGATGATGTTTGATTTAACAAATTGATAATGATTGGGGTGAATTCATCATCAGGTAGTTAAGCTTGTGATATCCATGATCTTTGCTTTATATTGCAGTAAATTAACACCCATGTCACAAGATGATTTTGATCAGAATTCCCAAGTGTTAAAAATTTAATCCAAGCCGTAACTTAACTTAGGTTTCTAATCATTACCATTAATTGTTTATGGTAGTGTATTTTTGGTTCCAATAATCCATGGAATCCACATATTAATCAAATCCATGACATATAAAGTTCAACATACACAATATTAATTTAAAGAACATTCGTCGAGCAAAAACTCTCAATCACTTAACATACCTAAATTATAACTCACCCCAATTAAATATTTACTCAGCCATTAAAATTATTACTAATCTGGTTATAATGATTATGATGATAAATTAAGAAGATAAGATAAGAAAGGGATAAGAAAAGATTTTTGCGTCGAACACACACACACACGAACGATGATGATAATTAAAAACGAATTTTCAATTGAATGAGGAAGAAAAAGAAGGGAAGGGGATTCAACTGAATTTAAACTATTTTAAGAACATAAATATTAAACTACAGAAAGTGGATGAGAATAAGATAAATTTAAGAATAAACAAGCACTAAAATTTGATTGAAATGAAAACAAAGTTACACAATTAGAATTGAAAGCAAACATAAACAAACATGAAAGATAAGTGGAGGTGAGGTCTCTCTTGTTGAAACAAGATCAAAACATATCATCCCAGAACCGTGTCAAAGATCTAGTAATTCCAAACCTCCTCCTTAAGTACTGAAGTGACAACCCTTTTGAAAGGAGAGGAGGAGATGTATTTATAGCCCAAGGTGGTGGACTGTTTACATTCCAGAAATACCCCTCCACTTGGCTCGCCGATATGGACATCCAGACACCCGAATCTTGAGAAATATACTTATTCAAAGTTGTAGATAAAAATTTCTTCTATCTTATGTGAAAATTTGGCTTCCATTGGACTTATTGAGACAAAGTTATGGCGTTTTTAGTAAAAAATTCTGATCTATCCATTTCAATACATACTTTTTCAAAGTCCATAATGTGAATGGGTTTTTGAATAAGAATATGCCCTAAAATAAAAATCATTTATTCAACAAAGTTGGCCACCCAAATCTCCTATTTCACACTACATAAGCTCAGCTCTAATGGATGTACACATCAGGAGAGATTGCAATGTTAGTGTGATGTTTTTAATTCCCGTCCAGAATGGTGGGCTGGACTTCAATGCATCAGTTGAGCCCCTTTTATTTGTGATTGGATTCTAAAATTTTTATCATGGAATCCTTGAAATATTATCCGACTTGGTAGGAGAATTAAGGTATTTGGACTTCTGTATTGAGCCCAGTAATTCAACCTTCATATATGGTCCAGTTTCTTCACAATTTCCTTGGGCCTTCTTGTGTGGTCCATATGACCCTCTAAATGGACGAATTTTCCAAAGGTGACTTATAATGAAATGTTGGAATTGGAATTGGGAACCCTAAAAAACAAGAATAATGAAATTTGGATAAGTAGGGTGATCTTTATTGTTAAAAAAGTAAATAGACTTGAATCTGGATAAATTCAAATAGTGCTCAAAAATTATATTTAATGTTTAAACATTAATATTTCACAAAAATTATGAAAATTTCATATAAAATAAGTAAAGTGAGTATATAAAAAGATATGAAAATATTAATAACATCAACTCCCCCACACTTAGTTTTGTGCATGTCCTCATGTGCAACAAATATAAAAACATGACAAAATCTTTTTCACTCACCAACAAATATTAAAATTTTGTTTTCTTCAATCAGGGGAGGTTTAGAATATTTCACTCATCCATTTTGAATTCCACCACATGTTGTTATAGAAACAATGTTCCAAAACTAATTCATTTTTTCATGCTCAAATTTAGAAATGGAAAATGTGGACACTTAAAATGCACACCTCTCAAGATGATAAAATTCATTTGTGGAGGTTCACTCTTTCACCAACCAAAAGTGAAAATCTTAGAGTTTGAAAAGAGATCTCAGCTTCCAATCCCTATCCAAAGTGAACAATAATCAAGAGGTCTTTTTAATGGGTTTTTATGTGGCTATGCGACGGTAGGGATATAATGTCCAAGAGAGAGAGGAAGAGGGTTAAAATACCCACATAGAAAAAGTAATGTACATTTTTTTGAAATAAAACATGGAAGGAAATGAAAACACATATTTACAAGGGAATGATTTTGTAAAGAAAGACACAATAGAGGAAGAAAATATAAAGGTAATGAGAAGATGAAATATTTACAAAACACAAAACTTCTCCCAATAATATAAGAATATAATGCAAGTGTTCTTTTTTTTCTTTGTTTTTTCGAAAGTTGACCTTGAAATAGATCTCACACTCATATTACAACCCATGTTTGATCTCCTCACAACACTAATTGTAATAGTTATAACAAGATCAAAGGTTGAGGAAGTGTGATTTTTGACATACCAAAGACACAACCCATTTTTTCATTTTTTTTGATTTTTTTTTATTTTTTTGAATTTTTTTGAACACTTTGCAAAAATATTTGTACAAGATTTCATAAACATACATAAATTCCCAAAACTAACTGAATGAAAACCTCTCTCCCACACTGAAATGGATGCTTTCCCTTAATCAGATGATAACTCGTTGAAAATCAATAATAGGTACCCAAACAATGAAATACATTCCCCCCACACTTAAATTTCAAAAAATTATGAAATGAAAATATATGTTGATATTGGGTGGGAAAATGTATTGGGATTATAATGTGGCTATCAAAGAAAAGGTTTTCAGAGGCTCAAAGGGGATTTCAAAAGGAGGATTAATGTAAGGGAAATGGTAGGTTATTTGGCTATTGTGATTCTCATGTGGTTCAAAAAATGCCTCTATCATATTAATGCACTCTAAGGCAGGAAATTCAGCTCGAAGGTCCACAAACTCGAGACTCACAAATGGGGGTGAAAACAAACATTTTGAAAAGATGGCCATAGGTGGCCTTAGAATGAAAGAAAATGTTGTTCCTCACAGTTCAGGAAAAGCATTTTCCAAATCAAAAATTGAGCATTAAAAATTTATTAATTTTGACACAAATTTTTTTATCCAAAGTCATGATGAAAATACAAAATTTTTGAGATGAAAACATTTATGTTAACTCCCCAAAATGGTTGGACAAAATTTCAAAACTCGATGGCGAGTAAGCATGACTCTTTAATTTTTTGTATATTTTTTAAGTGATTGTTTTCTTGGTTTTTTATAGTTTTTTAGGTTTTTATATTTTTTTGTTTTTTTATAAAGATACACCCACACAAAATAGAAAGTGAAAAAGAAAGGTTTCAATAATGAAAGTGGTAAAAAATTAAAGAGAGAGGAAAAAGAAGAAAGAGGTAGAGAGAGGAAGATATAGAGAGAGAGTTAAAGGGAAAGAGGTTCCCCCTGGTTTAGATTTGGTGGGTTGCCTTCTCCATCCAGTGGTGGGTCTACTATGGATCCAATGGAAGTTGATGTTGTTTCAGGATTGCATGTCCTCTCATGGTGATGTTTCAACCGATGTCCATTTACCATAAATTTCATTTTGGAGGAGGGGTCTTGGACTTGCACTGCACCAAATGGGTAAACATTAGTGATAATAAAAGGACCTTCCCAACGAGAATTAAGCTTACCTGGGTGAAGACGAAATCGATAATTGAATAGCATTAACTTTTCACTTTCATGAAATAACTTTCTCAGGATGTGTTTGTCATGGAGTACCTTAGCCTTCTCTTTGTACAGATTGGAATTCTCATAGGATTCAAGTCGAAGCTCCTCCAGTTCAGCCAATTGCAACAATCTTTCTTCACCAGATTTTTTGACAATCAAAATTATAGGTTTTCACAGCCCAAAAAGATTTATGTTGGATTTCAACTGGTATATGACATTCTTTACCAAAAACTAGCCTAAAAGGAGACATCCTAATGGGTGTTTTATAGGCAGTTCGATAAGCCCAAAGTGCTTCACCAAGTCTTTCAGGCCAGTCTTTTCTGGTGGGTTTTACAATTCTCTCAAGCACTCTTTTCACTTCTCTATTAGAAAGTTCATCCATTCCATTTGTTTGGGGGTGATATGAAGTTGATGTTTTATGTACAACCCCATTCTTTTTCAAAAGTGATTCCATAGTTATATTACAAAAATGTGTTCCTAAGTCACTGATCAAGGCACGTGGTGTGCCAAATCTGTGGAAGATGTGTTTCTTTAGAAACTCACTAACAGTATGTGAATAATCCTTTCTAGTGGGTTTGGCCTCGAACCATCTAGAAACATAATAAACCGCAAGAAGGATGTATGAGAATCCATTGGAAGGGGGAAATGGTCCCATGAAATCTATGCCCTAAACATTGAAGATTTCACAAAAGATTAAGGGATTTTGGAGAATTTCATTTCTTTTGGAGATTGTGCCAAACTTTTGGCAAGTGGGACATGATTGATAGAACTCATGTGAGTCCTTGAAGAGTGAAGCCCAAAAGAATCCAGAGTCTAGGACCTTTCGGGAGGTCCTTTGTGGTCTAAAGTGGCCACCTCTGGGAAGTGAGTGACATGATTCTAAGATGGAAGAATACTCATTTTCTTCAACACATCTCCTAATTACCATGTATGCCCCAATTTTCCAAAGTTTGTTTTCTTCCAAAAAATAGTATTTTGAATCACTTTTCAACTTTATTTTTTGTTCTTTTGAAAACTTTTCAGGAAAACACCAGAAACCAAATAATTTACAATTGGGGCATACCATGGTAACTTTGGAGTGAGAGATGAAAGGTTCTCAATGGAGAATTCATGATCACTAATTTCTGAATGAGAAGAATTAGAAATTCTACTCAAGTGATCATCCACTGGGTTTTATTTTCTAGGTCTATCTTTGATTTCAAGGTCAAACTCTTGGAGCATTAGGATCCATCTTATTAGCCTCGATTTGGAATCACTTTTCTTGAGTAAGAACTTAATAGCAGAATGGTCTGTAAAGATGATGATTTTGGAACCTAAGAGATAGGATCAAAATTTATCTGAGGCAAAAACCACTTCTAGAAGTTCCTTTTCAGTCACAGTGTAGTGAGATTGAGTTTCATCCAATGTTTTTGAGGCATAATAGATGACATGAGGGATTTTTTCTCTTCTTTGACCAAGAACAGCCCCGACGGCTCTATCAGAAGCATCATACGTTAACTCAAAGGGTAAGGACCAATCTAGGGGTTGGATTATTGGGACAGATGTAAGAGAAGTTTTGAGTTCAATGAAGGCTCTCTTTAAAGTCTCATAAAAATGGAATGTGACATCATTTTGGAGCAAACGAGTGAGTGTGAGGGAAATTTTACTGAAGTTATGGATGAATCACCGATAGAAACCGGCATGACCGAGAAATGAACGGATGTCTCGAACAGAAGTGGGTGGAGGAAGTGATTGGATCACTTCAATTTTGGCAGGATCGACTTCAATACCATCTTTTGAAACTATGTGCCCTAGAACAGTCCCATTTGCAACCATGAAGTGACATTTTTTAAAATTTAACACAAGGTTGCACTTGACACACTTTTAGAGGACAAGATAGAGTGAATTCAAACAAGATTCAAATGACTCACCATAAATGGTGAAGTCATCCATGAAGACTTCCATGTAGTGTTCAATGAATTCAGAAAATATACTCATCATACACCTCTGGAATGTTGAAGGAGTATTGAAAAGTCCAAAATGCATTCTTCTATATGCATATGTTCCAAAGGGGCATGTGAAAGTAGTCTTTTCTTGGTCCTGAGGTGAGATTGGGATTTCAAAATAGCCGGTGTATCCATCAAGAAAGAAATAGTGTGACTTTCCGACTAATCTTTCTAGTATTTGATCAAGGAATAGAAGAGGGTAGTGATCTTTTCGTGTTTCAGCATTCAATTTTCAATAATCAATGCATACACACCATTTGTTCTTCAATCGAGTTGTGACTACCTCCCCATGTTCATTTGTGACAACAGTTATCCCACCCTTCTTTGGTACAACTTGAATTGGACTAACCCATTCACTATCAGAAATTGGGTAGATAATACCAGCTTGAAGAAGCTTGGTGATCTCTTCCCTAACTACCTCAAGAATGAGTGGATTGAGTCTTCTTTGTGGTTGTCTAGTTGGTATGGATGTCTCCTGTAGATGGATGTGATGCATGCAAAGGGCATGGTTGATTCTTAGTATGTCATCTAGGGTCCAACCTAAGGCCTTTTTGTTTTCCTCTATAACTTGAAAAAGTTTGGACTCCTCGGTTTCTGTAAGTGTGGCAGAGATAATGACAGGATATGAGTGATCATGGAAGAGGAATGTATATTTCAGGTGTGCAGGAAGAGGTTTCAGATCAGTCTCATCTTTCACTTTTGGGCTAGACAACTCAGGAATGGAAGAAGGGACTTCAGTTGCTTCAGATTCATTTTCCTTAATACTGTCCAAGGTGGAGCAGTAGAGATCAGAATTAATGTGGAATTCAAGAGAGTTTTCAAGTTCCTCTAGATTGATGGAGTCTATGAATGAAAGGTCCACATCAACTTCACCATTTATTACTTGGTTAATACTAGTGAAGATTTCACAACATCTTATCTCTTCAGAATAGGATGAACATGATGGAATGGGGTTCAATTGACTCGTAGAAGTGTCCTCAGAAGCATGGATTGAGAATGCAGAGTGATCCTCGGATGGGTATCACATGGCTTGGAAAATGTTGAACTTGACCAGTTGGTCACCAAATTCCATGGATAGGATGTGTGAATGGACATCAATCTTGGTTCTCTCAGTCATGAGGAATGGTCTTCCTAGAAGTAGGGGATATCGAGAAGAGTTCGTCTCACCTTCCATGTCAAGGACATAGAAATCAGTAGGGAAGATAAGATCATTGACTCGGATAGGGACATCCTCAATTATTCCCTCAGGATTGGCTGTGCTTCGATTGGATAATTGAATGACAACACCCGTTGGATGTAAGGGATCTAGACCAAGGTTGGAGAATATGGATTTGGGAATGACATTAATTGAGGATCCTAGGTCTATGAGTGCATCATCAAAGTTCGAACATCCAATTTGGCATGGAACCTTAAAGGTCCCTGGATCTTTTCACTTTATGGGAATAGACTGCTAGGTGGAAACATTTTCAAAGGTCCTAAGTTGCCTCTTATGGGCACACAACTCCTTGAGGAACATGGCATACTTAGGAATTTGTTTTAGGGCATCTAAGAGGGGAATATTGACTTCAACACGTCTAAACATGTAGAGCATTTCAGGATCGGGTTCAAAGGACTTCCTTGGTTTAGAAACAGCTTAAAAAAATGGAATTAGGTTCCTATGTGGAATAGAATGAGGCAAGGGAATGGATTTAGGTTCCTTTTCAAGTTTCTTTTTCTTTTCATTTTCTAGTTCAACATTCAAAGGAGGGTTGGAAGACTTATCTTGAGGCATACCAATTTTCTTTCCCGATCTAAGTGAAATTTCACTTACATTACCCCTGGGGTTGGGTAATGGTTGAGCTGGAAGTTGGGAAGAATTGGATTTTTGTTGCTGGCTCAGGTGGGATGCAAGTTGACCTATTTGAGTTTCAATGTTTTAAGGCTAGAACGGGTGAAGGAGGCAAGATCTCCCACTGCACTTTCCCATGGTTTCTTGGAAGAAGAGGCTTGTCCTAGATTGGGATTTCCCTGATTTTGGTTTTTGGGAAATTTATTTTATTGGTTTTGGAATTGGGAAGGCTCACTAGGATAATGGAATCTAGGAGGAGGATTGTTCCTTTGAGGTTGAGGAACAAAAGGATAAGGTTGATGGAAGTTACCACCACCTTGACCATATTGGAATTGGTTTGGGTTTTGAGGAGGGAATTGAGGGGGGGGGTGAGATATTTAATTACCATAACTAAGGCCTTGGTTATAGGAAAAAGAGAAGGGCTCAGAGTGAGGTTGGTTGAAGTTTCTAACAAACTGAACTGATAGTTGAGGATTGGTGTTCCGCTGAGCATATGCTGCATTGAGCTCCATTGGTCCAGATGAATCAGATTGATCCTATTGAAGTTGTGGACATGTGTCTATTGGATGAGATGGAGAGTTACAGATTCCACAGTTTTTGACAGGTCCAGGAAACATTGATTGTTGAGAAGATGAGGTTGGGGATTTGGTAGCCACAACTAGTTATCGCACAAGACCTGTAAGTTCACTCATCTACTCGGTCATCTTGTTCGTCTCAATTGATTTATTATCTTGGGCTTGTTTGAATTGAGCATGTGCTCAAGTATGGAATTGTTGTATGTTTTCATCCATGTTACTTATGAGATCTCTTGCAGCTGCTGGAGTTTTATCAACAAGAGCACCGCCACTTGCGACATCAATGAGAGTTCTCTCCATAGCCAATAACCCCTCATAAAAGTATTGGATCAAGATTTGGTCAGAGATTTGATGATGTGGACAGGTTGCAACAAGATTTTTGAACCTCTCCCAGTACTCATGGAGTGATTCACTTGGGAATTGATGGATACCACTTATTTCCTTTCGGATTGAAGCAATACGAGGAGCAGGAAAGAATTTCTCTAAGAAGAGTCGTTTCATGTCATTCCATGTGGTTATGGAACCAGGAGGAAGGTATTAGAGCCATGACTTAGTAGTGTCAGATAGGGAGAAATGGAATGCTCGAAGCTTGATTTGTTCTTCAGAAACCCCTTGAGACTTCATGGTAGAGCACACCACTTGGAACTCTTTAAGGTGGAGATGTGGATCCTCACCGGCTAGCCCATGGAAATGAGGAAAGAAGATGGATCAAACCTGATTTGAGTTCCAAGTCAGCTTCTATGTTTGGATATTGAATACCAAGAGGTTGGTAATTAATATCATGGCAACAAGTTCTTTAAGTGTTTGTTCCCTAGGATTGTCCATATCTAATTCAACTGGTTGGACAAGGACTGGTTCTTGAATTATTTGATTATCTCTTATGTTCCTCCAATGTTGGTGAAGTGTTCACTCAATTTCAAGGTCAAACAAATCAGGGGGATTGTTTGGATGGCTACGGGGAATTCAAAGAGATTTGGAAGAAAGAGGAAGACAATTTTTTCTTTGTATTTTTTTCAGTTTATGATTTTTAAGAGGAAGACGGGGTTTTCTTTGTGTTTTTTTTTTCAATTTTTTTTAAATTTTGTTTTTTTGGGTTTTTTTACAATAACCAGAAACTAATGACTACATAAAGCACCATCCCTGGAAACAATGCCATTTGATATGCATGGCTAATTTTCGCCTATCGACCGGTTAAAGGTCCGGTGCTCTGCTAATGTGTATAGCAGCACTCGGGTCAAATCCTCGGTGATGATACTTTGTAATAGTCGTTTGTTTTTAGTTAATTTTATTCTGATTGGGGGGTTTGTTTGCAGAGCTTATGAAATAATTTATGGATGATGTTTGATTTAACAAATTGATAAAGATTGGGGTGAATTCATCATTAGGTAGTTAATCTTGTGATATCCTTGATCTTTTCTTTATATTTCATTAAATTAACACCCATGTCACAAGATGATTTTGATCGGAATTCCCAAGTGTTAAAGCATTAATACAAGCCGTAACTTAAATTATGTTTCTAATAATTACCATTAATTGTTTATGGTAGTGTATTTTTGGTTCCAATAATCCTTGGAATCCACATATTAAACAAAACATGTCATTAATCCATGACATATAAAGTTCAACATACATAATATTAATTTAAAGAACATTCGTCGAGCAACAGCTCTCAATCAATTAACATACCTAAATTATAACTCACCCCAATTAAAGATTTAATCATCCATTAAAATTATTACTAATCTGGTTATAATGATTATGATGATAAATTAAGAAGATAAGATAAATAAAGGGATAAGAAAATATTTTTGCGTCGAACACACACACACACGAACAATGATGATAATTAAAAAAGGATTTTCAATTGAATGAGGAAGAAAAATAAGGGAAGGGGATTCAACTGAATTTAAACTATTTTAAGAACATAAATATTAAACTATAGAATTTGGATGAGAATAAGATAAATTGAAGAAGAAACAAGCACTAAAATTTGATTGAAATGAAAACAAAGTTACACAATTACAATTGAAAGCAAACATAAACAAACATGAAAGAGAAGTGGAGGAGAGGTCTCTCTTGTTGAAACAAGATAAAATCATATCCTCCCCGAACTGTGTCAAGGATCTAGTAGTTCCAAACCTCCTCCTTAAGTGTTGAAGTTCCAACCCTTTTGAAAGGAGAGGAGGGGATGTATTTATAGTCCAAGGCGGTGGACTGTTTACATTCCAGAAATACCCCTCCACTTGGCTCGCCAATATGGACATTGAGACAGCCTAATCTTGAGAAATATCCTTTTTCAAAGTTCTATATAAAAATGTCTTCTGTCTACTGTGAAAAGTTGGCGTCCATTGGACTTATTGAGCCAAAGTTATGGCGGTTTTAGTAAACAATTCTGATCTGTCCATTTCAATACAGACTTTTTCGAAGTCCATAATGTGAATGGGTTTTTGAATAGGAATATTCCCTCAAATAAAAATAAAATTTTCAACAAAGTTTTCCATCAAAATCTCCTCTTTCACACTGCAAAAGATCAGCTCGAATGGATGTCTACATCAGGATAAATTACAATGTTAGTGTGATGTTTTTAATTCCCAGCCAGAATGGTGGGCTGGACTTCAATGCATCAGTTGGGCCCCTATGTATTTGTGATTGGATTCTGAAATTTTTATCATGTACTCCTTGAAATGTCCTCCAATCTTGGGAGGAGAATTAAGGTATTTGGACTTCTGGATTGAGCCCAGTAATTCAACCTTCATATATGGTCCAGTTTCTTCACAGTTTCCTTAGGCCTTCTTGTGTGGTCCATATGACCCTATAAATGGACGAATTTGCCAAATGTGACTTATAATTAAATGTTGAAATTGGAATTGGGAACCCTAAAAAACAAGAGTCATGCAATTTGGATAAGTAGGGCGATCTTTATTATTAAAAAATTAAACAGACTTGAATCTGGATAAATTCAAATAGTGATCAAAAATTATATTTAATATTTAAACATTAATATTTCACACAAATTATGCACATTTAATATAAAATCAGTAAAGAGAGTATGTAAAAAGATATTAAAATATTAATAACATCATCGGGCATATATCCTTGAACATGGGATGTCATAAATCCTAAGGGTGACTATTATATACCGTTGATCGATGCCTAGGATACCCCTCTAGGATTAGATGGATGCACCGATGATTAATCAACTATAGAGATGTGAGATATTGGATGCACAATATATTAACTGTGAGATCCGAGGAGGGTATTCCATTTGATTTCCTAGGTTTACAATGAAATATACATACCTAGAAATTTAGGATTTCTTAGGGACCCCCCTTATAGGAATGATTCATTGGCACGACATTGAGAACACCCAGGTATTACCATGAGGTTCAACTTGAGGGATTGTGGATTATGGATGTCTGGTGATACCCCATGATCTAGTACTCATTAGTGGATTTTTGAGAATGGGATACCTAGAGAGAGGACATAAGTTTCCCTGAGGTGATTCACATGATTAGAGACACTTCAATATTGGTTGTGGTATGTATAGTCGATTGAGGCCATAGACTCGAGTATCAATGATGATTATAGGGATTGGGTAGGATTTATGTGCATTACCTTGGGGAAATTTAGTTACTAGTTGGCATGGATTCCTGAAATGCTCAGATACATTCTGACATTGGTTTAAAGTAGGTATTGTTGTTGGTTTTATTTATTTCATTAAGTGGGTTATTTATTTATTCTAACTATGTCACATAGACATATCACTGCATTGTTGGCATAAAACGAGATCATGTTGGTTGTGACCTACAAAGTTATATACTCAGACCTTTATTGAGTGGCCATTAAAATGGGGTCCCCGATCAGATCTCACTTGCTATAGGTTTAGGTTAGGATGAGGCATGGGGTTTATGTGTTCAATCTAGAGCATATCGAATGGGATTAGGGACTATAGAGGTTATGTACCAGTGATATAGTCGAGCCTAGTAAATGTTTTATTTCCCTTATTTATTTTTTATATGTGATTAGAACAATGGGTGATCAGGTTTGTGTGAATATATGTACGTTTCTCCATTCCATATCATTATTTTCAATTGATTTATTATCTCTTCATACTCTAATACGTATGATGCTCAGTTATTTACTTATGAACATGCACACTGATATTGGGATATAGTCTCCCCAAGATATTCTTATAGACCCGTACTGTTAGTAGATATCATATGGTGTATAGGGAGGTGCGCCTGAGGTCACATGGTGGTTTGGTTTGGCTACTGTATGGAGTGAGCCGAGGCAGGGAATCACAAAGTAGCATCCAAGCATGTTTTTTATCTTATTATTTGGGACATGGTTTTCAGGATATATAGGAATGTGTCATAGCCTATAATGGATACTGAGTTGGTGTTTCATAAAAAAATCCACTGATAAGAATTTCTAGTTTCTAGGGATGAGATTAATGTTTTGGATATGTGATTTTACTATTGTATATGATTTTCACATCATGTGACACACATGATGTTTAGATTTATAAGTTGTTGGATTTATAGTTCATAGACATTAGAAAGCAACCAGTTATGGATTTTACTCTTATCCCATATAGGAAAGGGGAGTCTCATGCTTCATGATTCAACACATAGGATTAAAATGACATGTCAGGACTTGCTAGAATGACTTTGTTACTAATGAGTGGTTCAACTGTTTAAAGTGTCAAAAACTGTTCATACAAATTTTTCCTTTATAAGTACTTGGTGGAATTATAATCAGTGATAATAACATGTATATTTTACTTATGATAGTAGGTAACATGGATCTATTGTGATATGTTAATCCACAATAATGATACAACCCCCGGGTGTAGGGGATTTGTGGTGAACCTAGTTGGTATGTAAGGCATAAGGAACCATAGTGGGAAGACCCTAGTTGGTTGTTATTACTTAGTTTTGGTTACTTAATGTTATAGTAATAACCTATATGGTGTTTTATTTGAATTTATTTGAATGAAACTCTTTTTAACCAAATGGAGTGAATATGGTTCGCTAGATACAATTCATCATAGGGAGATACTAGTTGTGTGTAGAATATAGGTTTGGTTATTTAAAGTTCTAGTAAAAACCTATATGATTTTTCCCATATATTCTGGAATGTAATTCTATCTTATATAACCTATTGTTTATGGTTATTTATAAAAATTATTATAGGATAATGCTAGTAGAGTGAGTTTGGTTGTGTGACATGACCAGATGCTCAATTATTTAATGTACTAGTAAGAACCTATACGATTTTCCCATATAATCTGGAATGAAATTATACTTAACAAATCCATAGACCATGTTTTTCCTTGGTATATATCACTTAGGAAAATATCATTTTCTATGATAGTGGTAACCAATGCGATCATGATCCTCTAGGGAGAAGTCCCATAAGTGGATGCTCGGTGAGGATCAACAACTGATGGGTGGATAGTTTTTCCATGAGATGTTGGTTGTATGTAATGAGACCCTAAAGAGGATGTTTGGAATGATAATTACATGGATATAATTTTAGATAAGAACATGATGTTTCCCATGGGTTATGACTTTATAGGAGGCTTGAATTGTTAAGGCTAAGTGAAAGTCCTAGATACCTTGAGATATGACTCAGTGTTTTGTGAGTTGAAGAATTTGTGATGGCTGAGTGAAAACCATGAGAGGGGTTGGCCTAGGTTTATGGGTTCCTTTTAGGTTAAAAACATGATTATTTTCTATATTTTTAAATTGATACAAGGGAGGTGAAATTGATTTTATGAAAAAGATATGGTTATTCCTTGGGATGTGGAGAACTTAAAGTGTCATGGTATTGAGGTTGGTTTTGAGGGTAAAAACATTCAGGTTCTTGTACCTATTACTATGAATGTGTTTTAGTACACTTTGAGAGTGTGAGTGGATGCTCGAAACTTTGAATGGTGTCAGGTGGAATTTAAACATGTGGTTGGATTCAATTTGGGTGAAACATTGGGCTATTAGATGAGAGAATCTAGGATGTTATTGGATTGATGAGTTATCATGTTGTAAATCATAGTCATCCTTGTTTGGAGACATAACTCATGTGAGTGTGATTCATGTTTTCTATAGTTGGGTTATAATGGAGCATACATCCATTCATGTTTATATGAGACCAAGGCAGTGAGGATACTAGTCACATGGAGTGTTGTTTAAATTAGAGTCAATGAATATCATGTGAAATTAAAGGGTCAATGGGTTCTAATGGTATATGTAGAGCATCACTCAGATTTAGAGACACACATGAAGTGATGGTACCTATTTAGGTGGTGCTCTAGGTGTGGTATAAGGTAAGACATATGGTGAGGAGTTCGCTATTGGTTGTTGAGGGCATTCCCTATGTTGTGATGGGAATTTTGGTATTTTTTAAGGATGGTGTTTCATGAGTTGAAACAGGTGCTAAATAATGTATTGTGTTGGAACATAGGTATGAGAAAATGATCTTGTTCGACCATTACATAGTGGATAGAGCATGAGCTGTGATGGAGCAACCTTGTGTTTGTAGGGTTATTGTTTCATAAGAACGACTGTGACATGGTTGATAGATAATTTTAATGTCAATGTGTAAATGGTTTTTGATTCATCTAGATTCATGAGAGAATATTGGATATAAATTTTAATGTGAGTCCAAGTAGAGTCTGAGCATTTGTGTTAGGCTCAAGGTGGAATTTGGATGGTCTGGGTGTGATTCAGATCAGGGACATGTTGATGCTCATGTTTGGAGCACAATGAAAAAAAATTCAAATGAGGATTTGACTACGGAATCATAGTAGAAGTTAGGTTGAGGATTAATTGGATGTATCCGAATTATTTAGGGTGGCTCAAGGACTTAGGGAAACATGATTGGATAAATTGATAACACACCAGTAGTAGAGGCTGAGAACTTTTTAGACGAGTTATCCTGAGGAGTACAAACTGATCTTCTTTCATGAAATTAGATATGGTGAGATAGAGACCATTTCATATGTTCCATTAGGATATGATGGGTGTGTTTTGGGTTTTGTTTGGGGATTTTTGAGGAAAATCCATTGCAACCTTATTTCGTTTGGATGAAGGAGGAATATCCTTATTGGTTTGAAAATGATATTTTGGATTTAGTATCTGTGCTTGATCGATGTTTTTATATGATATCAGGTGAAGTAAGTTGATAGCTTCATTGAGTGTGTCATGAGGATTCTTGAAATATTTATGGATAATTGATTCTGATGGAAGGCAGTGTCATGGTTTGGAATCAACTATTTTGATTTAAGTCCTATGGTGGGGAGCACCATGGAAAAAATGATTAATTGGATGATGATTTGGGTATGTATCTTCATAGATGGGTGTCATAAATAAATGCCTTGGTGTTTCAATAGTGGAAATGATCATTGGATTTACTTTAATGATTTGATCACTAAGGGTTTAAAGTTGTTATTTGGAAGTGCATTTGGAATTTAAGGATGGAATGAGGTTATTTAAATAGGAATTAGTGATCACGATAGCTTAGGATGATCAGTTGGATGAACACCAAAAATTCTCAAGGATGAGAGGTGTTATAGTGGAGAGTTTTCAATTCCCTGTGTTGATATAGGTGTGAGTATTTTAGAGGGAATTTTATTTTTTGTTTGGTGGATGGGATAAATTTTGAATTGGGATTCAGAATAATGTTTTGAAAGGATATTCATATTAAAGTGATGTTTTAAGAAAATTAATGAGGCTCATAAGTTATTGCATGTGATTGAGAGAGACTTGGGATATTTTGGTAAATTTTTAGAGGTTTTAGAGGTTTTTGGCTAGGGTTCACTATTTAGTGTGCAAGATTTATGAGAAACCATACGACACCCTGAGCATGAAAAGGAATTCAGAATATTTTTTAGATTTCATGATCCATGTGCATGGTTATCAAACTATTAATGGGAAACCATATGAAATTTATTGGAAACTATGTGGGGTACCTTTGACCTAGGTCTTAGAACATAGTTGGTGAATGGTTGATGCACTGTTTTATAGAAACCGTGAAATGTTTTGAAGATCAAGATAGTGCCAATTTTTATTACAAGGGAAACATTTGGTAGATTGTGTGTCCTAAACTTGTGAGAGGGTTTCACTTGGGAATTTCCTACTGCACTATTGTCGCATATTCTAGAAAACCGTATGGGAAAATCATATGCCTCATTAAAATTAACCTTTTACAATTTTTCCTCATAATTTTTTTATGTTCTATCCCCCTCTCCCCTCATCCTCCTCATGTGCAATGCAGTAGTCTTCACCACTTCCTCTCTCTCTCTCCACTTGAATCAAGGGGTGTTTTGGATAACATTTTTAGGCTGTTTGAGGTACGACCTTGATTCTAGAAACCCTCTTTGATCTTCACCTTCATTTTTTCTAATTTTCTTCTTCCCTAATTTAGGATTTTTGTTTCTAATTCAAATAGAGTGTGGTGTAATTGGATAAGTATGACGAGGATTCCATTTAGCCTTTGTAGATGACATCCTAAGATGACATCTAGGTGCTTTTGTTCATTATTTCATCAAAGGTAAATTTTTATATTAATTTATTTGAAGTTATTTGATTAAAATAAATTAAAATTCTTATATAATTAATGCCGTGTATTAGGTATTTTTCTTAGAATGAGGTTGGGGGCACTCCATAGTTCATTGATATTTCTTTGGTCATGGTTCCAAAAGCAATGAGGCCACCCAGTGATATTTCAATGATTATTACTCTTTAAAATTTAAATTGACTAATTAATTATAAATGTTATAATTAATTAATATAGATTGTTTAGTTTGATTCAAGACCTCATGGTTTTTGTCAATGGATTTTTGGCCACTGATGGGATTGGCTAAGCCTTGGCAGGCCTGGGCAGCGGCTATCAAACTGTAATTATTTGGAAAATCATAAAGAGTGGTAGGTGGTTTTGGTACTCACCACATGTCTTATGCTTGATGTTTATATTCATGTGGTTTAATAACCTATTTAGTAGGGTAATAAACCCTCTTATTATTAAAATTTTAAATTTAATTCAAATAGTTTAGTTTAAATTAAATTAATAAATTGTATGAGCATTGAAAATTAAAGACACAAAGTGCCAAGGCCATTGACAACCTTGGACAATATCTTGACACCTCAGTCATTGATGATTCTGGCCTAGATCGAGAGGATACCCATACACCTAGACACTTTCAAGAGTGAGAGTGATGACACTTAAGATAGATGAACCTAGTAGGATGGGTGTGTAAAAACCCTGAACCTAGTAGCCCAGATCTGATGGTTACTTTATTACATTACTGCTAGATACAATCAATAAAATCCCAAAGGATCAAATAGTTTAGTAGTCATGGGAAACCAAATACATTCCTAAATTGCAAATTACTTTTGAAAACATGGAATAAAACATAGTGTTCTCTTCGAGGAAACTATTATTTATTCTAATATAACACTTCATATCAATAATAATATATTTATTATAATACTAGGGAAAAGAAACATTATAAACGGGTGAGATCATATGCTCAATAAGGGAATGCAAACAAAATAAGCTAAATAAGGCATGAATATTATGGTAAGAATAAATGATGATCATATGATTCCATAAAGTAATCACATGATAGAAATACTTATCCATGAATATAAAAAATAATCAAATAATAACATAGACATAAATAAATGATTTCATAATTATGGAATTAATAATTTCAAACATATAAAACATATCATCAATTCCTAGACCAAGACATCTAAAAATACCATCAAGGCCTTATGTTTTGACATATATATAAATGGGTAAGGCCTCATCCAAATCCCAATATAATCTCTTCCTTAGAACCCTAGATTCATTGAGGGGATATAATAGAATATTATCATCACTTAATAAGTCCAATTCATTCCTCAATGAATAGAAAATACAACATAATCAACACAACTTAATGAAAATCAGTAACTGTATATATTAGAAGAACAAGTTATATGGAATATCAATACTTTCCCCAATCAAATTGATCCTAAAATATCCTAAGAAATATGATGAATGGTATCATTAGATTAAATTATAAATATAATATTCATCAAATAATGTTGAAATAGATGAAAATAATTTAAAATTTTCATAGGAAACTTTCTTGAAGAAAATACCCTTTCTACATTGAAAATCACTTTTTTAAATCACTTTTTTTTGTTGAAGAGAACCTTGTAAAATTATAAAGGAATCTCAAAATCATTGAGGCATCATGGTGGCAGTGAATTAAATTCATGCCAAATAAGTTAAAAAATATTCCTTTCATTCTTTTTTATTAAAAGTAAATAATTACATCATTTGGAAAGCAACATAGATATTTATTTTAAAAAATTTTTAAAAGTAAAACATGGGTAAAAATTAATTTCAATAATCATAATAGAATATTAAAAACATTTTTGAAAATATTTTTAGATTACATGGATATGGAATAGAAATATTCCTCAGTGGATACTTAAACAAAAACATTCTCGAATAATGATGAGATTGTGAAATGAACCCTTACCACTTAGGTTTATTTTGAATCGTAAGCCCCGTGAAAGAAATAAATTCAAATTAAACTTTAAATACCATGAAAGAAAATTGATTAATGATATAATATATCAAATGGTTATTATTTACACTATACGAAATAAATAATTGGTGAATATGGCATATGTCTCAAAAAATTAAAAGTGAAATGAGAAACCCTTACCTCTGGTCTGGCTTCCATCATATATATTCAAACCTTTTGTATAATAAATATAGATTTACTATAAATATATTATATATCCATAATAATATATATATATCCTACCATTTATGATTTACTTATAATATTTTATCACTCTTTTATTAATAATTATTTATTAAATAATTGTTTCGGGTGACAATTGCTTCGTTTTTCATGTATGTTTTGATTCAGTAGTTTCGATCCATATAATTTTATTATGGTTAAAAATGTTCTATAATATTATTCATGGTAAAAATATATTATATATTTAATATCTATATATATATATATTTATAGTCATACATAAATATAAAGATAGAAAATGAATTACACTGTTCATGGAAATAGCAGGCCGTACGTACACATGAATGTTGTTTTCACTTTTTAACATATTTAAAGAATGAAATATGAATAATAATTAATCTTTTTAAAATCATATTATGTCATAAATATCATATATACTCATTATTTATATCTTCATAACCATCCAAGTAAAGTGGTATTGAAAAACGAATTACACCGCTACATTGAGATGGTAAGACGTACGTATGCACGAGTGATGTTTTCAATTTTCGTAGGATAGAAAATAAATCGAATATGGTTTTACTATAACAATAATAAAATTTAAATATATTTATTATAATATATTTATTTTTTTAGGATTAAAAAAACACATGAATAAAAAGTATAAGAAGAAATAAACTTGAAAGAGTCGGTAAAGATGATTACCTCTTCTTCAATGGACTCCCTTTAGATCTCTTCCTAATGGACTTAGGATTTTTATTTGGAAGGTCTATAACCTCCATAACTTGCAAAAGGATGTTTAAAAGAGTAATGGTTAGGTTTTTTTCGAGGTATATGTCTCAAAGTGGTTTAAATAAGTAAGGGAGGAGGTGCCCTTTTATAATTGAGGTGAGGGGCACCTTTGGAATTTCATAAAAAAAATAATAAATAATAAAACTATTCTAGATAAAAATGATTAAAAATGGTAATGAATTTTAATAAACTATTTTCATGGTTGAAATAAAATCATAAAATAAAATCTAGATAAGTTTTGATATCATTTTAATCCTTATATTTTTTATTAAACCCTTGGTTAATTATTTTTAATCTTAACTATGGTAACCACTATTTTAATCACAAAGGGTTAATAATGTTACTATAAATGAAAAAGTTAATCATAAATAGACCATGAATTATTTTTTTAACCATATTCCATTAACATGGTCAAAGATAATATTTTTATAAATTTTAAATAATTTAATAAAATATTTTTTTGATAAAATATTATTAATGACAATTTTGATACTATTTATTTAATTTGACTTTAAATATATCAAGAAAAAGGTGGAATTCGAATATAATGCTTTAAAAACAGTATAATGTTTAATTTTTTTTTATAAAAATTTTGGTTCACATTAATCGTTTCAAATTATACCATTTTTAATGATTTTAATACCACTTATTTTATTCTTCCATTAATTAAATAATTATTGCATTAACATTTTGTAACTATTTAAGGTAATGATTTATTCACCAAAAATTAAAAATAAATTACCATGTTTAATATAAATTATTTATTTTTCAAAATAGTATTTATAACTGAACATATCCTCTGGTTAACCCTATTTTAAAAATATTATAGTTATTAAAAACAAGAGCGTGACATTTTTAACCTTTCTTTCCATAAAATATTATAAAGGAAAAAATCTCTTCCAAATGAAAAAAAACATATAAATGAATCATGGATTATTATGAAAAAAATTAACTCATTAAATAAAATTAAGGCAAGTGTTAGTTCCATTTTTTACTCCTCATCATTTTATTTTTAACCATAATTTCCTGATTTACCCTTTACCGTGGTAACAAAATTTACTAAAATTATTATTCATAATGTAAAAAAACAAAAAGGACATATTTAATAATTTTTTACCTCATTATTCTAATATATAATCCATTTTTAAAGATTAAATTTCATTAATTGGTGGTAAATTAAATATTAAAACATAAAACACAATGAAAAGTAGTTTTTTAGATAAATGCCCTTTTAAGTATAAATTGATTTTATACCAAATTAAACAATAAAGTTGATTTAAATGAACTAATTTAGATAATTTATAATAAAATATAAATAATTTTACTTTTAAATAATTTTAATACAAAATGGTACTTTAAATATTCTTGAAATAAAAATACAGTTTTGGATAAAAAATAGTAATTTCACTATTCACTAGAAAACCAATCATTTAAAAAAAAACCCAAAAATACACCGTAATATAAATTTGATATGATGATTTAAAAAATGATACTATTTTTTATAAATTATAATTTATATAATCTCTATAAATTAATTATAATATTTTCTCACAAAAAGTAATAACAATCATTTTTGAAGAAAACATATATATGAAGCATAAAATAAATTTAATAAAAATTGAGTACATATTTCATAATAATTAATAAATGATTTTTTATTGCTTAGATCATATATATATATATATATATCAAAATTCATTTAATACTATTCATACCCTCCAATTTGACGGTTAGTTTATAACAGACCTATTTAAATAATAATATTTTTGGGTAAGTTTAAGCTTGATGTTCTATGTCATATACTCTATGAAACATAGTGTTATTTTAAAATATTATGTTGTTATAGGATGATGACCCTTGAGACATGTGTTCCCTATGTGGAATACCATAGGTAGTTTTTAAATAGATTGGGATGAGTTAATCAGTATGGTGCGACCCAAGACATAAAGATCAGACTTGAGCCATATCTCAAGGTTATCCCCAATGTGGCATAACCATGAGACCTTTGAGGCCATTTGATGACTTAATAGATGATAATATATGAGATATCCTATGATCATCAAGTGTACACCTAAAAAAATGGTTGTGATTGAGGATCCAAAGTGGGATGCCTCTTATATGGTGATTATCTAAGGGACCCCCATGGGTGCCCCATCGTGAGATAACCTTGAGAGGGTGTATGTATCTTTGGGTAGATATGGTAGTAGGTGTCACTTAGAACCCACACATAATGTGTAATCATAATGGGTAGCAGATATTAGTAATGGGAATGGGAATTCAACTATCCCATGTTGTGTTTTATTTTATTTTGATATGTTATATGATTTTCTAGGATGCATGTGAATCAGCCGCTTTTAATTGACCTGATCTGATTTCTTGGGATTCCTATAAATCACCTGATGAGATAGATAAGGCATTTAAATACTTGATATTTTTGGGATATGGTATCACGGTATATTTTGGGGTGGATTCCTAGCTCAACCAGCATCCAGTTATTTGGTTGATGTGAGAGTTGATACTTAGAGATGGTACCCAGGATCTAGGATCAGAGCTTGTGTGGCCATGTATACAAGAATTATTGAGATGGTTGGGATTATTGTGATACATAATTTTATACTTTTGTGAATACTTAGGTTCTAGGATTTGAATGGAGATACCAGTAGACCATTTTGAATGCCCATGATTTATGGGATTCAAATGGTAGTATAAGGTGATGGGTGGGTGTATATCCCTGATAATGGTATACTGTACATAAAAAGGGTGGTTATTATATCCCCTCGATGAATAACTTGGATAACCTACTAGGATTGGGTGGATTCACCATTGATGGATCATTGTGGAGTTGTGAGATATTGAATTTATAACAACCTTGCTCTTTATTACACATAAATACAAAATTTATTACATAAGATTACACTTAATAAAACCTAGAATATTGGAAAGTACAATGTATTTTGGAATTATGTACATTATATGACAACTTAAAATAGTTAATACATCATCTTTATTGAAAAATTCCTTAACATGATGATCTTATTCTTTCGTACTTAACACTACATGGGATAACCTGACGACATACATAATAAAGGGGTGAGATATAAATCCAAGTAAGGGAATAAAAATGGAATAACATGAATAAAATAATATATGTTAGAATATATTCATATAAATTGGACATAAAAGGGGTGATAATCATAAACATGAATAATGAGGCATGATATTGCATGATAACATAAAAGAAAGATAAGAAATGTGACAAAAACTTAAAACACTGCATCATAAACAGAGATCAAGGATAAATAAAAAGTCATCATGATGGAAAAAGTACCATGATTTATTAGGTTAACTCCCTAATTCCTTTAAATATGTCTCATGAGGCTAAAACATTAACCAATGCATTGAAGTGATATATAATTTCACGCACATCCATAACTTTCATTTCATTCTCATGCTTAAGTGTGCCACATAGATCATACAACATGGATTCATTCATCATAATATTTTATTACAAGATCAAGGAGTGTGGTATAAATACATTTAAGTACCCATTAAAATAATTATAAGTTCATAAATTTGGAATCCCTTGAAAGGAAATGGGTATGAGTATTCACTACACAATTGTTTGGCATGGAAAATCACGGTGGAATTTCACTAGTAAAATAGGGGAATATAAATGTTCATGGAAGGATTTTATGAGAGTGAAAGGGATATATAATCATTTAGGAATAATAAGTTTAGTAAGGGGATATGTAATATCATATAATGACATTAGTAATTGGAGAAAAAGGGTATAAGATAAAGAAGATACTTGAATAAAGAGGAGAAACAAAAGAACCCTTACTTGAGTGTGTGACTCCAAATGATTGGGAGGAGCTTCCTGAGAGATTGGGGGATCCTTGGGGGGAATATAGATAGGGAAGTGTAGATTAATAATGTTATCCAAGGATTTTTAGTGAAGATAAATGGGTTCATGGCTGGG
This sequence comes from Viscum album, assembly GCA_963277665.1. Lineage (NCBI taxonomy): Eukaryota > Viridiplantae > Streptophyta > Magnoliopsida > Santalales > Viscaceae > Viscum > Viscum album. The sequence goes on along the minus strand of OY728138.1, from coordinate 1,019,580,100 downwards.
TTTATATAGGAAATGAATGAAGATTTCTTTATTATTTCTCAAACACAAGATTTGGACTCTATATAATAAAATAACTAAAACCACAAATCTTACCATGATTTTTTTCACATGTTTTCTACCAAATGTTATTTATTTTCATTATTTTATATGTATAAGGGATAAATTATTAAAATATTACCCTTGGTGATGCAGAGGTGAGTCATACTATTAAAGAAATGATTTTAAAACCTTGAAATATATTAATAGTCTTGGATGATTCATAAAGGATTTATAAAATGAATAAAATAAGAATAAAATCACATTATTTTAAATTTAAAACATATATTTATTCTTGGATACACTTTATATTATTTATTACATTAATTTTGGGTAAATATGATGTCATAACACGCACTGTATATTTATACGATATTTAATTTTTACCTAAAAATTTGAGTGTCTCAGAAAATTATGAAAAATTCACCATTGGATAATTTTTACATTATCATTAAAAAAATAATATTTATTTTATCAAAATAATTTTCTAAATATGTGTATTTTCATGTTTAAAATAATAATAAATATTTTTTTGATAAATACTAGTTTTTTTGACAATAACAGTTTTTGAGCACTTATAAAAATTCCACTTGACTTCATAAAAATTATATGATAATTTATATTTCATAAAAATTATTTAAAAAGAATATTTTATTAAAATATTATTTATTTAAAAAATCCATTAATTCATCAAAATAAATGTCTTAATTGAAATTCAATACTAATTAACAATATAATTTGTGTTTTATTGTATAAAAATAAAAATCATTTATAAAGTAATGATAAGAAGTAAATATAAAAATTATTATATTGAAAATAAAATATAAATTTTTATATTATTATGGTCTTGATACATATCCCTTTAATACACCAACAAATTCCATAAGGGTAAGGTGCATGATAGTGAGACTTTCATGGGGTGGTTCGATATACAGGGTTTGGGTCATGATCTCGATGAGCTTTAACTTCTCCTATAAATGATTTCACTCATGCTTAATTTGTTAGATATCAACTTGGGATTGGTCATAGTAAAATACTGGTGATTCTATCTCCCTTAGAATCTCTGATAAATGGGCTTCATAGGGTACGATCCTACTGGCTGAGTCCATTACTTTTTTTTTCTGTGTTGATTAGATTTGTTAAAACACTATATTTATACTAATAATATAATCACAGTTCAAAGATTATATTTTCAATAGTAAAGATACTTAACAGTCTTTTAAATATAATAGAATATAATAAAACCAAAAAAGTTCATGTGTTTTCTATATCCATAATATATGATAATTCATTTAATTAAATCACAAGGGAAATTTTATTTATAACAACTCGGGTCACTACAATGTCCCCTCATTCAGAAATTTCACTCATGAAATTTTATTTTCCCATAATAAACCAATGATGGTAATTATATTTCACCACTTCCTATAGTTCCCACATAGATTCTTCAAAATTTTGGTTTCACCATACCACTTTGACTAGCTGCATTGTCATATTTTGTAGAACTTTGTCTCTACAATCTATGATCTTCATAGGATTATCCTCATAGAGAGATAATTCTCCAACGACACCACCTCAGAATTGAGTACATGTGAGGGGTTTGGTATGTACTTCTAGAATATGGATACATGGAATACATCACATACTTGATATAGGTTAGGTGGGAGTGCATCCTTAATGTGATGATAAATGGTCTTGACATTTTCCACTATTTCCTCAACTATTTCAAGACCTAGTAGTTTTCATTCCCCAACTTCATCCCAACATGCTTGTGTTCTACACCTCTTCCCATAAATGGATTCATAAGGAACCATTTGGATACTTGAGTGGAAATTTTTATTGTTTTATAAATATACCATAGAAATATGTTGATCCCATCCTCCTTTTATGTCAATTGAGCTTGCTATGAAATTATCCTTGAGTGTCTGGATAGTCCACTCAGACTTTCCATCAGTTTGAGGGTGATAAGCCTTGATGAATTTAAACTCTATATTTAGATATTATTCAGACTATTCTATAAATTAGAGGTAAATCTTGGATCTTGATTAGATAAAATCAATAGTGGTGTTCTGTTCAGCGTCACCACTTCTCTAATTTATATCTTTGTAAGCTGATTGAGTGAAAAGTAATCTCAAATCAAAATGAAGTGTTTAGTCTTTGTAAGATGATCCACCACAACCCAATTAGAATTATTTAATATTTATTTATTTGGAAAACTAGTGACAAATTCCATAGTGATGTTTTCCCTTTTCAATGTTGGTATAGTTAATGGTTACATTGTCCCCTTGGATTTTTTTCTCTCCACCTTCACATGATAAAATAAAAGACATATTTATGTATATTCTATGATCTACTTATTTATATTGTCCCAACAATAGTGATATTAGAGATCTCAGTATTTTAAAGTACTCATAGTCGTGACTCAAATCTTACAACACCTTCTTTATTTACATTTAGCTCCGAGGTTTTCCTTTTTCTTATAGCTTCCACTTTCTTTTGAATTCCCTCACCATATCTTGGAGAATACCTTATCATTTCTAAAATATATTATTGAGAAATCATTTGTGAAAGCATTGAGGATGTCCCTTCCTTTATGATTACCACTATTCAATTCTAAAAAGTTTGGATCCTTATCAATTCTCATCAATGATAGGATTACTAGATCCTTTCTACTTAGAATATTTTCAAATTTATTTTCTTTTCTATGATGGTAGTGTATTGAGCCTTCATAGTACTTGATCAGTACTAACCATTTTCGTTAGTGCATATTCATATATTTCTATGTGAATATATACTTGAGGCTCTTGTGATCTGCATATATTTCACACTTCTCCCCAATGAGATAATGCCTCCATATTTTCAAAGTGAATATCACTACATCCAACTCCATATCATGCTTTGGGTAGTTAGGTCCATGAAATTTAAATTTAATTGAGTCATAGGCTATCACATTCTCATTCTATATTAACACACATCTTAATCCATTCTTTAAATCATCACCTAATACCATGAAATATTCTCCACTTTTGGGTAGTGTGAGCATGAGTGTAGTGATAAAACTATTTTTCAACTAATTGAAGCTCTATTCACATTCATAATTATAAGAAAACTTTAATCCCTTATAATTAATCTTGGTTAGAGGGTTAAAAAATCATGATATATTTATCACAAATTGATGAAAATTTCCGAGTAATCCAAAGAAACTAAAAATATCTATTACAGATTATAAGGCCCTAGACTTAAACGTTACATAATGTCGAGTTAATTCAATAATTTGACTTTAAATCACATCCAGGATATTTTCAGGTTTATAGATTTATATAATTAGGTCATAACTCACACATAACAACTTAAATATTACAAGTATACACTTTTACTCAATATCCATTTTTTTCATAAAACAAAAACTATTTAAAAAGAAACATGGTATCATGTCATGTTTTAACAATATAACTTTTCCTCGATCCCATTATTGACTCTATTTTTCTTTAAGTCTTCTAAAACACATTTCAAAACTTGGTATGAGAATAAGAATCTCAGTAAGTGATACACAAAGAAATAAAATTGTTAGTCTTGGGAAAACATGAAAACCATGAATAATTTATCATAAAGTAATAATTTTTACCTTTAAGAAGTAGTAAATATACTTTGATGATTATAATATCATTTAATACCCTTTTTTGTAACCAAAATATTACCCTAAAACCCATAGAAAGGAACATATAAGATATAAAGGTTACTTGGGACATAAAAATACTTAAATGGAATAACTATACGGACAACTTCCACACATATCACTAAATGGAATGCCCATACGACCGACTTCCATACCCAATGCATTGAAGATTATAACGTAACCACCCGTCCTTGGTTTATCACAGAACCACCCATCTTTAGTATATCACATAACCACCCATCTTTGGTTTATCACATAACCACCCGTCTTTGGTTTATCATGGAACCACCCATCCAATTTCCAAGTACCATAATATAATCATAACACATAAAAGATTAAAGTTATCAATATTTAACTAATAAAACTTAATTTTCAATCACAAGAAAACATTACTAGATATTGAAATAATAAATCCACCTTCAAAACCATTTTCAATACCAAAATACCAAAAAAAGGGAATACGAGATTTCTTTTCCATTTAAAAACATCAAGGCTCATAAAGTAAGTCAAATATAAAATAATGATTATGGAGATGAAGGATTATTTGCCACCACATATGTTAAAAACATTCCATTTGGTCATTTAGTAAAACACTTTATAGAAACAATATTCCCTTTGAATGAAATTAAAAGTCAAATGGGTTTATTATACACCATATAAATTAAGGTGGTGTACAACATCAAAATATGCCTCAGTGAAAGGAGATTGAGATGAAGTCCCTTACAAAGATTCCATAATTAGATTAATGATAAATCAATGAAATAATTATGTGTGAAAAATATAAATATACCCAATATTAGTGGGTATTTAGTGTAAAACAATCAGAGTTTATTCACACATATTCATATAATAACATAACCAATGACATAGATATTTAACTCAATGAATGGATATTGAGTTAATATTTCCCTTACAAAGATTATTTTGTTAATAAAGTAGATAGATTATGTGTATTCACTATAAAGACCCATAAATAAAGTATTGGGAAAAAATATCTCAAGGTATCATTGAAGCATTTTTGAGGTGATTGTATTTGTTGAAAAAGTGGGCCTCTGTGTTGTGTTTGTTGAAAAAGAAGACCATGATGTACAAATTTGTTGAAAAAGGGAGTTTTCATGGTGACATGTTGAGTTCAAGGAATATTGATAACAATCCATGATTGATTGAAGAACCTCAAAAAAGTAATAGATGATCTGGAGTTTGTACAAAAAAGTGTAGATACAAGGTGGGGCCGTTTTCTAGTGTTTGCTAAATTTTTAGGCCTCAAAATCAAAAAATGGAGATAAGTGTTTTTGGATAAGGGACTTGCACGCCGGTGTCTTGGAAGCTTGGAATCTTGCGTACCATATGTTTTTCAACATCAGAACATAAAAATATTGTAAAGGAAAGAGGGGCGCCCAAGTTTTGGTTTGGGCGCGCAAGTGACTAGGGCGACATAGACTAGGGCGGCTGGACTTGCGCGCCGAGAGGAGACTTGCGTGTTAGTGATCAGGGTTTCCAAAATGTGTATAAATAGAGGTCCACCCTTCCTCATTTTTAATAGAGTTCAACACATAGAGAAAATTAGATCTCTAGTTTCACAGGTGGTTCGGTCATGCGAGTGGTGGTTTGGTCGCACATGTATAAGGATACTCAGAAGTTGCGTGCTAGTTGATAGTTGTGTGCCAAAATTGGTTTGGGTGTAAAAGGGTGTGTGTCTCCAAAGTTCAAAGTTGAATAAGGGGGTTTCGAGCAAGTGGTTTGGTGACACTTGCGCGCAAGGTTTGGTGAATCATGCCAAATCATAGAGAAGCGCTCCAAGCATAGAGAAGCACACCAATTATTATAGGGTTGCGCAAAAGGTTAGAGTATTTCCCGATACATCTGTGGTAAATTTGTATTCATTAGTGGATGAAAGTGTAACTTCAATAGAGCATCTACATACAGAGTAAGATGCATTCATTTATGATAGTGAAGGGACCTACAAGTCTTTAAACTGTGAGTGGATCTTCTGAAGAAGCAGTGAGCACACTTCAGTTGAGAGAGCAGTGAGCTTTCATATTGTGAGTGGTTATAAACCAAGAGGGACAATGAGTCTGCTCCAAAATTTGTAAAAAGAAGTGAACTTTTAGTGGATTTGGTACATCGACACATTCCTAGTGTATGCTCCTTGGATGTAGCCCAGTGAGGGTAAACCAAGTAAAAATCATTGTGTCCTATGCATGATTTAGTTTATGATTATACTTTGCTATAGGAAAGAGAGAGAAGAGAGTTTTTCTTAACAGTGAAACAAGATCAATAGGGGAATTTGTTTTAATCTATCATACCCTAATTCACCCCCTCATCTCAGGGTATCTAACTCAGTGGACCTAACAATTGGTATCAGAGGAAGGTTGATATCAGTGCTTCTCTCTCAAATGGAGGTGACTAATCATAAAGGGATTCTGATCTTCAATGGGAACAATTTTCAACGGTGGAAGAATCAGATGCAATAGAACTTCCGATCTTTGGGAATGGATGTGTTCACAATAGAAATTCATGGTATAACAACCAATATTAATAGTGGTGCATTTTCTAAAGCTGAGCGAAGATAATTGGAGGCCGATGCCATGGGAATCAATGATTCAAGGGGAGCCCTATCATATCCAATCTATACGAAGGTGATATCATGGAAAACATCACATGCCATGTGGGAAATTTTTTTGAACATATATGAAAGATATTCAAAGGTCAGAGAAGTGAAGTTTCAAGTGTTGTGGAACAAGTATGAAGATCTTAAAATGAAACCAAATGCGTCTATTGATGCATTCTTTGACAGGGTAAATGTTGTAGTGGAAGACATGCGAGGTCTTGAAGAAGTTATTGAATACCTAAATATTGTGAAGTGCATCTTGAGAAAACTTCCACCTCGGTTCAATCAGAAAGTTTCAGTTTTTGGAAGATAAAGACCCAAAAGAGCTGACATTGGATAACTTGTACAAAACCCTTGTTGCATATGAAATGAGAAATGATGATAACGATGCTGTGGAAAAGGATAAATCCAAAGAGGTGGAATTCAAGGCCATGAAGAAGCTCACCATTGAATATTATCAGGAAGAAGAAGAGACAGATGAGGTGATGTCATTCCTCTCCTCAAACCTTCAAAGTGGAAAAGGAAATTTTAAAGGTAAACTTCCACTTTATTGTTTTTGATGTGGGAAGGTTGGACATCTTGCAGTAAGGTTCTTTAAAAAGTTCCAAGAGGATGATAATGTCGATGAAATCAAAATTCCAAAGAAGAAGTCTTTAGCCTATGGGAAAGCTAAGAAAAAGTTCAAGAGAAATTTATTTAAGAAGAAGAAACTTCTTTCAAAAGAAAGTGATAGTTCAGATGAGTCTGAGATTGAGGAAGTTGAAGAGATAGAAAACTTAAGAGATCATGGAGAAAATGCTTTGGTGGCTGTTGTTGGAAGTTCTCAGAAGAAGAATGAAATTGAATCTCATGAAGAAAAATAAGAAGTTTAGGGAAGAGTTGACATGGAAGCTGAATTAGAAGCATCTCTTGAAGAGATAAATGTTTGGAGAGAAAAAACAAAGAAATCAAACAAGGTGGTACATGATTCCATACTCCACATGAAACAATAGGAAGAAGTGAAGTCTGAGCTGATAAAATAAATTTAAAACCTTAAGTATTTTAATCCAAATAGCTCAGAAAAGGTTGATGAATATAAACTCAAAGTTAAAGAATAGGAGAGGGAGATCGATGGCTTGAATAACACAAGGAAAGATTAAATCAAGCATATTGAAGAACTTGAAGAATAAGTTTTTAGTTTATGGAAAAAGGTTAAGGATAAAGAAAAACTCTTGACTCCTGCTGGGACATCAGGAAAGCATATCACTTAGAAAATCAAGAAGCTGAATGTGGAGAATAGTGGTTCAGTAGAAAGGAGGCATCAATTATGTACAGTTTCTAAGGCTGATGGGGGGATTGATCGAAAACAAAAAGCTTTGAAAATTAAAGTCAGACCGCAAGCACCCATTCCAAGATTGAAGGTTGATTTGGGCATAAATCAGAATCATAATATTCAGATATCCCAAGGGAAAACTAGCTTTGCAGAAGTGACACGAAGGAATTCACCTTATATCAGGTGTTATTTTTGTGGAAAGATGGGACATTCACATTATGTGTGTTCTATAACCAAGAGATATCGAAGGGCATAAGGAAAGAGGTGACATCCAAATAGATAATGGTTCTCTAGAACATATTTTTAAGGATACTGTTCTTGGTGTGGAGGATTTGGGCACATGTCTAGGTACTGTACTTCGACTATACAGAGGAATGTGCAAAATCAGAATCAAAATGTCCACAAGCAGCAGATCAATGAACCAATAGGTGAGTTGAAAATGAAAAATAGATTTGCAGCTTTGCAAGATGAAGCTGGTCCATCATGATCTAAGAAAGATTATAAGTCTCAATCAATGATTATTTTGAAGCAAAAAATATGGAGTATGAAGAAATAGGATGATAAGGTAGTGGTGGTATAAATTTCCCTTAAAGCATCAGATCACTCTGGTGTGTGGATCATTGATAGCGGTTGCACATCTCACATGATAGGTAATAAGGATCTTGTTACAGACATAAAATATTACAAAGAATAAGTTTTCATGTTTGGAAATGATGAAGGCCTGAAGATTATTGGTTCAATAAAGGCCAAGTTTGGAGGCAAAGAGATGAGATGTGCTGATGTCTTAGTAGTAGAAGGCCTCGGTCACAATTTGCTCAGTGTCAGTCAAATATGTGACTCTGGACATTCTATAAGGTTTACTAAGAAGATGTGTATTGTCAAAGGAAGATATGGGGAAGTGGTTATATAGGGTAAAAGAAAAAGGGAAATCTCTACCTGGTAAGTGGATAAGAAGATATGTTCTTTCTATCTAGATAAGAAGAAAACAAGCTGTGGCATAAACGAATTGGTCATCTATGTCAACCTGCCCTGGAAGATCTGGTAAGGTTTGATTCAGCAAGAGAACTCCCTAAGCTATCACGTGATCGTACTCACATGTGCGATGCATGACAACAAGGTAAGTTCATCAGAAATACGTATAAGGCAAAGAAAAAAAAAATCAAAAAGAGTGCTCAAATTAGTGCATGATGATGTTTGTGGGCCTATCACACCATGATCAATTGACAGGAAGAGGTACTATGTTCTTTTTTTTAATGACTATAATAGAATTTAATGGGTATTTGTTATTTCCCATAAGTTTGATGTGTTCATCTCCTTAAAACAGTAACGAAGGGAGTGTGAAAAGATGTTTGGAAAAAAAATTCTGAAGTTTTGTACTGATAATGGTACAGAATTCACAGTCAGGTGGAAGACTATCTTGAGAAACACGAGATAAAGAATCATGTTTCCTCAGTGAGAACTCCCCAATAGAATGGAGTGGTTTAAAGGAGAAATCAGATCCTAAACAACAAGTCCATAATGATTCTTATAGAAAAATACCTACTAGAGAAATTTTGGAAGGAAGTAGTATTGACATCGGTCTACATTTCTAACAGGGATCTGTTGTGTCTGAAGGAAGGAAAGATTCCGTATGGGACATGGTATGGGAAGAATCCAACAATGAAGTACTTTCAAATATTTGGGAGTAAGTTATTTATACTCAACAAAGAAAAACAAAGGAAATTTGAGTCATTTAAAGATGGGAATATTCCTTGGATACTCAGGAAAAAGAAAAGCATATAAATGCTTTAATAAAAGGCTAGGAAAATTAGTTGAGATCAATGAAGACACTAGTATGGAAAATGATGAGAACATTCAATAACAAAATGAGAATTTTTCTGATGAAAGTGATGAGTAGGAAAGAAATGTAGGAAGAGCAGAAGTGGCTGATGCTGATTATGTAACACCCGAGATTTTATGAGAAATATTTTTGTTTTATGTATTATTTTATATAAAGGAATCTTTCACTACACACAACATTATCTTGTATTACATTACATGAAAGAGAAACCTTCCTCGATTGCTTGCGTTGTACACAATAATGAGTTTCACTAAACAACGAAATGTTATTATATAAACTAGCTGTTATGAATAGTAATACCCAATTTTTGAAATTTTATAAAAATTTTTTCTTTCAAAATGGACTTTATTTTTGGATTAAGAATATAGAAATTAGCCCAGGGTGAAATTTTGGTATTTTTCTAAAAACTTTCAATTTTTGAAGAATAGTGAAAACATAGGGTTACTATTTAAAAACCGAATTTTTATTTAAATAATTATTTATTTTATTTAAATTTATTTTAGGTAAAAACTGATCCATAATACCTATATAAGTTCATTGTAATTCATTGGAGTCATTTTATAATAATTTTAGATATATAAAAATTTTATTGAACTTTTCACCGTCTTTTACCTACCTCCTAGGAGCTTTTTGCAAATTTACATAAAACTTAATTTTACCGCTTCTGTGAGTGGAATTTCAAAAATCCGAGAGACATGGTTAATATCAAGGAGTAAAATGTGTTTCAATAAGATAAAAATAATTTTTGGTGAATAATAACTTTTTACTTTTATTTACCACGATTAAAAGTAAATAGGGTAATTAAGGGTAAAAATGGTATTATTATTACCCTAACACATGTCCTAATTCTATTGGATAAGTTTAATTAGACCAAAAAAACCTTAGGAATAAAATATGACCATTTAGGTCTACTTGAATTAGATTAGGACATTTAATATTATTTTATTTAAAGAAGAGTTAAAATAGTTAAAATCAAAGTTTAATAACTAAAACATTTTTAATACAGGGTTAAAAATAAGATAAATTCAACTATAAGTATTCATTAGAAATATAAAATTATTTCCTACATAATGGTATTTTATTTGTAAATTTTATACATTATATAAGTTAATTTATTTATGAAACAATGATGATGCAGTAATTACCTTATTAATGAAATATTAACATAATTGATGTTATAAATACCCAAATAAATGTAATTTGAGACTTTTTATAAATTCCACTAATTTTTTTAGGCTAATATGACATGTTATTATTGATTCAATTAACTTTTTTTGAAATAATCATGATGTTATGATTTTCACAAAAATCAATTACCAAATAGTGTCAAAATAGACATAAAATTGTTTTTAAAACAAATATTATATTATTAATTGTTATTATATTCCTAAAAATCTAAGGCTTGGCCACTATAACAAAATCTCCATTTAGCGGTGATTTTTTTTGCATTTCGTGGCGGTTTAAACCGCCGTGGAATGGTTTGGCGGCAGTTTACAAAAATTGCCACCTAATACGGCGTCGCCAATCTATTCGCGGCGGTTTTTTCCGTTTCACGGTGGTTTAAGGAAAGTGTCATAGCTGCCTCATTTCGCGGTGGTTTTCCTGAATTTAGCTGTGGTTTTTACGATCTCTGGATATTAATTTATTCATGGTGGTTATAACCGACGTGAATAAACTCAAATTAAGCGGCTGTAAAACCGTCGCCGGAGTCACGTGAACCACCGTGGAACGAGGCAGCAACAATTCAGCTATGTCACGGTGGTTAAAACCACCACTAAACGTAAGAAAAAATTTAATTTTAGCGGTAGTTTTTACAGTTTAGCGGTGGTTTAAACCACCGCCCATATAAATGTCACGGCGGTTTTAACCGCCGCTAAAAGCTTCCCAGAAAAAAAAAATCTGCTTTTGCTGCACCACTTCCCTGAAAAACAAATCAAACTAGAAATATAAACCAACTGAGATACATTATAGCCCTCCTACCATACATAACCCACATCATGTATCATCATCACTAGCCCTCCTCCTTCACTACATAACATTCCCACAATCACTTCCTCAATATCAAAAATAAAAACATGACAATCACACACCAAAACATCACTTTACCCAAAAAATCATTTGGTAAGAAATTATATATTATTCATATTTGGTTAAAATAGATTAATTAATTATAATTGATGATAAAATATTATAATTAATTATGTATGATTCTTTTGTATGTTATAGGACCTAATAAAATGGGTGGTGAAAGATTAGTCCATGGAAAGCTTGGGGTGAGGTCTGTCCATGAGCTGTTAAGTTGTGTGTCAATGGAAAGGGGCATCAAAATGAGTTAGGCTCTCTAATGTTCTAGAACTATTGTTTTTATTATTATTTTGTGTGGTTTGAGGTGTGTAATATTTCCATTGGATTCCCTTATCCTTCTATAAACCCAATTATTATTTTTTAATTAAATGGTTAATTGAAATTAAAATGTTAAGGTGATTGAAGACCATGAGAAAACTAAACTATGTGCTAGGGAAAAAATAGAAGATTGTGTACTGGCCTGATTCATCGGTCTCTAAAGGATGAGGCATTGAACTTAGAGATCTCAAGTGACTTCCTGACCCCTTCATTGGGGGGGGGGGACCTTTTGAGATGTCTTTTCCCTAGAGGATGAGCCTTGTATACCTTTTTATGGAGGTGTTTTGTGACATAAGATGACCATCCAATGTGGGCTAACTAAGACCCTTAAGACACCTCCAACAATTAAGTAATGTTTGACTTAGAAACCATGGCCTCACTAGTCTAGAATGTGTCTTGGGTATACCATCAAGTTATTCAATCATAGTAATTGTTTTTATTGAACAAACCCTTTTCCATTAGTTGTGATTTACTCTAGGTGGACAAACATAGGATGGACTAGGATTGGGTTTGCTGAGTGGACCATCTAAGTGGAACCTTCTAACTAAGATGTTCCATGATCCATATTCCTGGAAAACCCGTTATTTGGTTTCTACATTGAGGCCGAGATGTTATTTTATATATTGACACTACTAGAAATTGTGATTTTATTGAATGAAAAGTACTATATTGAGATAGTGGTCCATGAACAAGGATCTCAAGAGAGATTCCTCTACATACATACAGACCTAGAGGACCCATGTGGGTTCCTAGTAGATAGACCAACCCTGAACAACTACATGTGTTTCTTTAGATATGGTTACAAGTGTCACTATTGAATTTGAACCAATGTGGATGCCTGATGGAGCTAAGATGATAATGATGGGAATGGGTGTTCGGTTGACCATGGTTTTTTTTATTTATATTTAATCTTGATTCATGATATTTAACAAGATTCATTATAATCTCTAATTGGGCATGACACAATTTTCATTACTTAGGACACCTGTGAGTCACTTGTTAGGATGAATGAGACCCTTTGATTCTTATTGTGTTTCTAATCTATTATCATGACATATTTGGGGTGGAGACTTAATACAACTAGCATCAATCATATATGATATATTTATGGGTGAATAACTAATGGTGTTACCTTTTTTTGCAAAAAAAAAAATCCATCGGGTCCTGTGTGCTAGATATATTCTAGTAATTTATATATCTTCTCACTAGAGTATTGGTTTGGGACATATAAGTAGTCCATTATAATAATTTTTCTATATAGAACAAGATGCTACACATGCATTCATAATCTGGGGTTTATATTGATAACATACAAGTGGATGGTGCTTTATAGCTTTGTAGGGATTATGATAGGTGTGGGTGGACAATTGGAGCACCCATCGGGTCAATAACCCTCCTGGTAGCATAATGGATCCAAGGAATGAGTCCTCTATTTATTTTTTGGATTACGTAACCCTATCATAGTGATAAGACATGGGTCCTCTATTCATAGAGTTGGTAACCCTCTCAGTTGATGCACACAATGCACATTGAGGCATAGATCATTCATTGCAGCCAGTAACCCTCTTGAATAACAAAGTATTTAGTGTTTAATGAGTCCATTATTACTTCTACTATTGAGGGAGGATGTAGAAGTGATTGATGTGTGATAGTATGGGTGAAAGTTAGGACATGAAAATGTGTGGTGGAAACTACCAATTCAAACACAGGACTAAATGGAATGATGTATACCACACTCGAGAAATCAAGATATAAAAAGAAACATCAGAAATCAATAAAATGCATAAAAAGAAACATGAGAAATCAAGGAAATTTTAGGGCATGAAAATTTGTGGTGGAAACTATGTACCACAAATGTCACATATACAAACCAACTGTTCCCATATTTGTTAAACACATCAACAATACAACTACTCAGGGTCTGATGATGCATCGTCACCTTCTCCACCTTCATCTCCACTTTCTGCTGTCACCTTCAAGAACATTATATTGAAAATTAAATACGGTTGCATATTTATATTAAAACTTAAAACCAATAAAAGTTATAAAAATAAATTAATTTGATTTTTTGTGATTTACCTACATACCACCAGTCGATGCACTACCACTAGGGGCATATCTGCTCATCTGCTAACGTATTTTAGTCAACTCTTTCTGCAAAGCAGATATCTGATCCCCCTTCTGGTGAACTGTGTTTCGTAAAGAAATAATCTCTTTCTTAGCATCTCCGGGTATGAGCTGAGTAAAGTCAGGAGTAGATGCAGCTGCCATCCCTGGTGGCCTGCTAAAAACATTAGATGGTACGGGTCCCAAACCCATCCCGTGCACTCTCCCAAGATGCTCCTTCCCAAGGACTTTAGCAACCGGGTCGTCCTGGGAGACTGAGTAGGACTACGCAGGATTGGAATCCCATAGTTCTTTAAATTTTACTTATAAATCAAATATCAATATATATTAACATAGTAAAAACTGATAATAAGTTATTATGATAAAAAATTGACTTCATACCCCAACTTCTTTAGCATGCTCATTAAAAAAGATTCCATCTGATTTCATGTGAACATCCAACCACAGTTCAGTTTTGGATGCTTCATGCCCTAAACTCTGGGACTGCATTAAGCAAAAAAGATAAATCAACAATTTAATATATTAAATAGATAATATTTTCTTATAAATATTTATGCTAATTAAAATATTACAAATGTCGTTCTACTTCTAGAAAAACTTTTTGAGCCCGTAGTGTGCAGGATGACTTTCTTAGCCCGGTTTGATGCATTCTCTCTTGAGAGGTCCTGAAAGAAATAAAATTCAATTTAATACTAATTTATTGAATGTAATGTTCTTTTCATATACAAGTATTAATGTAAAATGAGGATAATATAATAATATATATTTCAATACCATCAGCTTCTGATCACGATGTTTGTCAGCAAACACTTTCCATTATTCTTTCGGTACCCCACTGGGTAGCTTCTCATACATTTCCTGCACGGTCAATGAAGTATCGTTTACATCACACCACAATATCCATTTGAAATCTTTCCACTTATTACCTAGATTTTTCAACGTCCACTTCCATGCTATCACATCAGCAACTGTAAAGTGGAAGAACATCTGTATACAAAAATTCATTTTGAAGATATTAGTAACATGACATTAAATTAAACCATAATGTAATAAATTGACCTTTATTTGAGAATCATAATCTTCATTTTTCCATCTTGGAGACATATGTCTCCAATATTCATATGAAATGGGAAGGGAAAGAGGTTCCACTGCCAGCTGGCCAAAAATCTGTCCAAGTAACCCCGCGACGTCAGCCGTAGGGACCCCATAAGAATCAAATGGAATGACTATCTTCTAGCCAGTCATATTCCAAACATCTGAACTTTTTATGTTTTTCTCTACGGTTTCATTTTTGTCATCTTCAATGAGAAAACATTAGTATAAACAAAATGCAATAAATTTATTTAATTAAAATTTGTACCTATGACAATGACACTCCAGTATGCCCAGGATGAACTGGAAGGGGTGTGTCGCTGACCCACTGCTGAGGATCCTGAAGGGGGATTTGATGTCTCACCCTCTAATGGGAAATCCACAGATGGTGTGAGAGATGGTGCAGGGGGATATGGTGCATGGGTGTTGGCAGCTGATGCCTCAGATGTCATGGGGAGGGAGCCAGATGGATCACCATCTGTCACAGAACTAGATGAAATAGTGTACTGCTTCCTCCTTGTCATTCCTGTCATTTAATCAAATAAAATTAAGTTCAAAATATATATTTCAAAAATATTATGCAGAAAAAAAATTAAAAATGATAATAGATTCCCAGTACTAACAGACAAAATATATATATCAATGATAATGAATGACTGCAAAAATGAAACAAGTGGTTGCTGAATAAATAAATAATTATACATACAATCATTTTCCCCTTCAATCGCGTCGTTTTCCTACTCAATTTATTCATCCACTTCACTCATCCTTGCTAGACTAATATTTTCAATATCATGATGGAAAAATAATCCTGTTTCCTGTTGCTGATTAACTTCAATTTCAGAGGTCAAATTTTCCACTTCGTCACCCATATCATACAAATCTCTTTGTATTACGTGAGAAACTACACTCCACCCTTCATCAAAAACATCATTCACATAATATACCATTTTTTCTTGCGATGCTAAGATATATGGATCATGCAGTTCACGATCACCAACATCCATCAAGCGAGAGAAGTTTACATAAGTAAATTGGAAGGAATCTCTTTTAACACCTCTGATAAAATCGACCCATTTGCATTTGGATAAAACAACTGAAAAATGTCCGTGGTAGTTTAATTAAATAATATCATGAAACTTTCCATATTATTCCACTTCATTAAATGTAAATATACCAATATTCTGTGTTTTCAAACCCACTTATCAATCAACTATACTAAATCTAAAGCCATTCACATTATAAGCCTCAAACTTTCTAACTTTTTTTAGAGGACCTCTAGCAAGAAACTTCAAATCTTATGACACCTCAGATCGAGTATCAGTATTCATGATCTGAAAAAAGAAATATACTTTATTATATTTACAAAATGTATGTGTCAAACTAATATTCGTATTTATTGCAATATTTATGAACTTACACGTCGTGCAAACCATTCTATAAGCTCTTTATTAACAGCTTTCGTTATATGTTTCTCATTCCGTGTTCGACCTCTCATTCATCTCATTGTTTGTATCCTCAACTCTTTAATAAATGGATCTACAATTTCACTATTCAACAGCACATATCTATGTGCCTGTAATAATTCCAATTCAGTCAATGTCACATTTGAGGTCCTCCCAACTGATCGGCCAATAGCAGGAAATATTTTGGATTTCTGATGTATTTGAGATTGAGTCGATGTTTTGTCAACAAGTCCAACTCGATTAAATCTTGTCTCAATATCATCCAAGTATCGAGAACAAAAGGTCAGAAACTCATCATCCAAATAGCCTTCAGCAATAGAGCCTTCTGGTTGAGCTTTATTTCTCACGTATGATTTCAAATGCCCAAGATATCTGTAAAATAAAATAAACATAATTATGCATTTAATTAAGTACCAAAAAATGTTTACTTAACTGGAAAACATATAAATAAAGTACCTCTCAATTGGATACATCCATCGATAATGAATGGGGCCTCCTGATTTAGCTTCCTCAACCAAATGCACAGTTAAATGCATCATTACAGTAAAAACAATGGAGGAAAGATCATCTCCATTGATAAAAGGGTCAATACAAACCTCTCCTGGAGGTTTTCAAGTTGAAATGGATGTAGATATTTCTCACATAGTTGTCTGAAAAATGTGCAGAACAAGAGTACAACAACAATAGTTTTTTCAGGTAATAATGTACGCAATGCCAATGGTAGTAACTGTTATAACAAAATATGTGAATCTTGACTTTTCAATCCATGTAACTTACGATTCTTCAAGTCAACACACCTTGAGATGTTACTTGAATACCCATCAGATACCTTAAAATTCTTCAACATTCAAAGGAATGTATCTTTATCCCTATTTTTCATTGTAAAAATTGTCGGAGGATACTTTTCATTCTCATCTGGCTAGAGATCACATTTTATGTTCATTACTTAGAAGTCTTTGCGAGCATTGTGATGATCCTTCGAATTTCCATGCTCATTAAGCATTGTGAATATCAAATTTTCATAGACATTCTTCTCAATATTCATCACATCAAGATTATGATGTAACAAATTAAATTCCCAATTCGGAAGTTTTAAGAATATACTTTTTTTCTTCAAATGTTGCATTCCTGTCTCACTTGACGATGCAATTCAGACCCGTTTTCCGCTCTCATTAAAATGATATAACTTACCAAATTATATTTCAACATTTTCAAGCTGTGTCAATATTTCAAGATGCATCGAGAAATTTTCGATGACACAAGATGCACCATTTTCTACTGTGAGGTATCCATTTGGGCTCAAAATAAAAGTTACAAACGGGTCAATCCAAACCCGTGTAAGTGTTCCAACCAGATAAATTCCCAAGCCCAGGGAAGTCACTAATGTTTCACATTAAAGCAGCATGCATTTTGAACATTGTTTTAGAAGAAGAATCAAATGTCTCAACACCGTTTCTCCATAACTCCTACAATTCGTCAATCAAAGGCTGCAAGTATACATTAATATCATTTCCAGGAATTTGTTTTCCAGGAATAATCATCGAAAGGATAAAAGATGTTTGTTGCATACACATCCAAGGAGGTAGATTATAAGGGATCAAAACAACTGTCCAAATGCTATAACTGGTACTCAAAGTCCCAAATGGGTTGAATCCATCAGCAGCCTATCCCAATCAAACATTCCTAGGATCAGCTAAGAAATCGAGATGTAATGAATCAAATGTCTTCCATGATTGATAATCTCGTGGATGTATCATTAACCCATCATTGTTATTATCTATAGAATTACACTTCATGTATTTAGTGGTTTTCGATGACATGAATAATCTTTACAATCGAGGCTTGAAAGGAAAGTAACACACAACCTTTGCAGGTGTGTTCCTTTTCTTCTTCTCCATGAAATTATGTTCATTCAGAATTCCAACATCACCCTTTTCCTACCATCTAGAAGAAGAAAATTTCTTGCAATTATGTCTACTTGAATCCTCTCCCCAATAAAGCTTACAATCATTGGGACACACATGTATTTTTGTATAATTCAGACCAAGCTTGTTAACAACTTTTTTTAAATCATAAAGAGATTCTAGGATTTTCGCTTCAGGAAATGCATCACGAATCAATTCCAATATCATGGACATTGCCTTATTTGTAATTCCACATAGACATTTGATATGGTACAACTTCAGTAGAAATGAAAGCTTTGAATATTTCAAACACCCACTATACAACTCTTGATTTCCATCGTCAACTAAATCATGAAACACATTTTACTTAGTGAAGTTTTCTCTTACATTTGGCTCCACAGAATCAAGAGGAGAATCCAATGATATGTTACAATCTTGATCTGCCTGTGTTATAGTCTCAAAAACATCACTTGTCACGTTGCAATTTGTAGCACCCTCTTCTGGTTGTTCTGATATGTTTTGATGCTGATAGTGGTGTCTTGCAGTGCCAAATGCATAATTTATGAGGTTTTTCATTTCATTTTCCATTGTCAATGAACTTAGGACCTTATTCTTTGGATTAACATCAGTGATCAATATTTCTGTAACATTCAATTCTCCTTGCCAAATCCAACACAAATATTGACCAGGGAATTTCTTCAGTATTAAATGTTCATAAACCTCATCTCTCTTCAACCATGTTCTAAATTTACATTTAGGACATGGACATTTTATTCTCCCTTCAAAGGATCAATTAGAAAGTTCAAAATCTAAAAACTCATTCGAACCCTTAACATACTGAGGTGTGTTCCTCGGTTATGTGATCTTGCTTTTATCCATGTATATCACAATGTGCCTACACAATAATAAAAATAATTAAAACACATAGTTACTACTAAATAGAGAAAGTGATTCATATATACGATAGTGTAACATTATAGAAACATAATATAATAAAGATGATCCCCTGAGTTAGATATGAACCCTCTAGTGTTTGGGATAGGGGAAGTTTCTTTGGTAAAGAGAAACAATGTGCTAACAAAGTGGTAGATACTTTACCCTGAAAACCAAAGCATATTGTTAATTTGGAATAACCTCAACCTAAGTTCTCTATAGATTCTTAATATAAAACTCTAATATCGAATAAATCTATTATAAATAATGTTTAGGGAAAACCTTATGATGCTTACAAAACTCAACACATTGTTAATTTGGAGTGGCAAGAACCACGTGAGGGATAGTCTTGAGGAATGATAAGTGGTGGTGTTCATGGAAATTCATGATGAAATATTTAATCAATAAAGATCAATGAACATTATATAACATCAAAACAAGAAAATTATTAGATGGGGTGACACGTATGAGAGGAATCACCTTCTTAATTTCCTAGGTATAAAAATAGAACCTCCAATCAACTTAAAATATATATATTTATATATATAAAATAAAATAAATAAATTTTTTTATACAACTTAAAATCTATATAATAGTGAATATAATGCATCAAGAAAAATGAACAAAGATATCTTAATATCTAATCTGGCATCCCAAATAGTAGCATCTAAAATCTCTATCGATTTGTCCAGAAAAAAACTCAAGAACACTATAGAGGGGGTGGACACTTGGGAGTACTCAGTAGGAATATATTTCTAAGTAGTTCTATATCCATGAAAGATATATGTGCCAGAATAGACATATGTGAAACAACTAAGCAATACTAGAATATGGGTTATGCTAAAATGAAATGTAACACATTATATATTTTCTATCTTTAACCATATCACCTGTAAAGGTATTATCATATTAAACCAATGTATTATCAAAAGAATGTAAGAAATGGGGATTTTGATTTCCATGTAATTATAACAATAATGTATAGATTCCATATTTATAACATCATCATCGAATAATTATGCCACTTTACAAAAATTTCCATAATATGGAAACCATCAATATTTTTGAAAAAACAGAAAACCCAACTCTTAACATGTGTCAATCATCACTGTCACATCATCATATTAGCTAGAAAATAGGTAATCCCAACTCTCAAACTATTTCAAACATATCATCATCATCACATCAACATAACAAGAAAGTCCAACTCTCAACCAGTGTTAACCATCCCGACATCCACTAAATCTCCACATCATTACCTCAATGACACATGTCATAACCTCGAGCCATCAAAACCAAAAACATGACATAGCCTTACAGCCATCACAACCTAGGGAAATGTGTACATGTTATAACTTAATCCATTATAACCCATAATATAAGCATGAATTGTAACCATGAGTCATCACAACCCATGAGTATAGTATCAAACAACCACAAACAATCAAGCAGATAGAAAAAAATCACTTAAGAATAAAAACTAACAAACACATATAAAAAATCACATGCAATAAGTAGAAAAAAAATAATCATAAATGAAAACATCTGCATACAATACAATAAGTACAACATTACAATTTATTATAAGAAACAATAAAAATAAAGAAATAAGTAATATCAAAACAACAAAAAAAATTAGAAATCAAACCCCAGGGTTCATATAGGTCACCAGGGAAGTAGGTTAGCCGGGGTCACGAGGTCTCCGGGGTCACAGGGGTCGGGGTTGCTGAGGTCGCGGGGTCGCCGGGGTCGCGTGGTCGCTGGGGTCGCAGGGGGTCGGGGTCGCGGTGGAAGCGGGGGGCCAGGGGAATCACGGTTGCTAGGTGAGAAAGAGGAGGGTCGGGTTGGGGGGGGGGGGGAAGTGTCGGGGCTGTTAAAAAAAATGTTTTGTGGCGGTTTATTATAAACCGCTGTGAAACCGTTTTTAAAAAAGGTTTAGCGACGGTTCCAGGAACCGCCGCTACAAAACCGCCGCTAAATGAAGGTTTTGTTGTAGTGTGCTAAATGACTTATATAAGGTTATATATATTAATAATGAACCACTTGGGGTTCATTTGTCTTATTATAGTAAGTTTATTAACCATATAGTGTAGGAAAACAAGAATACACGGTAAAAGTTAAATTATTTAACTTGGAGTTAAATCTAAATGATAAGGTTAAAATAGTAACCTAAACTTGTCTAAAATCTATTGGTTGAGAGGATTTCGACCCATACCCACCTTATAATTGAAATAAATCAATTTGGAGCTATTAAAAACCAAATATTAATTTATTATAAAATAATATTTTAAGTTTTCCTAAGGTGCTCCTCTCCTCCCTTATAAAAGGGCAACTCCTCCCTCTCCTCCTCACACCACTTTGAGCCTTCAAGCTTGGCCAAACCCTGCTAATTTCTCTTCTACACTTCCCTTGTAATATTCTAGAGGTCCTGGTCTTCTTCAAAGACCAATTTCAGTTCCCTAAGAGGATATTTCAAAGAGTAGTTTCGAAGAAGAGGAGGTTCAGACACGTATGAAGCAAATCGGACCTAAGGTAAGGGAAAATCTCGCAATCCCATTTTTATCCGAGATTATTTATACTTCAGAATTTATTGGGGAATATTTATCATCCACATACATGTTTCCTAAATATGTAATATTATTTCTATCCTCCTACAATTGTTTTAATCCAATTTTACCCTTCGGTGAGTTTTTAGTAAAAGATATTAAAGGAATATTTTGTCGTTTTTAGTACGAGGTACTTTTTTGACTTTTCTGGCCAAAGTACGAGAAGAATGTTTTTCTTTAACTTATACGGCATGGATTTATTTTTTAGAACATTATTTCCATGAAGCTTCATTTACAAGTTTTCAAGTTTATTTTTAATTAACTTATTTTAGTTTAAATTTTTTTGACATGTTAAGAAAGGAAAAATGTTTTTGAAGTAGAAAGGATATTTTCCTCAAGAATGGAGTTCAAGTGTTTTATGAAAATTATTTTTCATCTAAGATAATATAGGGTTTTGTTTTTATACGTATTTTTATATTGATTTGATTATGATAGAATTATTTTTATGAGGTCTTTTTATCTTATATGATTTATGTTATAATGGCATGATGTTTAAGAATCCCATTTTTATTACATGGGTTATGCTATGATGTATGATTTATGATCTTGTGGAACACATAAGAATAATATCATTATGAGATGGGTGGGACCTATATCTCCCTCCAATGCATTGGGTAAATATTTATATCTCATGAGATAGACATGGCTGGAACTGCAGGTTAATCCGGTTCAGTGATACATGACTGAAACGAGAAGTGAACTCGGTTCAGAAATGGAATTTGTCTACTAGGATAGTCTTGGAAATGAGTCTTAACTACTAATAAATGATTCTCTATGATTATGTGTGTATTCCACAAAGTTTCATGATATGATTATTGGGATTTACATTTCACTACCATGACTTATCCCATGTTATGATATTATGATCTCTTTTGCAGGTTAAGATTTTCATAATGTTATGTTCTTTTGAATATGATATGATTGGTATTTCTTTTTTTCACCCTTACTGAGAATTTGAGAACACCCTTTTATATGTTTTCTTTTCCCCAGGTCAGGAAGAAGGTTATTAAGTAAGATATGCCAAAAGGGACTCTAGATATGATAAATAAAAGGGAGATGTTGTAGATGATTTATGAACCGGTTGTTTATGTTTCCCAGTTTCTAAAGACATTATACCTATACGGCCCTTTCATGGTTTTGTTATATGTTTTAATATGTGTGCTTCAATTTTGATGTAATAACAATGTATTGAATGTATGGGTCGTTATAGTTGGTATCGAAGGAAAGGTATAGTCAAACTTTAGAAATTAGGATGTGAAAGCCTTAGTAAGAACCCTAAGGATATGTATAAGCATAAAACACAATATTAGTGTTTTAGAAATGGCCATGAATCACTTATGATAAGACCTAAAGCATGAAATTGTATTCTTGATTATGTGGTTTTACTATTATGATTATTTTTTCTCACACTATGCTTATTGGTTTTAGTCAATGGCTGGAACCTGAAGGAACCTTGTTAATGCTGAATGTGACGGGCAATGCAATGATTGTCCCCCTGAGAAACCAAACGTTATGGGAGCTAGAATTACAAATCTTGTAGCCATGATCACACAACTTTCTCAAGCTATGAATCATGCAGGACTTCCAAACGAGCAAAGGAAGGATCAACATTCTGTTGAATCCTTCATGAGGCAGCGTCCACCCTCATTTAGCGGGTCTAATGATCCATTAGTGGATGGAAAATGGATCAGTACCACTGAAAAGATATTTTTAGTTCTTCAATGTTCTGAACATGATAAAGTCATCTTATAAGTATATCGTTTGGAAGGTGAATCTGATCAATGGTGGAATCTTATCAAGAATACGATGCCAAGAGATGAAATTGAGTCCATGGAATGGGACGAGTTCAAGAAATTATTTTTCAATAAGTACTTCCCTCATATTCTTCAAACAAATATGGAGAAGGAGTTTCATGAACTAAAGAAAAAGTATGATGAATCTATTGGTACCTACGAAGCAAATTTTACAAGACTTGCAAGGTATGCTTTTGGGATTATTATCCGACCTGAGAGTAAGATCGATCGATTCTTTAGTGGCTTAAAACCAAGTCTTCGAAGGGCGTTAGCCATAAGGGACATCAATAGCTACGAGGAAATCGTTCGATGTGATCTCAAGGTTGAGATAGAGATTGGAGTAACCCATTAGTCATATGTGTTTGATAATAAGAGGAAAATGGAATTCAAAGGAAAATATAAAGAGAACACTGAAAAGAAGATGAGTTTCCCCTTATGCTCAAAATGTGGAAAGAAACATGGAGGGAGTTGTCTTAAAGGGACAAGTAAATGTCTCAAATGTGGAAAAGAAGGTCATCGGGCATTTGAATGCCGCAATGATGGGAAGAAGGTGTCTAGTGAGGCGAACAAAGAAAAGGCTACACAGAGTGCAACTCCTACACTTCAATGTTACAAGTGCAAGGAAATGGGGAATTATGCTAATAAATGCCCTAATCCAAGGGTTGTTGATGATGATCGACGTCAAAAAACTCTTAAGGCTAAAGGCAAAGGAAAGTCACATGCAATTTCTATCAGCGATGTGGAGTACGATAAAGAAGTGTTGAAAGGTACACTTACCATCCACTCTAAAGTAGAAAATGTTTTATTTGATTCTAGATCCACCCACTCTTTTATTTCTGAAGAATTTTCTAAGGGTATCACCATATTACCTCAACAATTAGATGTTGATTTAGCTGTGACAACCCCTAATGGCACAATAGTTACGTAAAAAGTTTACAATTTTTCTTCGATTGAAGTTTGTGGGAAAGTGTTTCCTACAAATCTTGTGATCCTTCCTATAGTGGAATTTGATGTGAATCTTGGCATGGATTGGCTTTCCTTATATGGATCTCATATCGATTTCCAAATAAGGGAAGTCACATTTCATATTCCTGATCAATATATGATTATCTATCGATGTAAGGATGAATATAACCTTCCAGTGGAAATTTCTTCTATCTTATGAGTCTTGATTCCAATAAACGAAGGTTATTTATCTCAAATAGTTGGTGAGAAACTCACGATTTAGAATATGCCCATTGTACGAGAGTTTGATGATGTCTTTCTGGAGGAATTTCCAGGTCTTCCACGAAATCGTGAAGTTGAGTTTTCAATTGAACTCATACCAGGTGCTATTCCCATTTCAAAGACACCTTATAGAATAGCCCCAATTGAGTTGTAGGAATTGAAGAAGAAATTCCAAGAGAATCTTGATAAGGGATTCATACGCCCCAGTGCATAACCTTAGGGAGCACCTGTTCTATTTTTTAAAAAGAAATATGGATCAATGAGACTCTGCATTGATTATCGAGAACTTAACAAGATCACTATCAAGAACAAATATCCCCTCCCATGCATTGATGATTTATTTGACCAACTATGCGGAGCTCAATACTTTTCCAAGATTGATCTTCATTCAGGGTATCATCAATTAAGGGTCAAAAGGGAGGATATACGAAAGACGGCTTTCCGTACAAGGTATGGAAACTATGAATTTATAGTGATTCCATTTGGTCTTACTAATTACCCTTCTATCTTCATGGATCTAATGAATAGAGTCTTTAGAGACTATCTTGATCAGTTTTTGGTAGTCTTTATAGACGATATTCTTGTCTATTCAAAGAGAAAGGAAGAACATGAAGATCACTTGAGAATTGTATTAAAGACCCTGAGAAAGGAGAAGCTTTATGCCAAATTTACCAAGTGTGAATTTTGGCTTCAAAAGTTTTTATTTTTGGGTCATATAATCTCAAAAGAGGGGATATTTGTGGATCCAACAAAAACAGAGGTTATCAAAAGATGGTCAAGACCAACAACAGTAACTGAGATCCGAAGTTTTCCTGGTTTGGCTGGATATTATCGACGTTTTTTGAAATATTTTTCACGATTATCTAATCCACTAATCAGGTTGACTTGAAAAGGAGTTAAGTTCGTTTGGACAGAGGAGTGTGAAGAGAATTTCAAAGAGTTAAAAAGAAGGTCATCTAGTGCACCTGTTCTCACACTGCCTTGTAGTGGAGAAAGGTTTGTGATCTACAGTGATGCATCCAAAAAGGGGCTAGGGTGTGTTCTCATTCAAAATGATATGGTGATAGCTTATGCCTCATGACAGTTGAAAATCCATGAGAAAAATTACCCAACTCATTATTTGGAGTTAGCTGCGGTAATCTTTGCATTAAAGATTTAGAGGCATTATCTTTATGGTGAATGGTGGGATATTTATACTGATCATAAAAGTTTAAAGTATATTTTAACACAAAATGAGATGAATATGTGCTAAAGAAGATGGTTGGAGCAGATTAAGGATTATGACTGCTCAATTCATTACCACCTTGGGAAAGCAAACAAGGTGGCAGACGCATTAAGTCAACAAAACCATGCTAGATTATCCATGATGAAGATCACAAAAGATCCAATATTTATGGATTTACAAAGGATGGATCTTGGAATTATAATGGAAGGGGAGAAATATTATCTTTCTCAATTAAATGTTCAACCATCTATACATGTGAAGATTAAAGAGGAACAAAAATAAGATGTAGAGTTACAAAAGAAGGTGAGAAATGTTCCTGAATTCAACCTTGATTGTGATGGGATAATAAGGTTCAGGAATCGGGTTTGTGTTCCTCCCATCCCATAATTAAAAAAGGAGCTACTAGATGAGGATCATATCTCTTCATTATCTATTCACCCTAGAAGCACGAAGATGTATAGGGACCTGAAATAGTACTTCTAGTGGGATGTCATAAAAAGAGATGTTACTGAATATGTCTCTCAATGCTTAGTTTTTCAGCAAGTTAAAGCTGAGAGATAAAAGTCTAAGGGGATGTTACAACCATTACCCATACTAGAATGGAAATGGGAAAACATCACTATAGACTTTGTCACTAGACTTCCAAAAACATCCAAAGTCAATAATGCTATCTGGGTTATAGTTGATTGTCTTACAAAGTCATCACACTTCATTGCTATTAGAGAAGATTTCTCTCTGGATCAGCTTTCCAGGATATGTATGAAGGAAGTGGTAAGATTGCATGGAGTACCACTTTCCATTATATCTGATCAGGATCTGAGGTTTACCTCAAAGTTTTGGTGAAGTCTTCAGCATACTCTGGATACAGAGTTGAGTTTCAGCACTGCTTATCATCCTCAGACAGACAGCTAGTATGAGAGAACAATTCGAACTCTAGAAGATATGTTAAGAGCTTGATCTATGGATTTAAAAGGTGGTTGGGATCAACACCTACCATTGGTGAATTTTTCTTATAATAATAGCTTTCACTCTAGTATTCAAATGGCTCCTTATGAAGCTCTATATTGAAAGAAATGCAGGACTCCAACTTGTTGGGATTAAGTTGGGGAAAGAAAGCTATTAGGACCTGATCTTGTTGATGAGATGGCAGAAAAGGTCAGATCTATTCAACAACACATAAGAGTTGCTCACAGTCGACAAAAAAGTTATGCCGATAACTGAAGAAAAGACCTAGAGTTTGAAGTGGGTGATAAAGTGTTCCTACGAATATCTCTTTGGAAGAGAGTAATGAGATTTGGAAAGAAGGGAAAGCTGAGCCCTAGGTATATCGGTCCTTTTGAAATACTGGATTGTGTTGGGAAGGTAGCTTACCGATTGACGCTTCCACCGAATCTCTCTAAAGTTCACGATGTGTTCCATGTATCTTTCCTGAGAAAGTATATACCCAATCCTTCACATGTACTCAGCTCAGAAGTTGTACCGCTAGAGCAAGATCTTTCTTTTGAAGAACAACCGATAAAGATTCTGTATCGTAGCAAAAAAGTCCTACGAAACAAGACCACTCGCTTGGTGAAAGTTTTATGGAGGAACCACCAATTAGAAGAAGCTACATGATAACTTGAGGATATGATGAGGGAGAGGTATCCTCATCTGTTTGTTACAATGTGATGAATTTTGAGGGCGAGATTCATTTTAAGGGGGGTAGAATGTAACACCTGAGATTTTATGAGAAATATTTTGTTTTTATGTATTTTGTTATATAAAGTAATCTTTCACTACACACAACATTGTCTTGGCTTGCGTTACACGCAAGAGGAACCTTCGTCGATAGCTTGCGTTGTACGCAATACCGAGTTTCACTAAACAATGATATGTTATTATATAAACTAGACGTTATGAATAGTAATACTCAATTTTTAAAATTTTATACATTTTATCTTTCAAAATGGACTTCATTTTTTGATTCTTAATATCGAAATTAACCTTGGGTGAATTTTTGGTATTTTTCTGAAAACTTTCAATTTTTGATGAATAGTGAAAACACTGGGTTACTATTTAAAAAATGAATTTTTATTTAAATAATTATTTATTTAATTTAAATTTATTTTAGGTAAAAATTGATACATAATACCTATATAAGTTCAATGTAATTCATTGGAGTCATTTTATAATAATTTTAGATTTATAAAAATTTTATTGAACTTTTCACCGTCTTTTACCTACCTCCTAGGAGCTTTTTGAAAATTTACATAAAACTTAATTTAACCGCTTCTGTGGGTGGAATTTCGAAAATCCGAGAGACACGGATAATATCCAGGAGTAAAATGTGGTTCGATAAGATAAAAATAATTTTTGGTGAATAATAACTTTTTAATTTTATTTACCACAGTTAAAAGTAAATAGGGTAATTAAGGGTAAAAATGGTGTTATTATTACCCTAACACATGTACTAATTCTATTGGATAAGTTTAATTCAACAAAAAAAAACCCTTAGGAATAAAATATGACCATGTAGGTCCACTTGGATTAGATTAGGACATTTAATATTATTTTATTTAAAGAAGAGTTAAAATAGTTAAAATCAAAGTTTAATAACTAAAACATTTTTAATATAGGGTTATAAATAAAATTAATTCGACTATAATTATTCATTAGAAAGATAAAAATATTTCCTACATAATGGTATTTTTTTTAATTTTTAGACATTAGATAAGTTAATTTATTTATGACACAATGATGATGCAGTAATTACCTTATTAATGAAATATTAACATAATTGGTCTTATAAATACCCAAATAAATATAATTTGAGACTTTTTATAAATTCCACTAATTTTTTTAGGTTAATATGACATATTATTATTTATTCAATTAACTTTGTTCTAACTAATCATGAAGTTATGATTTTCAGAAAAATCAATTACCAAATAGTGTCAAAATTGACCTAAAATAGTTATTAAAGAAAATATTATATTATTAATTGTTATTATATTCTTAAAAATCTAAGGTTCAGCCAAATGACTTAGATAAGATTATATATATTAATAATGAACCACTTGGGGTTCGTTTGTCTTGTTATAGTAAGTTTATTAACCATATTGTGTAAGAAAACAAGAAGACACGGTAAAAGTTAAATTATTTAACTTAGAGTTAAATCTAAATGATAAGGTTAAAATAGTAACCTATACTTGTCTAAAATCTATTGGTTGATATGATTTAGATCCATCCCCACCTTAGATTATAAATAAATCAATTTGGAGCTATTAAAAACTGAATATGACTTTATTATAAAATAATATTTTAAGTTTTTCCTAAGGTGCCCCTCTCCTCCCTTATAAAAGGGCACCTCCTCCCTCTCCTCCTCACACCACTTTGATCCTTCAAGCTCGGGCAAACCCTACCAATTTCTATTCTACACTTACCTATTAATATTCTATAGGTCTTGGTCTTCTTCAAAGACCAATTTTATTGCCCTAAGAGGAGGTTTCAAAGAGGCGTGTCAAAGAAGAGGAGGTTCGGACACGTACGAAGCAAATCAGACCTAAGGTAAGGGAAAATCTCGCAATCTCATTTTTATCTGAGATTGTTTATACTTCAGAATTTATTGGGAAATATTTATCATCCACATCCACATTTCCTCAATATGTAATATTATTTCTATCCTTCTACAATTGTTTAAATCCAATTTTACCCTTCGGTGAGTTTTTAGTAAAAGATATGAAAGGAATATTTTGTCATTTTTAGTACGAGGTAATTTTTTGACTTTTCTGTCTAAAGTACGAGAAGAATGTTTTTATTTAACTTATATGGCATGAATGGATTTTTTAGAACATTATTTTCATGAATCTTCCTTTACAAGTTTTCATGTTTATTTTTAATTAGCTTCTTTTAGTTTAAAATTTTATGACATGTTAAGAAATGAAATATTTTTTTGAAGTAAAAAGGACATTTTCCTCAAGAATGGAGTTCAAATGTTTTATCAAAATTATTTTCCATCTAATATAATATAGGGTTCTATTTTTATACTTATTTTTACATTGATTTGATTATTATGGAATTATTTTTATGAGGTCCTTTTATCTTATATGATTTATGTTATGTTGGTATGATGTTTAAGAATCCCATTTTTATTACATGGGTTATGCAATGATGTATGATTTATGATCTTGCGGCACAAATAATTATGGTATAATTATGAGTTGTGTGGGACCTATATCTCCCTCCAATTCATTGGGTAAAGATTTATATCTCATGAGATAGACATGGCTGGAATGGTAGGTTAATCCGGTTCAGTGATACAGGACTGAAACGAGGAGTGAACTCGGTTTAGAAATGGACTTTGTCCGCTAGGATAGTCTTGGAAATGAGTCTTGACTACTAAGAAATGATTCTCTATGATTATGTGTGTATTACACAAAGTTTCATGTTATGATTATTGTTATTTACATTTCACTACCAAGAATTATCCCATGTTATGATATTATGATCTCTTTTGCAGGTTAATATTTTCAAAATGTTATGTTCTTATGAATATGATATGATTGGTACTTCTTTTGTTTACCCTTACTGAGAATTTGAGCTCACTCTTTTATATGTTTTATTTTCCCCAGGTCAGGAATAAGGGTATGAAGTAAGATATGCAAAAAGGGACTCTAGATATGATAAAATAAAAGGGAGATGATGTAGATGATTTATGAACCAGTTGTTTATGTTTCCCAGTTTCTAAAGACACTATACCTATATGTTCCTTTCATGGTTTTGTTATATGTTGTAATAAGTGTGCTTCAATTTTGAAGTAATAACAATGTATGTATTGTATGGGTCGTTATAGATTTAGAAGAAGATACTGATGATGAGCATGAAGAAGAAAAATCAGTATTTGCATAGAAACCAAGGAGTCAAGCTGAAATTGACAGGCAGAATATCATTAGTGATTAATCAGCTCTAGTTTAGACAAGAATAATTAAATCACTACAGCAGAAATCTTTCATATCTCAGGTATATCCTAAATGCTTTTCTGATGCATCTAAAGATGAAAACTAGGTTCAAGCTATGAGTGAAGAGCTAGATCAGATCGAGAAGAATCAGAAATGGGAGATTGTTTCGAGGCCAACTGATAAGAATGTCATCAGGACTAAATGAGTCCTTCATAACAAGATGAATAAATATTGAATAGTGATTCGAAACATAGCACAATTAGTGTGCAAAGGATACTCCCAGATAGAGAGAATTGATGTCGATGAGACATTTTCATCAGTTGTAAGGTGTGAGACAATCAGATTATTCTTAGCCATTGCAGTGCAACGAAAGTTCAAAGTGTTCTGGATGGATTTCAAATATACATTATTGAATGGGATTCTAGAGGAAGAAGTTTATATCTATCATCTAGATGGTTTTCTCATTCATGAGAATGAGAATAAGGTTTTTCGGTTGAAGAAAGTGTTATATGGGATGAAACAAGCACTGAGAGCATGGTACTCAAGGCCTGATCAGTATTTGAAGAAGCTTGGTTTCCAGTATGGTGGAGTTGATTACAATCTCTATTTCAACAACAATAGTAATAAAAGGATGATGGTACTAGTTTATGTCGACGGCATAATATTTGGTGGATCAAATGAAGCACAATGCAGACAGTTTTACGAATTCATGAAACATGAGTTCGAAATGTCTATGATTGGTGAGTAGACATTTTTCCTTGGTTTACAGGTGATAGAATGAAGTAATGGCACATTCATTTCTCAATCCAAATATTACAAGGAGGTTCTGAGAATATTTGGAATGGAAAATTCTAAGGAGATGAAGTCTCCAGTTTCTACCCAGATGAAATTATAGAAAGATGATAATGGAAAGATAGTTAATATCATAGAATATAGGATGATTATTGGGAGTTTATTGTACATGAAAGCGAAAAGACCTGATATTTTTTTCAACACATGCCAAAAAGCATGATATCAAATCAATCCCAAGTAAAGTATCAAGATTTTAGTGAAAATAATACTTCGGTATATCAAGGGCACATTGGATTTCAACTTGATATATAATGAAAAATCTCAGTCAGAGTTATTAGGATATACTGATGCATATTGGGCCGGTTCAACAGATGACGGGAAATTAATGTCATGAGGTGATTTATATCTTGGTGGATTGTGTATTTCTTGGATGAGCAAGAAAGATTTCATTTCATTGAGCACCGCAAAAGATGAGTATATTGCGGCCACTCAAGCATGCACTTAGTTATTGTGGATGATGAAGTAGCTTGATGATATGGGAGTTGAAGTGAAGTCTCTGATCAGAATCCAGTGTGATAACTCAAGTGCTATAAATCATAGAAAAAATCCTATCCATCATTCAAGGACAAAGAACATTGAGACAAAGTATCATTTTATCAAGGAGAAGGTTGAGCAGAGAATCATGAAGTTGGAGTATGTTCCTACAGAACTAAAGGTAGCAGACATTCTAACAAAGGCCTTACCCAAGGAAGCATTTGAGAGGCATCGACTGGCACTTGGAGTTTATTCAACTCCCTGCAATTAACAAAGTGTGGATGTGGATCCACCCCTATCCCTGAGGTATGGTATGTTTTTCTCTAATGTGCTAATATGTGTTCTTTCCAATGTCTCAGACTATAGAGGAGTGACCTTTGGGTTCGTTGACAAAGGGGTAGAAATAGTAACTCCTCAAGGTGGAGAAATTGTGGCTAATAAAGGGAGAACATGTCTTTGTCAAAGATACGGGGAGAAGCTAACAGGTGGAGATGTGAGATAGGGGGAGAAAAATGAGATATGGGGATATTTTTAAATCAGACAATGCTAGAATTGATCGATCAAAGATTAGATATCACGATAGCTAAGGATCATGATAATAACAAACAAGTGATGTTGGAATTGTGTGAGAAGGTTTCCAGCTATCACCAACTGGTATCAGTTTAGAAATTGGTATCAGTTGGGTGTCAATAGTTGGTGTCTGAAATGAAGTGATTCATTGATGAGCTTTTCAATTACTCTTGTTTCTCACGACGAGCATTTCTCATGTGGGCTTAGAGTATGTGTTAAGTGAATCCTTGAATACTATCATGATCGCAAGAGGTGAATGGTGGTAGAAGTTAGAAGAAGATTTAATGAGGTATCAATGTGTAGATAATTTTTATGAGAAATAGTTGTCAACAAACCCAAAGGGGGAAATTGTTGGGAAAAAATCCCTCAAGGTATCATTGAATTATTTTTTAGGTGATTGTGTTTGTTGGAAAAGTGGGCCTCTGTGTTGTGTTTGTTGACAAAGCAGACCACGATGTACAAATTTTTTGATAAAGGGGGTTTTCATGGTGACATGTCAAGTTAAAGGGATGTTGTTAAAAATCTATGATTTATTTAAGAACCTCAATAAAGGAATGAACGATCTGGAGTCGGTACAAGAAGAGCAGATACAAGGTGGCGTTGTTTTCCAGTGTTTGCCAAATTTTTAGGCCTCAAAATTGAGAAATTGAAAAAAGTGTTTTTGGAAAAGGGACTTGTGTGACGGTGTCTTGGAAGCTTGGAAACTTGGGTGCCATATGTTTTCAACATCATAACATAAAAATATGGAAAAGGAAAGAGGGGCGCCCAAGTCTTGGTTTAGGCGCGCAAGTGACTATGGCGATAGAGACTCGGATGAGTGGACTTGCGCACTGAGAGGAGACTTGTGTGCCGGCGCTCAGGGTGTCCAATATTCCTATAAATAGAGGTTTAACCCTCCTAATTTTTTATAGAGTTCAACAATTAGAGAAATTTAGAGCTCTAGTCACGCAGGTGGTTCAGTCGCGCAAGTGGTGGTTTGGTCATGCAAGTATAAAGATACTCAGAAGTTGCGCGCCGGTTGATAGTTGCGCGCCAAAAATTGGTTTGGGCATAAAAGGGTGCATGTCGCCCAAGATCAGATTTGAAGAAGGGGGTGTCACACAAGTGGTTTAGTGACACTTACGCACCAGGTTTGTAGAAGCACTCCAAAGCATAGATAAGCATTCCGAGCATAGAGAAGTACATTGGTTATTCTAGGGTTTCATGAAAAGTTGGAGTATTTCCCGGTACATTCGTGGTAAAGTTGTATTCATCAGTGGATGAAAGTGGAACTTCAAAATTGAATCTACATATAGAGGAAGATAAATTCATTTGTGATAGTAAATGGACCTATAAGTCTTTAAACTATGAGTGTATATTCAGAAGAAGCAGTGAGAACACTTTAGTTGAGATAGCAGTGAGCTTTCATATTGTGAGTGGTTGTAAATTAGAAGGGACAGTGAATCTGCTCTGAACTTTGTAAACAACAGTGAGATTTTAGTGGATTTGGTACATCATCACATTGTCGGTGTATGCTCTTTGAATGTAGCCCAGTTAGGGTGAACCAAGTAAAAATCGTTGTGTCCTGTGGATGATTTATTTTCTGATTATACTTTGATACAGGAAATAGAGAGAAGAGAGTTTGGCTTAATAGTGAAAGAAGATCAATAAGGGAAGTTGTTTTAATCTGTTATACCCTGATTCAACCCCCCTCTTAGGGTATCTAACCCAGTGGACCTAACGTAAAGTATAAATACAAGAAAAGATATCAAAATTATTTTCTCACATAATTATAGCACGACATAATCAAGAATTAGGAGATCAACCCAAATAATGGAAATTGGGTTATGAAGTTCCCTTACCTTGAGTCTGACTTGTCTCGTTCCTTCTTTATATTCATGAATAATAAACTTAGGTTAATTTTTACTTTGATTCAGTACCTTTTTTAAGTTTATTATTTATTTTATATTCCTTATCATAATGTTATAAAAAATTACATAATTATTTAAGTTCATATCGGTCGATTTGTCGATATTCAGTACTTGAGTCAAAAATGAACTTGTTTGATGTAAATTTTCCATGTGATCAAAATTAAATCATCTCCAAAATATTATTCAAGATTTAAATATCATATATATCCCATATATATGTATTTATAATATCCAAAATATTTTTATATAAGAAATGAAATGCATCGTCCGTGGAGATGGTAGACTGTACGTACACATGAATTCTACTTTCATTTCTTTGTCATATTAAAAGAATAACAATAAAATGATATAAATATATATTATAATATCAGTATTATATTTATGTCATGTATGTCTCATAGGTTTAATCAAACCATCCTTTATAGGTTCCATGTATAACATGAACGAGTCATATCACTTTGAGGTGACGGTAGTCCACACTTACTCAAATGAAATTATTGTATTTACACATCATGGAAAGCATAAAGATATATTGTAAATAAAAATTATATAAGAATAAAGACAATATAATTATAATATATATCATATATAAATATAGTTCCATCATAATGGCCGCCATTAGAGGTGGTAGGAGAAAACTGAACAATCATCGTTTTGTGAGGCAGTAGTTCACTGTACATAGAAACAATATGCATGTATCCATTAGATAGAGGTGTGTGTAAGTTTCGTTTGAATAATTATCATAAAAACATCCTAGTATATTGAGGATACTGGTGTTGTTATGTAATCAAATAATAATAAGATCATAGGGAGTGGACAAGGAAAATAAAGGAAATGAACTTGAGAGAAGGCATTACCTCTAAATCGGGTAACTTCTTTTGATTTGAGCCAAAAGGCTTTCTTAAACTGTCTTCTACCCAAGATAAGGATTCTAGGAGTAAAGGAGTGATTTTGGGAGATTATTTGAGCCGAATTTGGATGAGATAAAGGGATTTAGAGGTGTGATTAAGTGGGTATAGGTGGTGGCCTTTTATAAGAGGGAGGAGGGGCACTTTACGAAAGCCTTGAAATATTATTTTATTATAAAATGATTTTCGAATTATAATAGTTCAAAAGTGATATATTTCAAGTATAATAATTTTATGGATCAAAATATTCTCAAACAATATCTTTTAGACAATTTTAAGTCAAAAATTAACTTTATTTTTAGCTCTAACCCTTAGTTAACAACATTAACTCTTACCATGTCTTTTTTTTATTTTCATAATATATGGTTACTATAGTTACTATAAAATGCCAAGAGAACAAAAAGTGGATAATTAATGAAATTTTAAACATTATATAAGTCATTTGTCAAAATAATATATTTTTAGGACTATTATATCATTTAATAAAATAGTATTTGTTTTAAAAACTCATTTATGTCAATTTTGACACTATTTAGTAATTGATTTTTGTTAAAGTTACAACAACTTGATTAATTAGATACAAAAGCATTAAATCAAATATAATATTTCAGAATCATCAATAAAATTTGTTTATGGAATTAAAATGTTCAAATTACATTTAGTTAAATATTTATAATATTATTTATTTGAATCTTTCATTAATAAGGTAATCAGTGCATCATCACTGTGTAATAAATAAATTTTTTGTATTTAATGTCTAAAAATTATAAATAAAATAAAATAATGTAGAAAATATTTTTATCTTTATAATGATTACTTATAGTCGAAGAGATAAGTTATATAATCCTATATTAAATTTATTTTAATAAAAAGATACATGTTTATGTTATATTTCTCTTTACTTTAAATTAATTATTATAACATGTCATTATCACTCCCAAGTGGCTCCCAAATGCCACAAGTTTGAAATAAGGATGCTCATGGTTAGAAATATCTCATCCAATAGGATTATGACACATTTTAGGGTAGTTTTATATTATTATAATATTATTTTTTACCCTTATTTACCTAATTTACCCTTTAACCATGATAAATAAAAATAATTTCTGAAGTTACTATTCATAATGTCAAAAATTAAAAGGTAACTATTTGGAAAATTTGAAACTTTTTGATTCCAAATATGTAATAAATTTTTCCAAATTCACAACACATAAATTTTAGTAATTAATTTAAAATTAATTCCCACTGTCAAAACCAGAAAGCGGGTTTTTAAGAAGTAAAAACTATCAAAAGATTGACATGTGTTTATGTCCAATTTTAATGTGAAATTACTTAAAAAGATAAAAATTAGATTATATGATAAAAACTTAATATAATTACACTTTAAAAAATATTAAAATGACAATATAACTATATAAATAAATTAGATAAAAAGACAGTTTTGAATTAAAATGTAGTATTTTTTATTATTCATTAAAATATAAATTTCTTCAGAAAAATAAAAAAACATCAACCAAAGTAAAATTTGATGTTAAAATTCTAAATAATAAGTTTATTTTGTCAAATTAAACATATAAAAGTCACAAAAACTATATTTAAAAAGGGTTCTCCATCAAAAGGCGGTAAAACTGCATTTTTAGAAAAATACTTCTTTTATCCAAAAAATCAAATTTGTTATTTTATCATATATAAAAAACATATAATATATATTTAAAACATTACATTGAATATATAAAATATATTTTTCATTAAATAAAAATCCATAAAGAGTGATATGATTTTATAAATGCAATTATTCTTTTTTTAAAATATGTTTTCATAAAAACACATCCTTTATATTCAATTAGTTTTTATTTTCATTTCTAATAAATTTGGTAACCAATGAATCATTATTTAAATATGTGTAAACCACATTTTCATAATTCAGTTGATACTATCCATTCCCGCCATTCCAATGGCTAGGTTATAATGATAACATTTAAATAATAATATTTAGTTGTTCATTTAAGCTTGATGTAGTGTATCATGTATGCTATTGAACATTGTGTTTATTTCTTAAAACTTTGGATGTTACATCATTTCCACCTTTTGAAAATTACATCTTTGAAATTTTAAAATTTGGCTCGGTATGTTCATTGAAAATCCTATATCAGAAAAAGATTCAATAAAACTGTCACTTTAAAATAAGGAAAGAGAACTACAAAGGTCACTCGAGATAATACATAATAGGATCACATATAAAAAACATGGATATGGAAGATAAAATAACCATCTTGTTCTGATGGAGAGTGATAGAAAACATGATTAGGAGAAAGTTAATAACTATACAACCATAAACTTTTAATGGGTTAAACAGACTTTGATTTCCTAGTAGGAAAATTAAACAGAAAACATTTTTGTTTTAAGGTATTTTTCACAAAGTTTAGGAATTTATTTATGATCTTGACTAAGAATATAAGGATGCATACTCACGTTTCAATTATAATTTTATCCTTTAATAAATTTCCACCACAAACTCATCTTTTCTCTAAACAAAGAGTATTCAAGATGACTTGGTCACACCTGAAGCACTAGAATCAAATTCTAGAGAATCAAATAATCTACCAAAGATTAACAATCGATTTATCCTACCTCTAAAAATTAACTAAAACCATAATTTTTAGTACAAGACTAGATAATTCCCAAAAATAATAACCCTTTTTAAAAAGAAATACTACTCTTAATCTCCAAAATTAAATAGTAATACCCAAGTTTTACATAGACCATTCAACAAACAAAAGTCTTTAAAATTCCTCAAAACAATCCAACTAATATTGAAATAAAAAATTATAAGGATTTAATCACATAATCTTCCAAGATAAATTTTAACAGTTATCTCAAAATAACATAAATTACTCTTAATGTCTCATACCAAAAATTAATTAACCTAATCACATATTCTATAAGATAGGTTAATCATCTCCTTAAATACTATAATTCACCATAAGTAATAATTAAAATCATATATTATCCCAAAAATATAATTCAAACATTATTACTCTATTAAATACCATAGTATTCTATTGAACTTAATCATGTAAAGTTCCCAAATATAAAATGTCTTCTAAAATAACATTTATCACTTAATCCCCAAATCATTTTTCCAATAAAAAGTATATTCATTTGATAAAGCACAAGTTCCCAAAATCAACTTATTCTGATTCCATAAACTCATTAAACTAAAATGTAAAAGTCATACTAACCAGGGACTTCATGTAGGCCAGTGGTAGGTGATAAAACCTTGTCGCACTTCAGTTGTGGGTTCGATTCTCACGACCTTGTCCAACGCAATGAGTTTTCACCCTTCCTAAAGGTTTTCCTTTCTCAAAGACTATATAATTCTTAAAATTTTTTCAAAATGAGATAAAATATTTAAAAATAACCATATAATAATTTAACCTCAAGTTTATATCCTTCATTTCATTTTTGATCTCAAAATTTAATAAACCATAATAACCTAAAAATCAAGGATCATATAAACCATATAGATTCTTTGTAATTATATCCATAAAAGAAAAGGTAATTATTAATCAAATAGAATTTTCACATAACAAACTTCAGGGTTACACATACTTGAGAAATTTCTTCCAAAGTAATCCCATAAAAAAAGAGAATTAATACTTTTAGACATTTTATCACCCATAGATCTAACATAACTCTCAACTTTATCAAATGTAGATATATTAATCATCCAAAATTCTGCATGATCCCTTAACCATGTCTTTCTAACTTATTTTATAATACTTATTTACTATAAACAAAATCATTTATCATGTACTAATATTCAATAATTTTAAAACATATGCTATGAAATAATTCATAACTTTCATTGGTAATTTTCAGTTTCCTATTCTTCAATTGAAATAGAATTAGGTATTGATAAACATATATTTGTATAGTTCTGTTGATCCCATTCATGTACCTTATTCGTAGAAAATATATTTTCATAATGACTATACACCCCACATTTAAAACATTCAATTTATCCCTCAAAAATAAATTCTTTTTGTTTCTTGGAATCAACCGAATGATTCCTTTTTTCCATGGTAGGTTATTGCTTTATGACCTTCATTACCACATATATAACATCTTCCCATCCCTTTGAAACATTTTCCTTAGCATTTCTTCCCACATCCTTGACACATAAGTTGTTTAATATTCTTACCTTTATGATTATTACGTGAACTTCCATAGGGATTCGTTTCTCTCATATATGATGTATCAGGAAAATCACCAAGGTTCAAGTGGTTAATCATGACTCCAGAGAGTTGGTTTAGAATAACCACAAGAGTTCTCATTATAGCTCATATTTCATTCGGTTACTTATTTAGAAAACCACTATAGTTTCCTTTATATCCATTTTTACTTTTGTACCTTCTAGATCCATCCATTTACTAAAACCAAAATGATCAGTGTGAGTATATCAGTAAAATCACATTATACTATCTTATGAGGAGGGTGAACACTAAGATATACTTATTCATGTTATCTTAAACTACTTCAATTTATCTAAAATAACTATGACTCTTTCTAATATTCTAACCATTGTGTTTATATAAAATATGTCACTTATGCATAAATAACACCCTAACCTCTAAATTTATCTAAACCGACCTCTGATACCAACTATAGGGACCCATCCTTAAACACTACATAATCTTGAGTTAAGTCAATAATTTGACTTTAAATCACATCGAGGATCTTTTTAGGTTTATAGATTTAGAGAATTAGGTCATAACTCATACATAACGACTTAAATATTACAAGTAGACACTTTTACTCAATATCCATTTTTTTATTAAACAAAAACTCTTTAAAAACAAACATGGTATTGTTTCATGTTTTAATTACATAAATTTTCCTTGATCCCATCCTTGAATATATTCTTCTTTAAGTCCTGTGAAAAACATTTAAAAACTTGGGATGAGTATAAGAAGCTCAGTAAGGGATACACAAAGAATAAAAACTGTTAGTATTGGGAAATAAGAAAACCAAGAATACTTTATCATAAAGTAATAATTTTAAACTTTTCAACTTTAATAAGTAGTAAATATACTTCACTGAATATAATCTCATTTATTACCATTTTTGTAACAAAAAATATTACCATAAATCCCATTTAAAGAAACATATAACCTATAAAGGTAACTTGGGACATAAACAAAATTAAATGGAATAACTATACGGTTGACTTACACACATATAACTAAATGTAATAGCCATAAGGCCGACTTACATACCAAATGCATTGGAGGTTATAACAAAAGAACCTATCCTTAGTTAATCATGGAACCACCCATCTTTGATTTATCACATAACCACCCATCATTGGTTTATCATGTAACCACCCATCAAATGTCCATGTACCATAATATAATCATAATATATAAAAGATTTCAATTATCTAAATTTCACTCATAAAATTTCATTTTCAATCACAAGAAATCATTCCAAGATATTGAAATAGTAAATCCACTTTCAAAACTGTAATGGCCCGAAATTTTGAATAAATTTTGTTTCCTAATTTTGTATGTTATTTTATTTTATACTCAATAAAACTGTTTCATTTGATAACATGAGTATAATTAAAATGAGACTGTTGGGTTTTGACTATTATATGACCATTAGTCAGTATGACCTTTGGAAACTAAATGTTGCGATTATTGTCTCTAAATACAAGTGATCATGGTTAATTAATATAGAAAGAAGATTTGATGGCCTCATCCAGTAGTCTCGGGCCAATTCAAATCCCATATAATAGAACTTGGGAAGGAGGTAGCACCACTGGGATTTGCTCTGGACCAAACACAAGCCGAACTTTATCATGTGAAGATAGAATGAAATCGCCTTTGAAATAAGTTCAAACTGATAGAAATTACTACTCGTGCAATGTTGGCCGAGCCGCCCTCAGATTCTCTCACCTTAGCACACCTTACACTTAGGTCCTATGCTGGGGTTATAAGGGGCTATGTAAGGAGACCGTAACTGCTTTGTGTAATCCTTTGAGATAAATAAAATTGTGTTTTCTTCTTATAG
Organism: Viscum album; assembly: GCA_963277665.1. Taxonomy (NCBI): domain Eukaryota; kingdom Viridiplantae; phylum Streptophyta; class Magnoliopsida; order Santalales; family Viscaceae; genus Viscum; species Viscum album. The sequence goes on along the minus strand of OY728138.1, from coordinate 1,019,538,123 downwards.
TGAATTTTGTAAATTTTCAAATGTTTGGATAAATGTAGGATGTATATTATTGATGATTTTTTGAAAAAGGATATTTTAAAAATGTTTATGTAAACCTTAAATAATTAAAAATGTGTAATGATTTTCAAAAAATGGTCTTCTATAATTATGTTCAGTATAAAATTTAGAGTCTAATAAGATCAACTTAATTTTTAATGAATAGTAAATTATGAATAGTGATTTTATGCTTAGGATTTGTATTTTGACCAAATGGATTAGTAATATCACTTAAATAAAGTATTAATATAATCTAGGCACCTCTATTAAGTAATGCGATTCAATAAAATAGGTAAATAACTATTTCAGAAATTATTAGTCAAGTATTAGGTTTTTCAGGTGAATAGTGTTTTTTAATTAAAAATTAAATTAAAAATATTTAGAAAATTATTTTTATAAAATGGACTTTATTTTTGAACTAAGAGCATCGATATTATGTTAAGGTAATTTTTTGGGATTTTTCTGAAAAAAATGAATTTTCAGTGAATAGTGTATTTATTTAAAAATTAAATTAAAAATATTTAGAAAATTATTTTTATAAAATGAATTTAATTTTTGAAATCATAGTATCGATATTTGGTTAAGGTGAAATTTTGGGATTTTTCTGAGAAAGTTGAATTTTCAATGAATAGTGAAAATACAGTTTTTAAGTTACGAGTGTTTAATGACATCATTTAATGATTTATTAAGTATGTAATAAATATGGTCAACTTCTGAATAGTAAGATAAGGTATGAGGTGTCCCATGTGGCCAATACCATGTGAAAATACCATGGGAAAGCCCATGGTTTTGCCAAAACCACCAATGAGGTGTCCCTTGGCCATTAATGCATTGTCCCCTCACTTTCCCTATAAATACCCACCCTTCCCTCCTTTAGTTTTTTCACTCCCAACTCTACCCCAATGAATCTATGGTCTCATTACCTCCCAAGGAGTCCTCCCAAGGTCCCCCCAAGCCCTCATGGTCCCAACCTTTGAGTTTTAAGAGTTACATTTTAAGGCAAGGGATCCAACCTCTCTCTTTCTTTTCAAATACTCTCTTTTAAGTCATTTCTTTTATGCTCCATGTTATTATGTTGGAGGATGTTATTTTATATTCCTATCACTTCCATTTTCATGTTCATATGATGAGAGATCCCCTCTTTCTCTCATCATTTCTTTTTATCAATGTTTAAGTGGCGCCGTTAGGCTGCCGAAATTTTTAAGGGATTCTTTCACCCTTCTCATTTCCAAGTTCTATTTTATTGTCAAGTCTTTCAAGTTCCTTTTTATTATTTTGGGGTATGATATATATATCTATCATACTGAAATTTTATGTTCATATAATGAGAGAACCTATTTGATCTCGTCAATTCAATTTTTTGAAGTTTAAGTGACGCCGTTAGGCTGCCGAATTTTCATAAGAGAAATCTTGTTTATGTCTTCCTTTCATGTTCTTCATTTAATTTGGTATATCTTTAAAATTTCATTACCATGTTCTAAATCCTTTATATTCTGTCCCCCTACTGTTTTATGGATCATTTATTAGTGGGTTACCCATGTACCCTCTCTTTTCAATGTTTTCTAAAACCCTACAACATAGCCGTTATGCTGCCAAATTTCCGTCCCAAAATGTCTCTCTCTTTTTCTCAAATTCTTTTATTTTATTAAGTGAATACTAAAATCTGTTTCTTATAAATGGGTACTCACATATATACCAAAATGTTCTATTTTAAATTCTGGGATTTACATACATGAGACCCGCTTTCCTTTTTCGTGGGATTAAAGTGACATAAAGATCATGTCTTTAAAGTAGTTTTTAAAACGTTATGATTATGAAATTAAACCCATTTCTTTTATGATATATGGGTTATTTATGAAATTTTTTATGATGATATATGTGGCTCAAATGATAGTAAAGGAAAATTTAACGGTGCACCCTGATAGCACACCAATGCATTGGGTAATGATGTAATCTCTAACGATTACAATTTTAACGATACCTTGGGGTTTACCTTGGTAATTTTTAACGATACCTTGGGGTTTACCTTGGTAATTTTTAACAATACCTTGGGGTTTACCTTGGTAATTTTTAACGATACCTTGGGGTTTAACATGGTAATTTTTAACGATACCTTGGGGTTTACCTTGGTAATTTTTAATGACACCTTGGGGTTTACCTTGGTGATATGTTCATGATTGTCTAAGTTAATTGTTGTAGCCACATCTTCAAGTTATGAAACACATTATTTTTATTATGATATGCCTCATGATCTCTTTCTCATTCCTTAAAGTTATTTTTCATGACTTTTTATGTGTCTCATGTTCTCATGTAAAATTTTTCCCTTGTTTCCCTTACTAGGCCTTCTGCTCACCCTTTCCTTTGATGTATTCTCCCAAGTTATGAGATGTTGTAATGAACTTAGGATGAACAAATGAATAATCCTTTAAAGTGTTTAAGAATAATGTTTTATGTTGTTTTCATGTATTAAGTTCCTGGTTTCCAAGACACTAAACCTTAAAGATCCCCAGTTTTGTAAAATGTAATGAAATTTTATGTGATAAAAAGGCGGGATGCCATAGTTGGTATCAAAGGATGATTTAGTTATTTGTGGAAATTAGGATATGAAAAATTTAGGAAGAACCCTATAGAAAAGTTTAAATATATGAAATCTTCCTGGTATTTTGGTGAGTATTGAGTAAGGGGTTGCCAAGAAAATACATCCTTGTCTGGATACGAGCAGGTAGAGGTGGCTCTGGCATAGATGTACATAGTGGTAAAACCTGAAAACACCGCTTTGAGCTAGACTCGAACGGGAACTAGTACACGATGACGGACCTTGTTGCACTCTTGGTTACGACACTCCCGAGGGATATGATTTGATAAATTCATAAGCTTAGTATGAACCATTATTAAAGGAACAAAGAAAAAATAAAATAAAGATTCACATAAGAATATATAATCATGGATAACCTAGATTGGAACCTAGGGGATCACAAGTTAGGGTATACTTTCCTTCTACAAGTTTATCCTTCTAGGCTTAAAGTTTCTCTTTTAATGATTATTGGCTAAGTATTTAAGCCCCTAATTGTACTTTCCTTTCTTAGTTAATGGCGGGAAATGGAATAACATGTCCCAACAACCAAAGTGATAGGAAATGTGACAATTTCCTTATTAATGTGACAAAGATGACTATAGATCAAGTTGAACATATTGTGATTATTCCAAAACAGCTATCAAAAATCATAATTAATAATTGGTACCTAGTTGAATGCCCAAATTCATCAAGGAAGAAGAATACAATGTCTCAGGGATGTTCATATGATAAATTTGATAAGGGAAAGAAGAACGAATTTCCTTTTTGAAAAAAGTGTGGGAAGAGGCAACAAGGAGAATGTCACAAAGAAATCGGGATATGCTTTAAGTGTGGGAATATAGGGCATAAAGTAGCCAATTTCTTTAAAAAAATGGATAATGTGATGAATAGAGATAAGGTTCGATCTAATATACCTTATACTTTTCAATATCATAAATGTGGAGAAGTTGGAAATTATACAAGGAAATGCTCTCTTGGAAGGGATGAGAAGCATGATGAGCATCAACAATCTTCAAGGACAAGGGAACAATGCAAGTCCTATGCTGAGATGGATCATGATGACTGAAGTACATGTAACTTCTTCGCAATAATTGTCTATGTCTTGTTGTATTTTAGTTTGTGCACTATGAGCATATTTTTAATGTTTTCTAAGAACGTAGAGTCACTACCTAAGATGGTTTTATATAATTAAGGAAAACATCTATTGTTATGTACCACATGTTGATGTAGTGAAGCTATTCTTCTTTAAAAAAGAGTGATTAGGGGATTAAAAGATGATTATTATTTTGGAAGACGTTCACTATTTTGGGAACCCTATATGATCAAGGTAAATAGATCACTACAGTATTTTCTTTGAGGAGTAAAGTTTGACTTATATTTTGAAGAACCAATGAATTTAAGGCTAACTTATGGTAATTTATCCTTAATCTAATGAAGTCCCTTACAGAGATCATATCATTAGATTAAGGATAAATTAATGACATATTTATGTGTCAAAAATATAAATGAACCCAATATAAGTGGGTATTTAGTCTAAAAAAATCAGATTTCATTCACACATATTTATAGAAGAATATAAAAAATGACATAGATATTTAACTCAATGAATATAGATTGAGTTAATATTTACCTTACAAAGATCATTTTGTTAATAAAATAGATCGATTATGTGTATTCGCTATAAATCCCCATAAATAAAGTATAAATACAATATAATATATCAAAATTAATTTCTCACATAATTATAGCACAACATAATCAAGAAGTAGGATATCAAGCCAAAGAATGGAAATTTGGTTAAGAAGTTCCATTACCTTGAGTCTGACTTGTCTCATTCATTCTATATATTCCTGAATAATAAAATTTGGTTAATTTTTACTTTATTCAAAAGGAAATTAAATTTTATTATTAATTTTATATTACTCATCATCATTTTATAAAAAATTACATAATAATTTAAGTTCATATCGGTCGGTTTGTCGATATTCAGTACTTGAGTTGAAAATGAACTTGTTTGATGTAAATTGTCCATGTGGTCAAAATTCCATCGTCTCCATAATATTTTTCTTGATTTAAATATCATATATATCTAGTATATATGTATTTATAATATCCATAATATTTGGAGATAAGAAATGAAATGCACTGTTCATGGAGACGGTAGGCCGTATATACGCATGAACGCTACTTTTATTTCTTTGTCATATTAAAAGAATAATAATCAAATTATATAAATGTATATTATAGTAGTAGTATTATATTTATGTCATTTATGACTCATAGTTTTAATAAAACCATCATTTATACGTTCCACGTATAACATGAATGAGTTATATCACTTTGAGGGGGCAGTAGTGCACACTTCCTCAAATTAAATTATCATATTTACACATCACAGAAAGCATAAAGGTATGTTGTAAATAAAAATTACAAAATAATAGAGAAAATATAAATATAATATATATCATATATAAATACAGATCCATCATTATGACCACCATGAGAGGTTGTAGGAGAAAATTGAACAATAATCGTTTTGTGAGGCCGTAGTTCGCCGTACACAGAAACATTATGTTCATATCCATTAGATATAGGTGTGTGTAACTGTAGTTTGAATAATTATCATAAAAAAATACTAGTATCTTTATGATACTATAATTTTTATGTAATCAAAGAACAATAAGATCATAGGGAGTGGAGAAGGAAAATAAAGGAAAGGGACTTGAGAGAAGACGTTACCTCTAAATCAGGTAACTTCTTTTGATTTGAGCCAAAAGGATTTCTTGAATTTCCTTCTACCCAAGGTATGAATTATAGTAGTAAAGTAGAGATTATGGGAGATTATTTTATAAGAATTTTGATGATACAAGTGGTTTTAGATGTGTGATTAAGTGGGTAGATATGGTGTCCTTTTATAAGAGGGAGAAGGGGCACTTTAGGAAAGCCTTAAAATATTATTTTATTATAAAATAAATTTATAATTATAATAGTTACAAAGTAATTTATTTAGAGAAAAAGATGAGTATGGTTATAAATACTCTGAAAAAATATATTTTAGATAATTTTAGGTCACAAAATTAACCTTATCTTTTAGATTTAACCTTAGTTAAAAACATTAACTCTTACCATGTCTTCTTGTATTTTCATAATATATGGTTACTATAATTACTATAAAATGCCAAGAGAACAAAAAGTGTATAATTAATAAAAATTTTAACATTATATAAGTCATTTGGACTAATATTATATTTTTAGGACTGTTATATAATTTAATAAAATAGTATTTATTTTAAAAACTCATTTATGTCAATTTTGACACCATTTAGTAATTGATTTTTGTTAAAGTCATATAAAACTTTATTACTTATAAAAAAAGAATTAAATAAAATATAATATGTAATAATCATCCATAAAATTTTTTTATGACATTAAAATGTTCAAATTACATTTATTTTAATATTTATAATATCATTTATTTGAATCTTTCATTAATAAGGTAATCACTACATAATCATTGTGTAATAAATAAATTTATTAATTTAATGTATAAAAATTATAAATAAAATACCATAAGATATGAAATATTTTTATATTTATAATTAATATTTATAGTCAAATATGTCAGTTATATAACCCTATATCAAAAGGTTTTTAGTAAAAAGATACATGTTTATGTTATATTTCTCTTTACTTTAAATTAATTATTATAACATGTCATTATCACTCCCAAATGGCTCCAAAATGAAACAATTCCAGAATAAGAATGATCATGGTTATAAATATCTCATCCAATAGAATTAGGACATGTTTTAGGGTAGTTTCATATTATAATAATATTTTTTTTACCCTTATTTACCTAATTTACCCTTTAACCATGATAAATACAAATAAATACTAAAGTTACTATTCATAATGTCCAAAATTAAAAGGTTCCTATTTAAACAATTTGGAACTTATAATTCAAAATATGGAATACATTTTTCAAAATTAAAAACACATAAATTTCAGTAATTAATTTAAAATTAATTCCCGTTGTCCAAACGAGAAAACGAGTTTTTAAGAAGTAAAAATTATCAAAAGATTGAAATGTGTTTATGCCCAATTTCAATGTGAAATTACTTACAATGACCAAAATTGGATTAAATGATAAAAAAATAATCCAATTAAACTTTAAAACCAATTAAAAGTACAATATAACTATATAAATAAATTAGATGAAAAGACAATTTTGAATTAAAATGTAGTATTTTTCACTATTCATTAAAATATTAATTTCATCAGAAAGATACCAAAATTTTAACCAAAGTATATTTTTATGTTTTTATTATAAATAATAAGTTTATTTTTTCAAATATAAAATATATAAGTCACAAAAACTAGATTTAAAAAGGGTTCTCCCTCAAAAGGTGGTAAAACTATATTTTTAGAAAAAAACTTTTTTATCTGAAAAATTGAATTTGTTCATATATCATATATAGAAAACATATAATATGAATTTAAAAAATTACATTGAATATATGACAAATATTTTTCATTAAATAAAAATCCATAAAGAGTGATATGATTTTATAAATGAAATTATTCTCTTTTTAAAATAGGTTTTTATAGAAACACATCCTTTATATTCAATTGTTTTTTATTTACATTTCTAATAAATTTTGTAACCAATGAATCATTATTTAGACATGTGTAAACCATATTTTCATAATTCAGTTTATACTATTCATTCCTGATATTCCAATGACTAGGTTATAAATGGTAACATTTAAATAATAATATTTAGTTGTTTGTTTAAGCTTGATGTAGCATATCATGTATGCTATTAAACATATTATTTATTTATTAAAACTCACGATATTACAAAGATGTTGGAATTTTTCATTCTTTAATTGAATTTTATTTTTAGGGGTCCATAGATAACCCATTTCTTTTGCTGATATTCCACATAAATGATACTTCCTTTAACCCTAACTCACATTTGTTGTACTTGGCATAAAGCTTCTCCTTTTATAAGGTTTTTAGCACAATGCTCATATTTTCCTCATGCTCGTCATTAATTTTGAAGTATATTAGAATGTCATATATAAATACTACAACTAATTTTTTTGAGGTAATCTCTAAATACTTTATTCATAAAGTCTATGAATATTTCTAGAGCATTAGTGATCCGAATGGAATTACTATGTACTCATAGCGGTCGTACCTTGAATGAAAAGTAGTCTTGGAGATATCCTCCTTATTTACCCAAACATAGTAATACCCTAATTTTAGATCCACCTTATTGAACTATTCTTATCGATGTAGCTGATCAAACAAGTCATCAATGTGTGGAAAATGATACTTTTTCTTTATCGTGATCTTGTTTAGCTCACAATAATCAGTGCAAAGGTGCATTGACCTATCATTATTCTTGATGAAGAGGACTGGTGCACCCCATGGTGTAAAAATTGGGCATATGGACCCTTTATATAGATTCCACTATAGTTTTTTCTTCATCTCCTCACGTTCCACAATATCCATTCTATATACAGTCTTAGATAATGTTAATTCCCAGGTATAAGCTCAATTTAAAATTCAACCTACCAGCTAGGAGGAAGACCATACAATTATTTAGGAAACACTTTAGTGTATTCCCTCACAATGGAAACGTATTCAAGGATGATCATTTCCTTAGAATTAATAATTTTATCTAGATATAGTTTCTCATAGGGAAATAATATCCATTATTGAGGTGATGGTGTTAAATAAGATTAATCCTCCTCCTGTAATTGTACAAAATCAGGGGGTGATTCATGGTACAAAGGTTGGATTCCTTCTTCAAATAATTTATGTTTACTTTATAAAAATAAATCCATTCCATAACTAGGATAACATCAAATTACACTAAATGGAGAATTATAACATTTTCAAGAAGAATATTCCCACAAACTTCAACATGTGATACAATAATTATAGAAGTTTTCCCTAATGATATAAAATCATTTTAGGTTATGACATGATGTTCTTAGAAAACTTACATGATATGATAAAAGGTAATGAATTCGAATAAAACATGACATACAATAATATAGAGTATAGGTTATATGTATTTCAATCATCATGATTCGTCTTAGTATAGGAATTACATTGTTTCCTAAATATTAAAGATTGTTGATTCTCATCATGCTTACCAAACTTCGACATAGATAATTGTCTTGGATAATGTCTAAGTTCTACATATTTACAACATAGGATTGTATATGGTACCTTATATTGAACATTATTTCCATCCATCACATTATACATTTTTCCATTGAAATTGGCTACTTTATGCCCTATCTTTCCATACCTGAAACATCTCCCAGTTCCTTTGTGACATTTACATTGGTGACACTTTCCACACATTTTTAACAATAAAAATTGAGCCTTATTTCCCTTATCACCCTTATTATATGAACTTCTTTGAGATTTCGTATTCTTCTTCCTTGAACTCTTTGGGAATTCAACAAATTTATAGTTATTAATTGTTATTTTTTATATTTGTTTTGGAATAATCACAATATTTACTACATGACATCCCATTATGTTAGGAATTTAATTTGGGAAGCCATCATATTTCCCTTCACATTGGTTGTTTACTCAGTTCCTCATATTTCCACACATTGGATAGAATAAATGGAAAATTAGGGATGATTTTTTTTAAAATATTAAACACATAAATGGGAATCCAAATACATTAAATGAAAAACTTATAAATGACACTTATTTCTTTAACTTAGGAATTTATAGGCTTCAATATATGTTATCCATGACCTATTTCCTAACACAGACTCTTATGGGCATTATTTTCTCCATTAATAATGGTTTTTAATGAGCTTATAAATTTACCATATCATATTTCTCAGGAGTTTCAAACCAGGTGTGTAGCAAGAACTGTTTTCAAGCACCAATTCTCAATCGATTCTAGCTTAAAGGGGTGTTTTTGGGGTTTACCCCTATGTACATATGTGCCAAAGCCACATCCAATTATATTATCTAGACAGAGATATATTTTCTTGATAAAACACTTACTCTATACTTACCAAAATGAAGGTATATCTTATTATACTTAGTCTTATCCCTACGGCCTTTTCTAGAGTTTTCTAATCCTAATCACAAAAATAACTAAACTTTTCCTTTGATACCAAATATGACATCCCTTCTCTTTATTACACATAAATACAAGATTTATTACATAAGACTACACTTAATACAACCCTGAAGATCAATAAGTATAGTGTCTTTAGGAATTATGTACATTACATAACAAATTAAAATAGGTAATATATCATATTTATTGAAAACTTCATTAACATGATCATATTATTCCTTCGCACATAACAATACATGAGATAACCTGGGGACATACATAAGAAAAGGGTGATCAATAAAGCCCAATAAGTGAATAAACATGGAATACCATGAAGATAGAAATAAAATTTAGACAATATGAATATAAATGGGACATAAAATGGGTGAGAATCATAAACATGAACAATAAGGTATGATATAGCATGATAACATAAAAAACATGGGAAATATGGCAACAAATTAAAACACTACATCATACACATAGGATAAGGCCAATTGCCAAGAAATCATGATGAAAAAATTACCATTATGAATTAGGTCCACTCCCTAATCACTTTCATAATGTCTTATGAGACTAAAACATTACCCAATTCATTGGAGAAATATATAATTCCAAGCGCACCCGTCACTTTCATTTCATTCTCATGCTTAAGTGTGCCATATAGATCATACAGAATGGATTCATTTATAATCATATTTTATTCTATGATAAAGGAGTGTGGAATGAATACATGTAAGTCCCCAATTAAATAATTATAAGTGCATAAATGTGAACACCCTTGATATGAAATGGATATAGTTATTCACTACACAATTGTTTGGCATGGAAGATCACGGTGGAATTTCAGAAGCATAATAGGGGAATACAAATATTCATTAAAGGGATTTATGAGAGTTAAATGGGTATATAATCATTTATGAATCATATAGTAAGTAAGGTTGATATGTAAGAGAAAATCCCAAAATTAGGAATTGGTGAAAAAGAGCATAAGATAGAGAATATACTTGAATAAATAGAAGAAATAAAATAATAATTACTTGAGTGTGGGGCTCCAAATTCTTGGGAGGAGCTTTTTCAAAGATAGAGGGAACATTTTGAGGACTCTATAGAGACGAGGGAAGCGTAATGGTGTTCTTAAAGAATTTTGATTTAAGATAAATGAGATCATGGTTGGGTTTATATAGGAAATGAGTGGGGATTTCTTTATTATTTCTCAAACATAGGTTTTATACACTATATAATAAAATAACCAAAACTACAAACCATATGATGGTTTTTACCATGGTTTCTACCAATTTAGAGTGTTTTAAATTATTTTATAAGTGTGATAGATTAAATTATTAAAATAATACCCTTGGAGATGTGGATATAAATCATACTCTTAAATAAATGGTTTTAAAACCTTAATATATTAATGGTTTTGGACGATTCATAATGGATTTATAAAATTAAGAAAATAAAAATAAAATCACATTATTTTAAATGGAAAAAATATATTTGGTCTTGTATACCATTTACATTATTTATTACATCACTTTTGGGTCATTATGATGTCATAACACACACTGTATATTTATACGATATTTAATTTTTACCCGAAAATTCAAGTGTCTTAGAAAATTATGAAAAATTCACCTTTGGATAATTTTTACATTATTATTCCAAAATAATATTCATTTTATCAAAATAATTTTCTAAAGATGTGTATTTTCAATTTTAAAATAAGAATCCACATTTATTAAGAAATGCTAGGTTTTTTTTGATAATAACAGTTTTTGAACCCTTATAAAAATTACATTTGAGTTTATAAAATTATATGATCATTTATATTTAATAATTTTTTTTAAATTCATAAATTCATAAAAATAAATGACTTAATTCAAATTGGATACTAATTTACAATACAATTTGTGTTTTATTGTATAAAAATCAAAATATTTTATAAAGTAACGATAAGAAGTAAATATAAACATTATTATATTTAAAATAAAATATAAATTTTCATATTATTATGTTCTTGATCTATATCCATTTAATAAACCAAAAAACTCCCAAAGGGTAAGGTGTGAGATGATGAGACTTTTATGAGGTGGTTTGACATACATGGTTTGGGCTGTGATCGAGATGAGATTGAAATTCTCTTGTAAACAGTTTTGATCATACATAAGTTGTTAGATATCAACTTGGGATTGGTCAAGGAAAAATACCAATGATTATATCTCCCTCAGAAGATATGATAAATGGGCTTTATAGGGTATAGTCCTGCTGGTTGAGGCCATCACTTCCTTTTCTGTGTCAATTAGATTTGTTAAAACCCTATATTTATACTAATCATATGATCACTGCTCAAAGGATATATTATTAATGATAAATTTTATTAATGGTATTTTAAATATGATAAGATATAAGAAAACCAAAAAATTTCATGTGTTTTATATATCCATAATATATAATTGTACATTTGATTAAATCACAAGGGGAATTTTATTTATAACTATTCAGGTCATTACAGGATTCCTAAGATATTGAGTGTGGGATATATGGATGGTATCACCTTTGATTTCATAGGTTTCCTAGGAACCAGTCATGATTGGACATATATGATTTCCTAGGGATTTCTCCTCATAGTAATTAGTTATCCATCTATCATTGATAATGGATAGGTATTACTGCGATGTTTGCCTGAGGGTTTGAGGATGAGGGATGCATGATGATACCACATGATCTATTACTTATCAGTGGACGTGGGATCATGGGGAGACCTTTGGAGGAAACCCTCAATGAGGAGAAATACGCTTGGGTGGACAAGCAGGATCTAATACTTATCAGGGGGTTCAAAAAATGGAAAATTAGCATTGAGGATTATATAAAAACATGGGACTGACTTGCCACTGAGTATGAAAAATTAGTTATGGAGACTCCTAACATGAAAGTAATATCTATTTCATGGAATTTGTTTTGGGAAAAGGAATCTGGTAATATTAGGTTTATCTTTAATTATTCTAGTTAATTTTGTGGTGGTTCTATCTGGTTTGGGTGCTTTATGTTTTGATTTTGGTATGCTTCTGGACCAGATTTTTGCGTGTTTGAAGTGATTATGGTGTGATGAATCCTGAATTTACTAGATCTACCTCAAATGGGGTTCAAATCAGGAATCCTTCAACTATGCATGCCATTTGGATTTGGAATACTGAGGGGGAATGACTTCACCATCGGTACCGGGCCCGCACACCCTTGTGTGGGACAGTTAGACGAGTGGTATGAATTATTGAGGGTTTGTTGACATGTGGTAGGTGCTGGGGGTATGAAGATCCAGTTTCTATATTTGGGTCTTGTTTTTGATTATTTTTATTATATTTCTAGAAATTGAAGTTTCTCACCTTTCCCTTATAAGTGTTTTGATAATAAAAAATTTATTTTTCAAAAAAAATCCATAGATATAGGATAGAGGTTCCCCCAAGGTGATGGTAATCCTTAGAGACACTCCAACATTGGCTGAGGCTGGTATGGTCAATTAGGGTAATATTACTAATGTTAGATGATTATTATTAGGGTTGGTATTGGTTTATGTTCATTCCCTTGGGGATATTGAGTTAGTGAATGGAATGGTCATCGTGACATGTCCTGAGACATTATGATACTGCATCTAAGAAGGTATTTTGGTTAGTTAGATATATTTTTAGTGGTTTATTTATTTATTATATGAATGTCACATGCACATATCACTGCATTGATGGTATAATACATGACCACATTGGTGGTTACCTTGTGAGTTTTGTACTCACACCCTACTCGAGCGACCATAAAACCTGGGTACGTGAGTGGAACTCACTTTCTATAGGTTTGGGTTGGGATGAGGCTTTATGATGTAGTAAATCTTAGTAAGTGTTTTATTTCTTTTTTTATTTTTTATATACGATCACCCCAGTGGGAGATCAGGTCTATATGGTTGTATGTATGTTTACCCATTCTATATAATTATTTGAAATTGATTTATTATCACTAAGTACTCTTATATTTATGATTATTGGTCATTTAATTATGATTTAACACTCTGATATGGGGTTATAATCTCCCCATGGTATTCCTATAGACCCCCGCTACTATTCTTCAGACTATGGTGTATAGGGATGAACACCTGAGGTCTTGTAGTGGTTTAGTCTTGCTATTGGACATAGTGATCTAGGGTGAGGTGTTACAAATATAATATTCAAATTTTTTTACTTCACAATATCCAATTTTATGTTATGAAAACCCTATATTATTGGAAATAATTAAAACTGTTTTTAAGTTTACTAATATACCCTAAAATACTTTTGGATATAAAGTGACATTCACCTTAAATAAGACTAGTATAACCATTTATTTTACATGATTTAAAATTCTCTAAGTTTAAACATACTCCCACTTTCCTCTTAGAAACAATATTTTCTAGAAAATATATTTATAAAACAAAAAATATTTTATTTCATGAAATTACACTTATTTCATTTTTGGGAATATTTAATAAATAAACTATCAATAATAATATCCCATATGGAATTACATGTTTTGAGAAATGTTAAAGTTTAATTTATTATTTAAAATTTGACATAGTATGATTTTGGAAACTTTTACCTCATATTTTGACATAATATTTGGATAAACACTTTTATCTTGGATTAAACATGGGTTTTTATCTTTATATTATTTTATAACATATTATAGAATTAGATCAATAATAGACCATGTGTATTAAAATAACCCTTCTCATTTCATTAAAAAATAATTTTTATACTAATTCTATTATAATATAATAGAAATAGAATGAGATACAATACACATCCATTGTGTCCATCTTCTTGACATAGAAACTCATTATTTAATCATTAGAATGAAAAATTTTAGTACCTTCATCAACTTGTATTTACTTTTAAAATTTTACATAAATTTATAAAATTTTTCTAATGTATAATTGGTATCATGTAAACTTAAAAATCGAATATTTTAATTCTATAATATTAATACTTGGTGTTTAATTCTCATGGTTCTTTTTGTAACCCTATAGATATTTAGGGAAACTCCTCCTTAAGTGATCATGTTCACCACTATAGAAATTATACCCCTCCTTAACACCACCTTTAAGTTTTAATGACCTATATTGGGACTTCTAATATTCTTATTCTAGCTTAAAAATTTACCCTTTTATACCATCAACACAACATCATAGTTTAAAACTCATATGTTTGGCTCTACTATATATAATATATTGAGAAGACAGGGTGAAATTTCATTAAAATCATTCATATAGTATTTTATAATGAATTATAATAATGTCTCTTGAAATAATTATAAAATTAAGTTTATAGATGGATCAAGTCTTAAAAGAGAATCCAATATCTATAATTCATTAACATACCTAGTTATATTGAGTATATGAGCATAGATATAATTTCTTCTAGTCTTCTTATATCTAAAAAATGCCTATAATACCTCATACCTCTTATATATATCTTGTTATTGATTGAGCCTTTTCAAGTTACTTTTTATCTAAAATACATCCATGTTATCATATTACTTTATAAAATTTGGTTACATGGATATAATAATGATACTGAAGACATCTAAAAAAAAATACTTTTTATGCTTATCATAAGAATTTATATATATTTTTGAATGGTTTCACCAATATTCTGTATTTGAAATAGTTTTCTCTAAAACATATTTTTTTTCTTATGTTAGAAGGATTCCTATGTTTTTATACCAATACAATAAGTTTCTTCCATCAAGATTTACCTTATCTAGAATTCATCTAAAAGTAAGTTTTTATGATGATAATTTCATTTAACTACAATTTAATTTTTTATCTGATGAGTATCCTATTTACTACTAAAAAGTCCCTTTTTTATTATTTTTATGAGTTCATAAAAACAAGCCCAAATTCAAGGGGGATGAAAATAGTAGAGACCAAGGGTGTACTCCCTAATGATATGATATTAATCAGAGGGTAAATATCCAATACAATGATAAACAGAGATACCTTCACTTGGAGTAGCTTTGTTGACCAAGGCATCCGCCATGAAATTTACTTCCCTCCATGTGTGGCTTGTATAAATACCTGGGGAGATGATATTACTGCACCTTCTGACTAGATATATTTTATCCCATGGGCAGTTGGATTTTCCCGGAAGAAGCCCGATAAGGACACTTGATTCTATATCCACCACTTACAAATTGAGATTGAAGAACCTAAAAAGAGAAAGATCAGTATTCATGGATTTAACCTTTGATCCCAAATTGCTACCTGATCCATAGTAGGAGATAAATCTTATTATCACTAAACCACTTCTGTCCCGCACAAGCCCTCACCAACTCATGATGCTTGAATTGCAAGATCCTTCCACATTTAACTTAAAACCAGAACAATGTAGAATCCATTTGACCCAACGGTCTATATTTATGCCACCCTTGCTCCCTATTCTAGAACTAAATCCAGGAATAAAGGATATAAGCCACATTGATAGATCCCCTCCCTTGATAAGAGACCCCAGTTCCACAACCCCTGATTTCACCTGGACCTTGAAGAAAAGCGGAGAGCATTTTTTCCCTTCTTCATCCTTGTTCCTCAGTTCCCACAGATTGATATTTTAGTAAGCTTTGGGTTTCTTTAAAAATTATACCATCACTTATATATTTAGGTGACCATCATATCGTATATGAATATTTCATAGTTTATTGGAAAACTCCTTTCCCAATCCATTATATATATTACAACACCCTAATATGGGAGATTGAACCATGATACTTGAGAAAAGATACCATATAACCTCATGTGCTTTCCCAAATCACCAAAATATTCTAAAACGTGACAAGGGATAAAGTAAACCATTTGGGGAATTATTTTCCTTAAAAATGTAAACTTAAACAATTCATATGAATGTAAAATTTCTTTAAATAAAAACCATTAAAAAAATTTTATGTGAAAATTATTTATTTTACAAAACCAAAATTTTAATGAAAATATATGAGAGACATTCCATAACAAAATATAATTATCAAAACTTGGGACACAACCACCTTCAATATATCTACAATGTGTATCTATGGTTTTACACCAATAAATTATTAATTCTTCCCCTCAGCTACATCACAACCAATAATTTATACATGTTTATTGAATTAAACATGTTAAAGTGATTATAAAATTAGTTTAATTTTTATATTGACTCCCATAAACTTCCTGGTTTGGGAAATATCAATATAAAATTCTATTCAAAAAATTATATATCAAAAAAGTTTTTAACCAAAACATTGATTTAGCCTAACATTTTGAAAAACCAAGGGAATAGAAAAAGGGTAAAATTTTATTCTCAAATACACATCCATTTTGTACAAATCATCAAATAAATAACCATTGATTTAAAAACCCACCAGAAACCATGTGTTCTCCCCAAAATAAAAAATTTATTAAAAACATGATCAATATTTTCATTTAAAAAATATTAAACCACATTTAAAAAAATATAATGGAAAATACCCCTTTTCCCAAATTATTATTGAAACTTTCCATTTCTTCAAAATCCCTCATGCTAGGGCATCCCTGAGAATAATATAATAAATCTATGATAGTTAGATTTTCTATGGTGTGAATCCTAGTTCTTATACAAAAAATCCACATCATAGTGAGTGTCTCCTTATAAGCCTAGTTATCCCAACCATTTTTTGCCTTAACACACAAAGACACACTCTGTGTCTTCATTTTTTGTTGAAGATTAGAGATGTCAAAATAAGTCTCATTAAAATTCCATTTTTACAAATTCACACACAACATGCATAAAATAAAAGTAACTACATATAAATAAATTTCTAAACAACCCCTTCCTAGGTTATTTTCGAACAAATCCATTTACCATACAATTATATTTCACAAAAAAACATAATCAATGGAATATTTTAAACTTCTATAATTTGAATAACTAATAAAATCCATTTAAATCATTATTTTTACTTCCCAATTTCAATTCAAAATACTAGTATATGTAAAGCCACAATTGGTAATAAAAAGACAACATATACCAAAATCCCACTTTTTTATAGTCTCTATTTTACTCAAATTATGCATTTTATTCAATGATTAATCACAATCAATCAAACAATCACAGAAAATTAGCTGGTCTCATAAAAGGGATCAAATCCACCTACCTAGACACACTATTTTGTCAAAAAATCCCCGAATAACTAATAATATAAATGATAAACCATAATATATATCCATAAATTTATGATTCCAACATTATCAAGTTTAAATTAGAGATATAAAGATCAATAGAAAAAAGAGATAGAATCTAGATCTAGTTCTTACTAGATATCTGACATCAAATCTATGCTCTATACATATGATCCATGAAAGAGATTATGAGAAATCATTAAAATCACACTAGAATTCCTGTAGAATCATTCAATAGATTTTGAGACTAAGAATGATGTATTATAGAGATATTTGGGGTGAAAATGGTGAAATCAAATCACTTGCGATCAACTATAAGGCCATCATGCACTGTCCCTCTGACTATTAGTTTCCCATGTATTCTACATTGGCCTAAATAATCCAAAACACATGGTTGTAATAGAAAGTCCCTAGGACTATGTAACTTACTGTAAAAAACCTACCATCATAGAAATATCAAAAATACAAATTCATTAATTTAAAAAATCATCAAAAACAATGTTTTATCCCTAAAAAATCATTTACCCAATTTATTCTCATTATTTTCATTTATTAATAAAATTCCCCTTTTTCAATAAAATCAGTTGGAAAATCATCATTCTACCAAATTTAAATGAAAAATTATTATTTCCACAAAATCACTAATGTTAATATATCCTCAATAATAATCTAATAAATCTATGTTATATTTATTTTCCAAGGTAATATTCTATTTTCACATGTCTAAAACCCACAATATAATGAGTGTATCTTTTTGGATTTGATTATCCTAATAATATATTTCCTTAATTCACATATCTAAGTATTTACTTTACAATGAATTGATTTTAGAAGTTTAAAAATAAGTCTCACCAAAAATCCATTTCAACACATGCACCCACAACATGTGATAAATCTAATTAAATCAATAAAAATAAATTTCCAAACCAACCACTTCCGATGAATTTTCAAATAAATTCATTTACAATAAAAATATATTTTATGAATTAATCATAATAAATTAAATAATTCAAAATATATGTTATTTAATTAACCAAATCAATTCCATTGAAATCCACATGATCAATTGTAAATTTTAATTCCAAATACAAACTAATTTAAATCCCAAATTTCTTATTAAAACTAATTTATACCAAAGCCCCACTTTTTCATAAAGTCATGATTCTAAAAAAATCATGCATTTAAATAAACTATTAATCATAATGAAAAATTAAATCATGTTAAATTACCTAATCTCACAATAGGGATCGATACCACTTACCTTGATGCATCGTTTCTAGAAAATACCAAAATCCACAGCCCAAAGTTACATTGATGAGATGAATCCTATAATCCCTAATTTGATGAATAATAAAAGTCAATATATATCCATTTATGTATGAATCAAACACAACCATGTTATATATCCTGAGAAATAATGATAGAGACTATAGATATAGGCCTTACCAACAATGTGACAGTAAATCCACAATCTACACTCACAATTCATTAAAGAGATAATGAGAGACCACCAAAATTCATGGTTTTCATGAATGGTACTTAGGACCATGTATCTGACCATATAGAACATATTATCTTAAAAATATATAAATGAATAATCATCATGCATGACCTTTTTGACTATAAAGGTAACTATAATGATAATTCTATCCCCCAAAATACTAAATGCATACTTATCATGTATGAAATCCTAGCTAGAACACCTGAGCTAACAAACACCATGAATATTGGAGAAAAACCATCTTCCCCACCCTCCTCCCACATACAGTTGACAAAGATTCCATCATTACATTGGACCACCAAATATTTTGTATAGAAACAACTCTATACCATATCCATGATCCTCATTAAATTAGCTTCCTGAGGCATCAATGAAGTTGGAAGAAATGAGCCCCCCTTTGTAGATCCATGATGAATAGTTGAAAAAACCTATGATGAAAGAATATGACACTCCCCTACATGAACAATTGGTTTATACCCTACATGAATAGATACAAGAGGGTCAGTAGGTAAAATATAGTTAAGGCCCTTTAAAAGAGAGATAAAAATGGAAGATCTTCATATAACATGGTTTAGAAAAATTCATTGATCAATTATAGATCCATATCTTCAATGATAATGGTTTAGACAGATCAAATCCCAAACTAACCCGAGAAACAAAATATCTTCGTAGATCCGGTGTAGAGTATTAATACAGAATAAGTTGATAATGAGAAAAGAAACAATGAATAATGACTCTCCTAGAAAAGTAAATTGAAATCCCAACAAAAATTATCCATGTTAGGGATACTTGGGAGTTAGATCCAACTTTATTGGGTGGCAAACACCTCTATATGTTCATGTGGAAAACCTAAATTTTCCAAGGGCCTTACATCCATAGGTAGTAGAAATAATCATCATTCCCATATTATATGAGCACTCACGACACGTTAATCAATATAATTGTAAGATTATAAAGCCAATAACCTCCAAGGTTCTCTTTAGTTCCACCATGTAATGATGACCCTAAGGGAATATGCCCACTAATGAAATATATAAATGAGAATTTAGAGAGGAAAACTCACCATTTATGAATGCTATAACCTCAAAACCCTAAAATTAAGAGAGTGTAGCTAACATGAAGGTCCGAGTAAGTGGATCTCTACTGATGGAGGCATATTTGATTCTGATCTAAAACTGCATTGAGGATAGTAACAATGAAGATAATCCTTCAAGAGAAACACCGGTGCTCAGCTGGGCCTCTATTTCATAATCATCAAGCCATATAAAAGTATAAATATAAAGTTCATAATATGTTCATATATAATTTATAAAATTTACATATATGAAGCATACAAAAGTATATACGAAAAGTGCACAATTTATACATATATAAAGAATACATATAAAGTGTAAACATATTAAAACATAATATAAATTATGCATGTAAATTAAACTTTATAAAGTACATAAAGTATACACATAAAATATTAAAATAATGCACACATATATATATTAACACAATATGTGTGTGTGTGTGTGTACGTTCACACATGTGTATAAAGAATACAATACATATACATATATATTGATGTAATATATATATATATACATACATACATATATATATATATATTAACATTATATATATACAAACACACACATATATATATATAATGTATATAAAAATATATGAAAACATATTATACGTATGCCTGGATATATATATATATATATATATGAACATACCTAAATACATATGCACACACACATGATCGTACCCCCCCCACACATGTATTTATGTACTCACACATGTATCATATATTTATGTGCTCATATATATATATATATAATAATGAGTGCACACAATCATAGACAAAGACACAAACATATATATTAGGAATATATACATATATGTATTTGTGTGTGTGTGTGTACATAAGCGGATTGGCCCACTTACAAATGGAGATAAATCAATAAAAAATATATTTTTTTAAAAAAACTATAAAAACCAATTTCCATCACATACTGGTTCTTTAGGAATATATATTTTCTAATAAAACTAGAATATTTGAGAATTTTTTAGGTAGGGCTTTATGTGATGCAAGGGATTGATGAAGAAAATGAATATTTCACAAAGGTTATATTTAAATAAAAAACATGAAGACATTTTTCTACACTTACAAAAAAATTATAAAGACACCATTTATCAATGCTAAATGTATATATAAACATTAAATATTTAAATGTTATAAAATAATAATTAACCTTAGAAGGTTAGTATAACTAGAAATCATTCATGCATAGCTAAATAATGGAAAGATAACTACTAGAATCAACGAGATCATATGATTATTAAAGTGATGTGTGTGTGTATAATTAAGTTTTTCCTTTTAAATAGTATATTTGAATTTTTATTTTTTTAAAATAATAATTTAAAATTAAAACCATATTTTAATATTGATATATAATTTTATACATTTTATATGTGTGTATATATATATATTATTTACATATTTTAATATTAAATATATATATATATATATATAACCATGTTTATGATAAATATATTAAAATAAAATTAAATATATATAAAAATAAGATTAGTACTATTTAAAAAAAAATCATATTTGTTGATATTAAATTATAAATTTTATTTTCTAAAGTATATATTCCCATTTCAATTTTTAATTAATTCACTACTAGAAAATGGACCTATACCCATGGTTTTGAGGAAAATCATGGGTATAGGTCACCCTATCCCCACGGTTTTGGGAAAACCGCGGGTATAAGCATTTGTTGATAGCCTATGCCCATGGTTTGGGGAAACTGTGGGCATAGGATACTCGATACCCACAGTTTTCATCAAACCGTGGGTATAGGGTATCAAAAAATGCCTATACCCACGGTTTTCCCAACACCGTGGGGATAAGGTGACCTATACCAATGGTTTTCCCCAAAACCGTGGGTATATTTGTCAGATAAAAAAACCTATACCCATGGTTTTGACAAACCGTGGGTATAGGTTTCCCGCTTGTGCATGGGAAAATTATTCTTTCTGCGGGAACAAAAAGAAATTTGGCGGGAGCTCTCTACCCACAGTTTATTCCTCTATAACCATGGTTAAAATAAATATATATAACAATATATATATATATATATATATACATATATGCGGTGATGGGGTAGTGGTAAGGCCGCTCGTGAACAGAGAAGTGGTCGCGATATCGAATCCCGCGACCGCTATTTTGTAAAATATGCTATACCCACAGTTTCCAAACCATGGGTATAGAGTTATGACACAATGTAAAAACCTATACCAATGGTTTTTCCAAACCGTGGGTATAGGTCATGGACCTATACCGACACCACCAACGACCACGGTTCCCCAAACCGTGGGTATAGCCTATACCCTTGGTTTTGGGGTCTATACCCACGGTTTTGAACTCTGGGTATATGATCATTTTCTAGTAGTGATTTATTCAAAAAATTTATATTTATATAATTCTAATTTAATATCACTATAAATATTAATATATATATCTATATATATAATTTAACTTTCATAAAATTTAATAAATAAATTATATATATTTACATAATTATTTTTTTCAATTATCATATCAAATTTTATTTTTTTTAAACAAATTAAAATTAGAATCATATTTTTATATTGATATATAATGATATAAATTTTATTTATATATATATATATATATTAAATATTTATATATTAAATAATTATATTGAAATATAATATTTATTAATTATATTATATATTATTATAACCATATATTAAAATTTATTAAAACATAACGACATATATTTTATAAGTTATATTTAAATATAAATTATATTTTTAAATAATAAATAATAACTTTTATTTTCTAAAATATATAATATAATTAAAACTTTCAATTATTTTAATATAAAATTTAACTTTATATTTTTAAATAATTTAATCCTTGATATATGCATACATGCTCTCACGGGGGCAACCTAGTGGTTATGGTTGTTCGTATGGACCCTTGATGTCAGGGGATCAATTATTGCTGGTTGTGGATTTCCATTATAATTTCGCTATTGTGCAATTTAATGTCTCAATAGTGAAGGGAAGTGTGGGGAGTCATAATTTTATCCAATTCTTATTATACCACATTTAATAACTGGGGTCTTGCACCTGCTCTATTAGGGGCAGGGATATGCTGGGAAGAGAATGATTCGTATGGGGGGGGGGGGTTTAGGTTTTTATTTTAAAAAATATATATACATACATAAATTCATTCATATATATATATAAAATATTTCAATTCAACATATCATTTCAATAAGATTTTTTATATTATAAAGTATATATTTGTGTGTGTGTGTTCACACAAATGTTAAATTTTATAAAATATTACATATATATATTACTTATTCATATATAATTTGATTTATAACCATTTTCAATTATGAATATTAGTGCTAATAATGACAACCTTTATCAGTGGTTATAAAAAGTATTGACAATGGACAATGCCCATTTTTTGGGTTTCTATGGTAGTGTTTATGAAAAACCAAAATGTTGAAATTTCTAATTAAAACCATATAAATATTTTTTTTTATATTTGAGATGATACAAATAAATTTTACAAGATATAAATATAAATCATGTTTTCATTTATTTTTAGAGAGACCAAAATAATCTATTTTTTAATCATGATTTAATGGTATATTTGTAATATTCATATCTGTAAAGATAAAGAAATCCAAGCTAAAATATGGTGGATAAAGAATGTATGGTCAACCAAGATGATTATAAATTGAGACCATCGAGGCGAATTTTTATGTCTCCCCCCTTAAGAGTAGATTCATCCCCTGCACTTTGGTAGTACTATGGGTTCTAAGTGATTACTCTTTAGGGTACAACATTGCTTCATCATACAACACTAGTACTTAAATGAGAGTGACCCTTGAAGAACTTAAGACATAGGAGAGTACAATAAAAGGGGTTTTTCTATAACTCTATAATAGACACTCTTTGATTATTTTAAAAGATAAAGGGAGAAAAATGGATTGAATTGAATTTTATTTTTATGGATCCATTAATTTATATGCATGGATATTCAATTTTAGATAAGATTTTTATCCTTTACTACTGGATAGGAAACTATCCTTTAAATATATTTTTAGTCATATTTAATCCTGTTCATTATATCACAATTTTTTTTTCATAGAATCCCCAACCCCACTCTTACATGCCATGGCTTCCAATTGTGTAAAATCCATCACAAATTTGATCCCCCAACCTCACACTTCATCATTATGGTTGATTTCTTCACACCCAAACCTATTTTTATTTATTATTTTAGTTATTTAGTTATTATTAATCTCATTCTAAAATTTCAGTTTGAACCATTTTACATTTTGATTTTTTTAAAATTTGGATCTAGCACATGGTTGGTGCTTGGTTAGTGGAAACCATGAGATTATTTTTATAACTTAAAAAATCCAAACCACATGTTCAGTACATAGCTAATTTGATTATTCACTCTATCTACATGAGGTGTCCATACCCTGCTTTATAAGGTTCATGGTTAGCATAGGATTTTTCCAGTCATGCGACCAAACCATGAACATTAACTAGTCCTATTAAAAATAAAAAATTACTTTTGTGCCCCTCCCCCATGTCTCCCTATATTTTTCTAAGGCCTCTCCCCCTCCTTGTATTATGATGATTGGATCGAGGGGGGGGGGGGGTCCCTCCCAAGACCCTCCTCCTCTCTAGGATATATTTCTATTTCCCTTTCATGACAAATCATCTGGGTTTGGACCCCTTCTCCTTATCCTAATATTTACTCTCCCTCATATTCCTTTTTCTTGTCTTCCCCTAACAACGTTCATCATAAACAAACCCTAGATTGAGGGGGGATGTGCACAAACCAACCCAGGATTCCATCCAACCCGACACCTGACCTGGTCCGCAACATGTCTTGAAGGGGATTCTGGATCCCCATGAGAAGGAAACTAGTTCTTGGGTATCAAAAATATGCTTTTTGAATTATTTCACCCATTTATATAAGTATAAGGAACCAACAGAAATAAACATCACAATAACTTATAATCATAACCAAACATGCCACAAAAATTTTCAAATTCGAAGTTACAAATTTAAACAAATCCAAAAGTACTATAATAGAATGGGAAATGACACAACTATCCCAAAAACCTATATGCAATAATAAGAGTATCACCCTCAAACCACCACCATTAACAATTTTAGGAGTGGAACTCTTGCAACCGGATCCACCATCTCAACTACGATACATCTTGCCTTTACTAGGGTCATGTATAACAAAGTATACATGCACCCAAATGAGTATGTAGGGTGTGAGACAAATCCTTGTAGAATTACACCCAAAATAAAGGACTCCATGCTATAAAATTATAAGAAATAATTAACATATATATTTTCATAAAAACACTAGTAACATTTCCCAGAAAACATTTTAATGAAAATAATTTCTCAAGGAACACTTTCAATTAAAACCATTTCTAAAATAAGCTTGGTTGAAGTAGAAAGTTAAAAAAGGTCTACTATATACTGACAACTAGCACACCTACTCATAAGATTAATGTCACAATAGATATCCATGGGAAAATCTCTAAATGTAACTAGCACTAGTGGAACTTTATGAACATCTTACCTCGGTGACCAAAATCATCCAAATCAACTACCAAAAGTGTTCACATGCAAAAGACACTAGATAGGATCTCATCCAAATTTCTAGTGGTCCAAAAACTTTCTCATGAATGATCCACTAGATAGGATCTCATCCAAAGTTTCGTTGGTTTTCGATCATATCACATATTTAGTTTGTGTTGCAATCGTGAAACCTTCTAGATGAATCTGGGCCTCGACCACTTCCGAATAAAATAGAAAAATAGTTATATTTTTCCAACCTAGATACATGAGTTTCCCTTTTTGCTCAAATTATTTTTCACATATCACAGAAATCAACAATTTCACATATACACACCAAGAATCTTGAGCACACAAGGAAATCACCACTTTCCCTAAACAAAACCATTTCCATTTCACACACACCCCAAAAACCATTTGGAATCACTTTAATGGTTTATTAAATCTATTTAGAAGCACAATAATAAGGACACATATGTAATTTAACCATTTTCCATGGGTGAATCCCATTTCCAAAACATGATCACATCAAAACCATTTTTATTACATGATTCACAATTCAAAGACACATTTATGGTGCATAACAAATAATACAACAAGAAATAAATCTCATTTAACTTGGAAAATACACTTTCAACACCTTTTCACCTTTAAATATATTTGAAAACATATTTCACTCCTTCCACACATGGCATAGAGTATATTAAAAAAACAAAACAATGAAGTACGTAAGAAATATAACCAATTTATTTTGAAAAACAAACTTCCATCACCTATGCATCAAAAACCCTTTCAAAAAAATACTTCACACCTCAAAAATAATCCATAGAAAATATTTAATCCCTCAATAAATCATATCAAAACCATTAAATAATGTAAAATCATTGAATCACCTACCTCTCACTTCAAAATTTCTAGAAATTGATGCAAAAAACACAACCACACAACCACAAGACCCTACCAAGGAAATATTGAACCACAAACATCAATATTTCCCCCCAAAACAGAATATAAAACCCTATTTAGGTCATACACCCAACTAGAAAATAGAAACTCAAGAAAGAGGGGAGAAGAACCCTAAAAAGAGGGAGGAATCAAGAGGAAACAAACTTAATTGATGTTTCCTTGAAGAATCGGGGTCAAAACCAACCATGTATTGTGGTTCCAAGGATTAAAGAAAGCTTGAAGGAGGCTCCTGTGGTTGAAAATCCTAAATTGGGTGGATGTTAGGAGAATTAGGATTAAAATATAAGAAGGGACAAAAAGAATTTATCAATTTTTAATGACCTAGACATGACACACAGTTTTCCCACATGGTTTTCCAAAATGCATGGCAACCGTGTATCCCTCACAATACAATAGGAATATGCTTCATGGTTATCCCACATGGTTTAAAAACCCAAGAACTAACCATACATTCTACACTATCCAAAATGACATCCGGCTGCATGATTTTCTTGGCAAGGGTGCATAGTTTCCCCTAACTGTGTGCCAACTGTGTTCTACATGATTTCAATCTCAATTTTAACATTTTTCACTAAAAAAACAATGGTAAACTATATGATGAATTTGAGACCAAAATAAATGAAAGAATCACCTCATAATGAAAACACAAAAGTGACAATTCTCCTCACCATCAAAACTATCTATCCCTAAAAAGCCACCCTAAATCTTGATCAAAGTACAAAAATAGATACTATTGATCAACCCAAGACTTCCACTACCAAGTATCATACACATCATTACCAAGATAAAAATGAACTTGGAAAAACATAATGGACTTCCCATGAATCACTTTCTCCTAAAAATTCACAATCCACACTGGACACTCAAACATAGACAAATCAGACTCCAATAATAACTCTTCCCAATTCAGCACATGAGAAAGATCTGGGCTATACTTTTTCAGCTGAGATATGTGGAACACATCATGAATTGATGTCAAATATTAGGGAAAATACAACATGTATTCCACCTTACCAATTTTCTCGATAATCTCAATCGGTCTGTCTTAGCTAAGAGTTATTTTCCCTTACCCAAACGACGATGATCCAAGCGTGGTGCCACTTTTAGAAACACCCAATCACCCATAGAAAACTCTAAAGATTGGAATCTATGATCAATATAAGAATTATAGTGACTAAGAGATGTCAATAATCACTTCCTGATTATCTTGAGTTTATCAAAAATTTCTTTCACAAGGCTTATTCCCAACAATTTGGTCTCACCCACCTCATCCCAACATAAAGGTGACCGAAAAGGAAGACCATAAATATCCTCAAAAGGATCCATTTTAATCAAGGATTGGTACCTATTGTTATATGTGAACTCAAAAAATTTCAAATGGCTATCCCATGAACCTAATAAATCCAACACACATGCTCAGAGCATGTCTTCTAAAATATGATTCGCCTTCTCCATATGACCATATGTTTGAGGATGGTATGCCATACTCAACTTGAACCACGTTCCCATTGCCTTCTTAATTCCTTCACAAAACTATGAGGTAAAATGGGGGTCCATGTTAGAAATAATTTTAAATGGAACACCATGATTCATCACAACCTCCTAGACAAATAACCAACCCAACACATCCACTTTAGTTGAATCCCTGATTAGAAAGAAATGTACTGATTTCGTTAGACCATTAATCACTAACCAAATGGAATTCTTCCCCTAGGTTGTACAAGGTAATCCAACAATAAAATCCATGGTGATCTCATCCTAATTTTAGGTAGGAACACATAGATACTAAAGAAATCTGGAGGGCCTTTGGTGATCTAATTTAATTTTTTGAAATGTATAACACCATGATACATAGTCAACTATATCTCACCTCATATTTTGCCCACTAAAACTGATGGCACATGTCAGAGTACATCTTGGTTAAACCTGGATGAATAAACCACTGATACTGATGGATATTTTTCATCACCAACTTCCTCAATGAAAATGAAACAATGGTGTTAAATTTGAAGCACAAAAATATCTTAGGAGACAACAACCAATCATAAGGCATATCCCAACCATTTAAAAACTGAATAGACTATTTGAACAACCCATCACTTGGTT
The DNA here is from genome assembly GCA_963277665.1 of Viscum album. Taxonomy (NCBI): domain Eukaryota; kingdom Viridiplantae; phylum Streptophyta; class Magnoliopsida; order Santalales; family Viscaceae; genus Viscum; species Viscum album. The sequence continues at coordinate 1,019,508,959 of OY728138.1, read as the reverse complement.
TCTATTTCTAAATCAACTTAATAAGAGAAGGTGTCAGCTACACGCTGGTGAAGAATGCACATCCACCATGCTTCTTGGTCTCCAGGTGCATATGAGAATAAAGTCCCATCAAAGTATACTCATCACTAGAATTTTTCAATGCTTATACCGGAACTTTCATGCTCAAAGAATCTTCCACTAAATTTCCTTTGATGTGATTATAGACTATATCAAAATTGAACCCGTAAAGGTAGTTAACCCAATGACTCTGCATTAAGTGTTAGGACCAAGATGATAATGAAGGTGCTTGTTTTCATGTATTGTATAATGTTTTCAAGAAATTTGTTTGAAGAAAGGAAATCACCTCACTCTATTTTTTGGTGAAAATCATACTAAACATTTTTTTAAATAGAATCAGACTCACTATTAGTCTATAATGGGAGAAGATCGTACTGAGGAATTTATTTTTTTCAGATTCCATCTGAATTTAGTATAAAAGAAGTGATTATTTTGATGAAGAATCAGAGTCTCTATGACTACTACAAAAATGCGATGATGCTTTACTGATTCATATTCCACATAAATTATATGTTTATTAGGGAACTTATTGTAACACCCCCAAATTATAAAGGGTTAAATGACTAAATTATGACTCAGGTCAATAAGGTGCACCTTCCTTTTAGGGAGCCTATCCGATTAGAACTCCACAGTTAAGCATGCTTGGCCTGGAGTAGTGATCAGGATGAGTGACCTTCTGGGTTTCTTCTCAGCGTGTGTGTGAGTGAGGAAAAAGCACACTGGAAAGGACATGTGTTGGCCTATGAGAAATTTCATTAGTCAGATGACCCGTTCAGGCATGTTGGTGGACCTTGGGTTTGGTCCCACATGTCTATGGGGTAACTGGAGGTACCTGGTAGGCTAGAACCCTACGACCATGTTAAGGCAGGGTGTTTGTGCTGTCACCGGGACCTAGTTGTCACATTTGGTATCAGAGGTGGTATCCAACCTTAAGTGCGGTGCACTGTTGGGGTTGAGATGCAGGGCCCACAACGAGGATGTTGTGCTCTAAAGGGGGGATAATTGCAACACCCCCAAATGATAAAGGGTTAAATGACTAAATGATGACTCATGTCAACATGGTGAACCTTCCTTTTCTGAAGCTTATCCGATTAGAACTCCACAGTTAAGAATGCTTGGCCAAGAGTAGTGATCAGGATGAGTGACCTTCTGGGAAGTTTCTCAGGGTGTGTGTGAGTGAGGAAAAATCACATTGGAAAGGACATGTGTTGGCCTGTGGGGAATTTAATTAGTCAGATGACCAGTTCGGGCATGTGGGTGGACCCTGGGGTGGTCCCCACGTGTTTGTGGGGCAATTGGTGATACCTGGTAGGCCAGGACCTGACGACCATGTTAAGGCGGGGTGTCTGTGCTGTCATCAGGACCCAATTTTCACACTTATGATTTCATCTTTATGGAAGAAAATATAAAATTGGTATTCCAAATCATACTCAGATTTATCATTTATAGGTGGAAGATAAGAAATAGATACTGCCGATTGAAAAAGAATCATACCCAGTACAATCATATCAAAGAGGAAGAGAAGAAAAAGGAAGCTAGTAATCGTACCCAAAATGATCATATCCCGGATGATCATTATCAAGATGATCGTATCCAGGGAAATCGTACTCAAGAATATCATACTCTCAAAAATAAAACTTAGGCTGAGTCGGAAATAATGTTACTTGCTGTTGACACTAGTCCATCGTACTCAACAAACCATCATACTCAGGCAGAGTCATTTTCAATAGAGATCAATGGAAAATGAATTCAGCATAAGACGATGAATATCACAATGATGGAGACCAATCAACATATAGTCAACTATTTAAGATAGTTGAATGAATTGATGAAAATATAGAGGAATAAATATATAAAATATAACTTGTTTCCAAATGTCTTCATCAAGTGAATCAAGAGTTGAATCAATTTTTTTCCTTTCAAGTGAATACTCAAGTGATTCAAGAGAAAAGTGAAATGGTGAGAAGTGGTTTGAGAGCAGAGATAAGGGAGTTTTATGAATATTCTAATAAGGGAGAGCTTTATATTCAAAATAATAATTATATTCAATTGATATAGAGCATCTTATTCATCAAATCAAAGTGGTATCTATTTCTTCATAAATTCACATTCAGATGATAAAAAGATTTGTTTTGAATAAATCAGATTCAAAAGATCGAACTCATAAATTGAAATCAAAATGAAAATTTAAATAAAAGTATGAAGACTAAGTGAAGATGATAAAAGAATCCATAATCTTCATAAATCATTGAAAAAGTCATAAATTCCCTCGATATTTTAGGGAAATCATGATTTGGGTTAATTTATGGAAGCAAGAAAATTTTGGGATTCCCGCCAAATCTCTCATGGGTCACATATAAAAGGAGAAGTGTAATTTTCAGTTTTTCTAACTAATGTACTATTAAATATATAAGAGAGAGAAGTTTTGAGTTTTAGAGAGTAGAAGAAGTTATTATATTCACTTTTATTGAAGAATTTTTTACCGATAGAAGTGAAAGAGAAGTGACAAGGTCACAACATTGTATTCAAATGAACATTGTAATTAGTGATTATTGTACCCACCTGATTACCGTATTCAACTTATCAATTATATTTGGATGATCATCATATCATGGTGGATAATCAGATCAGGTTTTTTGTACGAGTATTTCTATACTGAGGAAGAAGAGGTTTTGATTTATCTCAATTGTACTTATCCAATGTTATATATTTTCCTATTGAGAAATCGTACTATAAAAAATCAGATTTGGAAGAATCGGGCTAAGAGAATTGGACTCGGAAGAATCAGAATGGGAAAAACATACTGGGAAAATCAAACTGAGTTTTCGTAACAAAGTTTAGTAAGTTCTTACCATCTTCTGGGTAAGAAATTGAAGAATTATTTTAAAAGAATACATTTTTGGAATTAAAAATAAGCACATTTAACATGAGTTGTTAAACAGTCATTGTTTTACCCTATTTGTGCTAAAAGGATGCACACACACTATTGGAATTGGTTACATTTTGCTATATGAGTGAACAGGTATATCCAGCTCATTGTAATCCAAGGATTTTTTTCTAGTGTATTGTGTGGTATTGGATCATTTCCATACCATACCAAGGAAATAACTATTCTTATTGAATAGTGAAACTTGTAAATACTTGTGTTCCTATGGATGTGTGTTTGTTTTGGTTTCAGTAGGAAATTGAAATATTTAATAAGAGGTGAAGGTTTTTTCAATTAAAAGGAAACATAAAATGAAAGAGTATCATGGATTCACCCCTTCCCCCTCATAGTGATACAATTATCCTGATTGGGCACTTTCAATTGGTATGAGATCACAGGTTCCCTTTGCTTATTCTTTGCTAATTGAGAATTTGAATTGTGTGAACAGTAAAGGTATTCTGGTCTTTTATGTAAATAATTATCATATCTATAAATATTGAATTTTTCTTATTTTATGTCTATTGGATATGATGTTCTTGAAGCTACAACAAATAGGATTCCTCCTATTGATTTTAAATCACCTCTTACATCTTTTTATAAGAAGAATCTTGAGAATGATGGAAGGGCCAAGAATTCAATGTTATCATCACATTCTAAAAGTTAATTCCTAATACTGAAATAATATTCTGTAGTCAAAGGTATATGGGATAAATTGGAAAACATATATGAAGGAAATACCAAAGTAAATAAAAAAAGTTGCAAATATGGAGATTGAAATATTAAGATTTTAACATGAGTGATCATAAATATATTGGGGGATTCCTTACCAGGGTAAATGACATTGTGATTAATATCATATGTCTTGGTGAAAATTTGTATGATTCTATAGTTGTTGAAAATATATTGATAATCCTTTTTGAAAATTTTGGGGAAAAAGTTTCTTCACTATAAGATAGTGATCCTGAAGCATTATTTCTTAATGAATTAAATAGCACTCTCATAATTTATGAAATGGTAAGGTAAAAAGCTATGAAAATAAAAAAAAGTTGATAAAGAATTATATTTCTAGGATAAAAACAAAGAAAAGTCAAATAAGCTTCATATTGAAGATGAATTTGGTGAATCCAATTCTAAATATGAGGTATGTAAAAATCTTGATAATATTTTTTCCTAGTTTTCTAAAAATGTAAAAAGTGTTACATGGAAATTCAAAGGGAAACTTCCATTGAAATGTTTTGAATGTGGAGCCATTGATATTTTTTTTTTCAATTTTCCTCAAATAAATAAATAAGATGATAAAGAAGAAGAAGAAAGAAATCCTAGAATATTTTGGAAGAAATAGGGAGACAAAAAAAAAATTATTCTATAGGGAAAGACAAGAAATTGTTAAATTCCAAAAGAAGAAGCTTCTTTTCTAAAGATGAAGAATAAGATAGAAGTGATGCTGAATCTGAAAAATTAGTTGAGTATGGTATTTAAAACACTTTTATTACAATAGTGAATGATAATGAATTAATAATAAATAGTTTAGAATAAGGAGAAACTCTACATGAACATTATTTTAAAGAAGAGTTAAAATAATTTCTGAGGAAGATTAGAAGGCTTGAGAAGCAAAAAAAGAAATTGGAAGATAAATATTCTTTAATAAAAAATCAAGAATGTATTACAGATGAGAAAGAAAGGATCGTAAAAGAGATTGATGATTTGAAGAAATCTCTTAAATAATAAAATAATCATAATGAGTATCTAGAGGTGAAGATAAAGGGAAAAAAGAAGAGTTGGAACTTTTCCAACAAAAACATTCAAAAACTGAACAAAGAAATAAAATTTTCAAAAACTCTATCACTCAAGTTGGGGAAAGTTATTAAAAAGATAAAACTAGGAATAATCAGCAGAATATATCTTCAAAGTTTGAAAATAATAACGGAATTGTTACTGAAAAGAAGAACATTGGGAAGATTATATATGTGGAAAAGACCAAGAAAGTTGGGAATTCATAAGTCTTAAAGAACTCTGAGTTTGAAAAACTTTTGAAACAATCTAAATTTGGAAAAGTTTCAAATTATTCTGGTTCCAATAAAGTAGAAAAGAAAAGGAAGACTCTGACTGACAATAGAAATGTTAGTGGCTCAAAAAAGAAAGAAAAGAAGGTGTTTGAGAAACATGTTCACAATTCCAGAAAGTATGTAAGTTTTAGAGGCAAATACACATTTTATGGATATTGATAGTTTTGTGGTGTATTTGGACATACAAAAAATATGTTTTGGTTTCACAAAAAACATTACTATTATTCTATAGGTTATGATAGGCAAGGTTTGAGGGGGATACAATTACCTCAAAAGAAGAAGGATAAGAAGATTATTTTGATAAAACATGGAAAGTTTGGAGTAAATATTGAAAATAGATTCTAACCCCTAGAAAATATTTTTGAAAGATGTGAGAAACCTAGAAATTTTTAAAAAGGATGTATTGTTTTGTAATCGACATAAAAAAGTTCCTGAAAAATTATCAAAAGATATAGGTGAAGAAAGAAAATAAATAAGTAAAAGCTATTATTGTTGAAAATACATTGAAAGATACAAAAGGAGAAAGAATTTGGTTCCTTGATAATGGTTTTTATTCTCATATTATAGGAGATTTGAAATTGTTAAAGAATGTGAAATATTTCAAAGAAGGAATAGTGAAATTTGGAAATGATGAATCCTTTAAAATCAAATGTTTTGGTTCATACATCATTAGAAAAGAAAAGATGAAATCCAAGAAAGATTTGAATTTTGATGAGATGAAACATAATTTACAAAGTGTTTCACAATTTTCTGATGGGAGTAACACTGTTTTCTTTTGGAAAAATGGGTTTGTTGTGAAAAGTGAAGAAGATAAAAAAATTGTTACAAGAGGCCAACATACAAAAAGAAACTTATTTCAAGTTGGTGAAATACAAACATATTGTTACATGAGTATGGTTTAAGAGAGTCAATTGTGGAATAATAGTCTAGGAAACATGTGTCAAAGAAACATGAGAAAGTTATCAAAGTGAGATAGTGTCTGATACAACCCTGATTTTCCTAGAAGAAGATATTGGTGTTGCACTATTTTTCATTAAGGAAAGATTACAAACTCAGTGCATAGTAAAGTTGATATTTGTACAAGAAAACCCCTAGAGAAGATTCATTATGATATTTGTGGGCTGATGAGAATATAATAAAAAAATATAGATAAGTACTTCATCACTTTCATTAATGATTTTACTCACATTACTTGTGTTATGTATATGAAACATAATTCAGATTCTTTGAAAATGTTTAAATGTTTCAAAAGGAAAGATGAGAAGGAATGTGAGTATTTGGTAAAGAAGTTGCGAACAGACAGTGGTGGTGAATATAGAAGTGAATAATTGCAAGGTTATCTTGAGAAGCATGGAATTCAGAATGATTATATTTCCCCATATACTTCTCAACAAAATGGGGTTTCTGAAAGAAATGATAGAAGTTTTGTGGAAATGGAAAGAACCATGTAACTTGAACATGGGATTTCTCATTACTTTTGGAGGAAAGCCATGAGTTATACTATTTGTATCCAAAACCATTGTTTCTATAGGAATCAATCAGATATGACTCCATATGAATTGTTTTATTTAAAAACACTAAGTTTGAATAACTTAATAGTTTTCGAGAGTCCATGTATTATAAAGAAGAATGGTGGAAACTATGGAAAGTTTGATTAGAAAGGTGAAGATGGAATCTTTCTTAGAAATTATCTAGAGGGACAATGATATATATTTTTTAAAAAATAAATAGAAAGAATTGTTGATTCAATTGATGTGAAAGTAATTGAAAAATCAGAGAAAGACAAACATGTTTAGGCAGACAAGGAAGTTGAGAAAGTTGAAGAAAAAAATTATGATAATGATAGAAACAATTTTATTCCAACTTAAGAAGAAGAAATATACTTAGAGGTTTCAAGTTATGAGGAAGTTATTCTAAAATCTCATCCAAGTTTGAGGAAGCAAGTGAAAGATCAAAATACAATTGGTTATCAATATCAGAATTTTTAAATAAGAATAAAAAAAACGCTATTATACATACTTCTTTATATTAAAAAGGGGAGCCTAATGACGTGAAAGAAGTTTTTGAGAATCCATAATGGGTTTAAACAATTAATGAAGAGTTGGATCAAATTGGAAATAATGATACATGAGAACTCGTACCCAATACTGAAAACAAAACATTATTGGAAAAAAGTGGGGTTTCTGAGACAAGATGAATGAAGAAGGTGAAGTGATAAGGAACAAAGAAATATTATTACACGAAGGGTATCCATAGATTTAAGGTATGGATTTTGATTAAACCTTTTCTCTGGTGGAAGGACTTGAAATAATCATAATCCTTCTTGTTATTGCTGCAAAACAAGGCTACAAGATTTTTCAAATGGATGTTAAATCTGTATTTATAAGGCCCCGACCTTAAACCTTACTTAATATTGAACTAAATGAGTAATTCACATTGAGGATCTTTTCAGGTTTAGAGTTTTATAGAATTAGGACATAACTATTACATCTCAAAAGATTACAAAGTAGTCACTTCTACTAAATTTCCATAAAATAAAAACTCTTAAAAAGAAACATGTCTAGTTCCATGTATTAGATAGCATGACTTTCCCTTGATCCCATCCTTGACCCTATTCCACATTAAGTCCTGTGAAAAACACTTCAAAAAAAAACTTGGGGTGAGCATAAAAAGCTCAGCAAGGGATACACAAAGAATGAAAACTGTTAGTTTTTCAAAGCAACAAGTAAACCATGTATACTTTATCAAAGTAATACCTTTCACCTTTAGGAAGTAGTAAAAACTCTTCACTAAATAAAATATCATTACTTACCCTTTTGTAACCAAAAGATTACCATAAAACCCATATAAAGAACACATAACATATAAAGGTAACTTGAGACATAAACATACTTAAATGGAATAACCATACGGTCGACTTCCACACATACTTAATGGAATAGCAATACGGCCGACTTCCATACCCAATGCATTGGAGGTTATAACGTAACCACCCGTCCTGGTATTCACAGCACCACCCATCATATGGTTTATCATGTAACCACCCGTAAATTGTCCAAGTACCATTATTACACCTAAAATATTGAAAATATAAACATTTCAATAACAATATTTAATTTTCAATCAAAATAAGTAATTCCAAGATATTGAATTAATCAATCCATTTTCAAAAATCATTTAAAAGAGATTTTTGAATAAAAGTGCCCCCTACCTCTTTGAAGCTTTTGTTGGAATTTTAATTTTAAAACATTAATGTCCATATAAATAAATACTGAAAATCATTTTGAAAACATGGACATTAAAGATAAATATTTAGAATAATAAATCTTTAAAACATTTAAAATGATATTTTTGTTAAAGAGTTTTTAACAAAATGAGAGACTCTTGAATACAAATAATTGCGGAATAACATTTAATCCGAACATTATAATATCATGAGAATAAAGGGATTCATGATATAATATGTCAAAGGATAGTATACACACTATATAAGAGTGAATTGGTGCATAACAACAATGAAGTCTCAAAAGAAATGTAAAATGAGATGAAATCCATTATAAAGAAGGTATCCTTAAATTAAGGACAAATCAATCTCATAATTATGTTTGAAAAATATAAATACACCCAATATAAGTGGATATTAAGTGTAAAACAATCAATTGTCATTCACACATATTCAAAGGATTACATATTCACTAACTACATGTTGAACCCAAAGAAATCGGAATTGGGTTAAGAAGTTCCCTTGGTAAAATTCAACAGCCTAACGACGTCACATAAAATTTTACAAAAAGGGTTGATGAGAGAGATAAAGGGGATATCATCACTTGAACATAAAATTTACATAAATAATGATATAGAATAACATATCCCAACATAATAGTATGTGAGTTAAAGACATAACAAAAGAAGTCTTTTAAAAAGAGGAGGGTGAAAGGTTCCCTTACTGACATGGGTATCTTTCGAAACATACGCCCCGTGAAAGAAGGAAAATACAACATTGATGTAAATACTCATAAATGAAATTATATTACACAATGAGTAAAATAATGGGCAGTACATACACCACTCAAAGGAAATTGTGGCAAATGTAGCATAAATCCCACGAGAATAAAGGTAAGATGAAAAATCCCTTACGAAAACTCGGCAGCCTAACGACGCCACTTAAAACTTAAAAAAATGAGATCAAATAGGGTCTCTCATCATATTAACATAAATTTTACAGAAATAGGAATATAAAATAACATCCCCCAACATAGCAAAGAGAAGCTTAAAATAAGTGACATAAAGGAGAGTACTTAAAAAGAAAAAGAGATGTTAGATCTCTTACGAAAATTCGGCAGCCTAACGGCGCCACTCAAAACATCCAAAATGGATTGATGAGAGAGAATAGGGTCTCTAATCAAATGAACATAAAAATTAAAGTAATATTAATATAAAATAACATCCCAATAACAAGAAATATGAGCTTTAAAAGGAATGACATAAAAGAGTGTACTTAAAAAGAAAGAGAGGAGTGGGATCCCTTACCTCAGGTCCGACTTGAATCGATCGTTCTTTAATCTCCTGAATAATAAACTTGAGTTAATTTATACTTCCTTAATAAATTTTTTTAAGTTCATTATTCCTTTTATATCACTTATTACCACGTCATGAACACTATGTAATTATTTTAGTTAATAACGGTCGTTTAAACGAACATTGGTACTTGAGTCAAAAATATGCTCTTTATAATTACAAGTTGTTCATGTATCCATTATATACAGAGTAATAATCATGATTTATATATCATATATATCATATATATCCAGTATATACATTCATTTATAATATTACATAAACATTTAGAGGTAAGAAATGAAATGCATCGTTCATGGAGACGGTAAGCCGTATGTACGCATGAACGCTACTTTCATTTCTATTTCGTATTTTATAGAATAGAATAATAATGATATAAAGGAATATTATAATTCCAGTATAATATCATATATAATACCATTAATTACATCCTTTATACATCCCACATATGGCATTAACGAATCAAATCACTTCGAGGGGGCGGTAGTCCGCACTTCCTAAAATGAAGATATCGCGTTTACTCATAATGGTAACCATAAAGGATATGCCATAAATGAAAAATACATAAGCTTAAGTAAAACATAAACATATTATATATAATATATATATATAGTGACATCTTAATGGCCACCTTTGAAGGTGATATATGAGTGTTGAACAATCATCGTTTCGTGAGGTGGAAATTCGCCATCCACGGAAACAGTATGTTATTTAACCATTAAATATAGGTGTATGTAAGTTTAGCTAGAATAATTCTTATAAAAACATCCTAGTATATTGAAGATACTGCAGTTGTTACAAAATAAATGAATAAAAAGATTTTAGGGGGTTGGAGAATCAAAATAAAACAAAAGGACTCAAGTGAAGACATTACCTTAAAATCGGGTAACTTCCTTTGGTTTGAGCTAAAAGGCTTACTTGGGAAGACTTATGCCCAAAGTGAGGCTTCAAGGAGTTATATAGGGATGTGGAGAGACAAAATGGGTAGGGGTTGTCTGAGCCAAAGGCTTTTTAAGTGTGGGTAAGGAGGTAGAGGTGGGGGCCTTTTATAAGAGGAGGGGAGGGGCACTCTTGGAAAGTAAGGAAATGTTACTTTATTTTAGAATGATTTTCGTATTTTGATGGTCCCACATTGATGTGTTTCTAGGATACGGTGATAAGGTTTCGTAATCCACCCATCCAATAGGTTTTGGACATGTTTAGGTCTTAGATTTTACATTATCGTTCCATTTTATTTAAATCGTTAAATAATGAGGTAATCGCTGCATCATAATGGTGTCATAAATAATTTAATTTATCTAATGTATAAAAATTATAAAAAAACTACTATGATGTAGGAACTCTTTTTACCTTTCCAATTAATATTTATAGACAAAAATCGGATTTGTATAACCCCATGTAAAAATTGTTTTAGTAAAACAAGTCATGTTTGTGACATTTTTACTTTTACATTAAATAAAAAGTTATTTATGTCATTTCCCAACCAAAGTGGCTCCATGGGGTCCCAAAGTTAACCCATGGATTTTATTGGTCGGACATGACTCATCCAATGAGGTTAGGAAATGTTTCTAGGTCATTTCATATTATTAAAACATTATTTTTACCTTAAAATACACTAATTACCTCTAATCGCGATTGAAACTTAATAAGTTACTATTCACCAAAAAAATATTTTAATCCCATTGAACCACATTTATTTCTTAATGACAATCATTTATGTTGGATTTTTTAAATTCAAAACACAAAGGTGGCAAAATTTTATTTAAACGGAAAATCAGTTTTTATAAGTACCACTTAGTGGTTTCACTATTCATAAAAAATTAATGTTTTTCAGAAAATTACAAAAAATTCACCCTAAGCTATATTTGATATTCCGAATTCAAAAATGATGAATATTTTACAAAATTCATAACATATAAGTTGCATTAATTAATTTAATAATTAATCCCCGCTGTCAGAACAAATAGCGTGTTTTTAAGAAACAGTAAGTATCAAAAGATTGACTCTAGTTTAAGTCCAATTTCAAGATGAAATTAATTCCAACGACCACTATTGGTTTAAATGGTAAAAATATATTCTAATTTAACTTTAAAACAAAATCAAAATATAATCTAGTCATATAAATAAATTAGATTAAAAAGAGGTTTTGAATTAAAATACAACATTTTTCACTGTTCATTAAAAAATGAACTTTATTGGAAAAATACCAAAAATTTACACAATGTAAATTTTGATGTCCCGATTCTAAAGAAGAATTTTATTTTGTCAAATATAACACATAAAATTGTCAAAAAGTGTATTTAAAAGAGGTTCGCCATCAAAAGGTGGTTAATCGACCTTCTAAAGAACATTAGAATGTTTACGTTTAAAAATTGAATTCATTCACATTTTTAATCCTCTAACATTTATTGTAAAAAGTAAAAATATTTGACAAACATATATAGTCATTTATAGTTAGTTTTTTTCATTCCCGCCATTACAAAGGCTAGGCGTTAACTACCATTTAAAATAATATTATTTTATTATTAGAGTGCAATGTAAGATTCCCAAGAAACTCGTTGTTGCGTATTGGGTACGCCATCGAGCAAAGCGTCCCCTTTAAAGTAATATTAACATTTTATTCAAAAAATATGGATAAATATAAAAATGTCATATTCTTTATTTACCTGGGGTGTTACATCCTTCCCCCCTTTTAGGAATTGCGTCCTTGCAATTTTTAAAATTGTGCTTGAAAACATCATTGAAAATCCCACATCGGAACAAGAGTCAGTAAAACTATCACTTTAAAATAAAGAAAGAGAATTACAAAGGTCACCCGAGTTAACCCATAATAGGATTCCATGTAGGAAAACATGGACATAGAAGAAAAAATAAAGGGTCATGTTCTGAGGGAGAGTGATAGTAAACATGTCTAGGAGAAAGTTAACCATAAGAAAATCACAAACTTGTTGTGGGTTAAACAATATTCGATTCCCGAGTAGGAAAAGTTAATAGACAACATTTTTGTTTTAAGTTACTTTTCATTGAGGAATTTATTTTTGATCTTAAGGAAACACACTTACTTGTCATGTTGACTTTCAACTTTTACTAAATTTCTTACACAAACTCATACTTTCCCCAAATGATGAGTATTTAGGAAGACTTGTTCACATTAAGAGTACTATAATCAGCTTCTAGAGAATCACCTAATCCACAAAAGAGAAATATATATTTCCCATGTCTTTAGACCTTAATGAAAACCAAAATTTTTAGAACAAGATCAGATAATCCACAAATGGATAATCCTTTATAAAAAAGAAAATCTATTCTTAATCTCCAAAATTTGTCCAACAAAACCCAAAGTTCAACGAAGACCATTCAATAAAAAATTTGTCCATAAAAATCTTCAAAGTAAACCAAACTAAGTTTGAAACCCAAATATTTGAAGGATTTAGTCACATAGTCTTCCAAGGTACAAATTAACTTTTATCTCCAAATAACATCAGTTGCTCTTAAATTCTCATATTGAAAAGTAATTAACCTAATCACATATCCTCGATGATAGGTTAATCATTTCTATAGATAACCCAAAATAAACTTACTCTTGATTCCTAAAATCATTTAACTAAAAAGAATTAGTCAAACTAACCAGGGACTTCACGTAGTCCAGTGGTAGGTGATAAATACCAGTCACACTTTGGTTGTGGGTTCGATTCCCATAGCTTTGTCCAACGCGACATGTTGTCACACGGTCTGCGTGTTGTCCTTTTTCCAAAACTATATAATTCTTAAAGCATTTCCCAAAACGAGATAAAATCTTCAAAAATGATCATAAAATATTTTAACCTCAAGTTTATCTCATGCCTTTCATTTTCCATCATAACATATAATAACCCATAATTACCTCAAAAGTAAGGATCATATAAACTCTAATGGTTACCTTTATAATTATTACCTGAACTTCCACATCGATTGGTCATCTCGTACATGATGCATTACAGATCATACCAAGGTTCAAGTGGTTGATCATGACTCCTTGATAGTTGGTTTAGAACAACCACGAGTTTCCTCATTGAATCCCCCATTTTATCTAGTATCTTAATCAGATAACCACCACAGTTTCCTTCAAACCTGTTGTTTCTTTGGTGCCTGCTAGATCCATCCATTCACTAAAAATAGAAATGTCAGTGTGAGTATATCAACAAAACCATCATGTACTAATGAGGAAGGTAAACACTAAGATATACTTACTCATTCACTTTATCTAAAACTAGGACTCTTTTTGAAATCCTAACCATTATGGTAATGTCACTTGTGCTTAGAGAATACCCTAACCTCTAAAGTTATCTAAACCGACCTCTGATACCAACTATAAGTCCCCGACCTTAAACCTTACTTAATATTGAATTAAATGAGTAATTCACATTGAGGATCTTTTCAGGTTTAGTGTTTTAGAGAATTAGGACATAACTATTACATCTCAAAAGATTACAAAGTAGTCACTTCTATTAAATTTCTATAAAATAAAAACTCTTAAAAAGAAACATGTCTAGTTCCATGTATTAGATAGCATGACTTTCCCTTGATCCCATCTTTGACCCTATTCCACATTAATTCCTGTGAAAAACATTTCAAAAAAAAACTTGGGGTGAGCATTAAAAGATCGGCAAGGGATACACAAAGAATGAAAACTGTTAGTTTTTCAAAGCAACAAGTAAACCATATATACCTTATCAAAGTAATACCTTTCACCTTTAGGAAGTAGTAAAAACTCTTCACTAAAGAAAATATCATTACTTACCCTTTTGTAACCAAAAGATTACCATAAAACCCATATAAATAACACATAACATATAAAGGTAACTTGGGACATAAACATACTTAAATGGAATAACCATACGGTTGACTTCCACACATACTTAATGGAATAGCCATACGGCCGACTTCCATACCCAATGCATTGGAGGTTATAACATAACCACCCGTCCTAGTATTCACGGCACCACCCGTCATATGGTTTATCACATAACCACCCGTAAAATGTCAAAGTACCATTATTACACCTAAAATATTGAAAATATAAACATTTCAATAACAACATTTAATTTTCAATTAAAATAAGTAATTCCAAGATATTGAATTAATCAATCCATTTTAAAAAATCATTTAAAAGATATTTTTGAATAAAAGTGTCCCCTACCACTTTGAAGCTTTTGTTGGAATTATAATTTTAAAACATTAATGTACATATAAATAAATACTGAAAACCATTTTGAAAACATGGACATTAAAGATAAAGATTTAGAATAATAAATCTTTAAAACATTTAAAACGATATTTTTGTTAAAGAGTTTTTAACAAAATGAGAGACTCTTGAATACAAATAATTGTGGAATAACATTTAATCCAAACATTATAATATCATGAGAATAAAGGGATTCATGATATAATATGTCAAAGGACATTATACACACCATATAAGAGTGAATTGGTGCATAACAACAATGAAGTCTCAAAAGAAATGTAAAATGAGATGAAATCCATTATAAAGAAGGTATCCTTAAATTAAGGACAAATAAATCTCATAATTATGTTTGAAAAATATAAATACACCCAATATAAGTGGATATTAAGTGTAAAACAATCAATGGTCATTAAAACATATTCAAAGGATGAAATATTAAATAACTACATGTTGAACCCAAAGAAATCGAAATTGGGTTAAGAAGTTCCCTTGGTAAAATTCAACAGCCAAACGACGTCACATAAAATTTTACAAAAAGGGTTGATGAGAGAGATAAAGGGGATCTCATCACTTGGACATAAAATTTATATAAATAATGATATAGAATAACATACCCCAACATAATAGTTTGTGAGTTAAAGACATAACAAAAGAAGTCTTTTAAAAAGAGGAGGGTGAAAGGTTCCCTTACTGACATGGGTATCTTTCGAAACATACGCCCCGTGAAAGAAGGAAAATACAACATTGATGTAAATACTCATAAATGAAATTATATTACACAATGAGTAAAATAATGGGAATTACATACACCACTCAAAGGAAATTGTGGCAAATGTAGCATAAATCCCACGGGAATAAAAGTGAGATGAAAAATCCCTTACGAAAACTCGGCAGCCTAACGACGCCACTTAAAACTTACAAAAATGAGATCAAATAGGGTCTCTAATCATATTAAAATAAAGTTTACAGAAATAAGAATATAAAAGAACATCCCCCAACATAACAAAGAGGAGCTTAAAAGAAGTGACATAAAGGAGAGTACTTAAAAAGAAAGAGAGAGGTTAGATCTCTTACGAAAATTCGGCAGCCTAACAGCGCCACTCAAAACATCCAAAATGAATTGATGAGAGAGAATAGGGTCTCTAATCACATGAACATAAAAATTACAGTAAGATTAATATAAAATAACATCCCAATAACAATAAATATGAGCTTTAAAAGGAATGACATAAAAGAGTGTACTTAAAAAGAAAGAGAGGAGTAGGGTCCCTTACCTCAGGTCCGACTTGAATCGATCGTTCTTTAATCTCCTGAATAATAAACTTGAGTTAATTTATAATTCCTTAATAACCTTTTTCAAGTTCATTATTCCTTTTATATCACTTATTACCACGTCATGAACACTATGTAATTATTTTAGTTAATAACGGTCGTTTAAACGATCATTGGTACTTGAGTCAAAATATGCTCTTTATAATTACAAGTTGTTCATGTATCCATTATATACAGAGTTATAATCATGATTTATATATCATATATATCATATATATCCAGTATATACATGAATTTATAATATTACATAAACATTTAGAGGTAAGAAATGAAATGCACCGTTCATGGAGACGGTAAGCCATACGTACGCATGAACGCTACTTTCATTTCTATTTCGTATTTTATAGAATGGAATCATAATGATATAAAGGTATATTATAATTCCAGTATAATATCATATATAATACCATTAATTACATCCTTTATACGTCCCACATATGGCATTAACGAATCAAATCACTTTGAGGGGCGGTAGTCCGCACTTCCTAAAATGAAGATATCGCGTTTACTCATAATGGTAACCATAAAGGATATGACATAAATTAAAAATACAGAAGCTTAATTAAAACATAAACATATTATATATAATATATAAATATAGTGACATCTTAATTTCCACCTTTGAAGGTGATATATGAGTGTTGAACAA
Organism: Viscum album; assembly: GCA_963277665.1. Classification (NCBI taxonomy): domain Eukaryota; kingdom Viridiplantae; phylum Streptophyta; class Magnoliopsida; order Santalales; family Viscaceae; genus Viscum; species Viscum album. Next base: position 1,019,492,127 of record OY728138.1, on the reverse strand, counting down.
ACATCGTTTCGTGAGGAGGAAATTCACCATCCACAGAAACAGTATGTTATTTAACCATTAAATATAGGTTTATGTAAGTGTAGCTCGAATAATTCTTATAACAACATCCTAGTATATTTACGATACTTTAGTTGTTACAAAAGAAATGAATAAAAATATTTTAGGGGGTTGGAGAAGCAAAATAAAACAAAATGACTCAAGTGAAGGCATTACCTTAAAATTGGGTAACTCCCTTTGGTTTGAGCTAAAAGGCTTCCTTGGGAAGACTTCTGCCCAAAGTGAGGCTTAAAGGAGTTATATAGGGATGTGGAGAGACAAAATGGGTAGGGGTTGGCCGAGCCAAAGGCTTTTTAAGTGTGGGTAAGGAGGTAGAGGTGGGGGCCTTTTATAATAGGAGGGGAGGGGCACTCTTGGAAAGTAAGGAAATATTACTTTATTTTAGAATTATTTTCGGATTTTAATGGTCCCACATTGATGTTTTTCTAGGATAAGGTGATAAGGGTTCTCAATCCACCCATACAATAGGTTTTGGACATGTGTAGGTCTTAGATCTTACATTATCTTTCCATTTTATTTAAATCGTTAAATAATGAGGTAATCACTGCATCATAATAGTGTCATAAATAATTTAATTTATCTAATGTCTAAAAATTATAAAAAAACTACTATGATGTAGGAACACGTTTTAACTTTCCAATGAATATTTATGGACAAAAATCGGATTTGTATAACCCCATGTAAAAATTGTTTTAGTAAAACAACTCATGTTTGTGACATTTTTACTTTTACATTAAATAAAAAGTTATTTATGTCATTTCCCAACCAAAGTGGCTCCATGGGGTCCCAAAGTTGTCCCATGGATTGTCTTGGTTGGACATGACTCATCCAATGAGGTTAGGACATGTGTCTAGGTCATTTCATATTATTAAAACATTATTTTTACCTTAAACTACACTAATTACCTCTAATCGCGATTAAAACTTAATAAGTTACTATTCACCAAAAAAATATTTTAATCCCATTGAACCACATTTTACTTCTTAATGAAAACCATTTATGTCGGATTTTTGAAATTCAAAACACAAAGGTGGCAAAATTTCATTTAAACGGAAAATCAGTTTTTATAAGTACCACTTAGTGGTTTCACTATTCATCAAAAATTAATGTTTTTCAGAAAATTAAAAAAAATTCACCCAAAGATATATTTGATATTCTGAATTCAGTAATGATTTCTATTTTACAAAATTAATAACATATAAGTTGCATTAATTAATTTAATAATTAATTCCCGCTGTCAGAACAAATAGCATGTTTTTAAGAAACAATAAGTATCAAAAGATTGACTCTAGTTTAAGTCCAATTTCAAGATGAAATTAATTCCAAATACCACTATTGGATTAAATGGTAAAAATATATTTTAATTTAACTTTAAAACCAAATCAAAATATAATCTAGTCATATAAATAAATTAGATTAAAAAGCGGTTTTGAATTAAAATACAACATTTTTCACTGTTCATTAAAAAATGAACTTTATCAGAAAAATACCAAAAATTTACACAATGTAAATTTTGATGTCCCGATTATAAAGAAGAATTTTATTTTGTCAAATATAACACATAAAATTGTCAAAAAGTTGATTTAAAAGAGGTTCGCCATCAAAAGGCGGTTAATCGACCTTCTAAAGAACATTAGAATGTTTACGCTTAAAAATTGAATTCATTCACATTTTTAATCCTCTAAAATTTATTGTAAAAAATAAAAATATTTGAAAAACATATATAATCATTTTGTAGTTAGTTCTGTTCATTCCTGCCATTACAACGGCTAGGCGTTAACTACTATTTAAAATAATATTATTTTATTATTAGAGTGCAATGTAAGATTCCCAAGAAACTCATTGTTGCGTATTGGGTACGCCATCGAGAAAAGCGTCCTCTTTAAAGTAATATTAATATTTTATTCACAAATATGGATAAATATAAAAATGTCATATTCTTTATTTACCTGGGGTGTTACAGTATTTTTAAATGATTATCTTAATGAGGAAGTTTACATTGAACAAACTTATGGATTTTTTGTTAGGAAAGATTAATGTTATGTATGTAGATTGAATAAGTCCTTCTATGGGATAAAACAAGCTCTAAGGGAATGGTATTCAAGATTCATTATATGTTTAAAGAAGTTTAATTTCAAGAAAGGTAGGGTGGATAACAATATCTACATCAGATAAAGTCAAGAGTATTCCCTCATTGTGGTTGTTTATATTGATGACATTAACTTTAATGGGAATGATGAAAGAAGTTGGGAATAGTTTTTTGAAGAAATGAAAAGGGTATTTGAAATGTTCATGCTGGGGAAAATGAAATACTTTCTTCGGTTATAGGTACATCAAAAGAAGGAATACATTTTTCTCTCTCAAGAAAATATTCCAAGGAACTTCTTAAGATGTTTGGAATAGAAAAATCAAAACCTATTTCCACATCAATATCATTGGGAAATTTTTTTCTAAAGATTTAGAAGGAAAAGAAGTTGATCAGAAATAATTTTGAAAGTTGATTGGATGTTAATTGTATTTAACTGCCTCAAGACCCATAATTATTTTAAATATTAACTTCTGTGAAATATTTCAAAGTGCTCCAAAAGAATCACATTTAATTTCTGGAAAAATAATTCTCAGATACATAAAAGGCACCACCAATTTTAGAATCAGGTATGAAATCCCAGATAGTATTGATTTTTTTCTGGGTATTCAGATACTGATTGAGAAATAAATGTTGATTATAGAAGAGTCACATTTAGTGGAGTGTTCTTTATCGAAAATAATTATGTTATTTGGAATTACAAGAAGAAAAATTCAATAACTCTTAGTATGGATGAAGATAAGTATGTTGTTTCTACTCAATCCACTACCCAACTTATGTAAATGAAAACTCAATTAGAAGATTTACTTGTTTAAGTGAAGTTACCCTTGCTCTTTGGTGGTGAAAATCAAAGCACGATCAACCTCACCAGGAATCCTATTCAATATTATCAATAAAAACATATTGATATCAAATATCATTCCATAAAAAAGAATTTGTAGAAGAATGAATTTAAGCTTGAGTATGTTCCGACATCAAAACATGTTGCTGACATATTCGTGAAAAATTTACTAACGGAATAATTTTATAAATTGAGGTTGAACATGGGTGTCCAACCTCTTTATAATCAAGGTTGAGGTATGTGTTTTTGTACCCTCTCTAATATTACCTTTTAATGGTGTTGTAAATGGGGAGAATAAATTATTTCACAAATCTATCTTTTTGAATGCATGTAAAAAGAGGGAGTTGTGGGTAAGCTGTGAATTCAACTTTATTTTGTAAGTAAAGTATTCTAACTATATTTTGAAGTGGTTTTAGGAAAATAAATGGGTTTGTATTCCATGAAAGTTTAAGAGATGAGGAATAAATATGTTTAAGATGTTTTCATAATCACTTATTTCAGAAAACATGGTTTTTTATCAATGATTCTTATTTCCTACAATGAGTTAGCTCACATAGGATTATAATTGTTGAAAAGTGATCCATTTATTGAGGATACAAAGTTAAATGATTTATAAAACTTGGTTGAAAACAAAATCCAAAGGGGGATATTGTTTGGACCAAGCTGATAATAAAGGTGTTTATTTTCATGTGGTGTCTTTTATTTTCAAGAAAGTTATTTGAAGAAAGGAAATAACCACACTTTTTTTTGGTGGAAATTGTACATACCATTGTTTTCAAAATAATCAGAATCACCTTGGGTTTAGAATGGTAGAAGATTGTAATGAGGAATTGATTTTCATCGAATTCACTTTGAATTTGGTATGAAATAAGAGACTGTTTTGATGAAGAATCAGAGTCTCTATGATTACGATAAAAATGTGACGATGATTTTATGATTTGTATTTCACATAAATCGTTTGTTTATTAGAGAAATTATAATTCCATCTTGATGGAAGAAAAGGGGAAAAATAATTACACATCATACAAATATTTATCATATTCTGGTGTAAGAGAAGAAATAGATGCTACCGATTAAAAAATAATTGTACCCAGTCAAATATTGTCCAGGAGGAAGAGAATAAAAATGAAGCTGATGATCATATCCAAAATGATTGTATCTAGGATAATCATTATTAGGATGATCGTATATAGAAAAATCATACATAGAAAGACTGTACTCTGGACAATCATACTCAAGATGAGTTGGAAAGAAATATGGTTTATTTTGACATAGGTCCATAGTACTCGGGGAACCATTATACTCAGGCAGAGTCATTTTTAATAGAGACCGATGGAAAAAGAATTGATCAGAGGCTGATGACTGTTGCAATGATAGAAACCGATGAACAATGCAGTCAACCATTTAAGATGGTTGAATGAATTTTTGAAGGAAGATAGTAAGAGATAGATAAACTCTGACTATTTCCAAATGTATTGATCAAGTGAATCAAGAGTTGAATCACTTTGTTTTCCTTTCATGTGAATTTTCAAGTGTGTCAAGTGAAAAGTTAAATGGTGAGAACTGGTTTGAGAGTAGAGATAAAGGAGTTTACATAATATTATGTCAAGTGGGAGCTTGACATTCAAAATAATAATTGCATTCAATTGATATAAAACATCGTATTCATAAAATCAGAGTGTTATCCATTTATTCATACATTTACATTAAATTGATACTAAACTTTGTTTTTAATAAATCAGATTCATTAAATTGGTCTCACGAATTGAAATCGGACTGAAAATTGAAATGAAAGTCTGTTGAAGAAGTGAATATTGTATAAAAATTGAGAAGCTTTAAGAAGTGTTGAAGAATTCATAAATGCACTCGATATTTAAGGGAAATATAGATTTGGATGAATTTATGTGAGTTGAAAATTTTTTGGGGTTCTTTCCAAATCTCTCATGGGTCACCTATAAAAGGATAAGTATACTTTACAATTTTTTTTGACTAATGTACTATTCACTATAGAAATGATAGAAGTTTTGAGTTTTAGAGTGAATAATAAGTTTCCATGTTCACTTGTGTTTAAGAAGTTTAGATGGATTAAAGTGAAAGAGAAGAGACAAGATCGCAACACTATATTCAGCTGACCATCATACTCAATGATTATCGTAATCATCTGATTACCATATTCAACTTGTCAATTATATTCAGATGATCTTCATATCAGGCTAAATAATCAGATTAGGTTTTCCATAAAGGGATTTCTAGACTAAGGAAGAATAAATTTTGATTTATCTCAATGTTACTTATCTAGTGTTATATCTTTTAGTATTGAGTAATCATACCAGGAAAAATTGGACTGAGAAGAATTGGGACAATAGAATCAGACTCATAGGAATCAGACTAGGAAAAACATATTGGGAAAATTAGACTAAGATTTTATAACAAAGTTCAAAAAGTTCTTATCATCTTCTGGGTAAGAAACTAAATAATTGTTATAAAAGAATACATTTGTGTAATTAAAAAGAAGAATAGGTTACATGAGTTGTTACAAAATCATTGTTTTACCCTATTTATGTTATGACGTTTCACACACACTATTGGAATTTTTTACATAGTTCTATATAAGGTAAATATTATATCATACTCATTTTAATCCAAGGATTGTTTTCTAGTGAATTTTGTGGTATTGGATCATTTCAATACCATACCAAGGACATAAATATTCTCATTGAATAATGAACCTTGTAAATACTTTTGTTCATGTGGATGTGTGTTTTTTTGTTTTCAGTAGGGAATTGGAATCTTTAATAGGAGGCAAAGGTTGTTTCAATTGAAAGGAAAAATAAAAAGAAAAAGTATCACTGATTCACCCATCCCCCTCTCAGTGATAAAATTATCATGACTAGGAACTTTCATTAAGTTTAGATCTTTTTGGGAGACAATGTAGTCCATGATCTTATGATCTGAATAAACTACAAACTTCTCTACAAAAATACATTGACACCACATCTTTAAGTCATGAATCACCACTACTAACTCAAAATCATGGATTGGGTAATTATTTTCATATGGTTGAGGTTGGCGAGAACCATAAGCCACCACATGGTCATCCTATATCAACACACACCCAAGGCCCATACCTGAGGCATCACAATAGACCATATATCAATTTCTAGGTTCCATTAGGATCAAAATATGGGATGTGGTGAATTACCAGTTATGCTCCCCAAAGTATTTTTAACACTCTAGGCTCTATTCAAACTACACCCCTTTCTGAGTGAGCACTATCATAACCAAAGAAAGGTGAGACAATTCTAGAATAAACCAACAATAATACCCTTCTATTCCCAAAAATATATTTATTTTGAACACATTTTCGACTGCTCCCATGAAATCACGAAACTTATTTTTTTAGGCTCTAATGAAACTACTCATTCTGAGATCACATGACATAGAAAATTCACCTCTCTAATCCAGAAGGTGCATTTAGAAAAATTAGCATAGAGATGATGATCCTGAAGAGTTACCAATAAAATCCTCAAATACCGCTCATGAACCTCCTTGGTCCCTAAGTAGACTAGGATTTCATCCACAAATAAGACAACAAAAGAGTCATGATACTGATGGAACACCATGTTTATAAGTTCCATAAAGACCACTGGATCATTTTTCCACTAGAAAGGCATGAAAAAATACTCAAAATTGTCGTACCTACTTCGGAAGTTTGTTTTTAGAACATCTACCTCTTGAACTATGACTTGGTGATACCCAAAACACAAATCAATCTTGGAAAACCACCTTTCCCTATTAAGCTTATCGAAATGATCATCAATATGGGGGAAGCGATACCTGTTCTTGATTTTCACTTTATTTAGATTCCGGTAATCAATACACAACTGAAGATATCTATCGACTTTCATAGAAAATAGCACTGGGGTGGCGTAAGGTGAGATGCTCAGGTGAATGAATCATTTTGATTCCAAATCATCCAGATATACCTTTAATTCAATCAACTTGGTGTGCTCTATGCGGTATGAGGGAAGAGATATTTTTTATGTTCCCAACACCAAATCGATGGTGAACTCTACATCCCGCTTCGGAGGAACACCTAAGAAATCCTTTGGTAAAACCTTTAAAAAATCATCCACCAAAGGACGTAGTCCACCCTTAGGAGAACCATCATTATCCTCCAACATGAGTGATGAGATCTAATAAACTATATTTCCTAAATTTAGAAGTGTAGGTCTAGCATGTCTCAACCGTGGATCCCATTCACCCTAAAAAACATAGTTACTACCATCAGGTTCTAGAAAACTTACTCACCATAAAAAAACAATCAATGTACACCTAAAAATGAACTATACAATCCATAACAAGGATCATGTAAAAAATTTCCATCTCTAAAACTAGAAAATTCCATTCCAACATGACCCCTGACATGGTGAGTGCACAAGACAGACACCTGAAACCCTGAATAACTTCTTACCAAGAATCATTACCAACTCCATCGCATGAGACATAAGCTCTGTTGGTAACTTTATCACATCAACAAGGTGGGAATATATAACCATAACTAAACCAAAAGTATTAAATAAAAACAATAGCTGAATATTATGCAATAAGAATGATACCTCAAATGGTCACATGCACTATATCAGATTCCACTAGCGCTCGATCCACCACATGATTTTTCCTCGTCTCAGCCTAAGCCTGAGAATGACCACTAGACTATATATCTAACCTTAAATAAATCTGATTAGAATATGATCTAACCCTTCCACCACAACCTAAAAAATAATATCCCTCTATCCTTAATGGTTCTGACTAGGCCGACTTCCCTTTAGAAGCTATATATCTTTCACCCCTCAAATATGGGCACACCATTCTAAAAAATCAATGCAAGTTCCCCATAACTCAAAACCGATGATAAGGTCTAGGTAGTGATTAAATCATAAATCATGTGTTCCTTGACTTCCCACACTGATGGAATATAACTGACCCAGCTTCAGAGGCCATAGACAAGGACAACTAGGAAGAATGGCATGAACTACCACCCCCTTCTTTCCTTGCTCATCCTGCCTTAACTTTTTTTCTGATGAACTAACACCAACCACATCTAATACTGATCCAGGGAAATCAGAATTACTTACATGATCAATTTTTACCATCATATCATGGTTGACCACCTCAGGAAAACTTTTCAGCTTGAAAAAGAGAACTTGAGATCAAGTTTCTGGCTGCAACTCCAACTCGAACTTCTGAGTCTTCATCTTCTCATTAGAAATAATCATAGGAGCATAATGGACTAAATTTTCAAAGTAGTGATCATACTCAGTCATAGAACAGTATCCCTGGATAATCTCTATAAACTCATAGTATTTAGATAAGGCCAAATTATGAGGACAATACTACTTGTTGAAAATGACCATTAATTCATTTAAACCCATATATTCATGATTTCTTCTTGCACCAATGATTCCAAACACTTTCAACCAAGAAATTCCAACATAAAAAATGAAAATTTCACTTTAACTAAATTAGGAGTGTCAAGAAACTTGAACATACTCTTTATATTATCAGGAAACTCCTTTACTTCCTGAGGTTCCATGCTACCTCATAATGAAGGAGGCTTGTTCTTGAGGAACTCCCAAGCCTTGTCCTTTCCATGTCTTGGTTCAGCTTCTCTAACCTATGTTAGTTGAAATACCTATCCTTTTATCAGATTTTAGATATCCCGAACCACATATTCCATTAACCTATGATCAATTGGTGTGGGAGAACTCTCTCTATCCTCTTCCCATGGTCACATAGGAATTCTCCGAGGAGGCATCTTGCTACCAAAGAAAAAACAACAAGGGGAAACCTATAAATACACCATTATGAAAATTTATTGCAATAAAAACAAATTTCAACATTAAATAAATAAAATATAACCAAATCAATCACAATAACAAGTCAACCAAACCACTCCACCCCCACCTAGTTTCCATATATAGTTTTCATCCTGTACGTCTCACCTGGAGGAGAATTCAAACCAAATTTCCCGACATCCTATGGTGACTCGATTACTATCATGAGGTGTGATAGCTAGACAACCTACTCACAACCCTAACATCAGGTCTCAGAAATATTATCTCTATTCTATATAGACTCATCCCAAATAACTTGACCTAAAAAGAGTGTGACCTTCTATGATAAAAAATTTTCACGAACCAAGTTAGGATTCCATCCAACATGACACCCAGATCAGTTCGCAATATGGCCTGAAGGGTGTTACTGATCACCATAGTAAGGAAAATAGTGATTGGGTATCAAAAATATTATTTGGGAATGATTTCACCCATTTATATAAGCATAAGAAACCAATATAAATAAAAATCACAATAACTAATAATCACAACCAAACATGGTACAAATATATTCAGAATAAAAGTTACAACATTAAACAAAACCAAAAATACTACAATGGAATGCTAAATGAAAACAATATCCCAAAAACCTCCATGAAATAAGAGTAGAATCACCCTCAAGACACCAACACCAACACTTTAAAAAATTTTAACTCTAGAAATCAGATCCACTATCTCCACTATGATATATTTTTCCTTTACCTAGGTTATGCATAACAAAATATACATACACCCAAAGGTGTATGTAGGGTGTGATCAAAATCCTAGTAGGATTACACCCAAAAGAAATGATTCTATTATATAACATTATAATAAAAAGTAACATGCACAATTTTTTAAAAACACTCGAACCATTTCCATGATTTTTTTAAGGAAAACTATTTCTCAAGGAACACTTTCAAAGAAAACCATTTCTCAGATAATATTAATTAAATTAAAATTTTACACAAGTTATATCATATACTGATGGCTAGAACCCATCCTCATAAACATCATGTCACAAGAGAGCATGATGGGAAAATCCATAAAGGTAACTAGCACTAATGGAACCCTATAAACATTGTACCTTAGTGATCAAAAGCATCTGACTAAACTACCAAAAAATGTTATCATGCATGAGCCACTAGAGTGGACCTCATCCAATGTTCAAGTGGTCCAATAGATTTCTCATTCATGAGACACTAGAAAGGATCTCATCCAAAGTTACAATGGTCTTCGATTATATCATATGTTTAGTTAGTGTTGAAATTTTCAAACCTGTAAGATTAATCTTAGACTCAACCACTTCCAAATCATCTAGCATGCTAGTTCTAGTTCACCCACCTAGATACCTGAGATTTTTTTTTGATCAAATCATTTTTCATATATCATAGAAATCAAAAATTCAAAAAACACATTCCAAGCATCATGATCACCCAAGGAAATCACCATTTTCTATAAACAAAACTATTAATATTTCAATTTCACACCAAAAAACATTTGGAAATAAATTGGGTATTACTTTAATGGTTTATGAAATCTATTTGGTTTCTACAAAATAAGAACACATATGGAATCTAAAAAATTTCCATAGGTTAATCCCTTTTCTAAAACATTCTCACATCAAGGCCTTTTTTATAACATGCCTCACAATTCAAAGACACATTTAAGGTTCCTAACAAAGAAGAAAACAAGAAATAAAACTCATTTCTCTTAGAAAATCCACCTTCAAAACCTTTGGACCTTTAAATATCTTTGAAAACACATTTCACACCTTTTACACATGGCATAATATCTATTCAAGAATCACCACAATGAAGAAAACAAGAAATATAATCAATTTATTTTCAAAAACCAACATCTATCACCTATGAATCACAAAACCTTTCAAAAAAATACTTCTCACCTAATAAATAATCCAAAGAAAATATTTAAGCACTCAAGAAATCATATCAAAATCATATAATAGTGTGAAGTATGGAATAACCTACCTCTCACTTGGAAAATTCTGGAAATCGGTACGAAACCACAACCACACCACCACAAGACCCTAACAAGGAAATATTTAACCAAAAACATCAATATTTTCCCCAATAACACAATACCAAACCCTATTTAGGACATACACCCCACTGGAAAATAGAAACTCAATAAATAGGGGAGAATAACGCTAAAAAGTGGGAGTAATCCAGATGAAATAGACTTACTTGATGTTTCCTTGAAGAATCAGTGACAGAACCACCCAAGGATTGAGGTTCCATGGATTTAAGAAATATTAGAGGAGGCTCATATGGATAAAAATCTAGAATGGGGTGGATGATAAGAGAATTAAGGTTAAAATCGAAGATGACACAAAGTTAATTTCTCAATTTTTAATGACATATACAAGACACAAGGTTTTCCCGCTTGATTTTACAAACCGTGCAGCAACCGTGCATCCAACACTGTCCAAGTAGAACATGCAACACCATTCAGACACATGGTTTGACAATCCATGAACTAACTATGTGGTCTCCATTTTCCAAAATGACATTTGGACATATGGTTTTTTTGGAAAGGGTGCATGGTTTCCCCTAACCGTGCACCACCTGTTATCAATATCAATTTCACAATTTTTCACCAAAAACACAAGGGGAAACTATAGTATGAATTTAGGAACAAAATAAATGAAATAATTACCTAAAAATAATAACATGGATGTGACATGATGCCTATAAATTTAAATTTTTTGTTTTTATGGCTTATCAAGCTCAATTTGAGGCCCATTATAGTGATGGTCAATGAAGGTGATGAGTTGATTTTCAATTACAAGTAGGTTTACCCTTTTTTAGGTATTTAATTTCTAGAAACCTACTTTCAAGAGTTTGAATATCTTTTTTTATCCAAGTGATAGTATTAATTATATTTAATATATATTTGAAAATAAAACCATGCTTCGCATGATTTTCATTTTAATTCAGATGATTTATCAACATTGGGAGATTAATAAAAATATGTTTAATTATTTTTTCACAATGGATGTTTGAAAAAAAGATCGAATGACCCCTGTTAATGCTTTATGTTTTTTTCAGAAGTTTTTTTGGATCTTTAATGTGATATTTTAATAAACCATTTTAATTTACTTGGAATGTCAAGTAAAACATGAAATTTCAAGTATCAATGGATTATTTCAAGTTTGGTTTTAAAGTTAAAGTTTGAGGATTGAAAATTTATTTTGAACCTTTGGATGATTATACCAATATACAAGGGTATAAATATATATGTGTACACACATACATATTCACATGGGAATACGTGAATTTCTATAATGAGAGGCATATGTTTATACATATATATGTAAGTATATATAGATATAAAGGTAAAAAGGGGAACCCTAGGGATTAAAATATGGCATCCAACTTTTATTTTTCAATGGGTTTGTGTTATTCCTAAAATAAGATAAGATTATATGTCTTATTTTGCACCATTCTAAAATTTTTTAAGCCTTTGTTTTATTTTGATTTGAAAATCCATAGATTTTATTTAGAAATAACCTTCTCAAAGGGCTTGATGTGAGGTTTAAATATTCCATTGGATATTGTTGATGCTGTTTGATTATGGTAATTATGGAATTGTCTAGTGATGCTTCACTCCATTTTTTGTGTAATTGTGATTATTATTCAAACCTTATTATAACCCCAGGTGATTAGGCTGGTCAACCATGATGGGATAATATCCCTTTCCACTAACTATTATAATGATGTGTGTATATTATTTACACTAGCTAGTGACTTTTTTAGTATCTATTTCCAATAGATGCTAGTGAATCGCATTCTAGGTTTCCCTATCCCTTAGTGACCCTTATGTTGTTTCTTCTATGATGCAAGTTTTACATGATTTATTGTATGAGATCCTTTGTTATTGAATTATTTTTTTACACTACCTATAATTTATAGTCTTTTTTACTCTTTCTTGAGCCTTAAACATTTTCTTTTAAAATTATATTTTAAAATATATTTAAAATCTCATTTCAAATGTGTTTCAAATGGGTGTTTTATGAAAAGAGTCCCATGGATGATAAATGTTTTCTAAATATATTATTCTCTTTTAAAAGAAAATAAAGGGAAATTTTACAAATAATTGATAAGACTTATGTTGGGTTTTATAAAAAATGAATCAAAAACCTATTTTTTATATATTTTTTTTAAATAAGAATGAACGATTATTTTATTTTAAGACTTGAACCTCATACGTGGTTTCACTTGGCATGCCCACTGAGCTATGTTTTAGAGGATATCTATATTATTTCAGATTAATGTTTTGGTTATACTCATGACCACTCTTGGATTGTTTATTAGTATTCAATAATGACATTGATAGTCACATAGAGGTATGTTATAAATTTTATTTTATATCATTTTATTTATTTTATCATATAAACATTATCTTTTCTTTAAACCACTGGTTCACTATATATACTGGTGTTTGAAGAAAATGAATTTTGGAGGTGGAATCATATATTTTTTTAGGGGATGGTGAATTGGGTGAGTGTAGGGATTAGTTTAGTTTTTTATCAATTGTATTTATTTTGTTTTAATGTGTTGGATTACTCTAACAACTCTTTATCTCAATGCTCACAAATCATGCTTCTTACGTTATTAATGATTTCTATGTTTTATGATAGAATTTTTTTTTTCTGGAAATAATAGGAATATTGGAAAAGCCTTGAATAAGTGACCATATAAACCTACCGTATGGAAGTGACTGCACACTGAAGTCCAAGTGACCATATTAATAAACAAGTAAATGTGTATCAGATGAGAAAAATTTCTATAAGTATTTAATTTACCACATAAAGGATTAAACATATCTCATGAAGGATTCAAGTGAGTTTAAAAATAATTCTACTAACAATGTAGAGAAACTATGAATTTTTTCCTTGTTTTGAACTTACCATAAGAGAAACTTAAGTTCTTGTATGAGGAGATCAAGTGACTATGTCATGTGACCGTAAGTTCAAGTCACAACAAGTTCAATTGGTTGAAAAATGAAGTGAACACAAGCTAATGTGACCATGTATAGGTGAATATTAAGTGATCATGTCTATTTTAATCATTAATGAATTTTAAAATTCTAGAATCTATATTTTGAATCATTTACTAAGAAGACGTAACATTTAAGGATTCAAAATCAGAGTTATTAGTATGAGTATTATTTTATAAATATTATATAATAAATATTTTTATAAGGATTTCTCTCTAAGAATTTGAGTCTCTCATAGAAAAATGAGAGATACTTGTACTTATTAAACTGAATACTTCGTTTTTTACTTCTATGGCAATCTATTATTCTTCACTATATAAGGGATCATATAATATAATATTAAACAAGGGTACCCCACTTCTGATTCCCCACTGGTTTTCCACTTTTCCCCAATATCGCACACCCTGAATAATCTCTATCCAAAATAATCCATCTCAAAGACACCTGGTCAATGTATCATAACATGCATCTCATGCATCAAATTATCCTTTCATCCAATGTCACACCTCTATATAGTAACCACATCAGTTATGGTATCCACCACATATTGTATTATAAAAACCCTTATCTTTATTTAAAACTAAATACATGATTTAATTACATAAAATTATACATAATACAACCTGAAGGATTGATAAGTCTAGTGTCTTTGTGAATTAGGTGCATTTCATTACAACTTTAAACATGAGTTACAACATATTTTTGAAAACTTCTTTAACATGCTTGGGCTTAAAACTACATTGGATAACTTGGGGAAATAAATAAGAAAGGGGTGAGCCCTAAATCTCAGTAAGGGAATAAACATGGAATAACATGAAGATAATAATACATTTTACATAAGGAATATCAATCAAGAATAAAGTAACAATAATAAAATGAATGATATAGCATGATAATCATAACATGAGAAATGTGGAAACAACTTAAAATACTGCATCATAGCTGAAGGATAAAACACTAAGAATTAATGGTGGATAGAGTACCATAAAAATTAAGGTAAAACCATTTTAAAACATGAAGTATCATGATACTAAAGATTTCCCAATGCATTGGATCACTATATAATTCCGAGTGCACCCATCACTTTCATTTCATTCTCATGCTTAGGTGTGCCACATAGATCATAAAACATGGATTCATTCATCATCATAATTTATTAAATGATTAATGAGTGTGAAATAAATACATTTAATTACCCAATAAAAAGGTATATGTGCATAAAAGTGAACACCCTTGATAGAAAATCGGTACGACACTCACGACACAATTGGTTTGGCATGGAAAATTATAGTGAAATTTCTACAGTATAATAACGTCACTTAAAAATTCATAAAATGGTTTGATGAGAGAGAAATGGGTCACTAATATTTTTTAAATTAATGGTAAAGTAATATAGACATGTAATGACATGTAAAAACATTTATAATTCAAAAAAAAATAAAGCATATGATAATAAATAAACTTGAATAAAAAGAGAAAAGAAAGGGTGTTTACAAAATTTCAGCATGTAAACATGCATACCTGGAAGAGATTAATGAGAGAGAATGGGGCATGTAATAATTTATAAATAATAAATTTAGTATGTGGGAGGTTATAACACATACCCCATCATTTTTAATTGAAAATAAAAATGCATAGCAAGATAAAGAAACTTGGATAAAGATGAGAAAGGAAAGAACCCTTACTAAATTTTGGCATGGTAATATGTTTTATTAGGAGGGATTAATGAAAGATAAAGGGGTATCTCATAATTTACACATATTAAGGTAAGTATGGGGGAGGTGAAAATACATACCCCATCATTAGGAATAAAAAAAATAAAAGGGCATAACATAGCTGTGATTCTTGAATATATGTGAGAAAGAGAGGATCCCTTACCTTAAGAGTATCACACCAAAAGATTGAAAGAGGATTATTGATAGATTTGGGGAACCTTGGAAATATTATAGCTATAGTAGGGAAGAGTAATTATGTTCTAAAATTATTTTTAGTGGAGATAAGGGGGAGATTGGGTGGGTTTATATATGAAATGAGAGTGGAATTCTTTAATATTTAGGTTTTAGACTCTATAAAATAAAATATTTTAAACCGCCAACATTCACACGGTTTTTGCACATGATTTTTTACAAAGTGGAGAGGTTTTAATTATTTTATTATTAAAAGTTTCTAAATTATTAAAATATTACCCTTTCTTCTTTGGAGGTGAGTCGCACTATTAAAGAAATGAATTTAAAATCATAAAATATATTAAATGTTTTGGAGGATTCATAAAGGCATAATAAAATTAATGAAGTAAACATAAAATATTATTATTTAAGGTGAAAATATATATTTGGACGAATATACCAATTATAGTATTTATTACATAATTGTTTTTTCATTATGATGTCATAAAACACACTGCATATTTATATGGTATCTAATTTTTAACCGAAAATTTGACTATCCCAGAAAATTATGAAAAAATCACCATTGGATAATTTAGATGATCTGATTCCAAAAATAATATTTATTTTATATAAATAATTTTATAATTATATGCATTTTTACTTTTAAAATATGATTCGATATTTATTGAAAAATATTGGGTTTTTGACAATAACAATTTTTTTGATCCCTTATAAAAAGTACATTTCACTTTATAAAAATTATATGATGATTTATAATTAATAAAACCAATTTAATAATAACATTTTATTAAAATAATATTTATTTTAAAAATCCATTAATTCATCAAAATAAATCCATTAATTGAATTTAAATATTACCCAAAAATATAATTTGTGTTCAATTGAATCAAATAAATAAAAATGAAAATAAATTCACTATTATATACAATATAAATATTCATATTGTTAAGGTCTTATTACATATCCCTTTATTAAATCGTTATAATCCCTTAGAGTAAGGTGTGTGATGGTGAGACTTTCATGGGGACATTCAATGAACATGGTTTGGGATGTGATCTCGATGATCTTGAACTTCTGCCATAAATAGTTTCAATCATGATTAAGTTGTTGGATCTTAGCTTGGGATTGGAAAAAGGAAAATCCCAATGATTCTATCTCCCTTATAACCTCTGATAAATGGGCTTTATAGGGTAAAATCCTTCTGGATGAGGCCATCACTTCCTTTGTATTTTTCAATTGGATTTGTTAAAGTACTATATTTATATTAATCATGTGATCAATGTTTAATGGATATATTTACAACCATAATATTCTTAATGGTATTTTAAATCCAAATATAGAACCATGTAAGTTAATGTGTTTTCTATAACCATATTACATAATAATACATTTAATTAAATCACAAAGGGATAATTCATTTATAACAGTTCAGGTTGTTACACGTATGATGTGTATCATACATCAGGTATTATACCTCAAGCCATCAAAACCTGGATACCAAGTAAGGTACCTCAATCCATCATAACCTATACATGTCATACCTTATAATAATATTTTGGATACTAAATCTAGAGATACGTGTGAGTGAAATAACCACAATCCCTTACATATCTCAACACATATATATAGAAAAACTAACCACTATGCATAATATCACATAATAATACTAAGAGAATAGAGTATAGCCATAGGGGGTAGTCATCTATCCATCCTCACCACCAGTATATTGGGGAAAACACCCTCTTAGAGTGCACTAAGTATCGGTCTCTTTAACTAACATGGGTGGGGTAGCATATGAAATCACCTAACATTCAAGATGTAATATAGTTCAAAAACAAATTATAGGAATAACCTAGTCCTAGAACCAAGTGAAGATATTTTCACTCAACCATCCTGACTACCACCGCTAAGGACTAAATATCCTATAAGCACACAAGCATTTAAGACAAATTTCATTAAGTAACTTCTTTTATTTTTATAGTTCACTTTATGTTAATTAATTCATTATCCATTAATTTAAATTACTATGATTACATTTAACCAACCATTAATAAACATAGATTTAAACCACATTATCCTCTAGTTAATTTCATTCCCTCTAGGAATAATCTAACAGAGTCCATGGTTTCTTAGGATTTAACGCCTTTTAATTCCAGTATGAACCAACCCCATGGGTTAAAAATTTACTAATCACTATTAAAATTCCATAATTATTGGTACTATAAGAAATATCATAAGCTACCATAAAAGAGATATGAAACCAACCACATCTAAAAACCTCTATTAGGAGGTAATTTAATGTAGATAAACAAGAAAATTAGTCATACAACTATTAAACAAATTAATCCACAATTAAGAATCCAAGATTTTAGCACATCAACAGGTAATCCCAGCTTCAACCCATTCCATCATCTCTAGTTATCTCTTTAACACCATAATCCGTATCACCATAATTTTTTTGTCATAGGTATCAACTTTTTCCAAAAGTCCAGTGTCGTATCCATCACCATCATGCATATAACATGAATCTCTCCACCCTAGGTGTCAACTAATGCCACAAAATCATACCTCCTACACATATATCATCAACCACCTGAGGATCGCACCACATCACATAGAAAGGGTAATATATAGAGAAAAACAGAATATAGTATCCAACCAACAAGGTCAATAGGGAAACTAGGCTCTAAAAATAAGGCATTCAGTCTTCACATGAAAACAGTCTCTCACGACCCGAACACAAGGAACTTATCCCTCAAAAGTAATGGTAAACCATGGTCTCAAGAATTTATCTTTATCAAACAACTATTTCTTATTCCATATTTACTTAACCAATTCAATTATTAAAGGTTCCAACTTCGGGTAACATAATGCATCAGTTATAGCAACCTATTAAAATTAATTAAACATGATTTATAAAATTTTCTAGATTTAATAAGATTTAAATAAATAAATTCTCATTATCATGACTTTAATAATTAATCTCATCAATAATAATTTTATATTCGAGTTATTTATACAATTTATTAACACATGGAACAAATATTTAATTAAACGTGTATATTTTCATCAATTTGATTATCATCAATTTATAGGAAACATTATATTTATTAAAAATGACTCTATAATTCATTATCCAACTAATTAATTGTAGGTTTATATTATTTACCAATTTCATAAATTTAAACCTTATAAACCAAGTATAATGGCATGCTTTACTAATTATAGTATACATAGAACACTATATAGAAAAACAAGAAGAAAACCATTATCATGGTGAAAAAAAAAAACATAATATCATTAAAGACAAACCAATTTCATTATTTAATCTAGTTTAATACATATTAGGTTAATCATACTTTCATATAAAGGGATAAACCATGTTCATTTTATGATTTCATGTAAATAAATATAATAATCAATGAAACCCCTACCTCAAACTTCTAATGTTCTTGAAAAGGAAATATAACACCAAAAAGGATCTCTGCTCACCTATCTCATATGGAAACTATAATATCCCATGGATTTCATTCCAAAAAATCACCAAAAAATGAAAAAAAAACAACATTAGAATAATAGAGACCAAACACCAAATCATTCCAAGAATAAAGGGAGTAAATGAGACTGAATGGAGGGGAAACCAAAAAAAGGAGGAAGATCCTACCTTGGATCGTCACAGACTAATCTCAGAAGGTAAGGATTGGTCCTTATTGAAAGGGGGTTTTAGATACTTCAAAAAGAAATATAGGGTGCCTAGTGTTCAAGTGGAAGATATGTGAGAAAAGTGGGTTTAGGGGCATTAGGGGTACTTATAGGAAAATTGATTTTTAGAATACCATGATGCAACCCCTAGGAGCACACCACATCCAATTGAAAAAATTGACTCTAATGCAATACCAATAGACCATTCTATATATCCCCGATCAACACCATGTTCGACATCCTTGATTGTATCCATGGAATATACCCCATAAATAAATGGTTGGGACAATGGTTCATATTAACCACTAACCTATAGAACCCCCTTTGTCAACAGGGAGAGTATGCTGTAGCCCAGAGCTCCATGGTTCAACAACCCCCTAAAATTAAAAATCCACCCAAAATAGCTTCAATGTATCCATCAGATCAATAGTGCATTGTTCGACCACTAAGAAGGGCCTACACCTTATCCTACCACCACTGTGCATCAAACTCCATTTTGGAATTAAACTCACATTTCTTCCCTTAATCCATCTTACACCGTAGCATAAATCCCGACACCACTTTCACCAGCCCTAAGATGCAATGAGTCCGTCTATGGTATAACATCCTCTTGTTAATCCAATTTTTTATCTTAACTCATTTTATTAATTTTGAAACATCTTGAAACTCTTTATAACCTTCTTTGGGAACCTCTAACACCCAAAAATCACAAAGGGAAATACTACTTGGATAAGGGCCCTCACATGGTAAAACCTCCAAATAACCCATAACTCCCCTCTTCTTCTTCCAAAAAATATTGATATGATATAATTTTGTGGTTGAAAGGAGAATATTTCTCAATATTTGATAAATTTCATGAAGCTCATCGATACCTTTGGATGTGGGAGGATTTTGTATTCCACTTTGGTGATTTCTCTCAGACCCATGCAATGCTGATAAAGATGATGCCAATACTCTTTGGTGTTTGGTACATGATTTACAATGTTATTCATTTCATTTTTTTATAAAATTTCATATTTCATGAATGAAATATATTGGAAAAGTTATTTTATTTTATTTTTTTTAATCTAATAATTTTAATTAGACTTGTTTAAATCTTAATAGGGGTGTCATAGAGTCTGAAGTTGGAATTGTTGAGGCAGTGAAATTTCATGTAAATCCTCATATTGAGGGAACATATGATCCAAGATGAATTGGGAATTGTGATATTGAGTTTTGAGAATCTTTGATATATTAATAAATTCATTTTAATTGTTTTAAGATGTTTTATAGTGACTGGATAAGACCTTATAATGCTTGAATATATTTTGAGAATATTTGATGAAGTTATGAAATTCTTAGTTGAGGATCAATCTTTTTAAAATGCATTTAATATGTAATATTTTCTCAGAGGAGGAATATTGGAAAATTAATAATGGTCACTATGATATATAACATCCTCTAGATGATGCATAAAAAAATTTGAGTGTTACACAATGATATGAAATATATTTCATTTTGTACGTAAGTTTTTTTCTAATATGTAATATATCCCAATATATAGGGAAGATATTTGATGAATCCTTTACTAAAATTTTGAAAAGGAAAGATATTATAATGATATGTAAGATATTTTACGCATATATAAGACATTAATTGATGTTCCTATATAAAGGGGATAAAAGAAAACCCATATTGTGATGTGTATGATATTTGGAATATATGTAATATATCAAAGTTGGTATGTAAGATATTTCTGAGTTAAAATTTGGAAAATTATTAGAATCATTGATATGTAAAAAAAGAGGTTTAAATACTAGCAAAAAAAAGTGATACATAAGGGTGAATCCAAATTTTTAGTGCATATGAAAGAGTTAAAAGGAGGATATGTAAGGGTCCCTAACGTAAGAGTTGTTAGAGCAAACATAAATGTCAATATACCATACATAAGAGTTATCTAATCATATGTAAAAATGACACTAGATTAACGAATAATGCATAAGGGTGAATTTAAAATTTTAAAGGATACATAAAGTATTTCAAGGTGATACATAAGAGTTAATAATTACAATAGGTCCAAAGGAGGGCATACATGGGAAATAACATGGGTCTTTGTCATGGATTAACGACCTTTACCAAACTCACACAACTCCCTCACCATTAAAAATTAATTTTTTCATATAATTTAATAATATTATTGTTTTATTTATATGACTAGGTAAGCTCAGTCATAGGTTGAACCTCTAACCATTTATTAATGGGAAATAAAAAGTATAGCAAGAAAAGAAAAAGATGAGGAAGAAAATATTTTCCACATCCAAACAACAACCCCAACTAGAAAGAGACAACTACATATCCTAAAATTCATTCCTATCACCACATACATTATAGGGTAATTCCTTTGCAGTAGCCGATTCCCACTTTGAATTTGTTTCCTATAACTTTAAATTCTTGGAATACTTCATTCTATGTTTCAGTTGCTCCAAATATGGATACTCCTTATAGTATTGCTTACCATTTTTAGGATCAAGGGTAGCCCCACTTTCCTCCTTAGAGGAGGACCTGGTAGACACTAGTTTTGGTAAGTAAGAATAGTCTTTTATCAACCTTTGCCTTGGTGGAGAAGTAACAACTCCTTCACTTCATGACATCCACTTCTTTCCACCTTGAACAATATCACTATACGAAGGCCTGATAATGGAACTAATATTTTCTTTATCACTATCAGAGACATTTCACCCTTTTTTAGTAATATGCACAGAGATATAATTTTGGAATCCATCATTCACTCCCAACAAAGCATACTCTGAGATGGATAGATCGCCTCCTCCTGTCAGCTGAGAATTCTTGTTAGAATCAATCAGGGCTAAACATTGAAGTTGCACCACAGTGTAGCATAATAAGTGAACCTCAATACCAAAAATACCTATCCAGATGGTGACCCATTCTATTAAATATATATCCAATGATCCCCATAAATATATTTTTTCATTCAAAAAGACCATATAAAAATATACTCAATAATACATATAATTTTATAAATATAAAATGTTGTCTCTATATTAATATATTCAACTACATACATACAAATTCTATCATAATTATAATCTAGTTGAGTCGAGTTGTTATATAACCATTCCAGAGACATGAGATCATTGGTTTGGGTTCCACTAGCTTCCAAAGGACTAATGTTTTCTTATAATATATTTTATGGACTTTAGGAAGTTCTAAATCATTGATGAATATAAAATTTATCATTATTGAAAATAATGTTGATAAATGTAACATTTATTGGTACTTTTTTGAATCATTGATATATTTAGTAACCTTTTTATTTAAACCCAGTTGTGAGGAACTACTAATCTTCTTTACCAAGACCTTTCACTAAATAAATGGAATGCGATCAAAATAAATTTATATCAATTTTTTATCAAACATGTTTTTTATGATTTCTACCATTTATGCGTCATGTCTCTTTTTGATATGTAATTCACTATTTATTCATTTCATCAATTATCCTATTTTTTAGAACATAAATTTAATGTTTTGTATGATTTTATAATGTTATATGATTAAGGTTCATGATTACCCTAATCGTCCATACTAACTATGCATTGGTGATTTTAGATTCCAGTATCTAAGAACAGTTAGATTTAGGATTAGTATAACTGTGTGTGTTGATGAGAAATTCAATTTTGGACATTTTCTTCACCTTTTTTAATTAGATGTCATCCTTTCACTTTCCCATTTGTTTATCCATTCTCTTCGAGCATCCAACCCCTCCATTACTCTTTTATTTGCTTCAACCTTAAGTTTCCTATTCATTTGGAGTTTGTTTTTCATGGTTAAGTTACTCAAAATCTATCACATCATCTCCTACCCTTTCTTGATATCTTTTTTCCCTATATATTCTTACAACCCAGGGTTTATATATAATTAATATTTATTTAATGTTTTCTAATTTTAGGGCCTCTCATATTTTTCTAATATTATCTATTCATCTCTCTTGGTGGAATAACATCCTTTGAAAACTAATTCATCTATTTATGGTACACAACACTATATATTTTACATTTTTAATGAATCCATGAGTTCTTGAATGTTTAAATATATTTTTTGAGTAGTATGAACGTCATAATTGATACTTATCATGATGCTAAAGTAATTATGTTATAGTTTTCTTGAAATAGCAAGGGTTTTCTCTCCAAAATATAAATTCTATTTCTGAATAAGGGTCGCACCCAAGGTGTTTGTAGAATTTTCAATTGTGGTTTTTATTTATTTAATTGAATGTTTTTTTATGGTAGGATTTATTATGATTACTAAAGAGTAAGTAGCATATTTTTAGTGAAATTTTCCAAAGATAAAGACGTGTTTGGATATTTCAACATGAGTATATTATATGGGTTATATTTGAATTTTTGTTTCTTATTTTCATTATTTTCAATATTTTAGAATGGATTTATCAGCACACAAAATTTATTTTATCTTCACTTTAAAAACATTGACAGTGTGAGTGATTTTATTATCCTTAGGCTTTTATCAAAAAGTTTTTAACAATGATAAATATGGACTTTATCACCATTATTTTTACCATTAATAAAATATATATTAATTTCTATAGTATGCCCCTACATAAATAACATAATTATGAAGATTTTTATTAGAGACTAATAACATTTATCATAAGTAGAAAAATCAATAATTTTTTTTTCTTTGGATATCCATGAATGACAATATAAAACCTGTAAAAAATTACAGAAATGAAAAATTACTATATTAGGGATACATTACACTAAATAAGCTGCTACAAACCTAGATCTTCTTCTGATGTAGTTGATAAAGATCCCAAAATTAGAAAACATAATAATACCACCTCGTAGATATACATATGCTGATTTAAATCACCTGACATTTGAGTAGGATCCATCTTCTCTTCACGGTATGCTAGTACCTCATACGTAAAGAAGAAATATAAGAGAGCATTTAGGATTTGGGGAGTTCATCCAAGCTTGAAGAAATCACACCCCCAATTCCATCACATGACATTAATATATATATATATATACATATACACACACACACACACATATACATACATACATACATACATACATACATACATATATACATATATATATATATATATATATATAAAGAACCATGGATTTTATTGGGCTTCTACATTTATTCATGCATTTATAACACATGAATAAATATTGATTCGTCCAACTCATAGATCCAATGAATTTATAATTCCCATTAGTTTCATGTCACTAAATAGTTTATTTAAATGATGGATAATATGAGAAAATAATAAATGATAATAGTTTATCATTTTTTACAAAATTGTATAATACATGGGAATAAAAATCATAATTTTTATGCAATTAAATATTACTTACATATATATATATATCATATATACATTCAGTCTTTAGGTAATATTCTCATTAAGATCCCACTTGAACTAAAGCCTAAAAGGCTTCATGTCATTTAAATTTATATTATATGTTATACAATAACTTGTGAAAAAATATCGAAAACTCCTTTTGGATATCTTCCAAAACTCATTTGGAAATCTATCATTAACATCACTTTGTATCACGTCATATGCAATACCTTGTGAACACATATGAAAAATTCTTTTATATTAACTCTAATTTTTTTTTATATTCGATTCAAACTCAATCCCCATTTAGTAAGTCAAAAAGTGTGACCCTACATGCCATTTCAATATTGAAAAATATAGATCACTAGATCTATATGTGTAAGAAAAGTTCATCCACTAGAAAGGCATCAGATCTGTTTAATTTGTAGAGGGATCTAATGTGATATCCAATAAACACTTGTGTATCCATACCTATGTGCACTAATATTTATCATATACAAATGTGCATTCCCATATTTTCCCTTTTTCTAAGACATCGAGTGATACATGACATGGAATATGCCAATACCATATAACCAAATCATCTGTTCTTGATTTTTAGAGTATAGACTGACTTGATTAATGAATACAACACTTTCTATTCACCATTATAGATTAGAACATCACACATACCTTTTCCATAAATATATATAATACATGGGTGTGACCGAAAACTCCCAAAATCATTCTCAATCAAGGGCCCTGATTTCATACTCTTCATACGAGAGGAAAAATTTCATCTTTGTTAAGATCTAGCCAACAAAGCGATAAAAAACATACCCAAATACCCTAGTATTAACTAAGTAAATATTTATTGTTGAAAAATTATGGTATCAAAGTATGAAAGTTATCATTATAGGTATCTCACTAACCTCAGGTTGTAGGGAATCAAATATTATCCATGAAACCCTAGTATACCAAAAAAATCTCTGTATGACACTCCATATGGTATACTTAGTAGGTCATCTAGTGCACACAAAGAATACTATTATTTGTTTTATACCTCATGATAATATTCTATATCTCTATATATGAATCATATTCACACTAAACTTAAAATTGCCTCATAATCTATAATACTTCATGACAGAAATTGGTTAGGGATAAACTCAAATTAATAAATTGAGAGGTAAATTATCATTAACCTTCATGAAATGTGTATATATATATATATCCAATGTGAAATAATGATAAAATGGTGGTTTAATTTTAAAATGATACAATATTGTTAAACTCTTTAAGAATATTTAACAAACCCAACATAAATACCAGTTTATCATATCATATGTAACTTACTTCCAGAATAGCCTTATGTTTTCTATATATTCTAGGTTTGTTATCACATTACATAATATTTAATCTACATCACATCTCTATGTGGCCATATGACAAAATCCTCCCACTAAACTCGTTAGCGATAAACATCTATAAATTAGGATAGTTTGAATAATGGTGTTATTTACGAATCATATTTCTAACTGTTTAACTTCTTTAACATAATCCAACTCCTCAAATTTACAACATCAAATTTTACGATATTAACTTCTGTTTTCTATGTACAACTCTTTCTAAGTTCATCGCCATCATCTATGGAACCATATTCCATCAAATGTTTTCTTTACAATAATGTAACTACTTATATTATTGTTTACCCATCCTCTTAAAATATTTTTGGATAAATTTAATACCACATTTTTATTATAAATAATGAAACTCATTACATTTCTCATTACCGCCATTCCATAAACTCTTTTGGGGTATCATGTATAATTAACATTTATTTTTATTGGTATAATCCTTCAAGAAATATTATTTCATTTTCATGATAACGAAATGTAACTATTTATATTTTTCTCAATTGTTATATACCCTAAACTCTTTTAATACATTGAGCAAAAAATACCTTAATCTTTGACTGGTATACTAGTGATATCCACTTTCTAGATGGTAAAAAAAATACAACACTTTAAATTTTTATTTACCATCATATATCCTATAAATTTTATAATATTAAGTGGAAATAACTTTAACTTAAAATTGGTATTATCGTTTATTTGTTAGTTTTATATTTCTATAATTTCAAACATACTCCCACTAGTTTCTTAGATTTTTTTTCAGAACATCTTACTATGATACAAAAACCCTTTTGTATTAGGAAATAACATTTATTTCATTATAATAATAATATTTAGAAAATAAACTATCATTTCCAAATCATATATAGAATTTTATGTGTTTGGATAAATTTTCATTTGAAAATAAGACTTTATCAAAATTTACCACCAATGAGTAGAAGGAACACACTCCCATATATTTTAACAAATATTTAGATAAATAATTTTATCATGATAAATTTATTTATTCAAATCTTCATTTAAAAAGATGTTATAAAAATTGATGAATCATAAGCCATTTAATAACAACTCTTTTTTATCAAACATATTCTATTATCACATAAGATAAATGAGATGAAGATACATATATTTAGTTAGATTCATTTGATCTAGATAAAATAGGTCAAATATTTTCTACATATGAATGTAAAATATAATTCCAAACAATTATTCATTTTATTTTTAACTCTTTTTATATTTATATCATTTATAAAATATAAATTCTATATCAAATACTATTCAAAACAAGAAATTTTTTTTCTATAACATCCATATTTGACATAGACATTCCATGGAGTTTCAAAAAATCATTCAGAAATATCTTGTATAGTCTAATCATATTGAATTATTACTCTTCATTCCTGACAACCCTAGTTTTCAATGACCTTGGCTAGCTTCTTGAAGAAATATTGTTAAGCTTTTAAACTAACATTTATTTTTCAGGTTGAACTTATACCCATTTTTACTATCCATACAGTACTAGAATCCAGATATCAAATTCCTAGATCATATATTCTCAACACTTTTAGAATATGGAGTAAAATTTTCTTGAATTACTTTGAATTTTTAGAACATTTACAAAAATTAAAATATGATAAATTATCTAACAAGAACAAGCTATTTTTTCTCCCCTTAAATAATGTTATAGAATTAAAAAAACATAAAACATTTTCATTTAATAAAAAATAGTTTTCATTCTATTCCCAATAGAAAAATGACATAATAAACATATTATGAAAAGTTCATCCAAGCTTGAAGCATCCAAGATATGAATGTAACAAATTATTTTCTCCATTACTTGGAAATAAAATTCAAGCATCAATTAGTTTCTATTTATAAATTTCTATGTATTTAAAACACTTGTAAAAAATGTGGTCAATATGAGATATCTATAAAAATAATATATTTATCTCTATAACCATTATATATTGAAGGAAAAATTTAGTCTCATAAAGTCATTTAACATATTTAATAATATAGAATATGATTTGAAGTACCAAATCATATTGAGTATATATGGCTAAAATCATTGATGTACCATATCATATTAAGTACCTATGTAGAGACAAATATTACCTTGTTCATCTTTAAACTAATATATTTGAAACCTTAAATAAATCAATATATGCTTTCCTAAGAATCTAGATTCACATGTTGAATAACTTTAGTACTTGATTACTAAGAAGGGATTTGTTCTGAAAAATAGAATTTTCCCAAGATCTTTTCTTAAATCACTAACCTTTCTTGATAAATTTTATTAGGTTATCAATATTTCGATTTTATTACATTAATATTTTATTTATCAAGGATTAATTATATTTTTTATATTGATTATGATGATGATATTATCTATAATATAATATTTTATTGGATGAGTATATTGTATTATGAACCATTTAATAAAGAATTTTATTAAATTGGATCCCACTAAAATGATAACCCCATTTTTAATATTCATCATAACCATTAGTGGGACATGATCCATATTTCATTACGCAATGAGTACACCTTTTCATTCCTCTCATCACTTAATTATTTAGGTATGAAATCATACCAATTATATCATTTATATTTCTTAGATAGATGAGTGGAAAAACCTTTTTCCAATTTATAATTTGGATAAATTCAACTATATTCTTCCGGTATCCGAAACATTAAGGATTCACAGCTAGTGAAACCGAAAGTAAACAAAAAAACAGATTAACAAAAGACAACCCAGGGGAACCCTTATTTATAATAACCTACCAAAGGATGATCCATTGTCACCCATTAATTTCTTTCCTCATAAAAGTAAATTTAGGGTCACCTTACTTTAGTAAAACCTACTAGGTCGAATGATCAAGCTCTTGAAAAGTGTTTATTTGGAAGGAATCCCACAATTAGTTTTTAAAGGGGATTTTAATCTCTCCTTATTATACCATGTTATTACCTTTTATTTATGTATGCTTCTTGTAATTTAGTTTAGAATCATTTTACTTCTATAAAATCAATATATTCAAACCATATTTGTGTGTAACCCTTTACACAACCCACAAGTCCGTGTTACTCACCCAAAAAAAGAAGTTAAACATATTTATACATAATGAGATGAGTCATGTGAATAAGGTATAAAAACACTTTATGTAAACATTTGGAATTACATGAGAATAAAAATATCCACATGAGTACACCCGAAGTGATGGATAGATAACCCCATTCAGCATTCTAGATAAAGAATATGCATCCATGTATGAATGTAGTCTGAACCCAAGTCCCTCTACCTTGGGATACTTTTCTCAAGAGAGAATAAAATTCATAATAACATTAACACCCAATATGACCAAAATATATTCAACAACTAAATTTAATCTAATAACTTTAATTACAAACTGAGTTCAAGGTAGATAGAAAACTTAATTTATTATGGAGTCAATCCTCTCTTGTAATGCAAGTCTTTATCATAGAAACAATTCAACATATAAATTTTTGTATAAAAAAACTCATAAAAAAAACAAGTTATAACTATGAATAAAATAGAGAACAACTTTTAAATAAATTAATAATATAAATATTTAAACATGAAACAAACATTTATAAAAAATTCATAAATCAAATATAATTATAAATCCTTTTATAAATTTCAACTTTAATATTATGGTCATTCTATAATTTTTAATATAAACTCTTTATATTAATTCAAATATAAACACTTTCATATATATCATTATATGTCATTTATATGATATTGTATGAATTATAAACAATTTAGAATCTAATTTCTATTATTTAAACATTTTATATAATCTAAATATCATACACTTATATATTATCTAAAACTTGGTCATATCAATCTTCAAAACACATTTTGATGTGGATTTAATAATATCCAACCAAGACCCCTTTAATTTGAACAATTCAAATCAATTAATTCTAAAAAATTTATAATTTAAATATAAATGTTTTTATATTTTGGCCTTAATTCATAATTTATAACCCTTTATAATTCATTTCATATAGTTTCTATATAAAAACATTTACTTCTATCTCATAATAATGTTCATATAATTCAAAGTTTATTTTAAATATTAAATTTTAATATTTGGGAATAAAATGTTTCATAAACATTTAATTAATTATAAATAATTTATAAACCTTTTACAAATTCAAATATGCCAAAATACATTTTATAATGATTTTAATAATTTAATAAACCATTAAAATCATTTTATATGTTAAAAAATAGTTTTAAAAACTTTTAAAATGATTTTAATTACCCTTACACATATGGGTATTCCTATTTATGGGTAAAGCCTTTAACCCTCATAGAGGTTGTCTAGAAGCCCCTGTATAAAGGTACATCACTGATTATCTTTATGTAACTTAAATACAACAAATTGTGTAAAGGTAATACGAATATTACCTTTATATTTCTCATTCTATGTTATGGTATTAAAGATATTACCTTTATATGAATACGTTATGTAAGGTTAGGTATTGATATACATTTACATGAATTCACAGTACCTTTGAAGGATTTTATTAGAGTCTAATAACATTTATTATAAGTAGTAGAATTAATTAAAACCCTTGTCTGAGGATCTACATTCAATAAAATATGAAACCTGTACAAAAATATAGAAATGAGGAACTGACGTACTAGGTGTGCCTTACACAAAATAAGTTTCTTCAACCCATGATCTTCATTTGGTGAAATTGATAAAGATCAAAAATGTGGAAAACATAAGAATCCCACCTCGATAGGCATCCATGGGATGATCTGAATCACTAAATGTTTAAGTAGGATCCATCTTATCTCTACAGTATGTTAGCACCTCATATGAAAAGGAGGAAGATGAAAGAGAGCATTTGAGAGTTGTGGAATTTTTCCAGGCATGAATAAATCACACCCCCACTACCATAACATGGTAGTTATATATATATATATATATATATTCAGCACCATAAACATTTCTTAGGATTCTACATTTATTCATGCATTTATAACACATGAATAAATATTTATTCAGCCAAATCATACATCCAATGTGTGTATAACTCCCATTTGATTCATCTTATATTTTTTAAATGATAGATAATATGAAAAAATAATAAATGATATCATTTTATAATTTTTTCCACAATTATAATATGCATGGTCATGAAAATCATAATCTGCATGCAAAAAGATATTACACACACACACACACATATATATATATGATATACATATAAAACTTTAGGGAATAATCTCATCAACTTCAACAACTGATATCAGTCTAAAATCAAAATTTATATTTCAATAATTCAAATATTTTCATCTAATAAACAATATATTTACATTGAAACTTTTGGATACAAAAATAAATTTACATCGAAACATTCTTATACAGTACAATTATATTTCATATGTACTATTATTTACAGACAAGTACAACTAAAAAAAAACTCAAAAATAATTAAAACTACGAGTAATATACCATCTCCAAGGATCAAACCAACTCCATAGAGAAGAAGAGTATAAATTTAATAAAAAATAATATTTATTTTAGTAATATTAAACAAATAAATAAATAAAGACTAAATTATACAGTAATGAATAAATAAAATGTAAATAAAATTTATAATATTATATTTAAATAAAACATATTATGAATTATCATAACAATCTAAACATTTTTTTTATTTTGAGTGTGTGACACATGTTTTGCATTAAAATATGTCACTTTAAAACAAAAAACACACACTTTCAGTCATACCATCCACATTGTGTGTTAGATTGATGTGAGGTTAATACTACGAGTCATAAATGAATCATGGGTTATTATTCTAAAGTATTATGAAAATTAGAGCACATTTTATTGGTTTTAAGAATGTGATGCACATTTTTCACTAAAATATCACTTTTAAACAAAAAACATGCACTCAATCACACCAACCACACCATGCATCATATTTGAAGTGTAGTTAATTCATACACATCATAACTTAATTATTCATCATTTTCCTAATGTATCACAAAAATATGAGAATGTTTATTCAATTTTGAGTATGTGATACAAATCTTGAACTAAAATGTTACTTTTAAACTAAAAACACACACTTTCAGTCATACAACCACAATTTTGATCAGATTTACTTGAGGTTAATTCCAAATGATATAAAATTAATTACAGATCATTTTTCTAAATAATAATGATTGTATGATCATGTTTTTTTAAGTATGTGATGTATGTTTTAAACTAAATAGAAACCTTATAATTGAAACACACACTTTCAGTTATTCTATTCACACCATGTGTCTGATCAATGTTAGGTTAATTTCTATAGTTCAAAAACAAACCTTAGATAATTTTTATAAATTATTATGATAATATGATCATGTTTTATCTATTTTGATTATGTGACATACAATTTGAACTAAACTATCATTTTTAAATAAAAACATATATTTTCAGTCATATCAACAATATCACTTATCAGATTGATGTGAGGTTAATTACTATAGGGGAGAAATGATCCATACATAATTGTACAAAATTATCATAATAATAAAGTGTGTTTTCTTGGTTTTGAGTATGTGACACATATTTAAAACTAAAATGTCACTTTCAAAGTGAAAAAACAAACTTTAAGTTATACCGGCCACACCTTGTTCCATATTGATGTGAGGTTAATTCCTAAAGGTCATAAATAAACAAAAAATCACTCTACTAATGTATAAGAACAATCAAAGAATGTTTACTAAGCTTTGAGTATGTTGCATGTGTTTAGAATTAAAATTTCAGTTTTAAATGAAAATTAATATTTTCAACCATATCAGGCATACTGTGTGTTAGATATGTATGAGGATAATTCCTATATGTAAAAAATCATCCATTCATAATTTTAATAATTTACAATAATAATATAGGTGAGTTTTATTGGTTCTAAGTATAGGACATATGTTTTAAACTTAAATGTCACTTTTTAACTGAAAACACACACTTTCAGTCATACTGACCACACTGTGTACCTGATTGATGTGAGGTTAATTCCCAATGGTCAAAAATTAATGAAAAATTATTTTCCTAAAGTATTGTGATAATATAATTATGTTTACTCTATTTTGAGTATATAACATGTGTTTTGAACTAAAATGTCACTTTTTAATTGAAAACACACACTTTGAGTCTTACCCGCCCCACCATTTGTCATATCGACATGAGTTTGATTCCTAGAGGTAATAAATCAATCAAAGATATTTTTACCAAATTATCACAAAAATATAAGATTATTTTCTTTATTTTTAGTATGTGACATGTGTTTGGATCTAATAGGTCAATTTTAAAGCGAGAACAAATAATTTTAGCTTTACTGACCGTATTTCATGTCAATTTAATTTTTGGTTAATTTAAAAAAAACACATGAACCATGGATCATTATTCTAAAGTATCATGAAAACCTATGAGAATTTTCTTATTTTTCACAATGAAATGCATGTGTTGATTTTTTTTTCAATTTTAAATATAAAAAAATCATTTTTAACATATGAATCTAAATAAAAAAAGTAGAGATAAATATATTTTGAAGAATGAATTTGGGTACTTAAAAATCTAAATAATAATATCAAATTTTCTAGAATATGTATAATTATATTATAAAGAACAAATATAGAAAACACACCGTTAAAATTTTTATAACAATAACATATCAATAATTAGTATATTTTTGTTAACATACCTCATATATACTTTTTTAGTAGAGTCTCCAAACCAATTATATTAGCATGAGAATTTAAATAACTAGATGGTAGTTTTTATTATCTACAAACACCAAACAACTAAACTTGAGTTCATTTATGTACTCTTTTTTGATATTAATTTTTATTTATGATGATACTTAATATGAAAAAGATATATGTTTTTAAAAAAAATCAAGTTGCCAGGTGTGGTTATTACAATTTATAGAAACTACTAGCTAGTTATTGAAAATCTCAGACCCACATGATTGGTGTGCCATTTTTTATTCAACAGTATTATTTTAATTATACAATGCATTCAATATTCTAGGTCATATAATTATATTATAGTCACCTAGAGTTAAAATAAATGTCTTCAATAATAACATCAAAACCCCTATTCATGATGATTGAAAACATTATAACACCATGTAGGATTCCCATACATTCTTTTTCAAATATATTTTATCTTTTTAATATACGGATTGTCGATAGTCTTGGTATTACTAGAAAAATGTAGATAAAAAATAGATAATGTATATTTTAAATGAAATTGGTATTATTTTTTGAAATACCTTATCAAGAATGATAGTTTTTGGAAAGAATATATCAACTTTCAGAAATTTACAGATGCAATAACCACAAACATTGTGATTACTTTGTTTCAGACACTAGAAAAATATTGAAAAATATAATTAATTTATTGTATATTTATTTTTATACTAAAATTTTATTATTTATACCCTAATATTTATCCATTTGTTTAAACCCATAGTATTTGAGTGTGCATTGATGATCCTCATACCATGGATTTTAAAATAAATAAACACCACCATATCTTAAGAAAATTCATGTTAAAATATATTAAGAATTATATAATTTTTTTTATTTTTGAAACATTGAATATAGTGTATTACATATACATATTGGACATCATATGTTGTTTTTTATTAGATATCCATGAATTTGATCAAAAAAATATATCTTTGGAGTATCCAAATTGATTATAATAAGAATTCGGTAAGTCGTAAGAAAATAGAAGTAATAAGTAATGGAAGAAATTAAAATATATTTTATATGATTAGTGTATAGAGTTTTAACCATGAATTATAAGTACTAAGAAGAGATAATCATCTATTATTTTATTTTTAAATTTTGTGGCTACTTTGTGTGCTCTTATTGAAATTTTATCTTCCACTATTGATGTTTTCTCTATATAAGTGACATTAGAACTAATTAATATTTTTTTCTTCACATGGCATTCCCTTTACATTGGTTTGATATAAAAACCTATAGAAAATATGGATAGTATTAAACTATAATTTAAGTAGTATGAAATTTAATGGAAAAAAAATTATGAAAATATACCTCATGTATATATTCAAAATCAAGGCTCCCAACCATTCATGCTTGTGAATTTCATTTCAATTCTCAATAATAATCATGATAATAATGAACTCTCTATACATTTGCTCTTTATATTAAATGGTGGCCATATTTCTATTTTAGAATACTATATCTATATAAACTTATAACTTTAATAAATTCAGTAGAAAAATTAGTTAGGAAAAGGCAACCTCAACATGCCTTTCAATATATTATTTTATCCTTTGGATTGTTTTGAACCAACCTTTAGTTTCCCCTTATGTTTATATTTATGTAATAAAATACCTCAATTTATTCCTTTTTTCATTAATTGTAAAATGTATTTCATATAAAATAAATTATAAAGGATATACCTAAATATCATCATGTATATTTATAAGATTAAATAATGAGGATAAAAATTTTCTAATAGAAAATTCAATAGTGTGAATATTAAGATCATCAAGAGGAACATATAGATCGGTGCTAGAATTGTGATCCAGATGAATTCTTACTCTTACATGATCTTTTTTAAATTTTTTATTATATATAATATCACCTTATATATTTCATATTAAACCTATTGAAACAAGGAAATGAGTGGCACTAGTAGATATAAATCACAAGAAATCTTACCATGTAGTAATTTAGTACAATAAAAGTATGGTAGTTGTTTAACTAATATTTTGTAGAAATTTTTGTGAAAAATTGATTACCTTGGGTAAGGCGGGACATTGAGGAGAATGACTAGCCTCAAAACTGTGTGTGTGTGGTTAGTTTCATTATAAATGTTGTTGTGTTGATTCTTCTCATTGATTCCTTCAAGGAAAATGGTTTATCACATCAGCCTACCAACTAACTTTTTCCACTATATTATTTATTTATTCTTGTATATTTTTCATTTTATTATTTTTATCTTTCCATGACTTTGTTTTCTCAATTTATTATCATAGATAAACTTCAAAACATTCACCACTTACATGTATATATTGTTCTCGATTATTCAAAACCGCTGAAGGTAGTCATTTATCGACAACAATAGATGGAAATTCTTGAGTCTAAACTATTTTAAAATAAGGAAAATAAGTTTTCATTATTATGAAATACTATTTTAAATTAGAAAGAAAATTATATTATGTCATACTTTCACATGATTTTCACACTTTTGGTGTGCTTTTGTTTTATATTTTTTCCTTTTATTTACACAAAAATTCTTCCATTACTCATGATGTGAGAGATATGTGGATTAAAATTTTGATTCATCAATGTTTATATAAATAATGGAATATAATTATGTTGTTTCATATCACATAAATTTTTTAGCATAAATTTAAAACACATACAAGTTTTTTCAAGTGAATTATACCCTATCATTACTTTACTATTGTGGTACGATAGTTTTGCTACACATTGTTTATTTTTTTCACTTTCTTATTGTTTCATAAATTATTATTTTTTGAATAAAAGTGATTAATGAAAGTAATGTAAAATAAAATAATACTAATTATAATGTACCTTAAATGGGTTCCCCTCTCAATGTCCAATGAAAGCATTCTAGGTTTCTTAGTTTATGATGTGTGCATATATAGCTGGTGGGTGGGGTTTTACTTTCCCCTCTACATCCCAAAGATAATATTTCATAAGAAATTTTTGGAATTCTCTATGATACATTATAGAAACGATTAGTATGGAATTGATATGATAATATTCTAATATAAATATACTCCACGTGGGATAATGAAGAGAAAAACAAAATTTCGTTATTTTATTTTTATGTAAAATATAGAAAGTATATCATAATGTTAGCCTAATGTATTCCTTGATTTTTTCCTTCAACCCAGGAACAAAATTATTTCACATATCTATATCAACTGATACATGCATTCTACTACTAACTTTGATATAAATAATGGAAATTTACTTATGGGGATTAATAAGTTGACCAAGCACATCCCTTCTAACAAATATTTTTTAACTTTCACTTATTAGATTATTAATTTTTTTGAAAATTATCACGCTATTCCACTCTTTTATTTTTTGAACCTTATAAATGTTTTCTACTTAATCAACTTTAAGTTATTATTCACCTCTAGAATGTTTTTTAGCTTCTAACATTTTCTCAATTTCAACATGGCCACTATTATGTTCCTTGATATTGGTAACATCAACTAGAGTAAAATTCATTATCTATAAAAAAAATTCAAATTTTAATTCAGATTATGTAAAAATAGTAGTGAACACATAATATAATGAGGAAACAAATTAAATATAGAAAATTAATCAGATAAATTTGACATGTTCATTGAACACTTTTTTTTATTTAAATGATGAAGTTATTTAACCATTATATCAAGTATCCAAATATTCTCTTTGAGGTCCCCGATGACATATAAAAACCTATATACATTGGGACCACTATTAAATGATTGAGACATCCCAATAAAAGGGGCATCCACAGTGGAATTTTAATTTGACCCTATAGTTTTTTATTCAACAATAGAAAAATTTACCTATTTGCGTTTTTAGGATATGATAAATGAAATACTTATACTACCTATGATTCCATTATGAATAGTTCATCATTATATCCTTATTTACTAAAATTCACTTTCATGAATCCTAATTTAGCAATTTTAACTCCACTACTATTGTCAACCCATTTTCATTAAAAAATAAGGAATTAGAAGGCTTTATAGTCCAACTCCCATATTTTTTATATTTCAAAAGTATGACATATTTACATAAATTGGATTTATATCATTAATAACATATACATACATCACTTTCATGGTAAGTGCAACTCCACTATTTTTCATAATACTACATTCATCATGTTCCCTTTTATAAAATGTATAATTTTTAATTTTATAATCATTATAAGATAATACATATACACATGGAAATTTTACTAGACATTAAATTTATTCTAAAATTTAATTTTTATTTAAATATAACTCCTTAAAAATAGTATCAAATACAATTTTTTTCTATATTCATGACATTAAGAAATATTTTGTTGTACACATAATTCCAATAAGAAAATTTAAAAAAATAATCTCATTTACCATCATGTTTTCATAAGGTTTTTGGAAAATGGTTTATAAAAAATGGTGATAATATCCTTTAATTTTTCAAATTGTTTATCAATTATTAATAGAGAAGGTGTTGTACCTTCTTTAAAATTCATATTGAATAATGTCATCCAAGATCAATATTTATGTTATCAGGGTAAATATTTATGATGCACTAGAAACACTATCTTCAAGGAATATTTCATTAATTTTTGAGTGTGTAACTTCTTCACAAATTAGACACCTCTACATTTCATTAATGCTATATCCTGGAAAATTTACATAAGTGGGGTATTAATTTATTATCACAAGAAACATGGATCTCAATATGAAATCATAATTTATATTTGAATCATACAATGCAACATCTGAATCCCACATCAATTTTAAATCTTCAATCAATGGAGAAAAAAAATTTTCAATATAATTACCAGTTTTTTGGTCCTCATATAAATTGAGATTCCATAATGTTCTTACACTTCATGCATAACCAAAATAAAAAAAATATAATTTACCAACATAACCAACCATGTACTATGATTTCCAATTTTAACACTAAAAATATGCATTAAATCTGTTGATAGTGAATGATATAGGTTTATCAACTCATTTTTTAAATTAAATATACTCTTGATCAATTTTTTTCTACTATGAAGATTCTATTTAGTGATGAAGTTTCCCATATTTAATAATAATATCTGCATGCCATGTTAATTTCTTTGTAGTCTCCTCACTTCCATAGATCCATATAAACCATGGAATGATTGTAATGTACTATAAGAATATCAATTGACATGATTCAACTTTTATATATTTACCCACACTCATTATTATAATATTATATTTATTTGGTAATAGAGTAAAAATTATAAATAGAAAGAAAGAAAAAATGGGAAATAAATAATTATAGATACTTAAAATAGTGAAGCCCGAGGGCATCCCCTTTGAACATATTCACCCCCTCAAGAGGCTATGGATTCATTATAGGGGAGAAAGTAATGTTCTCCCCTTAGACCACCGAGGAGGCCAAATAATCTGCATCCTTCTTACCCTCACTCCAAGTATGATGAAAATGTATGTGGTTGTTGATGAATTCCATGAACCTTCTAATGATATAGGATGTTGACTAGGGGGTGGTACTAGTTCCATGAATAGAACCATGAAGAATCTTGGAATCCGTTTCCACAACCTCTAATCCAATGTTCCTTTATTTTCCTAGGTAGATAGATTTTAACATTTCTAAGGATTCATCCTAGAGGATATGACTATAACCAAAGTATGAAGTGAATGAAAATATGATGGTTACCCTATAATCATGAACCACCCCACCTCCCAGAATGGCACCCATGCTACACGATCCATCCATACTATGTTTGTGCCCCTCAAATTGGGGGTACTAGAAAACCTAGTGGCTCTGATTTCCTTTGTGAATGGTATAGTTAAAAGAGATACCATCCAAGAGTAGTATGAGGTTGGGTGAATCTTCCTTGTTCTTGAAAATAAGTACCATATCAACAAAGAGATTCCTAGATCTGGAAACAAGTAATTTCCCTGAGTAGATAACCTCATCAATGCGATACAAATTCCTTGATTTCTGTATGCACTAAAAACCTAATAGTATTACTATGGACCTATCCTTATTAGGCCTAGTCATACCGAAAACATGGAACTATCACTAGAGAAAGGAGAGGTCCCGTAGATATCGGGAGGATATTCCAGTAAAATCTCTAAAGAAGCACCAAACCACACAATCCAAACACATTCAAAAAATAGATGATCTGCACTCTTCTCTTTATGTTACCAGTAACATTGAACCAAAATACACTTAGGGAATTTTAAATGTCTTTTGGTCCTTGAAAAAAAATAAATTTATTTGTAAAAACTATTATCCTTTCAAAAGATCATACCCATTAACCATTAAATTCATTTAGAATCATATGTTCAATAAGGAATCTCATTATATTCTGGTAACACATCTTTCAGGAGAATAAGTAGTTTTTTAAAGCAGGTACCACTCCATCTATTTCCAAATTTAAAATTATATAGATTTAGTATAACAAAATATATATTTAGTAAAACAAACATATAATGTAATCTTTGTGTAAATCATTATCTTCTCAAACAACATTGGACAACCTCAAAGGTAATATTAAACTTCCATTTTCATTTCCTCAATTTGATATCCATTATCATTTACATTTACACTCATATTTTCTATCCATGAACCGTAGTATTATCCTAAAAACTAGATATATTCATTTCTTCCCCATGTTTAGTCCAATATCTATAACATCAATTTATTCAGTTATATATCATGTGTTCTTCCAACTCATGTTTAAAAAATCATATTTAATGAAAATAACATAAAAATATATAAATGATTTGAGAAGGGCCATTTCCACACTTTTTTGCAAAATTGATGAACACGTTAACTCTATCTGCACACTCTTTTATCATGTGATTATATCTATTAATTTTTAAATCAAATTAATCTAATTTGGCCCAAAATTATGCATATTTAACAAAAAAAATTAAAATCTAATCAATCTAGTGATAATTTTTTATCCATATTCATCATATCTAATTCAATAGAAATTATATTCCCTCCTTCCGGTAATAAATAATTTGAATTTAGGTAATCAATCAATTTTTCAAATATAAGTTTAGTATATTGAAATTAATTTTAGAAATGAATAGACACCTTTATTTATTATTCAAAATTTATTTTAAAAAATAATTGATCACTAAAAAACAAGTTTAAAACAGATTTCAATGAACATCAATAAATATTGTATCAAATTATTGGTTTATCTTCAAACCTATATATTAAATAACTAGTATAATTTTAGGATATAAAATACAAATAATAAATAAATAAAAAATAAGGAAAATCATTTTTAACCCTTTTAGGATTATTTAATAAACAATCCTCATTAAAAAAAAGAAATATAGTAAATACTAATAGTATGAATTTCAATAAAAAAATTTATCCTTTTTTGTTGATGGCTATATATGTAGAAAAGTTTGTTCTGACTTTTAATATATCAACTAATAACAAAAATCATTAATGTTTAAAAAAAATATCATACCTCCCCAAAAAAGGGGACTAATTCAGTGAGGATATGAAAAAATCATCATAATAAAAACAAACTATTATGTGATTGGTCAATAAATCATTAAAACAAAGTTTTGATTCATATACCTTCAGGGTTTCAACTCAAATCTTTAAAAATGTTGCATATATGGACCAGGAGGGGCAGAATTCTATGAAATAATAATGAAATAGGCCTAGTAGCGACGTGACTTGGGTTATTTTAAAAAATAATGGAAAAACATTTTCCAAAAATAAAAAGATAAGAACTAATAAATGAACCTTTTTAGGTGATAATTTCAGCAATAATAAATATCGAAATTTACCACTACTAAAATTAGTGTCGATAGAAAAGTAGTACTTATTACATACCTTTTGTGTAATCCCACACAAACTTTGGAAAATGATAGTTTTTCATACATAGTCAAGATATTTATTAGTGCTAGAAATAACATTGATAAATCCCAAATAAAATATAAAAATATTCAGTTATAACTAAAATATTCATAAATTATTTATTATATAATAATATTACTAATTCTTAGTTATATTTTAAGAAAATCAATTACATTAAAAAATTATTATTAATTATATAAATGGATAAATATTTTTTTCAATATATTATTTAATATTAAAATCAATATTTAAATGTAAAAATTTTATCAATTACATTTAAACACACAAATATTTACAATAAATTACTAATTATATAAATGTATATGATATTAATTATTAATTTTATTTTAATTTTTTTACTAATATATATTTTTTATTAAATATAAATTAATAAATTTTTAATATTATAAAAATTTATATTTAATAATACATTATTATTATTTTAAGAAAATATATGTGAATTACATATATTAAAATAAAATATTTTTTATCAACTCTATGAAAAATAAATATGTATATATTTATTTCATTGTATATTATTAATTATAAAAGTCTAAAATTAATTGCAAAAAATTTAAATAATTAAATTTAAGTAGATTTATAATTTATAATAAATTGATATATTATTGTCACTAATTTTTGAATATTTGATCTGAAATATTTTCAGGTTAAGACCCATTATTAATGGAAGGAAACGTATTTTTAACTGGATTGAGTTGGAACCTATTAAATGACCCGTAGTTCCAAACATTACATGACCCAAAGACCCGAAGATTAAAAAACAATACAGGAAGAATTAAAATTTGTATATATTATTAATTATAGAAAATGATTATTAGTTAATAATTATATTTCAATGTGACTAATTTATTTAAGATATATTATTAATTATATAAATGTGTAAATATTTTTTACTATATATTATTAATTATAGAAATTTATAAATAAATCTAGATACAATTAAAACTACATTTAAATACAAAAAATTTACAAAAAATTACTTATTATATAAATGTATATAACATTAATTATATGTATAATAATAATAATAATAATAATATTAAATTATTTTTAATAATAT
This sequence comes from Viscum album, assembly GCA_963277665.1. NCBI lineage: Eukaryota > Viridiplantae > Streptophyta > Magnoliopsida > Santalales > Viscaceae > Viscum > Viscum album. The sequence goes on along the minus strand of OY728138.1, from coordinate 1,019,449,129 downwards.
TATAAAACTTTTATTTATTTTATGAATGAATAAATATTTAATATTATAAAAATGTATGCTTATATTTAAAATTAATAATAGTAATATTTCAATTAACAAAATATTATTTTCAATATACGACTAATTAATATCGAATTTACTATCAATTATATTTAAAATAATAATAAATTATTATTATTTTAAGAATATATATATATATATATCACACATGTAATAATATAATGTTATTTATCAACTACATGAGAAATAAAAATGTATAATTTTTTTTTCACAATATATTATTAAAAATAAAATAGTAGAATTAAGGGTAATTTTTTAAATAATTATATTTAAATAGATTTATAATTGTTATAATATATAAATATATTATAATTACTAATTATATAGATGTATATATTATATTATTGTAAATAACAAATATAACTAGTTATTAATTATAATTAAAATATTATTATTTATAAAAATAAATATTTTTAAAATATTAATATATAATTATATTAAAAAATATTTAAATGTATAAATACATAAATATTTAAAATATAAATTATTGAATGTAAATATTTATTAACAATTTGAGTATATTAATAGTATATAGAGAGTTTAATTATAAAATTTACTAAAATTCAAAATGCAAGTTCATTTTATAAATTCATTTAAAGGATCAAAGTTGTATTTTTTATATTATTAATTTACATATATATATATATATATATCAGTCTTTATTCATATATAAATATGTGTGTGTGTGTTCATTCATTTGAAGAACCTAAGTACATTCATTCTTGTGTATGTCAAACTCTATAAAAATTAGTTCATATAATATTACTTTTATTTTAATATATATATTTATTAAAATTCATTATATATTCATATAAATTTAATAACTATATATATAAATATTATAAATATATATATAATATTAATATTTCATAAAAATTATTATATTAAAATTTATAAAATTTTAAAATTATAATTAATTAATTAATGTAATTTTTTTTGTGTTGAAATCCCATTGGGAATATTTTCTCATAGCCTACATATGCACTAATTGTGTATGTAGAATTTATTTTATTTGATACAAGTAAAGTAAAGGTTACACATTGAGTTAGTGAATATTTGTTAGCCTTTTTTCAAGTTTAGTGATGGTGGAAAGGAGAGAGAACTCTCTTTTCACATAGAGTTGGGTAGCTTTGGATTTTTCTTTTGGTTATGTATTTTATATTACATCATGTACACAACCTAGCTAGATTTCCATCATTCTCATCCTATGTTTTTAGTGTTTTGGTCATGTTTGTGATGGCTTAATGTGTATAATGTTTATTGCATATGTTCATGTAGATGTTTTTATGCTTATGGTTTATTGAGTATTTTTGTCTGTAATTGTACCATATTTGGTTTCCTAAATTTCTAAAGGTGTCTATTGATATACATGATATATCCATCTTGTAGAGTGGTCATGCTAGATTTTTGGTGGCGATTCCTCATTTATTTTTTTTATAAATGTGTAAAACCGTTACCAAATTTTAAATTTTGATTCCTCAACACTTGTTGCAAGATCATGGTGATTGAGAATGCTCTTTGGACCATTTAATAGGCTTGATCTGGAACCAAGACATTAAATCCCATGTTATTACATTTTTTATTATTCAAATATCATATAGGTGATTTTAGAATATGATTCCAAGTGATAAATCCTTTATTCCATATAAATTATCTGATTTCACCACTCTTATGATGTTAATTTTCATAGGAGACCTATTTTTTAATTTTGATCCACGAGGTCCACAAGCACTAATTTCTCAAGAGTGTACTCCAATGTTTTGGTCACTAATTCTCCAATGATGTTGGTGTTTATAGGTGAGATATGCTCTTTTTATGTTGACCTATAGATGTTGAACTCCCTAGAATTTCCTCTGAAGGATGAGTCACAAGTGATCTTCTCTTATTATTCCCTCTATGTACCTCAAATAGACATGCAAAAACATAAAAAATAATTTTTATTTCCAATTACGTTATCTAATGTTGAGGTTGGGATATAGATTGATATGATCATAAATACGGGAAATAATGTAATCCATGACCGTAAAATATTAATTGAAACAAAATTTTCCTATTACAATTTTTGAAATGATTATATCCATTTCTGCACTAAATAAAATATTAATATTATAATTTGGGATCTGAAGTGTTATTTTGGAATTTAATATTTCATTCCCCTCTTTTTTTAATTAAAAAAAATCATTCTCAGACTCATGCTTATCCTTTTGTGAAAATGTTCCAAATTAATCATACCTTTATTTCATAAATAATATAGAGGGGAGATAATGGGAAATGGTAAACAGATTATAATCATCTCTTCCACTAAAAAACCCTAAAATTTCATCCAAAACATGTTTTTAAGAATCCAAACACCCCATGTGAATCTATTGATTCTTATCAATATGTATATCAATAGTTATTTCTTAAAAGTCCTTACTTATGGATATCTTTCTTTTTGAATTGAAGAGTAATAATTTTGTGGATGAAATTTCATCTCCATAACATTCATACCCCCACCCCATCCAGTAAATATTTCTTAGGTTAGTCTTTGACTAAAGTGTCTCTTAAAACTATAGCTATACCCATACAATTTTTGATGAATAATAATGGTATTAGAGCTGAAAACTCTTATCCTAAGGAAGAAGAAACTAACTATAAAAACTTTTTTATCACAAGATCCATCCATTTATTTTGGATTCAATAGAAATAAATAAATAATGTAAAATTTCTCTAAAGGAATCATCTTATTAAATTTTTTCATTTTGGTTGATGAAGATCACTAAAAAACAATTGAATGAATCAGCCCCTTGGCTATCCATGAGTTTCTATGAATCTCCCAACACTTTGGAATGATACCTGCTTCCTTATGATTTTATAAAACCTTCGTTAATGTGGGAGATAAATAGAGGCATAAAGTATGAGTAAAATATCACAAGATGTAACTTTATAGAATCATGAAGCTATTATATAACATTAAAATACCATAATTTTCATAAGGATGCAACCACTTTATATAGTCATAAAGGATATTCCTTCGGATTTTAAACATTTCTCAAATATTCAACCAAGGACGAAACATTTCATAAATGTTTCAAGGGACACAACTCTTTATAACACATGATTAAATATTTATAATTATTATTTAAATTCTAAAAAATCATTTTGGGAGTTTAAAAATCCTTAAACATAATCACATAATGTTTTATCTGAACATGATAACTTATAGTTGAAGAAACAAACAAATAGTATGCATTCTATTACAATGAATAAACTGACATGTATAATACTACATGGTGACCTTTTCTATGTCACATTTTACACCCAGAAAAACAACAAATTGGTTTATACCATCTTGTCTTGTTTTGTATTTTGTATATATTTTTACCAATCTCCCACTTATAATAGAGCCTAATAGACTTAAATAATTTTTTCCTGATATAAAAAAATATGTATAAAATTGTGAAATAATATAAAAAATTCCTTTTAGATATCCTCTAAATATTATTTTTTGGAAGCTATCATTCATTTTCACTATTTGATACCTCATAAGTAACAAAATATTAAAATCAGTCCAAACCACCTTTTGGATATCCTTTAAAATGATTTTGGAGTATCTATCAACATTTTATACACAATTTGTAATAAAACTTAGTCCTCATTAACACAACCAAAATGTGTGAACATTTGTGGATTTTTTTCATTGACTATAATTTTGATTTCTAAAATCCATAAATGTATGCAAATAACAGCCTCAAGAAAAAATTAATACTAATCAAGCTATAAAGGAATCATGAATGATTCCCACCAAACAAGTGTTTCCCTAAACACAACCAAGAACTTTTTAGGGAAATGTCCGAACAACATCCCAAGGGATGAACCACCTTTGATACCCCTTTGTCATCACCCAACCCATGTCGGGGCTCGAGCCGCAACTACTCCAAGATCATCTCCATAGGCCAGGGGGTGGCGACAAGCACTGAAGGTACAAAAAACATGGTGAGGGATTTACCTAATAACCTATATACACACATGCATCCCAATTAATGAAAAAGTGTAGGGGAAAAGGAAAAAAGATACAAAAATTCTATAAAAATGAATCCAAACATATATGCATCGACCTATAAATAGTAAAAGTACATAAAAGTAAACCGAAAGTGAAAGGGGAAAAATTAAATTCCCAACTAGAAAAGTGCCACAACTTAGAAACATGTGAAAAAGTAAAATAGATGGAAGAGTCTCTCTCTTGAATCCCAAGTAATGACCACTACACATGGTCCAAGCTCCCATATCCCAAAGATCCACTTAAGTCACAATAAAACTGTCCATATTATACAAGGGAACACTAAGTGTGGAAAAATCCCAAGTAGGGGTGAGTATAAAAATAATCATTAGGATTCCCCGAAGGATGAAGGGAGAAAAAAAAGATGTACTGAATAAGGCATAAGTAGAGAGAACATGGTACAATAAATGGAGTGAAGCTCAACCCCACAAGAGAGTGAAGTATTCTCATCCAAACATAAGGATATCTAAACTGTGAAAAGATGAACTTCTTGTGGAGTCTTTGGTACCTATAGTAGGAGAGTAGACTCACCCAACCATGAAAATCTAGACATAGAAAGCACATAGAACACCCAACGCTTCTTCTCCTCTCTTGGAAAGAGTAACCAAATCCCAAGGAGTGGGTACTAAAAATAGAAGATATATATATACTTAGTCAAAGAAACTCAAATGAGAGAGAGTAAGGGGATCTCCATCTCACATCAATCAAGGAAAAGAGTAGCCAATAATCCCAAAAGTAACCACCATCAATTCCCAACATCCCATACGTCCTTCTTGAATTTCAATTCAAAGGGACTCAATTACCACACCTTTATACTATCCACTTTTGGTGGCACTGTCTTGCCTTCAGGGGTTTAGGTCACATCATAAGGGCACATCATAGTGTGAAAAGCATCCCTCTTCCTTGGGATTCTAAAGGTACGTCAAATCATGCCTCGTCACTTTCAGAGTTTAGAGGTCATGTCACATTGTCGAGGACCCATGCCCAATTTGGCTGGAGGGTTCCACATAAAAAAGGTCGAGGACCGATGCCCAACCCGATTGGAGGGTTCCAGTTTAGTAAAGTCAAGGATCCATGCCTAGAATAGATGGAGGGTTCCACTCTAATAAGGTTAAGGACCTATGCCCAGATTATATTGAGGGTTCCACTCTAGTATCAATGAGGACACATGCCCAGCCTAACTGGAGGGTTCCACTCGGAACTACCATCGGGGACCATTGCCCAACCTAGTTGGAGGTAAGCCCGAAATTGATCTAGCCCTCCCTACTGGATTGTACCTCTTAGAAAAGAATCAAGGAACACTATTCATCCCTCTTATATTGTACCTATTGGTAAGAAAGATGCTACAGTCATCGAGTACTGCCCTAGATCGGCATCACTCCTAGAACATCTCACATCGTATCTTAGAAGTCACTATAGAGGGCACCATCATGCTTTCGCTGCATGAAAAAACACTTAGGATTGGCTATACACAACTAAAATATGAGTCTAGAAGAAAGATATGCAAGAGACAGAATATTTGTAAAGTAGTGCATGATTTGTGTGGGTCCCACACATCATGTGGCCCTGCCTCGTCCCCTGACCATGTATCAAAAAATTATCAGGAACTAAACTATGATCAAGCACCCCTAAGAATTCCAGTGTACTCCCAGAGTACAAAACATGCTAATCTAATAGGATAATGGGTGAATAATGATCGTTTTTGATAAGAAGGGTGAAGAAATAATTTGACTGACACACCTCCCCAAACAACCCCATAACATTTGACAGTATCCCTTCATACATCTTCTCTACTCTCACAATATTCAAATCTGAATCAAGCTATGGGTTGTCTTCAAATATTTTAAATGGATCTTCCACTGATATTCCTTTCATTTCCCCCTATTTAATGGGATCATGAAAAAGGATTCGCTCACCCAAATGGATCACACTGTTGCGATCCTTGCAATGAAAATGCAAGATCTGCTATTCATTTTCTCCAAATAGACATCTGATGGAAAATTTTCCTAATGAAACACTACACTCAAAAGATTCCTCATGGGGCCCATGACTTAGGTTTGAAAAAAATCATGCAGATCATGCCATTTCAATCCTCTCAGAAAAACACATGAGATGGACTAATAATTTTTCCAAAAAGGAAAACCAATGAAAAAGATGCATTTCACCGCAACACATGTGAACTGGGTCCCATGGTGCCTGAAACTTTTCTTTGGATTAAAAACATGAAAGTAGTCTTGAAAAGTTTTCCTAAACTTGAGTATCATATCACCTCTTATGACATGTCAATCAGACATTTGATATAGGCACTACATCAGAATGAAGAATCCCAAATAATAATAATTAAATTATTATTAATAAACTTATAGTCTTTGCTTAATCGATCAATGAGAAAAAATTATTAGTCTTTTAAAATGTCCCAAAAATTCCCATCTCAGAAGTAGGGTTATATCTCCATATACGACACGTAAAATGGGCGCTCTACTAAGGAGATAGATCCGTTACAAGGTTATTTAATAATAATAATTATATTATTACTATTTAAACATAGGAGTTTAGTTTAACCGACCCTAAAACCAAACATAAAAGTCCCAAACTAGTATAAAAAGATATTTCTTGATGATAGGGACACGTGGCTATAGATGACACGTCAATTGAGCATACTGTTTAAGATACATGACCACTTAAAGGGTATTGTCCTAACATAGGCTGGTCTGGTCCAAATTTAGCTAGACCCCTTCCCCTGGGCTAGCCCACCCCTATCGACACGGTCTATTGTAGGTGGCCCATAGCCCATCTATGTGGCATAGCCCATGTGGCCCTCGACCTGGCCAGCCGGCTGGTCTGCTGGTCCCCACAGCGAACCACGTCACACGGGTCATTGCCACTTGGGGTCATGCTCTGCGACCCCACTGCCCCTGGTCATCCTCGCAACCCATTGCCATCCACAACTGTGCTCTGTCGACGCTCTACTCGCTAACTCACTGTCCTATTAACGCCACATACCTGCCATGCCCCACACTCCACTATCCGGCACAAGATGCACCGACAACCTCTAGATACTCCTGGCCTCACCATCCCAACCTGCTCCACCTAGTGTGCCACAACGCTCTACTCCACCACCTGCTAGCCACACCACCCTGTGGCTCCCTTACAACAGCCACCTCAAACACCCATTGCGCTGACAACATCATTGAACACTGCTAGCCATCCTTTCTCCAGTGTTCGCTTCTACGGACCATCGCGACCACACCGATCACCTGAAAATTATTTCAAGACCTATTTTGGAATACTCGAGATTTGATCTTCACAACACCAACCGCCGCTTGATGATCCATTGTTGTTTTGATGCATCAAATAAAGTTTATGATGAACACCATGAAGAACACCCAAAATAAATAGGATCCAAGCATGGATCCATGTCCGTGTTAGTGTGTCCATCAATGATGATAATAAAAATGAATAAAAAGCAGGCAACAAAGGATTTTTAATTAAAAACATGAATCAAAACTCAAAATTAGAATAAATACTACCCTGGTTGATCCATTTATCACTGCAGATGAATCTACTATGATACTTCTTCGATTCACCAATGTTATGGTGGAGATCTCTCCTCGATTCAACAATGAACTGATGATGAATGATTGAGATAGAGAGAGATAGGGGAGAGAGAGAGAGATAGAGATGATTTGGGATAACCCTAATTCTGAACTCTTAAACTTCTATTTATAAAAGTTCTGCTCGGTACAGAATCTGAAATTCCCATGACCCCTCTTTTTATGTCATTATTAGGTAAAATTCACCATTCCAAACTCAATGGTAGTCTCTAATTTTCAATACAATTCCCCATTTTGATGTTATTTGACTCAACATTTGAGATAAAACAATTAAATTTAATTTTTTATTTACGTTTTTCCCCTGGGTGAATTTTCTCACAGAAGTCCCATGTCGACAATCATAATGCCCTATGTATGGTAAACTCCATGTTATAGATTCAATCGTGGCCTTATATTTTTGATCCTAGATACAATTTAAAAGATATCATATATTAGTCACATACATAGTACAAAAAGACTTAACATTTTTTGTATAATTTGTTCCGGGCACATAGGGCCTCAGAATTTCATGTCGTCTTAGTTCCTTGCTCTGGAAATGTTCCTAGAAATATTTCAATGTCTTAAAATGTAAAAAATGGATCTCTACATCATTCCATCCTAGATTTTTGTCCCTAAAAATCCAAACTTGGGGAAACAATTTGGGATACGGAGCTCAGACCTAACTCTCCTGCTCCCAGGAAGACCTGCACATTTCCATGCTTCCCCAACAAGCTAACCAAAAGGGATGGTTTGTACTTATAAGGTATGATCCTTTTGATTATGTACATAGAATCAAACATTCAAATTATTAGTAGAGACACATGGGAGACATCATGCACCCACTCCAACTATTTGGGTAGGGAAAGGCAGTAGACAACCTCTTCATCTCTTTCCCTAGTCTCGAACTAACTGAAGAAACTCAGGGAAGAGATTTCCTTCCTGACCAAACCTCTATATCCCACATCATAACTAGAATCATTGTTTGTCCCTAGAATAGGGTCTCGTTATTACCCCCTTCAGAATACTCATCCTTTGAAACACCCAAGGATATCTGGTCACACAAGATTTCATAGTCGATTTATCAAAACTGAGACTCTCTTACACACTCGAGAAGTGAATGATTCAACACCATCGCCTGAAGAGAAACTATACCCTCCTTCTCCACTAGGGTCAGATATTTAGAAGTTAATTTGTCTCAAAATTCCCGTAATAGGCGAGCCTCTAACTTCTTACTAGGGGAATATACTACAATGTTTCCCATTCCGAGATTATAGACTATGTCGAAGTCTTAGTCCTATAAGAAGTTCAAACAACATTTCCGCCCCAGGTTCAGGTCTCTCAAGGTGAAGACTTACCTGAGACTCTAGTGGTCTGTGAAAACAACAACGAATTCTCCTAGAAGAGAGTGTCTCCATATCCTTAGGGTAAATACTACTACTTCCAGCACCAAGTAGTGGGTCACATGGTTCTGTTCATGGGGTATCCATCACCTCATCCTATTTTTTATAACTACAGTATCAAGAATGATGTTGAGCACACAAGGTTCCACAGAATAGGGTAGGTGAGTAAACACATCCAATTGTAATAAGCTAGATACGAAAATCACATGGAATACCCTGTGTGTCTTGGCTTCCCATGTAAAGAGAGTAACCCCAAACCAGATACTCCGCTACACTCATTAGTGTTATTCTCAGTGAAATAAGGTCAATCAGAAAGACTCCAATAGCCATGACAAGACCTAATTTGACACTCCACTACACAAAATCACCCTTAACGCACAATTCAGATGAAATCTTCCAGCACACCATGATAGTATCTACTTTGGGTGGCACTGAATCACCTTTAAATTTTTTCTCACATCACAAAAACTCATCTTAGTGGCGGTAATGACACCTATTATTAATTCATTCAAAGATACATCGAACAAAACTGACATAAGGTTACACCAACGCCCCATGTAACCTCAATAAAACCCTAAGAAAGGACTAGGGAGAAATGAGAACTTCACATAGTGCCTAACAAGTTCTACTGCAAAAAGTACAAGGGATTCAAGGCATACCATTTATTGTCTCTTAGTCTGTCGGATCATAGACATCCAAAGCTTGAACCTGTCTGCGGACCCACCTGCAAGCTTCTTAATCCTAAAATGGGCTGCTTGTTGGTGATAGAAAGACCTCATAATGTCATACCACACCTCCATCTCCTCTTCCAACACCACCTCCCTTAGGACCACTATGATCACGGTGATATCTCTGTCATGGAGGTCCACATTCTACCTACCTGGTGTTATCCAGACGTCTTGTCCAGAAGTCTTATGCCATGTGATCTTACTCGTCACAAGCATAACACTGGACCTCTTCGGGTTGACTTGTTGTTTTCTGAACACATACTCGAGTTCGATCATGAGAAGATATCCTATTCCAAGATCTTGTCAAGTGATGTCTTCTAGATATAGTAGACGTATCAACTTAATTTCACCCTATACTATAACCAACTGTATGGCATGATAGGAGGCTCTTTGTCACTATAACCTACTTCAACACCCCGATATATGTGGGGATGCACAAGGGAACTATGATAGCACATACCTCTATGTAGAGTTCCATCTCAAACTTCTATTCTTGGAAGTAGCTTTCATGGATCATGTACAAGGAGTAGCATGAAAGGTCTGTGAACTTAGTCGTATAATAAACCACCTTTATCCATCCCTAATGAAATAGAAGGATCTCTTGAATTCAAAAATTTCACAAGAAGGAGGGGTAATACTACTCAAAAATAGCTATTAAAAGTCATCCCATGAGAATGCTGACTCATCGTGCATCTGATTAACCAAGATCCACCAACATCCAACTAATTTTTGGAGAAGAATGGATGCAAAAGGCACTATCTGATCTTCCAGTGTCCGCACAAGATTGAAGAGGTGGCCCACTAACTCCAGCCAAAACTCTGCTACCTAAGGGTCTAGCTCTCCATGGAACCTCGGCGATCATTGCCACTAGAACTCGTGAAGTGCGCACAACTTGCACACATACTCAACCTATTCTGTTGAGGCTATCTACTACTCAAAAGGTGGGGGTTATTCTACCTATATAACTAGAGGAAGGGGATCAAATGATGAGTCCTAAACTGAGGCCTTGTTGCTCACATGATCATAGTCATGAACCAGAGCTAGTGTCCTAGCTGGCTGTCATCACAGAGAAATCCTAAATGTTATCAGGGATTATTGCAGTTAGATGAGTATATATATATATATCAACAAATATGGGGAGATTATTTTAGAAGTATAATCAAAGACTCAATAATATATGATTCATGCAGCATTATTCCTTGAAGAAAGTGTCTCAGGGTACCGAGTCTACAAGCAGGTAATTAGGGTCCTGGTGAATGGATACTTTAGCTTCGCATACCATCATTGGACTACCTATCTTGAGATCCACTCTTGAGACACTTTGAAACTATTTCCATAAACACAACCAAGAACTTTTTAGGGAAATTTATAAACAATTTCCCTAGGGTCTAACCTCCCTTTGATACCACCCAAACCATGCGAGGGATCAAGCTACAACTACCCCAAGACCGCCTCTATAGGCTAGGGGGTGGTGATAAGTTCCAAAGGGACAAAAAAATTGGGGAATAATTTTCCTAAGAACCTACACACACACACAACCCACTCAATGCAAAAGTTCATAGAGAAAGAAAAAAATGCTACAAAAATTCTATAAAATGGAAACCAAACATATATTAATCGACCTCTAAATAGTACAAGTACTGAAAAAGTAAAATGAAAGGGAAAGGAGAAAAATACACCCCTAACTAGAAAAGTGACACAAAATAGAAATAGGAGAAAAAGTAAAAGAGCTGTAAGAGTCCCACTCCAGAATCCCAATCTACTACCACCACATATGGTCTAAGAACCTGTATCCCTTTGCTCCTCAGAATTCATGATCAACTTTTCCATCATTTGTGAGCTCACATTGAGTGTGGGAAAATCCCAAGTAGGGTGGAGTATAAAAATACTTAGTAAGATGCCCTGAAGGGTCAAGGGAGTAGAAAAATATGTGCTGAAGAGGGGAACCAAAGAGAGAATAGGGTATAGTAAAAGGAGTGTAGCTCAACCAAACCTGGGAGTGAAGTAAGCTTATACAAACCCAAAGAGATAGAAATGGTGATAAGATTAACTTCTCATTGAGTATTCACTACATATAGTATGAGATTAGACTAGTCCAACCATGAGAAGTTGTACATGGAAGGCACATGGCATAACACGTGCATCTTTGCCCCTCTTGGATGAAGAGTAACAAGAACCCAAGGCGTGGGTATTGTAAACAAAATATATATATGCTCAGTCAAAGAAACCCAAACAAGAGAGAGTAAGGGCATCTCCATATAAGATCTCAGTCCAAAAAAAGAGTATCCAACAATCCCAAAAGTAACCACCATCGATGCCCAACATCCTATATGTCTGTCCAGAACTACAAGTCAAAGGGACTCAATCACCACACCTTGATACTATCCACTTTGGGTGGCACTGTCTCACCTATATGGTTTTAGGTCATGTCATAAGGACACTTCATGGTGGGAAAATATCTCACTTCCTTAAGAGTCCAAAGTTACGTCAGAGCACACATCATCACTATCATACACTCGGGAGGCTGTGTTACAAGGTCGAGGACCCATGCCTAGTTTGGCTAGAGGGTTACACTCAGAAGACACTATAGAGGGCACCATTATGCTTCTTCCGCACGTAAAAACATGCAGGATAGGCTATACACATTCCAAAATCCATGTCCTAAAGAAAGATATGTGAGATACATAACATTCATAAAGTAGTACATGAAACATGTGGAGCCCACAAGTCATGTTTCCCCACCTCATTTCCCGGCCATGTATCTAGCCATTATCGTGTACTAAACCTCGATCAAGCACCCATAAGAATTCTAGTGTACTCCCATAGTACACAACATGACTTGAAAATTGGCTAAAAAGCACATGAAGCTCGTTGTTGATACAAATGGAGAAGATGAAATTTTACTAACACACCTCCCCAAACGACCCTAGAACATTTGAAAACATCCCTTCGTACATCTTCTCCACTCTCACAAGAGCCAAAGCTGACCCAAGCTATGGGTTATCTTCAAATACATTAAAAGGATCTTCCACTGGTATTCCTTCCATGTTTATATTTCAATAAGACCACAAAAAAGGCTCTACATGACCAAAAGGATCACAACATTTTGATCCTTGTGAAAAAACACGCAAGATCAACTATTCATTTTCTCCAAATAGACATCCTATGGAAAAGTTGCATAATGCCGCACTAATCTTGAAAGGAATCTAATGGGTCCCATGCCTCAGGTCTAAAAACAATTATTTGGATCAACCCATTTCAATACTCTTACAAAAACACATGAGTTGGACTACTCATTCATCCAAAATGGATAACTGGTGAAAAATATGCATTTCATAGCAACATGTGAGAAATAGGATCCGTGAGGTCCACACCGTGTATTTGGTTTAATAACCCAAAATTAGCCTTGAAAAGTCTGTGTAAACTTTAGGGTCACAAGGCCTCTAACAGAACGTATAGAAACCCTAGACTTTTACACAAAATTTACATGATTTCAATCATAATTGTACATCAGAATACAAGACAAGGATCATAAAGTCTAATGTCTTGTTAGACTAGGTACATAATCAAACATTATAATTTTTTTATTTAAACTCCATAATGATATCTTATATTCCATTGTGATCATACATATGCATAGGATTACCTGGGGATAACTTTAATAAAGGGATGAGATAAAATCTCAGTATGGGAATAACCATAAGAATAAAGCATTATCACACATGATAGAAGGCATGACCTGATGATATAAAAAGGCATGTAACATAAGGAATCATAAAATATCAAAATGGGATAATTTAAACATGGAATCATAGAAATGAGGCAAGAAACATAATACATGAATTTATTACTATTCAAGCTTAACTTCCAAGACTGTTTCCCATAGTAGCACAAGCCAAGGAAAACCACCATGACTGTTGAACATAGTAGTACAAGCCAAGGCTAACATCTAAGACCGTCGCACATAACGTCTCAGGAGGCTCAACTTTACCCAATGAATTGGACCTCTTTATGGGCACACCCATGTTACATTTCATTAATATGTTTTCCACATATATAATCATACATAATCAATGTTACATAAACATAAGGGTTACCCATGGAAAGAATTGGGTACCACAATCATGACGTAAAACATAACCAATGGGAGTATCATGAAAGTTTCCATGAGAGAATAAAATTATAATATAAATGGACTTTCATAAGGTAAAATTGGAATATATCATGGTAAGTGATGTTAAAAAGAAGTGGCAACATGTAAGAAATGTGTTTGAGAAATTTTAGCATTAAAACATTTTTTTTCAGTTTTAGGAAAAATACTATAGAGTTTTAAAAATACAAAAGGGAAAAATATTTTGTATATAACCATAAGTTAACCAATAAGGTTTTCATAACAAAAATACTAATTTTATAAAGACAATGGTGGATTAAAATAGATGATATAGTGTACTTGAAGTTGGGTAAAAATTTGAGAAGTTCCCTTAAAATGATTTTGATTATTGGGAAGTATTGGGGAGGGAATCATTTAAAAGCATGTATATCCTCAAAAGATAATGAGGGATGGATCATGTAACATTATTTTGGATCATATAATCATCACGTATAATTTTTACATAAAAATAAAATACAAATTCATTTGGGTAAAAAGAAACATAGAGAAACCTAAAGGAATAAAGGAGATTCAGTTAGATTTCTTTACAGATTATCAGCATGGTATCAAGTGTACTTAAGAGGGATTTATAAGAGAGAAATGGATTTATCATCAATTATACATCATGAGGGAAGTATGAGGGAGGTGTCAAATTATACCCCATCATTAGGTATTACACATAAAATAGAATATCATAGAGTACATTCTTGAATAAATGTGAAATTGCACAAATAATCAAATTATTTTCATTAATTAATAATTCAAGAACTTCTTATATATGTAAAATATTTATTATAACCTTTTTAAGTTCATTTATAACCATTTTCATTGGTTATGATGTTAAATTTCATTGTTCGAGTCTGTTTGTTTACTTGGTTTTAATGATTAGTTCACTTATATTCATGTTTAGATAAACATGTACGATGAAAGTGGTTGTCTAGAATTTAATTTATATGATATTAGTGAACATAGAAGATATTAAATGGTTGAAAATTTAATTTGGTTACTTAGAGTGAGGTTGAATCATTATATAAAACATTAATGATAAATGCTTGAATTAATTTTAGCGATTTTGCTCACAACTAGATTATTTTGTATTATTATATTAAATAATGAGTGCATAATGATTAAATAACATTAAATAAGTTAAATTACACATATAATAGTATTTTTCAACCAAAAAAATGGTTTCATGACCAGAAGTGAAGATAGTAATAGAAATTGATAACTCGTCGTCCTTGATTGTGCTAAATCAACACATCTCAAACAATGATTTCATTTATTTCAAATAACAGGCGAGGAAAGGAGATATGATAATGAAATATCCTATTATCATAATATAATTTCATTACATGTATTTTACTATAGTTATCATACCATTTTGGTGAAGGTAGGTGAGGAAAGAAATAAGAAAAGAAAAGAACTTGAAAGGAAATAAAAGAATTGGAAAGAGAAATTTACCTCTTGACTTTATCTCCTTTGAGAACCACTTAAGGAGAGAGGATTTGGTATTTTGAAGATACTAGGGGATTTTGGACACCTGGTAGGATCTTGGGAGGAGATTTGGGAAAAATATTGGCAAGGAACGAGCTTTGAGAGGAGTGAAGAAAAGAGGTATGGATGGGTGGTATTTATAGTGAAGGGGAGAGGGGTTTTCATAATATTATAATAATTAATATATTATTTCTTTACAAGACAATAAATAGTGAAAATTCCAAGACCTAGAATAGTAATAAATGCATTTTTATCTATATTTAGGTGCTTACATCACTTATGATGTCAGGAATAGTGGATTTAAATTATAATTTATTTATATGGAAAACTAATGTATTTTACCATTCACAAAAAAATCAAGTATTTCAGAATAATCCCAAATATTCACCCTAATTTTTTTTGACGTGTAAAATCCAAAAATAAAATCCATTTTTATAAAATATTTTTCTAAATATGATTAATTTAATATTTAATTAAAATCATAATTTTTTTTGAAAAATTAAAATTTTAAAACATTTAATTTCTTATCCCAAGATATAGGTATATCATACTCCCACATAAATCTTATGTATAAACTATCATAAGTAAGGTTACTATTCATTAGGGTATTTCACTATTCATAAGGGTAATATTACTATTCATAAGGGTATGTTACTATTCACTAAAAATTAAGTTTGTCTTATCAGACTCCTAACATTTTACTGATCACAACTGTGAATTTCAGATTTTGGAAATTTCAAACACATAAGTGTAAAAATTATGTTTAAAGGTAACATAGTACTTAGTAGTTGTTTCCGATGCTTTCGCCGGGGCACGCACGTCCGTCCAGCTGGGCGCGACAGGCGCAGATTTCTTGTGTTTCCCCACATTCCTGCTTTCCAAAGGCGGGCGGCATCCACTCCATATTTAGGGACGTCTGTTCCTTGATCGAAACCTGGATGATGGGATGTCAGTTCTTCCTTCTGTGGATTCCTCCTCGGAACTCGTCACCTAGTCCGGGTCTCCCTCATAGATTTAATACGTTGTTCGTGAAACTCTTCCCAGTGACATGTTTCGATGGATGCCGGTTAATTACATTGCTTTTGTCAGGACATTCCAAAGGGTCCGGTCAGGGAAGCAACCTTCAGTCGGAGGACTAGTCACGTCGAGGCATCAGTAACATGTCTGAACGCTGGGGAATTGGTGTGTCTGTCTTTTTTCCCTTATTATAGGGATTCTCAAGGGCATGGAAGCCCGAGGCATCCCACATCGAGCGCGGGGAATAATATTCCATAGGCATGTATATGAGGTTTTCCTCAGCTTCCTATGTTTAACACAGGGTATGCCGCAGGTTTAACGTCCAGCAGAGACGGATCAGTCTGATCAGAACACTAGCTGGAGTGGATCAGATTGAGGAATTCCCCTTGAAGTGATGCCAATATCGGGATCAACCCATGGGCGGCTTCTCAGATGCTGTGGAGGGAAGTGGAGTGGCACGATCTCACCAAGATGTGGTGGCCCAGATGAGAATCCGGATGGATGATAGATGGATGAATGAAGTGGAGGGGGATGAAATGGAACCATCACGAGGGCGAAAATGAGGTTGGTCTTGAGCCTCGAAGAGACCTCCTATGTATCCCCATGGTAGGGAATCAAAGTCCTCGTAGTTCGGGATGGTGCTGGTAAACTGACGTGAAAGTGGACCTTGGCCTGATAGTGTTGTCAGCGAACCGACGTGAATGTGGACCTTGGTCCAATGGGTGTCGTCAGCGAACCGACGTGAATGTGGACCTTGGTCCAATGGTGTGTGGCTTACACACTAGTCTGCCCAGGGGTTGGTGGACCGACATGAATGAAGTTGGAATGACCAACAGGTGGTGGGCTTGAACCTCAGGAAGGCTTCCTACGTACCATGCCTTAACATGGATCAAAGTCCTCATAGTTTGGGAGAAAATGGGGGCTTGGAACACCAACAAGGAGATGGTCTGGGCCAATGATTATTGGGTTTGAACCTCAGGGAGGCTTCCTACATACCATGCCTTGAAACGGATCAAAGTCCTCATAGTTCAAATGAGATGTGGAATACAGTTTAACGTTATACATGATGGTGGTGAACCGACGTGAATGGGGTCAGAACGACTGGGTGATAGGCTTGAACCTCATGGAGGCTTCCTACGTACCATGCCTTGACATGGATCAAAGACCTCATAGTTTAGGTGGTGGTTTTCATCAGTGAACTGATGTGGAGGTGAACCCGTGGGTCCAATGGTGGTGGGCTTGAACCTCAGGGAGGCTTCCTACATACCATGCCTTGACATGGATCAAAGTCCTCATAGTTCAGGAGGAAATGGTGGGTGTTGGCGAACTGATGTGAAGAAAGGACCTTGGTCTGATGGGAGATGGGCTTGAACCTCCGGAAGGCTTCCTACGTAACCGTGCCTTGACATGGATCAAAGTCTTCGTAGTTTGGGTTGGTGACAATGGCTTGCAGTCGGACTAGAATGTAGTTTAACATCATGCTGGATGAGGGTGGAACTTGAAGTGAAGAAATGACAGGTAGTGGGCTTGAACCTCATGGAGGCTTCCTCCGTACCATGCCTTGACATGGATCCAAGACCTCATAGTTCAGGTTGGACGTCGGAAGGCCGACGTGAAGGAGGACCAGGGGTCCAAGTGGTGGATGTGCAGTTTAACGTCATGCGGGACATGGATGCCATATTTAACGTCATGCTGGACGAGGGCATACAGTTTAACGTCATGATGGCGAGGTATTGTCATGGACAATGCTTACTCTAATCCCACGTGAGTCATGCTCGGTGTGAGAAACAAGAGGTAGCAGAGACCTGACGATCACGTCGTGAAGGGTGCATCCGTGACAAACAAAGAGGGGCTTATGCGTTAGGTAGCCCATGGTGATGGTACTTCCTCCAGGATGGAGGCACAAAGTGCGGAAAAGTGCAACAGGAGAGGGATTTGGGACCAAAGATGGAAGGTGCCTCGTTCCCTATCGTGCCCTCCACTGGCCTTGGCAGTGGGGAAGTACGGAGGTGCATGGGTTCTACCTTCCTCAAGAGAGGCTTGGGGACTTACACCAAGGTGGTTGCCCTTCCCCTATGGACATACACTACTCCGAGAAGGAGGATATCATCCCATGTGAGGGTGATTCCATTCCCATGGAGACTAGTGGCGTAAAGAATGTCCGAGCAGAGGGGACCCTGCGTGCGAGGCATGGGGTCGGGTCACAGCTTAATGTCAAGTGTTGAGGACGAGGTGCTTGGAAATTTAACGTCTTGCAGCTCAGACGAGGCGGGTTTGCTCCTCACCCCTAGTACTTACATGACCGGTACCCTCTGCCCCTTGGGGGAGGGAAGGTACCGGCAAGGCCATGGTCAAGGGGGGTCACAGAACGAACCATCAAGGGGTGTGCATTAGCGTGGATATGCGAAGAAGCGATAGACGTTAGCATGCCTATGCGAAGAAGCATTATGAGAAGAAACGCTACGAGTGGTGTCATCCACGGGACTTTGAAATCACATCATGAA
This sequence comes from Viscum album, assembly GCA_963277665.1. NCBI lineage: Eukaryota > Viridiplantae > Streptophyta > Magnoliopsida > Santalales > Viscaceae > Viscum > Viscum album. The sequence goes on along the minus strand of OY728138.1, from coordinate 1,019,430,144 downwards.
AACGTGGAGGGTCGCACGGGAAGAGGAATTGTCAAACAAAGGGGTGTGCTTCATGAAATGGAGTGCCTTGGCCTTATCATGGGGCATGGCTGTGAATGGGAGGTGCTTTGCGAAGCGGAATAGTATTCGCGGAGCACTGCCTCATGAATCAGAGGTTCCTCGCGAAGAAAAGTGCTGTGAAGCAGTGTACTTTGTGAAACACAGCAACCCTGCCTTGGCATGTGGATCACTAGTACAGGATGGGTGTTTCACGTAGCATAAACGCTCTGCGGCTGCCCGAGTTCTCTTTGGTATCCCATTCCTTCACGAATTCCCTTAGGCTTCACGAAGGGAATCCCTCTCCGAAGAGGGGCTCAGAACAAGACAAGTAGAATGAATCTTACGAAGCAAAAGTACCTCGTGGAGCTCATGATTCCTGGGGCGAAGGGTGCTTCGCGATTCGAGAGTTGAGAAGCTGAAAGTTTGGATAGTCCGTCTTCTGGATTCAGGGGGAGCCCAATATTTATAGGCAAAGGACGCCGTGAAGTAGAGTTCACGCAGTGCGAAGGGGCGCTGGTTGCTTCGCGGTGGGTCGCGAATGTCAACCGGGTCCGCAGAGCGTTACCGCCTCCAGTGCTTCACGGCGGGCTCGTGTACATCAGGGCGTTTGCAGAGCAGTACCACCTCTTTTGCTTCGCGGCGGCCGCGTTGCTCGGGGGAGCTCCGCGTCAGGGCTTCGCGAGGCAGCGTGCGTGCTTATTTTCCTTCTTCCCTTTGCGTTCAATATTTTGGCGTCAAAAAATGACCCCCTCAGAATTGGAGCCTCGGAGGGAACAATGGTCAAAGTTTGAGGGTAAATCTCCAAAATTATCGGCAGTTCGCGATGAAGACTCACGAAGGGGCGCGCGGGGATGACAACGGCCGCGCGGTCCGGACACGCCCCGATGATCCGCGTGGGTGGGATGTGCCGCGAAGATCTAGGGTTACCGCCTATAAATAGGGGGGCTAACCTCTCTTTTTTCATCTCGTGAATTTTCTCCTTTTGCGCTCTTGAATTTGCGAAGATCCGTGTACTCCGTGTCTACTCTCCGCGAATCGAGCTTTGCGGAAAACCGCGAGTCTCCGACTCCGCGACTGCGCCAAGAGAACTTTTTCTTGTAGGCCTAGGCCAGGATCCGCGTCTTGGTTCTACGCTCGAGCTTCGCGAGAGATCTTTGCAATCAACTTTCGCGACCCGACCCAAAAAATTTCAAGTTCCAAAACAGAAATGGCCCGTCAATAAGCTGTGTTGGGGGTGCTTGCAGACGTTGCCCAGAGGGATGAGATGGCTAACTGTCTGGGCCTTGGGGAGATGGTCCAAAGTCACTCGGACCATAATTCTTTGTCAGAACTACTATCAGAGAGTCAAAAGAACTATCTGTAGTGCAAGAAGCTGCCCTTGGATGGCTTCAGGCTGAGGGATGATGTCTTCATTCCCGAGGCGAGTAGGGACAAACCAGCTTGCTGGTTCAGGAGCACGCTATGCCAGCGCCAGTGGTTCTGGGAGGCTGATGGTCATGTGTGGGAGGACATCACACATGTCACCTCTGACTGTCTCTACAACCATGTGAACAATATTGACGGGAATCTACTGTAACCGGAGACGTCCCCTCCTCTGTACCACACCATGCTGAAGGTGGATTTGCAGGATTCGAAGAAGGGGTGGTCCGATGAGTTAGACCTGTGCCAGGGTGGCAAATTCACCAATGAATGGGCATGGGAATACTGGGTAGGCGCCTCATGCGAGGAGTTTGGGGCCGATCTGAGGAGAGTGGGTTTGTATAAGGCGACATGGGCCTCCCAGTTCCACATTTACCAACCAAAACAGCTGATGCTGGAGCTGCTGAGCAGATGGTCGTCTAGGACCAATACTCTTCACCTGCACCATGGGGAGGTGGGCATCAGTCTGTGGGATGTCCATCAGATTTCGGGGGTCCCAATCTTGGGGGCCATGTATGATGAGTTTCTCCCCGTCATGAGCGTGTGGGAGGATACGTAGCAGATGCTGCAACTAGCATCGGTACTGATGGCACTGGTCCCTGGAGAGGACAAGGAGGCATTGAGAAATGTCCACTTTATGAAGTTGTTCGAGTGGTTCCTGAACTTCCTGGAGAATCGTGAGTTCCCTCCGAGGTCTTCAACCTATCCGAAGGCATCTCAACGGGGCAAGGAGAAATAGTATTGGCGGATCTTGGAGGACAGCCAATGGAAGACTTGGGGTTTTAGTGTCAGCATTGAACAACAGCCAATAGTCAGGCCAGTGGTATTCATCATGAACCTTATCTGCAGTTGGATCCTAACAGTGAGGGATACCAACATGGGGGTGCGGCCCAGCTCGTTCATCATGGTTTCCATGTTGGCCATGGGGCAGCGAGTCAATTTGGGGATTCCAATGCTCGCCAAGATGTACAGGATGCTGCGGTACGTTAGCGAGGGCAAGAATCCGCCAATGATATGTGGGCCATTCCACCTTCTGTATGGGTGGATTGCGGCACACATCAGGGGGATTTACGAGTATCCAAACCCTATCTCGCCGCCGGGATCAAACTTCCGCCCCTCCATTCTGAATGCAGCCAGGAGCTTCCCATTCAAACTAACCATACCGATGGTGCTGAACCGGGTGTGGAGGGTGGATGAGTTTAACTTCCACTCATTTCCATTGCTGACGGGGGTACTTACTGACGACCGTCAGGGAAAGAAAGAGCACCGGTCTTATCTCCTGGCCTTTTGAGGTGGATTTTTGGTTGCATGAGTGGATCGTGAGCCGCTCTGTGAACCGTACACCCCGCTTCAGTTTGCGAGGAAGTTCCGGTGCCTGCAGCGGCTGACCCCACAGGTCTACTGGGAGGTGAGTCATGAGGAGAACCAATGCATGATAAGGAAGTTGTGGCTCATGTTCACACGGGAAGACGGGAAGATGCGAATTTCATTTCCTCCATCCACCGCCACTTTCGGATCGGTGAGGAAGTATGCCATCAGCTGGGAGGCCGCTTATCCGGGGGAGATGCTGAGGCAGCCAACCATTCAGGTTGGTGAAGGCGGGCCTCCCCTATCTCGAGGTCGGGGTCGGAGGGAAGTAAGGGTATCTCGCAGTGGCGGGGCTACCGTGGCGGCGAGACCTGAACCGACCAAGGGTGTGGTAGCAGTGGCGGATCCTGTGATTCCATAAGAGCAGGGCCATCCAGAGGGGCAGCCACCGAGGGGATTCCACATGATATCCGCTCAGGCTCCAGGGAAGTGGCTGCATCATATTGACATGCCAGAGGATGTCGTCTTCCTGGAGGACTGGGACATTTGGGATGTCAACCGGTAACACCTCAGTCTGCCTGAGATGTGGGAACTCCTGAACTACCGCGGGATGGTTCTAACGAGTATAGGCCTAGTCCGGGATGGGTTCACAACTTCTCCGGCGGAGGTGGAGAAATACATGGGTGAGCTAGAGGACTACGTTCACTCCAGTGGTGTTCCACGCCCAATGACAGATCAGGTGAGGGTACTACTGGATCGGACGGTTCTGCCATAGCTGTCAGCCGCCAATCTGAGGGAGCGCTTCCCCATACTGGAAGAATTAGAGGACTCCTCTCGGGAGGATGAGGCTAGTGGAGGGAGCACGTTGGAGGAGGGCGAAGTCAGAGATCAAGACTCAGATTCTGATGGTTTCATAGAGGCTCTCGAGGTAGAATTCCAAGCATCTTTCCTCATAGTCCGTTCTCAGGCCATCATGGATTTCTTACCGATGTTTGAACCATGGAAGATGAACTTGTACGCAAGCCTCGCTCTCACCCCTTGGTGGGTGATGATGCCGGAACTTCAGAATCTGCGCCTACGGCTGCATCTAGTTCTGCGTCTGGTGGGGCCAGAGCGCCTGAGGTGGATCCTCCAAAATCTTCAGACCTTCCAACAATATATGGAGGGCTACGCCTCGGGGTCCCGTTAGCATCGACTCAAGAGCAGCACCAGGAGTTAGATCTCCGTAAGTTTCATCTACTGGATTCATTGCTATCATATGTAGATCGTGCCAACTAACGTTTATGTCCCTCTCTGTCATACAGTTCTCCAACTGGCATGGGTTGCTGCAGAAAGGCTGGTCAGGATTTCTGGTGGCATCCCTCCTAGTGGCATTCCATTGATGGTGGATATAGTCCCCCCATCTCCCTGATCTGCATCACACATTATCATTGGCGGGACCACCAGTGGGGTTGTGCCCGAGGTTATTGAGGTGGAGTCTGATGGCGAGGATCAATCGTCTGACCCAAGTCTCGTCACGCCTGCTCCGATGCTAGATGTCGCGCCAGATTCAATGCCAGATACAGATCCTGCCGAGGACTTCCTGCGGGCGTATCCTGCATACGAACCTGCCAATCGCGTGGACTGGGATGAAACAGCCTTTGATGAAGAAGACAGTAGCATAGTCCACCGCTGATCATGGAATCTAATCACGCGATTCATCAAGGACACCCCCAAGCGCTATGGATGAACGAAATGGACAAACTTCGGTTGTGGCTGCACGAACTATGCGCTGGGGGAGTGGATGCCCAACGTCCCCATGCACTCATCCGAGATCTCATGGCCAAGAAGATCCGGGAGTATGATTGCAGGCTCAGCGTGGGCTGGCAGGGGAGGAAGGAGACAAACATCAAGAAGCTCCAAGAGGCTGAAAGTGAGGTCCAACAGCTGCAGGCCTGGACGGATGATCACTCAGCCTCTCTTAATACATAATCTGAGCTGATCTCACGGTTGAAGGCTTAGTTGGAAGAGGCAAAAGAGCATATGAGGCAGGCTTCTAGAAAGATGGCTGCCATTCAGGCTAGCATAGAGAGGGCTAGGGCCAAGGCTGATGAACTGCGCCCCACCGCTGCTGAGGAGGAGCGGGAGCTAAGTGAGCAGAAGCAATTCTTGGATGCCACAAGTCGAAAGGTGGTGGAGCTGCAATGCTCTTTTGATGGGGTCAATCCGTCCATGGGGGGAGTCGAACCTCAGGTACTGTAACAATTACAAACCTTTTAATGGTACTTTCTTGCTTCGTCTTTCTTCTCTCTTTGAATGCCGTAGCACGCACGACTTCCACTGTTTTCATCAGTTCATTACATCCCTACATTGTTTACGGGATGTCTGACGACAATTGACTAAGCTCACATGGGTCAGGCCCGATTTGAGAAACAAGAGATAGTTGCCTCATCATCCCACCCAACATAGGAGTGGAAACCAGGATTCTGGCGTCTGGGGTTTGGATAACCAGTTCGGATTTCCGAAAGATGGGAGAGACCTGGCCGGAGAAGGAAGTTCTCAAAACAGCCGAATTACCATTTCTTCAGTGTGCTCTTATGCACGAACGGTGCAACGCCAGGGGAGCTGAAATCATTCTGAACAGATGCAAATGTGAAGTATGAATCACGATACCCAAGATTTCGAACACTGTGGGGATGGCGTGACAATAAAGGACAAGCGTTAACCGTGGCAGAGAAATGGTATACTTACTGCGTTAGCCTGAAATGGGGAAATCAAACGAGGGTCGACCATTGACCATGTTTAAAACATGGGACCATGTCACAAATGTTGTCGATCAATCCTTCGGGACGTTGGCCCAGGACATTAGGCGGACCCTAGGTCGAGCATCCATACTGTTAGGGGGTCCTTCCAAACATGACCAGTCTTCCGGAACGTTGGCCCAGGACGATAGGTGAGCCGATGCAGCATGAGACCAGGCCGTTAGGGGGTCCCTTCAGACATGAAAGGGGACGAGGGTCGGAATAAGGGGCACACAAATCATGGAATATGGAGTGATGGTTTGTCCGAACAGAATCCAACACTCATTTAATTACACCACTGTGGTGGGAGTATGCCAGATGTGCCATCGATTTGATTATGGATCCTTCCTTCTTTGGGACAGGGCCTCTCTGGCGAGGGGGTCTGTTGCTTCCCAATGGGATCTTGGGGCATGCTGAACTTGTTCAGGGCAGAGTCATGGTTACATGGTCCTCTACAAGGTGTCCGACCAGGGGGCCAGAAAGGGGAAGAATAAGATTAATGATTCCTATGGGATGGACCCTAGGAAAAATACCAGGGTGTCTCTACATATCCCATGAGGGTGGGAATCAATCCATACGTAGTTCTGGAAGCACAGTGTAGTCATAAACCAACATTGGTAGGTGAAATCCTCTTTGGAAGAGGCTCTGGTGCATCCCATGATTAACACGGGGAATCCTAAACTTGTTTAGGGTAGAACCACAGTCTAGTGTCGTGCGTTGAGGACATATGGACTCCTGTAGTTTAACGTCATAAGATAGGACGTGGAGTGAAAGAAAAGAGCCCATGGATCATATGGTGTGGTAGTTATGAAACCGACGTGAATGAGGACTTTGAGTCCAAATCACACCACGTACCCCTGGAGGAAACTCTCCGGGTCTAGGGATCAAGAGTGAGGATTAGGATGGTCCCAAAGTAGAGTGGTCAAACGTTACTATGTACCCCATGAAGATGGGAATCAATCCATACATAGTTCTGAGGGGTCGATGAGAATCCTGGACGTGTTGGTACACATCCTTCCAGAACTACAAAGCCCACGTGAGTCATGCTCGATGTGGGAAATAAGAAGTAGTGGTGGGAATTTCCCGACACAGAAAGGGGAAGGTTAGGGTGAAGGGACGCTCGGTGAATACCGGCCCCATGATACTAACACGACCATGTGGCGCACCTAGATGCACAAATAGATAGAGATGAGTATGTTGGAATTCCACTTGAATATGAGGAAGTGGAAATGTGTGAATCATGATGCTCGAGATTTGGATCACAATGATGGTGGCATGACGATAGAGGATAAATGTTAACCATGGCAGAAATGCATAATCCATATCACGTTATCCTAGAATGGGGACAGAAAAATGAGGTTCGACCGTTGACCATGTTCGAAACACAGGACCATGTCAAAAATGTTGTCAAAGATTCGTAGGGACATTGGCCCGAACCGATCGGAGGGCCCTTAGGTCCAGCGTTCATGGAGAGACCTTAAGCCTAGCATCCATGTCGTCCGAGGGTCCTTTTGGATGTGAAATAGGATGAGGATCCAAATAGAGAGCACACAAAGCTTGGTCATGGGACGAGGGGAATGTCCCCTTGAAAATCCCACACTTCGGGCTCTTTGTCATAACGCATCTGAATACGACAATGAGGCATATTAAATAGAGGGAGAAGAGTTCTTTCCCATAGGGAGATCTTAGTTTAGGGTCATAGAATTCGGACCATGGGTGGGATTAAACACAGTAGGCATGTGGCGGGTATTTACAAAAACCCAATGTGGATGAGGACATAATCCCTACTTACCATGCGTTCTATGGGGAGTGCTCGAGTCGAGGGAATGAACATGAAAGTTAGGCTGAGCTTGTGGGGAAGTGCCCGGGCTCTACTACGTATCCCATAATGATGGGAATCAAGACATACATAGTTCTGAAGGGTGGCACGGTAAGGTACCAGTGCTAGGGAAAAAGGGGAAGTTGGGGTGCAACCCTTGCACCAAAAGAAGCGGAATTTGATAAATCATGTTTGTCCTTTAAGGTGAGTGGTTTTTTTTGTGAAGCGGAAAACCTAGGGTAGAAATCCCTAGTGTCTCCACAAGAGTCAAGCTGTGATAGGCATTGACAAATGGAATGACACATGACCAATACCCAACGTGATGTCCTCTACAACGAGGTCATCACAATGCAGTGCCGTTTTTCGTCATGCGGCCAGGACAATAATGTCACAGTTTTGGGTCGTGTGATAGGACCAAGCATGCATTTTAATGTCATGCAGCACAGATGTAGTAGAGGCGATTCTAGGTGGGGAATGTGTACGGTGTCGTGCGACATAACCGACGTGGATGGGGACATGATCCCTCACCACACCACGCAGTCCTGTAGTCAGGGTCCCGAAGTCAGGATGCTGAACTCTAGTTGGATCCAAAGAAAAGAGGTCTGGGCGTTCCTACGTATCCCATGAGGACGGGAATCAAGCCAGATGTAGTTCTTAGGAGATCTTAGGTTATGGTCTTAGAGATCGGGCCAGGGGTGGATGACAACATTCTAGGTAAGCACAAACCTCGACCTGATCCCTAAGCCCACATGAGTTAAACTCGGTGTGGGAAACAAGGGGGAAGATCCTTTCCGCAATACCCGAAACATCCATTTAGGGGAAGTCAGTGAAGAGCCCCGAAAGATGCCTCTGACATGGCTTTGTTCCCCTAACGCACATATGTGCACAGAGTAATAGTGACAAGAGTTTCGAAACTCTACTTGGACATGATAAGAATGGAGAAGGATATGAATCGTGTAACTGACATTTTGGGATTAATGGGGTTGGCATGGCGATGGAGGACAACTGTTAACCGTGGCAGAAAAACATTCTCCATATCGCGTTAGCCTGAGGTGGGAACAACAAACGAGCATCGACCTCTGAACATATTCGTAATGTTGGAATTTTATCGATTTTTTGTCCGAAACCCTTGGGGGCGTTGGCCTGTAACGATAGGAGATCCCTTGGGCATGGTATCCATGCCATTCTTGGGGGGTCCCTCCAGGTGTGATAGGTGATAAAATCCCTGATAAAGGGGGACATGAAGCCTGAAAAGCGGGTGTGGACGTGTCCGAGTAGAATCCTACATTCCAGGTAACTTAAACCAGAGTGCCCTTAGGAATATCGGTGAATCGCCGACAAGGATTGACAAAGTGACTTATGAGAGGTAGGCCAAGGGCCAAGGTGGGATGAAGATTTTCAAGAGACGGGACTGGACTCGAAGCTTAGAAATTCGGGTGGTCCTACGTATCCCATAAGGATGGGAATCAAGCCACACGTAGTTCTAGAAGATAACCAGGGGAAGGATACCCTCATGGGGATGTGTACGATGCAGCGAGTAGCCTGACGTGAATGTGGACATAATCTTTCACCACACCGCACAATCCTGTAGGAAATAACCTGGGCCAGGGGGGCCTGAAAAGGCCATGGGGCCTGATAGTTGGGTTCTGGTTAGGGAGGTTTGGCCTACTTGCAGTTTAACATCTTGCAGTGAGGACGATGGTCGGGGAATAGGAGTCCCTGGACAGAGGAGGTGTATGGTACTGTGAACAAACCGACATGAATGTAAAAATAATCCATCACCACACTATACACTCCAGGTAAGAACTTTGGCTAGGGCCCGAGAAGGCCAAGGGGCCTGAGGCTAGGCCCCGTTGAGGGAGACCTGAGGCTGTATCTCAGTCTGAACTTCCTGACTATCTTATAGTTTAACGTCTTGCAGAAAGGATGGGGGCCGTGGGCCTGGAGAGGCCAAGGGTCCCGAGGTTAGGCATTGGCAAGGGAGACCTGACCAATTTGGAGTTTAACATCTTGCAATGAGGATGGGGAAAGAGATAACTGTATCTCATCCGGGGATGTGTACGACATGGAAAGTAACCCGACGTGAAAGAGGACGTAATCCTACACCATGCCATACATCCCTTATAAGGGGATCAGGGTCGTGGACCCGACCGTTGGCACCACCTGGAGGGACGTTTGTCGCTTCAGGATGGGGCATAATGAATCACTGCATTCGATGTTTGGGACATCTTGGGGTGGACCCGAAGATTCAGGACACTGTTGACCATGTTCGAAACACAGCGTCCCTATGGTGACTTGATATGGGAGCAACAAATGAGTGTCGAACGTTGACCAAATTTGCGATGCAGGACTTGTATCATATTGTTGCTTGGGAACCCTCAGGGGTGTTAGCCCCTATCTATAGGAGAGCCCTTGGGCGTGGTATCCAGGTCGTTCTTGGGGGTCCCTCCGGGTGAGGGAAGTGATGGAATCCCAGTCAAGGAGTGGGTGAAGCATAGATGTCTCCATCTGCGAAAGAGGCGAACATCTCCAGCGGGGACGTGCAGCCGGGTCAAGGCTTGATCGATGTGAGTTGGGGAAAAAGTGTGCATCCTGCCATATGTCTTGACCTGAGGGGAAGATTTTGGCTTTTGGGCTGGGCCAACAGACAAAATGTATGGGCGTTCCTACATATCCTATTAGGATGGGGATCAAGCCCTACATAGTTCTTTAAGGCCATGCAATTTAATTTCATGCGGTGAGGATGTGGGAGGATAGAATAAGGGGAGTTGGAACATGGTGTGACAGTTATAATCCTTGTATGAGCGGGGCTAAGAAATCCAACTCCTTGTCATGGAAGGATCCTCCGAGGAAACTATGCCCAGGGGGACAATGAAAGAGAAGAGCTCGGGGCTGGGCTTAAGACGAGGCATCCGAGCGTTCCTATGTATCCCATTAGGATGGGAATCAAGCCATACGTAGTTCTTGAAGTACAGTTTAATGTCGTGCTGGATGAGAGATGCATCTCATTTGGGGATATGTACGATACGGCGGGTAACCCTATGTGAATGAGGACGTATCCCACACCACACCGTACAATCCCATAAGAGATCCTGAGTCGACGAAGGCCAAGGGGCCTGAGGTTGAGCCTCGGTCAGGGAGGCCTGAACGACTTGCAGTTTAACATCTTATAGTAAGGACGGGGGCCAGGGGCCCGAAGAGGCCAAGGGGACTGAGGCTGAGCCTCGGTCCGGAAGGCCTGACTGGCTTGCAGTTTAACTTCTTGCAGTAAGGACAGGGGAGATCTTTGTTTAAGTTCATAGAGCTCCGACCATTTTGCAGTTTATCGTCTTGCAGGATGATATCACAGTTTTAATGTCATGCAGGACGGTGTTGCAGTTTAGGGTCATGCAGGACCGTAACATGCAGTTTAGAGTTGTGCGGGACTGTAACATGTAGTTTCGGGTCATGCGGGACCGTACAGTTTAAGGTCGTGCATGACCAAAGATTCTTAGGCAAAGTACTGCTTTAGGAACTTGGCGTTGGTGGGGGGAGTTATGAGTTCACCATTTGTGGTCACTAAGGAGTATGCTCCGTTGGGGTAAACCTTATGGATGACGTAATGTCCTTCCCATTTGGGCTCTAGCTTGGGCGGTTTCCTACCGGGGATCATTGGCACTCGAAGGGCCAACACTAGGTCGCCCTGCAGAAAAGAGCGAAGGCGAACCTTCTTGTTGAAGGCTCTGGCTATCTTATTATGATGCCTTTCCAGATTGTATAGGGCACGAAGCCTGTCCTCGTCCAGTGCTTCCAATTCAGCTAGACGGATTTTGGCCACCTTATCCGGTGCCTGCTGGTCATAGACTGCAGTGCATAACAATGGAAGCTAGATCCCAATGGGTAGGACGACCTCAGCCCCATACACTAGGGAATATGGGGTCACCTGGGTGGAATTGCAAGTCGTCATCCGATAAGCCTAGAGGGCATTGGGGAGCATGTCCGACCAACTTTTCTTGTTCTGACCAACCATTTTCTGCAGAATGTTAGAGAGGGTTTTTTGGAACTCCTCGATTTGTCCATTTTCCTATGCATGATAACTCGAGGTATGGTTTGAATGGATATTGTACTTGGCATACAATTTCTTCAGCTCGACTTCTCGGAAGTTGGTTCCGTTATCGGTGAGGACAACGTGAGGGAACCCAAACCGGTGGATGATATTGGAGCTCACAAAGTTGACGATAGAACGGGCCTTGACCTCTTTGTGTGGAACAGCCTCTGCCCACTTGGAGAAGAAATCTGTAGCAGTTAGGATGAACCTACACTGGAGAGCTGTCGCCGGTGGATATGGTCCCACTACGTCGAGTCCCCACACCGCAAATGGCCAAGAATACTTGGTGGAGTGGAGAGGCTCCGGCAGCCGATGCAGGAAGTTGTCATGAACTTGGCACGCGTGTCATCTCTTGGAAAACTCGATACAATCATGGATCATAGAGGGCCAGAAGTACCCCAACCTCCGGATTTGATGGGAAAACTTTGGCCCAGCTTGGTGGGCACCACAGGAAATGGTGAGAACCTCCTGAATAACCTGAGAAATCTCAACTCCTTGAATGAAACGGAGGAGAATGACATCGAAGCTCCACTTATAGAGGATTTTCTCAAGACTGGGACCACTATAGAGGGTAAATTGTAGTGCGTAGCATCGGGTTCGCTCGCGCTTGGACCAATCATCCAAGAGGAAACCATTTTGGAGATACTCGACAAAAGATGCCCTCCAGTCGGGAGTGGCCTCAACCACTGTGTCTAAAAAACCTGGGACCCCTGACGTAGAAGGTCCGGCGGTAAGATGACTTACTCATAGGCCATCAATGTCCTCTTGGGTGATGGGGGTAATGACTCTCCGGTGTGCCACATGTATGATCAAATCATCTTGCTCGGGTTCTGCGAGCAATGCAGCTAAGCCAACCAAAGCATTAGCTCGACCGTTCTGTGACCGAGGGACATGGTTAACCTATGGTCGAGAAGATAACTAGGCCATTAGACGGAGGGTGCACTCTAACAATGGCACAAGCTCCGGTTTCCTGACGACATAGTCTACATTGACCTTCTTGATTACCATCTCAGAATATCCTTTCACATTTAGATGGGGAACATCGATCTCAAGGGCCAACTTGAGATCGGTGATGAGATCCTGGTACTCTGCCTCGTTGTTGGTGCAGCCTTCTGACAATAGGAATGAGTATGGCAGGACGGCTTGCGCCGGAGTGACAAAGACGATACCCATTCCCACTCTATTGATATTAGGATCATTAAGCCTCCTACCGGTGGGGCTCCGGGAAGCACCGTCGAAGTGCATTTTCCAACATGAGACGACATGATCGACTGAGAGGATCGCCTCATCAGGAAAGTCCAGGTCCAGGGATTGATCCGCGGAGGTTGGATGGGTAGCTAAAAAGTCTGCCAATGCCCGTCCCTTGATGGACTTCTAAGGCACGAACCTGATGTCGAACTGCTGGAGGATCACCACCCCCCACACTAGTCGGACAGTCAATATGGGGCGGTTCAAGATGTACTTCAGTCGGTCTACCCGAGAGACCAACTGTACCTCATGGTGCTGCAGGTAATTCTGCAACTTCTGTACGGAAAACACGAGCGAAAGGCAGCTCTTTTCGATAGGGGAGTATCTGATCTCCGTATCGAGAAGCATGCAGCTGAGATAGTAGAGACTGTTATCCATACCCTCGTTGTTCTTTTGGGCGAGAAGTGCGCCTAGGGACCATTCCAGGGCGGTCACATAAAGATCTAACGGCTTTCCAGAGATAAGTGGCATCAAAACCGGAGGTTGGAGCAGATACTGCTTGATTTCCACAAAGGCGGTCCGACACTCTTCACCCCATTCGTAGGCGGTGCCTTTCTTCATGAGCCAGGAAAAGGGCTTATACTTGCCGGACAGATTCATGATGAATCTACGTATATAGGCTAAGTGTCCTTGGAGACCTCGAAGCTCCCGAATGTTGCTCGGGGGAGGCATTTGGATGATGACCTTGATCTTCTATAGGTCAATCTCAATGCCCCAGTATCTAACAACAAATCCAAGAAACTTCCCGAAGGTGACCCCAAAGGCACACTTTAATGGGTTCATCTTTACGTGGAGGGAACGAAGGAAACTGAACACTTTCTCAAGATCTTTGAGATGGTCCTGGCGCTGGCGAGATTTGACCACTAGATCATCCACATAGCATTCCACCAGCATCCCGAGAATCGGCATGAATATGCAATGTATGGCCCGCTGATAAGTGTCACTTGCATTTTTCAGGCCAAAGGGCATAACCTGGTAACAAAAAGTACCTTGGGGAGCCCTGAAGGCAGTGGACTTCTTGTCCTCGGGGGCCATCTGGATCTGGATGTACCTGGAATACCCATCCATGAAAGAGAGGGCTTGGAACCCGGCCGTGGCATCAATCAATAACTCAGTCACCGGGAGGGGAAAGTCATCCTTTGGGCAGTAGAGATTGAGATCACGGAAGTCGATGCAGACTCTGATCTTCTCATTCTTCTTCCTGACTGGTTCAATTTTGGCAAGCCACTTGGGGTACTAGACTTCCTTGAAGAAGATGGATTTGATAAGCTTGTCAACTTCGGCCTCAACCATGGCACTGTGGAAAGGGTTCATCTTTCTAGGAGGCTGCTTAAACCCATGATGGTTTGACAGGAGGCCCAGGAGGTGAATGGATACCTGAGGATCTAGTCCTGGCATCTCTCTGTAACTACAGGAAAACACATCACGGTGCTGTTTGAGAAAGTCTACATACCGCTGCTGCTCCTCAGGGGACATGGCTGCACTGATCAATGTGGGTATCCGATCTACCTCACTACCAAGGTTCACCTATACCAGTTCATCAACCGTGGTAGAGACGCCTTCCTCAAAGGCGGGGGGAGAATCCTATAAATATTCCTCTCCACCCGTGGAGGGATTTCCCACAAGGGGAGATGCTTCTGAGTTATCAAACCCTGACAGACAGCTGGTACCGGCCTGGGAAACAGTGGTCATCATATCAGAAGACCCACATGCCACTGAGACCATAGCAATGAATTCAGTCGATCCTATCCCATCTGGCCTTCGACCTAAGGGGCCACATTTGATGAAATCAAAGCAGTGGTGATGCGTCGTCCTGAGTCGGTTGATTCTAGCCCATCGGAAGAGACACGTATGATGTGCTGTTGTTGTCATAAGCCTGACATTCCGATACCACACAGGGGTAGGAGGTTCTGGGATCACTTGAGCCTGGTTGGTGTAGGAGTACGAGGTGATTTTCTGCGGTCACTTGGACATGAGAACATGCCTTCTTCTCATACCTGAAACAAAAAAATACTGCCCCATGTCAAGGGTCGTGGCCTCCAACCGATAGATTGGGAAGATGTAGGCGTCATCCAGGCCTGCCCAGGGATCACTTGTGACCGGGGCGGGTTCATCCTCACTTGCTAGGATTTTATTATCCTTTCTCTTGTAATAGTCGGCATCTAGATAGCGGGCTTCACAAGAGGCGAAAGGAGACGAATCTCCTTGAAGCATGCCTACTCAACCATTGAGGGAGTATTTGAGTCATCGGTGATATGATGAAGGGACCGCTGTGTGTAGATGGATCCATGGATTTCCCATCAATGCGTTGTAGGCGGTGTCCTGGGAGACAACCATGAACTCAATGCTGGCAATTAGGCCACCGAACTGGGTCTTCAGGTGGATCTTACCGACTGGGGATTGCTTGGTCCTATCATATCCCTGGATTCTAAGGTTAGAGGGAGTTAAATCATCCTCAGACAAACCCATCTTTCGCAGTGTCCGAGTCGGGATTAGGTTAATCTGAGAACCCATGTCAACAAGACAGCGGTGGACTTCCACGCCATTGAACTGGACAGTGACATACAATGGGAGAATATTCCCATGTATGGGAGGGTCTTCATCTTCACCGGAGAACAAGATCACTGCCTGGAATTCGGTGTTCTTAATTGCCTCAGCGTGGAAGTCTTCCACAAATGTTACCTCTGTATCAAACTGAAGGGGGATCCTTAGGGCCTCGGCAAGTGCTTCGCGCATTTCAGACGATAGGATAAGGGACTCAAGGATAGAAAGCCTTGCTGGAATGCTGGCCAGGTGCTTCAGGACATCATACTTTCGTGCCAAACACGAGCCTCTTCTTACAGGAGGCCGTTCTGCAGTTGGAGGAATAGTGGGTCCTGCCGGTTGAACCGGCGGCTGGATAGTACAGGGTACATCATGCTGCCTACTAGTTGAGGCCTGGAGAGTAGCCACTAGATTAGGACTGGACAACGGAGATTAGCCTGCAGCCGGGAAAGACTGACCGCGATACGGACGAGGCAGCTCTGCCTGATCTAGTAGCACAAACGACAATGGAGGTAGATCTGAGGGCATCAGATGAGGTTGCGCGTGCTGAGATCTGCGCTGAGCCTCCTGTCTGGTTTCAATAACGTGCATGGCATGACTGAAAGCGCCTGCTGACGTGCCTCGATGACCTGTGTGGTTGCGGTTCCGCTGACATTGACGTCAGCTGGGGACGTTGGGGAGGTTCTCCTGGCGTTCCCCCTCGTCGGGAGACATATGGGGCTTTACCAGTTCCACGGTGTTAACTAAAGAATACCCCTGGCTGTTACTTGACGAATCATCCACCACCAGGTGGATTCTGGAAGGAATACCCATTTCAGGGGGCATAAAGTGTCCAAGAGTACGGGATGATGACGGCAGTGGTGGAGCGCGTTGCTTCTTCTTGCGCCATTGCTGCTTGCCCTTTTGGGAAGAGGTCGACTGTGATGACAATGCAGAGGTACTGGCTACTTCCTCTAAAGGCTCCGGCTGATTCAGGCGTTCCCGAATGATACCATGGGCATGGGTGATGGTTTTTCGAGCCATCTAGTCGTCGTATTTCTGGGACCCACGGCTGGGGACCTGATGCCACTCACCTTCGCTGTCACTACCGATTTCTGACCATACAAAGATACCCGCTACTTGTTTCGGGGCTGGGCCCAACCTGAATATGTTATTGTCAACCTAGTCTTAAATCCAATCTTTAAACACATAGCATTTCTTGAGGGTGTTCCCCAGAATCCGATGATAGGGACAATAGTTGGGGCGACCAGTGAGGTTTACCTCTTCCGGCCTTCTGCACTCGGGTAAGCGCACAATCCCTTGCTCTAGAGCACTTCGGAAGTAGCCAGGGACCTGATTCTCGTTGAACAAGTAAGTCTGGTGCCTTCTTTCCGGATAGGGGGCCCTAGGAGCTTGGCCCTGATGAGGGGCCAGAGGGGCCTGCTGAGGAGGCGGTGCCTGATTGTCTCACCTAGGTGGTGGTGGCACATTGCGTGGGGGAACCTGTTGATTCTGAGGCAGTCACTTCTAGGCAGGAGCCTACACTAGAGGTGGAGGACCTCTACGGGGTTGCTGGGCCGGTGCTGCTGGTAGTAATTCTAGCTTCCTGGGGGATTCTATCTGGGCCACCGTGGCAGGTTCGGCTCTGGCAGCCCTCCTAGCAGGAATCATAGGGGGCAGGAGACATGCCTGACTAGCCTGTTGCAGAGCCTCCTCGAGGCGCTGAGCCTTATCTGAGAAATCCTGGAACCCTCCAGGGTAGCTCTGGGTAATCAGGGAAGGAACCAGATCTGTTTTAACGTTCCCTACCCACATCGTTAGTAATTGTTCCTGAGTCAGCGGCATATCGAGGGAGTATGTAAGCCCTTTCCACCAGGTGATGAAATACGTGACTCGCTCATCAGGCCTTTGTTTTCACCTGAAGAGGTCTGCGATGCTGGTCTTTCACATGGTGGAGCTGAACTGGTATAAGAACTACCAGCGGAGATCCTCCCAGCCGGTCACTGATCCGATAGGGAGCTGGATGTACCAGACAAATGTAGGGACCTCCAATGTCTTCATGAAACATCGGAGCTTGGCGGCTTCTTGCTGGGCTGGGGTCCCCAGCATTGGGCCACACCTAGAAGAAAAATTGTCCAAGTGCTGCGGTGGGTCCCCTGTCCCATTGAAGGGAGATAAAGTGGGGTTCCCAAAACCCAGGGGTGCGGGCATATCATCTACCCACGCGGGATATGGCTTGCCATCCGGTGGGGCTGCCACATGCCATGTTTCCAACGGTTCGAGGCGGGTGATGAGTGCCGCTATAAGATCATCCGGGTGGGGGTCCCTGTCTTGACGGGGATCCCTAATCAAAAGTGAGTTGTCGGGTTCTTCAACACGGTAGATGGCTTCAGCATCTCGTGGAGCGATTGGTGGAATGACCTGTGGGGCGGCTGGGGGAACCCGGGCTGGATTCCTCATATTGCCCCACCGTTCAGGAGGGTTTGGTGAGACGTATGGTGCCCTCTTTCCGTGAGTTCCGGCTTCTAACATTTCTGAAGAAGTAGCATGATCAGGGTTTCCTGGAGGCATCTCGCCGAGGGGAAATTGTTCCTGCCCCTTCTGCCCCGGCTTGGGATTACCATAGTCAGGTTGCCGCTCTGCAGCGTGCTCGGCTAGGATTTCATCAACCAGCCTCTTCTTCTCAGCAAGCTGCTGGCGCAACTCGGCCTTCTCGGGGTCTTCGTCCGTCTTCTATAAAGAGGCGGATGGGTCGGAGTGCTTGACGGTTCCGACATGCTCCTTACCCTTACCAGCATTTCGACTGAGTACCAGTGACTCGGTGGGTATAGGGAGGCCTAGAATCTTCCTCTACTGATGGGTAACCATCCATGATGGGTCCAGTAGTGGGGGTACACCCTCAGGGGGTAAGTCTCCATCGAGAAATTCAAGCTCGTCCTCCTTGTCCACCATGTCATCCATGTGGACCATGACCCTTCTTGGGGGAATGTCCTCAATGTCGCATAACGAATCGGGATGTCATCAGATAGGACTAAAGAGGAGGGTGACATACTGTCCCCAGCCACGGAATTTCACATGGGGGGTAGCTTCCCTGATGATTCTGCAGAGTGCTTTGAGACTCTGAATGCATTTCCATTGAAGGGTGCTCTGGCGGCCTGGTGACTCAAGACGCTGGGCCACAAAGAGTGAAACCAAGTCAATCAGGCGGCATTGCTCGCCAATTTCCTTAAAATGATCTCGGCTCCTAGGGTACACTACCCGCTCATAACGAAGGCGGAAGTGCGTTGGCCATAGGGTTTGGCGGAAGCACCCTACTTCCTCTGGGGTAAGGGACTCCGGTGCGCAAAATTTCGGCAATGCCGTTGGAAAAAACTTCTCCGGGAAGTGATCCACTGCGAGAATGTTACAGAAGCTCCTGGGCTCGGACTCAGCGTCTGGCCTCGTATTTCCCTACTCTTAAACCATAGGTGGCTGAGGAACCAATAGCTGTACCGAGGTGGACCGCTGGGACAATAAGCTGGGCAGCGGAGAATACGGCGAATGAGCTGACTGTCCGCCATATTCTGGGCCATCCTCTGAAGAGTTAGGTGACCTTACCACAATATCACGATACGATGGGCTGATAGACACAACTTCTGGCACAGGAATTGCGGTCACCGGCGATGGGTCACACCATTTCTCTACTGCCTCTGGTCCCAAAAATAGCTCTCTGTGATCTCTGGTAGAGGTAGAGGGTGCTTCTAGTGACGATAGTGGTGATTTCATGTTCGGAACCTGCGGGATTTTCCCAATTTCCTCCTCCTAGATGTACCTGCGGAGAGAGGCAGGAATCTGGTGGACTTCACATTCTGGGAGAACGAAACTGACGCGCCTTGTTCCTCACCCGGTCCTTGACACGGAGGAGTGGGGAGAAGGTTCCATTGCTGAGTCACATTTTGCTTCAGAATCCAAGAAGCGGGCTGGTTTGGCCTCCACTTTGGCCTTCCCAGGACTCTTCTTGTGGTGGCAACGACCCTCTCTCCTGCCCCTAGATGGCTCTTCGGGACAAGGTTGATTCTCGACATGTAGTCTTGGAGCAGCGCTGGCGCCATGGTGAAGAGGACTCCCGCTTGAGATAGCCGGGGTGCGAGGGGCACCAGGGAAAATGTCGAAGGGTACATGGGGAGGACCTCCATGTACAACACCCATGTGGGCGAAACCTCTGTTGGAACCGGGAGGAGCATGGGGAGGGCCTCCATGCTTGGTGCGGGTGGAGCGAGGCTGACCTTCACCCCTCGGGTTGTCGGGGTGAGGAAGACCTTTGCCAGTTGCAGAGAGGACGTAGGGAGGGTCCCCGCATTGAGGAGGTACTGGATGGGTAGTGCCTTCACATCGATGGTCCGGGGTAGGAGGAGGAACTCCATACCCGGTGTGGTGGGCGCGAGAGAGGTTTCTGCACTGAGCGTCACTGCCACGGGACAAGTTTTCAATTTGGATGGGGGTAGCACGAGGCATCCCTCCATGATGAGATTTAGAGCGGGGAAGGACCATGATCTATGGATTGGTGGTACAGGGTGGCCCTCCGTACAGGGTGACATCACCGCGAATTGGTTCGCGGCGATCACCACTTAGGCCTGCGACCCCGAGAGCCAACCCAACCTGCCCATGGGGCGGTTGGGGCCTCAGTCCTGGTTGGGTGAAGGAGTTCCCTTGATCAGTGTATGTAGGGACTCCGTAATGCACGTCGGTGGTGGATTGGGCCATAATAGCTGTTGACATTGACACCCCTTAACGAGCGTCCTCAGCTTGGGCCTGACACTGGAGTCGGGTCAGACGAGCTGGCGCAGGTGGTGCAGGGGCATAGACAACCTGCTCATCTGGTAAAGTCGGACGGCGGCACTGACGCAGCCGAATGGGGGCCCTTGCCTAGATCCCTTGGATTGGAACTCTGACTGGGCTGAGCTGGACATCACCCGCCTCATCAGCGCAAGGCAAGGAGTCGTCGAGGCGTTCCAGGGACAGGCTCCCGAAATGATTGAACGTTGGGGTGGGGAGCAGGGGCTCCCTGTGCGGCCTTTGAGGGTGGAGTTGATGGCGGGGCCTGGATGCCTCCAGGTCCAGGCGATCCATATCCTGAGTTGGGATGACCCCTTCCTCCTCATACCTATGTACAAGGTTGTTGATCACCCTTCGTGGGATGATCTTTGACGGGGAGAGGGGACGTGGGCGTCCCGTATTCATGGATGTAGAGGCCGTCATGACGGTAGTGGAGCCACGCGGAGCGGCTATGCTGGTATTTCCCCCGCCACTGCGTAGGCAAGTGGGTGATGATCATGTCTCCATAGCAGCAACCTAGTTCCTGGGAAGCAGGGAGAACAACTCATCAACACTGCGAGGAAAAGGATCGACAACCAGTGCCCCATCGTCATTCCGTCCTTCGTGGTCGGTGAGAGTAATCCACACCAACACATTGTAGAACGGAATTCCCGACGTTCTACTACCCCAACCTCCAGTGAGTTTCAATCCAGGCCCGCTATTTGCTTGGTGGGACCCGACACCAGATATCTTGATCTAGTGACACGTCAATCTACAGATGTCTCGAACGATATTAATCTCTATATTGAGGAGAAGAATTTCACATCGGGTTCACCATTTCTGTTTCCGACGCTTTCTCCGGGGTGCACGCGTCCATACACCTGGGTGCAACAGGCGTTACTTTCTTGTGTTGCCCCGCATTCCCTCTTTCCAAAGGCGGGCGACATCTGTTCCTTATTCCAGGACGTCTTCTCCTTGATCGAAACCGGGATGATGGGATGTCGGTTCTTCCTTCCGTGGATTCCTCCTCGGAACTCGTCCCCTATTCCGGGTCTCCCTCATAGATTTAATACGTTGTTCGTGAAACTCTTCCCAGTTCCATGTTTACATGGATGCCGGTTAATTACACTACTTCTGTCAGGACATTCCAAAGGTTCCGGTCAGGGCAGCAACCTTCAGTCGGGGGAGTAGTCACGTCGAGGCATCAGTAACGTGTTTGAACGCTGGGGAATTAGTGTGTCTATCTTTTATCCCTTATTATAGGTATTATCAAGGGAGTGGAAGCCCGAGGCATCCCACATCAAGCGCGGGGTATCATATGCCATAGGCATGTATCCGAGGTTTTCCTCAGCTTCCTATGTTTAACAAAGGGTATGCCGCAGGTTTAACATCCATCGGAGTTGGATCGTCCTAATCAGAACACTAGCTGGAGTTGATTAGATTGAGTAATTCCTCTTAAAGGGATTCCGATATCGGGGTCAGCCCGTGGGCGGCTTCCCAGATACTGTGGAGGGAAGTGGAGTGGCACGATCTCACCGGGATGTGGCGGCCCGAGTGAGAATCAGGATGTATGATAGATGGATGAATGAAGTAGAGGGGGGATGAAATGGAACCGTCATGAGGGTGATAGTGAAGTTGGTCTTGAGCCTCAAAGAGACCTCCTACGTATCCCCGTGGAAGGGAATCAAAGTCCGCGTAGTTCGGGATGGTGCTGGTAAACCGACGTGAAACTGGACCTTGGACCGATGGTTTTGTCAGCGAATCGATGTGAATGTGGACCTTGGTCCAATGGGTATTTTCAGTGAACCAACGTGAATGTGGACCTTGGTCCGATGGTGTGGGGCTTACACACTAGGCTACCTATGGGTTGGTGGACCGATGTGAATGAAGTCGGAATGACCAAGGGTGGTGGGCTTGAACCTCAGGAAGGCTTCCTACGTACCATGCCTTAACATAGATCAAAGTCCTCGTAGTTTGGGAGAAAATGGGGGCTTGGCACACCGACAAGGAGACGGTTTGGGCCAATGATTGTTGGGCTTCAACCTCAGGGAGGCTTCCTACGTACCATGCCTTGACACGGATCAAAGTACTCGTAGTTCAAATGGAATGTGGAATACAGTTTAACATCATGCATGATGATGGTGAACTGATATGAATGGGGTCGGAACGACCGGGTGATGGGATTGAACCTAATGGAGGCTTCCTACGTACCATGCCTTGACATGGATCAAAGACCTTGTAGTTTAGGTGGTGGTTTTTGTCAGCAAATTGACTTGGTGGTGAACCCGTGGGTCCACTGGTGGTGGGCTTGAACCTCAGGGAGGCTTCCTACATACCATGCCTTGACATGGATCAAATTCCTCTTAGATTGGGAGGAAATGGTGGGTGTCGGCGAACCAATGTGTAGAACGGACCTTGGTCCGATGGGAGATGCGCTTGAACCTCAGGGAGGCTTCCTACGTACCGTGAATTAACATGGATCAAAGTCCTCGTAGTTTGGGTTGGTCACAATGGCTTGCCGTTAGACTGGATTGCGGTTTAACGTCATGTTGGACGAGGGCGGAACCTGACATGAAGAAATGACAGACAATGGGCTTGAACCTCATGGAGGCTTCCTACGTACCATGCCTTGACATGGATCAAAGACCTTGTAGTTCAGGTTGGACGTCGAAAGGCCGACGTGAAGGAGGAACAGGGGTCCAAGTGGTGGATGTGCAGTTTAACGTCGTGTGGTACATGGATGCACAGTTTGACGTCATGCTGGACGGGGGCATACAGTTTAACATCATGCTGGATGAGGTATTGTCATGGCCAATGCTTACTCTAAGACCACATGAGTCGTGATCGGTGTGAGAAACAAGAGGTAGCAGAGACCTGACGATTACGTCATGAAGGGTGCGTCCATGCGAAACGAATAGGGGCTTACGCGTTAGGCGGCCCATGGTGCTGGGACTTACTCCAGGATGGAGGCCTGAAGTGCGGAAAAGTGTAGCCAGAGAGGGATTTGGGACCAAATATGGAAGGTTCCTCGTTCCCTATCGCGCCCTCCACTGGCCTTGGCAGTGGGGAAGTACGGAGGTGCATGGGTGCTACCTTCCGCAAGAAAAGTTTGGGGGCTTACACCAAGGTGGTTTCCCTTCCCCTGTGGACATACGCTACTCCAAGAAGGAGCATACCATCCCATGTGAGGGTGATTCCATTCTCATGGAGACGAGTGGCATAAATAATGTCCGAGCTGGGGGGACCCTGCGTGCGAGGAACGAGGTCGGTTCACAGTTTAACATCATGTGTTGAGGACGAGGTGCTTGGAAGTTTAACGTCCTGCAGCTCGGACGAGGCTGGTTCGCTCTGCACCCCTAGGATTTACATGACCAGTATCCTCTGCCCCTTGGGGGAGGGAAAGTAGCGGCAAGGCCATGGTCAAGGGGGGTCGCAGAGCGAACCATAAAGGGGTCCGCGTTAGCGTGGCTATGCGAAGAAGCGATAGACGTTAGCGTGCCTATGCGAAGAAGCATTAGGTGAAGCAATTCTATGAGTGGTGTCTTCCATGGGACTTTGAAATCACATCGTGCTAACCTGGAGGGTCGCACGGGAAGAGGAATTTACAAGCAAAGGGGTGTGATTCATGAAATGGAGTGCCTTGGCCTTAGCATGGGGCATGGGTGTGAATGGGAGGTGCTTCACGAAGTGGAATACTATTCGCGAAGCACTGCCTCATGAAGCAGAGGTTCCTCGTGAAGCAAAGTGTTGTGAAGTAGTGTGCTTCGTGAAGCACAATGACCCTGCCTTGGCATGTGGATCACTAGTACATGATGGGTGTTTCGCAAAGCATAAACGCTCTGTGGCTACCCGGGTTCCCTTGGGAATCCCCTTCCTTTGCGAATGCCCTTAGGATTCACGAAGGGCATCCCTCTCAGAAGAGGGGGTCAAAACAAGACAAGGCGAAGGCATCTCGTGAAGCAAAAATACCTCGTGGAGCTCATGATTCCCAGGGCGAAGGGTGCTTCGCGATTCGGGAGTTGAGAAGCTGAAAGGTTGGATTGTCCGTCTTCTGGACTCAGGGGGAGCCCGATATTTATAGGCAAGGGACTCCGCGAAGCAGAGTTCACGCGGCTCGAAGGGCCGACGGTTGCTTTGTGGCAGGTCACAAACTTCAACCGCGTCCGTGGAGCGTTACCGCCTCCGGTGCTTCTCGGCAGGCTCGCGAACGTCAGGGCATTCGCGGAGCGGTACAACCTCCTTTTCTTCGCGGTAGTCGTGTTGCTTGGGGGAGCTCCATGTTGGGGCTTCACGAGGTAGCGTGCGGGCTTCTTTTCATTCTTCCATTTGCATTCAATATTTTGGCGCCAACAGTAGTTCATTGTGTTTTCATGTGATTATATGACATATTTATAGGAAAGTAATTTCCATTGAAAACTTTGGGTTGTTACATTCTTACCCCCTTATGAAATTTCACCCTCAAAATTTTAGTTTACATTCTAGGCCATAAATAGGTGTGGGTACTTTTCCTCCATTAACTCTTCTAGTTCCCATGTTACCTCTTCATACTTATGATTCTACCGTATTAATTTCACGAGTTGAGTAGTCTTGTTACGCAGAACTTTATATCTACGATCCAAGATCTTCATTGGATTCTTCTCATAAGAAAGATGATTCTCCAAATATACCACCTCTAAAGAGAGTGCATGTGAAGGATCTGGTATGTACTTTCATAATAGGGATACATGAAATACATCATGTACTTTGGTCATGGTTGGTGGAAGTGATTGTCGATAGGCCACATCCCTTACACAATCAAGAATATCTAAGGGGTTGATGTACCTAGGACTTAACTTCTCTTTTATTCCAAACCTCATAACCTTATTCGAAAAAAATATGCGTAGAAATACCATGTCTCGAACTTTAATCTCAAGGTCTCCTCAATAATTTTATTCATATCTATTCTGTTGAATCTGAGTTTCCTTGATATGATGTTGAATGGTTTTCAACTTCTCCACCATTTCTTTAACCATTCCAGGTCCTAGTAGCTTTTGCTCACTGACTTCATCCCAACACACTAGTGTTCTACACCTTTTCCAATAAAGGGATTCATATGGTCCCCTTCAGATGCTCGAGTGGAAACTATTGTTATATGAGAATTCAAACAGTGGAAGATATTGGACCCATCCTCCTTTAAAGTCCACAAAACATTTTCTCAACATATCTTTCAGTGTATGAATCGTTCGCTCAGATTGGACATCAGTTTCAGGATAATAGGCCGTACTGAAGTTTAGTTAAGTGCTTTGAGAATGTTGGAGACTTTTCCAGAACATCGAGGTGAATCTCAGATCCTGATCAGATACAATAGATAGTGGTACTCCTTGATGTATTATCACTTCTTTGATGTAAATCCATACAAGTTGATCCAATGAGAAGTCCACTCGAATTGAGATAAAGTGAGATATCTTCATAAAATGATCCACAATGATTCATATAGCATTGTTTCCTCTGGATGTCCTTGGGATCCCTATAAAAAAGTCCTTGGTGATGGTCTCCCACTTCCATGTTGGTATAGGTAGTGGTTGCATAATCCTTTTGGACTTTTACCTCTTAGCCTTTACTTGCTGACATACGAGGCACTTTGATGTATATTCAGAAATTTCCCTTTTTATATTGTCCCACCAAAATTTTTCTTGGAGATCTTGATACATATTTGTGCACCCTAGGTGGATAGAGAAGGTTGAGATATGTGAATCATTTAGAAGCCCCTTATTTATCTCTAGATCAGATGGTACACATAATCATGACCCAAATCTTACAACTCTATCCTTATCAATCATGAACTCCGATGATTTACCATTTCTGAAATCTTCCACCCTTTTCAGAATTTCCACATCCTTTCTTTGAGAAGCCTTTATTTTCTCCACGTGGGATGGTTGAGAAATCATTTGATAAAGGATTGATGATGTTTCTCCCTTAATGATTTCCATGTCCATCCTCTGCAACTCATCATTGATAAGGATTCAAGATCCTTCCTACTTAGAGCATCTTCCACCTTATTTTCATTTCTAGGATGGTAGTGGATTGAGTAGTCATAATCCTTGATGATCTCTATTCATCTTATTTGGAGAATATTAAGATATTTATATGTGAATATATATTTTAGACTCTTTTGATCAGTATATATCTCACATTTCTCCACATAGAGATAATGCCGCTAGATTTTCAATGCAAGAATCACAACCGCCAACTTCAGATCATAAATGGGATAGTTTTGCTCTTGTAATTTTAGGTTCCATGAGTTATATGATATCAATTTTTCATTTTTAATTAACACACAACCTAATATCTTCTTTGAAGCATCACTGTACAACACAAAGAGTTCTCCAACTATTGGGACTATGAGTATTGGTGTAGTGATAAGACTATTTTTCAACTCTTTGAAACAGTCTTCACATTCCTGAGTCCAAAATTTTTTACTCCCTTCTATGTCATCTTGGTCATTGGGTTTGAAAATCATGAAAATTTCTTCAAAAATCGTCGATAATACCAAGCTAGACCTAGAAAGCTACAGATCTCCATTACAGATGTTGGCATGAGCCACTTTTCCATTTCCTTCTTCTTAGAAGTGTTTACTGATATCCATTTTCTAGTAATAACATGTATCAAGAATGATACTTCCTCCTTCCAAAACTCTCATTTACTATACTTTGCATATAACTTCTCCCTTCTCAAAATTTTTAACATAGTATTCAAATGCTCCTCATGTTCCTCCTTTATCATGGAGTATATTAGAATATCATTGATAAAGACTACCAAAATTTTGTTGTGGTAATCTATAAAGACTCTATTCATTAAATCCATGAAAATTTATAGAGAATTAGTGAGACCTAAGGGAATAACTATAAACTCATAGTGTCCATACCTCATTCAAAAGATAGTCTTTGGAATATCTTCCTTCATCACCTTTAGTTGGTGATATCCCAAACGAAGTTCTACCTTAGAGAAATAACTGGCCCTAGGAAGCTGATTGAACAATTCATCTATCCATGATAGGGGATACTTTTTCTTTATCATGATTTTATTAAGCTCATTATAATCAAGGTAGATATGCATTGATCCATAATTCTTCTTGACGAAGAAGACTGGTGCACCCCAAGACAAAGAACTCAGGCATATAAAACCCTTGTCCAGATTCTACTATATATTATTCTTCAGCTCTTATAGATCTACGGGGGCCATTAATTAAGGTGTCTTTGATATAGGAAGATATCCAAGAATAAGTTCAATTGATAACTCAAACTCTAGGTTATAAGGAAGACCATACAAATCTTCAGGGAATACATCAGTGTTATCCCTCATGATAGGCATTTCTTCAAGCATGATTCTATCCTTTTTCTCAATCATTTGAGCTAGAAATTCTTGCTCATAAGTAATTAATATCCTCACTTGAGATAATTATTCTAAAGGATATTCAACTTCCTCCTTACACTTGTAAATAATTGGAGGAGTCTTTGGGATGTGAAGAGTGATCTCTCTTTCCCAACAATTGATTTTGTCTTTGTATAAAGATAGCCAATCCATGCCCAGGATAGCATCGAACTCCAATAAAGGAAGTATGAAAAGATTTTATGGTAGGTTTGGTCCACAAAACTTAAATGGGGAGGAGTTATAAACCATGGAATAAAAAATTTCCCCATTTTCTATTATCGCAGATAACTTGTCCTCAAAATTTTTAAGTGCTGTTTGAATAGTTCTACTAAACTTGCAAGATATGAAAGAATGCATAGAACCAGAATCAAATAGTATGTTCACTATTGTTGAATGAATAGATAGTGTACCTGTATCCACATCATTGTACAACTCCACCTTAATAGTAGTGGTAGCATAAGTCCTTCCTTGTTTCCTTGGATGTTGTTGTTGATTTCCTCCAACAACCCTTATCTTAGGGAAATTGTTTACATAATTCCAATGATCCTTGAAGTTGTAACATTGCACCACTATCTAATAAATGATATGAACCGTATATTCTTCTTCCAAATTAGTGGGATTTTTCATATCTCTTCAGCAGTTCTTGGCCATATGTCCCAACATTCCACATTTGAAGAAATTCCTGGTTCCCTTTAGACATTTCGTAGGAATATTCTTCCCAAAACTTTTACAAGTGAGATTTTCAGGCTTCTTTCCATCATGGGATTTGTTTGTTGAACCACCCATGTTGTTCTCCATTTCTCTCTTATTTTTATCAGGACCATGATACCACTAAGAGTCTCCAATATCCTTTTCAACCTTGAGGAAAAAATATAAAATCTCCTCATAATTTTTGAAGTCTTGAATTGCCAACACCTTCCATAGACTCAGATTTATCCCGCTAAATAAGAGATTCACCTTGATTTCAGTGTTCATGAAAAAGCCAGAGGAATATCTTTAAAACCTTGTAATGTTTGCTTAATACACCCTCATAAACTCATCTTCGTTCAACTTGCGACTGAGGAACTCTCTTTCCATCTTGAGACCGAGGGTTTGAGGAAATTATTTTTTGAAAAATATCCTCTTGAATTCCTTCAGATACATGGAATCAATTTCCTCTTGGGACTTTTTATTCTTGATAATTTACACCACTATTCAGCTTCCCCAACAAAATGATAGACCGCTAGTACAAATTTCTCTTCTTTTGATCACTAGAGGATGGAGAATATCTTTTCAATGGAGTTAATCCACTGTTCTGTGAGGAGGGGATCAGAAGATCCACTAAACATGGGAGGCCTTTTCCACATAAAGGATTCTATGGAAATATTCTCTTTCCTTTGAGGTGGAGGGGATTCCAAAAGATTAAAGTTATTATTCATAACTTGAGCCAGCTGATCAAGTACTTTCATGAAGTTTTGATCACTTTTTCCCATCATATTAGGAATTTCATTAGGGAAATATTCATATAGACTATCACATTGGTTTTTGGAATGTGTTCTTATATTTCCTGCCTTCATCTAAGAAAAAAAAATACAATTAGAGGGATTTAATACTTAATTATTGAACATAAAAAGGAAACTTTTGAGCATAAAAGGATAAAATTTTAGAGGACAAGTATATCCTAACTTGTAATTCCATATATTTAAATCTAGGTTATCCTAGATCTATTTGTTAACTTATATTCTTATTGGATTTTTTTATTCCCTTGATAATGGTTTTTACTAAGCTCATGAATTCAACAAATCATATCCCCCGATAGTGTCAAACCAAGAGTGAAACAAGACCCATTTTTATATACCAGGATACCCTGGGTCAAGATCGAAACTCCTTGTTAGAGTTTTCACTTCTAGGTACATCTGTGCTAGAGTTGCTTCTACCTATTTGTATCGAGACAAGAATATATTTTCTTGAAAAACCACTTACTATACACTTACCAAAATTTTGGGTTGTTTTATTATACTTCTTATCATATTAAAGTTATCACTAAGGTGATCTATTCCTAATATCCAAAAATAACTAGACCATCCTCTGATACCAAATATTGTGACCCTATCCTTTTACACAAACTTTACATGATTTCAAGCATAATTATAGATCATAGTACAAGCCAAGGATTGTAAAGTCCAGTGTCTTGGAAGACTAGGTACATAATAAAAAATTATAAAAACAAATTTTTATTTGAACTCTATAATGAGCTATTATATTCCATTGTGCCCATACATTTGCGTAGGATAACCTAGGGATAACATGAAAAAGGGATGAGCTAAAAGCCTAGTATGGGAATAACCATAATAATAAAGCATTAGCACATGGGATAGAAGGAATGACATGATGATATAAAAAGGCATGTAGCATAAGGAATCATAACATATCAACATGGGATAATTTAAACATGGAATCAAAGAAATGTGGTAGAAACATAAGACATGAATTTAGTACGATTCAAGGCTAACCGCCAAGACTGTTTCCCATAGTAGCCCAAGCGAAGGCTAACCTCCAAGACCATTTCACATATTAGCACAAGCCAATGATAACCGCCAAGACCATCACACATAACATATCATGAGACTCAAATTTACCCAATGAATTGGAGTGCTATCTGGGCGCACCCATAATACATTTCATGAATATGTTTTCCACATATAGAATCATACATAATCAATCTTACATAGATATACGGGTTACCAATGGAAAGAATTGGGTACCACTATCATGACATAAAGCATAGACAATGGGCGTATCATGAAAGTGTCCATGAGAGAAAGGAATTAGAACATAAATGGAAGTTCATAAGTAAAAATAGGCATATATCATGGTAATTTATGTCAAAAATAAGTGAAAACATGTAGTAAATGTATTTTAGAAATTTTATCATTAAAACATTTTTGTGCGGTTTGAAGGAAAATACTATAGAGCTTTGAAAATAGGGAAGATACCAATATTTTTTATAAAACCAGAAGTGAACCAATAAGGTTTTAATAATAAAAAGACTGATTTCATAAAGACAATGGTTCCTTAAAATAGAATATAGAGTGCACTTGAAGTTGGGTAAAAATTTGGGAAGTTCCAATAAAATGAGTTTTCTTATTGGGAAGTATCGAGGAGCGAATCACTTAAAATTAGGTATATCACCAAAAGAGAATGTGCGATGGATAATAAAACATGTGTTTGGAGCATATAAATTGAATTTATAAGTTTTAAAATAAATTAAAAACAAATTCATTTGTGTAAAAATAAATATAGAGAAACCTGAAGGAATAAAGGAGATTTAGTTAGAATTCCTTACAGATTATCGGCATGGTATCGAGTGTACATAAGAGGGATTCATGAGATTGAAAGGAATTTATCATCACTTATAAATCATGAGGTAACTATGGGTTAGGTTTTAAATCATACCCCATAATTAGGTATTACACATAAAATGTCATATCATAGAGGACATTCTTGAATAAAAGTGAAATAGAGAGGATCCCTTATCTTTAGTCTGATGGTATTATTATCTTGATATTAATGAAATAAATAATAAAATTAGGTTAATTAATTTATAATGAAAGAACCTATTATATATGTAAAATGTTTATTCTAACCTTTTTAAGTTCATTTATAACCATTTTTATTGGTTATGAGGTTCAATTTCATTATTTGGGTCCATTTGCTTACTTGGTTTTAATGATTGGTTCACTTATATTCTTGTTCGGATAAACTTGTAAGATGAAAGTGGTTATCCAGAATTGAAGATATATGATATTAGTTAACATCCAAGAGATTACATGGTTGAAAATTTAATTTAGTTACTTAGAGTGAAGTCAAATCATTATATAAATCATTAATGTTTAACACTTGAATTGTTTTTTTGCGATTTTTTCTCACAACTAGATTGTTTTTGTATTATTATTTTACATACAGAGTGAATAATGGTTAAAGATCATTAAATAAGATAAATTACACATATAATAGTCTGTTTAAACCATAAAATGGTTTCATTACCAGAATTGAATATAGTAATAGAAATTGATAACCCACCATCCTTGATTGTGCTAAATTAACACATTTCAAACAGTTTTTTCATTTATTTCAAATAAAAGGTGTGTAAAGGAGAGATTATGATGAACTATCCCATTAGAATAATATCATTCCAATAAATTTATGTTAATATTGTTGTCATAATATTTTATTGAAGGTATGTAAGGAAAGAAACAAGAAAAGAAAAGAACTTGAAAGGGAAAAAAAAGAATTGGAAAGTGGAATTTACCTCTTGAGTTTATCTCCTTTGAAAACCTCTTAAGGGGAGAGGATTTAGTATTTTGAATAGACTAAGGGATATTGGATGTGGGGAAGGATATTGATAAGAGATTTGGGTATAATATCTTCCAGGCATAAGGCTTGAGAGGAGTGATGAGAATATGTAAGGATGAGTGGTATTTATAGTGGAGGGTAGAGGGGTTTTCAAAATATTATAATTATTAATTTATTATTTCTTCAAAATATAATAAATAGTGAGTATTCCATGGCCTGTAATAGTAATAAATGCATTTTAGTTCAAGATTTGGTTGCTTACATCACTTATGACATCAGGAATAGTAGATTTAGATTATAATGTATTTATACGGTAAATGAAGGTATTTTACTATTCACCAAAAAATTCAAGTATTTTTGAAAAATACCAAAAAATAACCCTAAATATTTTTTTACATGTAGAATAAAAAAATGAAATCCATTTTTCAAAAATAATTTTCTAAATTTGATTAATTTAATATTTAAATAAAATCATAATTTATTCGAAAAATAATAATTTTAAAACATTTATTTTTTTATTCAAAGATGTAGGTATATCGTACTCCCACTTGAATCTTATTTATATACTATCATAGGTAAGGTTACTATTCATTAGGATATGTCACTATTCATAAGGGTAATATTAATATTATGATGGGTGTGTTACTCTTCACCAAACATTAAGTTTGTCTTATCGGACTCCAAACATCTTACTCATCGCAACCGTGAATGTCAGATTTTCAAAATTCCAAAAAAAGTGTCAAAATTATGTTTAATTATCACATAGTACATAGTATTTCATTGTGTTGTGATTTCATGTGATTATATGACATATTTACAAGAAAGGAATTTACGTTGAAAACTTTGGGTCGTTACAGCGCGTCAATCAGACTTCAAATACATGCGCTACATTCGAAAGAATAAGCTTAGATAATAATAATTAAATTATTATTATTGAACTTATGTGCTTCACTTAACCACTCAATGAGAAATAATTCTTAAACTTCTAAAATGGCCTAAAAATTCCTTTCTTAGAAGTAGGGTCACGTCACTATAGACGACACATAAAATGGGTGCCCCACTTTGGAGATAGTTCCGTTATAAAATTCCTTAATAATAATAATTATATTATTATTATTTAAACTCAAGAGTTTAGTTTAATAAATCTTTAAGCCAATACATAAAATTCCCAAACTGGTCTAAAAGGATCTGTCTCGATGATATGGACATGTGGCTGTAGACAGTGCGTTAATTGGATGTGCCGTTTAGGAGATATGGCCCTTTATTGGGTCTTGGCCCAACTTGGGCCAGTCCTGCCCAAATCTGGCCAAACCCCCTTCCCCTGGGCCGGGCCAACCCTGCCTATGTAGCCCTCAACCTTTCCATATAACTAGTCTTCTGGTCACCACGATAACCTATGTTGTGTGGGTCGCTTCCTCCTGGGGTTGCGCTCCGCAACCTCGGTGTCCCCCTCGGTTTCCCTCATGACCCACATCCATCTACAATTACACTTTGCCGATGTCCTACTTGCTAGCTCATCATTCAATTGACACCACATGCCTATCGTGCCCCATGGTCCACCATTTGGCCGCAGTTTCACTGACAACCTCTAGCCACTCCTGGCCTCCCTGCCCTGCCCTACTCCATTCAGCGCACTGCTACACTCTGCTCCACTGCCAACCAGCCAAACCACCCCGTGTGACCCTTATAACAGCCACCTCATACATCCACAACACCACCACCACTGCTGGTCACTGCCTGATAGTATTGCTCTGGTGGTCCCTTCCGCAGACCATTGTGACCACACCGATCACTCCAAAATTATTCTGAGACCGGTTTTGGAATCCTATAGATGTGATCTTCACTGCGGTAGCCACCACTCGACAATCCATTAATGTTTAAACTCATCAAATAAAATTTATGAAGAACACCACAAATAATGATGGATAACACCCTAAATAAATAGGATCCAAGAATTTATTGATGTCTGTGTTAGTGCGGCCATCGACGATGATAACCAAAATAAAGAAAAAACAGGCAATAAAGGATTTTTAATTAAAAAATTGAATAAGAAATCAAAAGTAGAAGAAATTCTACATCGATTGATTCGTTTATTACTGCTGATGCATCCAATATGATCCAAATTCAACCCTCAAAGGTTTTGGTGAAGATCGATCCTCAATTCGATGAATAACAGATGATGAATAGTTGAGAGAGTGAGAGATGAGAGAGTGAGAGAGAGGATTAGGGTTAATTATAATCCTGAACTCTTAAACTTCTATTTATAGAAGTTCCACTCATCATGGAATCTGAAATTACTGCACCCCTCTTTTTTATGTTGCGATTTTGTAAAACACCCCATTACAAAATCAATGGTTGTCCATTTAAAAGTTATTCGACATGGTGTTAGAGATAAAATAATTAAATTAAATTATTTTATTTACGATTTTTCCCCTGTGTGACTTTTCTCATAGAAGTCCCACACTAAGACAAGTTATGACCCACCTATGGTAAATGCCATGTTCCGAATTCAACCATGGCCTTGGATTTTTTATCTATGATTTTTTAATATATATTCCATTTCTATCATGTGCATAGTACAAAAACACTTAAATTTTTTGTATAATTTATTTCGATCACACCGAGCCTCGAAATTGCACTCTGTCTCAATGCCTAACTCTAGAAATATTCCAAAAAATATTTGAAAGTCTTATAAGGAAAATTAGGTTCAATACATATCATATACAATACACATAATCATATAATCCCCATTTCCAAGACATTAAGTGACCAAAACACACATAGTATGCCATTATCATATATCCCACTCATATGTTCTCAATTATTTAAGTATAAATTATCCAAATAGTTGAACATATAAGTTTTCTTTTGCCTAGATGGTTGAGTACCTTACATACCCAACACATAAATAGATAAGAACATCACATAAATATTATCTAGATATAGTCATAACCTTCCTCAGTCTATCTCAATTGTGGGTCTAGACTTTATACTCATCAAACGAGATAAAAATTCCCATCTTATATAAAGCTAAATCGATGAAATGATTAAAAACATACTAAACCAACCCTATTTAACTCAAAAAGAAAGATAACATAAGAAAGGTTTCATAATATAATGTTTCTCACTCTTGGTTTATTGTAAACCTCATTTAAAAAAGGATTTAATATGAAGTATCCGCCCTTAGTATACTGAATACATAGTACATGACAGTACATGTGGTATACACGGTGGGTTACCCTACACACATTACTCATTTTATGCTTCATTAATTAATTTTATATCTCTATGAAAAATCTAACTCACATTAATCATCAAAAGTTATCAAAAAATTTAATACTCCTTGATGACCATCAATTAGGGGAAACTCAAAGTCATTTTTTGAGAGTTTAATTATCATTATGCTTTATATAATATATATAGATAACATTAAATAATGATAAAGTGGAGATTACCTTTTTTATAACATGTTATATTTTATATATTATTTAAATAATTTAATAATATTAAAAGGCCCTATATAAGTTTTAGTCTAATCATATTTCATACAGTTGACCACTAGATATGCCTTATGATTTCTCTATTTTTATGATTTTGTTAAACTCATACCATCACTATATAATTCTTTCCATATATATATATGATCATATGAAACATCCTCTAATTAATATTATTTAATTGGATAATATACATGGTGGTAGGTTGTTTGTTTAATGATAATATTAGGATTCATAACCCACATGTTCACATCATTGAATTTTATAATACCTTGTGTCTACACAAGGGTGAGGATTGCCGAGGAAATTTGAATTTTCATTTTCCGGAAGGGTTGAATTTTGAATTGGAATTATAAATAGAGTTTTTAATGGTTTTACTACTAAAAGTTATTTTTTTGTACATGTAATGAGGCTCATAATATTGATTGGGTTCTCTGGTGAGTCTTTGGAGCTTTAGTATAGGTTTTATGAGTTTTGGAGGTTTCTTACCAGGGTGTACGATTTGGTGTGATTAGTTTAGGAGAACTATGTGAAACATTATTCTCAAATTTTTTTTAAAATAAATTTTTATCATTCATGGTTTATGTACATAGTTAGTTCATGGTTTAGGTAAACCCATGAAAGCATTAGAGGAAACCATACATGGAGGCTTGAACTTGGGGATTAAAGCATGGTTGACACATGGTTGGTGCTCAATTGTAGAAAAAACATGTTTAATATTATAGGATGAGATAGTGATAAATTACATGGTTGGTGTGTAGGTTGTAATGATTTGTGGCCTAATTGATCAATAGGGTTTCACTTGGGAAGGGAACACCACATGTTTAAAGCATGGTCTAGAAAACCATGTGTCCAAACCAAAAATATCATTAAATTTATTATTTTACTATTTTCCCCTATGAATTTGGAAGGTTGAGTCCCCATTTCTATTATCCTACTCCACACATGAAACCCATCCACTTCATCTCCTTTCCCCCTCTATCCAACCTTGAATCAAGAGGTGTTTTGGTTGGAATTTTTAGGTGGTTTTGGGAATGCCCTTGATTTCAGAAACCCCTATCGATCTCCTCCTTCCTTCATTCTAATATTTTTCTTTCCTAGTTTGGGTTTTTTTTCTGATTCCATATAATTATGGTGTAATCATCTGAGTATGATGTGGTTCCACTCAACCTTCCTAGAGGACATCCCAAGGTGACATTTTAGTGTCGTCTTTCATCATCTCACCAAAGGAACATCACACCGTGAATGTATTTAAGGTTATTCGATTAAATTAAATTAAAATTCTTATGGAATCAGTGATTAATGTTAGGTATTTTTATCAAAATGAGATTAGGGGAATATTTCAAGTCATTAGAATGTTTTTTGTTCATGGTTCCTGAAAAATGCATCCACCCGATGAGATTTCAATGATTATTCCTCTTTATAAATAAATTGATTAATTAAATATACATTTTATAATTAATTAATGTGGGTTATTTGGCTTGATATCGGACCTCACTGGTGTTTGAGGAATATGGTTGTCCATGGATGGGATTGGTTGGGCCATGGTGGGCCTGTGTAGCCATTGACATGCTAGAGATTATTTGGAAAGGCTTCAAAAGAGTTAGGTGGTTTTAATACTATCCCTATTTATTATGCATTATGTTTATATGAATGTGGGTGTGTGGAATTTCTAATAGGGTTGTGTTCTCAATTATTATTAAATTGTTTAATTTAATGTAAATAGTTTATTTTAAATTAAATTGTTAAATTTTATGAGCACTTAAAATTAAAGAGATAAAGTTCCATGGACAGTAAGGTCCTTGGACACTGGCTTGATGCCTCAACCATGAATGGTCAAGGCCTAGACTAATAATATACCAATCACCTAGACACCACCAAGAGGGGCCATGATGTGACTTCATATAAATGGACATAGTGGGTAGGGTGAGGATAATTGAAACACATGCAGGCTAGGTGAAAAAACCATAGGCAGTTTGGAATTGGATTGGGTTGAGTTGACTGGTTTGGTGTGACTTGGGACATAGAGAAGGGATTTTAGCAATATCTTTAGGCTATCACTAGAGAATCATACCCCTTAGGATTGTGAGTCCATGGGATAACTAAGATGATGATGAGGGATGGGGTATATACTCTGATCATTGGGCATAGACTCAACATACCAATTATGATAGAGGATCCCAAGTGGGATTACACCTATATAGTAATGACTTAGGGGACCCTTGTGGGTTCCCCATCATGAGATGACCTTGAGTAGGAGTATGTAGATATGTGTAGATATAGTAAAAAGTATCACCTATAACTTTTAGTGAACATGAAAGCACAAGGGAATTGAATAATGGTAATACGAATGGGAATTTAGAAAGCCCCTATTATGTTGTATTTCATTTTGATATGTTATGTGATTACTGGGGATTCATAAGAATAAATTACTAGTACCGGTGCTGATTTAATTTCATGGGATTCCTAGGAGTAACCTGATAAGATTGGCGAGGAACTGTGATTCCCTGTATGTTTGATATCCAATCTCATGATATATTTAGGTATAGATCCCCATCCCAACAAGAATATAGTGATTTTTTTTATATGAAAAATTGGATTTCTAGAGACGGTACCTAGGATCCTGTATCAGAGAAGGTGTGTCCACCTATATTGGAATGAACATGATAGTAGGGACTCCTCTGATATATATTTTTATAGCATTGTGAATGTATGGGTATCAGGATTTGAATGGATTATAAATGATGGATTCATGGTGATACCCTAGGATCTACTACACATTAGTGAAGGTTTGATCATAGGATCTACAGAGAGAGGACATAGGTTCCCCTGAGGTGATGTGTATGCTTAGAGACACTTTGACTTTGGTTTAGGTTGGTTTGGTTGATTGGGGTCATAAAATTTTAGGATCAATGGTGATTATTAGGTTTGATAAGGGTTTATGCGCATTACCTTATGGAGATTGGGTTACTAGCTGGCATGGTCATCATGAAATACTCATAGACAGTCAGACATTGGGGTGAAGTAGGTACTATGGATAGTTTTATATATTTCATTTAGTGGTATATTTGATTATTCCAACTATATCACATGTACATATCCATGAATTGCTGGTATAGTATGGGACCATGTTGGTGGTGGCCCACTGACTTATGTACCCATACATTTCCAGATCACAATGAAACATGGGAATATGATAATCTCTCACTTGTTATAGGTTTAGTTTGAGATGAGGCATGGGTTTTATGAATTCTATCTAGAATAACTCAGATAATATTGGAGGCTAGAGTGGTTATGGATCAGTGATATAGTCAATAATATTAAGTATTTTATTTCCTTTCTTTATTCTATATATGTGACTTTCCTAATGGGTGGTTTTACCCATTCCATATCATTATATTCCATATAATAGGTAAGATTCTTGGTTATTTACTTATGACTATGCACACTAATATTAGGCTGTAGTCTCCCAATTATATTCTTGTAGACCCACATTGCTAGTAGGTAGAATATGGTGCATAGATAGGCTTTCCTGATATTTCATGGTGGTCTGGGCTGTCTACATTATGGAGTGGGTTGATGTGGGGCAATAAAAAGTTGTATCCAAGAATTTTTTTTGTATGTCATTATTTGGGACCTTGTATTCAGGATATATATGAATGTGTTAGATCCTATAATGGATACTAAGTTGTTGTGTCATAAACACATTCACTGATAGGAATTATTGGCTTCCAAGGATAGGATTAATGTTCAAGATATGTGATGTTACTATTGTTTATTAATTTCACTTCATATGACAGACATGATATTTGGATTCATGAATTGCTAGATTTCCAGCTCTTATCCATTAGAAAGCGACCATTTATGGATTTTACTCTAGGCCCATAGATGTAAGGGGCATATCATGCTTCATGATTAGATATTTTGGGACCTAATAGTGTGATTTTTTCACTGATAAGTGGTTAATATTTTTAAAGTGTTAGAAAATTTCCATACAATATTTTCCCATATAACTACTTGGTGTAATTCTAATCAGGGAGACTAACATGTATATTTTACTTATGATTTTAGGTAATGTGGATCTATTGTGAGATGCTTATCAGTGATGAATATACAACCCCTTAGTGTAGGGGATGTGTGGTGACTGTAGTAAGTAAGTGATGTATGTGGTTCCATAGTGGGAAGTCCCTAGTGGGGTGTTATTATTCTCATTTGGTTACCTAAAGTGAAAGTTTTAAACTACACTGTGTTTTTTGAATTTCTTGAAATGAAACTATACTAAAAGAAACTGAGTGATGATGGTTTTATAGACATGGTTTATCATAGGGATATGTTGGTTGTGTAAATCCAATAGTTTTAGTTATTTAAAGTTATAGAAACAACCTGTATGTTTTTTCCCGTATAGCTTGGAATGGAAGTCAATTTAAAAGAACCTCATGTTTATGGTTCCTTATATGAATTATTAGAGGATGATTCTAGTATAGTGAGTATGGTTATGTGACCTGACCAGATTCTCAAATATTTAAAGTAGTGTAACAACCTATGCAGTTCTTTTCCATATAGCCTAGAAAGAAATTATAAAGTACTAGTAACAACCTTAACGACTCTTTCCCATACAGTCTAGAATAAAATTATACTTAACCAAGTCATAGACCATGTTTTTCATTGATATGGATCACCTAGTAAAATACCCTTTCCTATGATAGTGGTGACCTATGATATCTTGATCCTTGGGAGAGAAGTCTCGTAGTTGGATGGTCGATGTGGATCGACAACTGGTGGGTGGATAGTTTTGGCAATAGATTTTGGTTGTACATATATGAGAACCTAAAGAGGGTTTTTTGGAATGGTAATCCCATAGATATACTTTACATCGGAACATGATTTTTTAGATTGGTTATGACTTTCTAGGAGGCATGACTAGTTAGGGTTGAGTGAGAGACCTAGATACCTTGAGATGCGACTCAGTGTTTAGCGAGTCAAAGATTTTGTGATGGAAGAGGGAAATCCATGAGTGGTGTTGGCTTGGGTTTATGAGTTAAATTGAGGTAGGAAGTATTATTATGTTCTATAATTTGAGATTGATGCAAGGGAGGTGTAATAAAGTTTATGAAAAAGATATGGTTATGCCTTGGGATGTGGATAAGTTACACAGTCGAGGTATTGAGATTGGTTTCGAAGGTAGGAACATTTGAGATCCTATGTTGGTTATTATAAATTTGTTTTAGTACATGGAGTGAGAATGAGTGGATGATCATGATTTGGAATGGTGTGGGTTGGTAGGTAAGTATGTGGTTGGATTCAGTGTGGGTGAAACATTAGGTTGTTAGATGAGAGCGTATGGGATGTTCTTAGATTGATGAGTTGTCATGTTTTGAATCATTGTAATATTATTTTGGTGATATTACTCATGTGATAATGATTCATGTTTCTTATTGTTGGGTTGTAATGGAGTGTACCTCCATTCATGTTTAGATGATACTAAGGCAGTGAGCATGCTGGTCACATGCGATGTTGTTTAAATTAGAGTCAAGGAAGATTGTGTGAAATCCAATGGTCAATGGGTTTTAATGGTATATTTGGAGCATCACTCAGAGGGAGAGACACACATGTAGTGATGTAACCTATTGAGGTGGTGTTCACTGAGTGGTATAAGGTAATCCATATAGTGAAGAGTGACATTTTGTATGTTGAGGGCATGACCCTTTTTGTGATCATAATTTTGGTATTTTATAAGGATGATGTTTCATGATTTGAAAGGGGTGATAAATAATGTATTGTGTTGGAATTTAGGTATGAGAAAGATGATCTAGTCCATCCATTACATATGTACATAACACGAGCCATAATAGATCAACCCCATGTTGGTGGGGTCGTCGTTTCAGAAGACCAATGGTGATATGGTTGATATAGAATTTAAATGTCAATTTGTAAATGGTTTTAGATTTATCTATATTTCTAAGAGAATGTTGGATATAAATTTTAATATGAGGTCTAGATTTATGTGTTAAATCTGGAGCAACTTGGATGGAATTGGAGACTAGAATGGTTATGTCTTGGTGATGTATTCAATCATAGTAAGTATTTTATTTATTTATTTTATTCTGTATATGTGATCATCCCAATTAGGGATTGGGTTTGTATTAATAAATGTATTTTCCCCATTCCATATCATTATTTTCAATTGATTTAGTATCTATTCATACTATGATATGTATGATTCTTGGTTATTTATTTAGGACTGTGCACATAGATATTTAGGTATTTCTTTCCAAGATATTTTTATAAACCCCCACTTCAAGTAGGTAGCGTCTGGAATATAGGGAGGTGTGCCTAAGGTCACATGGATGTCCAATTCAGAAATTTTATAGAGAGAGACAAGGTGGGTCATTCAAAAGTGGTATCTAAGCATGTTTTATTTATATTATTATTTGGGAGCTGATAGTCAGGAGATATAGTAATGTGTTGGAGCCTGTGATGTATACCAAGTTGGTGCATCATAAACACCTTTTATGATAGGAATTATAAGTTTCTATGTATGGGATTAATGTTTTGGATATGTGATGATACTGTTTCATATGATTTTTACTTCGTGTGACACACATGATGTTTGTATGTATGATTTGTTGGATTTCCAGATCCTGGCCATCGGAAAAAGACCAGTTATAGA
Source organism: Viscum album (assembly GCA_963277665.1). NCBI lineage: Eukaryota > Viridiplantae > Streptophyta > Magnoliopsida > Santalales > Viscaceae > Viscum > Viscum album. The sequence goes on along the minus strand of OY728138.1, from coordinate 1,019,388,215 downwards.
TTTTACTATCATCCCATAGATTCAAGGGGAGTCTCATGATTCTTGATTTTATATGTAGGATTCACATGAAATGTAGGGAGCATGTGGCATGATTTTTTTACTAATGAGTGGTTCATCTATTTAATGTGTCAGAAAATACTCATAAAAAATTTTAACATATAAATAGTGGAATTGTAACGACCCAAAGTTTCATTAATAGAAAATCCCTCTTGATCCAGTTAAATGTTTCTTTATGAAAAATGTTTTTATAAGATGTCAACTTCTTTAGTTTTACGTTAAGATTTGTGACCGTTACTTTTATAGCCGTTGAACAGTGATCATCTGAATAGTATAAATATAAGGCTTTAACAAACCCATTTCTACTCAGACAAAGGAAGCGATGGCCTCATCCAGTAGAATTTCCCCTTATGAAGCCCATTTGTCAGTGCTCGGAAAAGAGGTGGCGTCTTTGGGCTTTGCCCTTGACCAAGCCCAAGTTGAGCTTCATCAAGTCAAGCTCGAACGTGATCGTCTACGGGAAAAGTGGAAGTTGATTGAAATTACCACTCGGGCGATGTTATCCGAGCCGCCCCAAGAGTCTGTCACCATCGCACACCTTACCCTTAGGTCTTAAGCGGCTATTTTAAGGGGTTATGTAACAAATAAGTAGCACCATGTTCATGTACATTATTTTTTTATATAATAATGAATATAATTTCTAGTCATTTTTGATACATTGTAATTAGTTTTTAAAGTACAAATGGTGTTTTTAGTTATTATTTAATTAATAATTATATTTTATTAAATTAAAGGATTTTTGAATTTAATAATATTTTAATAAAATAATATTATTAATATTAAATTAATCTTTATTAAATATAAATGATCTTATAATTTTATGAATGCAATTAAAATTTTTATTAAGGTTTGAAAGCCATTTCTGTCAAAACCCATGAATTTTTTTATAAATGTCGGTTTTTATTTTAAAAGTGAAAATTAACATATTTAGAAAATTATTTAGATAAAATAAATATTATTTTTGGAATCAGGACGTCGAAATTATCCAACGGTGAATTTTTCATAATTTTCTGAGACAGTCAAATTTTTGGGTAAAAATTAAATACCATTTAAATATATAATGTGTTTTATGACATCATAATGACCCAATGATGATGTAATAAAATAACATAATCCTTATGTTCGTCCAATATGTGTTTTATCATTAAAATAATGAGGTTTTAGGTTTGTTTGACTTACTTTTCAAATCATTAATGGAGCCCTCAAGACTTATTCAACACTTTTCCTTTTTAAATTAATTTCCATGGGAGTGTGACTCACCTCCACATAAGCAACCCTAATTTTTTAATAAGTTCGGACCTTGGCTTTGTAAAATATTGTTTTCCTCTTTCCTTTTCCAGAAACCATGGGAAAATACCATGGGATGGTTTGTGGTTTGGATTATATTAATATAAGGGGTCCCAAACCTAAATAATAAAGAATTCTCTCACCTTTCCTATATAAACCCACCCAAGCTCCCACTTCCTCCTCACTAAAATCCCTTGTAGTTCGTCCAACCTCTTCCCTACTCTCTCTAGAATCCTCCCAAGGTGCCCCAAGCTCCCAAGAAGCCTCTCACAAGCCTCTCTCTAGCCTTTGGAAGCACACTTCCAAGTAAGGGTTTTTTCTTCCTTTCTCATTTTTGTCAATTTTCTTTAAGTTGTATTGCCCTTTTAATTTCAATTATGAATGTTGGGGTATGGTTGCACACCTCCCCATACTTCCCTCTTATTGTTTGAATGATGGGAGAACCCTTTCTCTCTCATTAAATGCCTCCCATGTACACCCGTTACTATGCCGAAATTCCGAAAGGAACTTCTCTCTCTTCTTTTACACTCAAGCAATACTTTTGTATCATGAATTTAAATTCCATTTCAATTGTTGGGACATGTATATATATGACCTCCTTACTGTCCATTACATGTAAATATGATGAGGAACCCATTTCTCTCTCATCAACCTTTTTTATGAGTTCTTATGTCACGCCGTTACGCTGCCGAAATCGCACCGATTTTCTAAGCCAATGTCATTGTGTAGTGAATACCATGCCCATTTCTCCATCAAGGGTATTCACCTTTATTCACATTTACTTATTGATTGTAAAGTTTCATGTATGAATTCCACATTCCTTTATCGTGGAATAAATTATTATGTTTTATGAATCCGTGTTTTATGATCCATGTGGCACACTTATGCATGAAATGAAATGTTTAAGAAGGGTGCGCCCTGATAGCGCTCCAATGCTTTGGGTAAAGTATAGTATCATGGTACGTCATGTGCAATGAGTGTTGACTCATGCTAATTCAAGTGCAACGAGGGTTTACTCGTGCTTCAAGTGCAATGAGGGTTTACTCATGCTCCATGTGCAATGAGCCTTGGCTCATGCTAATTCAATGTTAAGTGTTGTTGCCACATTTCCATGTTATGGTTATCATGCTTTATCATGCCTTTATGTTCATGTAACTATAATGCTATATTGATGTTCCTATTACCTAACATGTATTGTACTTCTCATGTTATTCATTGTGTACTCCCTTACTGGGCTTTATAGCTCACCCTTTTCTTATGCATGTCCTCAGGTTATCCCATGCAATGCTAAGTACGAAGGAATGTAGTGGTCATGTAAAGGAAGTTTTCAATAAAGATGTTGTATTTCAAGTTTAAAGTTTTAATGTAAGGATCCTAATCCCCAAAGACACTAAACCTCTCAATCTTCTTTGTTGTATCAAGTGAAGTTTTATGTAATAGAGCATGCTTAAGTTGTATTGAAAAGCAGGGTTGTCACAGTTGGTATCAAAGGATATGTTTATTTATTTTTGGGATTAGGAAACCCTAACAAAGCCTTAGATACAAGACTAAGCATAATAAAAACATCCCTAAGTTTTAGTAAATACTAAGTAAGTGGTTTATCAAACAAATACATCCCTGTCTGGATACGAGCAGGTAGAGGCGGCTCTGGCACAAATGTATCCTAGGGGTAAAACCCGAAAACACCGCTTTGAGCTAGACTCGAACGGGAACTGGTGCACGACAACGGGCCTTGCTGCACTCTTGGTTACAACACTCCCGGGGGATATGTTTTGATAAATTCACAATCTTAGTATGAACCCTTATTAAGGGAAAAATGCCCCTAAGAATATATGTTAGAAGGAAGATCATGAAAAGCCTGGATTGAATCCTATAGACTCATGAGTTAAAGAGATTAAAGTTTATTTATAAGTCATCAACTTTTGTCTTTGGATTACCCTTTATGTGTTACCCCTAAATTTCCTTTTATTCCAGCCAATGGCCGGTAATAGGAGAACTCGGGCTAACAACCATTGTGAAGATCAGTGTGATGATTGTACTTATGAGATGCCCAATCCAATGGGAGCGGGAATCGCGAACTTTGTCACGCTTCTCTCTCAGCTAACTCAAGTTTTGAATAGAAACACTGGTCAAGAGGAACGTTAAACCCCCCCTAAGAAAGAACAAGTCACTATCGAGAGCTTCATGAGACAAAGGCCTCCTACTTTTAGTGGATCATCTGATCCCACGATCACTGAACAATGGATCAACTCCATTGAAAAGATATTATCCATCCTCCAATGCTCTGAAAAAGAGAAGGTTCTACTGGCAGCTTATCGTATGGAGGGTTAAGCTGATCAATGGTGGACGTTGATCAAAAATACGAAGCCTGAGGAGGAGATCGAGGCTTTGGAATGGAAGGAATTCCGGAAGATGTTTTTTGATAAATATTTTCCACGCACCCTCCGTCTTAAGATGGAAAGGGACTTCCTTTCCCTCAAACAGAAAGATGAAGAATCTGTGGGAGCGTACGAGGAAAACATCACAAGGCTTGCACGATACGCTTCCGGCTTTGTCATTACCCCCGAATGCAAGGTTGACCGCTTCTTTGGTGGGCTGAAGCCTAGCTTGTGGAAAGCATTAGCGATCCGTGACTTCGACAGCTATGAGGAAATTGTCTGATGTGCCCTCAAGGTTGAAATGGAGATCGGAGAATCACAGGGGTATCATGGGGACAAGAAGAGGAAGGTGGAATTCAATTCTGGTGGTCCGATTGATAAATCCAATGGCGCTAAGAAGTTCCAGCACCCCACTTGCCAAAAGTGTGGAAAGAAGCACCCTGAAAATTTCCTTAGGGGGACAAGAAAATGTTTCAAGTGTGGAAGAGAAGGGAACCTAGCTGTTAACTGTCAGTAAGAAGGACCCGCAGCTATGACAGAGGAGAGGAACGCTTCGTTCGAACCTCAACGCGTTGTTCAATGCTACAAATGCAAAGAACCAGGTCATTTTGAAAATCAGTGCCCTAATCCAAGGGTTATCGGAGGCAACCAATAACCTCCAAGACAGCAAGGAAGAGCTTTTTCCATCACTTCTGTCGAAGTGAACCCCGACAACGAAGTGGTGACAGGTACGCTAGTTATTCAATCAAGAATAGCGAACATACTTTTTGATTCAGGTTCTACGCATTCTTTTATATCTCAAAAGTTTAGTAGAACAATCCCTGCACCACCACAAATCATGGAAGTAAAGATGTCAGTGAGTACGGAAAATGGGGCAATCATTGCATCCCATGAGTATAAGTCCTCCCTTTTATAATCTGTGGATTGAATTTCCCGGCGAACCACATCATACTCCCTCTGGTGGAATTTGATGCAATTCTTGGCATGGATTGGCTTTCCTTATATAGATCCAACATAAATTGTCGGGAGAGGGAAATCACACTCCATATGGAGAATCGAACCCCGATTCTTTAAAAGTGTCAGGAAGAAGATGAATCTCCTTTAGCTCCATCATCTCAAGCATGGATATTACTGCCTTTTGAGCACGCATATCTGGCTCAGATGATTGAGTCCAAGGAAGAAACCACCCTTGAAGAAATGCCTATTGTGAGGGAATTCGCTGAAGTACTTCCCGAGGAACTTCATGGTCTTCCTCCAAGAAGAGATGTTGAGTTCTCAATGGAAATTATACCTGGGGCGCTACCAATATCCAAGAATCCATATAGAATGGCTATTGTTGAGCTTGAAGAGCTGAAGAAACAACTACAGGAGAATCTGGATAAAGGGTTTATACACCCAAGTGCATCACCATGGGGTGCACCAGTCCTCTTCATCAAGAAGAAGGATGGGTCAATGCGGCTTTGCATCGATTATCTTGAACTTAACAAAATAACGATAAATAACAAGTATCCTATCCCAAGAATCGATGACTTGTTTGATCAGCTGCGTGGTGCACAATACTTCTCCAAGGTGGACTTGCGGTCGGGATATTATCAAGTAAGGGTGAAGAAGGAAGATATCCCCAAGACTGCTTTTCGTACAAGGTACGGGCACTATGAATTCATAGTAATGCCTTTTGGACTCACCAATGCTCTAGAAATATTCATGGACTTGATGAATAGAGTCTTTAGAGATTACCTTGACAAATTTTTGGTAGTCTTTATAGATGATATTCTAATATACTACAAAACCAAGGAGGACCTTGAGGAGCATTTAAAAACTATACTAGAGACTTTGCGCAAGGAGAATCTCTATGCAAAGTACAACAAGTGTAAGTTTTGGTTGAATGAAGTATCATTCTTGGGCTATATCATCACAAGCAATGGGTTATCTGTGGATCCCTCCAAAACTGATGCAATTGAGGGATGGCCGAGGCCAACATCGGTAACTGATATCCGTAGCTTCTTGGGGTTAGATGGATATTATCGACGATTTGTGAGAAATTTCACACGATTGTCCAATCCTCTTACCAAGCTAACTCGAAAGGGAGTAAAGTTTTCTTGGAGTGATGAATGCGAAGAAAGCTTCAAGGAGTTGAAAAGGAGGCTTATCACTGCACCCGTGCTCACTTTACCCACAAGTGGGGAGCTTTTTGTGGTATTAAGTGATGCTTCGAAGAAGGGATTAGGATGTGTGCTGATGCAGAATGATAAAGTGATATCCTATGCCTCAAGGTAGTTGAAAATCCATGAGAGAAACTATCCAATGCATGATCTGGAGTTGGCAGTGGTGATCTTTGCCTTGAAAATCTGGCGGCATTATCTCTATGGAGAGAAATGTGAGATATATACTGACCACAAGAGTCTTAAATATATATTCACATAGAAATAGATTAATATGCGCCAGAGAATATGGATAGAGCTCATCAAGGATTATGACTGTTCAATACATTACCACCCTGGGAAGGCGAACAAGGTGGCAGATGCCCTAAGTAGAAAGGATCCAGCGATTCTATCAATGATGAGAATTGAAAAGGATCCAATATTCTTAGACTTGATGAAGATGGACGTGGGAATCATAAAGAAGGGAACATCATCAATCCTTTCACAAATGATTGCTCAACCATCTCTTTTGTAAAGGTTAAATGATGCTCAAAAGGATGATGCGGGAATCCAAGAAAGAGTGGAACCTATCAAAAAGGGAAAATCCTCAGAGTTTAATGTTAATGAAGAAGGAATTGTGCGGTTTGGGAAAAGACTATGTGTTCCATCAAGTTCGGAGCTGAAGAAGGAACTTTTGGATGATGCACATAGTTCAAATTTCTCTATTCACCCAGGGAGAACAAAGATGTATTGAGATCTCCAAGAAAACTTTTGGTGGGATAATATGAAGAAGGAGATCGCTGAATATACATCAAAGTGCCTGGTGTGTCAGCAAGTGAAGGCAGAGAGGCAGAAGTCTAAGGGAATGATGCAACCATTGCCCATACCAGAATGGAAATGGGAGAACATCACCATGGACTTTGTCACCGGACTTCCAAGGACATCCAAAGGAAACAATGCAATCTGGGTTGTTTTGGATCGTCTTACAAAGACTGCACACTTCATTGCTATTCGGGAGGATTTCTCTTTGGATCAACTAGCACAGATTTATATCAGGGAAGTGGTACGGTTGCATGGAGTACCACTATCTATTGTGTCTGACCGAGATCCAAGATTTACCTCTAAGTTTTGGAAGAGTCGTCAACATGCTCTGAATACTGAACTGAACTTCAGTACGACCTATCATACTCAAACTGATGGCCAATCCGAGCGGACTATCCAAACACTTGAGGATATGTTGAGATCATGCTCAATGGACTTTAAAGGAGGATGGGATCAACATCTTCCTCTAGTTGAGTTCTCTTATAATAATAGTTTCCACTCGAGCATCCAAATGGCGCCATATGAAGCCCTGTATGGGAAAAGGTGTAGAACACCAGCATGTTGGGATGAGGTCGGTGAACGTAAGCTGCTTGGACCAGATGTGGTCGAAGAAATGGTGGAGAAGGTGAAAACCATTCAGCAGCATATCAAGGCAGCCCCAAGTTGACAGAAGAGTTATGCAGATAATTGTCGAACGTGACCTTGAGTTTAAAGTCAGAGACATGGTGTTTTTACGCATATCTCTGTGGAAGAAGGTCATGAGGTTTGGAAAGAAAGGGAAGTTAAGTCCAAGTTACATCGGCCCCCTAGAGATTCTTGATCGTGTTGGGGCTGTGGCCTATCGACTAGCACTTCCACCTACTATGGCCAAGGTGCATGATGTCTTCCATGTATCCCTCTTAAGGAAGTACATAACAGACCCTTCACATGTACTCTCTTCCGAGGTGGTACAATTAGAAGACAATCTTTCTTATGAGGAGCAACCAGTGAAGATCTTAGATCATAGAGAAAAAGTTCTACGAAATAAGACAATGCCCCTCGTCAAGGTGTTGTGGAGAAACCATAAGTTTGAAGAAGAAACTTGGGAGTCGGAGGATATGATGAAGCTAAGTTACCCACATTTGTTTTAGTGTGGGAAAAGGAAAATTTCGAGGGCGAAATTTCTTAAGGGGGGAATATTGTAACGACCCAAAGTTTCATTAATAGAAAATCCCTCTTGATCCAGTTAAATGTTTCTTTATGAAAATTGTTTTTATAAGATGTCAACTTCTTTAGTTTTACGTTAAGATTTGTGACCGTTACTTTTATAGCCGTTGAACAGTGATCATCTGAATAGTATAAATATAAGGCTTTAACGAACCCATTTCTACTCAGACAAAGGAAGTGATGGCCTCATCCAGTAGAATTGCCCCTTACGAAGCCCATTTGTCAGAGCTCGGAAAAGAGGTGGCGTCTTTGGGATTTTCCCTTGACCAAGCCCAAGCTGAGCTTCATCAAGTCAAGCTCGAACGTGATCGTCTACGGGAAAAGTGGAAGTTGATTGAAATTACCACTCGAGCGATGTTATCCGAGCCGCCCCAAGAGTCTGTCACCATCGCACACCTTACCCTTAGGCCTTATGCGGCAATTTTAAGGGGTTATGTAACAAATAAGTAGCACCATGTTCATGTACATTATTTTTGTATATAATAATGAATATAATTTCTAGTCATTTTTGATACATTGTAATTAGTTTTTAAAGTACAAATGGTGTTTTTAGTTATTATTTAATTAAGAATTATATTTTATTAAATTAAAGTATTTTTGAATTAAATAATATTTTAAGAAAATAATATTATTAATATTAAATTAATTTTTATTAAATATAAATTATCTTATAATTTTATGAATGCAATTAAAATTTTTATTAAGGTTTGAAAGCCATTTCTGTCAAAACCCGTGAATTTTTTTATAAATGTCGGTTTTTATTTTAAAAGTGAAAATTCACATATTTAGAAAATTATTTAGATAAAATAAATATTATTTTTGGAATCAGGATGTCGAAATTATCCAACGGTGAATTTTTCATAATTTTCTGAGACAATCAAATTTTTGGGTAAAAATTAAATACCATTTAAATATATAATGTGTTTTATAACATCATAATGACCCAATAGTGATGTAATAAAATAACATAATCCTTATGTTCGGCCAAGATGTGTTTTATCATTAAAATAATGAGGTTTTGGGTTTTTTTGAATTACTTTTCAAAGCATTAATGGATCCCTCAAGACTTATTCAACACTTTGCCTTTTTAAATTAATTTTCATGGGAGTGTGACTCACCTCCACATAAGAAACCCTAATTTTTTAATAAGTTCGGACCTTGGCCTTGTAAAATATTTTTTTACTATTTCCTTTTCCGGAAACCATGGGCAAATACCATGGGATGGTTTGTGGTTTGGATTATTTTAATATAAGGGGTCCCAAACCTAAATAATAAAGAATTCTATGACCTTTCCTAATAAACCCACCCAATCTCCCACTTCCTCCTCACCAAAATACCTTGGAGTTCGTCCAACCTATTCCCTACTCTCTCTATAATCCTCCCAAGGTGCCCCAAGATCCCAAGAAGCCTCTCACAAGCCTCTCTCTAGCCTTTGGAAGCACACTTCCAAGTAAGGGTTTTTTCTTCCTTTCTCATTTTTGTCAATTTTCTTTAAGTTGTATTGCCCTTTTAATTTCAATTATGAATGTTGGGGTATGGTTTTTCACCTCCCCCATACTTCCCTCTTATTATTTTAATGATGGGAGAACCCTTTCTCTCTCATTAAATGCCTCCCATGTACACCCGTTACTATGCCGAAATTCCGAAAGGAACTTATCTCTCTTCTTTTACACTCAAGAAATACTTTTGTATCATGAATTTAAATTCTATTTCAATTGTTGGGACATGTATATATATGACCTCCTTACTTTCAATTACATGTAAATATGATGAGGAACCCCTTTATCTCTCATCAACCTTTTTTATGAGTTCTTATGTCACGCCGTTACGCTGCCGAAATCGCACCGATTTTCTAAGCCAATGTCATTGTGTAGTGAATACCATGCCCATTTATCCATCAAGGGTATTCACCTTTATGCACATTTACTTATTGATTGTAAAGTTTCATGTATTAATTCCACATTCCTTTATAGTGGAATAAATGATTATGTTTTATGAATCCATGTTTTATGATCTATGTGGCACACTTATGCATGAAATGAAATGTTTAAGAAGGGTGCGCCCTGATAGCGCTCCAATGCTTTGGGTAAAGTATAGTATCATGATACATCATGTGCAATGAGTGTTGACTCATGCTAATTCAAGTGCAATGAGGTTTTACTCGTTCTTCAAGTGCAATGAGGGTTTACTCATGCTCCATGTGCAATGGGCCTTGGCTCATGCTAATTCAATGTTAAGTGTTGTTGCCACATTTCCATGTTATGGTTATCATGATTTATCATGCCTTTATGTTCATGTTACTATAATTCTCTATTGATGTTCCTATTGCCTAACATGTATTGTACTCCCCATGTTATTCATTGTGTACTCCCTTATTGGGCTTTATATCTCACCCTTTTCTTATGCATGTCCTCAGGTTATCCCATGCAATGCTAAGTACGAAGGAATATAGTGGTCATGTAAAGGAAGTTTTCAATAAAGATGTTGTATTTCAAGTTTAAAGTTTTTATGTAATGATACTAAGCCCCAAAGACACTAAACCTCTCGATCTTCTTTGTTGTATCAAGTGAAGTTTTATGTAATAAAGCATGCTTAAGTTGTATTAAAAAGAAGGGTTGTCATAGGAATTATATTCAGTAAGACAAGAATATATATTTTCATTGTGATGGTAGGTAATTTTGATCTATTGTGAGATGATTATCGATGATGAAGATACAACCCATCAGTGGTGGAGATGTTTGGAAACCCTAGTAGGACAGTGGGGTACATAGTGCTCTAGTGGGAAGCCCCTAGTGGGTTACTATTGCTTAGGTTTGGTTACTTAAAGTTTCAATAATAACCTATATGAGTTATTTTGAATATATTTTAATCAAACTCTACTTAATCGAACCGAATGATGGTGTTTCGCTAGATAAATATCACCATATGAAGATTTCAGTAGTTTGTAGCCTATAGGTTTGGTCATTTAATGTTCCAGTGACAACCTATACAATGTTTTCCTATATATATTTGAATGTAATTATATCTATGAAAACCCTGTGTTTATTGTTATTTATATGAATTGTTATAGGATGATGCTGGTTGAGTGAGTGTGGTTGTGTGACATGACCAGATAATCAATTATTTAATATACTATTAACAACCTATACAGTGCTTTCTGATATATCTTGGAATTAAATTCTACATAACCATGCCATAGTCTTTGTTTTCTCTCTGTATGGATAATCTAGGATGATACTATTTCCAATGATAGTGGTGAAAAATTATGATCTTTTAGGGAGAAGTCCCACAGGTGGATTCCTGATGAGGATGGACACCTGGTGGGTGGATTGTTTTGGCATGAGATGAGACCCTAGAGAGAGTGTTTGGCATTGTAATTCCATGGATATAATTTTATATGGTAACATGACGTTTCCCATGGGTTTTCACTTTCTTGGAGGCTTGAATTGTTAGGACTATGTGAGATACTTATGGAACTTGTAGGGAAACATAGTGTTTAGTGAGTCGAAGATTTTGTGATGCCTAAGGGAAACCCATGAGAGGGGCTATCCTGAGTTTATAGGTTCCATTAAGGTAAGAAGAATGAGTACATTCTTGATTTTTATATCAATGCAAGGGAGATGAAATTGAGTTTATGAAAAAGTTATGATCATTCCTTGGGATGTGAACTACTTATATTATTATGGTATTGAGGTTGGTTTCAATGCTAAAAATGTTTAGGTTTCTATACCAGTTATTATGAATGTGTTTTAGTACATGGTGAGAATGCGAGTGGATACTCATGACTTAGAATAGATCCAGGTGGCAGCTAAGCATGTGGTTGGATTCAGTGTGGATGAAACATTAGGCTATTAGATTAGAGACTCTTGTATGTTGTTGGATTGATGTGTTGGCATGATGTGAATAATAGTCAACCTAGTTTGGTGACGTGAATCATAAGAGAGTGAGTCATGTTTTCTATAGCTGGGTTGTAATGGAGAATACATCTGTTCATTTTTAGATGAGACCCAGTAAATGAGTTTGTTGGTTATATATGGAGTTGTTTAACTGATAATCAATTACGATCATGTAATATTCAAGGGTTTTTGGGTTCTAATGGTATATATGGAGCATCACTCAGAGGGAGATGCACACATATAGTGATGGAACCAATTTAGGTGGTGCTAGAGGAGTCGTATATGTTAAGGAAAATGGTGAGGTGTATACTATTGGACGTTTTAGGAGTGACCTTTATTGAGATTAGAATTTTGGTATTTTATAATGACGATGTTTCATGATAAAAAAAAAGTGCTAAATATTGTATCATGTTGGTGCTTGGGTATGATCAATATGATCACATATGGATGTTTCATGAGGTAGTGGACTGAGCACGAGTAATGATAGAGTAACCCCATGTTGGTAGGGTTATTGTTTCATAAGACTAATTTTGAGACAATTGATAGATAATATTAATGACAATGTGTAAATTGTTTTAGATTTATCTGGATTCATGAGAGAATATTAGATATAAATTTTAATGTGAGGCTAGGTAGAGTACGAGCAATGGTTTTAGGCTTTAGGTGGAATTTGGATGGTCTAGGTGTGATTTGGATAGGGGACACGTTGATGCTGTTGTTTGGAGCACAATTAATTTTTTTTTAATTGAGGATCTAGCTATAGAATCACACTAAAATCTAGGTTTATTATTTTTTGGATGTATAAGAGTGATTTAGGATGGATCAAGGACTGAGGGTATTATAATCAGATAAATGGACAATGAAACAATAATAAAGGCTGAGCATTTTTAAGAAGAGTTATCCGAAGGAGGAATGATCAATGTTTTTACATCAAATTGGAAGTGGTTAGTTGGATACCATGCCAGATATTCCATTTGAATATGAATATCATGTTTTGGGTTTTGGTTTGGTATTTTCGAGTAAAAATTGATGTTCTCCTATTGTGTTTGGATAAAGGAGGCACATCCTTCTTGGTTTGAAAATAATATTTTGGATTTAGTACCAGTGATTGATCAATGTTTTCATGTGATATCAGGTGAATTAAGTCAATAAATACACTAAGTGTGTAATTAGTATTCTTGAAATATGTTTGGATAGGATATTCTAATAGCAGGAAGCATTATGGTTCTGAATCATTTATTTTGAGCTAAGTCCTATAATGGGGATATCAATGGGAAATATGATTGATTAGATGATTACTTGGTCATGTATCATAATATATGGGTCTCAAATATAACTCTATTAGTGTTTTAGTAATGGAAGTGATCGATGGTTTTGTTTTCATAATTTTATCACCATGGGTTTGAAGTCGTGATTTGGAATTGTATTTGGAATTCAAGGATGGAATATGGTCATTTAAACTGGAATTATTCAAAAGGATAAGTCAGGATGATCGGCTGGATGACCACCCAAACTTATTGAGGATGAGAAGTGTTACAGTGGGGAGTTCGTAATTCCCTATGTTCATACAAATGTGAGGGTTTTAGAGGGATTTTTTTGTTAGACATGCCAAATTTTGAATTGGAATTTTGAATAGAGTTATAAAAGGTTATGTATCTCAAAGTGATGTTTTTTGAATAATTAAGGAGGCTCAAAATTTATCTCGGGTGATCAAGAGAGTATAAAGATATTTGGGATAATTTTCTAGGTTTTTGGAGGTTTTGGGACTGGGTTCACTGTTTTTTTTGAACGATTTCGGAGAAATCATGAAACAGCCTGTGTGTGGGGAGGTATTCAGATTATTTTTTTATAGTTCACAATATATGTGCATAGTTGTCAAACTATTTAGGAAAGACCATGTGACTTCAAAGGAAACTATGTAGGGTTGATTGGAACTAGGGCTTTGAACACAGTTGTTGAATGATCAGTGCACGATAGTATGGAAACCGTGAAATTTTTTAAAGACTGAGATAGTTTTAATTTTCGTTGTTGGGGAACAGTTTGGTAGGTCATGCATCCTAACCATGCAAAAGGGTTTCACTTGGAAGTGCGTACCTCATGGTTGGAACATGGTCTAGACAAACATATGAACAAACCATATGAATCATTAAAGGTGAAATTTTACTATTTTACCTGAGATTTTTTTTGGATTCCACCCCATCTCCTCATCCTCCTCCCCAAGAGTGATGAAGTAGACTTCACCACTTCCTCCATATCCCCCTTGAATCAATGGGTGTTTTGTTGTTGTTTTTAGGATATTTTAGGTACACCATTGATTCTAGAAACCCTATTCTATCTTCTACTTCCTTGGTATTAATTTTATTCTTCCTAATGTTTTTGTTTATGATTATACTATATCATGGTGGAATCAGATGAGTATGATGAGGGTTTTATTTTTCCTTCACAGAGGTTGTCCTAATATGACATCTAGGTGTCTAAGTTCATCATTTCACCAAATGTAAATTATTATATGAATTTATTTAAAGTGATTTGATTAAAATAAATAATAATGCTTATAGAATTGATGCTGCATGTTATATATTTTTCTCAAAATGAGGTTGGGGAATGCCATAGGTCGTTGATATGAATTTGGTCATGGTTCCAAAGCAACGAGTCTGCCCAATGATATTTCAATTATTATTCCACTTAATAATTTAAATTCAGTAATTATAAATTTTGTAGTTTTTTAATTTGGATGGATTAGTGTGATTCATGACCTCATGGTTGTTGGCAACAAATCGTTGTCCATAGATGGGATTGGCTATACCTTTGCGGGCTTGGGAGATATTTTCTGAGCTATATATTATTTGGAAAATATTTAAAAGAGGTAGGTGGTTTTGGTACTCATCCTATGACTTATTCATGTTGTTTATATGCATGTGGGTATGAATACTCTTACTTAGGGTGATAAACCTTCTTATTATTAAAAATTTTAACTTAATTTAAATAGTTTTGTTTAAATTAAATTGTAAAATTATATGAGCACTGAAAATTAAAGAGAAAAATTCCAAGTACATTAAGGGCCATGGGAACTATCTTGACACATTAGTCATTGATGTTCAAGAAATGGACTGAGAGGAAACCTAGAAACCCCCAAGATGGGGAGCGATGACACTTAACATTGATGGACCTATTACGCTAGGTGTATAAAGACCCTCAGTCTAGTAGCCCAGGGATAGTGGTAACATTATTAAATTGTAACTATAAATAATCAAATATATCCTAATGGTTATAATAGTTTATTAGTCTTGGGAAACTAGATACATACTAGAATTGTAAATTAAATTTGAAAACATGAAATAAAAAAGCAATGTTTTCTTTGAGGACACCATTATGTCTTCTAGTATTACCATACATATCCATAAAAATATATTTCATAGTGTCTTAGGGATAAGAAACATTAAAAATGGATGATATTAGATGTTCAATATGGGTATGAATACAATAGAATCTAAATAAGGCATAAATATTATAGAAAGAATAAATGATGACCAAATAATTCCATATAAGTAATAACATGATCTAGATACTTATCCATTGATATCACAACTGATAAAATAATCACATGGATACAAATAACTTATTTTCATAATTATAGAGATATTAAACATATCATCAATGCCTCAACTAAGACATCTCAAAAAACCATCAAGGTCTTATGCCATGACATCAACATAAATGGATAAGGCCTCTGATAAAACTCAAGCTAGTTTGTCTCATGAGACCTATAAATGAATTGAGGGGATGTAGAGGGACCTTACCTTCAATTAATAAGTCCAATTCATTCCTCATATGAATAAAAAATACAACACAATCCAAATTACTTAAATAAAATAAATAACCATATATGTTGAAAGAACTAGTCATATAGAATCTCAATACTTTCCATAATAAAAATGATCATAATCCATACAAATAAATATAATGAATGGTATATTTTTGTTACATTATCAGTATAATATTGAAAAAAATAATGTTGATATTGATGAAAATACTTTAAAAGGTTCACATAAAAATTTATCAAGGAAAATACATTTTCTTCATTGAAAATCACTTTTTAAAATATGAAAAGTGTACATTTAATAAAGAAATCATTTTATTTGATAACAAATTTTTAAAATTGTAAAGAAATAATAAAAGGATTGAGGTTTCATGATGATAGTAAATTCAATTCATGCTGTATAAGTTAAAAAAAATATTACTTTCATACTTTTGTAAGAAAATTAAAAAGGTTCCTCCTTTAGAAAATGATGAAAAGTTTCCTTTTAAACCATTCTTTAGAAGGAAAACATGGGTAAAAATGAATTATAAAAATAATAGGTTAATTGTATAAAAATTATTTAAAAAATTTATAAAAAAATATGTATATTGAAGATAAATATTTCCCAGTGGATACTAAAACATAAACAATACTGAATAAGGTTGAGATTTTGAAATAAACCCTTACCACTTGGGTTTATTTTAAATCTTAAGAACCATTAAAGAAACAACTTCATATGAAAATTTAAAAACAATGAATAAAAATATATTCAAGATTTAATATATCAAATGGTAATTATTTAAACCACACAAAAATAAATTAGTGGTTAACATGGCATATATCTCATAAAAGTAAAAGTGAGATGAGAAACCCTTACCTTTGGTCTGACTTCTTTTATACGTGTTTGAACCTCCTATATAATAAATATAAATTTATAATTCATATATTATAGAACCATAGTCATATATATATATATATCATACCATTTATTATTTAATTATAATATTTTACCACCTGTTTCTAAACAATTATTTATTAAATCATTTTTTCGGGTGACAACTGCTTTGTTTTTCATGTATGTATTGGTTAGGTTGTTCTGGTCCTTAAACTTTTATTCAGATTATAAAGTATCCACAATATTATTCATGGTACAAATATCATATATATTGAATATATATATTTATATTCATCCATATAGATAGAGATAGATATATTAATTACATTGCTCATGGAAATGGTAGGTTTCATGTACGCATGGAAGTTATTTTCACTTTTCGATGAATGAAAAGAATAAAATATAAATAATAATTAATTTTTTAAGAATAATATTTAAGTAATAAATATAATATATAGAAATTACTTCTATATTTATAACCATCCAAGTAACGTGGAGATGAAAAATGAATTTCACTACTACATTGAGACGGTAAGTCATTTGTACGCATGAGTGATGTTTTCTCTTTATATAGGTTGAAAAAGAGATGGAAAATGGTCATAAAATAATAATAATAAAATATAAGTATATTTATGATAATTTATTTATTATTTTAGGATGGGTGCAACACATAAAGAGGAACTAGAATAAGAAATAAACTTGAAAGTGTTGGTAATGACGATTACCACTTCTTCGTTGGACTCCCTTTGTATATCTTATTAAGGGATATATGTATTAAATTTTGGAAGGACCATAACATAAATAACTTAAATAAGTATATTTAAAAAATTAATGGTTTGGGTTTGGTCAATATAGATGTCTCAAAGTGGTGTAAATAAGTAAGAGAGGAGGTTCCCTTTTATAATTGATGTGAGAGAAACCTTTAGAATTTCATAAAAAAATTAAAATATAATAAAACTATTCTTGAGAAAAATGAATCCAAATGGTAATGAATTTTAAGAAAACGTTTCTAGGGTTTAAATAAATTCATACAATGAAATTTATACATATTTTTATATGATTCTAATCATTATCTTTTTTATTAATCCCTTGGTTAATTATTTTTTACCTTAATTACATTGACCACTATTTTAGTCATAAAGGGTTAATAATGTTATTATAAATGGAAAAGTTACTCATAAATATACTATTAATGATGTGTTAATCCATATTACGTTAACATGAAAAAATATAAGTTTTTTATGAATTTTACATAATTTAATAAAATATTATTTTGATACACTATTATCACTATCAATTTTGACACTGTTCATTTAATTTGACTTTAAATATATCAAGACAAAGGGATAATTCATATTTAATGATTTAAAATGTATATAATATGTCATTAGTATCTATAAATATCTTGTTTCACATTAATTATTTGAATTTATACAAATTTTAATGATTTTAATATCATTTATTTATTATTCTATTAATTAAATAATTACTGCATTATCATTGTGTATGAATTTAAGGCAATTATTTATTAAGAAAATTAACATGATGAATATAAATAATTTATATTTAAAAATAGTATTTATAACTTAAAATATCATTTTTTATACCTATGTTAAAAATATTATAGTTATTAAAAACAAGTGTGTGAGATTTTTAACTTTTCTTTACATAAAATATTATAAAGGCCATAACGTTATAAAATTTGAAAAAAGTAATATAAGAAAATATTTTTTGATTATAAAAAAAATTATCTCATCCAATAAAATTAAGGAAAATGTTTGGGTAATTTTTTGGTCCATATCATTTTATTTTTAATCTTAGTTACCCAATTTACGCTTTACAATGGTAACAAAATTTTATAAAGGTACTATTCATAATGTCCAAAAATAAAAAGGACATATTTAATGAATCTATAACTTCTGATTAAAATATGGAATAATTTTTTTATGATTAAATTTATATAATTGTCCATAGTTAATTTAATATTAAATTGCAAAATACAAACAAAAAATAGTTTTTCAAGAAAAAATGACTTTTAAGTATTTGATGTTTTAAAACAAATTCAACCATAAAATTGATTCCAATGAAATCAATTGAATTGTGCATAATATAATAGAACTAATTTTACTTTATAACCATTTTAAAACAAAATTTCACTTTGAAAATGCTCGAAATAAAAGTACAATTTTGGATAAAAAGCTGTATTTTTTACTATTCACTAGAAAATCAATCTTTACAAAACAATCCAAACAACATCCCCTAAGATAATTTTGATATTATAATTTAAAAAATTAAGTTATTTTTATAAAATAAATTTTATATAACTTCCTTAAATTCATAATAATATTTTATCACAGAAAGCAATGAAAATTAATTTTTGAAGAAAACAGATTTCTGAAGCATATATTAAATTTACTGAAAATTGAGCACTTATTTCATAATAGTTAATAAATAAATTTATATAGGGTTGGTAATATATATATATATATATATATATATTTCATAATTCAGTTAATACTATTCATACCCATCAATTTAACGACTAGGTTATAAAATTCATATTTAAATAATAATATTTTGGGGTTAGTTTAAGATCGGCGTTGCATGTTCTATACTCTATCAAACATAGTGTTATTTTAAAATATAAGGGTGTTACAGGGTGAGGAACCTTTGAGATATGTGTGACCTATGTTGGAATACCATAGGGAGTTTTCAAATGGATTAGGATGAATTGATCGATATGGTGTGGCTTGAGACATAAAGATGGGCCTTGAGTCGTCTCTTAGGGTTATTGCCAGTGTGAAAAACCCTTGAGGCCTATGAGGCCACGATATGACTTGGAGTTGATAATAGATGATATATCTTTCAAGTATAAAGCTCACTCCTAAAAGAAAAGTTGTGATCAAGAATCCTAAGTGGGATGCCTCCTATGTGGAGATAATCTAGGGGATTCATGTGTGTACGCCATCGTGAGATAACCTTGAGCAGGTTTATATAAATCTAGGTAGAAATGGTTGTGGGTGTCACCTAGAACCCATAAAAAACATGTAAGTCCAAGGGGTAATGGATGACGGTAATGGGAATGTGAGTTCCACTATCCACTATTATGTTTTATTTTATTATGATATGTTTTGTGATTTTCCAGTATATTTTGGGGCATATTCGTAGGTCGACCAATATCCAGTGATTTGGTTGACGTGAGAGTTAATTCTTAGAGGTTGTAACAATGATCTAATATCAGATCATGTGTGGCCACATATACAAGAATGATTGTGATTTTAAGGATTCCTATGATAGATATTGTGATACTGTTACAAATTATTAGGTTCTAATATTTGAATAGAGATACCGGTAGACCATTGTGTATGCCTATAATTCCTAGGATTCAAATAGTGGTATAAGGTGTTGAGTGGGTGTATATCCCCAACCATGGAATATTAGACATCCCATGTATGTCTATTGGATCCCCTCAATCAATTATTTGAATACCCAACAAGGATTTGGTGGATACACCAGTGACGGATCGACTGTGAAGTTGTGAGATATAATATTCTGAGGACATTTAGCATAGGATCTAGGGAGGTTATTCACGTGGATTTCCTAGGTTTCATAAGAATAATTCACACATGGAAATATATGATTGCCTAGGGATTCCAACTATTTGGAATTAGTTGTTGATATGACATTGGTAATGCACAAGTATTACTATGGGGTTTAGCCTAGGGGATTGATGACGAGGGATAAATTGTGATACCCTAGGATCTATTACTTATCAGTGGACGTGTGATCATGTAATCCCCAAAGAGAGGAAATAGGTCCCCTTAAGGTGATTCTAATGTTCAGATACGCTCCAACATTGGATAAGGTAAGTTTGGTCGATCAGGGCCAGAAACCTAAAGATCGATGATGGTTATTTGGCTCGGTCTAGGATTATGTGCATGCACTTTTCGATGTTGGTTTACTAATTGGAATGGTTATCATGATGTTCTATAAGAAATTTTTACATCACACCAAAGAAGGTATTATGGTTGGTTTTATATATTTATTAGTGGTTTATTTATTTATTATGATCATGTCACATGCACATATCACTACATTGCTAGTATAGTACATGACTGAATTGGTGGTTCCCTATTAATTTTTGAGCACACACCCTACTTAGGCATCCAAGAAACTTGATTACCCAAGTGGATCTCCCTTTATATAGGTTTGGTTTGGGATTAGTCTTTAGGTTTTTGTGTTTGATCCAGAGTAACTCACATGGGATTGGAGACTAGAGCAGTTATGCCTTGATGATGTAGTCAGTACTAGTTTATGTTTTATTTATTTATTTTATTATGGATATCTAATCAGCCCAGTGGGTGATCAGTTCTACATGACTGTATGCATTTTCCACCTTCCATATCGTTATTATCAATTGATTTATTATCTATACATACTCTGATACGTACAATTATTGGTTATTTACTTATGATTACACACTCTAATTTGGGGGTATAGTCTCTCTATGGTATTATTATAGGCCCTTGATATTAGTCTTCAGCCTATGGAATATAGGGAGGCATGCCTAAGGTCATGTGGTGGTCTAGTAAAACTACTGTACATAGTGATCCGGGGAAGGGTGTTATAAATATTATATTCAAATACTTTTACTTTACAACATCCAATGTTATGTTATTAAAATAATCTATTATTGCAACTACTTTAAAATATTTTAAATTACATCATAAACATCTTGGAACTTTTCCATTCAAAATTTTATTTCAGATCATTCTAGTAATAAGTTTAAATATACATCTTTACATTAAGATCACTATTTACTAATATACCCTATATACTTTTAGGACAGAAAGTGACATTTAATTTAAACAAGATTGGTATAAACATTTATTTTACATGATTTAAACTTATCCAAGTGTAAAAATATTCCAACTTTCCTCTTCAGAAAAACATTTTCTCCAAAATATATTTATAAAACATAAACTCTTTTATTTCAAAAAACACTTATTTCATTTGTGGTAATATTTAATAAATAAAATATTAACAATCATATCCCATATGGTATTCTATATATTTTAATAAATTTTATAAACATTTGATTTTGTTATTTAAAATATTCCATATTATGGTTTTAAAAACTTATACCATATATATTAACACATTATTCAGATAAATCACTTTTATCCTAGATGAAATATTGTTTTTATCTTTTTTTACTGTTATAAAATATTATAAAATTGAATCAATAATAGACCATGTGTATTAAAATAATCCAAATAATTTCATCCAAAATAATTATTTCTTAGGCTCATTATCTCGTAATATAATAGTAATAAAATGAGATACCATAGACATCGATTGTATCCACATTCTTGATGTAGAAACTCATTGATTAATCATTAGAATGAAATATTTAACTACCATCCATTAACATGTATTTAGTTTTAATATCTTACATAAATTTATAAATTTTTTCTAATGTAAAAATTGTTTCATATAACCTTCAAAATAGAATAATTTAATTAAATAATATTAATATATGTGTAGAGTCTTCATGCTACTTTTTGTAACCATACATGTATTTAAGAAAATTCCTCCTTAAGTGATTGAGTTCACCACTATAGAAATTATACCCATTGTTAACACCTTATTTAAGTTTCAATGACCTATGATGACTATTGGGCCTTCTAATATTATCTTCTAGCTTTAAATTTTACCCTTTTATACCATGAAAAAAACAAAAAAATTTAGACCTTATATGTACAACTTGACTATCTTCAATATATTGATAATATTGGGTAAAAGTTTATTAAAATCATTCATATTTTAATTTATAATGAATTATCATAATATTTCTTAAAGTAATTATAAAATAAAGTTTATAACTAGATCAAGTCTTAAAGGAGACACCAATATCTCTAAGTCATTAAAATGACTAGTTATACTGAGTACATGAGAAAAGATAGATTTTAATATAATCATATTATTTCCAAATAATGATTCTAATAACTTATACCTATTATTTATATCTCATTCTTAATAGGTCCTTTTTTGGTTATTTTTTATCTGCAATGCATCCATTGTAACATACCGACCTGGATGCTACTAAACTGGTGATCCAAACTAGTGGGTTAATAGGTCTCAAGTGCACCTCCCCATATGCCAGAGGTTTTTGATTAGAAAGGAGGGACTAGGGCTTGATAGTGGGGAAAATATTCCCTCATATCAGAGTAAATGAAGAGTGGAAATAACTAAGTATCATACAAAAAAAACAAATAGATTGAATAAGTAGTAAACAAACTGAAATAGAACATGCTATAATAATAAATGAAAAAACTACTATAAAAGCCCCAAAAACAATGAAATACAATATAACACTGGTCACCCATTGGGGAGATTATAAAAATACAAAAGTGAAAAAGAAACTAAAATTAACTGTATAGGGCTCTACTACTAACTCCAAGCCAAACCACATAACGAGCCTCCAAACTCTTTCTAACTGCACCAACCCAATCATAAGAACTCACTTGAGTAGCTCCTTTCAATTAATGAAACACTAGGCCTTATCCTTATTCACTATGAAACACATGCTCAACCTAAAAGTAATACACAAGGTCTAGATGTGCACCAAGGTGAACATGCACTGGTGAGAAAGAATCTTAGTAGGTCACCCGAAAAGCTACCTATAAATGTGGTTCTATAAGTGTATGAAAAAGAAACTACTTAGCCCTGCCGAGACACAACTAAAAAGGTAGTTAAAACCAAATGTGAAACCATAGTAGAACCTTGGGTTCGTAATCTTGATCAACTGGGAAAGTTCCACCATGTATTCCCATATCTATATATGTATACCTGTATTGTCCCATAGCTATACATATATACATAAATATAAATACTCATGAGTATTTGAATCAAACAACATGAATCCACATCTGTACTCGATTCTCGGGTCTATAATCCCGATGTCTAGGACATCCTATGCAACAACAATGAGCTGGATGTCATAACACCTAATCTACATATCATTATGTTGATCTTTAGATCTGTATCCTAATAAATATATCCATACTTTGACCGATGCTTTAATTATATCTTTGAGAAAGCTAAGTCACCACAGGGGATACTCATCCTACACCTGGGTTCACACATAATCGCCTCTAATCACTAACAAGGATACTATATACCGATGGGAAATCCTATAAAGAATCATACCATATACTAATGGTCAATCATATAAAAAAGGATTCTAGAGTGTAAATCCAGACATCCTATAAAAGGTCACTGAGTTAGTCGCTATGCTGCGTAGGCCTGTAAATCCAGTCAAATGTCCGAGCCCTAGGTCTCGGTCTATAGGTGGTCCCGAAATTCAAAACTCGGATAAACCCTAAGTGTTTTACCCTTAGGCGATCTTTACAGAGAGAACTCACCATTGAGAAACCATGCAACACCCCTCAAGTCACATAATTGATCCAAGAGAGTGTAATCATTCTGATCATAGGCCGAGGAGATTTTAATCATCCCCAACACTACAGAGAGCATAATATTTCATCAGTCTTGGGTCTCCATGCTCTTATAAAGATAACTCATTGGTGAGTCTTCATGCTACACCCCTCGAGTCTTGTAACTAATACGAGAGAGCGTAATCATCCTGATAATTGGCCGAGGAGATTGTAATCATCACCACCACTCAAGAGAATGTAATCTACCATGAATCATGGGTTTCTATGCCTGAATCGAGGAGAGTGTAATCATACTCGTCATATATTTTTCAGCCTATGAGTCCGTCCAAGGCATTCCTACAATGAGAATCTAAGTATCACTCAAGGCTTATAAGTCAACATGTAATCCTTAAAATATGGATACCAGGAAACTCCTTTGGGCATTAAAATAATATATATCACTATATATATATATATATCCAGGATCAACAAACAAGTCCCATGTAGTAACTTTGGGAATACCAGTAAATATCAGAAATAACATGGCTAAAAAGCCAGATCATATGTAAGCATATCTGGGTATCCCAACATGCATAACAGATCCTAAAAAGAATATTCAAGCAACCCAAATGAAATAAAGATGCCCCGCATCAGGATAAACAACCACCAACTAGGAAACACCTCTGGTAAACATAACTGCATCCACAATAATTTTTTGAAATATAACCAAAGTGTGAGGGTGGACCGAATGCCCAAAAAAACACTACAACCATAGCGCAATGGACATAATAGTTCAGCATGGGTTCTAAGGTGACCCCCGCTACAATCTCGACTCAAACCCAACAAACTATCTTAGGGTCGGTCAAACAATGGGGCACCCACTGGGTCCCTCATGTTAAACACTAACTGGTATGTTACATGGGAACCTTATTTGTGAATGGTAAAGGAGGAATCCTACATGGGTTCCTCATACCGGTTAGCATGATTAAGGCATCCCACATAGGATCCTTGGAATGATACAGAGGTACATGGATTCTACTAGGGACTCCTTAGATCAGTATATTAGAAAAAACAGACCTAATGGGATCCTTGGTAACCAGATAGAATATAAAGGAAAACTACACAAGATCCTATATGTTGGACAATATAAACTAAGGAATCCAACAAGGGATCCTCGATAAAAACAATTCTCACAGCCTCTTAGACTAGAAGGGAACATATCATAATGGGGATGCCCTTATAAGAAAGCTACACTAGTATAGGTCTAGAGAGATATCTCATATCCCATATCTGAATATTTCTCACTCTCAAGAGACACTGAAATACAACAACCAGAGGAAGAAGCTCTTTATTTGGATATAATCCCCAAAACACCCATTTGGAGTCCTCAAATTGCTCCACAATTTTCACCATCACGATATGTGTAGAAAACTACTTAGAATTTACTAATCTTACATCAAAATCTAACATTGAGGAATATAATAGGAAAATGCCCTCAGAAAAATACCAAGAGGGGAGACATGGTGTGTAGATACTATACACGGCGTGTACCCTCAAGCTCCCACATGGGTGTTTACCCTCACCTGCATGGGAATGTAAACGCCATAGGTACATGATGTTTGAATTTGGAATGTAGTGTGTAACCAACAAGGGGTATGTGACCATGTCCCCCAACTGACCTAGTTGTATACTTGGCCAGGTTGTGTACTTCTACATGGCATGCCACCCACACGAGGTCTGGCCATGTACTTCACACGACCATGTACCCATACACGGGTTTTCCTAGTTGGGTACTCTACTACACATCTGAGTACTATTACATGATGGGTACACCCCTATACATGGTGTGTACTCCTTAAAATTCATCGTCTCTGAATGGGAAGAACACACAACACGTCTCCCGGAACCACATGCTGTGTAACCTAGTTTTAGAAAATGAAAAACCTTCAGATTGCCCAAATTCCCTATTTTCATCCCCAAAACCATAGTTCCATGCATTAGGGGCCTCATAAAAGCATAACAGGCCTTTGAAAACATTTAATGAAGAATTTAAAGGGAATTTGTGGTAAAAACATAAATGGGCCTACCTTTGGGTGGAAACCACCTAATCATTACTTGATTCTGCAACCCATGGTTGCAGCACGTCGATCCAACGCGTCGAGGGCTTCACAAAAAATCCTCCCTATATTAATCTCTCCATATCTTTCTCCCAATATATCTCTAATCTCAGAAAATTAGCATAGAAAGAGCCATAGGAGGCATCCATGAGAATGAGGAAGGATAAGAAATAAAATAAAATAAAAGAAATAAAAAGAAGAAAAGAATGGAAAAGAAAAAGGGATCCGAGTCAAATGAAAGAAATATAATCTCAATCAAATGCTCAGTTAAAAAGTTATGTCCAAAAAAAAACTATGCAAGCAATTTATTATCTAATTAATTAAATATTAAATATTAATTATTCTACTAAAAATTCCAATGAATTATACTTCCACCAAACTCCTCTCCTAGGGTAAACACCATATTTCGCAACCAACAAAGTGTTTATAAAAACTATTTAAGGTAATATTATTATGGGAAAATACCATTTACCCATTTACCAACATTTGAAAGAATAAAATTCAAATTTATTCTCAAAACTATAGTCTTAAAAAACACAGATCCTTAAAAACCCTCTACCATAAACCTTCTCATCCCAAAGAATCCTAGTGAAAAGACAAGCAGTCATGCTGTTAACCTGAGTGTCTACACAACCATGCTACTGAGCTGTACAAAGACTAGTCTCTTAGCATTAAAAAATGTATTTTACGTGGAATACATTTAACTATGACCGATTTGAAACTACCCACCATAGGAATTCCCTTATCGTCGCCTCATAAGAAAACCCTCAGCTCAAAATCCCATGGAAACCATTGAAATTCATATAAAAAAGAAGGCCAACATCCTCAAACAGCTAATGGTGCACTCAAAACCATACGGATTACCTTTTAGTACTCCTTGAGTGCATCCTCAATAGGTTCCTTTCCTCAACATGGGAGAAAATTTAGAAAGAAAAGGTTCTCAACATAGGGATGATGCTCTCTCAGCATACTCAAGATGAATCTTGATAGAGCATGGTTATCTCTAATAGTAGTACACTAAGATTCCACCCAGGGGAGTGTATATCTCTCTCTAAGTCATTCTCACCATCCTAGCATAACCTGACCAGGATTCAACTATGAGTCAATTGTCTCATAGTACACAATTCACGATGTCACCTCTACCAAGGAGGGACATTCCAACACAACTTCTGGGATCCAATCCCATGGAAAGTCTTGAAACATCGGTCCTCGGCTCGCACCCGGCCACTCATCGACTTAGATTCATATGATACCACACTCAAAGAGAATGTATCTTTATCACCCAATGCATACTCTAGTAAGTAATACATTACAAAGATAAACTGACCAAGCTACATGGAACATCAGTCTCATTAAGCTAGAAGTTCCCTTAAAACTCCTCTTAACAAATGAGCACCTCACCCATGCCATGATTTATTATTCCATGACCTCCCCTCAACCATAATTTTTATAGTCATGAGTGTCTTACCACTCTTTGAATACATTAGAAATAGAGTAAACACTAGTTAACTAGGCCATGTACCCGAATAACCTTGCCCATCAAATCCAGTCTTGAAAAATTAGCACCCAAGGTTCTTCATCAAAATTTGAGGGCATCGATATGCCTATAACTCAAAACTTGAGCACCTACCATGCCTTAATCTAAAACAGGCGTAAAAACAAGATCAACACCAAAAAGGAATCTAAAAACAAGAGACAAACCCTCACGCAGGGTTCTCTCAAACAAAAAGGATGTTGACCTACTTGGTCTCTCACCTAGTTCTACAAAACAAGCCTCACAACTAGGTCTCAAGGTCTAACCACCTAGCCCAAAAGATTCAACCTATTAAAAGTAGGTGAAGATAACAATGACCTTAAATGCTCAAAAATGAAAATACATCCTATAAGGGTCTGGTTCCCTCTGAGCATCTTCAAAATGAAATACTCTCTATAGGTCACAATATCAATACAAAAGAGAAATTGAACTGACACTCATTGGGAATTTGAACATAGTAATATCACTTGGAGGTCTAGTTCATGAGAAATGTATTGGTATCCATCAACATCATACTCATTGATATGAATTGATGACCATGAACTAAGAAACACCATCCCATAAGGGGTTCAACTGAAAGAAATCATGTGACATATCAACCTACTAGGTCACTGCACCTCTTGAGCACAAGGACTAAGTCATCAGCCTCACTACAAAATGCCTCAATGTTGATCCAAAAAACCCAGAATCAGAATAAAATATATATAAGTGGGCCGAAAAAATAGGCCTCAGTCATCTTTAAAATCACACACTAGTAGGAATATATGATATGAATCCTAATTTCCAAATATGATGCCTGAGAAGCCTCTTTCTTTTGAAGGACAAGATTAAAAATCTATCCATGGACTCTAGCTTATGGCCAAGTGCAAGAGATCCACAATAAAAAAACATCCACACAACATTTACATCACTCAAGGAAAAATTCATATACAACTATAACATTGTAGATCAGATTAACAATCCCATTCCATGGAAACCAAGACTTCTTACAAGAACAATTGTTCTCAATGAACCAGTCTTACATCCATCAAAAGTTTCAACACATTACTAATACTACTATATAACATATCCCAAATAGTAAAGACTAGGAAAAGAACGACTCTGATACCAATTTGTAACATCCCAAAGAGGATTCCACTAAACTGGTGCTCTGAGCTGATGGGTTACCAGGCCTCAAACATGCCTCCCCATATTGCAGAGGCTACTGAATAGTGGTGAGGGCCTAGTGTGTGATAGTGGGGAGACTATGAAATCATATTAGATTAAATGAAGAGCATAAATAACTAAATATCATACATAGTAGAATGTAAACAGAGTTTGGAAGTAGTAAAAAAACTGAAATAGAACATACTATAATAATAAATGAAAAAAACTTCTATAATAGCTTGAACAGATATCCAATACAATAAAAAACAGTTCACCCACTTAGATGAACATACATATACAAAAGTATAAAAGAAACTAAAAGTAAAATTACATGGCTCTACTACTAACTATGAGACAAACCACATACCTAGTCTACAAACACTATCAATCTGCACCATCCTAATCATAAGAACATACTTGAGCTGCTCCGCTTGATCAATAAAATACTAGGCCTCAACCCTATGCACCATGAATTATGTGATCAACATGAAAAGAAGAAATAAGGTCTATAGGTACACCAAGGTGCATGTGTAGGGGTGAAAAATAATATCAGTAAGCTACCCCGATAGGAAACCTGTAAATGTTCTTCTATAAGTGTATGCAAATTCAACTACTTAACCTTATTGGGACACAACTAAAATGGTAAGTAAAACCAAACATGAAACCAAAATCAGACCTTGGGTCTATACTCCTTGTCAACTAGGAAAGTTCCACCATGTATGTCCATATCTATATACTTATAAATGCATAGTACGATACCTATACATATATACATAAATATGAATATTCAGGAGTATGTGGATCAAACAACATGAAACCACATCGGCAGTCAATCCTCGGGTCCGTAATCTCGGTCTCTTGGACATATTGTGAAAGGTAATAGAGATGGAAATCATGCCACTAAAGCTGTGTATCCTTTAGTCAATCTCCAGATCCATATCGCAATTGACATATACCTGCTTCAAGCAATGCTAGAATTATATCTCTGAGTAAGATACATCACCAGAAGGGGATACTCTTCTTATATATGGGTTCACACATACTCAAATCCAATAACTAACACGAATACCATATATCGATAGTCAATCCTATAAATAAGGATATCATATATTGAAGGTAAGTCTTGTAAAGAAGGATTCTAGGGAGTAAATTCTGACATCTTGTAAAAGGTCACTAAGTTAGTCACCATTTATGAATAAGTCTGTAAATCCAGTCCAATGTCTCAGCCCTAGGTCTTGGTCCATAGGTGGTCACAACATTAAGAACTTAGATAAACCCTAAGGTATTACCCTTAGGTGATCTATAAAGAGATAAATCACCGATGAGATGCCATGAAACAACCCTCGACATTCATATCTGATACGAGAGAGCGTAATCATCCCTATCATAGGCCTAGGATATCGTAATCTTCCCCACCACTCTAGAGAGCATAATCTTCCATGAGTCTTGGGTTATCATTCCCATATAAAGAGAACTCATAGGTGAGTAGCCATGCTACACCCCTAAATTATCATAACTGATTTAGGAGAGCATAGTAATCCTAATCATAGGACAAGGAGATCATAATCATCCCCACCACTCAGGAGATCATAATCTACATTGAGTCTTGGTCTCCATGCCCAAATAGAGGAGAGAATAATCATCCTTATCATATAGCATCCAACTTATGAGTCATCCAAGGCATTACAACAATGGGAATCCAAGTATCACTCAAGGCGTACAAGTCAACATGTCTATCTCAAAAGTCAGATACCAGGAAACTTCTATAGAAATACCAACATTATATATCACAATATATATATATACCATCTCAACAACAAAGTCCTAGGTAGTACCTATGGGTATACCAGTAAATATGGTAAATAACATGGATCAATATATAGATCCAAGGTAAGCACATCTAGGTATCCCAACAAGAATAACAGAAACCATGATGAATATCTGAGCATCCCAAAAGATAGAATGACACCACACGTCAGGCTCAATAGAAACTGAACATGAAGAACCTATGGTAAACATCACTACATCAATAATAAAGATGATAAACATAAACAAAGAGTGAGGGTGGCCTTAATTCCCAACATAACACTATAGCTAGATCCCCATGGTCTTAATAATTCAGCACATGTTCTAATGTGACACCCACTATCATATCTACCCAAACCTGAAGTATTATCTCAGGGTCGGTCAAATAATGGGGTACCCATTGGGTACCTCAATTTAGACAATAAAGAGGCTCCTACTAGGGATCCTTAGCTATGAAAGGTAAAGGAGGAATCCTAGATGAGATCCTTAAACTGGTTAGAAAGACCTAGGAATCCCACACAAGATTCTCAGAATGATACCCAATAAGATGGATCCTACCAGGGAATCCCTAAATAAAAATTCAAGCAAAGGAAGCCCTGAAGGGATCCCAGGCAACCAGATAGAAGATATAGGCATCATACATGGGGTAATCTTGGTCAAAAAGTAAATGGAGGAATCTAACAAGGGATCCTCGATAACAACCATTCTCACAACCTCTTAGTCCATAAGGGAACATCTTGCAAGGGATACATCCTAAAAAGAAATGTACATTTGCATTGGTCAAGAGAGATAACTCATGGACCGTCTCTAAACATTTCTCACTCTTAAGATACACTAAAATACAACGACTAGAGGAAGAACCTCTCCACTTAAATAGAATCCCCTAAACGCCGATTAAAATTTCTTATATTTCTCTAGGGGTTTAACCATCACAATATATGCAGAAAACTACTCATAATGGACTAATCTTACATCCAAATTTGACATTGAGGCATTGAATATGAAAATCCCGTAAAAGGGTACCAAGAGAGGAGTACACTGTGTGTAGATACCATACACGTTGTGTACCCTTGAGCTCCCACATGGGCGTGTACTCTTGCTATCTTGGGCGTGCAAACGCCCCAGGTATACGGTATGCGAAATAGGAAAACGACATGTACTGAAACCAAGATATATGACCATGTCCCCCAATTATCATGGTTTTATACTTATAAAGGCCATGTAATTTTATATGACATTCCACCCACACAGGGTCTCATTGTGTACTCTACACAACCATGTACTCCTACACAGATTCACTTGGATGGGTACTTGGATACATAGCTGAGTAATAGTACATGGTGTATACACCCCTGTACATGGTGTTTACTCCTTAAACTTTAACTTCCCTGGACATGAAGAGTACATGATGTGTCTCTATGAACTACACACCGTGAAACCTTGTTTTCTAGAACAGATAACCATTGGATCCCCCAAATACCTCATTTTCATACCCAAAACCATAGATACAACCACTAGGGGACTTATAAAATCATAATAGGTCTTTAAAACGTAAAAATATTAATTAAATGGTGTGTGTGTGTGTGGGGGGGGGGGGGGGGGTGGGGTTGTTTATTACCCCCATTTTCAGGTACATAACCCCTTTCTTCATGTTATTTTTAATTGGTGTGTTTTTAATTGAGTTTCCATAAAATAGAGAGTTTCCATGAAATAGAGAGTTTCTATAAAATAAAGAGTTTCCCTAAAATAGAGACTTTCCATAATATAGAGAGTTTCCATAAATTTTTTTGTTTCTATAAAGTGGGTTGTTTCCATAAAGTGGGATGTTTCCATAAAGTGGGGTGTTTCCATAATGTGGGGTGTTTCCATAAAGTGGGTTGTTTCTATAAAGTGGGGTGTTTCCATAAATTGTTATGTTTCCATAAAAATGGGTAAAGGTGAAGGATGAAATATTTTGGGGGGTTTTTTAAGGAGTTTGTGGACTGAAAGTAAGGTTGCATGATCCATACATGGTTGACACAAACCGTGTGGTCAAATCTTGCGCAGAAGTCAATTCTAGATCCTATTTTCTAGATGCTTACTCATTTTTACCCTATTTATTTAGTCTTGGCTTCAAAACGCCCCTAATTAGAAATTACTCTCCCTATAAGTCTGGATAACCCTCCCCACATGAGTTGAAACCATTCTGGATCCTGCCCTTGGTGATTTCGAGTCCGATTCTTGAGGTATGTCACCATTCTTTACGAATTTTTCATGTTTTCTTAGATCTGATTAGATATACTTCTCCGATCTCAATTCTCTCTCATATATGAACCTATAGTGAGTAGATCTACGTTTTTGGATGCCAAATATTTCAATTTTGAGTCGTGATCTTTCTAGGATAATATATCTAAGGCTACTCTTGGAGAATTGACCCGCTTCCTTGTGCGTTCTTCATATATTGTTAAAGTTTCATAAAAAACATCAATGTAGGTGGCTTCAATCTCATATCCTCTTGCAAGTATTGATTTCCTTAGATTAAAATTGGTTTATTTATTGTGAAATTCATGAAAAAATATTCATTTGTGATGATTTATAGGTTTTTGAAATTGCATGATCTTGGTGAATAGTTGTGCAAAAGGGGGTTTAATTTAAAATGATGATTTTAAATTATGGATTTTCTATAACTGATAAATGGTTGATGAAAAATGTGTTTTAAATAGAAATGGTTTTCAATAAAAATAGTGTTTTATTGAAATGGTTTGGAGTTGAAATGGTTTGGAAAAGAAATGGTTTTTGCAGATATAGTTTTCAATAAAAAGGTGTTTTTATTGAAAGGTTTATTTTTGATTGATCATTGTGCGTATGTGTTGTGTGTCCATATTGCATATATGGGGCTTGGTTTGAATATGACCTTGTGCTTGGTGCCAAAGGTTTAATGGAACATTTGAATTTCATATACGGGGC
Source organism: Viscum album (assembly GCA_963277665.1). Classification (NCBI taxonomy): domain Eukaryota; kingdom Viridiplantae; phylum Streptophyta; class Magnoliopsida; order Santalales; family Viscaceae; genus Viscum; species Viscum album. The sequence goes on along the minus strand of OY728138.1, from coordinate 1,019,354,746 downwards.
TTGGTAGAAATATGACCTTGTGCTCGGTGCCAAATGATTAATGGCACATGGGAAGCAATTACCTTGTGACGAATTGGTAGATCGACGAGAAACCACTCATGAGTATGGAACTATCATAATGTAGCTTGCATGGTTGGTTCCATGGGTTTGAGTAATGGTTGGGTATGCCAATATATTTACTAACTCTCTTATCATAGTGGCGTGAGTAGGGAAGTCATTGGGTAAAACCTACTGAGTTTTATACTCACCCCTGCTTTGGCACTTTGGTGCTTTTGCAGATGCTATCTTCCAGGATAGGGGAAAAGGTAATGTTTCACACGTGTTTAGCACTACCTCGTGATATTGGGATGTTCAGAGATTTTTGGATATTGGAGAATTTGGAGTATGGTGTCTTGAGGTCTTTGGAGAGTCTTGTGTATTTTATCTGATGTGTACTCTAATACTTGGTTATACTTCCATTTTTTCTTACTTTGATGTGGTTTTGAGTGCATGAAGTTTTTGAGTTGTCTTTCATTTTTTCATGAATCATATAGTGAATGTTTGGTTATGGTTGGTAGGTTTATTGGTTTATTTCCTAAAGTGTAAATCATCCCCCACTTGTAATTGAAACCCTTTAGCATTTATTTCCAGCCTTTGGAATCTTTGGGATGTCACTTAAGGCCTAGTAATGACTCTTTGTACTCTCAAGCCAATTAGAATTGGAGGGTCATTAAAAATGGTATCAACTTGTTCAATTTTTTCCTAACAAGTAGTCAACGATGTTCCTAGTTTTGGAGATGAAATCCCTTCTTTTCTATTCCTTGGGTGTGAATCTTAAAAATGAGTAGGATTTTTAGAACTTGAAAGGTATAGCATAAAAGGACGTAGCTAACCCTTTTATGCTGAACTTCAAGTTACCTGGGATTTGGATAAATAAGTGTTTGGAGACACATCTAGTATTTTTAAATCTCATTGTAATGGGTTTAGCCAATGAGACGAGCATGACATGCATTATAGAGGAATGACTTCCCACTAGGAGTGCATACATCATTTTGAGAAATGATCATTTTTGGAAATTATTGAATTGGTTTTAAAATGATAGATTTTGAAAAAGTGAATGATTATTATATTTTGAAAATGGTTTAATTTTAAAAATCATGTAAAGTGGTTTTAAAAAAAGTTATGGTAAAAAGGATGTTTTGGAAAACAATATTGTGATAGTTAACGTGATAGAATTGGAAATTATAAGACAACAGTTGATAGAGAGTGATATTAATGGAGTTTTTTGTTAGTTTAGAAAATGGCACCTAGTAGGAATCGTCGAAACCATCCTGAAGAAGTTGTGGAGAATATGGTTGCACCTGAACCATGTGTTAACCAAGATCTAGTTCATATTATTTTCCATGATTTTCATGATTTAGACATAGGGAACCGAAGGAATGAGACACGACATGTGGATCATACCATGCAGTTCATGAAGCAGAATCCACCTAAGTTCAGGGGTGATTCCGAACCCTAGAAGGCGGAGGTGTGGTAATGTAAGATGAATTGTATCTTTGACTTCATCAGCACACTATTAGATCTAAAGGTCTAACTAGAGATGTATATACTCAAGGATCTTGCACATTAGTAGTGGGATTTAACGGTGCATGCTAAATTGGGTGAAGGACTTACATGGGAGGATTTTGAGGAATTGTTTAACAAAAAATTCTATCCTCACACGTTTAAGATCTAAAAAATGACGGACTTGTTCATCCTAAAACAAGAGAGTCTCTCTATCACATATTGTGCAGCTAAGTTCATGAACTTAGTACGCTTTTCACCAGAAGTCACGACTAGTGCCTCTTTGAAGGAATCCATCTTCGAATTAGGGCTACGATAAGAGATTCGATCAAAGATTGTAGTACTTTGTAGTACAGACTATACATAGATGGTGAATAGAGCATCTGTGGCTGAATGTGATATCTCGGGATATATGAGATGATGCATGATGATACCTATAGGAAATGTTGGGAACTCAACAACTGGGAACAAGAGGAAAAGGGACAACTATTTCCATGGTGCAAGTGGAAATCAGAACCATACTGGTAGATCAGTAAACCTTCCTCCGTGACCCCAGAGCAAAGTAGGTTGTTTTCAATGTGGTTCGCTTGACCAAATAAAGCGATATTATATGGTACAAACAAGAGCATGTCATAATTGTAACAGGATGGGACATCTTCAGCGCTATTGTCGTAGTTCTCCAAGGTTAGGTGTTCGAGACACTTTTCAGCTATCTCAAGCATTGTATACTTCGACTGGACAAGGATAACAGAATAAGTCTTGTTAGTAGAGTATATATTTCCATGATTATTCTATAAATACCATGAATCCTCAACTCATGCAACCTCAGAAAGGAAACAAATAGAACAATATAGTGAAGAAGTAATTGTATGGACCTGAGCAGATGACTGTCGATGATCAGGCTGGACCATCTATAGTGAGAGGTATGATTTTTTTGAATTCTACCTTTTTTCATGTTTTGTTTGATACTGGTGCATCACATTCCTTCACTTCTTCTCATGATATTGACTTTCTATGTTTAAAACTGGAAATGATGCCTTCTATTTTGAAATTGAAAACTTATCTTGGTGGAAGAGAATGTCAAGAATTTGTGTGTAAAGAATGTGCTATAAATGTTGATGGAGTTGAGCTAAAATGGGACTTCTTGATGTTGGATATGGATGTCTATGATGTAATCCTGGGTATGGATTGACTTACAATGTTCAAGTCTCAAATCGACTGTTATAGGAGAAAAATTAGTTTCATGACTAAGGACAACATCGAGCATCTCTTTAGAGGAGATAGGTTTGTAAAGAAAGGTGAAAAGAGCTTGTTGGAACCAACGGTGGGAATGATATCTTACCAATTGGAAGTGTTGACTTTTGCATCAATGGAAGAGATTGAGGAAAATATTTTTCCAGCTGTTGTGGATCAATTTCCAGATGTCTTTCCCAAGAACTTCTTAGGGTTACCACCTCTAAGGGATGTGGAGTTTACGATTGATCTCCGTCCAGGGACTAGTCCTATTTACCTTCCATCTTATAGGATGGAACCAATAGAGTTACAAGAATTGAAAGTGCAGTTAGAGGAGCTAGAAAGAAAGGGTTTCATTCGACCAAGTACGTCTCCTTGGGTAGCACCAGTTTTGTATGTGAAGAAGGTAGATGGAACTCTTAGACCGTGTGTTGATTATCGTAAACTTAACCAAGTTACGATAAAGAATATATATCCACTTCCATTAATTGATGATCTATTCAATCAATTAAGGGGAGATTAGTGGTTCTCCAAGATTGACTTGCGATCCGGATATCACCAATTGAGAGTTCGGAAAGAGGATATTCCAAAGATATCCTTCAGAAGTAGATATGGCCACTATGAATATGTAGTCATGCCTTTAGGTCTAACGATTGCACCAGTAGTCTTCATGGTATTTATGAATTATATATTTCAAAAATATTTGGATTCTTTTGTTGTGGTTTTTGTGGATGACATTTTGGTCTATTCAAAGACAAGGGCTGATCATAATGTGCACCTGGAAACTTTGTTACAAATATTGAGAGATCATCTTTATTATGCCAAATTATCATAGTGTGATTTTTGGATACAGAAAGTACATTTCCTTGTCCATGTAATATATGAGAAAGACATTTCTGTTGATCCTGAACAGATAGAATCCACTATCTCTTGGAAACCCCCAAAGAATGTGTTCAAGATACAGTGTTTTCTTGGTCTAGCTGGTTACTAATGATGCTTTGTGCATGATTTCTGACGACTAGCTTTACTAATGACACCTCTGACAAAGAAGAATGCTCCATTACAATGGATGGAGGAATGTAAAAAGTCTTTCCTGGAACTGAAAGTTCAGCTTACATCAACACCTATCTTGATCTTTCCAGAATCAGGATAGGGGTATGTGGTGTATTGTGATGCTTCAGGATCAGGGTTGGGAGGTGTTCTCATTCAAAGAAATTAAGTGGTTTCTTATGGTTCAAGGAAGTTGAGGGTGCATGAGAAGAATTACCCAAAACATGATTTGGAGTAAGCTGTAGTCATCCATGATTTGAAAACACAAAGACATTATCTCTTTGGTGAGAAATTTACTATGCTTACAGATCATAAAAGATTGAAACACATTTTCTCACAATGAGATTTGAATCTGAGGCAAAGGAGATGGATGGATTATCTCCAAATGTTTGACTTTGACTTGATGTACACACCAGGGAAAGGAAATTCAGTATCAGATGCTTTGAGTAGAAAATCATATGCTCATTTGGAAAGAGAAGCTTCAGATGAATGGCATTTGATGTCAGTCTTAGCCGACACACATGTGGAATGTGAAGACCAAGGTGATGTTGCAGTTTTCTTTTCTGCTATGCTTGTTCCTAATTTAGTAAAAACGATCAGAGTGGCAAAAACACCTGATGAAAAATGTCTGGTTTTATGTTCAAAACTCAATGGTAGGAAGACCATTAAGGGCTGGGAACTTGATGGTAGTTCAGTTTTGTGTTTCAGAGATTGGATGGTTGTACCTATGGTTTGTCAGGAACAAATCCTTTATTCTTACCACCATTCAAGATGGGTTGTACATCCAAGTACACAGAAGATGTATAAGGTGTTGGAGGTGCAGTTTTGGTGGAGCGACATGAAAAGGAAGGTGGCCGAGTTCGTCTCTCATTGCATAACTTATTAGCAGGTTAAAGTAGAGCATCCGAGACTAGATGGTATGTTACAATCTTTTCCAATACCAGTGTTGAAATGGGATCAAATAGAAATGGATTTTGTTATAGGTCTTCCAAGAATGGTCCAGAAACATGATGCCATTTAGGTGATAGTGGACCATCTAACCAAGTCGGCCCATTTCATCCATATTCATGAAACTCATAAAATGGAGGATATTTAAAAAATATATATCCAAGAAGTGGTAAAGAGGCATGGTGTACCGGTGTCAATAGTCTCAGGTAGAGATCCAAGGTTCACATCTCATTTCTGGAAATCATTACAGTAATTCCTTGGAACTCAGTTGACTATGAGCACCACGTATCATTCTCAAACAAATGGGAAATCTGAGAGGATAATACAAACATTTTAAGACATGTTGTGGGCTTGTGTAATGGATTTGGGTGGCTCATGGGAGGATCATATACCCTTAGTAGAGTTCTCATACAATAACAACTATCAAGCCTCGATACGCATGGCTCCGTTTGAAGCATTGTATGGGCGTCCTTATCGTTCTCCACTATAGGGTGGAAATGGGTAAAAATTCACTATTTGGGCCAAGACTTATCCATGAAACAATAGAGAAGATCTAGTTGATTAGAAAGAGGATGGAGACAACTCAAAATTGTCTAAAATCTTATGAAGATTACCATTAAAGACCGTTTTCGTTCATTGTGGGTGATCATGTCTTCTTGAGGATCTTTCCAAGGTTTGGAAATCATCGTTTCAGGAAGTAGGGAAATTTATATCCTAGATACATTGTCCCTTTTGAGTTTCTGTAATGGGTTGGAGAGGTGGAATATCGGTTGGCATTACCACCACGGTTTAGTTTGGTGTATAATGTGTTCCATGTATCGCAGTTGAAAAAGTATCACCCTAATCCTGACCATGTGATCAGATGGGATCACGTTCAACTAGAACTGGATGTATCACTAGTACATATCCTAGTGCGGATCACGGATAGACATGAGAAAGTCTTTCATGGGAAAAGCATTGGCCTAGTGTGGGTTGTATGGCAACATGGTCAGATTCAAGAAGAGACTTGGGAACGTGAGAAGGAAATAAAAGAGTGTGGCCGGAACTCTTTTTGGCCCGCAAGGGTTTTCTAATTTGTGAGGACGAAAAGGCCAATGTTGGGGAGAGTGTAGTACCCCCGGTTTTGGGTACATAACCCCTTTCTGCATGTTATTTTTAATTGGTGTGTTTTTAATTGATTTTCCATAAAATAGAGAGTTTTCATAAAATAGAGAGTTTCCATAAAATAGAGAGTTTCCATAAAATAGAGAGTTTCCATAATATAGAGAGTTTCTATAATGTTGGTTGTTTTGATAAGGTGGGTTGTTTCCATAAAGTGGGGTGTTTCCATAAAGTGAGGTGCTTCCATAAAGTGGGGTGTTTCCATAATGTGGGTTGTTTCAATAAAGTGGGGTGTTTCCATAAATTGGGATGTTTCCATGACAATGGGTAAAGTTGAAGGATGTAAGATTTTGGGGTTTTTTTAAGGAGTGTTGGGACCAAAAGGAATGTTTTATGATCCATACATGGTTGGCACAAACCATGTGGTCAAATCTTGCGTAGAGGTGAAATCTAGATCCTATTTTCTAGGAGCTTACTCGTTTTTACTCTATTTATTTATTTTTGGATTAAAAACGCCCCTAATTCAATATTAATCACCCTAGAAGGCTGGATAGCCCTCCCCACATTAGTTGAAGCCATTATAGAGCCTGTCCTTGGTGATTTCGAGTCCAATTCTTGAGGTATGTCACCATTCTTTATGGATTTTTCATGTTTTCATAGATATGATTAGATCTACTTCTCCGATCTCCTTTATTTCTTAGATATGAACCTATAGTAGTTAGATCAACGTTTTTGGATTCCAAATATTTCAATTTTGAGTCTTGATCTTTTTAGTATAAGAGATCCAAGGCCACTCTTGGAGAATCGATCTGCTCCTTGTGCGGTCTTCGTCTGTTGTTAAAGTTTCGTAAAAAACTTCGAGGTAGGTGGCTTAACTCTCATCTCCTCTTGATATAATTTATTGGATTATATTAAAATTGGTTTATTGATTGTGAAATGAATTGGAACATATTAATTTGTGATGATTTATTGTTTTTTTGAAATTGCGTGATCTTGGTGAATAGTTGTGTAAACGGGGGTTTAATTTAAAATGATGATTTTAAATTATGGATTTTTTGGAATTTCTAAATGGTTCATAAAAAAGGTTTTTTTCAATAGAAATGGGTTTTAATAAAAATGGAGTTTTATTTAAATGGTTTAGAGTTTAAATGGTCTGCAATTGAAATCGTTTTGACAGAAATAGTTTTCAACAAAAGGTGTTTTTATTGAAAGGTTTATTTTGGCTTGATTGTTGGGCATATGTGTTTTGTGTTCATATTGCATATACAAGTCTTGGTTGAAAGATGACCCTGTGATCAGTTCCAAAGGTTTAATGGAACATGGGAATTGCACATACGAGGCTTGGTTAAAATATGACCTTGTGCTCGGTGCCAAATGATTAATGGAACATGGGAAACAATTACCTTGTGATGACTTGATATATCAACGAGAAACCTCTCATGAGTATGGAACTGTCATAACGTAGCATGCATGGTTGGTTGCATGGTTTTTATTAATGTTTGGGTATGTCGATATAGGGATATTGGGAAATGGTTGTAAAGATTGTTTGGTTATTTTTCTGGAAAAATATCTTTCTAGAAAAATTGGTTTCAATTGGACTTGAATGGTTTTGGAAACTTGTTTATATTTAGTTATAAACTACTTTTGAGAAATTGTATTATATAAACCATTTTATATAATTTTTGATAACTCTTCTATCCTAGTGGCGTGAGTAGGGAAGTCATTGGGGAAAACCTTCTGAGTTTTATACTTACCCCTGCTTTAGCACTTTGGTGCTATTGTAAATGTTATCTTCTAGGACATGGGGAAAGGTAATGTTTCACACATGTTTAGAACTACCTCGTGATGTTGGGATGTTCAGTGGTTTTGGATCTTGGACCATGTGGATCTTGGAGTCTTTTGGCCTTTGGAGAGTCTTGTGTAGTTTATCCGCTGTGTACTCTGATACTTGGTTATCCTTCCGTTGTTGCTTACTTTGATGTGGTTTTGAGTGCATGAAGTTGTTGATTTTTCTTTCATTTGTTTATGCATCATATAGTGAATGTTTGGTTATGGTTGGTAGGTTATTGGTTTATTTCCTAAAGGGTAAATCGTCCCCCACTTATATTTGAAACCCTTCGGCATTTATTTCTAGCCTTTAGCGTGTTGGGGATGTCGCTTAAGGCCTAGTAATAACTCGTTGTAATCTTAAGTGAATGAGAATTGGCAGGTCATTAAATTTGGGGTAAAAAAAATATGGACATACCTTTGGGTGGAAGCTGCTGATGCTTCGCTTGATTTCGCGGTCCACGTCTGCCGCACATTGATCCAGCGCGTTGAGGTATTTGCAACGTCTCCTCCCTCTATTACCATTTCTCTCTCTTTATCCATCTCCATCTCCTCTCTCAGTCAAATGGTGTAGGAGGATCCAAAATATTAATTTGTGAGAAGGAAGAAGGAAAAAAATAAAAGAAAATAAAAAAAAGAGAAAGAAGAAAAGAAAATAAAATAAAAAGGGGTCTGGGCCGGCCCTAGTTCCCAACTTGAGTTTATGATTTTCCTATGAAAAACTTCCCATTTCGAACTAAAATTAAAAGATGGAATCTCAACCTAATGCTTTGTTCAAAATTTATGTATGAACAAACCTATGTGAACAATTTATTATTTAATTTATTAAATATTAAATATTAAATATTAATTATTTAACTAAAAATATGAATGGCTCAGATTTACACCAAACTCTTATCCTAGAGTAAACACCTTTCCATGACCAACAGTGTGTTCAGAATGTAGATATATATTTTTGAATGGAACCACCAATCGTCATCTTTGGAAAGATGACTATTTAATACATAAAATTTTATTTCTTGTTTTAGAATGATTCCTAATTTTCTATATCATTCCAAGAAGTTTCTTCCATTTGGATCTACCTTCTCTGGAATTTATCTTAAATTTAATTTTGATTATCTTAATGTCATTAAAATTTAAGTGAAGTAATTATTTGGTGAGTACCTTATTTTACAATCACTTAAGAAGGAAATTTAATAAATATACTCCTACTAAAATGTTGTCCTTTTTTTAAACCTCTCCATTTGTGGGATTAGATTGATATTTCTATAAGATTTAGGTTTCTTTGAAAATTCTCCTGTAAATTAGATATTTAGGTTGAACATTATATAATATAGGACTCTTTTATATTTTAGTAGAAAAAATATTTCCCAATCCATCATATATATTATAAAACCATAACTTGGGAGCTTAAACCATGACACTTGATCCAAGTTATCACATAACCTTAGGTGTATTTCTTAATCACCAAAAACCACCAAAAATTAGTGAGGGATAAAGTAATAAATTTTGGGAATGATTTTCCCGGAAACATAATCTGAAATAATGCATGTGAATATAAAATTGATTTAAATAAAAAACATTAAAAAACAAACTTTAAAGTAAAAATTATTTATTTTATAAACCATAAATTTAATGGAAATTTATTAGACACATGCCATAATAAAATATAATTCTCAAAACCTGGGCCACCAACTCCTTTACTATATCTTAAATGTGAATTTATAGTTTTCAACTAATAAATAACGAGGTCTCCCCTTCACCTAAATCACAACCATCCTTTTACACATGTTTATGGAATTACACATATTACAGTGAGTATAAAATCAATGGAATTTTCATTATGACTCCAATAAATGTCCATGTATGATAAATATAAATATAAAATTCTAATAAAAAAAGTTTATATCTAATTTTTTTTAACCAAAACATTGATTTATCCTAATAGTTTACAAAACCTAGGTAATAAAACTAGGATAATTTTTTATTCTAAAATACCAATCCATTTTCCAAAAATCATCAAATCAATAACAAATGATTTGAAAACCCATCAGAAACCACATTTTGTCCCAAAAAACTACATTTACCTAAAATATGTCCATTACTTCCATTTAAAAAGATAACTCTCTATTTAAAAAAAATCTAATGGAAAATCGTCGTTTTCCCAAATTTTGATGGAAAATTACTATTTTTTCAAAATCCCTCGTACTAAGGCATCCCCATGTATAATCTATTAAATTCATGATAATTAGATTTTCTATGGTGTGAATCTTAGTTCACATATCCAAAACCCACACCATAGTGAGTGTATTATTATGAACATGGTTATCCCAACCATTGTTCACCTTCACAAACAGACACACACTATGTCTTTATTTTACCATGGTTTAAGTTTAGAGGTGTCAAAACACATCTCACTAAAATTCTATTTTTACACGTGAACACACACCATTCATGAAATATAAGTAAATCCATAACAATCCATTTCCAAACAACCTCTTCCCAAGAAATTATAACATAAATCCATTTAATATACATGTATTTTTCACAAAAAAAATCAATGGAATAATTTTAACTTCTATAATTTGACTAACCAATCAATTCCACTAAAATCCTTATTTTTAATTCTCAATTTCAACTAAAAACACTGGTCAATTTAAATCCAAAATTTCTAATAAAATTAATCTTATTCCAAGATCACAGTTTTTCATAAAGTCTCAGTTTCACCCAAATCATGCTTTTTATTCAATTATAAATCAAAATCAATCAAGAAAGCATACAAAATTAACTACTCTCATAAAAGAGATTAAAACCACCAAACTGGAGATGCTATTTTTAATAAAAATACCCAAATATCTAATAATATGAATCATAAAACATATTATATATGCATAAATTCATGATTACAACATCACCAAGTTAAAATAAGAGAAAAACATATCAATAGACAAAATATAGAGAATCTAGATATAGTTCTTACTAAATATACGACATCAAATCAATGATATACACATTGATACACCAATGAGATTATGGGAGATCATTAAAATCACACTAGAATTACCATAGAATAATCAAAGAGTGTTTGAGATGATGAATGATGTATTATAGAGATATTTTGGGTGAAAATTGAGAAATTAGATCACTTAGACTCAACTACATGACCATCATGCATGATCCCTCTCACCATTAGTTTCCCATGCATTCTCCACTGGCCTAAATAATAAAAAATATATAGTTATAATAGATAGTCCCTAAGACTCTACAAATAATATATAAAACCCATTGGCTTAAAAATCTCAAAATACAATTTCATTGACTTAAAAACCCACCACAAACCATGTTTTCAACCTAAAAATAGCTTTTAACCAAATTCTTCTCCATATTTTAATTTATTAATAAAATGTATTTTTTTTTGACAAAATGATTTGGAAAATCCCTTTTCTCCCAAATTTCAATGAAAAATTATAATTTTCATAAAATAACTTACTTTAATATATCCTCAAGCATGATCCAATATATATATGCAATATTAATTTTCCAAGGTAAGATTAACTATTCACATATCTAAAACCCACAAGAATAATGAGTGTCTCTTTTTGAATCTAATTATACTAATCATTTATTTACTTAATTAATGTCTCTAAGTATCCAATTTAAAATGAATTGAGATTATTGGTTTCAAAATAAGTCTCATTAAAAATCGATTTTAACACATGCACCCACAACATGTGATAAATCCAATTAAATCCATATAAATCAATTAGAAAACGAAATAATTTCCTTTGAATTTTAAAATTAATTACATTTACCATAAAACTATATTTTTTACTGAAAACTAATCAATGAAATGATTCAAAATAATTTTTATTCAACTAACCAAACCAATTCCATTAAAATCCTCATGTTCAATTAGAAATTTTAATTAAAAACACCTACTAACTTAAATCCATAATTTCTTTATAAAATAAATTTATACCAATACCCATATTTTTCATAAATTCATGATTCCACCAAAATCATGCATTTAAATAAATTATTAATCACACTAATTACTTAAATTACATTAAATTACCTAATCTCACAAGATGGGTTAATGCCACATACCGTGATGCATTGTTTCTAGAAAATGCTTAAATCCATAGTCTAAAGTCACAATGATGGGATGAATCCCTTAATTCCTAATTAGATGAATGATAAAAATAAATATATACCCATTGATTAATGAATAAAAAATAATTAAGCTATATATGATGATAAATTATGATAGAGAATCTAGATCAAGGATTTATAAAAGTTCTGACGATAAATCCAAAATCCACACCCTTAATTCATTAAAGAGTTAATGGGAGACTACCAAAATTTTTCTTGAATTATTATATAATTATATATGGGAGTTTTAGTGGAATAAAAAGGTATTTAAAATGTTTTTTGTCAAAAAATATATGAAATTATTAAATTTAAAATCAACTACAAAGTCACTACCCACGGTCCACTGGATTGTGCAGTCAACCATGCATTATCCACTGTCTTAAAAAATCCAATATTCATGGATTTAATGCATGGTTCCTTGAACCATGTAACCGAAAACATAGAAAATATTATCTTAAAAATATATAAATTCACTTTAATCATACATATCCTTTATACAATAAAATTAGGTATAATGATACTTCTATCCCCCAAAACCCTAATTGCATGGTCATCTTGAATGGTCTTTAAGATCATACAAGTGATTTTGTAGTCTTGAAAAAGCATCTACCAACATCTCTTTGAAACCAAAATTTATTCTAAACTGGAACATGTAAGTAAATTACCCATTGCAAATCCAATAATGAAATTAAAATTCCTTTTATAGTTCATATCATTATCGATATCTCAAAATTACATGCCAAAATACCATGCATATCAAATAAAAGGAAAACCATAATGAAACTTAAAACTTAGGTTCCATATGTATAACCTAAAACTTATTACTCTATTATTCCAATAATTAGTGTTTCTGAGCTAAGTGTGTGTAAAACCCCGAGATTTTATGAAAAATATTCTATTTAATTTCATTAATGTCTTGTGTTGTACGCTACACCAAAAGGAGCTTGCACAACACACATCCTTGACTTGCCTTGCATTACACGCAATCGCGACCTTCCTCGATAGCGTGTGTAGTACGCAATACCGAGTTTCACTAAACAACAATATGCTATTAAAATATTATTAAAAATATCCGTTATGAATAGTAATAACCACATTTTGAAATTATGTAAATTTTATTTTTCAAAATGGACTTCATTTTTGGAATCATAATATCGAAATTAGCTTAGGGTGAAATTTTGGTACTTTTCGGATAACTTTCATTTTCTGATGAATAGTGAAAATTACTAAATTTTAATTAAAAACAAGATTTTTAATCGAAATAATTAATAGTGATAAATTATTAATTTGAGTGGTTTTAAAGTATATTTAGAATATATTTTTACAATTTAATACAATGTTGGTCATTGGATGTAATTTCACATTTAAACCAGACATAAACAAGTGTCAATCTTTTGATAGTTATTATCTCTTAAGAACACGCTATTTGTTTTGACGACAGAAATTAATTTTTAAATTAATTAATGCAACTGATATGTTTTGAATTTGGTAAAATATACATCATTTTTGAGTTCATAATATCAAATATAGCTTAGGCCCAATTTTTGGTAATTTTTGGGAAACTTTCATTTTTTTTATGAATAGTGAAACCACTAAGTGGTAGTTAAAAAAATGAATTTTTCATAAAACATAATTTTACCGCTTCTGTGAGTGAAATTTCAAAAATCCGAGAGACATGGTTGATGTCAGTAAGTAAAATGTGTTTCAATGAGATGAAAATAATTTTTGGTGAATAGTATCTTTTTTCTATTTTTTACCACGATTAAAAGTAAATAGGGTAATTAAGGGTATAAATGATATTATTATTACCCTAACACATGTCCTAATTCTATTGTATAAGTGTAATTCGACCAAAAACAACCTTAGGAATAAAATATGACCATTTAGGCCCACTTGGATTAGATTGGGACATTTATTATTAATTTACTTAAAGAAGGGTCAAAATAGTTAAAATCAAAGTTTAATAAGTATATCATTTTTAATATAGGGTTATACATGAGATAAATTAGACTATAAATATTAATTATAAATATAAAACGATTTAATACATAATGATATTTTATTTGTAATTTTTAGACTTTAAATAAGTTAATTTATTTATGACACAAAGATGATGCAGTAATTATCTTATTAATGAACTATTGACATAATTGATGTTATAAATACCCAAATAAATGTAATTTGAGCCTTTTTATGAATTAAACTAATTTTTTAGGTTAATATGACATGTTATTATTTATTTAATTAACGGTTTTTGAACTAATAATTATTTTATGATTTTCAAAAAAATCAATTACTAAATAGTGTCAAAATTGACATAAAATAGTTTTTAAAACAAATATTATATTATTAATTGTTATTATATTCCTAAAAATCTAAGGTTCGGCCAAATGACATAGATAATGTTATATATATTAATAATAAACAACTTGGGGTTCGTTTGGCTTGTTATAGTAAGTTTATTAACCTTATAGTGTAAGAACACAAAAAGACACGGTAAAAGTAAAATTATCTAACTTAAAGTTAAAACTAAATGATAAGGGTAAAATAGTAAACTAAACTTTTCCAAATTCTATTTGATGAGAGGATTTTGACCCATCCCCACCTTATCTTCGAAATAAATCAAATTTGAGCTATTTAAAACTGAATTTGGCTTTATAATAAAATAATATTTTTAGTTATTCGAGAGGTGCCCCTCTCCTCCCTTATAAAAGGGAACCTCCCCCCTCTCTTCATCACACCACTTTGAGACTTCATGCTCGGCCAAACCATACCAAATTCTCTTCTCCACTTCCCTAGAAACATCCTAGAGGTCCTTGTATTCTTCAAAGACCAATTTTAGTGCCCTAAGAGGAGGACTCAAAGAGGCGCTTCAAAGAAGAGGAAATGTCCATTACCGATTCTTTCAACTTTATTTCTTCTTCCACTTCTTCTTATTAGGTTGTTTAATTATTAAGTAATAACATAAGTATCACTAATATACTGATTTGTTATTATAAGTATGAAACAACCCTATTTCACCATCTATCCATCCTACGGAAAATGGAATCACCGCGCGTGCGTACGTACGGAATACCGTCTCCACGCCGTGGTGTAATCTATTTTCCACCACCACCTTACTTGGATGGATATAATGGTGTACATAATAATTATATATGATTATTGTAAAGTGATATTGATACTGAAATAGTATACATACACTCCAATACAATTCCACGATCATGAGAACGATATCATCGCTCGTGCGTACGTACGGACTACCGTCTCCACGACGCGATGAGATTCATTCTCCACGTTAACCATTCATGAATTATTATAAAGTATATATAATAAGTAATCATGAAATATATGACATAATAATGATACTGGATTTATGTGTATGTCATCTACTTAATTCCATTCAACTCAATAAGGAAACGAAAACAGCGTTCATGCGTACGTACGGCCTACCGTCTCCATGAACGGTGTATTTCTTTCCATTTACTGATATATTATATATATGTATATTATGAATATATATTATATATAAATCATGTTTTATATTATGTAATTAAGTAATCATGATCTATGTAATCATATGAATAATTACAAGTCAAAACACGGACGACAAATGAAACGATTTTACCCAAAACGCTCTTTAACAAGGAATTTACAAAAGAACGGGTAAAATAAAGTCATAAGTGAACCATATATGATATTATAACAATGAGTATGACTCTGGAATAAGTCAATGACATTATTTAAATCATTATACAGGAGGTTCGGACACTTACGAAGCAAATCGGACCTAAGGTAAGGGAAATATCACAATCTCATTTTTATCCAAGATTGTTTATACTTTGGTATTTACTGGGGTGTATTTTATCATCCACATCCATGTTTCCTCAATATGTAATATTATTTCCATCCACCTACAATTGTTTAAATCCAATTTTACCCTTCGGTGAGTTTTTAGTAAAAAATATGAAAGGAATCTTTTGTCGTTTTTCGTACGAGGTACTTTTTGACTTTTCCGTCAAAAGTATGAGAAGAATGTTTTTTTAACTTATACAAAATGAATGGATTTTTAAAACATTATTTCCAAGAATCTTACTTTACAAGTTTCCAAGTTTATTTGTAATCAACTTCTTTTAGTTTAGAATTGTATGACATGTTAAGAAAGGAAAAGTGTTTTTGAAGTAGAAAGGATATTTTCTTCAAGAATTGAGTTCAAGTGTTTTATCAAAATTATTTTCCATCTAAGATAATATATGGTTAAGTTTCTATCCCTATTATTACATTGATTTGATTATGTTGTGATGGAA
This sequence comes from Viscum album, assembly GCA_963277665.1. Taxonomy (NCBI): domain Eukaryota; kingdom Viridiplantae; phylum Streptophyta; class Magnoliopsida; order Santalales; family Viscaceae; genus Viscum; species Viscum album. Next base: position 1,019,338,589 of record OY728138.1, on the reverse strand, counting down.
TTATTTTTATGAATTCCTTTATCTTATATAAATTATTTTATGATGTCACGATGTTTAAGAATCCCATTTTTATTACATGGGTTATTCTATGATGTATGGTTTATGATTTTGTGGCACACATAAGAATGGTATCATTATGAGATGGGTGGGACCTATATCTCCCTCTAATGAATTGGGTAAAGATTTTATATCTCATGAGATAGACAAGGCTGGAACGGCAGGTTAAACCGGTTCAGTGAAACATGGCTGAGACGAGGAGTGAACTCGATCTAGAAATGGACTTTTTCCACTAAGATAGTCTTGGAAATGAGTCTTGACTAATAAGAAATGATTCTCTATGATTATGTGTGTATTCCACAAAGTTTCATGTTTTATGTTATGATTATTGGGATTAAATTTCACTACTATGAGTTATCCCATGTTATGAAATTATGATTTCTTTTGCAGGTTAGGATTTCCAAAAGTTATGTTCTTTTGTATATGATGTGATTGATATTTCTTTTGTTTACCCTTACTGAGCATTTGAGCTCACCCTTTAATGTTTTCTTTTCCCCAGGATATAAAGAAAGGTTTTAGGTAAAAAAGGAAGATCTTTATGGGAGATGTTGAAGATCTTTCACCACGATTAGAAGATTATATTCCGAGTTTCCAAAGACACTAAACTATTACGGTCCTTGTGTGTGTGTTTTTGTTATGTACTAAGTATTTTGCAAAAGTAATGTAATGTCCATGTACATTAAGCTTCGGGTCTCTACAGTTGGTATCAGAGGAAAGGTTTAGTTAACCTTTGGAAACAAGGATACGAGAACTTTAGTGAGATCCCTATTGATATTTCTAAGGTATGTATAGGGATGTCCCTAAGGTTAAGTATAAGTATAGGTTATAGTACTAGAATTACGGTAACCTAAGATGTTAGATATTGAAGGTACTCGCCCTTTATTATGTTGTTTTCCCTAGCGTGATTTTTTACTCTCACACTATTCTTTTTGGGTTTTAGACGATGGCTGGAACCCGAAGGAACAGTGTTGATCAATGTAATGGACAATGCAATGATTTTCCTCCTGAACAAACAAATTTTATGGGAGATGGAGTGCAAAATCTTATTGCTATAATTACACAAGATATGAATCATTATGGACTTCTAAATGAGCAGAGAAGGGAACAATATTCTATTGAGTCCTTCATGAGGCAACACCCACCTTCTTTCAGTGGGTCTTCTGATCCACTTGTTGCAGAACAATGAATCATTACCACTGAAAATATATTTTCACTTCTTCAATGTTCTTAACATGATAAATTCATCTTAGTAGTATATAGTTTGGAAGTTGATGCTGATCAATGGTGTAATCTTATCAAGAATACGAGTCCAAGAGATGAAATTGAGTCCATGGAATGGGATGAGTTCAAGAACTTATTTTTCAAAAAGTACTTCACTCGTATTCTTCAAACAAATATGGAGAAGGAGTTTCTTGAACTATAGAAAAACGATGATGAATCTATTAGTATATATGAAGAAAATTTTACAAGGCCTACAAGGTATGCATCTGTATTTATCATCCAACCTGAAAGTAAAGTTGATCGATTCTTCAGTGGCTTAAAACCAAATCTTCGAAGGGCATTAGCTATAAGAGACTTCAGTAGGTATGGAGAAATTGTGCGTTGTGCTGTCAAGGTAGAAATAGAAGTTAGTGTTACTTATCCATCTCATATTTTTGACAAGAAACGAAATATGGAGTTCAAAGAGAAATCTCAGAATAATGGTGAAAATAAGATGAATGTTTCCTTATGCTCAAAGTGTGGAAAGAAGCATGGTGGAGATTGTCTTAAAGGGACTAGAAAATGTTTTAAGTGTGGAAAAGAAGGTCATCGAGCAGCTGAGTGTCGAAGTAATGGAAAAAGGGTTTCTAATGATGTGAATAAAGAAAAGACTGCAGAGAACGCACCACCAACATTTCAATGCTTCAAGTGTAAGGAAATGGGGCATTATGCTCATAAATTCCCTAATCCAAGGGTTAGTGATGATCGACGTGAGCAACCACTTAAGGCAAAGGACAAAGGGAAGTCACATGCGATCACTATTGGCGATGTTGAATATGACAATGATTTGGTGGAATGATTAAGTGTTTATGTAATGGGATTCCAAAATAATGTTGTATATAGTATCGTGGAATATTGGAATATTTATGAATTGGTATATTGTGGTTTTCAATGGTACCGGTAACCATGGAATGTGATTGAGATATTTTTGAAAAAAAAGATGATATGCGCATAATGAAGGGAAAAAAATAAAATGAAATGTTTGATAGTATTCATGAGCCCATGATTGATATAAGGACTAAGTGATATCATGGTTTGATTATAAAGAATTTTGAGGATTTTGGTTTGTGGAAAGTGTTATCTTTTAAGTGCATTCATGTTTTCACTAAGGTTCAATGGGTATTCATTCTTCAAGAGAATACATGATTAAGGTATTCACATGTTTGTAATTTGACCAACAAGATATATCTTATGATATATGGGGGATAAATTATGGCATTCACGTGATTTTTATGTGACATTTCAAGTAATCATTTTCTTTATACTATGAGCTTGGACCAAAGTATTTTAGATAAGCCTAAAGATTGGAATGGATTATGTTGGAAATAAGTTAGTATTGTTTAAGGATAGAACTTTTTTCTATATTATTGATGGGATGTTATATTAATATAGCTTTAGAAAAAGTACAACCTGCAGGACGGGTGACCACCCATCGCGTCGGACAAGGCTGTGGGAATCGAACCCACAACCGAAGTGCGACTGGCCTTTATCGCCTACCACTGGCCTAGAGGAAGTCCATGTTTAGTAGAAACTAGTTTTATTATATTAAGCAGTATGGTATATGAAGTATAAGTCCATTTTAGGATACATATATGATTAATCTCACTATAGATGGACTAATGCATTTTTTGATAACTTTTCTAACCTTTTGTTTCAGATAGATGGAATGACCCATCATTCTATCACATGATCTACTAACACATCACGAATGAAAAATTCAAATTCATTTATTTAAGAGATGAAGTGGAAATTGTCCAAAGAATGACCAACGGTGAGACTATACCAAAATCCCGAAAGTATTTCTTCTAATTCCAATTTCATCAACTTTAGGGAAATGATCTTGAAAACCAAAAATGTTGTCCTAGTGCTCTTATATCTGATGAATCAGATGGTACCTTAGATCGTCACAAATTTATGGCTTTGTGATTGCTATCTTTTCCATATCCATGTTCTCTACCACTCTCCATCAGAACATGATGGTTAGATTTTTCTTCCATATCCATATTTTCACCTATGTGGAAACCCAGTGATTAGTTTATTTGGGTAACCGTTACGTTTCATACTTTTTTTTTAAATATTTGTTTTGGTATTTCCTTTTTACGATGTGGGTTTCTATTAAAGAAAATTTCGAGTAGTAAACCATTTATAACCCCGAAAAATTTCGAAGGAGAAATTCATTTTAAGGGGGGTAGAATGTAACACCCCGAGATCTTATGAAAAATATTCTTTTTAATTTCATTAATGTATTGTGTTTTATGCTACACCAAAAGGAGTTTTCACAACATGCATCTTTGACTTTCCTTGAATTACACACAATCGCGACCTTCCTCGATAGCGTGTGTAGTACGCAATACCGAGTTTCACTAAACAACAATATGCTATTAAAATATTATTAAAACTAGCCATTATGAATAGTAATAACCACTTTTTGAAATTTTTGAAATTTTATTTTTCAAAATGGAATTCATTTTTGGATTCGGAATATCAAAATTAGCTTAGGGTGATATTTTGGTACTTTTCGGATAACTTTCATTTTCTGATGAATAGTGAAAATTACTAAATTTTAATTAAAAACAAGATTTTTAATCGAAATAATTAATAGTGATAAATTATTAATTTGAGTGTTTTTAAAGTATATTTAGAATATATTTTTACAATTTAATACAATGTTGGTCATTGGATGTAATTTCACATTTAAATTAGAAATAAACAAGTGTCAATCTTTTGATAGTTATTATCTCTTAAGAACATGCTATTTGTTTTGACGACGGGAATTAATTTTTAAATTAATTAATGAAACTGATATGTTTTGAATTTTGTAAAATAGACATCATTTTTGAGTTCATAATATCAAATATAGCTTAGGCCTAATTTTTGGTATTTTTCTATAAACTTTCATTTTTTTGATGACTAATGAAACCACTAAGTGGTAGTTAAAAAAATAATTTTTTCATAAAACTTAATTTCAACGCTTCTAAGAGTGGAATTTAAAAAATCCGAGAGACACGGTTGATGTCAGTAAGTAAAATGTGGTTCAATGAGGTGAAAATAATATTTGGTGTATAGTAATTTTTTACTTTTTTTTACCACGGTTAAAAGTAAATAGGATATTTAAGGGTAAAAATGATATTATTATTACCCTAACACATGTCCTAATTCTATTGGATAAGCGTAATTCGACCAAAAACTACCTTAGGAATAAAATATGACCAATTAGGCCCACTTGGATTAGATTGGGACATTTATTATTAATTTATTTAAAGAAGGGTCAAAATAGTTAAAATCAAAGTTTAATAAGTATATCATTTTTAATATAGGGTTATACATTAGATAAATTCAAAAATAAATATTCATTAGAAATATAAAACGATTTAATACATAATTATATTTTATTTGTAATTTTTAGACTTTAAATAAGTTAATTTATTTATGACACAAAGATGATGCAATAATTTTCTTATTAATGAAATATTGACATAATTGATGTGATAAATACCCAAATAAATGTAATTTGTGCCTTTTTATGAATTAAAATAATTTTATAGGTTAATATTACATGTTAGTATTGATTTAAGTAACTTTTTTTGAACTAATCATTCTGTTATGATTTTCACAAAAATCAATTACTAAATCGTGTCAAAATTGACATAAAATAGTTTTTAAAACAAATATTATATTATTAATTGTTATTTTATTCCTAAAATTCTAAGGTTCGGCCAAATTACTTAGATAAGGTTATATATATTAATAATAAACAACTTGGGGTTCGTTTTTCTTGTTATAGTAAGTTTATTAACCTTATAGTGTAAGAACACAAAAAGACACGGTAAAAGTAAAATTATCTAACTTAAAGTTAAAACTAAATGATAATAATAAAATAGTAAACTAAACTTGTCCAAATTATATTGGATGAGATTATTTAGAACCATCCCCACCTTAGCTTCTAAATAAATTAATTTTTAGGTATTTAAAATCGAATTTGGCTTTATAATAAAATAATATTTTTAGTTATTCCAAAGGTGCCCCTCTCCTCCCTTATAAAAGGGCACCTCCTCCCTCTCTTCCTCACACCACTTTGAGCATTCAAGCTCGGCCAACCCCTGCCAAATTATCTTCTCCACTTCCCTAGCAACATCCTAGAGGTAATTGTCTTCTTCAAAGACCAATTTTAGTGCCCTAAGAGGAGGAATCAAAGAGGCGCTTCAAAGAAGAGGTAATGTCCGTTACCGATTCTTTCAACTTTATTTCTTCTTCCACTTCTTCTTATTAGGTTGTTTCATTATGAAGTAATAATATCAGTATCACTAATATACTGATATGTTATTATAAGTATGAAACAAACCTATTTCACCATCTATCCATCCTATGGAAAACAAAATCACCGCGCGTGCATACGTACGGAATACCGTCTCCACGCCGTGGTGTAATCTATTTTCCACCACCACCTTACTTGGATGGATATAATGGTGTACATAATAAATATATATGATTATTGTAAAGTGATATTGATTCTGAAATAGTATACATACACTCCAATACAATTCCACGATCATGAGAACGATATCATCGCTCGTGCGTTCGTACGGACTACCGTCTCCACGACCCGATGAGATTCATTCTCCACGTTAACCATTCATTAATGATTATAATGTATATATAATAAGTAATAATTAAATATATTAAATAATAATGATACTGGATTTATGTGTATGTCATCTACTTAATTCCATTCAACTCAATAAGGAAACCAAAACAACGTTCATGCGTACATACGACCTACCGTTTCCATGAACGGTGTATTTATTTCCATTTACTGATCAATTATATATATGTATATTCTGAATATATATTATATATAAATCATGTTTTATATTCTGGAATTAAGTAATCATGATCTATGTAATCATATGAATAATTACAAGTCAAAACACGGACGACCAATGAAAGGACTTTATCCAAAACGCTCTTTAACATGGAATTTACAAAAGAACGGGTAAAATAAAGTCATAATTGAACCATATATGATATCATAACAATGATTATGATTCTAGAATAAGTCAATGACATTATTTAAATCATTATACATGGGGTTCGGACACTTACGAAGCAAATCGGACCTAAGGTAAGAGAAATATCACAATCTCATTTTTATCCGAGGTTGTTTATACTTTGGTATTTACTAGGGGTGTATTTTATCATCCAAATCCATGTTTCCTCAATATTTAATATTATTTCTATCCACCTACAATTATTTAAATCCAATTTTACCCTTCAATGAGTTTTTAGTAAAAAATATGAAAGGAATCTTTTGTCATTTTTCGTACGAGGTACTTTTTGACTTTTCCGACATAAGTACGAGAAGAATGTTTTTTAAACTTATACGGCATGAATGGATTTTTATAACATTATTTCCAAGAATATTCCTTTACAAGTTTCCAAGTTTATTTTTAATCAACTTATTTTAGTTTATAATTGTATGACATGTTAAGAAAGGAAAAGTGTTTTTAAAGTAGAAAGGATATTTTCCTCAAGAATGGAGTTCAAGTGTTTTATCAAAATTATTTTCCATATAAGATAATATATGGTTATATTTCTATCCCTATTATTACATTGATTTGATTATGTTGTGATGGAATTATTTTTATGAATTCCTTTATCTTATATGAATTGTTTTATGATGTCATGATGTTTAAGAATCCCATTTTTATTATATGGGTTATGCTATGATGAATGGTTTATGATTTTGTGGCACACATAATAATGGTATAATTATGAGATGGGTGGGACCTATATATTACTCCATTTCATTGGGTAAGGATTTTATATCTCATGAGATATACATGGCTGGAACGATAGCTTAAACCGGTTCAGTGAAACAAGACTGAAACGAGCAGTGAACTCGTTTCAGAAATTGAATTTGTCCACTAAGATAGTCTTGGCAATGAGTCTTGACTAATAAGAAATGATTCTCTATGATTATGTGTGTATGCCACAAAGTTTCATGTTTTAAGTTATTATTATTGGGATTACATTTCACTACTATTATTTATCCCATGTTATGAAATTATGATTTCTTTTGCAGGTTAAGATTTCCAAAAGTTATGTTCTTATGTATATGATGTGATTGATATTTCTTTTTTTTACCCTTACTTAGCATTTGATCTCACCCTTTTATGTTTTATTTTCCCCAGGATATAAAGAAAGGTTTCAGGTAAAAAAAGGAAGATCTTTATGGGAGATGTTTAAGATCTTTCACCACGATTAGAATATTATATTCCGAGTTTCCAAAAACACTAAACTATTACGGTCCTTGTGTGTGTGTTTTTGTTATGTACTAAGTATTCCGCAAAAGTAATGTAATGTCCATGTACGTTAAGCTTCGGGTCTCTACAGTGTAACCCAAATATCATACTATTTCCAATAAATAATTCCAATTTAGGTCACCCATATTCTTCTTACCTTACATGAGATAATCCATAGGCACCCTGCTTTGGAGGAATCTACTCAATTTGGTCACCAAATTCTTCTCTTGAAAAGTGTTTAATTTAGAATAAATCTATCACTTATAATTTTAATATATTTTATAATCCGAACATATTATTTCACGTATTCCAATTATGTATACATGTTTTTAATGATTATTTTTTATATCAGGTACCTTCATCCAAATTAATATGTTTATAACATATTAATGTAGAAATATTTATACAAATCGTGATTGATATTACATACCAAAAAATAAAAACAATTTTTATTCAACAATATCCAAAATAATTCCATGCATAAGGTATATGAAACCTTTTTATTTAAAGTATTATAATTATATGAAATCAAAACCCAAAAAATAAAAATCATGGCATAACAATTGGCTAATCCCCACTTCTGTAGATAAATTATAAACCCCAAGTATAGTCAGAAATTTGAACCAAATTCCCCTTATCCAGAGATCAATACACATGGAAGAACATAATTCCAATACAATCCTGAAACCTACTATGTATGAATCATAAATAACCTTCACTTTCATGTTTTTAACCCAATAAAATCATTATAATGGTTAAATATGACTAAATATTACATAGTACCTAACATGTAATTCCTTATATACATTGTGTGGAATTTATAAGAAGTAGTTCAAAACTTTAACCTAAATCATACATTCATTCCTAATATAAAGAATTTATATTCTTGAATTTAATAAGTTAGGAAATAAACTAAATAAATTAACAATTTAAAAATTAAGACATTATATAAACATTTATAAAAATTTCATAAATAAATATATTATTAACACTTTATAATTAAACAAGCATTATGGATAGTCCATTAATTGGTAAAAATAGAAATTTCACATCTATTTCAATAAGAAATATTTTATATTATTATATTACATAATATTGAATATGATATAATTCATATTAAAAAATAAAGGATATTTATGAATATTTTTTTTAAATATAAACATTTCATGTTTTATTTAAAATTTTAATTTTTTAAAATAATTTAAAAAATAATCAAAAATATTTTTTTATATGGCTCAAATAATATTCCAAATAGGTATTTTTAATAAGAACGTATCATAAAATAATAAAAACTCTTTTATATTTTCAATTATTTTATAATTTATAAACACTTGATAACTAATTCATCCATGAAAATATGCTTTAAACCAAGATCACATGCCCCTAAATGTTTTTTTATTAGTAAAACATCATCCCTTATGTTAACTTTAGTGAGGGTTTTTAATAATTTTCTAGAAAATATAAGATTATTTAAAAATATAAAACCAAGACCCTTTATTATATAAACTAAGACATGGTTTTTCCTAGGTGATAAAATTTTATATGGGATAAATGACTGTTTTTATTTAGTGAATACATTTTGGGAAGAACCTTTAAAAGCCATATTTATAAAATAAATATGTGTTTTTACTCAACCAAATTTTTTTTTCTTATTAAAATATCATTTTCATAAAAACCATGACCATTTATTATGTATCCATGACATATAAAATATGTTTTATGATGCCCTATTCTTGAAAAATCATTCCATATTAATTTTTATTGAATTAGTTTTTAGTTTTTATAAACTATGATCATTTTTTATAATTATTTATTGGTTAATAAAATTATCATGAACCATGATTGTTTATTATAAAGCACTTCATGGTTCTGGAAAAATATGTTTTCTAATTTTCTTTATCTATTTAAACATTAATATAAAATATATTGAAGTTTCTATAATACCACTGAATAATTTTAGATGGAGGACCCTTGTATAATGGTAGTAAAACTAAAATTATTTAATACATGATCCATCAATTCATTTGGAATTTAATAAATAGAAATGAAGAATAAACTTTTTCTTCAATGAAACTGGATTTGTATTATTCTTCACTGTGATTGATGAATATCACAAATAAGTAACAAGTGGAATCCTTTTTAATAGGGTATCCACATGATTATATGAATCTCTAAACAAACTATAAGGATATTAACTTTTAAATTGTTTATTATAACTTTAATTATAGAGATAATACAATAGGAAAGGTTAAAGAAGAATCTAGTGACTTGAAGTTTCCAAAATCAGTAACAACTAGAGAATACTATGCATAAACTTCATAGTTGGAAAGTTGATTTAGTAACACCTTTTATAATTCAAATATAATTTGTTTCATCAATAGGGTAATAAGGAATCATTGTTCTCAAATAATATAGACCTCTGTTTGGAACAACTGATCTAATAATAACCATGGATATTTGAGAAAAACTATTTCCCCTACACCTCCCTCATAAAACTGATAGACATTCTATATTTACCTTGGTCCAACTGATATTTTATATGGAAACAACTCTCTACTATATTGATGACCCTCATTAAAGAAAATACCTAAGTCAGTATTGAAGTTGGAAGAAATCACCCTCTTCATATAGCTATGCTGAATATTTGACAAAAAACCTATATTGAAAGATGATGCCACTACCCAACATGAACAACTAGTTTATCCCCTACATGAATAGATGAAAGAGGGTATTTAGGGAGAATTTGGTTAAGTATATTTAAAGGAGAGAGAAAAATGGAAGATCTTCATAGAAAAAGGGCTAGAAAAAATTGATTGATAAATTTCAAGATCCAGATCTTTAATTATAGTGGTTTTTACAAATCAAGTTCCACACTAACCCAGGTAATCAATGTTCATGAAAGATCATGAGTAGTATAATTAATATTTTATATGTTTCTAATAAGATATTAAAAAGTTAACAATTACCCTATTGTAAATAAGTAAATTAAAATCCCAACAAAACTTATTCTTGTTAGGGATACTTCAGAGTTAGATTCAACTTGATTGAGTAGTGAACACTTCTATATGATCATGTGGGAAACATAAATTTTCCAAGGGCCTTGTATCCATATGAAGTATAAATCACATTGTTTGTCATAGTGGATGAGTTCCCAGGACACATCAATCAATAAAATTGTTAGATTGTAAATCCAATCACCTCCAAGGATCTCTTTTGTACCACCATGGAAGGATGAACCTAAGGGAACATGTATACTAATGAAATCTAGAATTGAGAAACTAGAGAATAAAACTCTCCATTTATGAATGATAAAACCTTGAAACCCTAAAAAAAAGGAGGGGGCTAGCAAGAAAATTTTGAGAAAGTGGAGATCTACTGATGGAGGCATATTTGATTTGGGTCAAAATTTGCAATGACGATTGTTACAATAAAGACAATTCTTCAATAGAAATACAAGTACTCGGATTGGGATCTATTTCATGATCACCAAACCATATAAAAGTATAAATATAAAGAACATAATGTTTTTATATATACTTTATAATATTTACATATATGAAGTATACAAAAGTATACATATAAAGTGTATAATTTATATATATATATAAATAATACATATAAAGTATAAACGTATTCAAACATAATATAAACTATTTGTGTAAAGTATAATTTATAAATTACATAAAATATACACATGAAATATTAAAATAATTCATATATATATATATATATCAACACAATGTGTGTGTGTATGTGTGGATGCACACACGTGTGTATAAAGTATACAATGCACAAATATATTTATTAATAATATATATATATACGTATGTATTTATATATATAAACATTATAGACACACACACATGCATGTATATATTTATATATATATAAAATTCATAAAAACATATATGAAAACATATTATACATATTCATTTATATATATATATATATACATACATACATAAATACATACATAAACACACACACGAACACACACACACATGTATATATGTACACATAAATGCGTCATATATTTCTGCACACATATTATATAAATAATAATGAGTGCACACAATCATTGATAAATAAAAAAACATATATATTGGGAATACACACACACACACAAATTTGTATTAGTGTGTGTGTATTTGTTGGTACATAAGTAGATTCGATGGTTTATAAATAGAGATAAATCAATAAAAAATATGTTTGGTTTGAAAAAACTATAAAAACCTATTTCCATCACATACTGGTACTTTAATATTTTAGTTTTCTAATAAAACTAGAATATTTGACAAATTATTTGGCAGGGATTTGTACGATCCAAGGGCTTGGTGAAGAAAATGAATAACTCATAGCAGTTATTTTTAAACTAAAAATTCGAAGAAATTTATCCACACTTACAAATAAAACAATGATAAAGACATAATTTATCATTGTCTAATGTATATATAAAATTTTAATATATAAATATTATAAAATAACAATAAAACTTGGGATGTTAGTGTGACTTGAACTCATGCATGCATAACAGAAGAATGGACAGATAACTAATAGACTTAATGATATTAAATGATTATTAAAGCAATGTGTGTGTGTATAATTACAATTTTCCTTTTAAATTGTATTTTAAAATTACTATTAAAAAAATGATCATTTAAAATTAAAATCATATTTTAATATTGATATATAATTATATACATTATATATATATTATTTACATATTTTAATTTTAAATATATATATTGAAATATATTTATACATAATTTTTTTATGATAAATATATTAAAATATAATTATATATATATAATATAAATAATATTTAAATAAAAAATTATTTGTTAATATTAAATTATAAATTTTATTTTCTAAAATATATATTCTAATTTCAAATTTTCAGTAATTTATTCAAAAACTATATATTTATGTAATTTAAATTTAATATCACTTAATATATTAAAATTATATCAATTTATATAATATAAATTTCCTAAAATTTGATAAATAAAGTATATATATTTACATTACTATTTTTTTAATTATCACATTAGATTTTATTTTTTATTAAAAAATTAAAATTTAAATCATATTTTTATATTAATATATAATGATATAGATTTCATTTATGTATATATGTTTAATATTTATATATTCAATAAATATATTAAAATATAATAATTATTCATTATATTATTTATAATTATAACTATATTTAAAAAAATATTAAAACATAACGACATATATTTTATTAAGTATATTTAAATATAATTTATATTAGTAAATAATAAATTTTAAATATTATTTTCTGAAATATTTACTGTAATTAAAACTTTTCATTATTTTATTAAAAAATTTATATTTATATTTTTAATTAATTTAACCATTGATATATGTATACATGCTCCCATGGGGGAAACCCAGTGGTTAGGGTCGTTCTCTTAGATCCTCCGTGTCGGGAGAACAATTCCCACAGGTTCTGGATTTCTATTGCAATTTCACTATTGTGTTATTTAAGGCCTCAACGATGCATGGTAGCGTTGGGAGATATAGTTTTATCAAAATTTTCACAGAGCACTTTCAAGAACTAGGTTCTTCTTTCTACTCTGGTAGAGGGAGGACAATGTTGGGAAGAGCATGACTTGTATGGGTGTTGGGGTTTTTGTTAAAAAAAATATATATGCATACATACATTCATTCATATATATATATAATATTTAAATTCAATATTGAAATTTAATAAGATTTTATATATTATTAATTATATATTTTCATGTGTGTGTTCACACACATGTTAAATTTTATAATATACATACATACATACATACATACATATATATATATATATATATCTTATAAAAATATAAAATATATTTATAACCATTTTGATGATAAATATTAACGCTGATAATGAAAACTTTTATCAGTGCTTTTAAAAAGTGTTTCTAAAGGCCAATACCCAATTTTCGAGTTCATACGGTAGTGTTTATGAAAAGATACAACATTAAAATTTCTAATTAAAACCATATAAATAATTTTTATTTAAATTTGAGACGATGCAAATATTGTTTACAATCTAGAAAAGTAAATCATTTAATTTCATTGATTTTTTGAGATATCAAAACTATATATTTGTAATCCTAAATTAATGGTATATTTTTAATCTTCATGTTTATAAAGATAAATAAATCGATGTTGAAATATAGTTGATAAATATGGTATGGTTAACCTAGATTATTGTAAATGGAGATAATCGAGGCACCTTTTGATTTCTCTCCCTTTAAGTGTAGATTTATCCCCATCACTTTGGTAGTACTATTGGTTGAAAGTGAATCCTCTTTAGGATACAACATTTCCTCATCCCACAACACTAGTACTTAAAGGGGAGTGACCCCTAAATAACATTAGACACAAGATAATATAATAGAATAGGTTTTTTAATACACTATAATAAGCACTCTTTGATTCTTGTAGATGAGAAGCTTATAAAACTAAATTGAATTGAATTTGTTTTTTATGGATCCATTACTTTATAAGCATGGAGATACCCTTTTAGAAAATATTTTATTTCTTTTCAAGTTGGATAGGAAACAATCTGTTTAGGATATTTTCAGTTAGATAAAATATTTTTCATTGGATCACAACTATTTCTTTTCACAGAACCCTTGGACCCTCCATTACATTCCCTTGCTTCTAATAATGTAAACCCCCTCACAAAGTTGATCCCATGGTCTCACACTTCATCCTACTGGTTTATTTTTTCACACCCCGATCCTATTTTAATTTAATATTTTAATAATTTATTTATTATTAATCTTATTCTAAATTTTTGGTTTGAACTGTTTTAAAATTTTAAAATTTTCGAAATTTGGCTCTGGTGCATGGTGGGTGTGCATTTAGTGGAAACCCTATGACTATTTCTATAACATGATAGAGCCAAACCACATGTTCATTGCACGGTTAATTTTACTGTGTGGCCTATCCGTGCGAGGTGTCCATACCATCTATTATGAGATTCATGGTTGGAAAAGGGTTTAGATAGTCGTGCGACCAAACCATTTTCAATACTCATTTCTTTTAAAAATGTAAAATTACCTATGATACCCTCCCCCTTTTATCCCTAAATTGGCCTACGTACTCTCCCCCTATCCATGTATCACAATTCATGACCTAGAGGTATCCCTCAAATAGTCCTCCTCCTATCCACCCTCTCTTCCTCTTATTGTATCATGAATAATCATCTTGGTTATAACCTCTTATCCCTATCCTCCTCATTCCTCTCCACCCCTCTTATGTTTTCTTATCTTTCCCTAGCTATTTTATTCTTTACCGAACCCCAGATGGATTATGGTGTCTCTAAATTTTTATTTTTCAATTATAGGGATTCTAAATATTGATTTGAGGCTTGTTATTGTGATGGTCGATAGAGATGATGAGTTAATTTTAGATTCTAAGTAGGTTTCTGCTTATTTTAGGGATTTAAATTTTAGAAACCTACTTGATTTTGTTTTAATATTCAGTTTTAGTGAAATTGATAATATTTATTACATTTAATGTATATTTTAATGAAAAATAAACCTTCACATTAATTTGGATGATTTTTTCAAAGCTGAGATCTTAATAAAAATATGTTTAATTAATTTTCATAATGAATGTTTGAAAAATTCCCGAATAACCCCTGTAAATGATTTTTGTGTTTTTTTCAAAAGTTCTTTTGGATCTTAAAAAAGATATTTAAATTAAAAACTTTACTTTACTTGTAAATTAAAGCAGAACATGAAATACCAAGTATCAATCGACACTTTCAAGGTTGGATTTAAATTAAATGTGAGAGGCATGAAAATATATTTTTTCTTTTGGATGGTAATACCCATATATATGGGTATACATATATATGTTTGTCCTTATTCAAATTCACATGGGAATATGTAAATTTGTGAAATGGGATTCATATGTATATATATATAATTGAATATGGTTCTAAAGGTAAAAAGGGTTACCCTGGGGATTCAAATATGGTATTCAAGTTTGATTTTAAATTGGGTTTAAGTGATTAATAAAATAATATTATAAGGCTTGGTTGGAAAATATATAGAATGTTTAGAATATATTGTTTTATTTTTATTTTGAAATCCATGGATGTTATTTGTAAATAACCATCTTAATAGTCTTAATATGTGGTTTAAATCTTCCATTGGTTTCTATTGTTCTTGTCATATTATGGTTATGATGGAATTTTCTAGTGATGATTCACTCCATTGTTGTGTAATTTAGATTGTTATTAAATCCTCATTGGAACCTCGGGTGCTTGGTCGAGTGAACTAGGATGGGACAAGCTCCATTTCCTAGCTATTCTAATGACATTTTTGTATTCTTTCCACTATCTAGTGATGTGTTACTGTCTCTTGCTACTAGATTCTAGATAAGTACGTTCTAGGTTTCTATATACCTTAGTGACCCAT
This sequence comes from Viscum album, assembly GCA_963277665.1. Lineage (NCBI taxonomy): Eukaryota > Viridiplantae > Streptophyta > Magnoliopsida > Santalales > Viscaceae > Viscum > Viscum album. The sequence goes on along the minus strand of OY728138.1, from coordinate 1,019,322,511 downwards.
AAAGTGTTTTTTTATGATGCATATTCTAAATGATTTCTTATATGATATAATTTGTTCTTACCTTATTTTTTTACACTCTATATAATTTATAGTCTTTTTACTATTTCTTTAGCCTTATTAATTTTCCTTTAAAATAGAATGCTAAAATATATTTGAAATCTCATTTCAAAAGTGTTTCAAATTTTTATTTTAAAAAACGTTTCCTAGGTATGATAAATGATTTCAAAACTGTTTTTTCTCATTTAAAAGAAAATAAAAGGAAATTTAATAATTGATTGATAAGACTTATGTTGGATTTTTTACAAAATTAATTAAAAACCTAATTTGTATAATGTATTTAAAATAATAATGTTGTAATATTATATTTAAATACATAAACCTGGGGTGTGGTTTCACTTGGCATGCCTATTGAGCTATATAATCATGACTATCTATATCATTTTAATTTCTGGTTTGGGTTTATCTCCTGAATAGTCTTTGAGTGTTAATTATTATTAGATGATGACTTTTATAATCACATTGAGGTATATTGGCCATGTTATTTTATATCATTTCTTTTATCACATCATTAGAATAGGTCCATTACTCTAAACTAATGGTGCACTATATCTACTGGTTTCTAAAGCAATTAAATTATAGTGGTGGTATCATATTTTTTTATTGGAGAGGGTTACTAGGGTGATTGTAGGGATTAGTTTAGTTTTTATCTATTTTGATTAATTTGTTTTTAGGTGATTCCTTAGTAAAAAAACTCTATATTTTAATACTAAAAAATCATTCCATTTATGTTATTAATTATTTCTATTTTTTTTGATAAAACAATATTATTTTGGAAAGAATATGAAAATTGGATAAGTCTTGAAGAAGTGACCATATCAACCTACCATATGGAAGTGATCACACATTGAAGTCCAATTGCACATATGAGAAAAAAAGTAAATGTGTTTCAATTGAGAAAAATTTATATAAATATTGAATTGACTACATGAAGGATTCAACCTACCAAAGGAAGGATTTAAGTGACTATAGAAATAATTCAACCAACCATATAGAAAAACTATTAAAATTTGGGCAATGTTGATCTTACCGCAAGAGAAAGTTAAGTGCCAATATGAGGAGATCAAGTGACCATGTCATGTGACCATATGTTCATGTTACCACAATTTTAGTGGATATAATTTAATGTGACCACAAGATAATGTGACCATGTATAAGTATATATTATGTGATCATATTTATTTTAACGAGTAAGGAATTTTAAAATTCCAATAGTTATATTTTAAAGCATTTACTGAGAATTAAGAAAATTTAAGTATTCTAAATTAGAGACATCATTATGAGAATAATTTTATGAATATTATATAATGGATATTTTGATAATTATTTATCTTTAAGAAGTAGAGTTGCTCATTAAAAAAAGAGAGGGACTGGTATTTTTCAGACTGAATACTTTGTTGTGTGGTTCCACGCCACACTATTCCTCTGTTTCACTGTAAAAGTTTAAATGGATTATTTTTAAAGTAAAGATTTAAATAAAATAGATCTTAAGTATTTGATCAGACCGAGATACTTTAAAACCCTATCTTTACCCCCCTTTTACTATATCTATTTTAGTTTACTTTGGAGATGTGTTTACACTATCTTGTAAATCTATTAGCACATGCACCATATTTATACAAATTATTACTAACTAAACTTTATTTATTTCTTTTTCACCTATTATCACATAAATAAATATAGATTAGGATTGTTGTATCTTGGAATTCCTTGTATATAGTTTTATGTATAAAACTCAATGTTGGTTTTAGATCAAGTTTTTTTTGATTTAGTAAATGTTCTTGATAACATGTGACTATCAAGATTAGAAAATTAAGTTCCAACTTGGAACTAAACCTATTGTCTAAAATTCCACAGTGTATTCTTATTTCTTTATTTACTGTATTTTTCAAAATATTTTCATCGGTTGTATATTTCATATATTTTTCACTATTTTATAAACTATTCTTTTCAAAGAATATCCCTTATAGTAAACATATATTTTTGATATATTCTTTTTGGTATGAGTAAAATGTTTTCCAAAGTTAAATATGTTTCAAAATAGTTTTATCTAGGTCATGATCAATCCACTAAGAATCTATTTCAATGAATTAAATTGTTTATACATACATTATTAGTTAACTGGGATATTTTATTTGAGGTTTTGTTTAATTTTTTTAAACCAAAAATTTAAATTTGAAGCTCAATTCACCCCTTCCCATGGATCTATCCACTAAGGCCAACAATTTTTATTAGTGTAGAAATTTTTCTTTATTTTTTCCGTTTTGATGTTGATCAAGTTCTTACCCAAATATTTCTTAATTTCTATTTTTCTTTATTTTCTCATTATAGATGCTAAATATGAAATTTATTCTACAAAAAAAAAATTATTTTAATTTTAAAAATTATTATATGTGGTAAATAAAAATAAAAATTCATTTTGAGAATGGGTTTTTACGTCTAGGGATCTATTGAAGACCAACATAAAAAACCAAAAACTAATAGAAAATAATGGTATATAACAACAAAATCTACCTATGAGTCTAACTAAAAATCCATGAATTCTTTTTTTTGTGCTTTATTTATGGATTATTTTTATAAAATATCTTATTATGGTACTACTTATAAAATTTGGGATACTATTTTTCTATCCTATGAAGGAACATTTAATATTAAACAAATTGGAATAAATACATATACAATTAATTATGATACTTTCAATATAAATATTTATGAATTTATATATTACATGTATCTTAGGTTAAATGAAATCGTAAATGCTATGATTACACTTGGACAGACTATGGATGATAAAACTCAAGTATTAAGAACCTTGATATGTCTTCCAGATCAATTTAGCGGTAATCCGATATTTATTAAATAATCATGTGAAATCAGAGAACTAATAGAAAAAGAGCTAATTGGAATGCTGATGATGTTTAAAGAAGAGTTAGTAGTGAAAAATGAATATGATGAACCAAAAAGAAAATGTGTTACCTTTAAAATATCACATTAAAAAGTTAAGGATGTTTCCAAACCAAATAGTATAATTGTAAGTGAATATGATAAAGATAGTGATGAAGAAATGTGTCAGCTATCTAGAATATTTAAGAAGTTATATAAAAAGAATAAGTCTTTCTATAAATCATATTTCAAGGAAAAGTATGATAAAATAGTAAATTGTTAGAAAGACTAAAAAAAGGATGACCTATCAAATAAGATTAAATACTATGAATGTAAGAGAAAATAAAATATATAACTCTTCCAAGATTAAGTATAAAAATAAGTTTGGAGATAAATAGAAATGTCCAAATAAAAAAACGAAGGACACTTGGTGTGAATATGAGGATAGATCTATTGACTCAAATTCTAGCTAAGAATATTCAAATGAAAAAGAAAATCCATTCTTTATTACTACTACTTCAAAGGTGTGATATATATCTTATCCTCATATATCTGATGACTCTAAAATTTTAAATGAATAATTAGATGAATATTGTGTTACGCTGAAAGATACCATGAATGAATTTAAAGATAATTATGAAAATATGAAAAACATTCATGTTTTATGTGTTGTTGATAAAACTAATATTAGCACGAAAAATGAACATAATTCCCATAAATTAAAAGAAAATACCGAGATGAAATTGAATAAAAATAACTTTAAAAGGATTTGATATAGTTTTTTGATAGTAGAAAAACCATTAATATTATATTGGGTAAGAAAAAACCTCATAAATCCAAATCTAGAATTGATAATTAATCTAGAAAATAAGGGAATCGTTATATAAATTACTTTATTACTAGTTCAAAGTGTAACACCTTAGTATCTAAGTACAAGGATTTTTTTGGAAATAATTATAACACTTTTAAGGTTAAAAAGGATTTTCTATCCAAACCTTTTAATTTTGTGATAATAAATCATGTGAAACAAATTTGAATTTTAAAGTATTTAGTTTCTAACTTCTTTGGACCCAAGAGAATATGGGTACCCAAGTCATTTGTTGTTTGATTATTTTTATAATTTTTTTAAAAGATACTATGAAAATATATGGTATCTAGATAGTGAATGTTTTAGGAATATGTCTAGAGACTATTTAGGTTTCATGAACCTTTTATAAATGGATGGAGGATATTTAAAATTTGATGATAATGTAAAAGGAAAGATTAAGAGACTTGGAAAAATCAGTAACTCTGAATTTGTCCCTATTTGTAAAGTTTTATTTTTTTATAGATTAATGCATAATATACTTTGAATTTATCAATTTCATGATAATGGTTTTCATACTAATTTTTAGAAAAAATTCTTGTAAAATTTATGATTCCAAGTATTCTTTAATATTTACTAATTTGAGAAATTATAATGTTTATGCTATTAAGTTAGATTATTTATTTTCTAAAAATGTTTATTGTTTCTGTTTATTTCATAGTGAATCTTGGTTTTCCTATATAGGAATATAACACTTTAATATATACTCACTAAAAAATATATAATGTCTTAGTCAGGGATCTACCTAGACTATAATTTCCCAAAGACAATGTGAGGAATCCCTGTTAAAAGAGAAAGAAACACAAAATATCTTTCAAACCAAATAAAGAGGTTTCTACCTATGAACCACCAGAATTGGTTTTACAGATTTATTTTTTCTATCTATAGTTTCAATTTTAGAATGAAAAGTCTATGAATATGTAATTTTTGATGATTAATCAAGATATACATGGGTGTTTTTCCTAAGTCACAAAAGTTATGTTTATTCCTATTTTGATAAATATTAAAAATCAGTAGAGAACCATAATGGAGTCACCATAAAAACATTGATAATTGATCATGACCAAGTGTTTGAGAATGAAGAGTTTGAATCTCTTTTCTCACAACATGGATATACTCACAATTTCTCTACACCTTAAAGATTTAACAAAATAAGGACATTAAAATAAGAAAGTGGACTCTTCAAAAAAATTTCTTGAACTATGCTCAATGAATACTACTTACCTATCTTTGAATGAAGATGTTAAAAAATCTTGTTATTTAATTAATCTATTTTTCATTAAACATTTCTTTAAAAGGACTCCATATGAGTTATTAAATGGTATAAAACAAAAAGTAATTTACTTTAGAGTTTTTGGATGTAAAGTATACTTTTTAAATACAAATAATATTCTTGAAAAGTTTTCACCTAAAAGATATAAAGTAATTTTTTATACTTATTCAACCAATATTAAAGTGTATATAGTCTTTAATAAGAAATATATAGTTGTGGAAGAATATGTACATGTTAATTTTGATGTGATTGATCCACATGAACCCAAACCTACTATAGAAAACCTTGAGGATGAGAAGTCAAATTTGAATACCAATAATACCTATAAACCCTCTTACCTTGCTTCTAATTTAATATATAAATACTTTATAAAATACCATTAATTCCTTCCTCACATAGACTAAAAATTGTATGAACCTAGTACTTCATACCCAATAACCATTAAAAACCGTAAAAACCGTCCCCTAGATGCTGTTGTTAGAGACCTATATAAAGGTACTCAAACCTAATACTCACTATGAAATGAGGTTGAAAATAAAGACATTTTTTCCACATTTTGAACCTAATAACATCAATGAATTAGTCAATGATAAGAACTAGGTAAAATTTATTCTAGAATAATTGAATCAATTTGAAAGATATAAATTATGTTAAATAGTTAAATGAATTAAATATTACTTAACTATTGGGACTAATTGGGTTTACATAAACATGTTTGTTGGGTCTAGAATAATAGTTGTAAACAGAGTTAGATTGGTTTCACAATGTCATAGTCTTTATGAAGCTATTGATTATGAAGAAACCTTTTCCGCAATAGCAATACTTTAATCCATTAGAATATTAATTTCATATATATCACATATTAATTTCAAACTATATCAAATGGATATCAAGAGTGCATTTACAAATAGGTATATAATTGGGAATTTTTTAGTTGATGAAAACCTTATATTTTAAAATATTCAATTTTCAAATCAGGGTTTTAATATTTTTATTGCTTTATATGGTTTAAAACAAGATCTTAGATATTGTTATTATAGGATTAACTTTTTATTGATTTCATATAGATTTTATAAATGTATAAAAAACCCTAACCTATTTATAAAATTAATTTAAAGGATATTTTAGTAGTTTAAAAATACATTGATGATATTATTTTTGGATCACTGAAACACTTATTGTGTGTTTAATTTTTTAAAATAATGACAAATTAGTTTGAATTAATCTTAATTGGTGAGTTACAGTTCTTTATCTGTTTCAAATTTTTTCAAAATAAATATGTAATTATCTAAAATCAAATTAAATACACAAAGGAACTTTTAAAATGTTTTTGTATGGATAAAACCAAAGGTAGTGATACTCCTATAAGTATAAGATTAAAGCAAGAGTTGGATGAATCTAGAAAATAAATTAAACAAAATACCTATACAAGTATTATTGGGAGTTTAATATGCTTAAATTTTATCTTAACCAATATTATATTTAGTGTATGTATGTGCTCTCATTTTTCAGAAAATCCAAATGAATCTCATTTGAATATTGTGTAAAGGATTTTTAAATAATTTGAAAATACAACCAATTTTGGATTATTCTAATATTGATTCTATGAATTTGAGTTAGTTAGTCATTCTAATACTAATTTTGGTAGTAATAAATTTGATAAGAAAATTACCTTTAGAACATGTTATATTATAGGAAATTATTTAGTTTCTTGGTGTAGTAAATATTTTATATATTTCTTCAATATCTACTGCTAATGTTGAGTATATATTTATAGATAGTTTTCATGAAAAACAATTATGGATGAGACACTTTACTAGACTATAGTTATCCATTTTGACTAGTCCTTATAAATTGGGAAAATACAAGTGCAATTAATATTTTTAAAAATTCTATATCTCATTCCAGGAAAAAACATATTGATATAGGAAATCACTATTTGAGAAACCATTTTCAAAATGGTGATATTACTCTTGAGTTAATTTGATTTGGACATTATCTTACTGATGTATTTTAAAGGCCTTTTCATATAGAAGTATTAAATTATATCATACATAAGTTAGGAATTTTTAACTATTCATAAATCTTTCATTTTATATTTTTTCACTGTTATGTATTTAATTTAGGTTATTACATATTAATTATTTACTATTTGTGTTATATTTATTTACATATGTGTTTATTAATATTTATCAATATTTATGTTTAATCTTATGATTTTATCTACTCTTTTAATAAGTAATAGTAATAAAAAGTCACATAGTCAGTTAACCAACCATGGATGTTTTATCATACTACCAGTTAAGTGAACGTGAGACTTTAGTTTTGTGGTCATTTTACCTATTTTGAACCATATTAGTTCCCCCAAGGCATGTCATATGGTAAGTATACTAATCATGTCTTATTTAAGTTACCATTTGTATGTTCTTATGGTAATTTTACCTATTGTGTTTATTTAAATTTGAATCAATTATTTTGGTGAGGTTTCATTTCAATTTAATATTATATTATTTATTAAATGACTAGATAAAATTAAAATAATAAATTGATTCAACATAAAGACACACGCAGACACAAAAGCCCCCATAGTTTCAAATCATAGTAGAATAATTGTTAGAATGAAAAGATCTCTCAATATCACATCTATTGGTATTTCACCTCTAAAGAAATAAAATAATACCTAATCCAACTAGAGTGATTCAATCAAACCACACAACCCCCATATTCTATATCAACCTATATGTATAGAAATATAAGTCGATTTCAAATGATTACTTTCAAGAAAGTCCTTGGTTTGGATAAAATTTTTGAAGTAATGATGTGATGAATGGTTTAAGGAAAATGGTAAGCCATTTTATCCTTATATAGTGAAAGAGTTTTATATGAATATGGAGTTTAATAATTTGGATTTAAGAGATACCATTCAAATGGTTTTAAATAGAGAAGTTTTGATATTATATTTTAAGTTGGGGGTTTAAAGATTTAATGTTACCCACTAAAGAGTGTATGAGGATGATCAGCGTTCATATCTTTTTAATAAATAACATTTTGAGTTTCTGAATTCTATTGAGGAACTAGTTAGGAAAAAAACACCTAGGAGACAAACTAATTTATAATTGATTAGGGAATATAGGTTGTTGGTAAATTTTATTTAAAATTTTATCATCCCAAGGAAAGGGGAATTTAATATTCTAAGGCATTGGGATATGTTTTTTCCTTTATCTGGTAAATAATAGAATTTAGATAAGCCTATCATGGTATATCACGAGTAACATGAAAAAGTTGTGAAATCACTCCTCTGGATTAAACTCATTTCCACATCCTAAGTATATAATATCCCCACTAGAATATAAAGGATTAGTTCTTGAGGGGGAGAAAAGAATAGTTTATTATAGTGTGTTTTTCTTAAATTAGAAGATTTATTGGAGTATAAAAATAAATTGGAACCCATGGAAGAAATAATTAGCAGCATATAATGTGATGATATATGAGAAGTTTAATTATATAAAGGATCTAGTTAAACTAAGAAACAAATTCGACCTTAGACAAGAAATTAATGAGGTAGTTAAGTATTCATATGATGAAAATAAATTTCGGTTAAAAATTTAAGAACAAGAATTTGAAATAGATGATAATTGTGAAGAATCAAGGGGATCTCATGAGTATTATAATAATAACTCTCATAATGAATCTGTTTTATTTCCTAATTATCCCATAACTTAAACCTATTTAGAATAAAAATTTAGAGATGATGATCTTGAAGATATTTGGGTATCAATAAATGATTTTTTTAAAAAATATAGTGTGGTACAATAGTTGATCGGATGAAAAAAATAGAGTGAAAAATTATATCCCTTAATCTCATCCATTAGAAGTAATCCTAGGACATGTATAATAGATGAAATTCCTCAAGAAGAGGAATATAATGACAGTAATTATCATGGAGGGATTCCTCCTGGACATGGCTGACTTTCCATCTATTTTTCACAAAAAGTTTTTGAGGGGTACCTAATTACTCAAATAGATCTTCAAGGAATAGTTAAAGTCTCACCTTCTATACTAATAGTGGACCAAGTTCTTGAAGATATATTTTTTCCTACTAATTATAATTTTATTGATAAAATAGTTGATAGTAATGTTACAAACCCTATTGGATATACTCGTATATATTTTTTGAAATATGTTGAAGAAGAAGCTGGTGTGATACTATATGTTTAAGACTTGAGACCAGAACCTATGATGTTTGAAGGTAAGCCAGATGGTAGGTAGTTTTATCCTGATCCATTTACACCCATACCACCTTCTAATCATTCAACATATTTGTGAAAAAGGAAGATCTCATTGAGTTCAAATTTTATTTTATGAGTGTATTTAAAGAACTATTCTTTGGTTTTGAGAAGTCATTTAAACCCATTAGAGAAAGGATTTCTCAAGGATATTTACTCTTATCATCTCTCATTTTCAACGAAAGATTTATCTCTTTCTAGATATGATAAATAATGAAATTTATAGATCAAGAGCTAAATTCATATCCTTGAAATAAGACCTACAAGATATGATACCAAAGTTACACCATAGATTTTTGGTGTTGTATGGATTTCTTAAGACCATAGTATTTTTTTAGGTATTTAAAACAAATTCTTCAAAAACCTTATAATTGTTCAGAATTGATGTGACAAAAGCCAGCAGAGATGAAGCCACAATCATAAAGGCTATTGAAAATTATCTTAGAAGATTTTTTACCAAGTTATATATGAATTCCATGTACTTATATTTATCTAGTGATCTTAAAATTTCACCTCTAACTCAATCTTTAAAAACTCAAGCGAAGATATTAAAGATTATCACTCCTTTTCTAGAAGCCTATTTGGAGAAAAAAAATATTCCTTTCAAGACATGGGGATGTATCCCAAGCTCTAATGGGTTTCACCAAACTATTAGATCCTTTTTTCTATATAGCCAATAATATGATTCTAGCACCTCAATATCTACTTATTTCTTAATCTCCTACCTCCACCACTTCATCTATCATTTTTGGTTTGTCTCCTAGATTATTTGTTCAATATATTTTCCTTATTTCTAGGTGTGTGGTTATTTAGGAACCTTATTCAATTTCATCTCCACAACCTAAAACTCCTTCCTCAATATCCAAAGATAAAGAAAAAACTAATATTATCCCATACAACATCAAATATGTTGTCTCAAATTCTTATTCTGACAATAAGTTTTGATAGGTCCTTTGTAAACTTGTAATTTTTATAGTTAACGAAATCTGTTGTTTCCTTCTTTTGTTACCCTTTATCATTTTCTATTTCTTTCTAACATCATCTAAAGTATTATTAATTACCAAATTCGCCTTCATATATATCGTATGATCATTTTGATCATTCCAAAAGGGGGATTATAATTTGTTTCTTATATCTCAATTCTTATTTTTATCTCTTGAATATTTTTATTTTTATACTTATCTTTAATTTTTTCAATATTTAATATGCCATGATTTGTGATCATGGGGATATTATTGTATTGGTTAACAAAATAATTATTTTAATTCCAAAAAATATTGGCTCTTATACTATTAATGATTTATGTGTTCTATGATAGAAAAATTATTTTTTTTGGAAATAATATAAAAAAATTTCAAGTCTTAATGTAGTGACCACATCAACTTACCATGTAGGGGCTCATATCTGAGTGGATCGACCCTTTGTGTGTTTTTTAAGACTGAGGTGCTCAGAGAAGCCTCATAGGATGGCTGAGGAGTTCATTCATGAGAAGATAAAAATAGAGGGGCTACATGATGTGAGAAAGGGGTACATGACGTGTACCATTCGGGTTTCAGAAAAATAAAATAAAGCACTGAGGTGACATATTTTTTAGTGTAGGTTTCCTTGAGGTGGTACATGACATGATTAGGAGGTACACATTGTGTACTACCCCCCTGTTGGGTGTTTTAAAGACACCCAACCACTCAAGTTTTCAAACCCTATGGCCAGAGTGCGCCTCCTCTTGACCCCATATGACCCAGAAACCTTCCTCTTCAATGTTTGGGGATACCTTCATCCCAGATCATTTCCCCACTTCCTTCTTCGACCCATCTTCAATCTGAGTTAAGATCTACCTCTATTCTTTGGTTTTGTTTGTTTTGTTTTCAACTTTTTCTATTTTCCAGGATATGGAGTTTGATCTCCATTATTCTAAGGGAGTTTCTTTTGGTTATTTTTGATGCGGTTGTGCCGTGACATCCTCTGGGAGATGCAGTTGTTGCGGGGAAAGTGATCATGATCTGTTTCTTTGATCCATTCTCGAGTGAAGAACATCAGAAACATTTTGAGGTAGGGGATTTTTTACTTCTCTAATTATTTACTTGAAATCGTAGAATTATCATGATTTATCCCACCATATCACAATGTTATTGACATAAAAATATTTTAATTGGATAAATAAATTGTTATCGATCATATGTTATTGCCTATTATTTTTAAAGATATTGTGATATATTTTCTTTCCTTGTTTATCATGTCGTTCTTGAAATAAATTGGTAAAGAAAGTATACTAGGATTAATTATAAATGAGTTTTCAAAGACAAAGAGGATTGTAAATGAATCCAGTTGTTGCTTTTGTAAATTGATAATCAAATTATTGTAGTAAGAATATTTAATTAATTTTTGATAGCTATGATAACTTTCTATTTAGGTTTCCCATATTTGGAACCTACAAATAATAAATCGGTTAATTCTAGATGAATTAAAGAACCAAATATTTGATAAAAGATAATACCTGGTAGGGTTCAATGTTACCCTCTTTATTGAAAGGATGAGTGTCTTGTGCTTTGGAGACATGAGTTCTCATTATGTATGAAGGTTGTATGCCTTGTTTAAGGGCCAAGATCCCAATTGATAGGATGTTTGTTTCCTACTGCTTATGTTGTGATGTGATCCTGGATGATTGTTGTGATATGTGGGGGAAGGTAGGCCCATTGGGTTTGATGGAAGTCGATATATAGAGTGGAGAGATGCATCAATTTATGCATGTAGGTGTTAGAGAGGATACCATAGATGATGTAACAAGTTGGATGTGAATGATTGGATTCTTGTTTAATCTTGTTGGTATTTTATCTACTTTACTTTCCCCACTACTTAAGGTAGCTAGTCTTTCTTACCCTCCTTAAAAAATGGGTGAAGATGCATGGGGTATTCCACAAGACTTCCATGTTTAGATTCTCGACGAAGTATGGGTCTATGCTCTTGTTATAGGTGGAAATGACTCAAAGAGTAGTTCACCTACTCACTGTGTTGATACCCTTATGTTTGGTAGCTTATAATGTTTTTCTAGAATCCCTAGGAATATGGGAAAGTGATAATTCTATTAATAAATGATGTTAAACCATGGGGTTTGAGCTTTCTAGGACACAATGCCGAGGTTCAAAATTTAAAAAAATAGTGGACTTTGGGTGTGATGCTAATAAAATATAATGTGTAATTGATAAGGGTTAATTAATGTTTAAAGAATTAATTAATGTAAAGTGAAAATGATAAAAGGGATAAATTAATCCAACGTAGCCCTTTAAATATTTGTGTACTTTTAGGATAGCTAGACTGAACAGTGGTATCTAGGAGTTTGATAGATGTTAGCTGCATTTGAGATTAAGACTAGGTTATGCCCATAGTGTGGTTGTGAGCTATAGTATATTCTCTACTTTTTGTATTTATATATGATACTCCACCCCATTAGTTAGGGAAACTGACACCCCAGGGAATCAGAGCCCTAGGGGGTGTTTTACCCAATATTCTAGTGGGTGGATGGATGGGTAACCATGATCGTACCACGATTCACTGTTTTATTTTACCCTTATAACAATGTATTAAATTGGTTTTTGTATTGAAAATTAAAAGTATTATAAAAAATTTCACTCCATATTTGATTCAATTATTTTGTTTTTAACACTGTTAAAATGGGAAATTCTACATGTTTCAATAATTATATTGTAGGTTGAGGTAATTTGGAGGACCCATGATGAAGTCCAAGAAAAATGTGCCAATTTGCACATGATCCAAGTACACCAATGGACCAATACGCATGTTTATACTTAAATGTACATTGAAATGGGCTGAAACGTTGTCGTAGGATCCAAAAATTAATTAGATACATTTCATCTGAAGGAATATAAACCCAATTCATTCATTAAGATGATCATACGGACTGATATCTCCAATAAAATGAATCTTCATAGGGTCAAAACTTTGGCCTAGTATATTAGACATATCTCTTATTATATTAAATATTTGGATTCCAAATTTGACATGGAGGAGGTTTTGGGAAGTAACTTTGTAGTTTTTTAAAAATTTATTTATGAATTTCTTATCGGCCAAAACCAGTTACTAAGAAGATTATCGAAATTAGGGTGCCCAAAACCACCTCCCACTTTTCCTATAAATTTGCACCTTAGGCACCCCATTTTGGAGTTCGACCAGGAGGAAAGGTGATGCCATTTTGGAGTCCCCAAGGATTATTCATATCATCCCTAGATGTTCTTGAGGATATGTTAAGTTCTAAACATCTTCTTCTTCCTTCCCTCCCATGGATTTATAAACCCCCTATGATCTCCTAGGGAGGAACGTGATGTAATCCTGAGCTTTATGTTTGTATTATGATGAATGATATTTTTAATTCCAGGTTGTATGTGGGTTTTCTTCATAGTATCTAGTTATTTAATTAATTTATATATTGGAATGTTATACTTAAACTCAAATGATCATGTTGGTGGGTACCCATTCATGTTATGTTTCCCACACCGTTCATCCCCTTTTCATCCCTCATTCAATTACGGTGTTTGTGTGGATCGTATTGGTAAATTGAACTCACATATGTGCTGTAAAGGTCTTGTACATTTATTTCAGGGTATCATAAAGAAATTACATAAAAATCTCGATATCACATCGAGTTCTTCGTGTGTTTCCTTGGCGAGTTTCAGTTATGATGTCGAACACAAATCACCCAATCATTGGTGGTGTCCAGTGAATCATTCTGTGTTTTCAACTGAACCCTTGGAGGTATCCTAGAATTAAATCAGTAACATTATAGTAATAGGTGTTAGAAAAAATTATTAAAAGATATATACCCTTTCTCTTGACGCGATGAAGGTTGAGAATCAAGATACTTCCCTGGGTTGATCACTTTTAATTAATCTTGATCATTTTACTTGGTTTTATTGCTTTTATTTTATATTGTCATCTTTAAAAATAAAAATAAAGTTTTATAAAACCCCATTTCCATTTTTATTTTCATAATAAAACCCTTATTTTTAAATTAATGATCTAAGGATATGTCTAGATACAACCTAGGGTTGCAGCTATACTATAGAAATTATAGTAAAAATTAAACAACTAATTTGAGGCGCTCGACAACACGATCAAAATTTGGCTCCATTTCCAGGGAGAAAAGATCATTTTTTTCTTTATTTCATTTTATTTATTTATTTTACTTTTTAATTAGTACTCAGTTAAATACCTCACCCACATTGTTTTGTTTTGGTTTTTTGTTTCTATTTTTGGTTGTTTTGTGTGTTCTTCCTATCTCTCTATCTCATTATTTTTATTCTCCATCTTTATATCTATTTTTTTGTATAAAATTATCTTTTATTTACTCCTTTAATTTATTAAGTATTTTTATTTCATTCAAATTCCATAAAAAAATTAATAAAAAAACAACAACAATCAATCAATCAATCAAACTGGACATCATTGTTGCATGACAAGATCTGGTAAAGAAACACTACTGGAATCTGACCATGAAATTCAAAAATCACTCCATTAAAAATCAAGGCATCTTGAGAAGGTCAATCAAGTGACATTGGGAACCACTTTTAGAACCTCAAGTGGATATAAACCAATTAAAAATTTAATCCAATCAAAACTAAGAAAACATGGATTTAAATAATTGAACCTTAAAAGAACTGACCACCCCAGATGTGGAGTACTGACCTACGTACATCAAATATCCTGAGGAAGTATCAAAATTTGAGCTGAGATCAGGCATCATCCACCTTCTTCTTAAATTCCATGGTCTTCTTAGTGATGACCCTAAAAAACACCTTAAGGAGTTTCAAATAGTGTGCTGCACCATGAAACCCAAAAATGTTTATGAAGACTTAATTAATTTTAGGGTCTTACCTTTCTCCCATGATGGTGTAGCCAAAGATTGGATATAATATTTTCCTACCACAATTAGGGTTTGGAATGACCTGAAAAGACTCTTTTTAAAGAAGTTATTCCCTACCTCCCGAGCTGCATCAATTAGGAAAGAAATTTGTGGCATTTGGCAATCACAAGGAGAGACCCTTCATGAATACTAAGAGAGATTCAAAAGACTTTGCTCAAGCTACCACCACCACCAGATTAGTGAACAATTGTTAATCCATTAATTATAAGGGGGACTTATCCCCATGGATTGTGGAATGATTGATGCAGCATCTGGTGGTTCCTGGTTTGATAAAAATCCTTCCGCCGCTCGTGACTTAATAGACAACATGGCTCAAAATGCACAATAATTTGGTACAAGAGCTATTGTACCAACCCGAGGAGTTCATGAGGTAAGTCATTAATCTATATAACAAAAGTTAGGTAAAAAAAATTGATGATATGCATACCCTTATAAGGTAACTAGCTCAGGGACAAGCTAACTCACACTCTTCTTCAATTCCATTACATTGTGGTATTTCTCTGACAATACTCATTTTTCTGACTAGTACCTACAACTTTAAGATTCATATGAGTCTTGTGAAGAAGTATTCCCATGACACCCTTTTCAGTAAGCACCACCCTTTAATCAAGAACCATTTAGACCAAATATAAAACCTAGGTGGAAAGCACAACCACAATACCAACAAGGATGCCACCCGAGCTACGCCAGGAAAAATTGGTACCAACAAGGCCAAGGTATGAAATCTTCTTGTCCCTCAACTTCCCAGAATAATCCTTCTCCTCCTACAAAATGTGAACCAAGCCTCAAGGACATGGTGAAGAAAATGACATCCCAAAACCCCCAGTACCATCAAACCACACAATCAACTATTCAAGACATGTGAACTCAAGTGGGGAAATTATCAAACACCATCGGTGATCTTAAGATGCAAGGTTCTAGAAAAATACCTTCCCAACCCATTTATAATCCAAAGGCCAAAGGTAATGTATGTGCATTTACACTTTGTAGTGGTAAATGTGTTTCTCCTTCAAATGATTCTATGCAACAAGTATGTCCCCACAAGAAAAAACTCTTTCTCCACCCATAAAAGATTCATATGAATAAAAATAAAATAAAAAGAGTAATCAAATTATCATTGATGATTCAAATGAACAATCCATTCCTCTTATTTTCCCCCAAATACTCTCTAAATATAATAAAAATTCTGATAATGAGATTGACATTTAAATAATGGATATATTGAAAAAATTTCAAGTTAATATTCCTTAATTGGATGCAGTCAAGAAAATTCCCCATTATGCCAAATTTATAGAAAAACATTGCACCCATAGACGAAGTCTGAAGGGGAATGAGAGAGTCATCTTGGGGAAGAATGTCTCAACATTGATTCAACTAGTAATGCCAACTAAGTTCAAGGATCTGGGTAGATTCATGATACCTTGTACCATAGGGGGGCATTATTTTCAGATGCTATGATAGATTTAGGTGCTTCGATTAATGTAATGCCTCACTCTGTGTATAATTCTCCACAGGTCAGAGAGCTTCATCCAACAAGCATTGTTTTGAAACTTACAAATCAGAGTACTACACATCCAACAGGAGTGATTGAGGATGTCCTTGTAAGAGTGAATAATATCATCTTTCCCACTGATTTCTACATTCTTGAGATTGAATACACCCAAACCCAAGGACATACCGCTCTCATAGTTGGGAGAACATTCCCCAAAATAGCAAAGATGATCGTCAATGTTCACAACAGTACATTGTCTATTTAGTTTGGTGGATAAAAGGTAAGTTTTAACATCCTTGAGGCTATAAAACACCCTATTTAAGAGCACTCCACTCTTCCCATATATTCAATAGAAGTTCTCTCAAATGATGCACAAACACACAATTCTCTCCTAAATCCATACTCTGATTAATTTTCTTCTCTTCACCCTTGGATGATTTGAGTTTTGATTCATGTTTTGAGCATTTTGTGGGTTCGAAAAAATGTAAATTTTGTGCTTTAATTGATGAGTGTGTTCATTCTGAGGTACCCATAACCGTCGATGATTTTTCAAATCTCATTTCAATAGATTCTCTATCTTTGGAGAATAAAGATGAGCAAATAAACACTTTAATGGACCTCACTCCCCCTAAATTCCATCCATAAGTCCAAAAATCCCTAGTGTTGGAATTAAAACCACTTACATCTAATTTAAAATATTACCATATTGAGGGTATTGACCAATTGACCTTCATTATTATTAATAAACTCTCTCAATAGTAGGAATCAAAACTTCTCAACCTTTTGAGAGAGTGTAAGAAGAAAATATGACAGATATTGGATGAAATTCCTGGGATTAGCCTGTCTATTTTTATACACAATATACTTTTGGAAAATGAGGCTAAGACCTTAATAAAATCTCAACACTGGTTGAATCCCACTCTCCTTTAAGTGGTATAATTGGAAGTTATTAATTTACTTATTATGGGGATCATTTATCCTATATCAGATAGTAAACGGGTTAGCCCAATTCAAATTGTGCCTAAAATAACTGGAATAAGAGTAGTGTATAATAAAAGAAATTAGTTGGTTCAAACTCCTACGAAAAATATTTGGAGAGTCTGTATTGTCTTCCATCTACTGAATCAAGCCATGCAGAAGGAATAATTTCCTTTTCATTTCATTGACCAAATGTTAGAATGATTGGCTGGTAACTCCCATTATTATTTCCATGATGGATATTTAGGTTATTTTCAAATCCATATAGCCCCTGAGGATTAATAAAATAAAACATTTACCTATCTATTTGGCACATTTTCATACAAAAGGATGCCTTTTGGTCTTTGTAGTGCTCCTTGTACTTTTCAGAGTTGTATGTTGAGTATTTTTTCTGAGTACCTAGGGAATTTCATGGTCATTTTTATCGATTATTTCATGGATTATGGAACTTCCTTTGATAATTGGTTTTCTCACCTAGGTTCTATCCTCCGTCATTGCATAGAAAATCATCTTCTGTTAAATTATGAGAAATTCCATTTCATGGTTGAAATGGAGATAGTTCTTGGGAATGTTATTTCAAAAGAGGTAATTCAAGTGGATAAATAAAAAAATTGAATTAATTTCAACCCTTCCATATACAAAATGTGTTTGTGAGGTTCGATCTTTCTTGGGTCATTCTGGTTTTTAATTCTGATTCATTAATAACCTCATTAAGATCGCACTTCCATTGTCCTAGTTATTACAAAAAGATCCTGAGTTTGTGTTTGATAAAAATTGTGAGGATGCATTCAATTCACTAAAAAGGAGTCTCAAATCACCCCCTTCATCCAAACTCCAAGGTGGGATCTCCACTTTAATCATATGTGTGATGCCTCTAACTTTTCAGTTGGGGCACTTTTATCACAAAGGGTTGAGAGGGCTCCTTATGTCATTGCATATGATTCATATAACCTTGACCCTGACCAGGAAAAATACACAACCACTAAAAATGAACGTATTTATAATATGTTTTCCTTGAAAAAATTCCATTCATATCTCATTGGGTCAAAAATCATTGTCTTCTATGATCATTCTACCCTTCGTTTCCCCCTAAAGAAACCTGAAGTAAAGCCCTACCTCATTCAGTGGATGCTCCTCCTCTAAGAGTTTGACCTTAGGATTCGTGACAAGATAGGAGTGAAAAATGTGGTAGATGGCCAAATTAGTAGGATTTCCACACCACTGGGACATCATGTTGAATCACTCCTCCTTATTGGAGAATTCTTCCCTCATGATAACCTTTATGATATTGTGGACCCTACCCCCTGGTATACGAACATTGTGAATTTTCTAGAAACATCTAGGGTGCCCACAGATTTAAACACTTCACAATACTAGATACTTGAGAATGATTATAGGTGGTACATTTGGGATGACCCATATTTTTTGAAATTTTTTTCTGACCAAGTAGTTCGTCGGTGTGTCCCTGACCATGAGTTCACCTCTGTTTTGACCTTCTACCACACTTTGGCCTTTGGGGGCCACTTTGGATCTCAACGTATGGCTCAGAAGGTCCTTGACTCATGTCTTTATTGGAAAACATTTTATAGATATTCCCATCCTTTTTTTAATTCGTGTATTAGATGTCAATTCACAGGGAAAATATCGAGGAGGAATGAAATGCCCCAACAACCCATGTTATTTTCTGAGATATTCGATGCATGGGGCATTGACTTCGTGAGGCATTTTCCAAATTAATTTGGCTTTCTTTACATATTATTGGATATTGACTATGTATCTAAATGGGTGGAAGAAAAGGCCACCAGGACCGATGAATCTCGAGTGATTGTTGATTTTGTGAGGTCCCAAATTTTCAGTAGGTTTGGTTTACAAAGATATATCAGTAGTGATTAGGTTTCACATTTATTCAATATTAACATGAAAATTTTTCTTCACAAGTATGGGGTTTTTCATAAAGTCTCTAAATCATATCACCCCCAAACTAATGGACAAGCAGAAATCACAAATCATGAAGTTAAGAGAATCTTGGAAAAATTGTACAACCCAATAGGAAAGATTGGAGTTTGCGCTGGGATGATTCACTTTGGGCGTACCATACAACTTTTATAAACCCAATCGGATTGTCACCATATAGAATTGTTTTTGGAAAGGCTTGTCACTTCCCATTGGTGGTAGAACACCGTACATATTGGGATGTTAAGCAGTGTAATATGAATCATTCAGATGCGGAAGAGCATATGAAGCTATAGATTTAGGAGTTAGAATAAATTCAACATGATTCATACGATGACTCTCAGATCTATAAAGAGAAGACAAAGGCTTTCCATGATTTCATGATTCATTATAAAAAGTTTCATATTGGTGAGAAGGTTCTCATGTATAATCCCAGGCTAAAGCTCCACCTAGGCAGGCTTCGTTCTCGATGGCTCAGTGCTTATACCATTACATTTGTTTACCCATTTGGTGTTATAAAAGTTTTGCATGAGATGAGTGGACAAAGGATTAATGTTAATGGGAAGAGCCTCAAACACTTATATGAGGATTTTAAAAATAATCTCATGGAGAAAATCCAATTGATAGATGCCATCTATGACACCACTTAGCTGGCTATCCCTTCTCCATACCACTATTTACTTTTCTATTTTTTAAAAAATATTTTCATTACAGATAATTAAACTTTTAGGTGTGGGGGAGGGTGACATGTCATATTTAGGATTGAACAGAATAAATATTAAAAAAAACTAAAAAAGAATTTTTTTTTCATTTTTGATTTCTTTTTCCTTATTTTGTGTTTTTAGATAAAAAATGATCTCAAAAATAATATCCAAAATCATTTTTCATGATTGAGTCGATTGTTCGGAAAATTCCACTGTTTTTGGAAAAATGTTTTTCAAATGAATGTTGATTTGGAATATTTTTATAGAATTTGTCTTTTAAAATAATTCTTAGGTGTTTAATGGATTTTTGAATCCCATGCCTTATTAGCACTGACCAATATTTTAATCCCTTACCTTAGAGACATTCTAAGACCTTTATTGCATAATCTTCCTTTTAATCACTTTTTTGAGATTCTTGGGTCATGTAGAGAAACTATGAATTTCCTTGATTCTGTTTAAATCCATAATATTAAAGTATGACACATTCATGATAGAGTCAATCATTCATTAAAAATACATTTTTACAATTGTCCTCTATTTTCTACCACCTTTACATTTTTTCCTTCTTAAGCCTCAGAGACCATGAAATGCCTATTAGGTAGCCACATTACAAGCTAATGTATCCATAGCTACCCATATCTTGTGTATATTCTTGTCTTATTTGCATAAAGTGTGGGAGAGAAGTTATTTCAATGGGAATTATGGGAAGAGAATCATTGTTATGGGTTGATATAAAGGGATCCTACATTTTCCTTGCGCAATGGGTTGAAAAGACATATTACATCATTGTTTTACACATGTTTCCATTTTTATCTAAAAAAACTATATATTTAAAAAAAGTTTTGTACATTGAAAAAAACATAACAAAATAATGAAATGGAGAAAAGATAACGTTTACTCTCTATTATTCACAGCTTGGTTATGAACTGCATAAATATGCAATGTGGATAGTGAGTTGGAGGTATTATAATTTATGAGGGTTTGAGTGTGTACATTCATTTTAAACACTTTCTAATTTTTGAAATGTTTTGTACATAAGTGATCAGAAACTCCTCTTCTACTTTATATTTTTAAACATTAAATCCTACCAACCCTTGAACCTCAGAAAAACCTTTTGGATGTCATCTTGAGTAGCACACTAGTTTCTGCCGATAGAGAACTGAGAATCTTGGAAATCATATGGTAAGATCACATAAAATTTGTAAAAGATCATAAAACCACATTAACATGTTCCTTGATTGAAGAGGTAAATTTTTTTAGGTGAGGTAGTTTGTGACATGTTTCATGGGCGAACAAATGAAGTTGAACAAATTTGAATGTGAGAAAAGAAAAATGGTAGGAAAATTGATTCCATAAATGAGACATGGAGAATTTCATTTAAAAAGAATATTTGATGTTTTCACACATTTTATTTAGGAATGGAACATGATAATGATATTATTATTTTCCCAAGAGTGAAAATGTTTAGGTGTGGGGGTGTGATCGTACCATGATTCGCTTATTTCACCCTTATACCAATGTATTAAACTTGTTTTGTATTGAAAATTACAAGTATAAAAAAAACATTCACTCCATGTTTGATTAAATTATTTTTTGTTTAAAACTGTTAAAACGGGAAATGTTACTTGTTTTTATAATTATATTGTCGGTGGAGGTAATTTGGAGGACCCATGATGAAGTCCAAGAAAAATGGGCCAATTTGCACATGATCCAAGCACACCAGTGGAATAAAAAGCCTAATTATACTTAAACATGAATTAAATTGGGATGAAACTTTTTTGGATGATCTAAAATGTAATTATATACATTTTATCTGAAGGAACTGAAGCCTAATTCATTCATTAAGATGCCCATATGGACTAATCTTTCCAACAAAACGAATCCGCAAGAGGTCAAAACTTTGCCTCAGTATATTACCCATATCTCTTATTATATTCAATATATGGCTGAAACTTTTTCCATGTATGTATAAAAGGTGTTGGTAAACAAATTTTTAGTTTTTAAAAAGTTATTTATGTCTTTATGACCGGAAAAAGCCAGGGACTAAGTGGATTATCGAAATCAGGGTTCCCTAAACCACCTCACACTTTGCCTATAAATTGGCACCTTGGGCACCCCATTTTGGAGTTTGACCAGGAGGAATAGTGCTACCATTTTGGAGTCCCCAAGGAGTCTTCTCAACATCCCTAGATGTTTTGGAGGCTATGGGAAGTTCTACTTCCACATCTTCTTCTTCCTTCTCTGCCATGGATTTCTAAACCCCTTGTGATCACCCGGGGAGGAACGTGATGTAATCTCGAGCTTCATGTTTGTATCATGTTGTATGATATTTTTAATTACAGGTTGTATGTCGGTTATATTCATCCTATATTCTTATTTAATTGAGCTATATACTGGCATGTTATACTCAAAATCAAATGATCATGTTGGGGGGTACCCATTCATGTGATGTTTCACACACCGTTCATGCCTTTATCTTCCCTCACTCAATTGCAGTGTTTGTGTGGTTCATAGTGGTAAATTGAACTCACATAAGTGTTGTTATGGTCATGTAAATTTATTCCATGTTATCATAAATAAATAACATACAAACCTGGATAGTGCATCAAGTTCTTCTTTTGTTTCCTTGGTGAGTTTCAGTTATGATATCGAACACAAATCACCCAATCATCAGCGATGTCCAGTGAATCATTGTGTATTTTTAACTGAACCCTAGGAGGTATCCTCAAATAAAATCATTAACATTATGGTAATACGTGTTACAAACCAATTATTAAAATATATATACCCTTTTTGTTGAAGTGATGAAGGAGGATCCACAAGATACTTCCCTAGGTTGATCATGTTTAATTAATATTGTTCATTTCTACATTGGTTTATTGCTTTAATTTTTTATTATCATATTTAAACATCAAATGAATGTATTATAAAACTCCATTTACATTTTTCTTTTCATAATCAAAACTCTCTTTTAAAATTAATGATCTAAGGTTCCGTCTAGAGATGAACTAGGGTTGTTGATATACTATAGAAATTCTAGTAAAAATTAAACAACTAATTTGACATGCTTGACAATGCGATCAAACTACCCCCGTCGGCCTCATTCTCTTCTCTTGGTAGTTACTTGTGCTGGTAGGCACATCAGTTAGTTTTTTACCATATATGTGTTTAGATAGATGTAATTTCTTGTATTTATTCACACACATATATTCTGGATATAGTTTCCTATAGACTACTATAGGTGTAACATGTATATGTTGTGATGTCTTGAGGATCCATACTTGATGTATGTGCTGTAATGGCTTGAAGTATAATGCCTGACATATGATACATGTTAGAGTGCTGTGGTGGCTACCAGATACTACCTGGTTACTTTGGTTACATGGATGTGGTGGTTGTGTTGCATGAGGTGCTTGTTGTGGTGGTTTTCCAAGGTGTTTGTGGGGAAGACTTTTTATAGAGAGATGATTAGGAGACACTATGTTGGGGAGAACTAGAAAACAAGTGGGGAAGTTTTAGCATAGTACCCTTGATATTATTTATTATATTATAAACTTTCATTTTCGATACTTGGTGAGAGTATCCTTGGTGAGACTGAGAACTTAGTATACCTATTTCGGTGAAGAGTGGGTTGTGCTTGTTGTTCACTGTGTTTTAGCTTGATTTCATTAATTTTTCATGAGAGGATCTAGGAAGGATCCTACTGAGTATGCTGTTATACTCACACTAGGTATATATATACTATTTTTCTGGACACTTGAAGTAGATTAGAGATTAGGCTGGTTACTGCTAGCTTGGGGTGTCTGAAGTAGTTTGGGATTCATGGGCACTTCCATTATTACTTTCTTTTGGTACTTTCAGTTTTCCCTTTCATTTGTAGTAGTTATTGATTGATGTTACATATGTGTAAATGGGATTTCTCATATATTGTAGTCTAAGTTGGAGTTAGTTGGTCTTTGTCTTATCTCTCTCTTTTTCATGTTTTCTTTTAGAGGGTAATACCTCCCATTTGTGTTTTTACTATTCCCTTGGAGCTAGTCGGAAACCCGAGGCCAACTGGAGGCAGGGCTCAGGGGTCACTATCTCTCTTATCACATTTACAGCCCAGGAGGGGTACACCTTGTCGGGATGGAGTCATTATAAAGTGGTATTAGAGGTCAGTTAGAGGGATAGGATGAAGTTTGGTGTTAGGCATAGGTGAGGTTTCATGGGCTGGTAGGGAAAAAGTGTCAGTCATGTTTAGAAAGTGATGTAAACACTAGAGACCGGGAAAGACATAGGCAATTAGGGACCCCTATAATATGATGTACAGACCTTTAAGTTTATAATGACTACTAAATTAAGTGATACTAGTTTCATGGTAGAGACCTAGGAAAGGATCATTGATCATTTTTCTTTGTACCTGTGTTTTAATGGTTAGACCTTGAGATAGGTTATCGTAAAATGAATAAAACAAAAAAGATAATTAATTAATCTTGAGTCTTCCATATTCCATTTTTAGGAGATCTAACTATTTGTTATTTTTCAGGTATAGATCCAAGTCGATGCTCTCATCAAGTTCGCATAGAATATGTCCAGCAAGATGCTCCAGCAAATTGCTGTAGGGTATAGGTTAAAGAAGACGACACTTAGAGGAGGACACTTTGAGAGTTTCTGCTCCAGAGTCTAAAAAAGTACTAGGGATCCATTCCAGATGTTTTCATAGAAGATTGGTTGGAGGAGGTTGAGATATCCTTCATTTCGATCCGTGATCAGAAAGAGAATTGGGTGCCTTTGGTTTTGACAATGATGTGTGGGGCAGCGAGGTAGTGGTGGTTTTATTCTCTGGGGATCGTGAGGATTTTGTGATCTCGTGAGAGGAGTTCTAAGATAATTTCATAGTCAAGTATCTTTCTTCGACCGTGAAGGCATCCAATCTCTAGGAGATGGTTACCATTCAACATGGGATATCTAGTTTGGGAGAGTTTGTAATTCATTTCCGGAACCTTTTACAATATACATAGGATCTATTTCGAGATGAGGATGCTAGGTCAGGGCATTTTGAGTAGGATTGGTGTCCAGATATCCAGCTCCATGTCACCCCATTTATGCTGAAGACATATCTTAAGGTGCCGGTGAGGGTAGAGGTCATAAATAGGATGTTAGATAGAACTGAATCATTACAATAGGTAAGTCATCAAGATTTATCACAAAGAAGAGCTGTGGTCTGAGGTTATAAGGTTTCAGGGTAGAAGAATTTCCGTTCTTCCGGGGGTAGGTCTAAGCCCTCAACATCTTGTTTGTCCAGGGGAGACTAATCTGGAATATTTCAAGGGGTCAGGTGCTTGTTTTTATTATGGAGGCCAAGTTCATCAATAGTGAGAGTGCCCAAAATTTTAGAGCGGTCATCATACACCAGATGTTCCACTCCAGGTTCCTCTGTTGAGGCAATTCCAGCTGAGGTAGTAGCAGCAGGTTGTACAAACTTTGGATAAACAGATAGAAAATGGGGAAGGCAGAGGACAAACTCGTGATGCTCCCCAACCTCAAATAGTAGAGCATGTCCATGGCGGGGGTCATGATCAGGGTCATAGAGGCCGTGGAGTAGGTCGTGGTTAGGTTCATGCTTTAGCATTTCTAGTGCTAGGTGAGCTAGACGTCCTTTGAGGTACCCATTTCTTGTTTTCTACTTTTGTGTATACCTTGTTTGATTTAGTATTGACAGACTCCTTCATATTACCTTTCCTTGTACATTAATAGGACTTGAGGTAGAGAGGCTTCCAATTCCCTTGGCGTTGACTATGCCAGTTGGGGGTTGATATTACTTGTTTGAAGTATGTAGAGACTGTGATCTAGTTCTGGGGTAGCACCACTCTTGGGGATATTTACTATATTGACAGATACAACCATATGATGTCATCATCAGTATGGATTGGTTGTATTCGGTGTAGGCTATCGTGGATTTTTTAAGGAGGAAGGTAGTGTTTTTTGATAATGATAGAGAGCCAATAGTGTTTTTTTAGTGAGAGAGACCCTCAGATGGGTCAGAGGTGTGTTCCATCCTTTTCATCCTTAATGTATGATTTGATGCTAAGTTCTTCAAAGGTTCAATAGTTGGCGTTTCCCATGGTCGTAAAAGAGTACCCTAATTTCTTTCTAGAAGAGGTTGTAGCATTACCCCCTCGACGAGAGATCATGTTTGGGATCGATATACTTCTAGGGGCATCTCATATCTCTATGTCTCTATATAGTATGTCCCCTTCTGAGTTATAGGAGATGCATATATAGATTGATAGTTTATTGTAGTGTGGTTTTGTTCATCAGAGTGTTTCACCATGGCGTGCACTAGTTTTTTTCATGAATAAGGCTCAGGGAAGTTTGTAGTTTTATATCAATTATCATCACTTAAATAAAGTGATAGTGAATAATCGATATACCATTACTTGGATTGATTATTTATTTGATAAACTGAAGTGTTCAAGTAGGTTCTATAAGATTGAATTTTGGTTATGATATCATCAGATGTGTGTGAAGGATGAGGATATACCAAAGACTTCTTTTTGTTGTCATCATAGGCATTATGAGTTTGTTGTAATGCCATTTGGTGTGATGAATGCCCCAGCTTTGTTCATGGGATTGAGGAACACTGTATTCTGTGAGTTCCTAGATAAGTTTTTTGTGGTTTTCATTGATGATATCCTTGTGTACTTCACTTCTGAGGAGGAGCATACAGAGCATCTGCACACCATTTTGGGAGTTCATTGTCAACATCAGCTATTTGGGAAGTTGTCAAAGTTTGAGTTTTGGGTTTGAGAAGTTTATTTCTTGGGGAATGTGGTGTCCCAATAGGGAGTAACTATGGATCCATCAGATATAGAAGTAGTTGTGTCTTGGGCATCCCCCAAGACAAAAACAGAGGTGCGATGTTTTTTGGTCTCACAAGATAGTACAAGAATTTCGTATCGGATTTATCTCAAGTTGTGACTTCTATAGGAGAATTGAACCTGAAGAATCAGGTTTTTGTATAGAATAATTAGTGTCAGGAAGCTTTTTAGTATCTCAAGGATAAGTTGGTACGTGGTCTGATTTTATGTCTTCCGGTAGAGGGAGTTCAGTTTGGTGTTTTCTGTGATGTTTTTCATCTAGGGTTAGGATGTGTTTTAATGCTACAGAGATCAATAATTTCTTATGGGTCTCGACAGTTACGTCCCTATTAATGTAACTATGCCACCCATGATCTTGAGTTAGAGGTAGTGGTATTTTCTCTGAATTTGTGGAGACATTACCTCATTGGTGAGCGCTTTGTGGTTTTCACCAATTATAAGAACTTGAGGTATATTTTATCCCAGCGTGACTTGAACTTGCAGTAGCATCAATGGATGGTGTTATTATATGAATATTAATCTGAAATATAGTATAAACATTGAAAGGGGAATGTTGTATCAGATGCAATGAGTAGGAAGTCACGTAGTGATGCTATGTGTGATTTTGGTGATTCATAGAGAGGGATGAAAGAACTTTCATCTTTGCATCTCGATATGGGAGAAGTTGGGGTAGATTTTTTCTTTTTTAGATAATGGTGCAATCATATCAGGTGAAATAGGTGGAAGAGTACCAGTTAGGTGATCTAGAGGTGGAGGTCTAGAGAGACCGAGTTGTTTTTGGTGAGGCCCGTTATGGTTGGTCTAAGGATGAATAACACCAAGTGTTGTATCAGGGAAGGATTTTCATTAATTTGGTGATGTGTGAGATGGTTCTTAGAGAGTTCCATAGATTACATTTAGAGGTGAATACTGGCATTAGAAAGATGTAATGAACTTTTAGGAGTCAGTTTTGGTGGTCTGGGTTAAAGTGTGTACTTACAGAGATTGTGTCTCGATGTTTGGTCTTTAACAAGGTGAAGGATGAGCACTGTGTTACTGGTGGTTTTCTCCAGCTGTTGGATGTTCCTCAGTGGAAGTGGGAGGACATATCAATGGACTTTTTTACTATTTTATTTCAAGGTTAGGGATTCCATGACACTATTTTTTTGGTTTTGGATTATTTCAAAAAATCAACCCACTTCATAACAATCTTGGAATCGATCTCAGTGGATGTTTTTTTGAGGCAATATCTAGAATAGGTGGTGAGAATCCATTGAGTCCCAAGGAATATCATTTCCGATTGAGGTCCTAATTTTACCTCTAAGGTGTGTAGAGGTCTCCAACATGATTTTGGTTCTTAGCTATGACTTATCACTACTTTTTATCAGCAAACAGATGGTCAAACAGAGTAGACCATCTAGACTCTTGAAGACATGTTGCACTCTTGTGTCCTAGATTTTGGAGGCTCATGGATGAGGCACTTACACTTGGAATAGTTCTATTACAATAATAGTTTTCACTCTGCCATCAGTATGTCACTATTTGAATCCTTGTATGGCCGACCTATCTGTTCTCTATTGTGTTGGATTGGGGTTGGAGATTCAGAAAATCTCGAAGCAGAACTTGTACTGAATACAATAGAGATGGTCTAGGTGATTTGTGAGAGGATGAAGGTAGAAGAAGATCATCATAAATCATATGTTGATCAATGGAGGAGACCTTTATAGTTTAATTTTAGGGATCACATGTTTCTCAAGGTGACACCCCATCATGGTAAGAGAAGGTTTGGTCATAGGAGTAAGCTTTCTCCCCAGTTTGTTGGGCCTTTCGAGGTGTTGGCTTATGTTGGAGCCATGGATTATCGGGTAGTAATTCCCCCACAGATGATCTAGATACACAATGTATATCATGTGTGGAAAATACATAATTATCTTCATGATGAAACTCACATCATCGATTGGGGAAAGATTGATGTTGACGATGATGCGACTTTCAAGGAGTAGCCATAGAGATCTAGGACTGCAATGAGAAGGTGTTGTGTGGTCGTTATATCCCCTTGGTTCATGTATTGTGGAAACAAGGTGGTGTGGAGGAGGGTAACTAAGAACATGAGTCATAGATACACACTCAGTATCCCATACTTTTTTATTCTTAGATCTTTCCTTGTAACGATGTTCATTTTGTGGTTGTAGACCTTTCCAGTCTATGAGATTTCTTTATTCTGTTGCATGTAGTGGATTTTTCTCTTTGAAATGTATCTCTTCCTAAATAGAATTTAAGAGATAGATGTGGTTCTCAGGAGGTGCCACATTGTTCTTTTTATGTGGTTTATCTCCTATGGTGGAGAGAGCCTTGATAGATATCTCACAGGGTGGTTATTCAGGAAACCATTTTTTTATTTCCTCTCTAGGTTGGTTTGGGATTCCATAGGATGAGAATCTTTTGAGAGGTATCTTATGTAAGGGAATGGATTTGAGTGGATCAACCATTTTCATGTTTTTGAAGACCAAGGTTCTTAGATAAGGCTTAGAGGAAGTGTGTAGGAGTTTGGTCATGAGAAGCTAGAATCGTGGGGGCTAAATGATGTGACTAGGGGGTACACAACATGAACTGTCTAGGTTTCATAAAAACAAAAAAAGTGCTGAGGTGACACATTTTTCTGGGTAAGTCGCCTCGAGGTGGTACATGACATGATAATGAGGTAAACATCCTGTACAACCCCACCGTTAGGTGTTTTAAAGACACTCAATGTATCAGATTTTTTAAACCCTATGGCTTGAGCACACCCCCTCTCAATTCCAGACAACCCAGACACCTAGCTCTTCAATGTTTGGGGATTCCTTTATCCTGGATCTGTTCCCTGCTTCCTTCTTTGATCCTTCTTCAATCCGAGGTAAGATCTACCTACATTATTTGGTTTTCATCGATCCTTTTTCTCCCTTTTCTCTTTTCCATGATATTTAATTTGAACTCTATGGTTCTAATGGAGTTTTTTGGTTATTCTTGATGCGGTTGTGCCGAGACATCCTTGGGTGGATGCAGTTGTTGTGGGGAAGGTGATTATGATCCGTTGCTTTGATCCATTATTGAGAAAAGAATTTCAGAAACCTTTTGAGGTAGGGGATTAATTTCTTCTCTAATTAATTATGTGTTGTCATAGAGTTATCATGATTTATCCCACTAGATGACAATGAAATTGACATAATAAATATTTGAATTGGATAAATAAATTGGTATCGATCATATGTTATTCCCTATTGTTTTTCTAGATAGTGTGATATCTATTAAATCCTTGTTTAGCATATCATTATTGATGGAAATTGGTAAATAATGTAAACTGGTATTAATTGAAAATGATTTTTCATAGTTGATGAGGCATAAAAATGAATCCAGTTGTTTCTGTGGTAAATTAATGATAATCAAATTGATGTAGTAAGAATTTTTAATTAATTTTTGATAGCTATAATATCTTTCTATTTATGTTTTCCATAGTTTTAACCTAAAAATAATAAATTAGTTTATTTTAGTTGGATTAAATAACTGGATACTTGATAAAAGACAATACCAGGTAGGGTTTCGAGTTACCCTCTTACTTGTAAGTTCAAGTGCCTTGTGCTTTGGTGACATGAGTGCTCATTATGTATGAAGGATGGATTCCTTGTTTAATGTTCAGGATCCCAATTGATATGAGGTTTGTTTCCCACTACTTGTGTTGTGATGGGAGCATGTATGGCTATTGTGATATGTGGGGGGCAGGGAGGTCCATTGTTTGTGGTGGTAGTTGATGCCCAGAGTGGCCATATGCATCAGTTTATGCATGTGGCTGTCAGGGTGGACACCGGAGATGATAAAATGGGTTAGATATGAATGATTAGATGCTTATTGAATCTCGTTGGTTATTTATCAGCTTTAATTTTCCCACTACTTTAGGAAGTTGGTCTTTATTACACTCCTTCCAAAAGAGGGGAAGTTGCGCATGGTATTCCATGTGCTTAACGTGTTTAGATTCTTGATAGGGTATGGTTCTATGCTCTTGCAACAGATGGAAATGAATCGACGGGTAGTTCACCTACTCACCGTATTGATCCCCTTATGTTTGGTAGCTTAGAATGTTTTTCTAGAATTCCTGGGTATATGGGAAGGTGATAATTTTATTAATAAGTGATTGAATAAATGATGTTAACCCATGGGTTTGGAGTTTTCTAGGAAACAATACTGAGGTTGCAATTTTAAAGGAACATTGGCCTTTGGGTGTGATGCTAATGAAATATAATGTGTAATTGATAAAGTTTAATTAATCTTTAAATAATTAATTAACATAAATTGAAAATGATAAAAAGAGATAAAGTAATCAAATGTAGCTCTTTAAATGGTTGTGTGATCCAAGGATACCTATTCTTAGTAGTGGTAGACGGGAGTCGGAGAGATGTTAGCTACATTTGAGTCTAAGACTAGTTTATTCCCATAGTGTTGTTGTGAGATATATTATACTCTATAATTTTTCTGTTTCTATATTATTATCCACCCCATTAGTTAGGGAAACTGACACCCCTGGGATTCTGAGCCCATGGGGGTGTTTTCCCCAACATTTCATTGGGAGGATGGATGGATGACTACCCCTTTTGGCCCCGCTCTCTTCTCATTGTAGTTACTTTTGTTGGTAAGCACAACAGTTAGTTTTTCTACATATATGTGTTTAGAGGGATGTAATGGCCTATGTTTATTCACACACATATATTCTGGATATATTTTCATATAGACTATTATAGGTGTAACATGTATAGGTTGTGATGGCTTGGGGATACTTACTCGATGTGTGAGCTATAATGTCTTGAGGTATAATTACTGATGTATGATACACGTTCTATGAGATTTGGTGGATTTAATAAAGTAACCGGTTACTTTTGTTACATGGATGTGGTGGTTTTTATGATTGAGGTTCATGTTTTGGTGCTTTTCCAAGGTGTCTGCGGGAAAGTCTTTTTGGAGAGAGATGATTTGGACATGTGATGTTGGGGAAAAGTGAAAAAACAATGGTGAAGTGGTAGTGGGGTACCATTGATATTATTTATTATATTATATACTTTTGTATGCAATACTTGTTGAGAGTAACCATAGTGAGGTTGGGAACTTAATATAGCTATTTAAGTGATGAGTTATTTTCACTTCTTGTTCAATGTGCTTTAGAAAGCTTTCATTACTATGGAATGAGAGGATCCGTGAATGATCCTACTGAGTATACTATTATACTCACCCTACATATATCTAAACTATTTTTGAGTTCACTTGGAACAGGTAAGAGATTAGAATGGTTACTACTAGCTTGGGGTTTCAGGAACTGTTCGGGCATCGTGGTCGCTGCCGTTTTTACTTTCTTTTGCTAATTATAGTTTTTCCTTTTAGTTGTAGTAGTTATTTCATGACATTACACATGTGTACTTGGGATTTCTTTTATATTACAGTTTGAGTTGGATTTGGTCAGTGTCTATCTTATCTCTCTTTTTCATGTGTTCTCTTAGAGTGTAATGCCTACTATTTGGGTGTTTACCATACCCTCAGTGCTAGTCGCCAACTCGAGGCCTACTAGAGGTGGGACTTAGGGATTAATATCTCAATTCTCTCATTATCGACCTAGGAGGGGTACACCTTATGGGGAGGGGGTCGTGATATACCATATAGAAGTGACCACACATTAAAGTCCAAGTGATCATAATAAAAAACAAGTAACCATGTGTAATATGAGAAAAATATATCTAAGTCTTGAATTAACCACATTAAGGATTTAACTTACCTTGTTAAGGATACAAGTGACCACATTAATACTTCAAACGATCATGTAGATAGAGTATAAAAATTTGGACAAGTGTATAACCTACCACATGAGGAAATTAAGTGATAATATGAGGTGATCAAGTGAACATGTTAAGTGTTTATTTCAAGTGACCATACATTTAAGTGAGTGAAAGTTCAAGTGACCACAATATGATGTGACTGTAAGATAAAGAAACTATGTTGAATTAATGATTAAGTGACCCTGTCTATTTGAACTAGTAAAAAAATTTAAATTACAATGGTTATATTTTGAATAATATGTTAAGAAGTCGAAGCATTTAAGTATTCAAAATCATAATAATCAGAAAGAGGGCTATTTTATGAATATTACAAAATGGATAATTTGAGAAGGATTTTTCTTTAACAAGTAAATCTAATCATGGAAAAAGTAGTGGGAATTGTACTAATCTGACTGACTACTACTCTATATGATTCTACAATAATCTTGTATTCTGCTTCATTTTATAAGTTTCATTTGAATCTTTTTCAAGGGATAATTTAAAATAAATTGGTCATTTTAAGTTGATTGGATTGAGATACTTCAAAACACTTTCTTCATCACATTGCATTATCTCAATTTAATTTACCTTGGAGATATGTTTATACTACCTTGTAAATCTATTAGTATATTCTTCTTATTTGTAATAATGAGAAATAAATACTATTTCCTTATTTATTTTTAACTTGTTATCCCATGAATAAATTTGGAAGATGTTAGTTGTATCTAGGACTGTCATGTGTATAACTATATGTATAAAACTCAATCCAGGTTTTGGATCAAGTTTATTATGATATAATAAACATTAATGACAATAGGTAACAGTCAAGGAAAGTTAATTGTATTTTAGGTTTTAATATAACCACTTTTTCAAAATTTCCTTATGTATTATTATTTCTTTTTTACACTATTTTCAAACTATTTTCATTTTTATACCTTTTATTTGTTTTAACTATTTTTTAAACTATGGTTTGAAATGTATATATCATATAGTTAACATTTATAAGTTGTATAATATTTTTTTTGTGAGTAAAATATTTTAAAAATTTAAATATATTTAATTTTTTAATTAGGTTTTGATTAAACCGTTGAGAAACTACATCAAAGCATCAAATTTTTTATACCTACATTATTTGTAAACTCGGATATTTTATTTGATATGGCTTTACCCCCACCTCTATAATTGTGTACTATGACCAAAATTTTGTATCAAAGAAGAAGTTGTTCCTTCTTTTTGTTTTCTTTAACCTCAATATATTTCTTAAAAATACATATTTAATTTTTTTTGTTATTTATTTTCTCATTATGGATGCTGAATTTTAAGGTTTTGTTGTTAACATACCTTTTATTTTAATAGTCAAAATTATGATTTGGGGTAAATAAAAATGAAAATTCCTCTTAAAATAATTATTTTGACATATGGGGATATATTAAAGATTAATATGAAAAAACCTAAAACTGCTAGAAAATAATAGGATGCAATAAAAAAATATTCTTACTATTCTAACTATAAAGATATGAATGCTTTAATTTTTATTTTAGGAGATGATGAGTTAAATAGAATAACTTCATGTGATACTACTTATCAAATTTGGGATGCACATTCTATGTCTCATGAAATAAAAAATAGTGTTAAATAAATGAGATTGAATACATATACTATTAAGTATGATACTTTAAAAATAAATCCGGATTATTCTTTCTTTGACATGTTTCCCAGGTTCAATGAAATCATAAACACTAATATTACACAAAAACAATGTATATATGACAAATCTCAAGTATTAAGGATCTTGAGATTCCTATGAGATCAATGGATAGATACTGTAGTCTCTATTTGAGCATCATATGACATCAGTAAACTACCATACAAAAAGATAATTTAAAAGTTGATGATAATTCGAGAAGAGTTAATGGTGAACAATGAATTTGATGAACCAGAAAGGAAATATGTTACGTTTAATTAATCATAATTAGAAGATAATGAAGTTGCAAAACATAATAGTATGTGAAAGTTAAGGTGATACAGAAATTCATGAGGAATAGGATTAGAAATATAGAATTCCCAGTAATTTTAATAAAATTAATAATGTATCTATAAGACAAATTTCAAGATAAAGTATGATAAAATATGAAACAATAGGAATGGATGGAAAAATTATGAATCCTATAATGAAATTGAATTCTATGAATATAAGAAGAAAGGGCATATAAAAGTTAATTGTATAAAGCTTATGTATAAGAATATGTATGAATATAAAGATAAAAGAAAAAAGAACAAAATGAAGGACACTTAGAGCTTATCTGAGTATAGCTCCAGTAACTAAGATTCTATCCAAGTGGATACAAATGAAAAAGTAAATCTATTCTTTATGGACACTTATTTAGAGGTGTTATATATTTTTATTCTCATATATCTGATGAATCTAAAATTTAAAATGAATAATTAGAAGAATATTGTGTAATGATGGGAGATACAATGAATGAATTATAAGATAATTGTAAAAAACTGAAAAAGGTGCTTGTTTTATATATTTTTGTAAAATCTATCCTAGTATTGAAAATGAAAACAATACCAATATATTAAAATAAAATACTAACATGAAATTGATAAATTAAAATCTTAAAAAGGATTTATAATAGTATATTAAGGGTAGAAGAACATTGAATATTTTACTAGGTAAATAAAAACATCCTAAATACAAATCTAGAATTATGTATGGATCTAGATTGTAAGAGAAGATTTATAAAATTACATTATCCATTGTTCTAAATGTATGAACTTATTCTATAGGTTTAACAAAATTATTATTTTTGGAAATAATTCTAATTTTTTTTACCTAAAATGGATTTTCTATCCAAACATGTTAATTATATTATAAGGAAGATTTTGAAAGAAATTTGGATTATAAAGTCTTTAATTTCAAACATCTATAGACTCAAAGAGAATCTAGGTGTCCAATCAATTTCTTATTTGATTAATTTTTTGAAAAACTTATTGAAAGGATCTAGAAAAAATCTATGGTATCTAGATAGTGGATGTTGCAGGTATATTTTTGGATACTATTCAGGCTTTAAGAACCTTGTCAAAGTGGATGGTGAATATCCATAATTTTGTGATAATGAAAAATGAAAGACTGTTATACATGGAAAAATTAGTTACTTTTAATCTATCCTTATTTATTAAGTTTTATTTTTTCATGGTTTAAAGTATAATATTATTAGTATTTTTCAGTAGTGATTATTTTTTTTTTCATTTTAAGTTTGAAATAAATGCTTGTAAAATTTATGATTCCAATCATGCTTTAATATTTACTATGTTGAGAAAAGAAAATGATTATGTTGTTAACATAGATTATTTATATTCAAAAATTGTTTCTTGTTTAAGTGTCTCACATAGATAATCGTTGTTTTGGAATATCATACTATTCCACTTTAACATATACTAATTTAAGAATCTAAATAAAAATGTCTTAGTTAGTGATATACCCAAACTAGAATTTCCAATAGATAAATTATGAAATTCATATAATAAGGGAAAATAACACAAAGTATCTTTCAAACCAAGAAATAGGTTTATACCTCTCAACTATTAGAATTGGTTAACATGGATTTATTTCAGCCATATAGATTTTCTAATTTAGAAAGAATTCACTATGATTTTATAATTGTTGATGATTATTCAAGATATACATGTATTTCTTTCCTAGATCATAAAATTGAAATTTATCCTTGTCTTAATAAATATGAGACATCAATCTAGCACCGTAGTGGAATCACCATAAAAACCTTGGGAAGTGATCATGACCAATCCATGAACATTATGAACACTATGTTCATTAAACCCATGAATACGGCTGGAGATTTCATCACAACGAACAAGATCATAATGAAATCGTAATGACCATAATGACATCAAAATGATGTTTTCAGAATATCCTCATCCTTCGCCCGCATCTGATGATATCATGAATATAAATAGATTTTCGATAACCAATGTTCTCCTTTTAATTGATTGAATAAATAATAAATTTGTGGAAGGGGATATTATTTCTTCACTATCACCTGATTCAATCATTGATAATCGATACAAAGATGAAAAAAATAGAATCATCCATCTTCATAAACAAAACTGATGCACCCTAAGATGATACAGTCAGATAAACAAAACCTTTCTACAAGAGATCATTGAGTTGTACTCACATATCTCACACCTCATAAGATATCATCCTATATGGATATATCAAGATAGTAGACACACTTGGTTTTTGCTCGAACCAAAACTCATTCTACCATCGTGGGGTAACACTACAATATCCTCATGAAATACATCAAGGTACTATTTAATAAACTTAAGAAACACCATTAGCTAAACCTATGGGGTACTTATAATCAACTCATCCACCAAGGAAGATAAGGATGAAATACACCTTTGACCCATATGAGGGTCTCTCTCACCAACAAACACTACAGGATCTGCATCAGCATCATTGAATGAAACCTATCTCCTTAATAAATCCACAACATCATTCACTAAATACAACCAATCCATATTGAGGATAATATCATATGACTATATCCATAAACATAAGAAGTCTCCCAGAGAGTTGTGCTTCCCCATATCTAGCTCACAAACTTTATATACTTTATATAGGTAACCTCAAAATATAACTAGAAAAGATAATTCCAAGGAAACTAAATGTCTCTCCACCTCATGTCCAAAATCTTGTACAAGATTAGGTGATATGAATGAGTTAATCACACATAAATCAAACAAATCATGCACCCATATAGAAATAAAGTGAAGGGTACCTTTAATAATGTATGAATTTTATGGTACTGGAAACATTAAATCATATAGTTGACCACGACATGATCCATGAAATCTCTATACCCAGTGAAGAATACCTCTATGGACACACTATTATCTCTATGGAAGTGAAACATATTAACGCTATCCAATACATACCCCATCTCCTCTCTAGTGATCCAAAGTTGGAGCATACCACTACTACTATCACAACTAAAGCTACCTCAATTAAGGAACCTGAAGTGGAACACCTAGAATACATTGCCTAATTAGAAAGACCGACACTCTCACCAATTATGAACTCATACTCCACAAGAAAAATATTTGCCTAATCCCTTGAGGGAGGGTTTAGAGCTACCATCCTAGGTGAAACGAGATGATGGGTGCTGGGACCTACCCCCAATTGTCTGAAATCTACCCTATCTAAGAAATTGTGAATCCGAGACCATAGACCAACTTCATAAGGAATCTTTATGACTCCCATATTTTGTTGATCTGGTTCTGGCCAGTTTCCTCTCAACAACCTATTCTCTTTCCAGCACCCTAAGATATGTCAACAACTTGAATAGAGTAACCTGGAACTGTATCTATGGATACAAAGCCTAATTTAAATTTTAAATGTCTTTCCTTGGACTCCTCATACGATAATAGGTTAGAATCAAATTATATAATGTTCTAGAAATGGATCCTAAAATACAACAAATTGGAACTCCCCTATTGAAGGGTAAGAAACTCCGTGTAATTGGCCACCTTTGTGGTTAAAGAAAGAAAATCTACTCAGAACTGGTCCCTGAACTTCTCCCTTGAGGCCACCAACTCATTGCAAACCCCAAGTGACATAATAAAACATGGAATATTTTCTCCACATAACTTCATAACAACCAAAGAATCCTAGTTCCCCTTATGAGAATAGATGAAACTACAAGGTATCTCAACCTCCTTTAACCATCCTTCTATCAATATATTCAAAACAAAGCCTTATAACCTCTAAATACTTTGGAACAGAAATTGTTAGAGTTTCCTCCACCAATCATCATCATCATTAACCTCTACTCTATGATAATCTACTGGCACATCTTGTTGAACATATTTTGTGCAAACCGGAAGAGGACATCGACTTAGATCCATGCCAATAAAAGAAAAAATAGTTAGATCTCCTAAACCAAGAATATGAAATATTTA
Source organism: Viscum album (assembly GCA_963277665.1). NCBI lineage: Eukaryota > Viridiplantae > Streptophyta > Magnoliopsida > Santalales > Viscaceae > Viscum > Viscum album. The sequence goes on along the minus strand of OY728138.1, from coordinate 1,019,283,421 downwards.
AGATTAATTAATTATTAATTTCTATTCTATTATTTTTATTTAAGGTTAAACTAATCTCAAAGTATAAAAAATTCAAATACAGGTGAAAATAATAATGATGCATGATCCCTTCCTAGGTGTTTACCCTGTAACAAGTATCATTTCACTTAGTAGGCCTGGTAAACATACAAGTTCCATGTATTAGATCATAGGGGGACCTAAATACCTTTATCTTGGTTAGTCTTCCTTGTTTACATCACTTAATAAAGTTATATGAAATAATTTATCTATCAACCCATGTAGTACTTACATGAGTCAAACTCTAAACTCCATCATATCAATCTAATTGAACCTTTAATGAAACTCTATCACAACACACTCCCCCTAAAGGTACCCCTCCTAGGTGAGAAATGAGAGAAAGGATATAGTGACTACCCCAGCCCTTCCTCTAGTTGGCCCCTGGTTGGTGACTAGCATTGATGGTATATCAAACTTACAGATGGGAGGCATTACCCTATAATAGAATATACGAAAGAGATAGGTAAGATATAACATCAGTAAAATCCTTCTCATAAATATAAATGTAATCCCAAGTACATACATGTAATGTCATATAAGACTAAAAAACCTAGAAATGAAACTGCAAGTACCAAAAGGTGAAATCAGCAGCAACCACAAAGCCTAAACAACTGCTGCAAATCCACAAGCTAGTAATATCTAGTCTAGTCTCCATCCTGTTCTTGCTGACCTAAATTTTATTTATATATATGATGGGTGAGAAAATAGTTATACTCAGTAGGATCCTCCCTTTATTATCTTGTTCAAAAGGTAAATAAATCATACTAAATCTTAGTGAACAAAAACCAAAACTAACTCATCACCTAAACATGTATACTAAGTTCTTAGACTCACTATGGATATCGATCACCAAGTATTACATACAAGGGATCATATAAAATAATATTAAAAAAGGGTGCCTCACTAGTGCTTCCCTGTTGGTTTTCTACTCTTTCCAATAATGCACGTTCTAATCCATCCCACTCCAAAATAAGCCATCATGAAGACACCTGAAAAAATATCACAACATGCATCTCGTTCATCGCATAATCACATCATCTCATTCCACACCTCCATATTGTAACATAATAGTTTCTAGGAGACACCACTTCATGTATAACATGTATCACACATTGGGTATTTTTAGTCAAGTCATTACTATTCATACACCGAGTAAGGTACCTCACACCATCACATCCTATAAATATCATACCTATAATAATACTTTGGATACTATATTTAGAGAAGAAAGTGTGTGAAATAACCAAAATACATTATATCCCTCTACACACATAAATGGGAAATATAACTTCCATGTATACTAGCACATAATACCACCAAGAGTAAAGAGTGGGGCCATAGGGGGTAGTCATCCGTCTATCCTCACCATCAGGATTTTTGGGAAAACACTGTCCCATTGTCCATTGAGTGTTAGTATCCACAACCAACATAGATAGGGTAGCGTATCAAATAAAAAAACATACAAGATATAATATATCTCAAAACCACCTCATGGGAATAACCTAGTCCTAGTATCAATTAAAGCTATTATCACTTAGACACCCAACTACCACTAATAAAGACTAGATATCCTATAAGCATACAAGAATTTAATAAATATTTAATTAAATTACATCTTTCATTTTTAGTGTTCAATTTATGTTAATTAAGTAATTAAATATTAATTAAAACTACTAAAATCACATATCACTAACCATCAATTAAAATTTATCTAAACCAAAATTTATTCTCCTCAAGAATAGTCTATTCCCTTTAGGAATAATCTAATAAATTCCATGTTTTCTCATAATTTAACATGTTTTCAATGTAGTAAGAACTGACTGCATGGGTTAAACATTTATTAATTCATTATTACATGTCCATCATTACACGTTCTCTAGGAAGCATCATAAGCTACCAAAATAGAGATCTTAAACCAAAAACATCCAGTAGCCACATGCAGTGGGGAAAGGAATGCAGATAAACAAGTAACCTAGTCATACAACCATTAAAAAGATTTATTCACAATATATCATCTCATATTTATGGACATTAATATGTAAATAAAACTTCAACCCATTCAATCATCACTAGTTCTATCCCCAAAAAAATCGTGAATATCACCAGGTGTCTCACTGTCAGAAGCATCAACTATTTCCACAAGCTCGATGTCGTCCTCGATACCATCACACATATCACTTGCATCTCTCCATCCCAGGTGTCATATACTTCCACATCCTCATGCCTCCCCATAAATATATCAATAACCACCCTAGGACCACATCACATTTCATAGAAAGGATCACATCTAGATGAACACATATGGTAGCAAACAACCAAGAAGGTCAATAGGGAAATTAAACCCTAAAAACAAGGCATTGAGACTTCACATGCAAATAGGCTCTCACAACCCCAACACAAGTCACTTAGGCTTCACAATAAATGGGAAACCTTAACCCGATGAATTTATCTTTATCAAACAACTAGTTATTATTCCATATTAAATTAACGTATTTAATTATCATAGTTTCTAACTTTGGGAAACCTAATGCATTATCTATAAAAATCTATTAAAATTAATTAAAAATTCCTTCGAGCATTTTCAAAAATTAACAATATTTAAAGAACAAAAATTATCATTATCATGAATTTAATTATAAATCTCATCAAAAATAATTCAAGATTCAGGTTCTTTATGCAATTTTAATAAAATGTGAAATCGTATATTCTATTAAACATGTATACTTTCGTAATTTGATTACTATAAAATTATAATAAACATAAAATTTATTAAACATGCCTCTAATTAATTAGCCAACCAATTAATTCTATGTTTAAATTCTGTACTAATTTCATCAATTTAAATTTTCTAAATCAGTTATAATTTCATGTTATACAAAGCATAGTACAGATAGAATATTATCTGTAAAAATAAGAGGTAAACTGTTATCATGGTGGAAAACAACAACATGTGACCAGTAAACACAAACCAATTTCATTATTTAATCTGTTTTAATCATTATTAAGTTAATTCCACAATCATCCAAAGGGATAAACCATTTTCAATTTATGATTTCATGTAAATAAATAGAATACTAAAAGAATCCCCTTCCTCAAACTTCTAAAGTTCTTGAAATGGAAACAAAATACCAATGCACTTCTTAGATGACCTCTCCGATAGGGAAAATATGATCTCCCATGGATCTCATTCCATGAACACACCAAAAAATGAAAAATAAATCTCCACTTGAATGTGGTAGAAAAAACACCAAATCACACAAAAAGAATGGGAGGAAAACAAGATCAAATGGAAGATAAACCACATTAAATGAGGAATATCCTACCTCATATAGACATGGATTGAACATAAAAAGATGATGATGAATCCCTAGAGAAATGGGTCTTCAAAGCCTTCAAAAATCAATCTTGGGTGCCAAGGGTTTAAGTGTAAGATATGGGAGAAAATTGGGTTCAGAGGCATGAACTGTATTTGTGGGAATTTTTTTAATAGACCACGGTGTAACCCCTAGGAATAGACCACATCCTATGTAAGAATATTACTACATAAAAATCCCCTTAGAGCATGTAAAAACCCCAGACCAACTTCTAGTTTGAGATCCAAGACTAGATCCATGGCATAGATCCTATATGTAAAATCATAGTTTTTATATGAGGTGAAAATTATTTTGAATTTTGTGAAACCCTTTTTGAGTTGTTATTTTTTTCTTATATCTCAATTATTGGGAATTTAGGCTGATCAATTTTCTTCTAGAAAGAATGTAGCAGTAGGGATGAAGGCTAGATGTAGGCCAAATTCATGACTTTTATTAAATACAAAATGTGTATTGGATTGGACATACACCTTATAGATCATGAATTTTTTATTCCTGTGAGGGTAAAACCCCAATAATCATATGATGTGTAAAAATATAAACATCATGTAAGTTCTGGGATTCCATTTTATGGGGGGGGGGGCAACTTATTTTTTTAGTGTCGTTTCGTGACAAATTCTGCTAATTTAGCAATGTTTTCTGAAAAAACATCACTAATTTAGATGTGTTTCATGAAAAAAGTCTCTAAATTAGTGACATTTCATGAACCACATTTCTAAATTAGTGATGTTTCCTGAAAAATGTTGCTAAATTATGGACGTTTTTAGGAAAAGTCAGTAATTGTTTCACATTTTTAAGGAAACATTGCTAAATTAGCGACATCTTTTTAGGAAACATCGCTAAAAAATATATATTTATATAGCTCATTTCCCCTCATTAATATAAATATATATTTAGATATATATATATTAATATATATAAATAGAGACAGACATATAATATATATATATATATATATATATATATAAACACACACACAAATATATATAAAAATATATATATAGTGATATATTTATATATATATATATAATATAAAATATAAACACATAGATATATAAACATATATATATGAAATATAAACATATATATATTATAAAATATAAACATATATGAAAAATATAAACATATATATAATATAATATAAACTTATAAACATATATGTGTGTGTGTGTGTGTGTGTGTGTGCGCGTGTCACAACGGCGACACTGTAGTGTTTGAGGCACTGTAGTAGGAACTGTAGTGGTGGCGAGACTATAGCAGTTCAGGTACTGTTGGAGTACTATTCACTGAGGGGCCCTTTGGGCCAAAAAAATGGGTTTTCAAGCCTAGTATTCAGGACACTTGGCCTTGGGCCTTCAGGTTATGTAATGAGTCTCCCTCTGCCCATTCTAAAGAGGTATTTGATTTAAATAATTAAATGAGGCTTCGACCCAAACCTTTAATATATATATATAATACAAATATATATATATATATATATAAACATAAAATATAAAATATAAACACACACACACACATATTAATATATGTATATTAATATATAACAATATATAATATTTTATTTTTTTAAATAGTTTAATTTATTTACATACATATAAATTTAACATAATATAATTTTAAACTCAAAAAACGTATAGATGAGTTGGTTAGAATCTTTGAGCCCACGATGCATGTTGTGGGTTCTAATTCCACTGAAGGCATATTTGTCCTTACTTTCCAGTGTGGATAGTGGGAAGGGTGGGGAGACATTATGGAAGTGGGGTGGGATGAAGGGGAGTTTTGGTGATAAGGTGCAGTTTTTAATTTTTTTATTATAAACAATCAGAAAATGACTTTAAAAAAATTACCATCTATAAATTAATTTTAAAAAAATTAATGATGCTTTTTACAAACATCAGAAAATAAGGTGTGATTTACCATTGTTTCTAAAAAACATCGTCAAATGGGCTATCTATAAATAGGGACATTTATAAACATCGGTAAATGCGGTGTCGCTAAATATAAATTTTTTTATAAAAATTACAATTTTAGCAAATTTTATTTATCAAAATTTCTAGAAAACTTTGGTAAATGAGGTGTCTCTAATTTAGTTACTTTTATAAACATTACAAATTTTTCAATGCTTATAAACATCACTATAAATTAGTAATATTTTAAAACATCACTGATTGTATTTTTTTAGTGGATCTCTATTCCTATTACACCTTTCATTTTTTATCTTCCTTTGAACAAAGTTATTCTAGATTTTGCTAATATGACCTATTTTAAAGGCCTTTTTCAATTATTCCATTTTATCCCAATTCACGCCAAACCAAGGGTTGAAACTAGGTGAGTGGTAGTTTACCAACCTAGGGTTGGTGGTCTAGTTCTTTTCCTAAAATTATTTTCATATTTAACATGTTATATTATGCTGTGTGATGGGACGCTTCGGTGATGCCTAAAAAAATTTACTATATTAAATTAAATGATAAACCATGTTTAATATAGTACTAAAAACCTATGAAATGATGTCATTGGGTGAACGCCCTGATGTGAGCCACCCAAAAAGGTGTTTCTTTCTTAATGGAATTTGGGCCTTATTCCATGAATTAATTTAAACCACCATTTGAGGTGTATGAACTGCTCTTTGTAATGATTATAATGCATTTTTTAAGTAAAGTTATTTTAATGTTAGCCATGAAATTTTCCCTACATCAACATGTGGTTGATACAAGGATCCTAACTTAAGGATTTCTTGGATAGGATCATCGAGATTTATAATAATATTTGAAAATGAAAGTTGATACATTAAGAGTGATACTTGGATTCTGTTTATAATTCCTCAGATGGGATCACTATGTGGATATTTTACCTCACCCATGAGAAATAACTGGTTCCCTAAATAGAATACCATGGACAGGTTGAGTGGGTGATATTGGATTGATATGATAAAAGGGATACTTGGTCTCCTACATGGTATACCAGGGATGTGCACTGAGGGTTATATCTTTACATCATTTTGAGAGAGATACTTGGGATTTATTTTTCGGATCTCCTTGGATGTAATCTTATAGTTATGGGTAATTATAGTGATCGTGGAGTGATACATGGGTTCCTACTTACAAATCACCCTGTTTTGGGCACAATATTCCTTATTGTTAATAATTAATCATACATTTTTCTATATTTATGAATGTGACCACCAATCGAAGGAACATTCTTTGGTTTGATCCATTTTTACAATTGAATTTTATGACAACCCATTCATTCCTTCCATACCTATTTCCAGAAGAATCATATTGTATATATATATATATTATAACTATCAAATATACAATATCTTTACAAGTTAACCTTTATTCATCGACATCCATATTAGGCCGAAGAAAGTAGTGTTGGTTGGGTATCCTATGGGAAACCTGGTCTAATGTCATTTATTTAATTATTTCCCATATTACAGCTATTATTACCTTCACATTTCTCATTTTATATGTACTGACTAGATAGTTTTAGACACTATTAGAGGAGCCCTAATGAGTATATCTCACACCCTATTTGGGCCTCCCATGGAAGTTGAATAGACTTCATGATTTCATTGATAGACAAAGGGAAGTGCCTAAATTCCTATGTTTGATTTTAATACTAGGATGGAGTATGGGATTAGAGGACCAAGCCTATACTCATGATGCTAGTAGAGGCAACTTTAGGTCTTTTTTATTTTATAGAATGATTTATATGACTGTACCCATGAATCCCATGTACTTCTTTTTATATAGAATCATGAAAGTTTCTTCATTTTTGTATTGGATATTGATTTAGCTTCTAACTATATTATCTGAATGATTTATTATTCTAATACTGATTATTTATAATCATTTCCACTATTTCCATTTTTTATTTACTATTTTTTATTACTCTAATCACAAGGGTATAATATTCCCACCATGCCATCATAGACCCTCACTCCTAGTTGGAATCCTCTGGCATGTGGGTAGGCATGATTGAGGTCTTGTGTCCAACCGTCTTAGGGTACTACTTATGTTTTGGACTCTATATAATACCCCTTCTTAACACCTACTTTAAGTTTCAATGAACTATGATGACTATTAGGCCTGCTAATATTCTTCGTATATATTATAATTTTACCCTTTTATACCACAAACACATCATCAATGTTTAGACCTCATATGTCTAACGTGACTGTCTTCAATATATTGACCAAATCAGGTTAAATTTTATTCAAATCATTAATATTATAGTTTATAATGAATTATCAAAACATTTCATGAAATAATTATAAAATTATGTTTATAGCTATTAAAAGTATTAAAGTAGACTCCAATCACTATAATACATTGACATACCTAGTTATATTGAGTATATGAGCATAAATAAAATTTATTTCTATAATCTTATATCTAAGAAATGTATTTAGTTCCCAATACCTCTTATTTTTATGATTATCATAAGAATGTAGATATATTTTTTGAATAACTTCACCAATCATTTCATTTAGAAATAGGTTTCTCAAACACGTAAAATTTTCTTTCTTATTTTATAAGGATTACTATGTTTATATACCAATCCAAAAAAAAATTTACATTATGGTTTTCATTCTCTAGAATTGATCTCAAATTTAGGTTTGATGATGATGATTTTATTTAACTACAATAGAATTTTTTGTCTAATGATTATCCAATTTTATAATGACTTAATAAGGATATTTATTAAATATACTCCTGCTAAAATGATTACCCATTTTTTATCCCCATTTTTGGGATTTGATTGATATATTACTAAGATTTGGGTTTCTTTTAAAATTATACCACCACATAGTTATTTAGATTAAACATCAAATAATATATGACTCTGGAATATTTTAGTGGAAAACTCATTTCCCAATCCATCATATATATATATCATAACACTCTAACTTAAGAGAGTTAACCACAAGATTTGATCCAATATACCACATAACCTCATATACATTCCATAATCACTAAGAATATCTAAAAAGTGGTGATGGATAAAGTAAAACATTTTGGGTAGTATTTTCCCTAAAAAACATAAATTGAAACAATTCTTGAGAATTTAGAATTAATAAAAATAAAAACAGCTAAAAAATATACATCAAAGTGAAAATTATTTTTTAATAAAATCTTAAATTTATATGAAATATGTGAGACACATTCCCTAATAGAGGATAAAGCTCCAAAACTGGTCCAAAAACTTTTTCAATACATATCCAATTTGAATATATGGTTTTCAACAAACAAATAATTTATTCTTACCCTCAACTGCATCCTAACCAATCATGCACACACGTTTATTGAATCACACATGTTAGAGTGAGTATAGACTCAATAGAATTTTCATAATAACTCTAACAAACTTCCATTTTTTGGAAGTATCAATATAAAATTATTATCAATAAATGATAAATATAAAAAAAATTAACCAAAACATTGATTTACCCTAGCATTTTACAAAACTAAGGTAATAGATGAAGGATAACCTTTTATTCCCAAATACCCATCAATTTTCCAAAAATAATCAAATTAATAACCGTTGATTTGAAAACCCATCAGAAACCATTTTTTCTCACCCAAAAAAATATTTACCCAAAATATTATCATTATTTACATTTAAAAAGATAACTCTCCACATATAAAAAAATATAATAGAAAATACCCATTTTCAATAATTTTGATGGAAACTTATCATTTCTTTAAAATCCCTCATGCTAGGGCATCCCCAAGAATAGTATAATATATAAATGACAACTAGATTTTCCTTGGAATGAATCCAATTTCACATAAACCTACACCATAATGAGTGCCACCTTATGAACCTGATCATGCCAAACATTTTTCTATTTTAAAAACATTCTATAGGTCTTTTTTTTACCATGGTTTAGGCTTAGAGGTGTCAAATCAACTCTCAATTAAATTCATTTTATGCACATGTACAAACATGATGCAGGAAATCTAAGTAAATCTATTTAAATAGATTTCCAACAAACCCCTTCCTAGGGTATTTTAACCCAAATACATTTACTATAAAAGTATATTTCAACAAATAATATCAATAAATGGAATATTTTTAACTATTATAAATTTACTAACCAATTAATTCCAATGAAATATTTATTTTTAATTCCCAATTTCAATTCTAAATGCCATTGGATGTAAAGCCACAATTTCTAATAAAACCCATCTTATACTAAAATAAACATTTTTTTATAAAGTCTTAGTTTCACCCTAATAAGGAGTTTCATTCAATGATTAATCACAATCCATTTGAGAAGCACATAAAATTAACTGGAATCATAAGAGGGATCAAATACACCAACCTAGACACACTATTTTTAAAAAAACCCAAAATCCTTAATAAGATAAATGATAAAACACAATGGATATCCATAAATTTATGAGTCCAACATCACTATGTTCAAATTAGATACATAGAGATCAATAGAAAAAATATATATATTATATATCTAGTTCTTATTGAATATCTAACATCAAATATATGATCTACACATATGATCCATAAAAAGATGACGAGTGATCTCCAAAATCACACTAGAATGTCTATAAAATCAGTTAATAGAGTTTAAGATGATGAATTATGTATTCTAGAGATATTTTGGGTAAAAATAGAGAAATATAATAACTTATAATCAATTAAATTATCATCATTAATGATCCCTCAAATCATTAGTTTCCCATGTATTCTTCACTAGCCTAAAAAATTCAAAATATATGGTTGTCATAGATAGTCCCCAAGACTATGAAGCCTACTATAAAAAACTAATGGATTATAAATATCAAAATATATTTTCATTTATTTTAAAACCCATCCAAAACCACATTTTCTTTAAAAACATCATTTAACCAAACTATTCACATTATTTCTATTTATAAAAAAATTCCTTTTTTTAGAAAAATCACTTGGAAAATTACAATTCTCTGAATTTTTGATGAAAAATTATTATTTCACCAATACCACCAATGTTAAGATATCCTCATGTATAATCCAATAAATAAATGATAGATTTATTTTCTATGGTAAGATTCCCTATTCACACGTCTAAAATCCACAACATAATTAGTTTCTCTTTTTGGATATGATTATCTTTATTATTACTTGACTTAATGGATGTATCTAAGTCTCCACTTTACAATGAATTGAGATTTGAGCTTTCAAAATATGTATCACCAAAAATCTATTTTAATACATGAACCCAAACCATGTGAGAAATCTAACTAAATGTATATAAATAAATTAATAAACAACCACTTCCCATGGTATTTTCAAATAAATACATATACTGTAAAAGTGTATTTTGTGACTGAATCATAATAAATGAAACAATTCAAAACTTATGTTATTAGACTAACTAAGTCAATTAAAATGAAATCCACACGTTCATTTCTAAATTTTAATTCAAAATACCAACTCATGTAAAACCCCAATTTCTTATTTAAATCAATTTATACCAAAACCCATCTTTTTCATAAATTCATGATTCCTCCCAAATAATGAATTTCAATAAATGATTAATCTCACTTAATAATTAAATCACATTAAATTACCTAATCTCACAAGATGGATTGATACCACCTACTTTGACATGTCTTTTCTAGAAAATACCAAAATCCATGGTCCATACACACATCGATGGGTTGAGTCCTCTAATCCATAATAGGATGAATGAAAAAATAAATAAATAAATAAATAAATATAAATATATATATATATATATATATATTTGAATCAAACATCAACAAGTTATATATATGAGAGATAGATCATGAGAAAACATGATTGAGAATCTAGATCCAGGCCTTACCAAAGATTTTAAATAACATTAAATAGGTATTGGGAGACCACTAAAATTTTTCTAGAATGACCAGATAATTATCCATGTGAGTTTTAGTGGAATAATAAGAAATTTAATAGGTGTTTTAAGTGAAAAAATGTGAAATTATTCTATTTAAAATCTATTGCAAAGTCATCACCCAGGGTCCATTGGATTATACAGTCAAGCATGCATTATCTATTGGATCAAAAATTCAAAATTCATGGCCATCCTGCATTGTCTATATAACCATGTATTCGACCACATAGAACATATTATCTTAAAAATATATAAATTCACCATCATCATGCATGGACTTTTATATCATGAAGGTGACTTTAATGAGCCTTATATACCCCAAAAACCTAAATGCATGGTCATCATGCATGGACTTTAGGACTATACTGGTGACTATATAATCCTAGAAAAGAATCTCCCAACTTCTCTTTAAAACCCAAATTTCCATTAAACATGAATATTAAAGTAAATACCCTATTCCAAATCCAATGGTGATATAAAAATTCACTTTAGATATCTTCTTAATATCATATCTCAAAATTAAATTCCAAAATACAACATATATCAAATAAAAGGAAAACCAATATGCAACCTAAAACATGGGTGTTACATGTATAACCTAAACTTTATTCCTCTAAAATTCCAATAATTAGTGTTTCCTACCTAAATTTGACCCAAATATCATACATGTTTCAAGTACCTAACAATATTAGGGTAACCCGTTTTATGCTTTCCATACATGAGATAATCCATAAGAACCCTTCTTTGGAGGAATCTACTTATTTTGATGATTGTTATCTTAACAAGTGTTTTCTTTAGAAGAAATGTAACTGTCAATATTTTAAGGTATTTTAGAATCCAAACATCTTATTTCATGTATTACCATTATGATTAAATGTTTATAATGATTTTTTTATCATGCACCTTCATCTAAATTAATATGTTTATAATAGATTGATGCAGAATACTTTATACAAATCATGATTGCTATTTTTTACAAAAAAATAAATTCAGTTTAAATTAAAAAATATCTAAAATAATTCAATTCTTAATGTATATTAAACCCTTTTATATAAAGTATTATAATAATATGAAATCAAATTCCATAAAAGATAAAGTATGAAGTGACAGGTGGAAAATCCTCAATTTTCTAATCAAATTATAAACCGCTAATCTAGTAAGTAATTTGAACCAAGTTCACCTTATTATTAGATTAATACTCATCGTAGAAATAAATTATAATACAATCCTGAAACTTATTGTGTATGAATCATAACCAACATTTAATTTCAAGTTCATAATGCCAAAAAAATCATTGTAATAGTTGAATATAACAAAATTTTATGTAGTACCTAACATTTAACTCCTTATATATGTGGTATGGCATTAATAATAAGTAGTTAAAAACTTTAAATGAAAGTAGACATTCATTACTAATATTAACACTTTATATCCAAGAATTTAATAAGGTTGGGAATAAACTAAATAAATGAAAAATTCAAAAATTCAGATATCAGATAAAAATTTATTAACATTTCATAAATAAAGAAATTATTAACACTTTATAATTAAACATGCCTTATAGATATTACGTAAACATATAAACCTGATTATGTCACATCTGCTTCAATATGAAATCTTTTATATTTTTATATTACATGATATTTAATTTAATATCCTTTATATTCATAATCTATGGTATTTATAAATACTTTTATTAAAATATAAACATTTCATGTTTTATGTTAATATTTTACATAAAAAATAAAAAATATTTTAATTTATTAAAATAATTTCAAAAGTCACCAAAACAATTTCTCACATGTCTTATATAATTTTCTAAATAATTCCTTTTAGTAATAATATATCAAAAAAAATCTCTTATATTTTCTATTATTTTATAATTTATTAACACTTTATAACTTATTCAACCATGAAAATATGATTAAAACCAAGATCAAATGTTCTTAAATATTTTTTTATTAGTATAAAATCATCCCTTGTGTTCACTTTAGTGATGTTTTTTAAGAATGTTTTATGAAATCTGGGTTTATTTTAAAATATAAAACAATGAACCCTTTTTATATAAACAAAAACATTGTTTTTCTTACATGAAAACATTTTTTTAGGAATATATGACTATTTTTATTTGGTGAATTAATTTTGGGAAGAACCATTAATAGTTATAATTCTAAAATAAATATGTGTATTTAATAAACTGCTTCATTTTTTTCTTATTAAAATATAATTTTCATAAAAACATGACTATTTATTTTGAAATCATGAAATATAAAATATGTTTTATGAGGATTTATTTTTCAAAAATAATTCCATGATAATTTTTATTAAACCAAAATTTAGTTTTATAAATCATTATATTTTTTTAATAATTATGTGTCAATTAAGAAAAATATCATGAACTATGACTGTTTATCATAACACACTAAAAAGTTCTCGAAAAACAAGTTTTTACCTTTTCTTCATCTATTTAACCTTTAATATAAATTAGATTCAAATTTCTATTATAAAATTTAATAATTTTAGAGAGATTAATCATATCTAAAGTCATTACACCAAAAAAATTTTACTATAAGATCCACCTAATAATTTTGACTTGAATAAACATAATTGAAGAATAAAACTTTTCTCTGATGAAACCAAATCCAAATTATTATTCACATTTATTGATGAAGATCACTAAGATGTAGATAGTGGGATCCTTTTTCATGGGGTATACACATGTTTTTATGAATCTCTAAATACACGAAAAGGATTCCCTATTCTAAAAAGTTTACTATAACTTTAGTTAGAGAGAGATATAAGGAACAATATTAAAGGAAAAATAATTTTCTAGTGACTCTATGATTCTAAAATTAGTAACAATTAATGTAACCTATGCATTAACTTCATAGTGGGAAAGTTGATTGACTAACTCATTTTATAATTTATATATATTTTTTTTCATAAATAGGGAAATAATTCATATTTCCACTCAAAGAATGTAGACCCCTAGATGAAACACATGAGCTAAAAAAAGCCACATATATTGGAAAAGACCATATATCCCCACCCACCTCCCTATTAAAATTGAAAGAGCTTCTATTATTACCCTACACCATCTGATATTTCATAGAGAGACAAATCACTATCACATCCATGATCCTCATTTAATTAGTTGACTAATGAATCAATGGAGGTTGAAGAAAAAATCCCCCTTTAAAGATCCATGATGAATAGTTGAAAAAAACATTTGATGAAAGATGATTCCACTTGCATAAATGAACAGTTATTCAATCCCCTACATGGACATATGCAAGAGGGTCAACAGAGAAAATATGGTTAAGTACCTTGAAATGTGAGAAAAAATGGAATATATTCATAGAACGTGGGCAATAAAAAATGTATTGATCAATTATAGTTCTAGATCATCGATGATAGTGGTTTGGATAGATCAAGTTCCACACTAACTTGAGATACCAAAGATCATGAATGATCTGGTTTAGAGTAATAAATAATGAATGGGGTACTAATCATACAAAAGAGTAAACAATTCCTCTTCTATAAATAAGTAATTTGAAATCCCAACAAAATTTATCAATGTTAGGTTTAATTGGGTGTTAGATTTACCTTGATTTAGTGGATAACACTTATATAATGTCAAGTAGAAAACTTAAATTTTCCAAGGGCCTTACATACACTGGTAGTATAAATCACCATTGTTTTAATAGTGGATGAGCACCCAAGACAAATCAATCAACCTAGTTGTTATACTGAATATCCAATCACCTCAAAGGATCTATTCAGTGACACCATAAAAGGATGACCCTAAGGGAATATGCACACTAATGAAAACTAAAAACAAGAAATTAGAGAATAAACCACTACATTTATGGATGATACAACCTCAAAACCCTAATTTTTATAGAGTTGATCTAACATGAATGTTAGATAAAGGGGTGCTCCGTTGATGGAAGAATCTTTAATTCTGGTTAAAATTTTCAATGAGGATAGTTACAATGAAGAAAATCCTTCAAGAGAAACACAAGTGCTCGAATGGGGCTCTATTTAATAGTCATTAAACAATATAAAAGTATAATTATAAAGTGCATAATGTGTTCATATATACTTTTTAATATTTACTTATATTATGTATACAAAATTGTACATATAAAGGGTATAATTTACAAAAATGTGAAGAATATATATAAAGTATAAACATATTAAAACATAATATAAACTACGCATGTAATGTATACTTTATAAGGTACATAAAATGTACACATAATATATTAAAATAAGGTATATATATATATTAACACATTAAATGTGTCTATGTATGTGCACTTGTATTTAGAGTATAAAACACACACACATATATACATATATTAACATTATATATACACACATGAACACACACACACACACACACACACACATATATATAATACATATAAACATATATGGATACATATTATAAATATACATATATATATATATATTCACATACCTAAATACACACACACACATGTGTGTGTGCTTGCGTGCGCGCACACACACACATGTATGTATGTACACATCCATGTATCATATATTTATGTGCATATTTTCTCATATATATGATTGAGTGCACATAATAAAAAGAAAATACACAAAAATATATATTGGAAATACACAGACACACACACACACATATGTATGTATGTATGTATTTATTTATGTATGTATGTATGTATGCATGCATGTATGTATGTATTTATTCGCATGTGTGTTTACACAAGCAGATTGGCTGACTTACGAATGGAGAGAAATCAATAAAAAAATGTATGGTCTGAGAAAACATTAAAAACCTATTTCCATCACATATTATTTCTTTAGGAATTCATTTTTCTAATAAAACTATAATATTTGGGAATTTTTTTCCAGGACATTGTGCGATGCAAGGGATTGGTGAAGAAAATAAAAAGTTCATGGAGGTTATATTTAAATGAAAAATGTGAAGAGATTTATCCACACATTAAAAAAACATTGATAAAGACACTATTTATCAATGCTAAATGTATACATAAACTTTAAATAATGTAATATTATAAAATAACAATGAACCTTGGGAGGTGAGTGTGACTTGAACTCATGCATGCATAACTAAAGAATTGACAAATAACTACTGGACTCAATGAGCTCATATGAATATTAAAATGATGTGTTTATGTATAATTAAAATTTTCCGTTTAAATTTTAATTTTAAAAAAATAATAATTTAAAATTTAAATGATATTTTGATATTAATATAAAATTATATACATTTTATTTCTATATATAGATAATTTATATATTGTAGGAGTATATATATATATATAAATATAATTATATTTATAATAAATATATTTAAATATAATTATAAATATAATAATATTAATTATATTTTAAAAAATTCATATTTGTGTATAATATATTATAAATTTTATTTTCTAAAAAATATATATTATAATTTTAAATTTCAATTAATTTTTTAGAAAATTATATATGTATATAATTTTAATTTAATATGATTTAACATATTAAAAATTACATCTTTTTATATAATTTAAATTTCATAAAATTTGATAAATTAATTATATATAGTTATATATATATATATATATTCTCAATTATCATATCAAATTTTTTTATAAAATGAATTAAAATTAAAATCACATTTTTATATTGATATATCATGATAATATATATATATATATATTAAATATTTGTATATTAAATTAATATATTAGAATATAATAATTATTAATTATATTATATATAATTGTAAATATATTTAAAAATATATTAAAATAAAACAACATATATTTTATTAAATATAATTAAATATAATTTATATTTGTAAATAATAAATAACAAATTTTATTTTCTGAAAAATAAACTATAATTAAAACTTTTTGTTATTTTTATATAAAATGTAATTCAATTTTTTTAAATAATTTAATCATTGATATATGTATACATGGTCCCATGGGGACATCCCAGTGGTTAGAGTCGTTCGTTTGGATCCCTGGTGTTTGGGGATCAATTCCCACTGATTGTGGATTTCCATTGTAATTTCATTTTGATTCGATTTAAGGCCTTAATAGTGGATGGTAGCATGGGGAGGGATAGTTTTACCCAATTCTTCATGGACTTCATTTTGTAAGTGGGGTCTAGTTCCCACTCTTGTGGGGGGAGGGCTATGCTGGGTAGATCATTATTTGTATGGGGGTTGGGGTATTTGTTTAAAAAATATATGCAAACACAAATTTATGCATATATATATATATTGTATTTTAATTCAATATTTCAATTTAATAAGATTTTATATATTATAAATTATATATTTTTTGTGTGTGTTCATCCACATGTTATGTTTTATAATATATATATATATTATTCATATATAAATTTGATTTATAACCATTTTTATGCTAAATATTAATGCTAATAAGGGAAACATATATCAATGCTCATAAAAATTGTTCCTAAAGGTCAATGACCAATTTCTGGGTTTCAAAAGTAGTGTTTAGGAAAAACTAATATATTTAAATTTATAATTCAAATCATTTAAATAAGTGTTTACTTTTTTTACATTCGAGATGATACAAATAATGTTACATGATGGAAATGTATATCATTGATTTTTATTTTATTTTTAGAGAGATGAAAATTATCTATGTTTAATCATGATTTAATTTTATATTTGTAATCTTAACATTAGTAAATATAAATAAATCCATGTTGAAATATGGTTGGTTATGATGGTATGTTCAACCTAGATGATTGAAATTTCAAGCCACCGAGACCATCGAGGCACCTTTTGATGTCTCTCCCCTTAAGAGTTGATTTGTCCACCCCACTTTGGAAGTAATATAGGTTTCAAGTGAATCCTATTTAGGATAAAGCATTTCCTCATCCCATGACCTTAGTAGTTAAAGGAGAGTGACCCATGAAGAGCTTTATAAACTAGAGAGTACAATATAAGAGGTTTTGTTATTATGCTATAACAAACACTCTTTGATTCTTGTAGAAGAAGAGGAGAGAAAACTAGATCAAATTGAATTTGATTTTAATAGATTGATTACTTTATAGGCTTGGAGATAAAATTTTAGAAAAGATTTCATATCCTTTCATATTGAATAAGAACCTATCCTTTAATTATATTTTCAATAAGAATTATTCTTGTTCATTGGATCACAACAATTCTTTTTTCATGAAAACCCCAACCCTACCATTACATGCCTTGAAATCCAATTTTGTAGACCCCTATGCAATGTTTATCTCCTGGTCTCACAATTCATCATACTAGTTGGATTTTTCAAACCTAAAGTTGTTTTTATTTATAATTGTAATTATTTAATTATTATTAATGTCATTAAAAATTTTATTATCAACATTTTTTTTGAAATCTTGGAAATTTGGATCTTTCACATGGTTGATGAACGGTTAGTGGAAACGATGTGATTGTGTCTGTAACTTGACAGAGACAACCCACATAGTCAGTTCATGGCTAATTTGACTATTCACCCTATCCATGTGATGTATCCATGCCCTATAGTATGAGGTTCATGGTAGGTATAGGGTTTGGACCGTTTTGTGACCAAAATGTGCAGAATACCCAATCCTATTAAAAATAAAAAATTACTTATGTGCCCCTCTCCCCTTTCTACCTAAATTATCCTAGAATGTAATATCTCATCTGTTTATAGGTATGTATATATATATGTTTTTAATTAAAATTTATTTTGGGTAAGTATTTCTTTGGATTTTAACCAAACTTGGGAAAACTGGGGAGGATCCGCATGGAGAGATTTGTTGTGGGAAAAGACTTAAAGTCCAGAGAATAATGTGTATCTATATTAATAGAGTCTGGGTATAAATGTGTTACATGTTTCGTGGTTTCTTGGTATGTTTAGAAGATTTAAATGTGTTTCGGGTTGTTTAAAGGTAAAATGGGTTAAAAACCAAATACAGAACATTTACACACCATGTAAATGGATTACACGTAGGGTATTGTTTAGGTGATCTAATAAAATAATCTAAAAAATTGTTTTTTGTGTATGCCATTAAAACTATTTTCAAGACATGTAACTATGTCACAAGAGATGTAATTATATGACTTAATATTTTAATATATGTTGTGCGGTTGATTTTTAATTCTAACTCCCTCCAACCTTCTCCTCTCAAACCTAGGGAACCTTAAAGGTGATTTTTGAGTTCCAAACGTCCTTCTGGATGACTCGATAATAGATTTAATTCCTAGTAAGAATTTTTAGTCATGTTTCTCCCTTACCATCCTTGGTTATCCATCCATTGCAGTGAAATCCTTTGACCGCGTGCGTTGTTGGTTTTCATCTTGATAACTTTTTATCTAGGATTCTCTTGGAAATCATCTGCACCTTCTTCCTCAGGGGTTTTTTCCATTGGAAGAATTTTTGGATAATCCATTAAAGTTAGGGGTATAAATATTAACAATATGGTTTGATAAGTTAAAATTTTATATAATATTGCACATGAGACTCATTCAAATTGGTGGGGACTCATTAAGTGCATCCAGGCAACCCGAGATCAAATCCAGGCGGAGGATAATTTCTGGGCACTGTAGAAGTACTGTAGTGGGAACTATAGTGGGTATTGTTTGGCACTGTAGTAGCTAGAAATATTATCCCATTTGGGCCTTCGAGTGATCAATTTGGTCCCTGAGTCCTTTAAGGCCTTCAAGCCACCCATGCCTTTGGGTCAGTAAGGCCTTCAGGCCACCTCAAGGCCTTCAGGGCACATTAAGTGTAGATGCAAACCAGACAACCTACATGGAAAAAGATACATAAGGAGAATTAGTAAGGATATTTCACCATAGCAGAAGCTTAAAAATTTTTAATAATGAGAGGGTCTAGAACCTACCGTTGGGGCAAGCCTGTGGATGCACGGGAAAACCTAGCTGAACAGCCATGCGAAGGTGGAGAGATTATTTCCTAATGAAGATGCTGGGGAGGAGGAGTTCCGAGTAGTTATTCTAGGTTTTATGTAATGATTGAAGCCTATAGGAAATGAATTACTCTAAGGCCCATGGGCCATGAAATACTTACACCTACGAGCCTTATAAGGGTTCCACCTCACCCCTTTAAATGTGGATTATCCAAAAATCAATAAAAAATGAAGGCCTTCAAATTTTAAATACTATTGTGATTGAGGAAATACAATGTGCATATAAATAAATTAAATAATGAATGAGATTATTCATTAGAGTCCTTTGGTTCAATTGTCTTTTAGACTAGCCTATGGACACCCATGGGGTGAGTGAACATGAATATAAATTGAACTTGATAATGGATTAAAGTGTGTTCATCATGACATGATACCTTAGGTGATTTCTTGATATATAATCCCTATGTTGTGGATTTTTTCTTATTATTATGAATCTTAATCAATTTTATTTTATTTAAAGTCGTATATAAAATAGAAATGTAAATTCACATAATTAACCATTGAGATTTATGATATAATATTGTGATATCCATGTTACATGATAGAGCCAGTGTTCCATGGTGAAGTTATTCTATATTGGGCTTGGACTTGGAACATTCACTATTATAATCATTAATAATGATATGGAGTGGGTCATACCAGTCCCATACTATAATTCTTATAGAGAATAGGCTTTGCCAAGTCCCATGATATGATTATTATAGGGACATGACCTAAATACTATAATTATTATAGGGATTTGTCCCAAATTGTTGTGACTATACCCTATTTTTATGGTGGTGGTTGGCATGGTCATAAGACATGCTCTAAGATATTAGAGCATAGTGTTGAAGTAGGTTAATTAACCTTGGTTATATGGTTGTGCTTGTCCTGGTTGTAGGAAATGATTAGAGATATTCCAACACGGAGCCTAAGAAGGTTGTTATCATATTTTATTAATTATTAAATTAATTAATAAACTTGTTTATCAATTTATTACATACACTTATTCTCAAACTGGTTAGTTTAGACATGGTGGAATTGAACTAATGAGTTATACTCACACCCTATTCAGGCCTCCATTTCACACATGAGAAAATTACAAGGATGTAGGTTTGGAAAATGGAGAAGGACCTTACTGTTGATTGTTTTCTTGATAGTTGGGCTCGAGATTATAGGTGGGATCGATGCGAAGTTTAGGACATGGGATTTTTGAGTATTTATTTGAGTTTAATAGTCTTTTACTTTTATTTTTTCTTGCAAGAAATTTATTCATATTCTAGAATGTCATTACATTTTTCCTTCATTATTTAATGGATTAATCGGTTCTCTCTTATTGTTGCTTTCTACAATGTATTTAATTTGATTTCTATCATTTATAAGGTTTATTTCTTCTGATATGACACTTTATACCCAAGGGTATAGTCTCCCCACAACACATATCACACCCCCACTCTAACTCTGCATCCTTTGGTATATGGGGAGGCATGATTTATTGAGTCAATAAGGTTTCCATATGACTTTTCCATTCCTTTATCTTTTGAAAATCAGAAACACTCTATCTCAAGGAAAATTTTATTTCCCAGAAAATATTTTTTTATAGGGAAAATTTTCCTTCCCCAAGGAAATTTTCCCCTTACCTTTGTTTTCATTGTTCATGATTTAGTTTCTAACTCTTTTTATTTCTCAAGTGTAAAAATCGTTTTCATATCTAAAACCTTGGAATACTATAAATACTTAGATATAGACTATTCTATTTTTAGGTTTTGAATTCAGACTCCTAATTCTTTGAAATTCAGACTCTGAATTCCTCATAATTCAGGCTACGAATTCTCTAAAATTCAGATTCCAAATTCTCTGAAATTCAGATTCCAAATTCCTTATAATTCAGACTTCGAATTCTCTGAAATTAAGATTCCAAATTCTCTGAAATTCAGATTTTGAATTATCTGAAATTCAGACTCCGAATTCTCTAGAATTTAGACTCTTAATTCCTTGAAATTCGGACTCCAAATTTCTCATAATTCACACTATAAATTCCTTAGAATTCAGGCTCCGAGTTCCTTAGAATTCAGACTTCGAATTCTTTAGAATTTAGACTCTAAATTCCTCATAATTCAGGTTAATAATTACTTAGAATTCAGACTCCAAATTCTTCAGAATTATGGTTCCAAATACCTTAGAATTTAGGCTCCTAATTCTTCAGAATTCAGAATCTGAAGTTTATAGAATTATGATTCCGAATTCCTTGAAAAACAGAATCTGAATATCCAAGAAATATAGAATCTGAATGATTTCCTCTTAGACTCTGAACATTATTTTCCCTTATAATTTGAAAAATTGATTTAGTTGAGAAACCATATTTCACTTACTCTTGTTATATTTATATAATGATGTCCTGCATTCTATTTCTAACTGACCTTTGTTTAAGTAACAAGTGTACACATCCCTCTGAAATTTAAGGAAAAATATGACCATTGGATGAGGGAGATGACCGTTGGAGATGTGCCTATAAATAAAAGATAATTTTAATGATCTCAAGATAATATTGAAGTTGATCAATCTAGATATTACATGATGCTAACACGATTTCTAGAGAGAGAGACTCTAATTCTTTGTGAATACTGAACAACTTGTTCAGATTGCTTCGTGGGACTCTGATTGTTGTTGTGAAAAATCGAGAGCTTCTGGGGATAGGAAGACCGAGGTTCCCACTACCTTGAAGTTCGAGGGATTGTGGGGATAGAAAGATGTACTATGATATTCCTATTGAGGGCTTACCCTGGTGTGGGTAAGACATACATTCTTGAAAGTATAAATCAAGGGACCTTTATCCAATGTTGTTGGATACCCTACAATTTGTGTTAAAAGATTATATACTTGTTACTTGTATTGTTTAATGATTGTTTTACATTTAATTTTGATTATTAATGAAAGTATAACTATATTATACTTTCTTATACATGTATTCTCTGATTATTAAGATTTTATTTTCTTTAAGGTAGTATATTTTTCCATGTAAACTTCTCTTAAGTTTCATTTCTAGAACAATGTTTCCAGAATCTAGCAAGTTTGTAGAAATAAGAGGTCTTGTGAATTTACCTTATTTAACATTGTTAAAAAATAGAAAGTTTTATACAATATTTAAAAGTTCCAAAGGAAATTTTAAAGTATAAAATTTTCCTCCTCTTTTATATTGAGAATCTACATCATATTTCGATCCAACAATTGGTATAATAGGAGGTCTTTGAAATACTTATATTCACATATAAGTTTTCTTGATAAAGTTCCCTTTGTTCTATATTTTCATTTCTTAGGATTTTATCCTTGTTTATAAACTTTTATTACTATCAATATTCTGGGGAAAGATTTTTTCTTTTAGATGGAAGGAATTAATGTCAGTTAGATTGAAATTATTAATCCTACTAAACCACATATATTTGATGGGAATGATTATGAATATTATAGAGATCGTATAAATACTTTTTTCATTAACACTAGAGTGGAAAAATTTATTATACTTACTGGAGATTACAAGATTTCTGATAAGGAAGTTAGAACTTTTACTAATTAAGAAAATTTAGAATATCAACTAAACTACAAAGTACACAATACTTTGTTGTGTTCCATGACCTGGAATATATATAACTAGATTTCTTCTTGGGAAGATACAATTTTTATTTGGAAGAAATTGGAGGTTACAAATTTTGGAACATCCAACGTTATTGAAACTAGAATATCTATGCTTAGAGCAGAATAACATGGATTTCTATTTCCTTATGGAGAACCAGTGTGCAAGGTAAAAAAGGTTTATGACTATTGTTAATAGTTTAAAATCCATGGGTGAAAAACGTTTAGACGATGAGGAACTTGTGGAAAAGATTATATATATCATTCCTAATGAGTGGGAATCAAAGAGAACAACTATTGATGAGAATAGGAAAGTATCTCAGAATACTATTGATGAGATTTTTGGAACTCTTATTCAAAATGAGACAAGAATGAAAAACATTATGATCTAAATAATAATAATAATGGAAATGGAAGTGTTTCTTTTAGAACTACTTCAAATCATTTGAAAGCCAAGACTCATAAAAGGGTTACTAGATCTAAGTCGAAGAATGTAACTTTTTTTTATCTAAATCAAGTGAAAGTGAAAATTCTGAGAATGAACTAGATAATCTTTCTCGAAGGATGAACAAGATAGTTGGGAAGAAATACTTTTAGAATAGATATAAGAATAAAGAAAGAAAGGACAATAAAGACTCATATGTCACATGTTATGAGTGAAAAAGAGCAGGGAATATAAGGCCATATTGTCCTATGCTTAAGAGAAAATATAGAAAGGAAAAGCTTTCTGAGAGGAATAGAAAGAAGTACTACAAAACTAAAGCTAAGAAAGTTTTGAAATCTAATAACATCTGGAGTTCTAGTGGTGGAGACTCTTCTGATGAATCCTCAGAGTATGAATCTTATGGTCAGAAGAATCTTGGTTTACTTTCCAAGTTACCTATTGAAAATCATTATTTAATGTCCAATGTACACAAAGATAAATTCATTACCAACGTATCCTAGAATTCTAATTATAGTGTTAGTAAATATTATGAATCCTAGAATGAAGAATATTATTCTGATAAAGATAATACCTTACCTACTTATAAAAAAGTGTCTAGGTTTGCTAAGATCCTTGAGAATGAAAATTCTAAAGTTATGAAAAAGCATGATAAGGCAAATTCTAGAATTTCTATTCTTACTAAAGAAGTATCAGATCTTTCTAAAATCTTGATAATAAGATTTATGATATTGAAAGTATTTAAAAAACCCTTGAGGAAGTTAATTCTGAGAAGGATAAACTTTATAAGGATCCAGAAAAATTAATTTCTAAGAAAAATATTTTAGAGACTAACTCTAGTGCTAAAATTAATGTTTTTGAGGATAAAAACTTAGCAATTAGACTGAAGTCAAAAATATTTTCCTCGAGGAAGTGTTTTTCAAACTTTACCTTAGGTAAGGAAAATTTCGATAAGATTTATTCCCATATTCTACCTCTAAGAAATAATTCTAGATTTGGCTATACTCATTCAAAACATATTTTTAGTAACAATTATTTTGTACTTAAAAGTGCTCCATTCTGTACTAAGTGTCATTGTGGTGGGCATTGGGCAAAAAAAAATTTCCTTTAACAAAACACATTCTTTAGGTTTTCATAAAGCTTATTTTTCAAAGAAAATGTGGATTCCTAAAATTTTTCTTTTTGAAGTTTCCAAATCCAAGAATGTTTGGGTTCCAAAAGTCTAACACTCTTATTTTCAAGAAAGTAAAGATAGTACCAACAGCAATACATGGTACACTAATAGTGTATGTTCACGACACATGACTGGTAACAAAAACTTTTTTGAAATGATTAACAAGATAAAGGGAGGAAAAGTAACTTTCAGAGATATTGCTAAGAGAAAAATAATTTGTATAGTTAATATTGTTTTTCTTGGAAAAACTTTGATTTCAAATGTTTTATTCATTAAGGGTCTTAGTCACAACCTTATTTGCATAAGTCAATTATGTGATGAAGGTTACCTTGTAAATTTTAGGAATGATAAGTGTTTATTAGAAAATTCCAAGTAAGAGTTTATTCTTTCAGACTATAGGAAATAGAATATTTACACTCTAAACTTAGAAGACCTTAGGAGACAAGATCTACCTTGTCTTAGTGCAGTGGAAGATCATTCTTGGTTATGGAATAGAAGGTTAGGACACTATAACCTTAGGGACCTATGAAAAATCTCTAAGAAAAGACTAGTTAAGGATATACCAGATCTTAGATTTGATTCTTCAAAAGTTTTTGATCCTTGTCAATATGGAAAGCAACATAAATTAAGTTTTAAATTAGTCAGTGAAGTCTCAACCACTGATGAATTATAGTTGGTGCATATGGATCTTTTTGGTCCAACACAAAATGGAAGCATTGGAGGAAAATATTATGTATTTTTCTTAGTTTATGATTATATTAGATTTACATGGCTTTATTTTCTAGTAAAGAAATTAAAAGCTTTTTCTTATTTCAAATGTTTTAGATCCCATTTTAAAAATGAGAAAAATATTCCTTTGATAAATATTCATAGTGATCATGGAAGAGAATTTCAAAATTCTAATTTTGAAACTATTTTCAATAGAAAAGGCATTACTCATAACTTCTCAGCACCAAGAAATCCTCAACAAAATGGTGTTGTTTAAAGATGAAACATAATTTTTTAAGAGATAATAAGAACCATGTTGAGTGAATATTTTGTAGCCAAACATTTTTGGGATGAAGCTGTAAGTACTGTTTATTATTCTATAAATCGTGTTTTGGTTAGACCTTTTCTTAATAAAACTCTTTATGAGTTGTGGAATGGTAGAAAACCTAGAATTTCTTACTTCAAGGTTTTTGGTTTCAAGGTATTAATTCTGAATACTAAAGATAATCTACACAAATTCACACCAAAATCGGATGAAGGAATTTTCTTGGGATACTCCAAAAATTCTGAGGCTTAGAGAGTTTTAAATAAAAATAATTATACTGTTGAAGAAATAGTACATGTTAATTTTGATGAAACTGATTCTTTTGTTTTTAAACAAACTCAACCTACATCTTGGTATGTGTTTTCAAAAACGGATTATGAACCCATGGTAGAAGATCCTTCTAATGAGGAAAATGTCCAAGAAAATGTTTCTGAAGAATTTACACCAGACGATTTTCTACCATATGTTAATGAACAAGTTTTAAAAAACCCAAATCAGTTGTTTCTTAAGGATCATCTTAGTGATAGTATCATTGGTGATTTAAATAAACCTGTAAGGACTAGAATTTACTTAAGAAATTAAGTAGAACATATAACATTCCTTTTCCCAATTAGAGCTGAAAAGAATTAATGAATCTTTAGGTGATGATGATTGGATAAAATCTATGAAAGATGAGATAAATGAATTAGAAAGGAATAAAGTCTGGACCTTTGATGAAAGACCTAAGGAAACATCTGTTATTGGAGTAAAATGAGTTTTCCAAAAAAAAGGGTGATGAAAATGGAATAATTGTATGAAATAAAGCTAGATTGGTTGCTAGGGGAAATAATCAACAAGAAGGAATAGACTACGAATAAACCTATGCTCCAGTAGCTAGAATTGAATCCATTATTATTCTACTTGACTTTGCATCATTAGTCAACTTAATACTTTTTAAAATGGATGTAAAATGTGATTTATTTAATGGTTACATTGAAGAGGAAGTTTTTGTTGAACGACCTCCTAGTTTTGATGATTCAAAATATCCTAAACATGTTTTTAAACATACTAAATCTTTATATGTACTTAAACAAGCCCCAAGATATTGGTATGATAGACTTACAAGGTTTTTTTTACAAAATAATTATGTTAAGTAAATGTTGATCCAAACCATTTTATAAAGAAAGATAATATTTGATTTGATTGTTTAAATTTATGTTAATGAAATTATATTTGGTTAAAATCACCAATATTTAACTGTTTCCTTTGCGGATCTAATGAAATATGAGTTTGAAATGAGTATGATGGGTGTGTAAACATTTTTCCTTGGTTTTCAAATTTCTCAAAAACCATAAGAGTCTATATATCTCAATATAAGTATATTAAATATCTTCTTAAAAAGTATGGATATAACAACACTAAGAGTATAAGTACTCATATTGGTATCTGAAATTCACTTGACCTTGATGAAGCTAGGAAGAGAGTAGATCAAACATCATTTAGAGGTATGATAAGAAGTCTACTTTACTTGATATCTAGTCATCCAGAATTAATGTTTTCAGAATGCTTGTGGGTAAGATATCAATCCATTCATAAGTAATCTCATTTAAAGGTCGTGAAAAGGATTTTTTTTCTACTTAAAGGGAACCACGGATTTAAGACTCTTCTATACTTCTAGAAATTATTTTGTTTTAAAAAGTATTTCAGATCCTGACTTTGGTGGATGTAGAATGGATAGAAATAGTACATCCAGAACTTTCCCTTTCTTTGGAGACTCATTAGTTTCTTGGTTATTAAAAAAGCAACACTTAGTACCACTTTCCACTGCCGAAGCTGAATATGTACCCGCTGGAAGTTGTTGTGCTCATTTATTGTGGATGCAACACATACTCACAGAATATGGTAAGAGTTTTACCAAAACAAAAACACTGTGTGATAATTCTAGTTCCATTTCCTTGAGTAAAAACCCTACACATCACTCGCATGAAAAACACGTATATATTATGCATCACTTTCATAGGGATCAGACAAAAAAAGTAGATATCATTCTTCAATTTATCAGAACACAAGATCAACTTGCTAATATTTTACCATAATATTTACCCTCCGATAGATTTTAATACATTAAATAGAAGTTAGGAATGATAACCATAAGGTAATATTCCATATTAAATTCTTGTTGAAACCTATATCCTTATAGTAAGAAACAACTTTTCATAGGGGGAATAAATTTTCTAATTTTTCATTATTAATTTTTCATAATCAAATTTTTCTGTAGTAAAAATTTTGTGTAATCAATTTTATTTCCATAGTCAAATTTTATTGTAATCAAATTTTTCCGTAGTCAAAATTTTTCTTAGTAAAATTTTTCTATAGTCAAAATTTTTTGTAATATAATTTTTCCATAGTATAAGTTTTTATCGTAATCAATTTTTTCATAGTCTATTTTTTTAAATCAAAATTTTTGGAATCTAAAGTAATTAAAGGATTTTTTTCTCCTTACAAATAATCTTCCTAGAAATATGGAAGGTATGTTTTGTTTCCTAAGTTTTCAAAATCATCTTTTTATTTTAGGTATTTTTATCTTATTTAAGTAACTTTTTTGGATTTCCTTTTCTTAAATCCGAATGTTTTTATCTTAAAAAACATTAAAAGATCAGAAGCTAACAAATTCCTTATTCGGTTATCATCTCAACCGTCAGATGTGATCAAGAATTTTATAACCGTTGGATCAACCATGGAATCTGAACCATTGCCAAAATCGCCTATATAAAGACCCCCTTATGGTTTTCTCATATCAGTTTTCCAAGATTTTGTGTGATTAATCTCTGCCTCTACATTTTAAGGTCGTTCTGAATCTTCAAAAGTTTCCTCAGTTCCGGATGTCTGCTGAAGCTTCTCTTCAGAAAGAGATTTAAACTATTAAAGAAATATATGAATGAAATATATACCAAAAGAGGATAGTTGATCAGAAATTCTTCGACAAGTATTATTATTTCGTTTCCAAAAATATTAAGCTGAATGGCTGGGAGAGTCTTTGTATTTTGAATCCAAAGGCACAGGATCCAGCGTATCCAAAATTGATGGTTGAGTTTTATGAAACAATTAATTTTTTCATTGATGGGGGGAAAGATACATTATCATTGAAGTGTTATGGGAAAACCTAATCTCTTTCATAGAGCAAGGCTGCAAGTTTGATTGGTATTCCTTATAAAGGGGAAGCAAAGTTTTGTACTTACAAGTTACCCGATGAATCCAGATCTCTTAACAAGGAGAAGGAAATAGAATTTCTTGGGTTGGAAGGAGTGAAGACTCCAAATATCATTCATCTTTATACAAAATTTCTGATTCTTGAATTTTGGGTTCAAGGATTTATAATTCCAATGAAAGGGGATAAAGATACTTTGAAGAAGAGTGACATCTAGGTTTTGGATTTCTGGGTGAATCTAAGGAAGATAAACTTGGTTAGGTGTATCTTGGTGAAGATTGAGATTATTGATACTAGAAATCTGAAGTCTCAGATTATTATGTATCTGGGAATTCTTTCAAATATTATTCTTCTCTGCCTTCATTCATTCCAAATCCCATGCAGTTCCAAGCTAAGAAATTACAATGTTATTTTGCTAAGTAATGACACCCTAAGGAGAATAAAAATCAGATTATTCAGTGAATCCAAAAAATTCTATGATCTTTATGACGCTGAATTATATGCTGTGTCAAATAAGTCGAAAGTGGCTGAAACCTCTAAGAAAGGAGGAATGAAGAGAAAGGCTAAGGAGCCAGAAGAGAAAAAAACTACTGTGGCCAAAAAATATTAGTCAGCACCTCCAAATCCAAAGAAGTAAAAAGATTACCCTGATGAAGTAGTGGATAAGTGGAGAGGGGATAAGAAAAACTGGAAGGAAGGGGGGCCAATTTTTGTCTTGGACCCTACTGAAGCAAAATCATTGAAGGAAAAACATGCTGAGAATATTGAAATGGAATAAAAAGAAAATAATAAAAGGAAGAAATTTTCAGAAGCTGAAGTCATTCAATCTCTTATCAAGGCTACTGAAAGAGCCTCTCAACAAATTCTGGTACCAGAATCCTTTTTGATAGAACCTTTGCCCGAGATTCTAGGAAAGAAAGTGGTGATTACGGAATCGCTTCAAGAAGAAGAAATTTCTCAGGAATTTGAATGAGAAATAGAAGAAGAAGAGGAGGTGGAAGAAGAAGGGAATGAATATGATGATATTATAAAGAAAGTTGAAGAGTACCATGAGAAGGAAATTCCATCTGTAAAACTATCAATCCGGACTTCCCAAGTTGAATCCTCAAAAATTTCTCCACCAAGAAAAGATGATAAGGGTGAAGAAGAAGTAAATAATCCAAAAAATGATGAAATCAATAATCATTACGTCATTCATCTGGAAGATCTAGCGGCTGATGCAGAGAAAGAAGATGTTGAGGAAGAAAAGATTGTTCAACTATATGATAGTGAGCATGAATCACCTAAAGAACAAGATATCATTTCAAGACCATATAAGGGAAAGAAGGTGGTTGTAGATACACCAAGTAAATTTGTGGTGAAGAAGAAATATGTCAATGCTTCATCAAAAAAGAAAAGCTGAGGATATAGAAAAATAATTCTCACCAACCAAAAACTCGGATTCAGAATCATCTTCACTTGGACACGATTTTGTTGTCCAGTCATTAAAGAATCTAGTAGGTAATGTTCCGTTATTTCCAAGAATAGATTCAAGATGACAAATTCTTCAAAATATTAAAAACCAGAAGTCAGAATCAATTACCATGGTGATGGATAAATATGTTTCACTAGAGGAATATTTCAAGACCTTTCTCATTGGTTATGAGGCACATAAAAGATCGTGAAAGAAGATGACAAGCTAGTCAAAGAAGGTTATTTAAGAAATGATAATTTTTGATGAATTCCATGATAATTTCAAGGATGCTTTTGATACTGAAGATGGGAAGATTAAAGATATTTGAAATATTTTTGAGTAAAAGTTAACTCCTGAACAGACTGCTCGAATGTAGGATGTTAAGGATTTGAATGGAAAGCTTAACTTTGTGGCCATGAATTAGAAAAGGGAAAGAGATATTAAAATAAACACTTAAGAGAAGCTTGTTAAACAAGAAAAACTCTTGAAAGCTCAGGGAAACATTCTTAAGGCCTAGGAAGAGAATATTTAAGCCATAGAGAAGAAATGTGAAGATCATGATCAGTTGCTAAAGCGAGTAGAAGAGGATCACAAAGAGATCATGAAGCTAAAAACTATTATGAAGAAGTTTATTCCGAAAGAGAAATAGGTATAATTTCATTACAATCCAATATTTTGTTGTATTTTACTCTTTGTAAAAATACTGCCAATCTTAATGAATTTTTTGTTATTCTCAATATATTTTTTGGTTGTTTATTACTAATGTTTCAGGTACCAGTTTTTCCATTCCCTATATTACTTTTTTAAAATCAAAAATGGAGAGAAATGAATTCTAAAAAGAATCCAAAGTAAAGAACATAATTCTCTAAGTAAGAGGGAGTTCATTTAGAGGAATGTTCTTATCAATTCTGATTTTCAAATGCAAGAAAATGAAAAATCTCATCCAGGAAATCTAGAATATGATCCTTAGTAATTCCAAAGTCTAAGTGGGAGTTATTCATATTCACTTTGATCCATAAGTAAAGAGAGATATGTTTTTATTTTCATGCCCATAAAAATTCTAAGTCCTTGGATTCTTTTTAATAAGGATGTTTGTGCTTTCCAAAAATGGGGAGATTGTTGAGTCAATATGGTTTCCTTATGAATTTTCCATTCCTTTATGTTTTGAAAATAATAAATACTCTATCTCAAGGCATATTTTATTTCCCTGAAAATATTTTTTTATAAGAAAACTTTTCCTTCCCCAAGGAAATTCTCTCCTTACCTTCGTTTTCATGGTTCATGATTTAGTTTCTAACTCTTTTTATTTCAAAAGTGTAAAAATAGGTTTCATATCTAAAACCTTGGAATCCTTTAAATACTTACATATAGAGTATTCCCTTTTTAGGTTTTAAATTCAGACTTCTAATTCTCCAAAATTTTGACTCTGAATTCCTCAGAATTTAGACTCTAAATTCTCTGAAATTCAGATTCTGAATTTCTCAGAATTCAGTCTCTCAATTATTTTAAATTGAAATTATAAATTCTATGAAATTCAGGTTCTGAATTTTCCAAAATTCAGACTTCGAATTCCATATAATTCTGAATCCGGATTATCTAGAATTTAGAATCCAAATTCTTTAGAATTCAGACTCTGAATTCCTTATAATTTATACTTTGAATTCCTTATAATTCAGACTCTGAATTCCTTATAATTCAGTCTTCAAATTATTTAGAATTAAGACTCCTAATTCCTTAGAATTTATTTTCTTAATTCCTTAGAATTTAGACTCTAGACTCCTCATAATTCAGGCTCCTAATTCCTTATAATTTAAACTCTGAATTCCTCATAATTCGGTCTCTGAAGTCTACATAATTCTAATTCTGAATTCCTTGAACAATAGAATCCGAATATCTATGTAATATAGACTCCAAATGTTTTCCTCTTAGACTTCTATCTTTATTTTTCCTCAGTCTCTAAAAAAAATATTTGGCTGAGCAACCGTATTTTACTTACTCTTGTTATAGTTATTAAACGATGTTGTGCATTCGGTTTCTAACTAACTGTTGTTTGAGTGACACATGTACAGATCCCTATGAAATTCAAGGACGAATATGACTGTTGGAGGAGGGAGCGAACCATTGGAGATGTTCCTATAAATAAGAGCTCATTTGAATGAGCTCAATATAATATAGATGTTGATCAATCTAGAGATTACATGCTACTGAAGTGATTTCTAGAGAGAGAGACTCTAATGCTTTGTGTGTACTGAACATCTTGTTCAGATTGCTTTGTGTGACTCCAATTGTTACTGTGTACAATCAAGGGCTTCTGGGGATAGAAAGACAGAGGTGCTGACAACCTTAAAGTTCAAGGACTTCCTTGATAAAGAATATAGAGGTGTCGAATACCTTGACGTTCGAGGGACTGCGGAGATAACAAGACAGACTCTGATATTTCTATCGAAGGCTTACCCTTGTGTTGGTAAGACATAATTTCTTGAAAGTATAAATCAAGGGAACTTTATCCAAAGTTGTTGGATACCTTAATCTTTGGGTTAAAAGATTCTATACTTGTTAGTTGTGTTGTTTCATGTTTATTTTATGCTGTATTTTGACTATTAAAGAAAGTATAACTATATTATACTTTCTTATACTTGTATACTCTCATTAGTAAGATTTTATATGCTTTAAGGTAGAATCTTTGTCCTTGTAAACTTATCTTAAGTTTCATTTATGGAACCATATTTCTAGAATATAGCAAGTTTGTATAACTAAGAGGTCTTGTGTCACAACCCGTCCTCGGGGCCAGTGTTGTGCCTACCCCAAGCTCGCCTTCCATAGGCCAGGGGCTGGTGACTAGAACCAAGGCGTAAATCCCAAAAGAAGGGAAGGTATTGCCTTTATGAAGTAACATACACAACAGAGTACGAAAGTGAAATAAAAATTAAGTAAAAATGAGTACAAGGTAAGTGCTGGAAAAGTAAATGGGCCAG
This sequence comes from Viscum album, assembly GCA_963277665.1. Taxonomy (NCBI): domain Eukaryota; kingdom Viridiplantae; phylum Streptophyta; class Magnoliopsida; order Santalales; family Viscaceae; genus Viscum; species Viscum album. Next base: position 1,019,249,253 of record OY728138.1, on the reverse strand, counting down.
TATACAAACCCAACTGAAAGTACAGTACAGATGAAAGGAAAGTGAAACAACAGTAAGAAAAACAGCAACACTAAGTCGTCCTCCGGAAATCCCATCGGATGGGTGGGTAGATATTGTCTCCTCAGCTCCTCGGGTCCGACCGTCCGCTCCGTGTAGGTCCCACCAAGTGGTCCACCTCTGGGTACCGTCCAGCTCCACAAGCCTCCTCAAGCCTCCACCCCGATCAGTGCTGTTCGTCATCTGCATCCAACACAACGTAGTGCAGGCATAGCTCGTGCAGGGGTAGGTATACGATACTCAGTAGGGACCCCGAGACCCCAGAAGGTCTCTAAGAATCCACGAAGGATAAACCACAAAGGAAAGAAATAATCACGAAGTATCAACAAAAATACTTAGGTATATTCCCATACATATACCTAAGTCATTAGTTACAGTTAGGCTCCAGCTCTTGAGCCCAATCACAACCCAGTTCACAAAGGAAAGCACAACACATTCCACACAGGAAAAACACAACTCAGTCCACACAGGAAAGAAAGTCAAATACATCGATGATAAATATTGAAAATCAAGACTCATCTCACATTTGTAAACACTTCGTAAGGAGATAAAGATGATCAGATGTAGCCACTGATTCATCTAAGCTGTCGGACCCACATAGGATACAAGACCAGCTAAGCTGTCGGACCCACAAAGGATAAAAGACTAGCTACCCTGCCGAACCCACTCAGGATACAAGTACAGAGGTCAAATAATGCCGGAACAACAAAGGATACAAGAAAAATAGTCACCGTCGTCGAACCCACAGAGGATCCCAGTACGGTCGTCGTTGCTGCCGAACACACAAAGGATCCAAGTACAGTCATCCTCACTGCCAAAACCACAGAGGATTCAAGTATAGTCGTCCTCACTGCCGAACCAATGGAGGATCCAAGTACAGTCGTCCTCGCTGCCGAACCCATGGAGGATCCAAGTACAGTCGTCCTCACTGTCGAACCCACAGAGGATCCAAGTACATTCTTCATCGTCGCAGTCGCAGCCAGCTCAAGGGTTCTTGCACACAGCACGCTCGATTTCAGTAGGGTCCACTCCTCGAGCCAAGGGGGTCGATACATCAATTGTCACAAATTCCATAGTTGATGTATCTCGATGTTCCGTCTCATCAAAAGAAACCCAATGCGACAGACAGTGCGTCAATCGAACGCCCGATCTGAGAGTTATTGGCTTTTCCGTTCTAGGGGCTCGGTTAGTTTTTAAGATAAAACCAACCCAACCATACTCTAGCTGCATCCAAACCACAAGAGGAGTAAGTAAAAAGGACCGTCTCAACAAAAGGATCCCAAAAAAATTGACGGCACATCAATCGGATGTCCGGTCCTTGAGATATAAGCGCTTCCACTCCATGGACCAGGTTGGTTTCGGGTTCAAACCAACCTGGACATACAAAAACTTTTCCAAAACCCAGAGTGTAATATACTGAAACAATCGTCTCTATCCAAGGATTCCTACGAAAATGACGGTGTGCCGATCGGAGGTCCGTAGCTCACGTTATGAGAAAAAGAATGAAAACGGTCCGAAGTGGGGGTCTGGGCCCAGTCCGACCCGGCCCAACCCCCCCCTGGGTCGGCCTGAACCGGGTTGACCCAACCCTGCCCAACAGGCGTGGCACGGTCCGCGTGAGCCAGCCCGGCCTGGCTGGGGGCACGCTGGCTCGGCTAGCGAGCCAAGCAAGGGGGGAGGGCCCCCATTCTGTCACGTGGACACGGCGCCTGGTGCCGCGCTTCCACCCCGGATCCCGCACGGTCGCGGGATCTAGCCCTTGCCACCGCGGCTTCAGCCGCGGCAGGATACTGCCGGTGACGTGCTGAGGTGCTACCGCACTGGTGCGGGGTGCCGACAGTGTCTTCCGCAGACCACCAGATGCGCTTTGATGGCCCTATTTGACCGCCGTCTGTGCCTCTGGCCCTCTCAGGACCCATTCTTCACTGTGACAACCTCCATATGCCATTGCGGTCCCGTTTCATTGATGCTCATCCATACGTGCACAAACAACAAACTGCGGTGGGTCGTCGGGCCGTGTTTGTTCGGACCACACCGTCCACGTTAGCTGATAGCAATTTTCCAAGGTTAAAAAAGGTTTTACGTTGTATGAAGAACAAATTGACCTGAATAATGATGAAACAATCAATCCAGCATTTATCCCGCAAACAAATATTCCCAACCCGAAAAAGAATTCATTCGCAGATCAACTTGATAATGAGTTGACCCGCTTTCATGGTTTTAGAATAGATGAATCATGGGAATATAACATACTCATAAATAAACCCCTACCTCAACAAGGAATATGACCGTCAGTGTCGCGGTACACAGCGTCACATGGAAAAGGGTTTGTAGGCATTGTCGGAGTGTGCTGAGGAGTAAGTGGAATCTCCTTTCTTGTCGCGGAGAAGAGGAAGGGTGGTGCGTCTTCGATCTATGAGGAATCAGTGTTCTTCATCGTTCTTCGTCAGAGGCCGACGTTCTTCGTCGGAGGCCGGCATTCTTCCCCACACAACGAAACACTCCTCCTTAATTAAATAATAGGGTCCTCCCATTATTATATTAATCATGCAAATAAACTCCTCCCATTATTATATTAATCATGCAAATAAACTCTCCAAAATTAACTCACCACATTAAATAAAATGTTTTGTCAATTAATTAAAGAAGGGAGAAAGAAGGTTCCCCATTATTAAACACGTTGGTGGTTAAATAAAAAGGAGGAAAGAGAGAGGTTCCTCAATAAATTATGGGTTGACATAATTTAATGGAGATATTGGCATTTAATGGAGGTTTTCCAAATTAATGATGGAATATTAAAGAGAATAGAGGGAAATAAAAGGTGGGGATCGTGTGGGCCCCACTCCTCTAACCCTATTTTGAAATAAAAATTTGTTCCGACAAATTTTTATTTATTTTTTAAACAAACCCCCCAAAATTATCTTCTCCTCTTTTGTGAACGCAAATACAGTAAGTTTCCCCTTAAGCAATTACCGGCGCTGCGAGTTCATTAGTGCCCTCATATTTTAAATCCGAGCACTGGTTCAAAATTTAGAAAAACCCGCTCGTTCGTTCACTAAACGTACCTGAGCTAAACTTTAGAAATTGATTCCGGGCACACCGATCCTTGGAATAAAGCGCCGTCAGAAGACACAAACTCATAAAATTCCAAAGTATTTTAAAAAAAAAATCCCTTGAAATTTCCGGGTCTTTAAATTAAACCCACCTCAGGGATTTACTTCCCCGTAATGCTACAACATAAACTAGGGGGAAAAATGTGGGTACTGAGCATGAATCTGAGCCTCCCGCTCCCATGTGCTCTCCTGAAGGTTCCCGTGCTACCAACGAATGCACAACAGAGGTATCAACTATCCACATAGGACCCGCTCCTGTCGATCCTCGATCTCCACCGGGACCTCTGCCAAAGTCACTCCGTCATCGATGCCCAGCTCCCCATGGTCGATGATATGCGTTGGGTCGTGCACGTATCTCCTGAGCTAAGATACGTGGAAGATATCGTGCACCCGGTGAAACTGAGGTGGAAAGGCCAGGTGGTAATCCACCTCACCTACCCCGATGTGGTCCTGAAAAGTCCCGATGAAGTGCCGAGATAACTTACCACCGCGGCCAAATCTCCGTAATCCATGTCGAGGTGAGACCCGTAAGAGAACATGGTCGCCATCCTCGAACTCCTGTGGTATCTGCCTCCTATCAACATAGGACTTCTGTCTGGTTTGTACAGTCCTCTTCTGCTCCTGGATGACTTGCACCTTCTCCGTTATAGTCTGAACCGTCTCTGGTCCTACAAGTGCTGACTCCCTTGGGTCAGTCCATCACAGAGGTGATCTACAAGGTTGGCCTTAAAGTGCCTCGTAAGGTGCCGTACCGATGGTGGAGTGGTAGCTGTTGTTGTACACAAACTCCACCAAGGGTAGGTGATCCTCCCTGCTGCAAACAATTTCAAAGACACAAGCACGAAGTATGTCCTCGAGTGTCTGAATGGTCCTCTCCGCCAGGCCATCCGTCTGATGATGAAAAGAAGTGCTCAGGCGTAGCTGTGTCCTGAAATCCTCCTGTAACCCCGTTCATAGACAGGAAGTAAAGCAATCATCTAGATCTAAGATGATAGACAATGGCACACCATGAAGCTGTACGATCTCCTGAACGTAAAGGCGTTCCAAGCTCTCTACTGAGCCCTGCACTCTGATCGGTAGGAAGTGGGCCGACTTGGTGGGTCGGTCTACGACCACCCAGATGGTGTCGTGTCCTCCAGAAGTATATGGAAGCCCCATCCCGAAATCCATGGATATCCCATACCACTTTAACTCTGGGACCACTAAGGGCTGTACCAAGCTTGCAGGTACCTGGTGCTCTGCCTTCACTTGCTGAAAAGTGAGACATCATGAAACGAACCCTCCTACAACGTTCCCCTTCCCAGGAGTATAGACTATCTCAAGTCATTTTCCCCGTGGAACTCAAGTCAACAACTTCGTCTCAGGTCCTGGTCCTTCTATGAGAGGACACACCTGAGACTTTTGAGATTAGAGTCGACCGTAAACCGTTCGCTTAACGAACCATGGGTGTGATTGGAAATTGGTAAGAACTCGAATACAACCCTGTTCTCTTACGTCCCACAAGAGCTGCTAAGATTTCTCCTTTGCTGAAAAGAGAAATTTGATATCATCCCCTAGATGAAACACGTTATATGCCTAATACAGTCAGTCTTGACGTGAACGGTACAATTTCATGCCATGGACGACGTCGTAAGGCCTCAACGCTACTACCAAGAGATCCAACCATTACTCTCACCTCCAAGGGTTGAGTCACACTGTCGGCAACAGTGTGTGGTCACTAGGTCTCCTCTAGTAGGAATCTCGAAAGTGAGGGTCAAGTCAACAGTTTTAATCGAATCCTCTCAGTATCAACCACATAAAAAGGACAAGGAAACAAACATCACAAGAGAAAGTGTCCTTTATTACTATAGCTCAATGTACAAAGAAACAAAGCATCCATAAACAATGACATTAGCAAAGCTAGAAGCAACATGAACAAAAGTATCCATGCCTGGAGCTCTCTGGTCCTGGGCCTGAGCTGCCTGAAGCTGATCTCTCCCATGTCCAGCCATTCCCTTCGGTCGAGGTGGTCCTCTAGGTGGTGGTGGTGGTAGGGCCTCGAAATTTCGTCCACCACCTACTACTTGGCCAGCCCCTCTGCCACGTCCGCCTGCCCCCGGTGGACCACCATGGTCGAACCTCTTCCTGGGAGGTCCCTCTACTACCTACTGCTCATCTAGAGGGCGGGTTGGGTAGTCTCGAGTCATATGACCCTGCTCACCGCATGCATAGCACTGCCTACTCCTCGTATGGCTGGCTCTGTGCCGTGTGCCCCGCACAGCCGAACCTGTATCCTGAGGTTGCCCCCTTGACGGCCTGGTCCACTTGGACCCCTACGTCTGTTGTCTACTGTCAGCTATATAAGAATCCGCTATGTGTCGTCCTGCAGAGGGTCTCGCCACTGGTGACTGCTTAGTGAGGAAACTCTCCACTACGAGCGCTCTCTCCAGCACCCCTGCTTGCGTCGGGATGTTGAGGGAGATCATCAAAGCCCTAATATCATGCCTCAATCCCTGCTCAATGGTCCAGGCCCAGAAGAATGGGTCTCGTTCCATGTCTGTGGAGTAGCGCGAGAGGTCAGTAAATCTCGCCGAGTACTGGGCTACTGACATGCAGCCCTGCCGCGGCTGTAGTAACTCCTGGATGCGCATTGCACTGAGTGTGGATGGAACGAACTCTGAGTGGAAGAGGCTCTCAAAGTCCATCCAAATAAGAGATACCTCATCAAGCACCTAGAGCATCAGGCTCCACCATCTACCTACTACTGCGTGCATGAGACTCGTGGCAAGGATCACCATGAGGTCTGTTGGTGTCCCTACCAATCTGAAGACTCTGACGATAGCCTCCAGCCAATCCTTGGCTGCCTGAGGATCCGTCTCTCCATGGAACCTGGGCGTCCTCTACCTCTGAAACTCGTGCAACGCACTCAGGCGGCGTGCACTCTCTGCAGCTGGGGCAGGTAGCATCTGTGGCTCGGCGGGTAGAGGTACCGCCGGTGCCTCTGCTATAATGGGGACCCGTACTGAGGCCTCATCGCTCGGTGGGCTTCCATCCCGCATGTAACTAGGAACCCTAGCTGGCTGCCTTTGTGGGGCCATCCTAAAAAGAAACAGCTGCGCCACAGTTAATACAGTATACCCGGTGAGATGACATAATGTAATCACAAAGAAAAATTTTAAAACACACATGCAATCAATGTTTTTGTGCACTGAGTCGGAAATAAGAAGTCAGGGTCCTGGTGTTTGGATACGTCCGCCGCCACACAAACACTGGACTTCCTGGACTAAAAACCACAGACAATACTCTTAACACTATTTCTTAACAGAGATTAAATTATCAGAGTCCTGAGTTCTGCGGTAGAACTGAACCCTCTGATACCAATTTGTCACGACCCATCCCCAGGGCCCGTGCCATGACAACCCCAAGCCTGCCTTCCATAGGCTAGGGGCTGGCGACTAGCACCAAGGAGTAAATCCCAAAATAAGGGAAGGCATTGCCTCTGTGAAGTAACATACAAAACAGAGTACACAAGTGAAAGAAAAACCAAGTAAAACTGAGTATAAGGTAAGTGCTGGAAAAGTAAATGGGCCAATATAAAAAACCAACTGAAAGTACAGTACAACTGAAAGGAAAGTGTAACAACAGTAAGAAAAACAGCAACACTGAGTCGTCCTCCGGAAATCCCACCTGAAGGGTGGGTACAAATAGTCTCCTTAGCTCCTCGGGTCCGACCGTCCGCTCCTTGTACGTCCCTCCAAGTGGTCCACCTCCGGGTACCTTCCAGCTCCACAAGACTCCCCAAGCCTCACCCCAATCAGTGCTGTCTGTTGTCTGCATCCAACACAATGTAGTGTGGGCATAGCCGATGCAGGGTTGAGTATACGATACTCAGTAGGGACCCCGATACCCCTAAAGGTCTCTCAGAATCCAGGAAGGATAAACCAAAAAGGAATGACATACTCACGAAGTATCAACAACCCTACTTAGGTATATTCCCATACATATAACTAAGTCATTAGTTATAGTTCGGCTCCAGCTCCTGAGCCCAAGCACAACCCAGTCCACAAAGGAAAGCACAATATAGTCTATAGAGGAAAAACACAACTCAGTCCACACATGAAAGCAAGTCAAACACATCAATGATAAAGATTGAAAATCAAGACTCGGCTCGTACAAGTAAACACTTCGTAAGGAGATAGAGATGACCAGATGTAGCCACTAATTCATCTAAGCTGTCGGACCCACATAGGATACAAGACCAGCTAAGATGTCGGACCCACATAGGATACAAGACCAGCTACCCTGCCGGACCCACTCAGGATACAAGTACAGAGGTCAAATAATGCCGGACCCACGAAGGATACAAGAACAGTAGTCATCACTGTCGAACCCACAGAGGATCCCAGTACGGTCGTCGTCACTACCGAAACCACGAAGGATCCAAGTACTATCGTCCTCACTGCCTAACCCACAGAGGATTCAAGTATAGTCGTCCTCGCTGCCGAACCCACAGAGGATCCAAGTACATACGTCCTCGCTGCCGAACCCACAGAGGATCCAAGTACAATTGTCCTCGCTACCGAACCCACAGAGGATAAAAGTATAGTCGCCCTCGAAGATGAACCCATGGAGGATCCAAGTACAGTCATTCTCACTGCCGAACTCATGGAGGATCCAAGTACATTTGTCATCGTCGCAGTCGCAGCCAGATCTAGGGTTCCTACACACAACATGCTCGATTTCGGGAGGGTCCGCTCGTTGAGCCAAGGGGGTCGATACATCAACTGTCACGAAGTCCAGAGTTGATGTATCCCGAAGTTCCGTCTCATCAAAAGAAACCCAACATGACAGACGGTGCGTCAATCGGACGCCCGGTCTGAGAGTTATTAGCTTTTCCGTTCCAGGGGCTCGGTTAGTTTTTAAGCTAAAACCAACCTGACCGTACTACAACTGCATCCAAACCTCAAGCGGAGTAAACCAAAATGACCGTCTCAACAAAAGGATCCCAACACAATTGATGACACGTAATTCGGATTTCCAGTCCTAGAGATATAATCATTTCCGCTCCAACAGCCCGGTTGGTTTCGGGTTCGAACCAACCAGTCCATACACAAACTTTGCCGAAACCTCCAGTGTAATATACCGAAACGACTATCTCGATCCATGGATTCTTATGCAACTGACGTTGCATCGATCGAAGTTCAGTAGTTCATGTTATGGGCAAAAGGCCGAAAACAGTCCGAAGTGGGGGTTTGAGCCCGGTCCGACCCGGCCCAACCCCCTTGGGTCGGCCCGAACCGGGTCGACCTGATCCGAGTCCGGGTTCAGCCCAGCTGGGCGTGGTCCGGCCCAACCGGCGCAACCTGGTCCGCGTGACCTGGCCCGGTCCTTCCAGGGGCACGCTGGCTCAGCTAGCGAGCCGAGAAGGGGGGAGGGTCGCTAGCTGGTACCGGCCGCCGGCGCCGCCGTGCTGGTGGGGCGCGCTGGCAGTATCTTCCGCAGACCACCGGATGCGCTCCGGTGGTCCAATTTGACCATCGTCTACTTCTGTGGCCGTCTCGGGACCCGCTCTTCACTGTGATTGCCTCCATACACCGTTGCGGTCCCATTTCATTGACGCCCATCCATACACGCACAATCAACAAACTGCAGAGGGTCATCGGGCCGTGTTTGTTCGGCCCACGCCCTCTGCGTTAGTCGATAACAATTTTCCTAGGATAAACAAGGTTTTATATTGTACGAAAAAGAAATTAACCTGAATAACGATGAAACAATCCATCCAGAATTTATCCCGTAAACAACTATTCCCAACCCGCAAAATAATTCATTCGTGGATCATCTTGATAATGAGTGAACCCGCGTTCATGGTTTTAGAAGGGATAAATCATGGGAATATAACATACTCATAAATAAACCCCTACCAAAACAAGGAAGAAGATTGTTGGCATCGTGGTACACGACTTCGCGGGGAAAACGGTTTCTAGGCGTCGTCAGAGTGCACCGAGGAGGAAGAAATGTCTTCTTTCTTGTCGCGGAGAAGAGGAAGGGTGGCGCGTCGTTGATCTCCAAGGAACTGACGTTCTTCGTCGTCCTTTGTCAGAGCCTGGAGTTCTTCCCTGCACAACGAAGCTCTCCTCCTTAATTAAATAATAGGTTCCTCCAATTATTCTATTAATCAGGCAGAAAAACTCTCCCAAATTAGCTCACCACATTAAATAAAACATGATTTCAATTAATTCAAGAAGGGAGGGAGAAGGTTTCTCATTAATAAACGCGTTGGCGGTCAAATAAAAAGTAGGAAATAGGAAGGTTCCACGATAAATTATGGGTTGACATAATTTAATGGAGAGATTGGCATTTAATGGAGATTTCCCAAATTAATGAGGGAATATTAAAGATATTCGAGGGAAATAAAAGGTGGGGCTCGTGTGGGCCCCACTTCTCTAACCTTCTTTAGAAATAAAAATTTCTTCCGACAAATTTTTATTTATTTTTTAAACAATCCCCCAAAAATTATCTTCTCCTCTTTTGTGAACGCAACTACGGTAAGTGTCCCCTTAAGCAATTACCAGTGCTTCGAGTTCATCGGTGCCCTCAGATTTTAAATCCGAGCACCGGTTCCAAAGATAGAAAAACCCGCTCATTCGTTCACTGAACGTTCCCAGGATAAACTTCGGAAATTGATTCCAGGCACAACGGAAATTGGAATCAAGCACCGTCAGAATCCATAGACCAGTAAAATTCCAAATTATTTAAAAAAATATTCCTTGAAATTTCCGGGTCTTTACATCTAGTGAAATTACCATTTTTAACATTTTTAAATAATAAGAAGTTTTATACCATATATAAAAGTTCCAAAAGAATTTTTAAACTATACAATTCACCCCCTCTTGTATATTGATCATCTACATTTTATTTCGATTGAATATGATTGAGGTCTTATAAACAATCCAGTTTAGCCATGTCAGAGAGTGACAGTTCAGGGGATGTTACAAAATGGTATCAAAGAGAGATTTTATTTTATTCTTCTATATTATTTGTGAAATATAGAAAGGAGACTTGGATGTGTCAGGTTTTGGTATTGATCTTGTGCATGGGAGTATCTAACCCATGCATTGGGGAAAATTTGAGTGCCTAGTGATGAGACTGTTGTATATAATGTTTTCTTATTATAGTTGATGTTATTTCACCTTGGGTGATTCACACGTTGTGTGAGGTTATTGTTTTAACATGTTACTATTTCATGAGATTTTTACTCATGGCCCTGTATCACATGAGAAAAGAATACATACATCATAATAAGCACATAAGGATATATTAACAATCATTTTCATGATAGGGGCATATCTATTTTTGAATGTGTCATATACTTTCCTATTGAAATGTGATATGAGATATCTATTTCCCTAGATAAATGAAATGAACTGACATGTCATGCTAAAACACTTATAAACCATGTTTAAGAAGACTATTAGTTAGTGGTTCTCGGTTGTAGTCCCCTGTTGAGGTTGAAATTATTTTTATCCAATGCACTAAGGAGTGAATTTTCCTTGTAGATTAAATTCCTCTTCATCATCTTCAACTTGAACATCAAAAGAGTGGAAATAAGCACAATACTAAAGCATCCAAACAAGAGATTCTTGAAGTTCATGAGGATCAGATTGATGTTTAGTTTCATGATATATTTCCAAGGGTCATGCGATCCATGGAAAGGGATACTTTTTATATTGTTCCTTTGATGTATAAGATGAAAATAGAGTTTCAGCTGCAACATCCACCAATGTTTACTGGGGAAAGAGAACCCAAAGAAGCTGTGTTCTCGATCGAGTTAGTCCAGTTGATCGTCAAATATCACGAGACAACCCCAAATTACAGGGTAAATATTTGGACATAAATACTTCATATACCTACTAAGAATTTGTGGAATATTCTTGAGTAATCTAGGAAACATGATAAGAAATTTTAGAAGGACTTTGATTTGAAGTTTCAATGCGATTTATATCTCAAGATGTCGAGGGATAAAAAAGATCATGATTTATGCATCTGATGTAAGAGGGAATTATATTGATAGACTATTCTATATGTTTTATTGAACTAAAACTCTTTTCACCATATTTGGAATATTATGAGATCTCCAGGGTGATATGTTTTCAGGATGGTCTTCGCTATGAGATTAGGGCACGTGAAAACATGTTTTTTCAAGAGAATCTTTGAGGAAGCGATGAACCATACACTCATCCCAAAAGGGAATCCAAGGGAGGCCCCAAGTTGGGGACATTATTTTTCAGTAGATCAAACTAGGATGTCATATTTGAGTGGAAAGAAGTTATCTATGATAGTTTCCACTAAGTTAGTAGTGGGAATATCAGTCCGGGAAGCGGGAAACTATCTCAAGATGATGTTATATTCTAGTTCTATTAGTCTATAAAGTTCAGTGATAAGCATCCAAAATATCCTTACCCTAAATTTGAGTGTTGCATATGTGGTAGTCTGGATCATCTTTAGAGGTATTGTGCAAGTAATAAATAGTAGAAAAATGGTAGGGGATCAATATAGACACCTAAATTGGGAAGGGGATCAGCTACCCCTAATCATATTGGTAGCTGGAGTTCCACTAGCTATTCAGGCTGAGGCAGGGTATGTGGTACCCTAGTGTAGGATCAATAGTACCAAGCAATGGAAATAGATTAGGGTAGCTATATTACTTCCTAGGGAAGAGGGAAAAGTCCTCTTCACTTTATGTAGACTACTACGACTATCAAAAATTCAATTCTATATACCTTCAGAGGTATGATTCTTATATCATCTACCTTATCTTGTGTTTTTTTTGATATAAGAGAATCATATTATTTTATAACTAATATTTTTGTAAAAGGTTTGGGATTGGATATGGAAATTTGGAATAATACTTTGACCATGAACACACCATTGGGAGTGAGGTCATATAATATCAAACATTTCAAGGCGTGTTCTCTAGATATTAGTGATTAAAATTTATTTTGGGAACCATTATTGCTAGAAATTATTGAATTCAAATTGATTATGGGTATGGATTGGTTAGTTCTATAAAAGGATCATATTCACTCTTATCATAGGAGAGTAAACTTTCTCTCTCCTGAAGGAGGAAACTATTCTCCTCAGGGTGAGTGGGATCTTCATCCTAGTCGTGCAAGACCGATTCATTGTAGATTAGGTTATATCATGGGTTAGATATTTGGTATTTCTCTAGATGATTATGGAATATGTAAATATTATTTTCATCTAGTGGTAGATCATTTCCAGAATATTTTCCCTGATGATTTCTACATCTTACTTCCTGATCAAGAGATCGAGTTGATGATCGAGTTGGTGATAAGAGCAGATTTAGTTTCTACCCCGCCTTACAGAATAACACTATTAGAGCTTTGGGAGTTGAAATTTCTGTTGAAACATATATAATTTTAATGAATAATATGACCTAGTTATTCTACTTGGAGTTATATAGTTATATTATATAATAAGGATGATAGATCTTTGTGCTCATGTGTTGATTATTAGAGGTTAAACCAAATGACTATCAAGAATCAGAACCCTCTTCTATGCTTTAAGGATATTTTCAATTAGTTGAGTGGTGATAATATATTCTATAAGATTGAATTGAGATCAGAGTATAATCAGTTTGGGGTGAGACTAATAGACATACCTCAAACTATTTTTAGGATAATATACAGATTTTATGACTTTTTAGTGATGTTGTTTGGGTTGACTAATGCACCTGTGATATTCACGGACTTAATTAATAGGATATTTCATTATTTTTTGGATCAGTTTGTGGTGGTTTTTTTAAAATATATCTTGGTGTACTCCCAGTTAGCAGAATATCATGCCATATATCTTGACATAATCTTGATTACATTGAGGGCGAATCAGATTTATGACAAGCTAACCAAATACTGTTTCTAGAATAATAAAGTGCACTTCTTGTGCTATTTCATCTAAGAGGCAGGAGTGTTAGTGGACCCAGGGAAATTCACAATTATGGTATCATGGTAACAACATAATAAAGTCTTTTATATTCATAGATTTATAGGTTTAGAAAGTTATTATCAATGTTTTTTCTTAGATTTCTCTTATTTGAAAGCACTAATGTCTTGGCTGACCAAGAAGGGGATGATGTTTTTTATATATGATGATTAAGAGAGATACTTTTAAGAGATGAATGGTAGGATAAACTCAACACCTATCCTTACTTTACCTATACCACATAAAACATATATCAACTACTATTATACATATGGATTTAGACTCCAAGCTGTTCTAATGAAGGAGGATCAAGTGATTTCTTATGGCTCTATGAATCTGATACTACATGAGAGGTATTACTCTACTAAAAATCTATAGTCAGTAGAAGTGGTTCATTCCATGAGATGTTGGAGACACTATCAAACGGGTGAGAGGTTTTTGGTAAAGATAGGATACAATAGACTTAGGTATATCTTTTATCAAAGAGACTTAAAACTTTGGCAGTGGAGGTGGGTCGAGTATCTATAGTCTTTTGACTTTTAATTAACTTATACTCTGGTAAAGGTCAATGTTGTTGCCAAAAATTTTATTCAAAATAATAGATAAAGGTATTAAATGAGTCTTGTGATGAGTGATGGATAATGTACCTCTATGTAGACATGCATCTAGATGTTGAGGAGCCTTATCGATTGGTGGATTTTTCTTCTACATCTATTTTACCCATGATTTTGAACCAAATTATGACTATGTAGTTTTATAATACAAAGGGATTGGTTCTAATAGAAAAATTATATAGTGAGTAGAAACCATCAAGATTGTCTCTCAGAAGTGGAAACTCTATTATTTTCTATGGGCAGTTATGTGTTCCTATGAGCTTATGCAAGGATCTAATAAGGGTGTTTCATTATTTTAGATGGGCGGTGCATCCTGGTTTAACAAAGATGTATCATAATCTCTATTAACAGTACTAGTGTATAGTAATGAAAAATTATGTGGTAATATTCATGGCTAGATGTTACACTTGTCACCTTGTGAAAGCCAAGCATCAGAGGCCAACTGTGATTTTGAAATCTTTTCTTATTCATGAGTATAAATGGGATGATGTCACAATGGATTTTGTGAGTGGATTACCCAGAAGAACCCATATTCATGATGTTGTATGGATAATTTTGGATTAATTTGACAAGGTATCCCACTTTTTACTAATTAGGTAAACCTTGACAATTGATGATCTTTATATTCATTATGTGTGCAAGGTGGTTCAATTGCATAGTGTTCTGAGGAGTGTCGTTTCTTACAGAGATCATCATTTCACATCACGTTTGTGGGAGGGTCTTTAGAAATCTCTTGGATTATGGGTTCTTTTGGGAACATCCTATCATCCACAGATTGATGGTCTATCTGGGAAGACTATTCTGGTATAAGAGGATATTTTACAAGCCTATTTTTTGGATTTTGGTGGTTCATTGGGGAAAAATATGGCACTCATGGAGTTTTCATATAATAATGTGTTCTAAGTACAAATAAATATGTCAATTTTTGAGGATTTGTATGAAAATCCATCACATTCACTTCATTGTTGGCTGGAGGTAGGTGAGTGAGAACATATTGGGTCTAGTCTCATGTAGGAGATATCGAAGTTGGTTTAATTGATTAGAAAGAGGTTGGTAACAGTGTAGAGAAGGTATAAATCGTATGATTACCATTGGAGACAACATCTATAACCTAATGGTGGTCTTCATTTTTTTCCTTCAGGTGTCAAATTGGTTAGCACAATGCTGTATCAGAAAATAGGTAAATCTAGTGCCTAGGTTTTTAGGGCTGTTTAAGATAGTGGTAAGGGTTGGTCTAGTGGCATACCGTTCTAACCTTACATAGTTCTACAGTTCCATGCATGACGTTTTCCACATGTTAAACTATGGATATATCATCCATAACTTTATCATGTGATATACATATCATACATCAACCATTTTGTTGATTCATCCTATGAGGAGGATTCAATATGGGTTGTGTGTTGCGGTGAGAAATATCTTCGAGTTAGGACTGTACTGTTGGTTTCAGTGCAGTGGCATCATGAGTGAATTTAGGAGGCAATGTGGGAGAGGTAGTTTGATATTCCAACACAGTGGCTAGACTTGTTCACTAAGTTCTCATAGTGATTCTTGGAGAAACTTGGTGATGAGTTGTTATATGAAGGGGAGTTTGTAATATCCCACCTTTTTCTAGGTATTCCTCTCTATGTGATTTTTTAAATTTTCTTTCAGGTAATTTTTGCATCATATTTAATCCAAGCATGGGAAAACAATATAGGATCTATGTGGATATATTTGTTGGGGAAAATGTTTAAAAGTATATAGAATTATTTTTATTTGAATTAATGGAGTCTGGGAATAAATGGGTTAAGTACTTCACATGTTATTGGTAAGTTGAGAGGCTTTAAAGGGGGTTCAGGTTGTTTAAAGGGAAAATGGGTTGAAAACCATCTATTGAGAATTTAAATACTATGTAAATGGATTACACATTATGTTATTTTCAAAAGTTATAATAAAATAATTCTAGGAGATAGGTTTTTTGGCGTATGCCTTTAAAAATTTTTACACGACGTGTAACTATGTTACACGACATTTAATTATTTGACATACAATTTTAAAGTATTATATGCAGATAAATTTTTATTTCAACTCACTAAAACCTTCTCCTATCATTCTTAGGTCACCTTCTAAGAAATTTTAGATTTCTAATATTCTTTCCGGACATCCTGATGACACCTTTAATCCCGGGTAAGTGGTTTTGGTCTTGTTTCTCCCTCATATTCCTTGGTTCTCCAACCATTTTGGTGAAATATGATGATTGTGTGAATTTTTATTTTTATTTTGATAAGTTTTGATATAATATTATCTTGGAGATCAACTTCACCTTCTTCCTCATGGGAATTTTCCATTAGAATCATTTTTGGATCATCAGTTAAGGGCAGGGGGTCTAAATATTAACCCTACAGTTTGATAATTTCCAAGTTTATACAATATTGTGATTGTGCCAATGTAACATACATCTGAATCAATTAAACAATTAATGGTATTTTTCCTTGTATTACTTTGGTTTTAATTGGATTATGGCGTAACTTATGGATACCCGTGGGGTGAGATAACAATGAATATAAATTGAATTGGATAATGAATTAAAGTGTGTTTAGCATGAAATGAGACCTCAGGTTATTGATTAATATAGAATCCCTATGTGGTGGATTTTTCTTTATTGTTATTACTATTAATCATCTATGATTTAATTTAATATGGTATATTAAATACAGACGGTAATTGACATAATTAACCATTGATATTTATGATGTGATATCCATTTAGTATGACATGACTTGTGTTCTATGCTGCAATGATTATTTATTGGTCTTGGACCAAACACATTCACACTTATATGCTGTAATACTAATATTAAGCGAGCTCAGACTAGTCCTATACTGTAACACTTATAGAGATTTAGATCTACCTAGTCCCATGCTCCAATAATTATTTGGATTTAACCCAGATATTGTAATTCTTATAAAGATTTAGCCTAATTTTTTCTGACCATACCATGGCTATATGGTGATGGTTATCATGGTTGTAACACATGCTCTGAGATATGTTGATGTAGTTCTAGTGTAGGTTAATTTAACATGGTTATGTGGTTGTGGCTTCTATGGTTGTAAGACATGCTAAGAGATATTCCGATATAGAGCCGAAGTAGGTTGTTGTTGTATCTTATTAATTGTTAAATTTATTAATACACTAGTTTATCATTTTATTACATACAATTATTATCAGAATGGTTTGTTTAGACATGGTTTTTTTGACCTACTGAGTTATACTCACACCCTATTTATTCCACTATTTTTTACAGAGAAGATTACGTGGATATAGGTTTTGGACAAGGGAAAATGATATTTTTGTTTATAATTTTATTACTGGATGTATTGGAGTTTGGAAGTGAGACCTATGTGGGGTTTATGGCTATGGAATTTTGAGTATTTATTTGAGTTTTCTATTATTTTACTTTTATTATTTCTATCATAACATTTAGTCACATTCCAACACATCATTACATCATTACTTTATTTTTTATTTTATTATTCAATTGGATCTTATTGTTGTTTTCCTCTAAGTCTATACTTTGATTTATTCTGTTTATATGGTTTATTATTTTTTCAATAAAACTTCATAATAGGGGGTATATTCTCCCTGCTATATATCTCACACCATTTCTTCTAGTCAGTAGCCTCTAGAATATGGGGAGAAATTCTTGATGTCTCATAACCCGCCCTTTTCAGCCACATGAGAAAGTGTTGGATTAGGGTGTGTTACATAAGACACCCTCCCTCTGTATCATGATGCATGAACTAGGGGGATACCTCACACAAACCTCCTCTTTATCCCCTCTTCCTCTGGTAATTTAATAGTGAATCGTATGGGTTAGGTACTCTTATCCTTCTCCACCTCCTCCTTATTCATTTTTCTTTTATTCCCCTTGCTAAGTTCATCCCAACCAAACCCTAGATGGAGGGGGTTCCTATAAATTTATATTTTTCATTTCTATATTTTCTTAATCACAATTTGAGGCACTTAATAGCGATGATTGATTAAGAAGATGAGTTTATTTTCGATTCCAAGTCGGTTACCCCTTATTTTGGGATTTAAATTCTGAAAACCTTATTAATTTAGTTTTAATATCTTATTTTGGTTCTATGTGATAATATTAATTATATGTAAGGTATATTCGAGATTAAAACCGTTCTTATGAGGATTTTAATTTTAATTTATATGGGTTTTTAATTAATTTGTTTTAATGGATCTTTGAAAAAAATCCCGAATGACCCCTATTAATGACTTATGTGTTTTATAGGGTTTTTTGTCTTTAAAGTGATATTTTAATAAACCATTTTACATTAATTAAAATTTCAAGTAAAAATTTAAATTCCATTTATCAATGGTTTATTTCAAGGTTGGATTTAAATTCAAATTATGAGGCTTGAAAATACATTTTGAACCATTGGATGGTTTAACCATAATCATTGGTGTACATATTTATATGCGTGAACATCCAAATTCAAAAGGGAATATATGAATTAATCCATTAGAAGAGATATGTATATACATATATACATGTAAGTGAATATGGTTTTAATGGTAAAAAATGGAACCTTATGGATTCAAATATGGAATTCAAGTTTGTTTTTTAAATAGATTTTTGTGATTCCCAAAAAATGATTATAAGTCTCACTTGGACCCCTTATAAGTTTTTTAATACATTGTTTTTGATTTGGAAATATATGGATAATATTTTGAACTCACCTTATTAAAGGTCTTGATGTGTAGTTTAAATATTCCGTTGGTTTCAATTTATCTTGTATTATAATGGTAATAATGTAATTTCTTAGTGATGTTTCACTCTATCATTATGTAATTATGATTATTGTTCAAACCTAATTGGAACCCCATGAGCTTGTCCTGGTTAACCAAAACGGGGCATGCTCTCTTTCCACTAGCTATTGTAATGAAGTTTGTTTATTATTTCAACTATAAAGCGACATGTTACTATCTATTTACCCTGAATGATAGAAAAATATGTTCTAGGTTTTTCCAGCCATTAGTTTCTCTTAGGTTTTTTTTCTACGATGAAGGATTTAAATGATTTCTTGTATGAGATCCTTTGTTCCTACTTTATTTTTTTTAAACCACCTATAATTTATATAATAATTACTCTTTATTTAGTATTATTAAATTTCCTTTAAAATTTTATGTTAAAATATATTTAAAATATCATTTAAAAAGTGTTTGAAATGGGTGTTTTATATAAAGAGTACTGAAGATGATAAATGTTTTCTAATGTTTTTCTCATTTAAAATATAAGAAAGGGAATTTTTACAATTTATCGATAAGACTTATATTTGGTTTTATACAAAATTAATTAAAACCCTAGTTTTTATAATGTATTTCAAACAGGTATAAAGGGGTATTTTATTTAATGACTTAATCCTAGGGTACGGTTTCAGTTGGCATGCCTACCGACCTGTATAATCACTTTTATCTATTTAATTTCATTTTAATGTTTCTTTCATACTCATAAGAACTCTTTGAGTGCTGATTATCATTCAATGGTGACTTGTATTGTCACATGGAGGTATGATGGTCATTTTTTTTATATCATTTACTTTGTCACATCATCTATATAGAACCTTTAATTTATATCGCAGTGCACTGTATCTACAGTTGTCTGAAGGAAAGGAATTTTGGAGGTGGAATCATGTATTTTTGTAGGGTAGGGTGAATAAGGTGAATATTTTAATTAGTTTAGTTTTTTTATAGTGTTTAATTTGTTTTAATGTTTTGTCTTAGTCCAAATACTCCTTTGTTAATGATAAAAAATTATTCCACTTATCTTATTAATTATTTATATGTTTTATGGTAGAAATTTTTTTTAAGAGAAAATAAAAATGTCTAAGTCTCGAATACGTGACCATATCAACCTATTGTATGGAAGTGATCACACATTTAAGTCTAGGTGACTACATTAAAAAACAAGAAAACATGTGTCAAATGATAATAATTTCTATAAGTCTTGAATTGACCACATGAAGGATTGAACCTACTAGATGAAGGATTTAAGTGACTATAAAAAGAAATTAACCAATCGTATAAACAAACTATGAAAATTTGGCCAAGTATTGAACATACCAAAAGAGGAACTTATGTTCCTATATGAGGAGATCAAGGGACCATGTTGATTGATGCAAGTTAAAGTTACCCCAAGTTCATGTGGCCTAAGGGTGAATTGATAAAAACTTAATGTGACTATATCTATGTAATGATTATTCAATCTTAACTATTTTAACCAGTAATGAATTTCAAAATTATAACAGTAATATTTGTAATCATTTTCTAAGAAGTCATAGAAGTTATGGAATAAAAATTAAAGTAATAAGTGTGAGGATTTTTTTATAAATATTCTATAATGGATAATTTTATAATTAGTTCACTTTATTAAGAGAGTCACTCATGGAAAAGGGGGAGGGAATAGTACTGGTCAGACTGGCCTTTTCATTGTGTGCTTCCATGAAACTCTATTATTCATTTCCAATTCATAAGTTTTGATCAAATCCTTTTAAGGGATAGATTTAAAGAAAATTGATAATCTAAATCTAATTTTACTGAGCTACTTCAAAACAAGATCATTAAGCCTTTGTATTCTATCTGTTTCAGTTTACTTTGTAGCTGTTTTTATATTATCATGTAAATTTGTCATCACATACACTTTTTATATAATTAAAATTAGTAAATAATATTTTTTTGTTTATTTTTTACATTTTGTCCTAAGAATAATTGTGGTAGATTTTTGTTATATCTTGTAATGATTTGTGTACATTTGTATGTATAAATATGTTTCCAAATAGTTTTAAGAGGGTTTTTAACAAATTGCTGAGAAATTTTTTTGAAGAATAAATTTTTGTTATTCATAATTTATCTGTTAACTGGGCTATTTTATTTGAGGGGTTTTTTTAAATTAGTATTAAAAAATATCTAAATTATAAGATCAGTTCACCGCCTACTATAGAGATGTCCACTCAAACCAAAAGTTTGTATCAAAGAATAAGTTTTTCCTTTGTATAGTTTTCTTTGACTTCATCAAATTTTTAACAAGATCTTTTTAATTTTTTTTTATTTTATCTTTATAGATTACATGTTTAATTTTTATTCTATAAAAGTTAATCATTATTTTAATGGTTAAAATTATTTTGAGTTTTAAATAAAAATTTAAATTCCTCATGAGATCATGGTTTTTGAAATATGGGGATCTATTGAAGATCAATAAGAAAAAACCTAAAACTAATTGAAAATAATAGAATAAAAAAACCAAAGTTTCTTAAAATTCTAATTGTAAATTCATGAATGAATTATTTTTTTATTTATAAGATTATGCGTTTAAATAATATCATCTTTTGATACTACTACTCAAATTTGGGATACAATTTCCATGTATCATGAAAGAAAATATAATGTTAAAGAAATCAGATAAAATATATATATTATTAAGTATGATAATTTCAAAATAAATCATGACAAATATATATCAGAAATGTATCATGGGTTCATTGAAATCATAAATAATAATATTAAACTTGGATAACAGATATATGAAAAAGATCAAGTATTAAAGATATTGAGATACTTACTAGATTGATGGAGAGGTACTGTATTCTCTATTAGAGAATCATGAGAAATTAGAATACTACTAGTCAAAGAGATAATTGGAAAGTTGTTTATGTTTGATGAATATTTAATGGTGAACAATGAATATGATAAACAAAAAAGGGAATATATTAATTTTAAACCATCAAAGATAAGAGATAAGCATATTTTCAAAACTAATAACACAAGTTGAAGTGAAGCAGATACAGATAGTGATGAGGAAATGGATCAGTTGGCTAGATTATTTATTAAGTTTTATAAAAATATATATTTTCCATAAGCCAAATTTCAGGGAAAAGGATGACGAAATATGGAATTATAGGATATACTAGAAAAAGGATAAACACTATCATCAGATTACATGCCCTGAATGTAAGAGGAATGTACATATAAAAGCTAATTTCCAAAAGCTTAAGTATAATAAGAAGTAAGAAGATAAAGATAAAAGGGTATAGAAAGAAATGAAGTCCACTTGGAGTTTATATGAGGATATTCCATTATGATATAAGATACCATGAATGAATTTAATGAGAAATATTAAATCATTAAAAGACATATGTTTTAAGTATTGTTGATAAAACTCATATTCATATAGAAAATTAAAATAATGTTAATATTTTAAAATAAATTTGATACATTGAACTTATAAATGAAATAATTAAAAAGGATTTGGAATAGTGTTTTGATATTAGAAAAATTTGAATGTTATACTGGGTAAATAACAACCCCCTAAATCCAAATCTATAATTTGGTATGGATCTAGATAGTAAGAGAAGATATATAAAAATAACTTTATTTATAATTGAAAGTGTAAGAACATAGTCTCTAAATTTATTATTTTGGAAATAATTCTAAAACTTTTGGACCTAAAAATGTTTTTTATAACAATATATATTATTTCTATTATAATGATTCCTATGAAACAAATGTACACACTAAATGATTTTATTTCTTACTTCTTTACACCCAAGAGAATGTGGGTACCTAAGTCATTTATTGTTTGATTAGTTTTTGAAAAAAATATTTTAAAATTTCTAGGAAAAATATATGGTATCTGGATAGAAGATGTTTTAGGTATATCTATAGAGATTATTTAGGATTCAAGAACCATGAAAAAGTGGATGGTGGGTATCCAACATTCGGTGATAATGAAAAAGGAAATATTATTGGCATGGAAAAATAAATAACTTTGAATATTTAATTATTTCAAAAGTCTTATTTATTTATGGTTTAAAGTATAAGATGATAATTATTTCTAAATTGTGTGATAATGGATTCCATGTTATGTTTGAAAACAACTATTTTGAAATTTATGATTCAAAGAATGCTTTAATATTTACTTCTTTGAGAAATGATAATTTGTATGGTTTTAGCATAGTTTTTTATGTTCTCAAAATGTTCTTTATTTAAGAGACTTATATAGAGAATCTTGGCTATGTTATAGCAGACTAGGCCACTTTAATACAAAATCACCTAAAAATATAAATAAATAGGTAATAATTATAGATATAGTTAAATTATAATTTAAAAAAATACAAAATGTACAATCCCTATAAAAATGGAAAGAAAAACAATATATATTTCATACCAAAGAAAGTGATTTATACCTATCAAACCCAATAATTTGTTCACGTGGATTTATTTGGACAATCTAGAGTTTCTTGTTTAGTATAAAATCAATATTTATTTATTATTATTGATGATTATTAAAGATATACATGGGTGTTTTTAGTAGCTCCTAAAAGTGAAGCCTATTCTTCTTTTTCTCAATATAAAAAATCAATAGATAACTATTGTGGAATCACCATAAAAACCATTATAAGTGTTCCTGACCGAGATTTTTAGAATTAATAGGTTGAATCTTTCTTCTCATAACATGGCTATACACACAAATTCTATACACCATGAACAACTTAAAAAATAGGTTGTATAAATAAGAAACAGGTATCATCAATAAATTTCTTGAACTATGCTAAGTGAATATGACTTAATAATCATTGAATATAGCTATTAAAACAAATTATTATGTAATTAATTGACTTCTTGTTATACCTATCTTGAAAATGAATCCATATGAGTTATGGAGTAGTATAAATACAAAGTAAATTACTTTTGTTTTTTGGATACAAAGTATCCATTTTAAACACAATGGAGTATATGACATTTTTTTCACCTAAGTGATATGAATGAATTTTTCTTTCTTATTAAATCTATAGTAAATCATATAGAGCAATTAATAATATATTTAATGATTTCAAAGAATCTATACAGGTCACTTTTTTTTGGATAATCTACATAAACCCAATCCTACTATATAAAACCCTGAGGATGATATTGAAAATTTGAGTATCAATTATACCTTTAATACCTCTGACCTTATTAATAATTTAACAGATAAATATCCTATCAGAGACTATCAATACCTTCCTAACTTAGAATTAGACTTTGAAGAACCAATTACTTTAGTCCCTAGAATTATTAGAAAACCTAAAAACCATCCCCTATATGCTACTTTTGGAGACATGTATGAAGGTACTCAGACCCAAGACATACTAATAAATGAGGTTGAACATCATGCCTTTTTTTTCTCACATTGAACATAAGAACATCAATAAAGAAATCAATGATGGGAATTGGGTGATAGATATTCAAGATGAATTGAATATATTTAAATGAAATAATGTTTTGGAATTAATTGATGGACCTAAAGACTACCTAACTATTGAAAACAAGTTGGTATATAGAAACAAGGTTTATGATTCTAGAAAAATAGTTATAAACAACGATTTATTGGTTGAACAAGGAGAAAGTCAATAATAAGGTATCAATTATGAAGAATCTTTTTCACCAAAAACAAGACTTGAAGACATTATAATACTAATTTCATATACAATGCATGTTAATTTATAACCACATAAAATAGATATTAAGAGTTAATTTCTTATTGGTTATATTATTAAGGATTTTTTTATTAAACAAACCCTTGGATTTCAAAGCCCTCATTTTACAAATTATAGTTTTAAACTTTATATGGTTATTTTGGTTTAAAATAGGCTCTTAGGTATTGTTATGGTAGGCTCATATCTTTTTTTATTTCAAATTGATTTTCTAAAGGTATAGAAAACCCTAATTTATTTATAAAAATAATTTAAAAGAATTTTTTATTATTTTAAATCTATATTGATGATATTTTTTATACCATCCAAACACTCATAGTGTATTAAATTTTCTAAAATAATGAAAAATAGTTTGTAATGAGTTAAATGGGTGAGTTAAAGTTATTTATTAGTTTTCAAAATTTTAAAAATACTAATGGAATTATATTAAATTAATGTTTATACAAAAATTACCATTTAAAATATTTTGTAATGGATAAAACAAAGGTAGTGATAATCCTCTCAGTAGAAGTTGTGAGGTAGATCTAGATGAAGTTGTAAAATCAGCTTACCAGACTACCTATAGATGTATGATCGAGAGTTTACTATACGTAACTACTAGATGGACTAATATTATATTTAGTGTATTTATTTGGTATTTTCATCAATAATTTAAAATTTAATATCAGTTGATTATTTTTTAAAGAATTTTCTAATACCTAAAAAATACAACAAATTTTTGACTATTCTACTCTAGAGGCTTGAATTTGAGTTAACTATTTTTTCTTATACTAATTTTGTTAGTTTTAATTTCGATATAAAAATAACATTTGGAATATGTTATATTTTTGGAAAGACTCTAGTTTATTGATTTAGTAGAAAATATAATTCTATTTCATTATTTACTATTGAAGTTGAGTACATAACTATAGATATTTTTTGTGAAAAATTACATGGATGAAACACACTTTAATAAAATATAATTATAAATTTCAACAAGTACTTATAAATTGTGACAATAAAAGTGAAATTAATAATTCTAATAATCCTTTATCTCATTCATGGATGAACCATATTGATATAATTCACCACTTTTTGAGAGACCATTTTAAAAAAGGCTTTTTTCTCTTGAGTTTATTAGAATTGAACATAATCTTGCTCATATCTTTACAAATAATTTTAACGAATAATGTTTTAATTAATAATACATGACCTAGGAATAAATAAATATTTCTAAAAACCTCATTTATTATTTTACATGATTTATTTATTTAATTCATGTTCTTAAGGATTATTTATTTAATATTTATGTTATATTGGTTAAAATATGTGTTTTTTGATATCTATCATGATTTAAGTTTAATCTAATCCTTTTACCCACTCTTGTAACAAGTAACAATAAGTAAAGGTGACATGGCCAATTAACCAACCATGAAAATTTGTTCATACTATCAGTTAAGTGACAATGTGACTTTAGTTGTGTAATTAATTATCCTACCATGAGCCCTATGAGTTTCCATAAGTTATGTCGTATGGTTAGTTTACTAAAGGGGATTTAATTAAGTTATTGGAACTATATTTTTATGGTTAGTTAACCAACCATGTTTATTGGAATTATAATTAATTAATTTAGTAGTTTTTATTTTTAGTTTATTACTATTTTATGCCTTATATGACTGATTAAAATTCAAACCAGAAATCAAATATATATATACACATATAAATATCACTTTTTTAGAGCATTAAATGTGGTTTATTTATAATTTATATTTCCTAAACCCGTTCTTTCAAAACTAAACCAAATCCTCTAGAGCTTCAAATCTTATTATAATAATTGTTAGAAGGAAAAGAGCTATCAATATTGAATCTTATACTATATCACATCCTTAAAATAAATCAAAGAAAACCCAAGATAATTGAAGTGGTTAATCCTAAACTCACAACCCACATCTTCTAAATTTGATTGTATGTGTATAAAATTAAGTAGATTCCGAATGATTATAGTCAATAAAGTCATCGGTTTAGAAATTTACTTAAAAGTAAGAATGGAATGGATGGTTTAAGGAAAATGGTGCGCCATTTTATCCCCATATAGTCAAATAGTTCTATGTGAATATGATGTTTAGTACTTGTGATTTAAGAAATGATTTTTGAAGGGTTGTAAATAGAGAAGGTCTAATATTATCATCTAAATTATCGGTTAAAAGTATTAATGTACCTTATCTAGGAGAGTATGAGGATTATCAATGTTCATATCTTATTAATGATGACCATTTTGGGTTTTTGAATTCTATTGAGGAAATATCTAGGAGAAAGACTCCCAAAAGACCAACTTTTATATAATTTAATGGGGAATTTAGGCTGTTGGAGAAGTTTACCCAAAATTTGTTTTATCATAAGAAATGAGACTTTCTTATTCTGTGGAATTAAGAGCAATTTTTTGGTTTATATAAAGAATAATTGAATTTAGATAAGACTATAAATGTATATCACAAGGAAAATGGAATATTTTTGAAAAACCTCCTCCATATTTTTCTCATTCCCATATCCTAAGTGTATCTCAAACATTTTGGAATATAAAGGATTAGTTCTGTATGGGGAGGTATTCATAGCTTTTTATGGTTGGTTTTTCTTAAATTAGTTCATTTTTAGGCATATGAAAATCAATTATAACCCATGGAATAAATAATGGGTATTTGATAATGAGATGATCTTTGAGAAGTTAAATTTTATCAAGGATCTAATTAGACTAAGAAAAAAGTGGACCTAGTCTAGAACCTAATGAGGTATTTGAGTATTCATTTGAGTAAAATAAAGTTGATTTGGAAGTTGAAGAAGGAGAAGATGAAAAAAATAATCTTTGTAAAGAATAAAGTAGAGGTTATGATAATAGTAAAAACCCCTATCTTAATATGTCCTTTGGATATCATGATTCTACCCTACCTATACCGTCTTAAGAATAAATTAAATAGATGAGGATATTGATGATACTAAGGTATTAATGCATGATTTTTCTGAAAATATAGAGTATGAAGAAAGTGGATTATAAGAAAAATTTATTAATTAGAAATCATATCCTTTGATCCTTGTTATTAAAATTACTCATAGGATATGTAGAAGAGAAGAAATTACTTAGGGGAAGGAATCTAATGATAGTAATGATCAATGTTATTGTTCACCTGGACACAGTGGACCTGACATGTCTTCGAATCAAAAAGTTTTTTAGGGGCCCCTAATTTATCATATAGATATTTAAGAGAGTTAAAGATTCACCTTATAAACCAATAGTATACTAAGTTCTTGATTATTTCTTTGGTTATGCTCCCAAAAAATCTATTTAGGAACAAGTTAATAGTAATTTTATATCCCATCTTGGATTTACTCATTTATATATTTTTGAAGACGTTGAAGAAGAAGCTAGTGTAACACCATAAGTTCCATCTTTCGGACCAAAACCATCGAAGTTTGATAGGGATATATATGATTGGTAGTCTCCTCCTAAACCATATAAACATATCCATACCTATAGTATTTCGACATAATTTGTGATGAAGTAAGATCTAAATGATATCAATTATGATTTTTTGAGTTCATTAAAAGAAATCTTCATTGTTTTTGGGATGTCGGTAGGACCTATTTGAGGAGAGGATATCTCAAGGATATTAACTCTTATTATTTATCATTTTCAAATAATGATTCATATAAATATTGAAATGATAAAGATTTAAATTGAGATATTAAGAACTAAAGTTAGATCCTTGCAAGATGGCCTCCAATACCTGACTCTAAAGTTATAATTGAGGTTTTTAAATTATATATTTCAAAGTTTTACCTAAACTACTCCTCCTCCACTATAAAGTAATATTAATAAAGATATAATATGATGAATTATATTATTTGAGTTGAAATTTTTATTGTTTGAATCTAATAAGATCAAAGAAACAATGTTTGAGATATTTCAAACACATAGTGAAAAAACATGGAATTAGTTAGGAGTAATGTGAAGCAAGATGATAGATATATTGTCACAATCAGAAAGACTATTATCTTTTAACTAAGTTTATTTTTATCCAATTTATATCTAAATAACATGTTGTGATCTTTATACAGTGATCTCAGAATTCCTCTACTCACTTAGGCATTAAAAACTCAAGTATGTATATTGAAGATTATCACTTCTATTATTGATGCCTTTTTTAGAAAAAGGAAGATTACCTTCAAGCCATGGTGCGTGGATCCCAATATCTGAATGATTTCACTAGACTATTAGATCCTTATATCAATAAAGACAATAATTATATCATATAACCTCAATCTCTTTCTGTTTCTTCAACTCTTACCTCTACCACTACTTCTACTAACACTTTTGGTTTGTCTCTTAGATAAGATGTTCAACATCTTTACCTTATTTCTTGGGGCGTGGTTATTCAGGTGCCTTCTCCCATTTCATCACCATAGACTAAAACACCTATATCAGCCTCTAAAGACCAAGTAAATTATCATATTCATTAACTTAACATCAAATATGTTGTCTTATATTATATTTCTAACTATAATGCCAAATATGACCCTTTATAACATCGTAATTTTGATAGTTAATGAAGTATTTTGTTTCATTATTTTTTCCTATTATCATTTTCAATTTATTTCATACATAATATAATTTATTTTTAATAACCAGATTATCCTTTCTCCATACATTATGTAATTTCAGATAATCCCAAAATGAGGAGTATAATTGTTAGTATATATCTCAGTTCTTTTTTATTGAATATTTTTTAAGTATACACATAACTCTAATTTTTTTCAAACTTTAATCTGCCATAATTTGTGATCATAAAAAAGGTATATATTATTATATTAGAATGAAAATAATTATTTTTAATAATAAAAAATAATCACTCTTATGTTATCAATGATTTATATGTTTTATGATAGAAATATGTTTTTATTGAATGAATATAAAAATTGGTTAAGTATTGAAGAAGTGATCGAATCAACCAACCATATAGAACTGAACACACATTAAAGTCTAAGTAATCATAGGAAAAAATGTTTAATAGTGATTCAGATGAGAAGAATCTCTCTATTTTTTGGAATTTACTACATAAATGATTCATCCTACTACATGATGGATTGAAGAGGCCACCCTATGACTTCAACCGACTATGTAAAAAACTATAAAAATTTATAAAAGTGATGATCCTAATATATAAGAAATTTAAGTGTCTATATTAAGAGATAATGTGACCATGTCAACCAACCACATGT
The DNA here is from genome assembly GCA_963277665.1 of Viscum album. Taxonomy (NCBI): domain Eukaryota; kingdom Viridiplantae; phylum Streptophyta; class Magnoliopsida; order Santalales; family Viscaceae; genus Viscum; species Viscum album. The sequence continues at coordinate 1,019,219,712 of OY728138.1, read as the reverse complement.
TGAAGTGATTACATGTTCAAGTTACCACCAGATGAAGTGGTCACAAGCTACAGTGACCGTGTCTAAGTAATAAATAAGTGACCATGTCTTTTTCACCCAGTATGTAATTTTTAAATTATAATTGATATATTTTGAATATTTTACTATGAATTAAGATAATTTTAGGATTCAAAATTAGTGTAATTAGTTTGAGATCTTTTTATGAATTTTTTACAATGGTAATTTGAAAAGTATTTATCTTTATGATGTTGCACCACTCATGGACCAAGGAGAGGGACAAGTACTAATCAGATCGGCTACACATATGTATTATTCCATGAAACTATATTCTTACACATCAAATTACAAGTTTCAATTTAATAATTTTCTAATATATATTTAAATAAAATTGATCAACCAAAGTTGATAAGATTAAGCCACTTCAAAAAAAATTCTTCATCCCTTTTCCCTACCTTTATTTTAGTTTACTATGGATCTATGTTTATACTATATTGTAAATATATTATCACCTAATCCTTATTTGTATAAAATAGTTCTAACACCTCTTTTATTTTTTTACCTATTATCTCATGAATAACTATGGTAGAGGCTTCCTGTTTCCTAGACTTCCCTACACAAAATTTTATGTACAAAACCCAATCTAGGTTGTGGATCATGTTTATTAGAAATTAATAAATGTGATTGAAAATAAGTGAATGTCATGTAGGGAGGATTATGTTTTAAATTGAAATTAAAACACTTGTTTTAAATTAAACTATGTATTATTATTTATTTTTTTACTTTGTTTTTCAAACTATTTTCATTGGATATACCTTTTATTATTTTTCACTATTTTCTAAACTATGGTTTAAAAATAAGATCTCTTATATTTAACATTTATATATGGTATATTCTATTTGGTGTAAGTAAAATATTTTTAAAAGATAAATTTGTTTTATAATAGTTTTAACGAGGTTTTTATCAAACCATTGAGAAAATGATTCAAAGAATTAAATTTTTATTATTACTTTATTTGTAAATTATAAAATTTTATTTTAGGAATTTTTAAAATATTTATAAAAAAAATTTATATTGGAAGCTCAATTAACCCCAATCCATGGAGCTGTCTACTGTTATCAATAAATTGATTTTATATGTACAATGTATCGATAGGTTATACCATTTACCCACATCATATTTAAATTATTTTATTGGGTGAATCTATTCCCATTGATCATACTTTGATTCCCTGGAACATGGTTCCACCCTATAAGAGTTTTAAAGGCTACTTAGTAATATTATTAGCTAGTTCATGCATCTGATGGAGGGATGACTCTGGTTGGTTCATGAAAAATGGTAATATAACCTATGTTATTTAAAGGGCTGAGGTTTCAAAATAATATTTCATATTTTGTAATTAATGGTAGATGGATTTAAGATTTTTGGGACTCAGGTGAAATTTAAAAGAAGTGTCTATCTACATATTTAATGTTATGAGATTTGAGTTTCCATGGGAAGTCAGGTTCTGATTCTGGGATTTTATATTTCCATTATTTACTTTTTATATATGAGTTTTTTTTTTGTGAATTGGGGATGAAAAGGGGAGTGAAATAGTGGTACCTAGTGTGATCTCAGGGCCTGATAGGCCATGTTGAGCCTGAGTACATGGTTTATGATGACTCACACTACCAGTTGTGTAGTTATATAGTTTTCCAATCCATGTGGTTATAATACACATTGAAAATATTCCCCGATTGAAATTATTCTTTAGAATTGTTTGATTTTATTTTTTTCATTATGGAATGTTGTGTTGTTTTAGAAACAAATGTATATTTAAATTTTTAATTCTTGGTTTTAAAACAGTGATGTTTTGGTTTTTAAAATAATAAATTTATTTCCTTAAAATGAGTAGTAATATAAACTAAGAATTTTGTTTTTTAATCAAATGGTTTCATTAAAATGAGGTTTGTTTTTAGGTATATTTGTTTTGGATGTCAAGAATTTCGAAATTTTATGTTTTTTTGATAAATATATTTAAACCATTTTTGTGATGTTTTATAATGAGTCTCATTTGGTTTTATTATCTTGATTCAAAATTTAAAGGATTTCAAGTGTTTTATTATCACTAAGAGTGTTTGTTTTAAAAATTTACTAATTTTTTTAATTCCCTCAGACAATATTTTATGATGATAATAGAGTTTTAGAGAATAATTTTTTATTTATTTTATAAATGTACCAAAAAGTTTTTGTGATCTGCATTCTTCTTTCAAATGGGGATTGTCATTTATGTATGTACTTTTAAAGAAAACAAGTTTTAAAGACATAATATTGGATTTATGATTTGGAAATAAAATAAATATTTTATAAAATTATTTTAATTTAGAATGTTTTATTTTCACCCTGTATTCACTGCTGTTTCAATTTGGACTCCCAGGATAGTTTAGATGAAATGTATAGGAGGATTACTTTTAGGGCTGGTTCCTTTTGTTTTATAAGTGTAGCTATTTTTATTTAGTGATAAATACTTATTTTTAAGGATATGTCCTTTCTGATCATAGAATATTTAGTTCTTGGGAAGTGTGTATCTTTGGGTTCTCTCTTGTATCCCGTCAATAGAATGGTGGGTCATTTTAGAGATGTTATAATTTTGTTGATCGATTTTATGAAGGTTTTATGGGATGATATCCTTTATATGTGATCTTGTTTTGAGGGTTTTCTGAATTTCATGTCTTGGGTGTGTCCATGGATGATTGGGATGGTTGTTACCCCCAATATATTTTTTACCCTATCTAGTACCTCTATTATTTGGATGGGTTGTCTAGGGTTTTGGTGTTCTAGGGGTGAAGTCCCATGTTAGTTATTATTCAACCTCTATTCTAATACTATAAATTATTGATATTTTCTAGTCACATCTCATCTAAGATAAATTTCTCATACATTTACTTCACTAAATTTTATTAACACAATTTCCTTTTTTTGAGGTGATAATTTCTCTTTTACTTTTAGAAATGGTTTCCATTTTTTGGTATTTTTGTACCTTGTGGTATCCCTTACAATCCTTTCCTCTTTAGTGAGGCTTCGTCCCCTATGTGGTGATCCTGATCATTCCAATTCCAAAGAGTGATTGAATGTCTAGAGAGTAGAAGTATTAATAGGATTCCATTATGGTGGGGTGACCACCATTGGTGATCCATTATAGAAGTGATCATTCTATGAAATTATTTTCCCTTAGTCAAGTGTGTTCTTCTCCATTTTGATGTCGAGTAATGTCATGTATTTAAGGACCCATTATATGATTCTTCCCCATCCTCCACATCTTAAGGTCAAATTTCAGTGATCTAATGTTAGAATCTCTTTCCTTATTGTTTATATCTTACCCACAATTTTTTATGGTGTTAATTCATTTTTATAGTTGGTTTTAATTTAATTTACCATTTTCATCTTTAAATATACTCTTAATTTTCTAAATTTTATTTATGGATTTCTATGATGATGAAATTAGATGATCATGGTAGGTTCCAATTCCATATTGAGGTTGACATCACCAATCATTGGTCGTAATTTTAGTAGGTCTTCATTTTTTCTGAATCATGTTCTTTGTATTAGCTTTAGACCTCATTATTTTTGAATAAATCATTTCAGCCAAGGATTTTTTGGTAAATGAAGCATAATGGTATGGAAAATTGTCACGCCTCTATGTTTTTATTTATTATTTTAATTATTAAACTATTTTTAATCTCTCTCTAAAATTATAGGTTAACTGTTTATTTTTTTTGTTTTTTCAGAAATTTTGTTCTAGAACATGATTTGTGAATAGTTAAGGGAATGAATTCATAGTCCACTCTATTGTATGTAAAACTTGAAATATTCAAACCTTATAGTTGGCACATAGTTAGTCTAATCATGTTCCCTACCAGTTCTAGGTGTCCAAACCCTTTAGTAGGAGTTATAGAGTTGGAAAATGGTATGACCAAATGTGAGGCTAAACCCATAATAGTTACCAATATTATTAAAAATAAAAAATTAAATATATAAACATCCCTTTTTTCTACCTAAACCTGCATAAGGGTTCTTCCCCTCTATCTGTGTCATGATGCATGACCCAAGGGGATACTTCTCAAGGCCCTCATCCTCTCAATTTTTTCTTCGTCTTTTTTTTTCATAACAAATCATCCAGGTTAGGACATATTATCATTTTCCTCCTCCTCCATGTACCCCAACTTCCTTTTTCATATCTTTAACTTTATAAATTATTCTTAACCAAACCCTAGATAGAGGAGAGTGGTTCCTCTAAATTGTGTTTTTTGTTTTCTTGTTTTTGTGATGCTCAATTTGAGGTCTTTTACAATGATGACCGATGAAAATGATGATATTATATTTGATTCCAAGTATCCCACTCCTTTATTAGGGATTTATATTCTGAATCCTTTATTGATTGAGTTTTAATCTATTTTTTGGGTGCTAAAAGATAATATTAGTTTTATTTATGGTATAATTGAAAGGAAAATCTTGCTTTACATGATTTTCCTTTCAATTCAGATGATTTATCCAAGTTGGGAGCTTAGTAAAATTCCATTTAATTAAATTCACATAATGGATGTTTGAAAAAATGACGAATGACCCATGTAAATGATTTATATGTTTTTTAATAAGTTGTTTTTTATTTTTAAAGCGATATTTTAATTAATGTTTTTTACTTTTCATTCTATTTTAATAAAAAACGAAATACCAAGTATCAATTGATTATTAAAATATTGGTATGAAATTAAAAGTGTGAGGATTACAAATATATTTTAATTAATTGAATAGTTATACCAATATACGAGGGTATACATATATATACATATATGTGTGTGTTTGTGTGTACAAATTGACATAGGAATATGTGAGTTTTTCAAATGGGTGGAATATATATATATATATATATATATGTAAAGATATATGTGTAAGAGAATATGGGTATAATGGTAAAAGGGGAGTCTTTTTTATTCAAATGTAGATTTCAAGTTTATTTTTTGAATGGGTTTAAGTAATTCCTAAAACAAGATTATAAGGATTGGTTAATAACTTTGTAAGAATTATTTACACCTTTTATAGATATTGAATTGGAAATCCATTGATGTTATTTGGAACTCACCTACTTAAATGGAATTATTTGTTTTTTTAAATCTTCACTTGTTGGTTATTTATGTTGTATAATTATGATAATTTTTGAATTTACTAGTGATGATGCACTCTATTGTTGTGTAATTGTGAGAATTATTAAATCCTCATTGGAAACTCAGATGCTTGGGTAGGTGAACCCTAACAAGATGATCTAACTTTTCACTATCAATACTAGTGAAGTTTGTGTCTTATTTTCAATTGAAAAAAAACATATTACTATCTCTTTCAGATAGATTCTAATGAAGTATGTTCTAGTTTTTCCTATACCTTAGTTGTTCTTAGGGAATTTTTCACATGACGTACATTTTAAATGATTTCTTGTATAATCTCCTTTTGTTCTAGATCTAGTTTTTTTTAAAACTATTATGATTTATATTATTTCTAATATTTATTAAGCCTTATTCATTTTATATTTAAATAGAATATTAAAATCTATTTAAAATTCAATTGAAAAAGTTATTGAAATGTGTGTTTTTTGAAAAGAGGCCCAAGGAAGATAATTATTTTCCAAAAAAGTGCACCCATTTAATCTCAAGCTCTAACTTTTCCTTGATTTTTATTTTGATAGTTCACTATAAAAAAATTAAGCCACCTTTAGTTACCTCTTAGCAATACGACATGTGAAGTGAAAAGTTCACCATCATAACACCACATTGTGTAATCATGTTCACATTTTCACATATGTGTGAATGATGGGATTTAATCATAATACTTTATCATTTTTAAATAATGATAAAGTGATCTCATTTATATAGTCATCCCCTTTCTTTCCCTTTTATCATGTGGGTATCACCTCATTGTCTTCATCCTTTAAATAAATAAAAAATGAATATTTTAAAAATAGTAAAGTCTAAAAATACCGAACCAATTTTTAATACATAAATCATACATTTATTTTAAAGAATAAGTATCATATAATCTTGTAAAAACATTTATAAGTAAAGGTATATTGTGATTTAAACCTCTATATAGAAGAGATAATAAAATATAAATAGAGAAATAAGTGTTTACCACCTAAAATGTATAACTATTTTTATCATATATATTCATACAACACAAATCTATTCAATTTTATAAGTTTTTACCCACTCCTAGTTACCATTTTGGACATTTGAAATTATAATTTCATTAATGTTTAAGGTTTAATGTAATAAAACCATCATTTAGGCCTCACTTATATATTTATATAGTTTATGAAAAAGGATTTTATAAGTTTCAAAACTCGTTTTATATAAAATTATTAATTAAGACCTTTTAAAATCCACCCTACTTTTCTCATGGGTAACAAACATAATTCTTTTATGTTGTGATATACAAATGTGTTTATTTAACTCTTATAATGGAATTTACCTCTCTAAACTTTGAAATAATAAGTTATAAAATAGTTGTTTTTGAGTTCACCAAATTAATAAATCAAAAATATGGATTTTAATCCCATCCCTAAGGTTTTTCTAGGAAAAATATCCTGTAAAATTTCCTTTATTAGTGGACACGAAAAATTAAGGATTGAGTTAATAGTTTACATAGTTATTATACCATCCCATATCAACCACCTCACATAGCTATATCTAATACCAATGCATGTATAATTCTATTATAAGTATTTCTATATTACCTATATATTGTTTGATGGGCATTAAAATGCATAAATATTTTGGAGCTCGACATAGGACTTGACAACTGATCCGATAAGACTGATTTAATCCATTATAAATATTCTAATATTTTTATTTAATAATTATACACGGATACCATTATAGATCCCACTATATAAGTTTCTTCATCAATACCTATGAGATCACTATGCCACCTTGTGTAACAATCCAAACACTTATAGAAGAGTGATCCTCGAGATCTATAATCCAAATTTCCTTTTAAAACCATCTAACACCCTTAGTTTTCCACTATTGTATACAATTTAGTCCATATTACCCTTTAAATATCCCAGTACCCTTTTAACCACACCCTAATGAGCATAACCAAGATTACTTGTTTTCTTGATCAACATTATAAAATAATATTAATTATTATGTCTTGTACTAGTCATCCCATATATGATATTCCCAAATATTCTTGCATATTTTGTCTAAGAAACTACCCTAATAGAATTATGTATCATCTTTCTCCTAGCGTAATATAGGGAAGAAACTCGTGAACACTTAAACTAATAAAAACAGATGAAATAATTTTAAATATAATGATATTAGGAAAGTAAAATAGAAGTTTTATTCTATTTAACTTAAATTCATAATATAACATTTTATTTTACCAAATTTTTCATATCAAATCTTCTGGATAAAATCAAATTTCAATCATTTAGTTTTTCCATGTAATTTCTAAAAATTAACATGTAAATAATATATAACAAATAGTAATACAATGGTTATTTTTGGAATCTCCAATAAACCCATTTATCTATTTAATTAACTAGAGACAATTCTGAAAAAATTATTCCATTAATTTTGTAATTTAATTACTTGGGATCTTGTTTTAAAACACATAAGTATAATTCCAATTATCAAACCTTATTTTTATTCCAAGGTAAAATGATTTTTTTCTTTTTTATCCATATATGTTTCTCTATCTTACCCACTATTAAATATTTTTTTATAATAATTTATAAAATTTAAAATTGATATATGGGATCTAAAGTGATAATAATTCAAATATAAATGTCCCCATTCATGAGAGAATTATTATAAAAATAGATTATTTATTCATTGTGAGTAAATTCATTGGTTAACAATTTGGCTATATATTTCTCAATTACACTGTCGACTTTTATTTACCTTATGTATACCCATTTAAAACCTATCAATTATGAAACTTATGTATGATATATTTTTATCCATGTATTTTTCCAAGATATATAATTCATTTAATTTTTAGAAACTATTTTTAAAGAGTTTAATCAAAATATAATATGGATTCTTTTTGTATTTTGTGATCAGAATTTATATTTTTCTAAAATGGAGATTTTTATAAAAATACTGTCATTAGTTCCTTACAAAAAATTATATATAGATATAAAATCCATATTTTTGTGGTTATTTTTATAATGAATCTACTCAACTATATCTTTTTTAGATACTGAATTATTTGTTTAAAATTCCTCTATCTAGACATGATTTTGAAAATGTACAAACGTTGATTTCTTAAAAATAACATATCTGGATTAAAAAAAATATTAAAAACTAAAAAATATTTAGATTATATAACAACAAATTTATGAGTAATGTAATGATCAACACATCCTAAAAATATTAAACCAATACCTCTTTAACCCAATTTTTATCTTTTAATTTTTGGTACTCTTATAAATTCATAAGAACCATCGACCATTTAATAATTGAGATTTGGTTTCCTTTGATTATATAATTTATATTGAGTTATATCCTTATAACTTTATTGATTTCTATTATTAATTTTATATAAAATTAATTATAACAATAGCTAAAATCCTCATGAGATACCTGAGATACACATATTAGAATTTACCATTTCCAATAATTTTCAATTATTTCTTTTAGAAACACCATTTGGTGTAGTTTTATAGAGGGAAATCAATTCATGTATGATCCATTGGGATTTAAAAAACAATGAACTATAATATTTTTCTCATGAAGGCCTATAATTTTTATGTACATTACTTCATAACTTTTTAGGTATTTGAGAAAGAAAAAAATGGGATTGGTGGTAAATTATGGGAGATGTGCTGAAAATGTCTGCTTTGGTGAAAACGAAGTTTTAGTTTTGGTTGCATTGGGTTATTGTTCTTTCATATAATCATGATTATTTTCTTAAACAAAATATCTAGTCATCGTTTAGGGGAAATGATTGTTAGGGATGTTTTTACCCTGTTAACGTGAAATCATGTTATAGTTTTATCTATAATGATGATTTTTTGAAAAAATGTCCCTAATTCCTCCCTTGGTATAAAAGTATATTTTGAGGGAACTACTATTCAAAGTGGTATAGGACTGTGAAATGGTTCAAGGTCATGGTTTTAAGATATAATATGGATTAGAAGAAGGAAATCATGGTGTCATATCATGGTCTAGGGAAGATTTAAGGATACCAAATCATGTTTTATAGACCATGTTGTGGTATAGATACCATTTTATGGTGTGATCATTGCACATTCAGTAAATAATGAAATGGTCCAAATATTTTAGGAGTGTGGTGGAATCAAGTCACCATCACTTTGGATCAATATTGGATAATCTAAACCATTCAATGGTTTAAGAAACCAAATCATGGATTTATATATATATAATTAATTATAAATTTAGAGGACCTCTCATGGATAAAGTAGATATAAATGGGGTATTTTATAAATTTTAGGGTTATATTTGTGTAGTCTTAAGTTTATTTTAGTTGTGATATTGAATCCACACAAGTTAAGGTATTATCAATTTTATTATTCCCACATTTTTAGATTGATTTGTCTTCTTGAGGATGCGTGAAATGTTTAATGTGTGAATTTTATTGAGTATTGATGTGGATTGATAAAATATTGGTTCAATAAGATCTCATATAGTGGATATGGAAATTTGGATATTCAAGTACCATTATTCTATAAGGGATTAAGGCAGGTGATTATAAATTTTATTTTATGTATATAAATTAAATTTTTATAATTAATCTAATGAGATTATTGGTAATTAATTTGATTCTCTTGAGACTAAATAAATATAAACCTAATTGATGAGATGCAGAGAAGTGTATAAGTAGAATTTTCATGGAACAATCACTAAATTAAGGATACATTAATTATAATAATTTTAATTGGAGAAATTTATTATTGTAAAGTATGAAATTAATATAAGAAGGGTGTTGATGTTTTTATAGATTAGATTACTAATCAAGAAGATTTAATATTTTAAATAAAAAGGGGAAAATCTGTATCATTAGTAGTTATTAATTTAAAATATAATGAGATTTCCTGATTTGTGGAATTATAATGTTATTCTTATATATGGTCATACTAATTGAATATGATTTCTGTTTTTGTTAGTGATCGATATTAGTTGACATTGGAATTTTAATAATTAAAGCCGAATAAAGTTATGTGGTAAAGTGATGAAGGTTGAATAGTTGAAATTTGTTAGTTTGTCATGGTTGGTTTGAATATATTTCCCAAGGATAGGTGGATGTAGTTTTGATAGTTGAATAAGTAATTGGATAACTTAAAAAGTCATTGAAATAACTCTATTGTGATTATAATTGAGATATTAATTTTTATTATATTTATATTGATGTGATTATTTGAAACATTAGCAATGAATATGTTTTCGATGTTATATTATGGAAATGTTCTAACCTTTAATGGTAGGTTATGTTGTAGTTATTAGAGGGAATTGGTGTGCCAATATATTGATGTGGTAAGTGGGATGTTATATTCCCATTTGATAATATAGAGGAGAGACTTCAAATTTACACATAAAAATAGATATTGTTTTTGTAGCTATATTTATGTACTGTTATTATTATTATAACTATATGGTGGAAGATAGTTGTTGTGGTTATAGTTACTATTTTTAATGGTTCAAACATAAAGAGGTTATTATTGATGTGTTTATTGTGGTGATGATGTATAGGTGATGGGTATAATGAAATGGGTTAAATGTGATGTAGATTTTCTAATATTGATATTATTATGTATTCTTAGTTAAATTGAATTATACTAATAGATTCTATCCATCTAGGCTTTATTATTCCTATTCTCTTGATACAGAAGAGGTTAGAAGATAAACCAACTAATTACACTTGTATTCATATTCTATTATTCTCTATTATTTTAGATTTGAAGGATTATATTGAGTGAGTGTCATGATTCATTAGTTTAGACATGGGATGAAATAGCTATGATTTGGTGGAGTTTCCTAATAATATTTTTTCATTTCAGTCAATAGATATTGTTCTTGTTTGTAATAATTGACATACTAATGTATGTATTAATTCTTTTATGTGGAATTTAATTGTCATATTTAGGGTTTATAGCTTAACTAGGAATTTTTATTTTATAAAAATAGGGCAATTCTTCCCTTATTTTATGTTTTATAACCTTAATTATAGTTTCCACCCCATGGCCTATTGAAGATGACATTTGGAGGTTTCTCTCAAACTTGTTTCTTACTCAGATGTATTCCAGGTAGAGTTGGGTCATGATAGAATGTTGTCATAGCCTTGTTTTTGGATATATATTGGAGTATACATCTATTAGGATTATATAGTATGGAAAGGTTGTCATATTATTCGAATCTTATATGTGAAATAGACTATAAAAACAAGCTAGGGACACATAAGGTGCCTATGATTCCATATATGGACTTTTATTATCTATGAATCAATATTATTAAGATAATATATTATTAATAGAGTAAGTATATAGGTTTCATTTCATGTATCATATATTACCGAGTCTAGATTTTTTTGTTTTGTGAATTTGATTGTTTTTTTTTGTGAATGATCATTAGTTAGTGTATATGTAGAAATCCACATAGTCTTTGGACTAAAACAATTATTTATCTATATTTCTTTCATACGTGTGATGAAATTATGGTGTAATGGAAGAGAGGGTGCTGGATGAACTTCAGGTTTCTTATCCGAGAGCAAAACCTATTAGTAGTAATGTGGATCTTGTTTTATGATCAATTTAAAGAGTATTTATTGATTACCCTTTGATCAGAGTGAAAATAATAGATATTAACTATTTTATTGGGGTGATATAGTGTTTGGGAGTATATATTGAACTTAGTGAGATAATTATGATATTCTATCATGGTTTTGGATGAAAAAAGTGTATTTCTCACCATTGGGGGGGGGGATATCATGACTGAAGATTTAGTAGTAGATTGATATTTTATACCTTGAAAATTTATACCATGGTGATTTAGAATTCCAAAATTATTTTCAAGACTTTTGAATATTCTACTGTAGTGGTAAATGATGGTGAATCACATAATATGGTGTGTAATGAAGATGGATTAATGAAATTATAAATTTTAGAGAAGAAATATTAATGACATAATACACCTTACTTGTGATTCTCAGGAGTTTCTAGTTAAACCCTTAGGTTTCAGGGGTGGTGTAATCAATTATTTATATAGAGACAGAGTACATAGGTGGTTTTTGTGTCTATCATTTGATGGAGGTTAACAAGGGTCAATGAATAGTATGGTGATAGAAGAGAAGGATTATAAACTATAGTATCTACCTCAAAAGATATAATAATATAATCATCATAAAAAAGATACACTAGTGCAGAAAATGTTTTTAACGTCACCATTTTTTACGTCGGTTATATAAAACCGACATGAAAATCTGTGATACGTGATTTTTTAGGTTGGTTATTTTATAACTGATATAAAAAATACGGAGAGTAGATTTTTGACATCGTTTATTTGATATCCAACGTAAAAAACGAGGTATCTACGAATTCTTTACGTCGGTTATAAAATAACTGACATAAAAAAGGCGGCATCTGAGGCCTTTGTGTCGTTAGTTATCAAATAACAGATGTAAAAACCCAACCTGCAGAATTTTTCATGTCGGTTATATTATAACCGACGTAAAAGACCAACACCCGACAACTTTTCATTGGTTATAAAATAACCGACATAAAAACTGTGGTTTCTGATTTGTTTTTTACATTGGTTATATAATAACCGACGTAAAAAACCAACACGCGGATTTTTTTAAGTTGGTTATGAAATAATCGACGTAAAAACTGCATTTTTTGATACATTTATAATGTCGGTTATTATAATAACCGACGTTATAAATGTAATAAAAATAGTTTATAACATTGGTTATTAAATAACCAACGTTATAAAACATTTAAAAAATTAACATGCCTCGTGGATTGTCATTGCTGATTTTTCAATCGACAGACCGCTGACTCGTCTCTCTCGCGTGGAAAACCCTAATCGACTCTTCTTTCTGGTTTTGTTAAAATAGTTTTTCCATCATCTTTTATCATCTTTACTCTCTTCAGATCTATCATCTCCACTCGCAGAACTCAGGTAATCCTCCCACGAATTTATTTCCTTCGTTTTTTCCCGAATAGTATATATTTACGTTTTGCGATTTTTTGTTTAAAATAGGTAAGATTCTTCGATTTCGAACCCTATTACCTCATTTTTACATCATCATCTTATTTATTATAACCAGATCTATTAGATCGACTCGCAATATTCACATATGCCTCACCTACTTCTATTTCATTTGTTTTTGTTTCGCAGATGCCCGACATTGATGGTATTTTTTTTTTCATTGACAACTAATGATCTCATTCACCTATATTACTGAAATTTATTTGTAAATCATTGTGATACACCCATTCCATGTACCAGTGTGATTTATTTTATAAGTATATATGGTTTTTCATGGTGGAATGTTTGTTTTGGACCCTTGGTTGTTTCTATTTTGGGTATCACTATTTGTAGTTCCATAATCTATTTATGTCGCTTATTTTCGTGGACTATTATATGTCTTCATATGCTATTAAAACCCGATTCATTGCACAATAGATAATTTTAGACTAGTAGGAGATACAGTTCACGATTCTCATTTTTAATAATGTCCTGATACCAAAACTAGTAGATTGAGGTTAAAATGCCTAGATATGCCAAAACTAGTAGCTTGAGGTTAAAAATACCATGGTTCTGGGGGGCTGTCAAGAGGGTTGGTGGCTGTCCAGGGGGTTGGGGGCTATCCAGAGGATTGGGGGGCTGTCTAGGGTGTCCACGGAGGTGGGGGGGGGGGGGGCAGTCCAGGGATGTGTGTGTGTGTGTGGGGGGGGGGGGGGTCCATGGGGTGGGGGTGTCGAAGGGGGTGGGGGGATGTCCAAGGGGGTGGGTGGGAGTCCTAGGGGTGGGGGCCATCCAGAGGGTTTGGGGGGTTGTCCGGGGGGGGGGGGGGTGGGGGGCTGTCCAAAGGGTTGGGGGAGTCCAAGGGGGTAGGGGTGGGGGTGGTGTCCAGGAGGGGTGGGGGGGGGGGGGTGCTGTATAGAGGGGTGGGGGCTATCCAGAGGGCGGGGGGGGGGGGGGGGGGGGGGGGGGGGGCTGTCCAGAGGGGTGAGGGGATGTCCAAGGGGGGTGGTGGAATCCAGGGGGTGTCCTAGGTGGTGGGGATGGTGTTCAGAGGGTTCGGGGGCCTGTCCAGAGGGTTGGGGGTGTCTAGGGTGTCCATAGAGGTGGGGGGGGAGTCCAGGGGGTGTGTGTGTGTGGGGGGGGGGGGGTGTCCAAGGGGGTGGTGGGTGTCGAAGGGGGTTGGGCAGGGGTGTTGTCCAAGGGGGTGGGGGGGGGGCTGTCCAGAGTGTTAAGGGGTGTCCAAGGGGGTAGGGGGTGGTGTCCAAGAGGTGTGGGGGGTGCTGTCTAGAGGGGTGTGTGGCTGTACAGGGGGTGGGGGGTGCCAAGAGGGTTGGGGTGCTTTCCAAAGGGTTGGGTTTGTCCAGGGGGGTGTCCAAGGGGGTAGGGGTAGGGGTGGTGTCCAAGACGGTTGGGGGGTGCTGTCGAGAGGGGTGGGGGGCTGTCCAGGGGGTGGGGGGTGGGGGGGGGGGGCTTCCCAGAGGGTTAGGGGACTATCCAGAGGGTTGGGGGTTGTCCAGGGGGTGTCAAAGGGGGTAGGGGGTGGGGGGGTGGTGTCCAGGAGGGGTGCAGGGTGCTGTCGAGAGGGGTGGGGGGATGTCCAGGAGGTGGGGGGGGGGGGGGGGTTGTCCAGAGGGGTGGGGGTATGTCCAAGGTGGTGTTCGTGTCCAGTGGGTGTCCAAGGGGGTGGGGGGTGGTGTTCAGAGGATTTGGGGGGATGTGAAGAGGGTTTGGGGGTGTCGAGGGTGTCCATGGAGGTGGGGGGGGGGAGTCCAGGGGTGTGTGTGTGTGGGGGGGTGGGTGTCGAAAGGGTTGGGGGGGGGGGGTGTCCAAGGGGGTGGGTGTCCAGGGGGGGGGGGGGGGGTGGGGGGGGGGCTGTCCAAGTGTGTGGGGGCCTGTCCAGAGGGTTTGGGGGGGGGGGGGGTTGTCCAGGGGGTTGGGGGGCTATCCATATTGTTGGGGGGTGTCCAGGGGTGTCCAAGGGGGTAGGGGGTGGGGGGTGGTGTCCAGGAGGGGTGGGTTGTGCTGTCTAGAGGGGTGGGGGCTATCTAGGGGGTGGGGGGGGGGGGGGTGTCCAGAGGGTTGGGGGGCTATCCAGAGGGTTGGGGGTTTTCCAGGGGGTGTCCAATGGGGTAGGGGGTGGTGTCTAGGAGGGGTGGGGGTGATCTCTAGAGGGGTAAGGGTTTTGTATAGATGGGTGGGGGGATATCCAGGGGTGGGGGGCTGTCCAGAGGGGTGGGGGCTATACAAGGGGTGGTGGTGTCCAGGGGGTGTCCAATGGAGTGGGGGTGGTGTTCAGAGGGTTTAGGGGGCTGTCAAGAGGGTTGGGGGTTGTCCATGGAGCTGGGGGGGGGGGGGGGGGGGGGGTTGTCCAGGAGGGTGGGTGGGTGGGGGGGCTGTCCAAGGGGGAGGGGGTCTATCCTAAGGGTTTGGGGGGTTGTCTGGGGGGTTTGGGGGTTGTCCAGAGGGTTGGGGGGAGTCCACGGGGGTGACCAAGGGGGTTGGGGTTGGGGGGTGGTGTCCAAGAGGGGTGGGTGGTGCTGTATAGAGGGTTTGGGACTGTCTAGTGGGTGGGGGGGGGGGTGTCCAGAGGGTTGGGGGCTGTCCAGAGGGTTGGGGGTTGTCCCGGGGTGTGTCCAAGGGGGTGGGGGTGGTGTCCAGGAGGGGTGGGGGGTTCTGTCTAGAGGGGTGGTGGGTGCTGACCAGAGGGGTGGGGGGCTGTACAGGGGGTGTGGGGGCTATCCAAAGGGGTGGGGGCTGTCCAAGGGGGTGGTGGTGTCCAGGGGGTGTCCAATGGGGTGGGGGTGGTCTTTAGAGTGTTCGAGGGGTTTTCTAGAGGGTTAGGGGGGGAGGGAGGTGTCCAGAGTGTCCATTGGAGGCCCCATGGTTTTCATTGATTCAATGGAATTTAAACCTGTTATATCTAACTATATTTTCTTTTTAAAATCATATTCAAGCATATTTTTTTAAATATACAATGATTTTTTTATATTTCAAAATTGTTTTACATTCAAATTATGATTTTTTCATATAAACATATATTTTTATTATCTTAAAAAGATATATAATTTTGATATTTGTCATAGGTAATAATGAGTAGAAATTGTCTTTTGAAACATCGATTGAGAAATGAATATGAGGAAGGTGTTGATGCCTTTTTGTAATTTTCTAAACAAAATGTTCCAAGTAGTGATATTTTTTTCTATCCAGGTCTGGAATGTTTGAATAAGAAGAAGTTGAAAAGTAGAGAGATAAAAGATCATCTGATTTTTCATGGTTTTAATCCGAGTTACAACCCTTGGATTTGGCATGGTGAAACTTTATGGAATGTCACAGATGATGATGATTCACAAGATGGTAACTCCGATGGAATTGAATAAATGATTCACGATATTGCAGTAGAACAAATTGAGATAGAACCGACAGTTGCACTTCTATATGGTGATGCTGAAAAGCCATTATATCCTGCTTGTATAGATTTTATGGTTTTGTTAGCGGTGTTAAGATTGATTAACCTGAAGGCAAAACATGGATGGAGTGACAGAAGTTTAATAGAGCTTCTACAATTGATGAAAGTCATTCTTCCAAAAGATAATGATCTTCCAGATTCACATTATAAGGCTAAGAAAATATTATGCCCGATGGGATTGGGATACAAGAAAATACATGACTATCTGAATGACTGTATTATATATAGGAAGGAATATGAATTTTTGTCAGAGTGTCTTAAATGTGGGACATCACGGTATAAGGTGAAAGAAAAATCACAGGCTGATGTAGAGATTACAAAGATCCCTTCAAAGTTATTTTGGTATCTTCCTATAATTCATCATTTAAAACATTTATTTGCTAATTCACATGATTTAAAAGGGTTAAGATGGAATGCCGATGAGCGGTTATGTGATGGGAAAATATGTCATCTAGCTGATTGTCCAAAATGGAAGAAAATTGATGAGCAATATTCTACATTTGGACATGAAATTGGAAATCTCATACTAGGCTTGTGCACAGATGGAATGAATCCATACCGAACCCTCAGTAGCCCACATAGTTCATGGCCTATTTATTTGTAACTTTCAACCTCTCTCCTGAAGTTTGTATGAAGTGAAAATATGTAATGTTGAGTATAATGATCTCTGTTCCGAAGCAACCCAACAATGATATTGATGTTTACTTGTCACCGTTGATTGATGATTTGAAACTTTTATGGGATGATGGTATTAGAGTGTATGATTCTTATAAAATGGAATATTTTCAACTGCATAGAGTGATTTTTTTCACTATAAATGACTTCCCAGCATATGGAAATTTTTCTGGATACAGTGTTAAAGGGCATAAATCATGTCCAATTTGCGAACAACAGACGTCATATTGTCAATTGCATCATGGGAGTAAAATAGTGTACATGGGTCATCGAAAGTTTTTGCCTATGGATAAACCTTATAGAAGAATAAAAAAGGCATTCAATGGCTCACAAGAATTTAATATTTCTCCAAAACCGTTATCCCTTAATCTATATTTTGAGAGGGTGAAAAACATTGATGTGACATTGGGAAAGACACAGAAATCTGGTAATGATAGACATATTTGGAATAAAAGGTCAATATTGTTGGAGCTACCATATTGGAGATATCATGAAGTTAAACATAATATTGATGTCATGAACGTGGAGAAGAATATATGTGATTTTTTGATTGGAACATTGTTAGATATTAAAGGAAAGGAAAAATATGGGTTGAATGCAATATTAGACTTACTATCAATGGGAATATGTTTGGAGTTAGCTCCCACTCCTAAAGGAAGGAAAACATTTCTTCCCCCGGCTTGTCATACATTATCGAAGAGGGAGAAAACTAGCTTTTGTCAATGTCTTCATGATATCCAAGTGCCTAAAGTTTATTCTTTAAATCTAAAAAATTTTGTCTCCTTGAAGGACTTGAAGTTAATAGGTATGAAATCACATGATTTTCACGTCATGATGCAACAAATTCTACCAGTTTCATTGCGTGGAATATTTCCCATCAGTGTCAGAAAGACTATAATGAAGTTGTGTTATAATTTCTATTCAATTTGTAATAAGGAGATTGATGTGAATTATTTGATCATTTTGGAAAAGGTTGCAATTTTTATAATTTGTCAATTGGAAATGAATTTTATTCCAACTTTTTTTGATATAATGGTGCATTTAATGATTCATCTGGTTCGAGAAATAACACTTTATAGACCTGAATTTTTTATTTGGATGTATCCTTTTGAAAGGTATATGAAAATATTTAAGGGGTATGTTAAGAATCCATATTGACCTGAAGCCTCTATTATTGAAAAGTATATTTCTGAGGAGGTTTCAGAGTTTTGTACGAGCTACTTCACTGCAGCGCAGCATATAGGTTTGCCTCCATCTCGCCAAGAACGAGTGAATAATGAGGGAAAGAGGATTCGTGGCTTGAAAGTCAAATCATTGTCATCTGAACAGATGATGAATTTAGAATCATACATCTTGAATAACATAGCTGATGCTCAACCGTATATCACATTGCATATTAATGAGTTGAAATAATGTCATCCAAAGAAGAAAGAAATGTGGATTTTGAATGAGCACAATAAAATTTTTTTTTCATGGTTTAAAAAGACCTTTCTTGGTAGATCAGATGTATCATAGACATTAAAATGGATAGTGGGTGGTCCATGTTTAAATGTGATAACGTGGTCTGGTTATGACATTAATGGCTATATATTTCATACGAAAGATCGAGATAATAGAAGTGCAGTTCAGAATAGTGGTGTATTGGTGTTTGCAGAAGCAATGATTTTTTCGAGTGCTAAGGAAAAAAACCCAATTTTTGCATCAAGTGCATATTATGGTGTGATTGAAGACATATGGGAGGTTAATTACTATAAAACTAAAGTTCATGTTTTTAACTGAAAATGGTTTATCGGTAAAAATAGTGTTAGACACGATGAATTTGGAATGACACTTGTTAATCTGAATAGATTGGAAGACACATCTGATTCTTTTATAATGGAAACACATGCATAAAAAATTTTCTATGTAGTAGATCAAGTAGATATGCAGTGGGCTATTGTTTTACAAGGGAAAAACAATATGTTGGTGAGGGTGAACTTGATGAAGATGTTGATTTATGTGATATCCCTACTTCCATGGAATGATTAACAGAACATAATGATGATCATGTTAAATACATGGTTTGTTCCATAAGGAATGATCACGATGAAGGAATTTGGGAAAATAATCCATTTGTACATTCTTAAAATTATAGGTAACATATGTTTATTTCTTGTTTGGATTTATTTTTTTCATAAAATGTTAGATATTATTGTAAGTTTTTTCTTTATTAAAACATGTATAAAAACAAAATAAGTATATGTTTTTGTTTGTTTTAAGGTTGTTTAGTTTACTTTATCATGTTTACCATTACATGAATTATATATCTATTATTTTTGTTCAGTGAAAATTACTTTACCATGTTTACCAGGTTTACCAGGTTTACCAGGTTTACCATGTTTACCATGTTTACCATCATGACCATCTTGACCATCTTTACTATTGATTAACATGCTTACCATATTAACAATGTTTACTATTATGTAACTTAGTACAATTTTCTATATTTTGAATACAGTAGTATTGAAATTTAAGAATTTTTATATTTGTGAAGTAATGTTTTTTTTCTGATTTGAAGGACAATGACAGATCATTCAGTTGATTAACCACATGATTCTGGAGATGAGCATATTGGCCATACCTCTGGGGAGGAACATTCACATGCTCTTCTTGATTCTCCCCAATCTTCCTCATGTTCTCCTATTACGACAAAGAGTTCAAGAGTAGGTAAATGTGGGTGCACACGTTTACTAAAATTAGCACTTTCCCGTACGCAGGATCAGAGGATGCTCGTTGAGTTTGATAATAATGATATTCCTAGAGGTCCAAATGAAAAATATTTAAAGAGTTTTGTCTCAACTCAGGCTGAGAGAAAAATAAGCATTTTGTATGATGACTGGAGAAGTGTGGATAAAGCGATAATCTCTCAGTTTTGGGAGACGATTTTGGTAAGATATTTTGCAATTGTTTGACTATTCTATAAATGTTTCTAGTATATATAATATGTTTAACCTCTTCTTCATCAGATAAAATTTGATATTCCAGACACTGGAGGAGTTAGGAAGAAATGCTTATCGATGGATGCCAGGAGATGGAGGGATTTCAAATCAACCCTCTCATCTGATTTCATTTTTGGTCATAGGAGTCATGACAATCCATGTCGTATATATCCTTTTATAGATGAAGACACATGGAGACAATTTGTTGAAAGTAGAAGAAAAGAGTCATTTTTGGTAAGGGCAATGTAAACTTTTATAGGATTTCTTATATAAATGATCTTATTAATATTTTTTTAATGATTTCTTATTCTTAATTTATAGAAAACAAGAAATGATCATCAGGAGATCAAATCTAAAAATGTATACCCTCATAGTTTATCTTGGGGAGGGTATGAATTTTTGGAAGAAAAAATGATGGCAGAAAAATTTCAAAAACTAAGAGCTGAGACTTCAAGCTCTATAGAGGTGGCCCCTCCATCCCCTCCATCTAGACATGAAAAATAGAAGAGAGATCGGATGGGAAAAAAGGGGCAATATCTTTTAGAATAATCGAGAATCGTAGCTGAGAGGATTGTAAGATATCTATTTTATTTATTTAAGTTAACTATTTTCTTAATATAATTTCAATCATTATAGAAATGTTCAATTAATTAATACATGACTCTCTCAGGGAGAAGAGCTCACAGGGGACATTTACAGCTACCAGGAGGCAAGATATTTTATCTGTAGCATTAGGAAAGCCCGAACATCTTGGCCGTGTAAGAGGATATCCGGCAGGTGTATCTGTAAGAAAAGTGTTGCCACGTTCTTTAGCTTCTAATTTTGAGGGTGTTTATAAAAAAAATAGAATCCTTGGAGGCCGAAGTTCATAATATTAATGCGACGATGGAGGAAAAATTAGAGCGTCGGTACAGTCTATGTTTGCAGACATGAAAAGGGAATTTTAAACTGTAGCTCCCACTCCTCCACCTCCCCTTGAAGACCCCATTATTTATCCTCCACCTTCTCCAGTAGCTCCCACTCCCCCACCTCAGCCTGCAGACCCTTTTTTTATCCTACTCCCCTGCCACAGCTTCCTACTTATTGCGATTTGTATGTTGATGATCCTCAACATCATACAGTTGCATATGGGTTGGTATATTGTATAGGAGATACATTTCATCATCAAAAATTAGAGGTAGAGAATCAGAGGGTCACTGTACATGATATTATAGATAGATCAGCTCGAGTACCATTACCTACAGATGAGGTGACGACAGTTGGACATAGTATCAGCCATTTTTTAATTTGGACATCCAAACTTCTTTGACTCATTACCATAGAGGTTTGAATGTTATATCTTTTTTTATTAAAGTTGTTTTATCATTTGAAAACTAATATATTTTTCTATTTATTTTTACAAGAATACATTAAAGGTAATGAAATACTGTATAGAAAAAAACAAAGACAAATGGCTATGAAATCAGATACAAATTCTAGTAGTCTTGACAGATTGTCAAGATATTCATATTTTTTGGCGGGTCAATATGAGTTTCCAATGTAAGCTCATGTTTGTGGACGTGCAATAACAGTGAGGATTATGAAAACTGATATCATGGAGCTTTTTACTGGAGATAAGTTGGGCATCAACATGGTGCAAAGTTTTTCCATGTAAGTCTTAACACCTTTTATCCGCGTTATATTTATTAAAAATGTATAATTATGTTTGTTTTGTATTAGTATCTTTATAACATTTGTGAGAGGAATGAGCTAGAAGATGAATATGGATTCATGGATGCACAATTTATTTCCCCTGAATCATGTGCATTAGATGAGGAAAAAAGAATGATTTATATTGCTGAAAGACTTGAACAGAATATAGTCACACAACGTTGGATGATTCCTTTTTGTGAGAGGTATGAAACACATCTCTCTCAAAGAGTTCATTATCTTTTAACATAAAAAACGACTAACCTTAAATTTTTTTTAATCAGTGATCAATAGATGTTAGGGGTTTTTTTCCCAAGGGAGAAAACACTTTATTGGATATGCTCTGTCCATGATGATGTGTGGTAAATTTTTATGAATATATTGGAAAAGTAAGTTTCAATTTCTCAATAATTTTATATATTATAATGAATTTTAAGTTTACACCATTCTTATTATTTTCTAACTGGGCATGGGTCTACTTTCGAAAAAAAGAAAAGGAGTGCAAAGATAAAATATGTAAATGCGAAGGTAAATATCCATTTATAATTTTTACTTTTTGATTTATTAAATAAAAATAATATATTGAATTTACACTTATTCAAACATAATTGTCATGAAAAACAAGGCCTCATCGAATGCAGATATTATATGTTAAGATTTATGTATGAAATAATAACAACTAGGATAGTTGTGAACTTTGACCTGGTAAGATTCGCTTTTAAACTTTTCCATAATATTTCAATTTGATTTTTTCATTATAAACGTTAACTACTATCCTTTTCATTTGAATCTATTTGATGACCCTCAACCCTATACTGCTCAAGACATCAAACACTTACAAGTGGAGTGGTCAAAATATTTTACTGGTTTGATTGAATTTTAGTTGTCTGTAGTGTAAAATGAAATTTTTAATATTATCGTTGTAATTATGTATTTGGTAGTCATTTAGGTTGGATGTAATTTTTTTGTAGTTGAATGTTTATGTTTTGAATGTTATATATGTGAATGTTTAATTTTGTTCTACTTCTTATTTTGGTCTACTTAGGATGGTTTTTCTGGTATGTATTCTGGTCTGGGGGGAGGCGTTCCAAGGGTGTGGGGGGGGGGGGGGGGTGTTCAGTGGGGTGGGGGGTGTCTAGGGGTGTGGGAGGGATGTCCGGGGGGGGGGGGGGGGTGGGGGTGTGCAGGAGGGTGGGGGTCATCCAGGGGTGTGGGGGGCTGTCCAGAGGGTGGGGGGGGGGGGGGCTGTCCAGGGGTGTGGGGTGCTGTCCATGGGTATGGGGGGGGGGGGGTCCAAGGGTGTGGGAGGGTGTCTGAGAGGGTGTGGGGGCAGTCTAGGGGTGTGGGGGGTTGTCTAAGGGGTGGGGACTGTCCAGGGGTGTGGGGGATGTCTAGGGGTGTGGGAGTGATGTGTACGGTGTGGGGGGGGGGGGTATACATGAATATGGGGGGGGGGGGGTGTCTCAGGGTGTTTGGGGTTGTCCAGGGGGTTGGGGGCACTCTAGGGGTGTGGTGGGGGCTATCCAGGGGGTCGGGGTAGTCCAGGGGTGTGGTGGGGGCTGTCCAGTGGGGTAAATACTTAATTATTCTTTGGTTCGTGTTTTGGTATACTTCTGTTTTTGTGGTACCAATTCTTGATTTGGTTTTTGGTTGTTTCTGGGGAGAGTAGAGGACTGTTTTCCATTTTAAAAAAATTGGTCTTTCAAGTCGGTTATTTTATAACCGACGTGATAAAAGGCCCCCAGACTGGTTTATCACCTCATTTATTATATAAACGATGTGATAAACCATTTCCTAGGCCTTTTATCACGTCGGTTATTGAAGAACCGACTTGATAAAAGGCCCCTAGACTATTTTATCATGTCGATTATAAAATAACCGACGTGATAAACCATTTCCCAGGCCTTTTATCACGTCAGTTATGAAACAACCGACCTGATAAAAGGCCCTCAGACCGGTTTATAATGTCGGTTATATAATAACTGATGTGATAAACCCCCCGCTGGTTTATCATGTAGGTTATGTAATAACCGATGTGATAAAGGCCGGAGAAATGGTTTATCACATCAGTTATTATATAACCGATGTGATAAACACCCCCATACTGTTTTATCACGTCAGTTATATAATAACCGACGTGATAAACCCTCCCCCCTAGTTTTTGCACGTCGGTTAATTAATAACCGACATTATAACCACTGTGATGTTATGTTTGTTTACGTTGGTTTGTAAATAACTGATGTAAAAAACAATATTTATAACATCGTCTGTATTAACATCATCTAAAAACCGATGTAAAAAATGAAAAATAACTGATGTAAAAAATGTTTTCTGCACTAGTTATTGGCCGCTAATATAAGAGGGTAGTGGTAGTGGCTAACTCTAGAGTAATCTTCATCCTATGGGATTAGGGTAGGTAGATTTTTGTGATCAATAGGTATAGTTTTTGGTCTTGGTCATGTTCATATGATGTAGGTTAATGAGTTGAGAGGACATAAGGGGTATTCTATGTATCATCTATAATGTTTCCTATGAATTTATAATTAATTTGGAGTAGATTATTTAATTATACCTAGAATTTTTATAGGTTTGTAGATATATATTGAGATACATTGTCTAAAAATCTAGTTTTAAACTCTAGTGGGGGACTATTTGAAGTTATTTCAGGTGATCTGTTGGGGTGAGTTGGTTATTGAAGGAATATATATGAGGTATGACTTAGTTATATGAGATTTTAAACTATATTATCCTATACATGACTTTAATTGGATATATTCAGTGTGACACTATAATGATTTTTATAAACTAAAGGTAATGTACATTAGTGTGGATAAATATTTTGTGGATCTTTCTAGGGATATAGATTAATGGAATGGATTATGGCATGTCAAATTTAAAATCATTACTTCAAAATTTATGGGATTAATGATTTGTACATTTTAGGTGGAGGTGAAGTAGTTCCCAAGAGTGTTAATGGATTTTTTAAATGTATTCTAGAAGGATATTATTGGGTTTTGAATAAGGTGGAAGATTCAGTTTAGAATAGATATATATCCATGTACGTCTTTGGTATTGATAGAATCCTATCAAATAAAACTACGGAGACTCAAAAATTTTGGACTGAGAATGAAGATATGTTACTGAGAGGTTTTATCTACCCTAGTGTGTCACCATGAGGCCCCAATATTATTCACTAAGAAAGATGATGAATATCTGAGGTTATGCAATAATTATTAGTGGATAAATCAAGTAATAATGAATAATTGGTATCCTCTACCAAGGATTGACTCTTATTTAATCAAGAAAATGAATATAATTAGTTTTAAATGGTATAATTGTGGTTCTTATACCATTAGCTGAGAGTGAAAGAGGTGGATATATAAAATACTACTTTTTTATGTCATACTAAACATTTTTAGTTCATTTTAATGCACCATCGATTTTAAAATACACCAATAATGTTTATGGGATAGATGCATTGGGTGTATAGGCCATATCCTGATTAGTTTATCATGGTAATTATTGATGATATTTTTTAACTAATGGACCAAGGAGGATCATGCTAAGAAATTTCATTTGGATTTAGAACTCCCTTTTCAGTATTAGTTTTATAGAAGGATGCTATAGTGTAATTTTTTTTGCATGATTTATAAATTTATCTTGGAATATTATTTCCCAACATGTATTAGCTATAAAACCATCCAAGATTGTGGTAGTAGTTTCTTGAATGGTACAAAATAATTCCTTTTAAGTGAGTATTTTCTCTTATTACCTGGGTATTAATGAAGATTTGTATATATGAATTATTTTAGATTTAAATAACCTTATCATATTTAATAAAAAATAAAAAATATTTCTATTAGGAACCATATTTTCATTTTATATTTTATTGCTTAAATATTTAGTTAACTAGAAAACCCATCCTTTATTTACCAGAGTAAGGATTCATGTGTAAGGTTTACTATGAATCTTTTCATTATGGAATTCAGAGTGTGTTTAGTAAAGATAATGAAATCTTATCATATGGATCTACAAATTCAAAAATTCCTCAACAAAATTATGTGACTCTTGATCTGGAGTCAGTAATGGAGGTGATTGAGTTAAAGATATAGAGATATTACCTCTACGGGGAACAATTTCTCATTCTTACTAACCATAAAAGCTTGCATTATATATTTTCAAAGAGTAATTAAAATTTTCTTTTGTTTAAATGTTATTGAGTTTATCTAGTTCCAAGAATTTTAGATTTGAAATACTATAAGTAAAGTAAACATTGTAGCTGGTGATTTCAGTAGAGGGATTTATAGTGATGTTGTCTGGAATGTAGGTAATGAATGGAATATGATAGATTTTCTTATGAATATAAATTTTTATTGGTATGTTGTCTCTTATGGAGGCTACTTATTCCCATTTATGGTGGTTTTTTTATATTTTAGTAGGTGTATGATTCCTAGTAATGATATATTGAAGAGTAGGTTTCATAGAGATCATATTTCATTTAGTGATGCTCCTGATGGATGGTCCAAGGATGGAAAATACTATGAGTAATTACACAAAAAGATGTTTGTTCCATAGGATATGTGAGAAGTTATTTAATGAGAGTTTCATAGGTCACCCCTAGTAGTATATCTTAGCAATTCAATGATGTATCATTCATTAAAGGAAAATTTAAAGTGGGATGTTATGATAATCTCTATATTAGATTTCATATTTAAATTCATTGTTTTTGAGAGAGTTAAGTATAATCGTTGAGTTCTAAATAGATTATTTCACCTTCTAGAGGTTCTTAAATGGAAATGGGAGAATATTTCTATGGGTTTTATGACAGGGTTTCCTCAAATATCGGGATTATATGATTCCATCTAGTTTTATGTATACTTATTGATGATTTTAGTGTATTTTATGGATATTATGGAGATATGTGTCAAATTTTTTTTGGTAAGGTAGTATATGGAAGATGCGGAAATGTTTTATAATGTTTCAAGGATGATCATTTCTAACCTTGATACTAGATTCACCTAAAAATTATGTGAAGGTATTTTAGCATGATTCTTTATCTTAGTTATGTCTTATATAAATATTCCACCCTTATATGGATTAGTAGATTGGGAAGAAAATTTAAACTCTAGTATAAATTTTACATAAATGTGTCCTCAATTTTAAAGTATATTGGATGAATCATTTTTATTATGTTGTGTTTTTATATAATAACAATAATAATAACTTATCAATTTGAATTTAAACTTGTGAGGTGTTGTATAAGAATAAATTTAGATCTCCTTTATACTAAAATGAGGCTAGCTAGGTAGTTATCATTAGTCTATACTTGGTTCTGATTATGGTAGACATAATACAGATGATTCGGGACCAGATGAATACTATGTATGACTGGTAAATATCTTGTAATTTTTGAAAGTGGATTCCCTTGGAGTTTTAGATTAGTGATTGTTTATTTTTGAGTGTTTTACCATGTCATGGTCAGTGAAGGGTTGATAGAGGAAGTAAATTCAATTCATGATTTTTAGACATTTTGAGGTGTTAGAGAGGATTGGTAAAGTGGGATATCAGTTGGAACTTTAACCCTAGATGGTAAAAGTTTAGGATATATTTCATATGTAATAACTTTATCGGAATCCTCAAAATGAATCACACATAATCAATTAGGGTGATATATATATCCATGAGAATTTTGTTTTAATTCAAAGACATATAAAGATTTTGTATTTTCAAGAGAATTTTCTAATAAGAAATATCATTCCTTTAATGTGTGTATTATGGAGACATATTGGTTTTGAGGAATGTATATTGGAGTGAGAAGCATTGATCTAGGCTTAATACCTATAGGTTTTTTATTCCATGAATTTATTATTGAAGTGTATTTTTGATATTATTTTGAAGTAATTATTGATTACTATCCTTTCACATTTTTTTAATTTTATTGAAATATTAATGTTTTATTGGTATCTCACATGTAAGTCGTGTTTTAAAATTTGTGTTCATGCTATTCTCTCTGATTTTTTTAGAATCTCAAGGATAAGAATCATTTCAGAGGTTTCTAATGTGATGGATCAGATTAATGACATCCAATCCTTTTAAAATTTTATGGTTTATGAGATGGAAGGAGTGGGTTTGGTATTGATTTTTATGGATTTGAGAATAATATTTTGGATTAGGGGAAAATCATGTCCTGGTTTGGATCATTGTGTTTTGTGGTCTTAGAATGGTGTTTTGATATGATTCATAGGAGTGGTTTTTTTGAGATGACATTGTCTATTTTGTCATGGAATTGCATCACGATTTTATACAATACAACATAGATTGTCTAAAAATTATTGTAAATCATATAGTTGGAAGAATATTTTAAGGAATATACTATTTAAAATGGGAAAGGAGTATATAATGGTTTATAATATTTTTTTGGAAAATGACATGGTTTATAAGAAATAATTAAAGGTCTGATATCAGGTTTTATAAAATATTTAGGGTGACCAATTCGGGGAATATAGAATATATCTAATTTTGATCAAAGTGTGTTAACTTAAGAAGAAAACATCTCGTATATTTTAAGGGATTGAGGGAATAATTTTAGAATTTTATTTGTGATAAGTGTTTACTAGCCTAAAACAATCCAATATTTGGAAAACCATGGAATGATTTTGAATATATTTAAATAAATATAAATCTAGAGTGCCTCCTATATAACATTTAAAATTTCTCTCCTATTATATGGAATTGAAGATAGTGGAAGAGGGTCCCTAGATGATTTTTGGATGATCTTGTGGAATTATTATGTTTATTTTATGAAAGGGACTAAATAAATATGTGTTAAGGTATTCTTATTTTTATTATTCCTCATTTATTTTAGAAATTTATTTTCTTTAGGAGGTTTGAAGAAGTTAATGTGTTGATTTGGTAGAGGATTGATTTAGTTTCGTGAAATAAATGTTTGTTCAGATGTTATCATGGGAAATAGAAAATATGATAATTAATTATTGTTCATCAATGACAGATTATGATAGGGGATTCTAACATATTTTTGTGCATATCAATTGAATTTTTATAATCTGTTTAATTTGATTATTAGAAATTGAAATGATTCTTTTGAGATTAAGTGAAGGATTAATTAATTTATGAGATGTGGGGAAGTCTATAAATTTTTTTTCTTAGAATTATGAGTAAATTAAATATTCATAATTAATAATAATTTAAATAGGACATAATTGATAATGAGAAATATGAAATTAGGGGAGGATGGGTCTGAATAATGTTGTGGAACATTATATAAAATAAAAAGATGATTTTTTTTTAAAAAAGGGAAAAATATTTATAGGTGAAAGTTATGAATATATAATATAATTGGAGTTGATAATATGTGTAATTTGAATGTTATTATTTGTTGGATCCTCCATGATACTATAGTGGACCATCCATGATATTGTAGTTTTCATAATCACAAATAATGTCAATATACAGATTCTACTCTTTCATACCAGTTTAATATCTCTTAGTAAATCAATTATGTCATACAAAAACATATAATTAAATAATTCAATAACCTATATTCATAAATAAATATGTTTACACATGTATTTTTACATGTACTTTTGATTAACACTTCACCTTGTCATGATATATGCTTGACAGAATCTTCATAACCTTTTTGGATTCTTTGAAGCTGAAGTCGACACACCGAAACCGAAGCCGTCACACCAAAATTGAAGTATGACACACTGAAGTCAATAGACTGAAGTTTGACAGACCGAAGTTCGACAGACCGAAGTTCGACAGACCGAAGTTCGATAGAACGAAGTTTGACAGACCAAAGTTCAACAGACCAAAGTTTGACACACAGATGTCGACAAACCAAAGTTTGATGCACCAAAGTCGACAGACCAAAGTCAACACACCAAAGATGAAACACCAAAGATAACAGACCGATGTTACCAAACCAAAGGCAATAGACTGAATATGACGCACCGTTAGTCATAAATAAATGTTTTCATTTCATTAATTCAAATTTATTTCTAATGGTCATATTTAAGAAAATTAACGTTTCTGACATTATTTAATGTTTTTTGTAGGGCTATCCATAGACAGTACGAGGTACAAGCATGTGAGAAGATCTTCATGCCTATATGATACATGAGTATAAAAGGACCACATCTTTCACTTTAAAGATAATGAAGTACATGCTGAGACATAGACTGTGTGAATACGAAAAGAGAGGAACTAAGTTCTTGAGATTTCAAGAAGACTGTAACAAGAAACATTCTCTAAAAGCTCTGTGTACATTGAGACATTGAAGAGATGAACCATTTCACTCCTCAAATATGGATTACAGAAACTACGATACTATGTTCTGAAGACAAATTCCTGAAGAGGAATCAAATACCATTTTCTCAACATTGAATGATTCCCAAGGTTTATAACATAACACACAGAGACTCCTAAAATAATTTCTTTTTAATAGTTATGTTGTGTTCTTCTGTTACTATTTGAGCAGTTTTTATATTTTTTGGTATCACACACACAATCTACTGAACATAACTAGAGGATATCAGACTATCCTCATAATCAATCACTTTTTACACTTATATCCAATGTAGAATCGTAGAAGAGATCCCGTGTGATCTGTCTATTTTTTTTCCCACGAATACCTGTGGTAGAGGTCATGTGTGACCTGGACAGTCTATATGCTGTTGTGAACCCCAATGGGGTGTGGATCAAATGTTTATTAATATAAAAAGCTTGGTGGAAGGTGATCAACTAGTGGAGAGGACTAAGTTTCTACTTGAGACTGAACCTCTTGTCTTATTCGTTGTGCTATTTATCTTATATTTTTTGTGTGTTATATATTTTCTACATTAAGATAAACTGATATTTGGTAGTTATTTTATCAAGTATTTACATCTGTTTTGGATCAATAGTTTTGTTTCGAAAGTTTTTCTAATCTTTATATTGGTAAAAATGAGAACTAATCAATCTTATGAGAACCAAATTGAACCTTCAAGACATTTATAAATTCACTACCAACTAACATTGATTTTATTTTTTAAAGGGGGATTTTATTTTGTAAATAATACTTTTAACATTAATTTTTATAGATACTCAATTAACCCCCCTCTTGAGTCATCTACTCCGACCAACATTTGGTATCAGAGACTTTTGAAAGTTACTGTTAGTTTTTGAAATCGTGTGAACTGTTATTATAGTTGTTTTCTAAAGATCTCAAATTATTGTTATTTCAAAATATTTATCTATTTGAAATTATTTTATAATCATTGTCATGGAAAATAGACTAGAAGGGGATGCTACTAATAGAACAGCTTTCTTTAATGGAACAAACTATGCTCAGTGGAAACTTATAATGAAAATACATCTAGAAATTATGGGATTTGAAATCTGTACTGCAATTGAAAGTAAATATACAAAACCTGAAACTGCTAGAATCACCTAGGACAAACCTACCAAATCTTCCTATAACAATATTTTTAAAGAAATTAATTCTCTATACCGTGCACTAGGGGATGAAGAATTTTACCATATTTCTTCTTGTAAAACTAAATATGAAATTTTTTATACTTTAGCTATCTCTCATGAGGGAAAAACTAATTTCAAAGAAATGAGATTAAATACATAAACTATAAAATATGTTAATTTTTAAATGAAGCCTGATGAACCTATCTCTGAAATGTATCTTAGGTTCAATGAAATAGTGAACACCATGAGTCTTCTTGGGAAACCAGTGGACAACAAGGACCAAATCATGATACTGCTTCGATGCCTACTTGACAGATGGAGAGGAAATTCTATTTCTATCCAAGAATCTTGTGATATAGAAAAACTTCCAGTGAAGGAACTAATTGTAAAGATTATGATGTATTTATAATAACTTAATGTAAATAAATAAGTAGATAAGGAACCAAGGAAGAATTCAGTAGCATTCAAGACTTCAACTTCAAAGAGCAAAGATAAAGAAGAGATTTATGTTCTTGTAGACAGTTCCACTAGTGAAGAGTCAGATTCAGACAGTGATGAGGAAATGGATCATCTTGATAGAAGGTTCAAAAAGTTCTACCGAAAGAATAAATTGTTTAGGAAGTCAAAATAAAAGGGAAAGTATGATATTAAAGGACAATGGAAGAAAGGAAGAAAATGAAATGAAAACTAAAATGAAATAATCTGCTATGAGTGCAAATGAAAAGGCATGTGAAGGAAGACTGCCCCAAGATAAAATTTAAGAAGAAATATAAAGATAAGGGAAAGGGTTATAAAAAGGCTATTAAAGCTACTTAGAGTGCTTTATAGGACAGCTCTAGTGGGTATGATGCTTCTGATAGTGAAAAGAACAATCATTCCAACTTGTGTTTCATGAAAAAAAACCGAGATAACCTTACACTCTCATGTACATGATTTGTATTACTCTGAAAGTGAGTATAAGAATATGAAAAATGATGAACTATTATAATATTAAAACATGTTAGAGGAAACCTATAATGAGTTTAAAGATAAGTATAAATCTTTGAAGAAACAACATGCTCTTAGTGTGACCGTTAAATCTGAACATACTATTGAAAAAGAGAAAAATGATCAAATGCCTAAAGAGAACAATGAGATAAAAATGTATAATTAACAATTGATGAAAGACTTGGAAAAGTTTACTAATGAGAAAAATACTCTTACTTAAATTCATGGTAAACAAATAGATATTATGTATACTTATGGGATAGGATACCAACCAGGTCAAAGGAATTTATCTAAATCACATTTTGTATCCAAATCTGGGAAATCTGCAACTATTTTCAAAAACCATAATTTTACTGTTTTATATGTAAACTGCCTAAAGAGTTCCTGTAAAAAATGTGGTACTTGGACAGTGGGTGTTCAAGGCACATGATAGGGAATTTTTCAAGCTTTAAAAGCCTTATCAGGATCTATGGAGGACATGTCACATTTGGTGACAATGGTAAAGGAAAAATCATCGGCCTAGGACAAATTGGTTACCCTTACTCTATTTCAATTTTTAAAGTATTATATGTTGATGGACTGAAGTATAACCTTCTCAACATATCCCAATTGTGTGATGATGGATTTAATTTTATGTTTAAAAATGATTCCATCCATGTCTTTGATGCCAAAAGTAATTTGGTATTTACTGATTTTAGAAATGATAATGTATACGCTATAAATTTAGACACACTAGCCTCATAAAATGTCTCTTGTCTAAATGCATTTCACAAAGAGTCTTGGATCTGGAATATAATACTAGGAAATTGTAATATTAACTCTCTTAGGAATTTAACTAGAAATATATTTGTTAGAGACTTACCCTAATTAGAGTTTTCAGACAATAAAGTATGTAATCCTTTTCAAAAATAAAAGCAACATAAAATCTGTTTCAAACCAAAGAATGAATTAACTACTTCACAACCTCTTGTGTTGGTTCACATGGATTTTTTTAGACCATCTACAGTTTTGAGTCTCAATGGGAAGCACTATGTTTATATTCTTGTATATTATTTCTCTAGGTATACCTGGACCTTTTTCCTGGCTCATAAAAGTAAAGCATGTTCACATTTTACGAAGTATGCTAGGACTGTAGAAAATATTAGTGGACTTACGATTAAATCCTTAAGAAGTGATCATGGACGTGAGTTTTAGAATCAAGATTTTGAAGCCTTATGCTCACAAAATGGCTATAATCATAACTTCTCTGCACCTAGAACACCTCAACAGAATGTTGTGGTAGAATGAAGGAATAGAACCTTAAAAGAAATTTTCTGGACTATGCTCAATGAATATGATCTACCCATTTATTTCTGGGATAAAGCAGTTAATAAAACTTGCTACATAATAAATAGAGTCTTAATTAGACCCGTTCTTAAGAATAATCCTTACGAGTTGTGGAATAATAGGAAACCCAAAGTTGGCTATTTTAAAGTGTTTGGATGTAAAGTTTATATTCTAAATACTAAAGATAATTTAGATAAACTTTCCTTGAAATGTGATGAGGGAATATTTCTTGGATATTCTACATCAAGTAAAGCCTATATAGTCTTTAATAAGATGACCAAATATGTGGAGGAATATGTACACATCCCTTTTTGATGAAGTAGATTAACATGAACCTAAGACCTCACCAGAATATATTGAGGAGAATATGCCCAATATGGACAATAATGATATAATCACAAATAATCATGTGAAGGAATCTATGAAAACATCTAGTTCAGAAATTTCTACTCACATTAACCATAGTGAACCAGATCAACTAGGTCAACTTGAAATATCAAGTCCTACTTTCTCCAGACTAACTAGAACCCATAAAAATCATCCCTTAGATGCTATTGTTAGAGATTTGATAAAGGAACACAAACTAGAGATTCCTTGAGAAACCAAGTTGAACATCAAGACTTCTTGTCAAAACTTGAACCTAAAAATATCAATGATGCTATCAATGATGAATTTTTGGTAATGGCCATGCAATAAGAACTTAATCAGTTTGAAATAAATAATGTTTGAAAACTTTTAGACAGACCTAAGGATAGTTTGACCATTGTAACCCAATGGGTGTTTAGAAATAAGGTATATGAAAGTGTAAATATAGTTAGAAACAAAGCTAGACTAGTTGCAGAAGGATATAATCAAGAATAAGGAATTGGTTATGAAGAGACTTTTTCTCCTGTAGCTAGACTTGAGGAAATTGGGATCTTACTTGCCTATGAAGTGCACTTGGATTTTAAAAATTATCAAATGGATGTCAAAATTGCATTACTAAATGGTTATATAATTGAGTATGTTTTTGCTGAACAACCCACAGGTTTTACAAATACACATTTTCCAGATCATGTGTTCAAATTATGAAAAGATTTATATGGTTTGAAACATGCTCTAAGAGCTTGGTATGAAAGGTTGAGTAACCTTCTTATTTCTAAAGGTTTTACAAAAGGACATGAAGATCCCACTTTATTTATAAAAATAATATTAATTGAAGTTTTAATAGCTCAAATATATGAAGATGATATTATTTTTTGTATCTTTTAAAAATTCTTTATGTAATGACTTTTCGAACATAATTCAAAGAGAGTTTGAAATGAGTTTAATGGGAGAACTTAAATATTTTCTTGGATTTCAATATTTCAAAGTAAATAAGGTATTATCATAAATCAAAGTAAGTATACAAAAGATATTTTGAAAACATATGGATTTGATAGTATTAAGAGTAGTGAAACACCTATGAGTTCTATATGTATGTTGGATCTTGATGAAAGTATAAAATTAGTTTATCAAACTACTTATAGAGGGATGATATGGAGTTTTCTGTACTTAATGGCTACTAGGCCAGATATTATGTTCAATGTGTGTGTGTGTGTGATATTTCAAGAAAAACCAAAGGATTCACACCTGAATAATGTTAAAAGAATATTCAAATACCTCAAGTATACAAATAATTAGGATTGTTCTATCCTAAAGGAAAAACTTTTGATTTAGTTATCTATTCAAATGCTGAATTTTTTGGATGTAAATTAGATATAAATAGTACCTCTAGAACATGTCACTTTTTGGAAAAGTCACTAATATCATAGTGTAGTAAAAAGAAAAATTCAGTTGCACTATCAACTACAGAAGTAGAGTACATTGCTGCTTGTAGTTGCCGTTCACAAATTTTTTGGATGAAACACACCATATTAGACTATGTATTTTAATTCAGACATATCCCCATAAATTGTGACAACACAAGTGCTATTAATATTTATAAGAATCAAATTTCTCATTCTAGAACAAAACATATTAATTTAAGACATCAATTTTTGAGATATCATTATCGAAAAGGTGATATAACTCTTGAATTTTTTGGGACTGAACATCAGCTTGCTAAAATATTCACTGAACCCTTAAATTCTGATAGAATTAATTACATCATTCATGAACTAGGAATGATAAATCAGAAGGAGATCTTTCTCGAACCGATCATTCTAAAACCGATATTTCTAAAACCGATCTTTCTAAATTCAATCTCTCTAAAACCTCTCTTTCTAAAACCAATATTTCTAAAACCAATATTTCTAAAACTGATCTTTCTAAAACCTATCTTTTTAAAACCGATCTTTCTAAAATCGATCTTTCAAAAACCGGTCTTTCTAAAACTGATCTTTCTAAAACTCATCTTTCTAAAACTGATCATTCTAAAACCGATCATTCTAAAAGCATTCTTTCTGAAACCAATCTTTCTAAAACTGATCTTTCTAAAATCAATCTTTCTCGAAAACCAATCTTTCTAAAACAGATCTTTCTAAAACCAATCTTCTTAAAATAGATCTTTTTAAAACCAATCTTTCTAAAACCGATCTTTGTAAAACCAATCTTTCTAAAACCAATCTTTCTAAAACCGATC
This sequence comes from Viscum album, assembly GCA_963277665.1. Lineage (NCBI taxonomy): Eukaryota > Viridiplantae > Streptophyta > Magnoliopsida > Santalales > Viscaceae > Viscum > Viscum album. Next base: position 1,019,183,268 of record OY728138.1, on the reverse strand, counting down.
ATTCTAAAACAGATCTTTCTAAAAACAATTCTTGAAACTGATCTCATGTAAAACCGATCTTCTTGAAACCGATTATTTAACACCGATATATTTAAGGACTGTTTTGAAAATTTTGTCCACTTTAAATAAAACGATGATGTTTTGTATTCTTCCTTTTACCGTGTTTAAATTATTATGTTTTACAATGTATAATCCCAAAATGATATATTAATTCCAATCCATCCAGACCTTTCACCTTCTCCACAGCCATAAAGACTCCTACCTTTTGTCACACTCTCTCTCAACTCTCAACCACAAAACACAATTGGAATCAGATGCTTCATCCTGGATAAGACTAAGCGTGCAATGGAAGAACCTAGAAAATATCCTTCTACTATGTGTCAGAATGGTGAGACCAGTGGGACTGTGAAATTGATCTTAGAAATCCGAGTAGTTACAGATGAAAATGAAGTGTCTACTGAGTGGCTTCTATCGAGAAAATAATTTTTATTAAAAGAACTGGAATATCAAGGGTGGCGCAGTTGGTTCACCAACAATGAAAGACCCTATTATCCCCAGATTTTGCAGGAATTCTATTAACATTTGAGTATATCACTGGATGAAGAAAAGGTAGAAAAGATTAAATCTGTGGTAAAGGGAAAGGAAGTGATTTTTTAGTCTAAGGAATGGGCTGAATGCTTAGATGTGCCTCATGAAGGTGTCTACGTTGACTATCCTGGTAAAATTCCACCTTCCTCAAACATTTTCTCTTATAAAGATGATCTAAAGGTTCTGAATGGAAATGAATAATCTAGGAGGATGGTTGCAAATGAATTCGAAGGAGAAGTGAGATTTCTTTTTATGTTCATACAGAATCAAATCTGCCCAAGGAAGGGAGATTTCTCTGTTGTGAAATATCAAGATGTTTTCTTGATCTTTTTGTTGAAACATGGAATACAAGAGAATCTTTGAAGATATCTTATGGTGCATATATTTGATTTCATTAAGCCATCCAAGAAGGAAACCTGTTTATATTACTAGAGTATGATTTCTGTCATGTTGAAAAAATTAGATTGTGTAGAAGATTAAGATGAAGTGATAAGTGTGTGCAGTGGATTTTTAATTTGGAAAGATATTTGTAAAAGAATGAAAATATTAGGGAACCCATGTAAAAGATGTTTCATATGAGATAAGGAAAGGCTTCATGAAAATTTAAATCCAGTTGATTACCCTTCTAGACTGAAGGACCAAGTTGATCCAAGCATCAAACCAGGTGAGGTTCTAGTTTATTTTGATGAAGATACTAAACCTGAAGTGCCAATGGAAAATGATCTCCTTTTGATGATAGGAGTGATCCTAATATTGTTGAAAGTCCAAAAAATACGAATTATGGACCTGCTATTCCACCTATGTAATTTCCCTCAAGATAATATTTATTAGGTGATGAAGATGAGGAAGAAATTGAAGTTAATAGAATTGAAGGTTATGTTATAAAATCAAATGGGGAGTCTGATGATGATGATGATGAAGGAGGGAATGATGAGCATGTGAGTGGATCTCTAAAAATGGGACAACAAGTGGTTGACAAATACAGTGATAAATATGTTCATGGCGCTGGTGATGATATTGAGCCTACTGAACAACAGACTATTGTCTATGAAGATTCTGAACATGAGGATAGACCACTCCATCCTAATACTGAAAAATAAGATCTCATTCAGGAATTGAATGATCTTATGGTTGCAGGTTAGGAGGAAGAATATTTATTTCTAGTTCCTCTGATTGATGCAGTGCCTATTGAAGTTGTAATAACCAGAGTATAGGAAGAACCTAAAGTTAGGTTTGTTCCTCTTCCCAGATAAGTTATTTCGGCCCAAAACCAGGATGAAGAAGTTGATGTTGATGATGCTGTTAGTGATCCTCAGGGAAGAAGAATTAGAATTGATACTGTTGAGCCAAGAGATTGGACCTGTGCTAGAGAGTAGAATAATTATCCAGGATACATTATTTTTGGTTTAGATTATGACTCAGATGAGGAAAGAATAACTCCTCCTCCTATTCCACAAGTCCATTCTGAATCAGAACATATTTCACTTGTACCACTAGCTGAACCGCCACCTATAGAACCTATAGACCAGTCATTTCCCAGTGACTATGTCACTAAGGTTAATTTGGAAAAGTTTAAGAATGAGCTATGTGAGTCTGTGATAGCTTCATTGGGATCCAAAAATGAAGCTTCCACCTCCATAAGTTTCTCGTATTCTGATACAAAAAAGGATTAAAATAATAATAAACTAGGAGATTCAACCGAATCTTATTACTATAGAAGAAACCATTATTATACACAACACCTAGATGAGATAATAAGTAAGAAAGATGAGAAATTTATTTAATTAATTAACCACTAACTTCAGGACCTCCTTTAGTGGTGTTCTAGAAGTTCTTATAAACTTTGTAACTCATCTACTCAGTGTTGATCAGAAAAAGTTGAAAGATGAGATTAGAAAAATGTTGGCTGGCCCATCTAGTTCCAGGAGTGGGAGAAGTGTTGTTGCTGATTTGGAGTCTCTAACTATTATGATGAGTGAGGAAATTCAAAAACTCCAAAGTGTTTTAGATTAAAAAACCCTTGAAAAAGTACATCAGAATATCGATCTTGTATAAAATATGGTCATACAGTGCACAAATGAAACCTCTGCAGCTCAGAAAGAAATTTTTGAAATGTTGGATAAGTATTTCACTAATATTTATACCAAGCATGAACTCATAAATAGCTTCAAGTTTCTGGTAGAAAATCATGGAATTACTCTAGTCACAGAAGCATTCAAAAATAAAGTTCTTCAATTGAAAGAGTTTGAACCTTTGTTGAGTAAATTTATAGAGAATAAGGATGACTTCGAGAATGCAATGAAATATGGTGGTGAAATCATTAATGACTTCATCAACCTACTAAAACCTTATTTTCATGTTCAGGCTAAGGCTATTGCGGCCCCTCCATCTACTTCAATTGGTACTTTCACTCAGCCTCCTGATCCAATGATTGTCTCTCAGGCTCTTTCCCAGATTTGACCAACCATTGCTAAGAAGTCTCCAAGTCATGTGTTGTCAGAGAGAAGGCCTAGCCATGCAGCTACTATCCCAACTGGTGTTTCCCTACGTGGTGTTATCCTCAGACCACCTCATTCCTCTACCACTAGAAAACCTTCTCCTCCTTTTTTGGATCCTTTAGACAAAGGAAAAGTTCCTCATAATCTAAACCCTTAATGATAGATAGTATATTTGGATAGGGATTTAATGTTTTTGTGTGTGTTTTCCTTTTATGGATTGTAATGAAAATTATTATTGTATCTTTCTTTTTATATTATTTTTTCTTAATGATTTTCTCATTTTGTTAATCTGAAAAGGGGGAGAAAATAAGGATGGAATATACTCTTCTTAATCCATTTATTGAGGGGGATATTTGTTTTAAATAAATTCTAAAAATGAAAAAATTTAGTTATATCGGAAAATTAAATTCAGCTGTGTCAAAGCTATCTTTATTCTATATATTTTTAAGAATTCCATAGTTTGAGATTATCAAAAAATGGGGAGATTTTTGGACCCTCCATGATACTGTAGTGAACCCTCAATGATATTGTAGTTTTAATAATCACAAATAATGTCAATATAGAGATTCTACTCTTTCATGCCAGTTTAATATCTCTTAGTAAATCAATTACGTCATACAACAACATATACTTAAATAAGTCGATAACCTATATTTATAAATAAATATGTTTAAAAGTGTATTTTTATGTGTAATTTTTATTAACACTTCGTCTTGTTATGATATATGCAAGAAAAACTCTTCATAACCTTTTTGGATTCCCTAAAGCCAAAGTTGACACACCGAAACTGAAGTTGACACACCAAAACCGAAGTATGAAACACCAAAGTCGATACACCGAAGTTTGATAGACCGATGTTCAACAGACCCATGTTTGACAGACCGAAGTTCAACAGACCGAAGTTTAACAAACCAAAGTTGGACAAACCGAAGTTGGACAGACCGAAGTTGGACATACCGAAGTTGGACAGACTGAAGTTTGACAGACCGAAGTTCGACAGATCAAAGTTCGACATACCAAATTTTGATAGACCGAAGTTTGACATACCTAAGTTCGAGAGACCAATGTTCGAGAGACCAAATTTTGACAGACCAAAGTTCGACAGACCAAAGTTTGACACACCGAATTCGACAGACCGAAGTTTGATACACCGAAGTTGACAGACCAAATTCAACACAAAAAAGATGAAACACTGAAGATAATATACTAATGTTACCAAACCAAAGACAATAGACTAAAGTTGAATCACCGATAGTCATAAATAACTATTTCTGTTTTTTTAACGCAAATTTATTTCTAACGGTCATATTTAGACAAATTAATGTTTCTGACATTATTTAATTTTTTGTGTAGTACTATCTGTAGATAGTATGAGGTACATGCACGTGAAAATATCTTCATTTCTAGAGGATCCTGGAGTATAAAAGGACCTCATCTTTCACTTTAAATATAATGATGTACACACTAAGACATAGACAGAGTGAATAAGAAAATAGAGGAACTATGTGCTTGAGATTTCAAGAAGATTGTGACAAGAAAATTTATCTAAAAGCTCAGTTTACATCGAGACATTTAAGATCTGAACCTTTTCACTCCTCGAAGCTGGATTACAAAAACTGCGATACTCTATTCTGAAGACAACTTCCAGAAGAGAAGTAAAATACCATTTTCTCAACATTCAATGAGTCCAGAGCATTATTTCACAACACACAGAGATTCCTAAACTATTTTCTTTTTAATAGCTCTGTTGTGTTCTTCTATTACTATTTGAGAAGTGTGGTTATTTTTTTTATCACACACACTGTCTCCTAAGAAAAACTGAAGGATATATAACTATCATCGTACTCAATCAATTCTTACACTCATATCCCACATAGAACTCTGGAAGAGATCCGTTGTGATCTGTCTATTTGTTTTTCCCACGAATAACTATGGTAGAGGTCAAGTGTGACTAGGATAGTCTATATGCTGTTGTGAACCCTGATCCAGGGTGGGGATCAAAAGTTTATTATCATAAATAGCTTTGTGTCAAGTGATCACCAAGTGGAGAGGACTAAGTCTTTGCTTGAGACTGAACCTCTTGTCTTATCCGCTGTGATTATTATCTTATAATTTTTTGTGTGTTTTGTATTTCTTGAATTATGATAAACCGATCTTTCATAGTTAGTTTAGCATGTTTTTAAATCTGTTTTGGATCAGTAGGTTTGTTTTGAAAGTTTTCCTAATATTTATATTGGTAAAGCTCAGAACTAATCAATATTCTGAGAACCAAATTGAACCTTGAAGACACTTACGAATTCTTTAAAAACTAACATTTTTTTATTTTCTATTGGAGGATTTTATTTTTTAAAGAATCCTTTTAACATAATTTTTTATAGATACTCGATTCACCCCGCTTTTGAGTCATCTACTCCGACCAAAATTATTGATATAGAATTTTATAAGGTTATTCTTATTGAATATAATATTTATTATCATTTTGTGATTGATGTGATTCCTAATAGCTAAAATTCAAACATAGAGAATTAAACTAGGATTGAGTTTTGAGGTAAAGAGAGGAAGGTTGAATAATTATCATATTAAAGTAGAATGTGGTCGGTTGGAGTAAATTTTCCAAGGACATGTGGATGTAGGGTTTATGATTTGATGAGTAAGTATATCATTTAAGAATACATTATGATTTATTTTTTTATTATTATAATTTTAATTTTTATTGTGTTTTTATATATATTTATGTAATTATTTAATATTTTGTCATCTTATAAATTATTGATGTTATATTATGGAAATAAGATAAACTTTTATGGATGGTTATGTTGTCTTTATTAGGGGGATGCGACATTCACTTATATTTATGTGGTGTTGAGGATGTTGCATTCCAATCATATATTAAAATAGGAGGGTTGTTTTATTCCCCCAAAAATTTTATATGTTGGTATTATTGTTGTGTAACTATATAGTTATTATTATTTTATATGTATTGTAATCATTATTGCAGTATGTATTTTTCATGTTTGGTGTTACTATTATTGGAGGTATAGATAATAAGAGGTTACAGATGGTGTATTGGATATGGTGATGATATGTGGGTGATAGATATGGTTAGATGGATGACACGCGATGAGGATTTTATTAATATTTCTATTATTTTTGTTTACAATGAAAAATTGAATTGTATATCTAGATATCATTACCCAAAAATTTATTATTCAAATTCACTTGATGCAAGTGAGTTTAGTTGTAGGTACTAATGATTATACATATATATCTCCCCATTATTCAATATTTTTATTCATATTCATAGGATCTTTTTGAGGGTTATTCCAAATATTTTTAGTTTAGTCATGTAATTACCTAACTAGTATTTTTTTGGTTTCTTATTAATTTATTTTCTTTCTATGCGATTGATAATTTCATGGTTGGATATTGTTTTTATACTCACTCATGTGTGCATTACTTTGTGTGGAATTTGATCATCATATTTGGGGTTTTCTCTTAATTAATATTTCTTATTTTGAATAAAAGGTTAATGAATTCTATATTTTTTGTTTTATACCTTTGATTCTTGTCACCACCCGAGGGGTTAATCTTGAACTCACTTCATATTTTGAAGGATTCGTAGTGGGTTAGAGTCAAAATACACCTTGGGATTTACTAACAATAAGTGCATCCTATTATACCACGATTTGAATTTATTATCAATAAATTTCTCCCCATCCAACTTGTTGATGATAATTTACAAAATTAATATTGAATATTGAAATAAAATATTATTTTTTAATAATTAGGTGGATAACAAAAATATGGATAACTTAGATGATTGTATATAAAAATCACTGAGGAACACTTTTATTTCACTCTAGTTAATAGAAGATTCAACCCCTGCACTTTGGTAGCAGTATGGGTGGAAATAAAATAATATTTTGGATAAATTTTGTCTCATAACATGAAATACTAATTAGTAAATAATTACCATTGAATATCTTTGGAAACAAAATAATATAAAAAAAATTGAAATTTAGTTTTTATCCCATGGATCTTTTATTTTATTTGAATAGAGATACAATTTTGAATAATATATCATGTCTATTAAAATTTAATATAAAAATATCATAAAATTATACTTTCATTTGGATTTAATCCCACCCATTGGGTCAAATATTATTAAATTAGTGGTCCATATTCCAATCACCTGGTGAACAAACACATCCATCAGATTATGCCCGATAAGTATGTGGAACAAATAACAACTATTTAGTTAATTGTATTAGAAATAAAATAGAAAATAAGATCATCATAGGTACACACAATATGATCATTCACACATGTGTAAATGATATAATTCACTATCCCACCATATATTATTATCAAAACACTATAATTTTTATAATGATAATCTGATTCCCTTTATAATATATCCCAATTTCCCCCCATTTTTCTATGTTGAACACACATATTCTTTCTCTATCAAATAAAATAGAAATAAATTTTTAAAAAATTATATTTAAAACTCAATTTATCACAATATAAATAAATCATTCACTGATAAAGAATATTATATTTAAAAATAAAATAAATATCAATTGAAAATGTAAAATAATGGTATATTCAAAATTAAAATTATATAATTGTTTAATAAATTAAAAAATGATTAATTTTAGGTAATTTAATTATCAAAATAAACATATTTTAATTTTTAAAAATATATTCAAAATATATTTAAAAAAACTTTAAAATAAAAAAATCAAGAAAGTATGTTTTTAAATTTTTTAATAAGTTTTACATTAAATTATATCAAAAGATATATTAAAATAATGAGTTTTTAAAATTTTAAATATAGAAATTATTTTTAAAAAAAATTTCCCTATATTTATTAAATAGACATTATGACATAATATATAGAAAATAACTTTATGAAAAGAAAATTAAGTGTGATAAAACTTATTCTATTCAACTATGAAATTTGCAATTATTAATCACATATGATAGATACCATAAGTTAAATTTAATTATTTTTCAATAATTACATAAATTTATATAGATATAAAAGATATGTAATTGATATAAAAAATTATTTATAAATATTAACTATAATTTTTTAAAAATATTTCATAATGATTATGTTTTCTTCCATAAAAAGGACTTTATACCTAACATGATAAATATAAATTTTTATCTCTTGCAGGGGTATATAAAAATTAATTGTTTCTATAAATTACACAAACTTAATAATTATGAAACATAGATAGACACTATTTTATACCCCTTTGGATCTTTTACACCCAATCTAAAAAGTATCTAACATTTTTTTCTACATTTCATGAAAACTTCCCATAACTCCAATCTGAGAATAATTGATGATTTGATGATATTTATATTTCATATCTTTTTTATTTAATATTTTTCCTTAAAAAAATTGGTTAATTATGGTTGCCTCTCATAATAACCTATTCGTTGGTCAGAGGTGTAGAGACCCCAACTTTAATATCCTAGAGTTAATAGTTACCTTATTACATTGGTTCTAGATATTAGTGTTAACATACCGAAGGACCAAATAGTTTATTAGTATTGGAAAAATAGATACATATTTAAAATTCACATTACATTTGAAAACATAAAATACAACATATAATTTTCTTTGAGAACACCATTATTCCCAGTTTTATATCCCAACATATAAATCCTTGAAGTGCCCAGATCAGTGTGAATCACTGAGAGGGGGAGGGGGTGAATCAGTGATCCCTTAAAACTTTTTACTAATTGATTCTTAATCAATTAAACCTCTATGGCTGGTTAAAGCCTCGATCCACTCTTCTTGTATCTCTCAACCTTTCCCGAATGATGCAGTAATGAAAAGGCACAGGACACAAGGATTTACAAGGTTCGGCACCAAAGGCCTACATCCTTGCCATGCTCTCCCAGCATGGATTCTCCATTATAACCTGTTAAAATTACAATGGTCGATACAGAGTCCCACTGTATCTCTCCTGAGTCCCCCAGGAGGGTCTTTATACTGCTTTACACAGTGTTACCAGAGTCCCACTGGCCTGCTCCAGAATCCCACTGAAGACTTCTTCTCCCTGAGTCCCACAGGGTCTTCTCCTGGATCCTCGAGTCACACGAGTAGATCTTCTTCTCTTTAAGGTCTTCAAGTAACTTCAGCAGCCTAGGATAAAGGCTGCTGGCCTTGCTCTTCTCTTCTGATCACTTGTGGTTGATCAGGGCTTCTCGTCTAGCTCAGGCTTTATCTCCTTCTTCAGGATGACCTGGCTTCTCTCTCCAACTACTGAATGCTCAGACAACTGATATCTTTATCTTCAGTCTGGTCCAGTCTCAACTCACTTCAACTTCATGCACTGAGTGCATGGCAACTCTGAATCCTCATGCACTGATTGCATGGCTTCTCAAATTCTTCAAGATCTTCTGTCTTGGACAACTCAACTGCACACAACCAGATTTGGATTTATTCACGTGTGCATGTGCATGCATGCATGCATACACTTTCCTGTTCTTCCTCTTGGTGCAGATAACCCTCAAAGGGTGTAACACTTTTAGCACACACCTTCTCACTAAACTTCACACACTTTATCCAATTTGTTTACACACTTAGAGTGCGTTCTACTTTAGTGTGGGTCACTCCTTATTTCTTCTAAGTGTATACACACTTCTTAGTGCACACACTTATGTTCGGCCACTTCTTTAATTTGCACACAATTGTTTCACTTTATCACACACATGAGTTGGCCTCCTCCTCTTCTTGTTGCACACACACACTTTAGTGTTCTTTTAGTTTGTTCTTCAAGGTGTGCACACACAAGGCTACGGCCTTCCTTGTTCACTTTGCACACAAGGCACTAAGGCCTCGACCTTCCTCTTGTTTTGCACACACACAAATGTGGTGTCCTTCCACTACTCCTTGCACACAACCCGTAGGTGTGCACTCACTTGGCTAGGGTGTATTATCCTTAAGCACACACACTCAAGGTGTGTAATTCACATCACCCGAACACCTACTGCCCTTCTTTGCACTTAGCACACACACAAGGGGAAATGTGGCTACGGCCTTCTTGACTTCTTCTTGCACACACAAGGTGTGTCTTCACTTGGTGCACACACAAGGTCACAACCCTCGGCCTCCAACTTTTACTTTGCACACACAAGAGGCAAAGCCACTACCGCGCAAGGATGCTACTGCTTTGGGTCATGCAAGGGTATCACCCGCGGGCTTCAACCAAGGGCGCGCAAGGGGTGCGGCCTCTTCTTCTTCAACAGCCACACAAGCCTCGGGTGCAAGGCGTCTCAGCCGCGGGGGCTTCTGTCGCACAGGGTATGGAAACCACGGGCGCGCAAGCCACGGGTGTAAAGTACAACACCACGGGCTCTTCCTCCTGTCGCACAAATTCGCGAACAGAGAGGGTGACAACCTCGGGCGCGCAAGGAAGCGGCGGCCCTGAGTACTTCCTGCTGCGCAAATATTAGCGCGCAGGGGACTTCACCTCTTCTTCTTTCGCGCAAGGAGTGCGCAAAAGGAACTCAGCTGCGCAAGATACTTGCACGGGGCTTCAAACTCTTCGCGAGGAAGAGCACTCACGGGTCTTCAAAAATTCAGCACATCAGCAGCCTCTTCTCGAGGGCTAGGCCTCATTTATATAGGCAGAGGAGAGGCGGTTCTATCCACGTGAAATAACTTCAAACTCCCGAGATCTTCGGATCTTCAAAAATATTTCCAAATCTTGTTTTTTATTCTCGGTTTCACGCGGGCTCCCTTTATTTTTTGTTCCTCTACGTGCATGCGACTCATAACGCATGCACAGCCTTCGGTTTAGGCTCATCCCATGCAAAAACACCAACTTCTTGGCCTCGGCAGCTTCTCTTGCCTCGGCCTCAACCGAAATCCTCCAAACATTGCATGCATGGTAATTTTTAGGCATGATCCTGTTCGTTATGGCCAGACGAGCACCATGGAGGTCTCGGTTTGCTCGGAGGTGGCCGGATGCTCGAAAACAGGTGGTCGGATGGCCTCTGGTTCAGCGGGGACGTCGCGGGTGCCTCGGTCGAGCTCGAGGAAGGAGATGAGCTGGGAGCCGTCGGATCAGATCTTCAACGGCCTGGATCAGATCGCCTCGCCGCGGGATTAGATGAGCGGCTCGGATCAGGCGCGCGATGAGATGGACGGCCAGAATTCATTCCCGGTGAATTTTCCGCGTCCCACATCGAAACGGGGCGCGGTTTTTCCGCGGTTTATCAAATAAGTGCTGCCGCCATATGCTCAGTTGAATCTCCTCCCCTCTCGGTGCCGCCCCGCACCGAGTTCTCTCTGCGGGCGCGCTCTGCGCCCACTATGCTCCCTGCGGGCGCGCCACTGGCGCCCACTATGCACACTGTGATACTCGCGGGTGCGCTCATGCGCCCCTGCCGCGCTCCTCCGGGCGTGCCCCAGGCGCCCATGCAGTGTCCTATGGGTGCGCCCTGCCGCCCTGGCTCGCCCCACGGGTTCCCCCGGGCGTGGTGCCCTAGTGCCCATGCCTTGGGGTTGAACCCTCAAGGTGCCTTGGCTGGCCAATTTTTTGGAAAAGGACAGTACAAGTACTTTGTCTAAAAACAAGTTTCTCCTCCATATAAAATATGCCAATTGCCAAGTGCCACTTCTTTAAGCCATCTTCCTTTCTTCTTCTTCTTAAGAATTCCATCATTTCTCCTCTCATATGATCTCTACTTAGGATATGGAATTCCCAAGGTTTCTTCTTAATCTTCTTCATCTCCTCTTCCATATGTGTTCAATACTTAGGAGGGACTTCTTCAACTGAATCTCATAAATCACACATGTTCTTCAACATTCTTCATTGATCAAATCAGAGATCAATTGGATCTTCTTCACATTCACATGCACTAAGTGTTAGTGCATGGACTTCTTCATCTCACTTCATCCACTTAGTACTTGTGGATGGATCTTCTTCAACTCCTCATGCATTGTCACTACAATGCATGGTCTTCAAACAATGTTGTGACATTGTATCATCAGGATACAAGTTCTTTGAACTTAAAGATCAGTTCAACAATCGTCTGATTTCCATGGAGAATGTTTCAACCACAATTTCCAATACCAGTTAGTGAATCTCCTAAGCGACATGCATCTTAGTACCATGGCCATTCTCCTTTACCACCATCACCATCACATCCTTTTACATTCACATCTTGACTCCTTGACATCCATTCATTCTAAGACAACAACATGTCTCATTGACAACAAATGCAACACAATGCACTTCAATCTCCCCCTTTGTATTTGTTGTCAATACACTCTTTCAGCACATATGAATGGGTCAATATGTGTGCCAATATTTTCTCCCCCTTATTGGAAATCAAATGAAAAGGTGTGGTGTGGTTCACTTTCAAAAATATCTTCCTCCCTTCGAATAGCATCTTCTTGAAAAATCACTAAGAGAGGGATGATGCCACATGTTCTCTTTAGCAAAGAACCTTTAGTAAATCAACTCTAAGTCTACTTGGGCTAACCCGGTGTAGAAAACAAGAGTGATGTAACCAAGGAACTCAATGCTGTCCACATTCACTGTAAACATGTGAGATCATGCTAAGGGGTTCAGATATTCAATGAATTGCTAAATCCTACACATACTCCACAAAACTCATTAGAAAGTTCAGTGCAAAGATAAAGCTCCCCCTTTCATCTACTTTCTCAAGATGATATTAATTTCAGAACATCATCTTCTCCAGATTGGCTCCCCCTCAAGGGGTGCACTCCATTCTGTCCAAACCATCCTCCAGTTGAGAATGATCATCATCTTCAATTCCCTGCACTGTTAGCACATGTAAATACAGGTGATTAGGGAATAAGATGGAACCTCCTTGGTTCATCAATGTGAACAACAAGGTTGAGAAGATTCTCTCAACCGAGATGTCCCATTTTCACCAGTCTTCACACTTGCACATTTGATCTTCAATGATGATTGTGCTGGTGTGGATCTCAATACATCTTCATGTGAAATTTTCTTCTTCCCTTTTGCCTTAGCAATTGCCAGAACTTCATCTTCATCTCTCTGTAGATCTTTGGCAAGTTGCAACTGATTTGGCCATATGACTAGTAAGTCACTTGAAAGTGTGGCCTCAGTTCTGGATATTCCACATGGTTCCTTTGATTCTGTCAAGCTACCTCTCTTAGGCAACTTGTTTTCAATCAATCCCTTCTGCTTCTTTTGGATTGATTGTCTGTTTGAGTTCAGTTGGCTTCTATTGATTTCCATGGCTTCTTTACAAAGATCCATGGTTTGACCATTCCTTCCACAGTAGAAGTACTTCTTCTTGGTGGTCCTTCTGGATGACTCACCCTTCTTGGATTTAGAATCCAAGGACTTCTCTTCATTTCTCAATCTCTTCTTGGGAGCATTTTCAACTTTTTTCTTGCTTCCCAATGATTCTTTCTGAGCCAGGTTCTGTGATCTTTTCTTCTTTTGAGCTCTGGATACAGTTGGAGATTGACATGTATCTATTTTACCACTTTTGCAACCATCCCAGATGTTGTCAAGTAATCCAAATCTATTTGCAGTAAACAGATGTCTCTGGACCTGTGGATGTTGCTTCCTTCCTTCTGGCTTGCTCCCCCTTGGCATGGGCTTCCTCTGTGCTTTGGCATTCAGTGGATTGTACCAACAATCCTTTGCACAGTGCCCATACTTGTTACAACACCAACATTGACCCACAAATCTTGACCTCTTGATTCCTTCTGATTATAGGGTACTTGTCTTGAATTGTTGTACTGCTTCAGGAGAGCTTTGCTTCTTTACTGTCTTCATCCATATGACTAGTAAGTCACTTGAAAGTGTGGCCTCATTCTTCCATCCTGCACTTTTTGTGGAAACACCATTAGAAGCATCAGTACAAGATGGTATGGATGGTACCTTCTTTCTTGAAGATGTTGCACTTTTATTAGAGGATGTCTTTCTCTTAGAATCATCCTGCTCAAAGCATACTTGAGTAGAAACATGTCTTCTTGCAGCTGACTGGGAGGATTCAGCTTTAGGTGATTGCAGATGTTTCAGTATCACCTCTAGTTCTAAGCATTTCATGTTAAGTGAGTTCTTCTCATCCTCAACAGCTCTTAGCTTTCCTTCCCAACTTTCTCTCAGCTGATTCATCTGGCCATCATGCACCTTCTTCATTTCTTGCAATGAATTGTCCAGATCCTTCAGCATTTTGACTTTGTCTTCAAGTTGAGCATCTCTGACATTCATTGACACTTTGTGCAACTTCTCCAGTGCATGGAAAACTTCTTTGATCATTATCATAAAGATTTCTTTCTCAGAAAGGCTTCTTTGCAATTCTTCAGCAGTGTCTTCATATCTTTCATTGCAAAGAGAAACTGTTTCATCCTTAGCCTTCACCAGCTTTCTGAGAGTGTTGGTTATGCCAACCCTTTTTGCCAGCTGATCTTCCATAGCATTGGCTTCTTCTTCTAACTGTGATTTTTCTTCATGAAGATCATGGATGCCTGTAGCTATACACTTTTCCACTTCCATGGGGACAGTCTTCTGAAGATATTTGAGTGCACTCTGAAGATCATTCATTGTTTCAACTTCATCACAGCTAGGACAGGCTTTCTTCATCTTCTTGGCCTGTTTCTTCTTTCTATTTTTCTGAGTCTTGGCAGATATCTCCATTTGAGGCTGGTCACTCATTTCCTCAAATCTGCACTTCATAAAGACTCCCTTGGATCTTTTAGAGGCAACCTCCCTCTGATACCAATTGAAGTGCCCAGATCAGTGTGAATCACTGAGAGGGGGAGGGGGTGAATCAGTGATCCCTTAAAACTTTTTACTAATTGATTCTTAATCAATTAAACCTCTATGGCTGGTTAAAGCCTCGATCCACTCTTCTTGTATCTCTCAACCTTTCCCGAATGATGCAGTAATGAAAAGGCACAGGACACAAGGATTTACAAGGTTCAGCATCAAAGGCCTACATCCTTGCCATGCTCTCCCAGCATGGATTCTCCATTATAACCTGTTAAAATTACAATGGTCGATACAGAGTCCCACTGTATCTCTCCTGAGTCCCACAGGAGGGTCTTTATACTGCGTCACACAGTGTTACCAGAGTCCCACTGGCCTGCTCCAGAATCCCACTGAGGACTTCTTCTCCCTGAGTCCCACAGGGTCTTCTCCTGGCTCCTCGAGTCACACGAGTAGCTCTTCTTCTCTTTAAGGTCTTCAAGTAACTTCAGCAGCCTGGGATAAAGGCTGCTGGCCTTTCTCTTCTCTTCTGATCACTTGTGGTTGATCAGGGCTTCTCGTCTAGCTCAGGCTTTATCTCCTTCTTCAGGATGACCTGGCTTCTCTCTCCAACTACTGAATGCTCAGACAACTGATATCTTTATCTTCAGTCTGGTCCAGTCTCAACTCACTTCAACTTCATGCACTGAGTGCATGGCAACTCTGAATCCTCATGCACTGATTGCATGGCTTCTCAAATTCTTCAAGATCTTCTATCTTGGACAACTCAACTGCACACAACCAGATTTGGCTTTATTCACATGTGCATGTGCATGCATGAATGCATACACTTTCCTGTTCTTCCTCTTGGTGCAGATAACCCTAAAAGGGTGTAACACTTTTAGCACACACCTTCTCACTAAACTTCACACACTTTATCCAATTTGTTTACACACTTAGAGTGTGTTCTACTTTAGTGTGGGTCACTCTTTATTTCTTCTAAGTGTATACACACTTCTTAGTGCACACACTTAGGTTCGGCCACTTATTTAATTTGCACACAATTGTTTCACTTTAGCACACACATGAGTTGGCCTCCTCCTCTTCTTGTTGCACACACACACTTTAGTGTTCTTTTAGTTTGTTCTTCAAGGTGTGCACACACAAGGCTACGACCTTCCTTGTTCACTTTGCACACAAGGCACTAAGGCCTCGGCCTTCCTCTTGTTTTGCACACACGCAAATGTGGTGTCCTTCCACTACTCCTTGCACACAACCCGTAGGTGTGCACTCACTTGGATAGGGTGTATTATCCTTAAGCACACACACTCAAGGTGTGTAATTCACATCACCCGAACACCTACTGCCCTTCTTTGCACTTAGCACACACACAAGGGGAAATGTGGCTACGACCTTCTTGACTTCTTCTTGCACACACAAGGAGTGTCTTCACTTGGTGCACACACAAGGTCACAACCCTCGGCCTCCAACTTTTACTTTGCACACACAAGAGGCAAAGCCACTACCGCGCAAGGATGCTACTGCTTTGGGTCGTGCAAGGGTATCACCCGCGGGCTTCAACCAAGGGCGCACAAGGGGTGCGGCCTCTTCTTCTTCAACAGCCGCACAAGCCTCGGGTGCAAGGCGTCTCAGCCGCGGGGGCTTCTGTCGCACATGGTATGGAAACCACGGGCGTGCAAGCCACGGGTGTAAAGTACAACACCACGGGCTCTTCCTCCTGTCGCACAAATTCGCGAACAGAGAGGGTGACAACCTCGGGCGCGCAAGGAAGCGGCGGCCCTGAGTACTTCCTGCTGCGCAAAGATTAGCGCGCAGGGGACTTCACCTCTTCTTCTTTCGCGCAAGGAGTGCGCAAAAGGAACTCAGCCGCGCAAGATACTTGCACGGGGCTTCAAACTCTTCGCGAGGCAGAGCACTCACGGGTCTTCAAAAATTCAGCACATCAGCAGCCTCTTCTCGAGGGCTAGGCCTCATTTATATAGGCAGAGGAGAGGCGGTTCTATCCTGGTGAAATAACTTCAAACTCCCGAGATCTTCGGATCTTCAAAAATATTTCCAAATCTTGTTTTTTATTCTCGGTTTCACGCGGGCTCCCTTTATTTTTTGTTCCTCTACGTGCATGCGACTCATAACGCATGCACAACCTTCGGTTTAGGCTCATCCCATGCAAAAACACCAACTTCTTGGCCTCGGCAGCTTCTCTTGCCTCGGCCTCAACCGAAATCCACCAAACATTGCATGCATGGTCATTTTTAGGCATGATCCTGTTTGTTATGGCCAGACGAGCACCATGG
The DNA here is from genome assembly GCA_963277665.1 of Viscum album. Taxonomy (NCBI): domain Eukaryota; kingdom Viridiplantae; phylum Streptophyta; class Magnoliopsida; order Santalales; family Viscaceae; genus Viscum; species Viscum album. The sequence continues at coordinate 1,019,166,141 of OY728138.1, read as the reverse complement.
AGGTCTCGGTTTGCTCGGAGGTGGCCGGATGCTCGAAAACAGGTGGTCGGATGGCCTCTGGTTCAGCGGGGACGTCGCGGGTGCCTCGGTCGAGCTCGAGGAAGGAGATGAGCCGGGAGCCGTCGGATCAGATCTTCAACGGCCTGGATCAGATCGCCTCGCCGCGGGATTAGATGAGCGGCTCGGATCGGGCGCGCGATGAGATGGACGACCAGAATTCATTCCCGGTGAATTTTCCGCGCCCCACATCGAAACGGGGCGCGGTTTTTCCGCGGTTTATCAAATAAGCGCTGCCGCCATATGCTCAGTTGAATCTCCTCCCCTCTCGGTGCCGCCCCGCACCGAGTTCTCTCTGCGGGCGCGCTCTGCGCCCACTATGCTCCCTGCGGGCGCGCCACTGGCGCCCACTATGCACACTGTGATACTCGCGGGTGCGCTCATGCGCCCCTGCCGCGCTCCTCCGGGCGTGCCCCAGGCGCCCATGCGGTGTCCTATGGGTGCGCCCTGCCGCCCTGGCTCGCCCCACGGGTTCCCCCAGGTGTGGTGCCCTAGTGCCCATGCCTTGGGGTTGAACCCTCAAGGTGCCTTGGCTGGCCAATTGTTTGGCAAAGGACAGTACAAGTACTTTGTCTAAAAACAAGTTTCTCCTCCATATAAAATATGCCAATTGCCAAGTGCCACTTCTTTAAGCCATCTTCCTTTCTTCTTCTTCTTAAGAATTCCATCATTTCTCCTCTCATATGATCTCTACTTAGGATATGGAATTCCCAAGGTTTCTTCTTAATCTTCTTCATCTCCTCTTCCATATGAGTTCAATACTTAGGAGGGACTTCTTCAACTGAATCTCATAAATCACACATGTTCTTCAACATTCTTCATTGATCAAATCAGAGATCAATTGGATCTTCTTCACATTCACATGCACTAAGTGTTAGTGCATGGACTTCTTCAGCTCACTTCATCCGCTTAGTACTTGTGGATGGATCTTCTTCAACTCCTCATGCATTGTCACTACAATGCATGGTCTTCAAACAATGTTGTGACATTGTATCATCAGGATACAAGTTCTTTGAACTTAAAGATCAGCTCAACAATCGTCTGATTTCCATGTAGAATGTTTCAACCACAATTTCCAATACCACTTAGTGAATCTCCTAAGAGACATGCATCTTAGTACCATGGCCATTCTCCTTTACCACCATCACCATCACATCCTTTGACATTCACATCTTGACTCCTTGACATCCATTCATTCTAAGACAACAACAAGTCTCATTGACAACAAATGCAACACAATGCACTTCAATCCTAATACACCTCCTGTAATCTTAGGGAAATGAAATATAAGAATGGGGTGAGATATATTGCTCATTAGGGGTATATGTATAGAAAAAACTATCATAAAAAATTAAGGAATAATAAAATAAGAAATCTAAATAGCAAAAACACATTTCATTTGATCAATAAATTAAACATGAAGAATAATATGAATGGAAAAAATAGGATCTGTAATTAAAAATAATTAATCATATGATCTTGAAATTTATCCATGGATATTATAACTAATCAAATAATCACATGTAAATAAATAACTAATCTCTTAATGGGAAAATGAATAAGGACAGAAATCTTAACCATACAGACAAATCCTCATGCCACGATATCATTCATAAATGGCTATGGACTTCTCCAAAAACCCAAGCTAGTTTTTTTCATGGGACTTACTTATACATCGAGAGGAAATAATGGGACCCTCAAATCACATACCAAGTTCAATGAATTTATAATATGAATGGGAAGAAACATAATCAATATAAACATTCATATTATAAAACTAACATAAAAAATGTTAATAATTTCCCAGAACAATATTCATAATCAATATAAAAATTCATATTTTAAAACTAGCTTACAAATGTTAATAATTTCCCAAATCAATAAACATAATCAACATAAACCATCTATATAACTATTGTGAATGATATCAAAAATATTATATCCCATTGAAACAAATAATAAACCATCTAAAGAAATAATAAGGATGATATCATTACAATATATTCAAAACAAATCACATGGTAAAATGAGGGTTTTTTTCATTTATGAATATAAATAACATAAAAATTCCATTAAAAAAATTCTTGAAGAAAATATCCTATTTACTTAGAAAATAAATTTCAAAAAATAATTATTTATAGAATAGTAAAAAAAATTCTTTGAAAATAAAATTTTCAACTTATAGAGTAATCTTAAATTTAATGGGTGTCCACGATAGCAGGAAATTCTGTACATACTAATTATATTTAAAAAATATTTCTTTTTCAATTTAGTTAAAAATTCAAAATAGTACCATGTATTGAAAAAAAAGATTACTTTCTAACTATTTTTAAAATTTAAAAATTGTGTAAAATATATTTAATAAATCATTTATAGAATGTTAGAAAAAATGATTTTTTAGAAAACATGGATATTTAAGAAAAATGATCTTTAATAGAAGAGAAAAATAAAGATGAATTTTCTTATAAACATTTTATCAATCATTTTAAGTACCAAATTGTGGAAAATGATACCAATTATTTAAAATTTAATGAATAATATATATTATAAGAAAATATATGTGGTTAAAAATAGAAATATCAAATAGTTCTCTCAAGGGAGACTTAGACATAAACAATCATGAATAATGATGAGATTGTGAAATAAACCATTACCACTACAGTAACTTTTGAATTGTAATACCCATGAAAGAAATATATTCAAATGAAACGTTAAATACCTTGAATATAAAGATATTCATTATATAACATATCTACCGAGTAGTATATACATCACACAAAAGAAATAATTGCAAAATATGACATACATCTCATAGAAGTAAAAGTGAGATGATAAACCCTTATTTGAGGTCCAGTTTCCATAATAAATGATTGAAACTACTGTATAATAAATATATATTTATATTAAATATAATAAAAAACCATAATAATATATATCATAACTTATATTATTTTATTATTACTTTTTATCACATTTTTATTAACAATTATTTATTGAAAACATTTTTCCGGGTGATAACTACTTCATTTTTCATGCATATTTTGGTTCAATAGCTTCAATCATTGTAATTTTATCATGGTTAAATCATGTAAATAATGTTAAAAATGATATAAATTTCATATATATTCATTATATAATCTTTATAATTGTCTATAAATCATAGATATAGAAAATTTAGTTACACCATTCACATAGATGGTAAGCCATACAGGTGCTTGAACGTTTTTTTTGTTTTCTTAAGATAGAATCAAAGAAAGTTAAATCATATTTAAGCTTTAAAAAATAATTATTATATAATATATATAATATATATTAATTAAATATATACTTATTTATACCTATTTCTAAATAAAATTAATTTTTTTTGACATATCTTTGGGGAAGCAGTCGTGCACCCGTAAGCATGAGTGATATTATTGTTTTCCAACAGATTAGAACGTATGAAGGTAGATGGGTCGTTTTAATGAAATAATTTTAATGATTTAATTAATATAACATATTTACATTAAATATATCATTATATCCATCCATGAGAGGAGGTGATGGTAAATGAATTAAATTGGTTCATGAGGAAATAGTCCAATGTACACACGATCGACGATTTAGTTTCTCATTTAATGGAAGAGGATGTGGGAATACATTATGAAATTATTCTAATAAAATTTAATTATATGGTAAATTATTTTATTTTAGCATATTTTATGTATACTTGAAGGAGTTAAAGGATGAAATATAATAAATATGAATGGTTAAGAACAATACCTCTTCTTCATAGAATCTCTTTAGGTTTATACCTAAAGAATTACTATATTGGATTGATGATAATATTATAACATAGGTAGTGGGGAATGATGTAACTATGTTATTTTATAATTTATTTTCTTAAACCAAGGTATTTTTATGTTTGAGGATGGGGGGAGAGGGGGTTCCATTTTAGAAGTAAGGGGAAAGACACTCTTTTAGTTTTTGAATAGAATAAATTATACCAATGTTATTATCATGAAAAAGGAATGAAAATGGATATTTATTGAACCTTAGATGATATTGGTTTAAATATGGCCATAAAATAGGAATTACTCTAGTTTTTATTGTATTTTAACCCTTATCTTTTTAGTTTGTCCCCTGCAAATATGTCTTAACATTAACCACATTTTATTAAATATTTTTTACTATTAATTATGACAAAAAAAGTACGTTGAAATTTTTATATAATATGAATTTTTATAATTACAAATCCTGAATATATTTTTTAAATTTAAATTAAAATAATTGGTAGGATTTAATTTAAATTTTATCCCACAGGCGTGACAAAAAAATGGTTCTCCAATGGAAAGTTTTTCATAAGTATAAAAGGTTTTTATATTAAAATTTAAACTATAAGTGATTACAATGACCAGAATTAGACTAATAATAATATAATTGAACTAATTTTTCTTTTAATTTTCATAAAACAAATATAACTTCATAAATTTTTTAAATGATAAGAATTTTTTTTAATAATAATCAGTAATTTTTCACCATTCAACGAAAAGTAAATATTTTCCGAAGATTATAAAAAAGTAAATATATTATAAGGTATTTATGATGATTCAAAAAATCAGTTTCATTTTATCAAATATATTTTCTAATAGTGAAAAAATTTAATTTTAAAATAATTGTGGAAAACATCAATAAACTACTTTAAGAAAAAATATTGTTAAAAAAAATTTCCATTTCTGTCAAATGATTTTAATTTTTATTTATAATGAATTCATAAAAAATAATTTATTTATACATTTAAAAACTATATAATATTAATAATTTATTTATTCATATTAATACTCATCGATTTAATGGATAGGTTATAACAGTATACTATTTTATGGTTCTTTTTGACTCGGGTTTACATGTATCACTAGCTAATAAAGAGATTGGATTTATTTATAAGGAAATATAAACAATAAATTCTTAAAGTGTTAAGTTCATCCCAACTATAAAACATTTTATCCTTCAAATTTCCATAATGCCACCCCATGAAATAATTTGGTCAGTTATTCATCACAACTTCATCATTTCCCTACATTGCCTCTTCTATCTTTTGATTTATCAAAACTATATTTACCAGCTGAGTCTTCTGATTCTTGAACTGTTTTCTATAGTTTTTAGAATATAGATAGGAACTTCATAGTAAGATAGATCATGTTCCAATTCTATTTCATTAGAGGCGTTTACATAAGTTGTGTCTAACATATATTCGCTTTTCAAGGATATGTGGAACACATTATCTAATTTAGAGAGACTTGGTAGCATTGAAAAATGGTAAGTCACAAATCCTTTTATATCATGGATTTTAAGACATCTATCATACACGAGGATTAATTTCCCTTTCTTAAAAATCCATATAACACCCTTCCGGGGAGGTACTTACAACAAAATGAGATATCCCAATTGAAATTCTAAATATTTCCTCTAGTTATCAGAAAAGATAGTTTGCCTACTTTGAGCTACTATAATATGAGGTTGAATTTTCTTTACCTTTTCCATTTTATACTCCACAAGTTCTAGTCCTACAAATCACATTTCACTAATTTCATCATAATAAGTTGTTGTTTAAAATCTTTTTCCATATATACTTCATGTGACACCATCTGAATACTTTAATGAATGTGATTATTATAAATGAAACCTACCAAAGGTGATTACTAATCCCCCAAATGTTTAAAGTCAACAAATCATGGACTCAATATATATTTTAATGTTTGAATATTCATTTAATACTATCTATTAGTTTTCATGTGATAAGTGGTTCTCAAATGAAGATCGATATCAAGAACCTTTTGAAGAATATTCTAGAATTTTGCTGTATATAATAGATCACAATTAATAACTATTGATATAGGTTCACCATGGTGTATTAAAATATCATAAACATTGAGTCATTCAAATAACTCTAGAGGATAATATTCTCTAATTTCAAGTAAATATGTTTATTTTGTGAGGTGATCAATAAAAACTTATATAACATCATTTTTTCTATGATTATTTGGTAATATAGTGAAACTAATACTTAGTAATATCATCGAATTTCTACGAAGGACTAAGAATAAGTAGTATAAATCCTTTAGAATGATGTCTTTCAACGCTAAACTATTAAAAAATCAAACATCTTAAAACATAATAAGAAAATTTTGGCTTCATATTATACCACTAAAGGTGTTCCATTCAAATATGTACACATCTGGATGGCACCTATATGTATAGAGGAATTTGAGCTCTGATAATCATCTAATAATTCCATTACATATCAAGTATAGATAGAGGATATTGTCTCATTCCAAATTTCATAATTCCATCTTTATATAAAAATATAGCCATTTTACCATTATTTAAGAGTTAAATTGTTTTTTGAAGATTCACATCATTAAGTTGAGAACTTTTTTTTCTTTTCCAACAAATATAGGTTTGAAATAATTTTAAAAAGGAGTGATGTCTCCACATCCTTAATAATTACCATATGTCTATTTACTAGATTCCTTAACATAAGATCCTTTTCAATCCACATTTTAGTTAGGTCAGAATGGTATTTATGGCTCAGTGAGTCAAGTACCATGTTTTCCTTCCTTGAGTGGTAGTGTATGGAGAAATCATATTCCTTGAGTAGCTTGAGCCATCACTATTTCCTCTTATTAAACTGTTTCTATGAGAATATGTATTTCAAAATATTATAATCCATATATCTCAAACGTTTCTCCATAGGGATAATTTATCCATATCTTCAAAGTAAAGATAACAACATCCAATTAAATATCATGTGTTAAAGAGTTTTTTTCATGAATCTTTATTTATCTTGATTCGTAGGGATTAAATTTATCATTTTACATGATGACAGAACCGAGTCCCTTTTCAGATTCATCACTATATATTACAAACCCATAATTTTCTGATAGAAGAGACAAAATTGGGGAATTAATCAATATCTTTTCAACTATTAAAACAATTCTTCACATTCCTTTTTATATAAAAATTAACACTTTTTGAGTTATCTTGTTTAATGGGTTTTTCGATCCTGAATGTTTTTGAACAAATCACTAATAGTAACCTAAGAGTCCAATGAAACTACATAACTTGGTTATGTTTATTAGTGTAGGACACTATTTATATTCCTTTTTCTTGATATGATCAATTTACGATCCATCCTTGGAGAAAATATGGCCAATGAAAGATAATTTATGAAGCCAAAATTAACACTTGATAAATAAATACCAAAAGAAAATAATTGTATCATTCCTTAAATAATATTTTCATTATATTCATGAAGACAAAGGGTTCATTAGTCAATCCAAATGGAATTACTATGAATTAATATTGTATACACCTCATAAAAAATTCTATATTCAGAATATCTTCCTCCTTTATGCACAATTTATAAAACCCACAATGATGGTCAATCTTTGAAAAATATTAAGATATATGAAATTGATTGAATAAGTCATCAATGTGAGGTAGAAGATACTTGTTCTTTATCATGATTATAGTGAATTCTCTATAGTCACTACACAACCTCATAGAACCATAATTATTTTAAATGAAAAGAAAAGGGGATCCCTAAGGTGAAACCCTCTAGCATATAAATCCCTTATCACGTATCTCATATTATTGTTTCTTCAACAACAATAATTCTATAGTGTCCATTCTTTTGGGAGTCTTTGATATTAGTCAAGCATCAAGGCTTAAATGAATGGAAAAAATAACTACACACTACGGTGTATGTCTAGGTAATTCCTTATAAAATACATCAATGTATTCCAATATAATAATTAAATTCAAAATTTTAAGATCACCTTTTTCCTATTTATATTTTTTCTAATTTTCTTCCCCAAGGATATCATTCATAAGAGATATTGGGGGTGGATCTATCCATGAATCAGATGATGAACTCTCCCATATAATGATAAGTAATTCTACATACTCATCTAGAATAATTATTTCCTACTCTTTTCAACATATATTTTTCAACATATTTTTAAAGAATTTCCATAACAAGTATTATATCAAAATCTACTATATGTTTAATAATTAATTAATCAAATAAGGCATGTTTATGTGTCATAATGGGAACTAACTAACACATCTTTCTTATAGTGAGGCTTACACTATGATTATTGATAAATATATGCATTATTAAGGTGATGGGATTTTTTTTTGAAAAAATAGGAAGATATAAACAAGAACAAAGATCTATATATAAATATATAAATATTTAAATTTGAAGATATGACAACAATACCTACCACCATGTCATTAGGAACTATAACCTTGGTTGTTCTGATTATATAATCTTGGCCTTACTCCATTGGAATTTTTTGTGAAAAATTCCTTTTATCCATGGGATAATCATTAGAATAGTGTCTTATACCCTTATAGTTAAAACATTTCAAATTGAGAGTTTCTTTATTTCCATTTCAATCACTAGCATGGTGGCCTTTCTATCCGTAATTTTACTGAACTCTCATTCACAAAAATCGTGTTCCGTGATTTTTCTTTAAAAATTTATTATAGTTGGGAAATAAAACTCTTACCTTATTCCCATATAATATATATTATTTTACAGAGTGTTAAACCACAATTTTATTCTATTTCCTTCCTTCAAATCCATAATACTTGAAGAACTCATTCTCTATCTTGATGAAACCTGATACCATGTCCTCTTATGATGAGAATGTGTATCATAATAGTGCCATTCAAAGGATTGTATTATTCCAATCAAATGAATGACATATACTTGTATTTGGATTATGTTTTTAGTCTGAAAAATATCATGCTAAACTTGTAAATTTGGCTTATACTTAGTAAGATTCTCCTCTTCATATTGTCTTAAACTCAATAATATTCTCTCCATATCAGCTCGTTGATCATCGAGAATTTTTTTTCAATGAATTTAAACGTAAAATACTTCCACTCAATTTTTTCTATTTCTTTTTTATCCTTGGGTTTTTGAATCAATGAACACCATTTATTCGTATCACCTATGAGATGATAAACTACTATGACAACCTTTTTTCTTTCATTTCTCCACAAATGAAGAAACATATTCTCTAATGAACTTATCTATTTTACAAATAAAAATATATTTACTGTCTAATTAAATGAAAGAGTTTTATAATGCATGAATTATTATAACATTGTTACACCACATTGTAGATCAGTAGGCTACTCTATACAAGAAAGGTTATTTGACAAAACCTCAGACAACTTCCCCAATATAGTTCCAAATATTTATACTAAACATTCTCTGATACAAACTGTAAAAACTCCTACCCAATTTTCCTACAGTCGGTGGTTACTTTACTAAATTGGTTCTAGATATAAGTGATCACATCCCAAAGTACTAAATAGATTACTAGTATTGGAAAACTAGATACATATTTGAAATTCACATTACATTTGAATACAAAAAATACAATATAAATTTTTTTTTTGAGAAAACCATTATTCCCTTTTTCATATCCCTACATACCAATCATAATATACTTAATATCATCCCAGGGAAATGAAAAATAAGAAAGGGATGAGATCTAATGCTTAGTAAGGGTATGATACAGTAGAATCTATCATATATAAATAAGGAATAATAAATAATGCAAGGTAAATAATTTAAAAATAATTAATTTAATCATTAAATTGAACATAAAGAATAATATGGCTAGAATTATGATAACCCTTACCTTTATTACACATCAATTCATGATTTATTATATAATAATGCATATAATATAACCTAAAATATAGATAATTATTGTGTATTTGGTTAACTAGGTACATTACATAATAATATAAAATGGGGGGGGGTATATTGAAATTGTCAAAAAATCCTTAACATACTCATAGTTTTCCATCACTCTTAAAAATGCCTCGGATAACCTAGGGATATACATAAGAAAATGGTGATCTATAAAGACTATTAATAGAATAAATAAAGAATAAAATGAAGAAAATATTACATATTATACATTAGGAACTTAAATGTAATATAAAAGGTGTAACTACCATAAAAATGAACAAATATAAATGATATATAATGATAACATAAAGGAAACATGGGAAAGAGGCTCCAAATTTAAACATTACATTAAAAACATGGGTCCAATCTAACTACCAAGACATAATAACATGGTGTAAAAAGTACCATAATTGATTAGGTTCACTCTCTAATCTCACACATGATGTCTCATGAGACTAAAATATTACCCAATAAATTGGAGTACTATATAATTATGATCTCACTTGTCGCTTTCATATCATGTACATGCATAAGTGTTCCACATAGATTATATAACATAAGGATGTATTTCATAAATTTTATCCCAATTATCAAGGAGTACGGGTTAAATATATGGAATCCCATAATAAATTAAGTATAGTTCTATCTAGGTGAATACCATTGAGTGGAAATTTTTGTGGATAATCACGACATAATCGTTTGGAATGAAAAATGGAAATGAAATTTTGGAAGCATAATGACAGTACTTAAAGATTAATAAAGTGATTTAATGAGAGTGAATGGGGGCTATCATCATTTGGATATCAAAAGGAAAGTAATAGGAATGTGTAAAAATATATCCTAACATTAGGATTTTTAAATTTAAAAATATAAAATAGAGAAATGCTTGAATTTATTAGAAGAGAGGGGTGTTCCTTACCTTGAGAGGGTGATTCAAAAAGCTTGGGAAGAGTTTATGGGGAGCTCGAGGGAACCTTGGGAAGACTGTAAAGATGGGAGGGAATATTAAGTACATGATAAATGGTTTTTTAAAGATGAAGGGGACATTGGGTGTGTTTATATAGGAAAATATAGGTGGGTTATTTATTATTTTCACAACCATGGTTTGAGACTCTATAGAATAAAGTAATCAAAAACACAAAATCTCCTATTGTTTTTTTAAAATAATTTATTCCAAAGAGGAGTGATTTTATTTATTTTATAATTACAAGTTATAAAATCAAAAAAATATCACCCTTTATTGAAGTGGAAGTGAGCCATGTTTGTAAATAATATATTTTAAAACCCTAAAATATAAAATAGGTTTTAGAGGATTCATAAATAATTTATAAAAATAATCAAATAACCTAAAGAAAAATTATTTTAAGTGGTAAAAATATATATTTTCATGGATACGTTTTATATAATTTATTACATACCTTTATGGTATTTTATGATGTAAAAACTCACACCATATATTTATACCGTATTTAATTTTTACTTGAAAATTCGACCATCTTAGAAAATTATGAAAAATTTCTTATTTTATAATTTCAATTTTTTGATTCAAAAAATAATATTTATTTTATAATTTTTTTGAATAGTATAATTTTTAATTTTAAATAAATAATATTCATTTATTATGAATTGATCGGTGTTTTGACAGTAATAGTTTTTGAACCCTTATAAAAATTATATTATAATTTATAAATAATAAATTTTATTTAATTTTATAATTTTATTAAAATACAATTTATTTTTAAAATTCATTAATTCCCCAAAATAGAATGTCTTAGTAGAAATGTAATATAAAAAAAATACAATTTTTGTTTCATCATATCAAAATCAAAACCATTTATAAAGTAATGTTAAATAAAACAACAATTCTATTGAAAATGTAATATACGTATTAATTTTATTATGTTCATGATACATATCCCTTTTTTACACAAAAAAACTCCCTAAGAGTAATGTGGGTGATGGTGATATTTTCAGGGGGTGGTTCGACAGATAAGGTTTGGGCCATGATCTTGATGAGCCTGAAATTTTCCCATAAATGGTTTTTCTCATGATTTAGTTTTTTATCTCATCTTGGGATGGGTCAAGTAAAAATACCAAGGATTTTATCTCCCTTGGTAGCTATGATAAATGGGATTCATAGGTAATAATTCTATTGGTTGAGGCCATAATTTCCTTTGTATATGTTAATTAGATTTATCAAAACCCTATATTTATACTAACCATATGATCACTATTAAACGACTATATTATCAATGGTTATGATGATAAACAATATTTTAAATTCAATAGGATATAATATTCTGAAGAAGTTTATGTGTTTTTATAACCATAAAAATTTATTCCATTCGATCACAAAGAGATTTGTTTTATAATAGTTTGGGTTGTTACAGTCTAAACCCTTATGAAATTTATCCCTTTAAATTTAATTTATACTCTAAAAAATATGGGGGTAATTCTATTTTGTAACTTACTTTGGTTCCCAGGTCACTTCTTCAAACTTGTGGTTCCTCCAAATCTCTTTGACCAGGAGCATTGTCTTATTTCATAGAACTTTTTCTCTAAGATCTAATATCATTAGTGACTCTCCTCATGTGAATGATCATACTCCAATGGTACCACCTATAGATTTAAAACATGCGAGGGGTCTGGTATTTACTTCTTCCAGATGGATACATGGAACACACCATGTACTTGATATGTGTTAGGTTATATTACTAGTCAATAGTCTACTGATTCGATGAGATAAAGTATCTCAAATAGACTAATGTATATTTGTACTTATCTTTCCCTTTATCCCAAATTTCATGCATTTCTTCCATGGTGAAATGTTGTATAATACCTTCTATCAACCCAGAAACTCCAAGTATAATCAATGATTGTCAACATCTCTTTTATTTCAATCATGAGTATCCCTAATGTGATTCCGAAATGGTCTTGACCTTTTCCACATTTTCCTTGATCATTTCAGGACTCAACAATTTTCGTTCAAAGACTTCTTCCCATCATGTAGGTGTTATAAATCTTTTTCCATAAATGGATTCAAAGGGATCTATTGGGAATATTGAGTTGAAAATATTATTATATGAGAACTCCACCAAAGAAAAAATTTGATCCCATCATTCTATTAAGAACATTGATCATTCTCTCAAGATTTTCCCAGGTGCTTGGATAGCCTACTAATAATGGACATCAGTTTAAGGGTGATAGGATATGACGAAGTTTAAAATTAGAATTTATATAATATTGGAGAGTCCTCTAGAACATGTTGGAAAATCTTGGGTAATTAATTGATACAATTGATAGTGGCATTCCATGATCCCTCACCACTTCTCTAATGTATATCCTTGCAAGTTGATTGAGTGAAATGTCTTCTTAGATTTTAATAAAGTGAGTAGTCTTTGAAATATAATCCAATACCACCCACATAGAATTATTTTATCTTGATGTATTTTTAAGAGAAATGATAAAGTTCATGGTTATGTTTGACAATTTCCATACAGTTATGGGTAATGGTTGCACCATCCCCTTGTATATCATCCTTTCACCCTTCACTTTCTAACTTTCAAGCTACCTTCATATATATAATGTGACATCCTTATTTATGTTTTTCTTCCAATAGTGATTTTAGAGGTCTGGATACAACGTTATGAACCATGCATAGATAGAGATGGTCAAGCTATGTGAATCATCCATCAACTCATACTTTAACTTATTATTTTATGGTACACATAATCATGAACCAAATATTACAACTCCTTTATTAATTTTTAAATCTAAGGATTAACCTTTTATTATAGATTCCAACTTCTTCTAAATTTCCACATCATCTCTTTCAGCACCCTTTATCTTCTCTATAAGGGACAGTTCAACAATAATTTGTAAAAATATTGATGATGTTCTTTCCTTTAGGATTCTCATGTCTATCTTTTTCAATTCTAAGAAGTTTTGATCCTTCTAAATTCCTGTAAATGATAATTTTTATTGTATCATTTCTACTTAGATAACTTAGAACTTAATTTTTTTTCTAGGATGGTAGTATATTGAGTAGTGATTATCCTTAATTTAATCTAACCATATTTTCTTTCTTATATTCAGCTCTTTTTTTGTGAATATATGATTGAGGATCTTATAATTAACTTATATTTATTACTTCTCCCCAAAAATATAACTCCATTATACTTTCAACATGAAAATTACTACATCCAAGTAAAAATCATGCTTTGGGAAGTTCAATTCTTAAAATTTCAATTTTCTTGAGGTATAGGCTATCACATTTTCATTTTCCATTAACACATTGCTAAATTACTTATTTGGAGAATCATTGTATACCATTAAAAGTTCCCCACTTATGGGAAGAGTAAGTACAAGTGTTGTGGTAAGACTCATTTTCAACTCCATGAATTTTTCTTCAAGTTAATTATTCTAAAAAAAATTTAATCATGTGTGAGTTATATTGGTTTTAGGGTTTTAAAATCATGCGAAATTTCCCATAAATTGATGATAGTTCCCGAGTAATACATATAAACTATGGATTTTCTTCATAATGGCTGGTCATGTCCATCCTTCAATCAGATCTATTTTTAAATATTATATAAAAATACATTTTTAGGGAGATGTAATGACCTTATAATATTACTTATTCTGGATATGAGTTTGATTGTAAATTCAAAAACTCATTTAGGAGGGAGATATGAAAATTATTCGAGAAACTAATCAATGAATTCCTTCACAAGGGGCATGTATTTCGGGATGATCATTTCTTTAGTCTCCATCATTTTTTTGAGATAATATTTATCATAGTGAATTAATATCCATGATTTATATGATGATATTAAAGAATATCCACCCTCCTCCATTCATTTGTATAGAATTGAAGGGTGAATCTTTTTACGACGGGTGAATTCCTTCCCCCAATAATTTATATTGGCTTTATAAAATGAAAAAAAATTACATAACTTTGATAACATCAAATTCAACTAAAGGGACACGTATAATATTTTCTACATGGAAATTCACACAAACCTTAACATGTGATATGATAATCATATTATTTTGTCCTAATGATATCAAATCATTTTTGGGGGTGACTCGATGTTCTTATAAAACTTACCAGATATTCTAATAGGGGTTTAATTGAAATAAAACTTGGCATACACAACTCTAAAGTATAGGTTACCTGTACGTCATTCACTATGATCCATATCAGTATAAGAATCACATCGTTCACCTGTTCTTATATATTTTTAGTTCTCATCTTTCTTGTTATCCCTTGGAAAAGGTCATTAACCTAAATAATTTATAACTTCTCTACATTTATGATATGTAAATGTATATGGTTCCTTATATTGATCATTAATTCCATCCAATATATTATTAATTTTTTCATGAAAAATGGACATTTTATTCTCTATCTTTAAAAACATAAAATATCTCCAAGTTACTTTATGAAATTTCCCTTGGTTCACTTTCTATATTTCTTTCAAAAAAGAAATTAGATCTTCTTTCACCTATCACCTTTATCAGATTAACTACCATGAAACATCATTATATTCTTCTTTGATGTCTTTGGACATTAAAATATGAACCGGTTTTTAATTATGATTTTGATATCTAGTTTGAAAAAATCACAATATGTCTTACTTGTGCTCCCATACTGTTAGGCATCTCATTTAGGAATTCATCCCACTTCTATTCACACTATTCCCTTAATATGTTATTCTTATTTATGACTATTTTCTAGAATAAATGAAAAATTAGGGATGAGTAATTTTAAAGAACTAAACTGACAAATGAGAATCCAATAACATTAAAAGGGATCATTTATAAATGACATTTGTTCTTTAACATCTGAATTTCTTTACTTCAATCTATGTTTTCCATGATCTATTTCCTAACATAAAATCTAATGTAATTTTTGTTCTGTTAATAATGGATCATAATGATCTTATGAATTTACCAAAGCGTATACCCCAGGAGTGTCACACTAGGTGAGTAGAAAGGCCCATTATTATGCTCCAAGTGATGAACAATTCGATCTCAGTGAAATATTTTTGGTATTATTATCACTATGTACCTACATGTCAAATCCAAATCCACTTGTAGTATCTATCATGGAATGTGTTTTTTGGAAACCACATACTATATAATTTAAAAATAATTAGGGTTTTTTATTATGTTTAATATTATCCCTAAGTCTTTGTCTATAGTTTCTTAATCCTAATCCCAAAAATAACTAAACCTCCCTTTGATACAAACTATGAAAACCCTAGTCATTATTATGCATCAATTCACGATTTATTACATAGAAATACAAATAATAAATACCATATGATAAATAAGTATAGTGTATTTTTGTAACTAGTTACATTAAATAATCGATTAAAATGGGGGGGGGGGGGTTACATCAACATTATTAAAAAAAATTCCTTAATAGAATCAGAATTTTTCATCGTTCATAATACTACATAGGGTAACTTGGGGCTACACATAAGAAAGGGGTGAGCTATAAATACCAATAAGTGAATAAATAAATAGTAACATGAAGAAATTAGTACATGTCAAAAAATAGGAATTTGAATTGGACATAAAAGTGGTGATAATTATAAACATGAAAAAAGATTCATGGTATAACATGATAACATTAAGGTAACATTGGAAAGTGGAAACAACTTGAAACATGACATCATAAATATGGGTCAGGGATAACTTCCAAGACATCATAAAATGGTGGAAAATTTCCCATAATAGATTAAGTTAAATACCTGATCCCATTAATGATGTATAATGAGATTAAAACATTACCCAATTCATTGGAGAACTCTATAGCTCTGGGTGCACCTGTGACTTTCATATCATGTACATGGATAAGTATTCCCCAAAGATCATACAATATAAGGATTTATTTCCTCAATTTTAACCCCAATATCTTGAAGTGTTGGTTTAATAAATGGATTTATCCAATAATTGAATTAAAAGTACATCTACTTGAATACACTTGACAAGAAAATGAGGTGGTTATTAACTACATAATCATTTGACATGAAAACACATAGTGAAAATTTAGCAGCATAATGATAGTACTTAAAGATTCATAAAGTTGATTAATGAGGGAAATAGTGTTATATAATCAACTTTATATCAAAAGGATAGTGATGGGGATGTGTAAAAAGATATCCTGACATTATGAATTGGAAATCAATAGATATAAAATAGAGAAGAGTCATGAATTGAAAATAAGAGAGAGAGGCCCCATACATTGAGAGGGTGATTCTAAAATCGTGTGTGTAGGCTCTAAAGAGATTGGGGGAACCTTAAGAGGGATATGGATATGGTAAGGAATCATAAGGAAATGATCCATGGTTATTTAGTTAATATAAAGGGGTGGTTGGGTGGGTTTATATAGGAAAATATGGGGGAGTTCTTTATTATCTCTCAAACAGAGGTTTTTGACTCTTTATAATAAAGTAATCAAAACTAGAAAACTTACCATGATTTTTTACCTGGGTTTGTACTAAATATTTGTTGTTTTATTTTTTTTACAAGTGCATGGGTATAAATCAATAAAATATTATTCTTGTTTAAGTGTAAGTGATTCATGTTTATAAATAATAGATTTTGAAACCTAAAAATACAATATAGGTTTTGGAGAATTCATAAAGGATTTATAAAGTCAATAAAAAACCTAAAAATTACATTATTGTAAAGGTTAAAAATATATTTTTTATTTTATACCATTTATATAATCTATAACAAAAGTTATTGGGTTATTATAAAGTCATAATATACACTGTTTATTTATACAATATTTAATTTTTATACCAAAATTTGACTTTCTCATAAAATCATGAAAAATTAACTGTCGAATAATTTAAACATGATGATTCCTAAATTAATATTTATTTTATAAAAATAAATTTTTAAATAGTTTAATTATCAATTTTTAAAAAGTAATTGATATTTATTAAGAAATGAATGTTTTTTGTAACAATAATAATTCTCATACCATTATAAAAAATACATTTCAATTCATAAAAATCATATTATAATTTATATTTAATAATTTTATTAGCTGTATTATTTTAATAAAATTTATCATTTTTAAAAAATTCACGAATTAATAAAAAAAATGTGTTAATTGAATTTTCATATTACACAAAAATAGAATTTTTGTTTTATCATATCAATATCAAAATAATTTATATGGTAAAAAAATATAACAATTGTTATATTAAAAATAAAATTCACATATTGATTTTATTGTGGTCTTGATAAATATCTATTTATGAAACATATAAAAACCCTAAGAGTAAGGTACATAATGGTGATATTTTTATATGGTAGTGCAGTGTACAAGTTTTGGGTTGTGATACTGATAATCTTAAACTTCTTCCGTAAATGGTTTGAATCATGATTTAGTAATTTAATCTAGGATTGGGTTTGGTTAAGTAAAATACCACTAATGTTATATCCCTTGTAAACTCCAATAATTGGGATTCATAGGTTATGATACTGTTTGTTGAACCCATTAATTCCTTTGTCTGTGTCAATTAGATTTATCAAAACCCTATATTTATTCAAATTCGATGATTATTGTTTAAAGGCTATATTATCAAGGGTTATGATGCTTAATAGTATTTTAAATTTAATAGGATATTGTATTCCAATGAAGGGAATGCATTAAAAATATCCATAATATGGTATTTAATTCAATTACAAAGGGATTTTTATTTATAAAATTTCTGGATATTACAATAATAAAATATGATCAAGTTATGTGATGTAAATAATCACATGATCTTGAAACTTATCTATGGATAATATAACTAGCTGAGTAATCACATGGATATGAATTAGAAAATCTCACTCTAAGAAACTGAATAATTTGAAACCTCATAACCATACCGTCAAGGCCTCATTCAAAGAAATAAGTTATAAATGGATAATCCCTTGGCGAAATACCCAGTCTAGTTTTACTCATGTGACCTACTAATGTATTAGGGTACTATAAGAGTCCCCTAGCTTCTTTTAATAATTCCAATAAATTCCTTATATGAAAGGGGAAAGAAATAATCAACCTAAACATTCAAATTGAAAGAATAGCATAAAATATTTTATTATTTTTTCAAGTCAATAAACATAATGAACATAATAATTCTTATTATAAAACTAGCATATGAATGTTGATAATTTCCCTGATCAATAAACATTATAAACATAAACTATCATGAGTACTGTGGTGATTGGTATTAAAAAAGTAAATCTTAGTCAAACTGATCATTAAAAATCAAGAGAAATAATAGGGATCGTATCATTAAAACATATTCCCAATGGATCAAAAGGTAAAATAATGTTTTTTTTCATTGATTAATATAAATAATATAAAATTTCCTTTAAAAAACATATTGAAAAAAATATGATATTAACTTTGAATATAAATGTCAAAACTAGAAATTTATAGGATATTATAAAAACAATCTTAAAAAATTAAATTATAAACATATAAAGTAATCTTAAAATCAATGAGTGGTCATGAAGGTAGGAAATTATGTACATGCCGAGTATGTTTAATCAAATATTTGTTTTATATTTTGGGTAAAAAGTCAAAAAATACCTCATTTGAAAAATGACCAGAAGATTCCTTCTATTTTTTAAATATTTAAACATGGTTAATAATATATTTAATAAAATATTTTTGGTAATGTTATAAACATTTTGTAAAATATTTTTGAAAACATGGATATGGAAGAAAAAAGTTTCCCACAAACGAGATAAAAAAAGATGGCTTTTTTATAAAAACATCCCAATCATTTTAATTACAAAACAGTGGTAAATTGTACCAGTACTTTACAATTTATTGAACAACTATATGAGACTAAAATATATTGTTTTCAACATAAATATATCAATTAAATCCTATAAGGGTTACTTAAACATTAATAATCCTGAATAATAATTATGTTGTAATATAATACCTTACCACTTTGGGAACATTTTGAATCATACGAACCGTGATGGAAATAAATTTAAATGAAAATTTAAATTCTATTAATATTATATACTCATGATATAACATATAAAAGGTCCAATATACACACCACACAAAATAAAAAAGTGGTGAATATGACATATGTCTCACAAAAGTAAAAGTGAGATAATTAACTGTTACATAAGGTAGACTTTCCATCATACATGTTTGAACCTATTAAATAATATATATAGATTTTTATACATGTCTTATAGAAACATAATATTATATATAATAACATATATTAATTTCTTATAACTTTTTATTACCCTTTTATAAATATTTATTTAGAAAAAATACTATTCATGGTGATAACTATTATGTATATCATTTATGTTTTGGTTTGGTAGTTTCAATTCATGTGCTTTGATCATGGTTACATAGTATAAAAAATATTAAAAATGATATGAATATAATATATATTCATTATATAATTATTTATAATAGTCTATAAATTTTATATATAAAAAATTAGTTACACCATTCATGGAGACAGTAGGCCGTACAAACGCATGAATGATGTTTTTATTTCTTGAAAAATTGAAAAAAATAAAGGTTAATAATATTAAAAATTTATATAATCATTATTATAAAATATATATCATATGTACTCATTAAATATATAATTATTACCGACGATGTAAAAATAAAATAAAATATATTCTACATCACTTTGTGGAGGTAGTAGTCCACATGTATACACAAGTGATGTTTTTGTTTTCAAATGGATTGGAATGTAATAATTTAGATATGGTATTATAATTAATCAAGGTTAATTATTACATAAATAATATATATATATATATATATATATATTAAATTCATCATTATATTCATCCATGAGAGGTGGTGATGGAAATGGAATTACATCGGTTCGCAAGATGGTAGTCTTTAATACACATGATCGTTGATTTCTTTACCCATTTGATGGAAGAGGTGATGGATATAGGTTATAACATTAATGTAATAACATATTATTGTATCATAGATATTGGTTTAATTATTTTATAATTTTTATGTATATTTTTAGGAGTTAAAGGAAGAAATAAAACTAAGATTCATGGTTAAGAACTACACATCTTCTTTAGAGAACCACTTTTGGTTTGTACATAAAGCCTTCCAAGATTGATTTTAGAATCAGAATAAAGACTATAGTTTATGAATATGGATATAAGGAAGTTATTTTCAAAACCAAAGGGCCTTTTTTGTGTAAGGATGAGGGTAGAGTGGGTTCCCTTTTATAAGTGGGGGAATTAGCAACTTAATTTTTTTTAAAAGAACAAATTGAACCCATGTTTTTCTCAAATCAAATGTCTATATAATGGATAATTTACAATAATTATATGATATAAGGTCTTTATATGGGCTTAAAATAGTAATTATACAAGTTTTTAGTCCATTTAAACCCTTATATTTTTAGGTTAACCCCTAGTAAACTTGTTTTAAGATTAACCACAATAATTAATTGTTACTATTTTTTCATTTCATTATGAAAAAAAATTATGTCTAAATTATTATATAATATTAATTATTATGATTCAAAATATTCAATATTTTTTTCAAATTCAATTATAATAATTGTTTGGATTTAATATAAATTTCAACCCGCAGACGCGATGAAAAAATGATTTTCCAAAGGAAAAGTCTTCATAAGTTTAAATTGTTTTATATTAAAATTAAACATATAATTGATCTAATGACCTAAATTGTATTAATAATAATATAATTGAACTATTTTTTTAAAAAAAATTCTTATAAAAAATAACTTGGTAAACGATTTCAATTAAAAGAAAGTTTTTAATTAAAATCATTATTTGTACACTATTTATTGAGAAATTAATCTTTCAAGAAAATTATAAACAATTCCCTCTAAGATATCTTTTTTACTTGATGATTTAAAAAAATGGGTAATTATTTTCAAATAATTTTTCTAAAATTGGAAAAAATTAATTTTAAAATAAGTGTGGTAAACTTGATGAAACTTCTTTTAGAAAAATATGGGTTTTGAGAATAACCTTTTATTTTTCCTTTAAAATTATTTTTATTTTAATTTATAATCAATTGATAACAAATTAATTTATTTATAAATATAAAAACCATATAATTTTCATACTTTATTTTGTCTTATTCATACCTACAAATTTAATAGATAGGTTATAATGGTATATTTTTTGAGGTTTTTTAGATTTAGGGTTGCATGTATCATAAACTATCAAAGAGATTGAATTTATTTTAAAGAAAATATATATACTAAAGTATTTATGTGTTGAAAGATTAAAAATTAAACTAAACCATATGTTTAGATCCAATTTATAGAAATTTATTAACTCTATCACCACCACCACCACCACCCAAAGAATAAAGTTATTCATAAGTCCATATGAGAGATCATATGATGTGATAAAAAATTTCATGTCAATCAATGTCTCATTTTTGTATTTATACAAAAATAAAAACTTCATAATATGTATTATGTGTAAGAAACCAACCCAAGTCAACTAGATATTCCACCCAAGTTGTCCTGTTAGAGTGGTGAGGCCTAAAAGGATAATTGAAACAAGTCCTGTATATAGAAAAGAAACACATACAACCATTGTAAATATAAGAATAAATAGATACAAAAAAGTCCATGCATTGTAATAGAAATCAGATAAACTGTAACATATTAAAATAAATGACCAATAAGTCTCCATTTTACTAACCTTAACCTCCAAGACATCATGTTATGAAGGAAACTATCAAAATAGAAGCTGACATGTTACATGAAAGGCTTCTATTTATCTAAATCCTAAAAAACAACGTCTATAACTACCCAAAGAAAGATGTTTGGTGTGAGAAAAAATCCCAATATGATCACACTAAAACCTAAAAAAATTATAATATCAAGAATCCTATATATCTATATTTTAAAACAAGCATAGTTTTATATATCATTTTGAAATATAAAAATACATTTGTAAATCATCCATTTTTTTATAAAATCCTTTCATATTCTCAAAATAAGGAACATGAAAATTATATGTGAATTAGAATAAGGTAATTACAAATAAAATCCATGAATACACCATAAGGAAAACATATAAGTAAATAATGATGAAAAATATATCATGTGAAATCATTTGAAAAAATAACCATGACCAATCCATCAGGTGAAATCATGTTTGGAAATAACCAAAAATAATACATCATGCCATAATGTAATCATAAATAAAAAATAACACCATTTTAGTTCAACCCTATGGTTATATATACTATACATAAAAATAAATCCCAATCAATGCCTTTGGTAGATCTAGCGGGTATAACCTCTAGTGTAATTACACCCACTAAATGAAAAGAAAACCTTAAATGTCATTACAAATGGTATGAGTGACATGTCTATTACCAGCTCACCCATGGTTACCCAATTATCTAGGTTTTTCTGAAACCATTTAAAACTCTATTCTCACAATTTATAAAAAAATTTCAACAAATATTCAATCCACTTAGATGTATGAAAACCCATTTATACAAAACTAAAATTCAGTAAGTTTACCAATCACTTGGTGTTCACAAACTGTCCTAATGTAAAACCCCAATAAAAATGATTTATTTCCAAAAAATATGTGTTAGCCACTAATAAAATCCATTAAATAAATAAAACAAATGAATTTAAACGAACAATTAGAAACTCGTATAATTATACCTTTTTATAGAAAATCCTACCTCAAGAATCGAGTTAGAACTAATCACCTTTGAAAATAGAGACAAGGGAAGATTATATCAGGTCATAATGATTCTATATCCACAATAAACACATATTTCCTTTATCAAAACCCTTAGATCCAGCATGAACTTTCCCTTCAGTTTCTAAAAGATGATAGGAGAAGATATCCAATTAATATTTAAGAATAAAAGTCAAAATTGGACAAAAATAGAACATACCTTGAGTTGATACAAAAAGAATGAAGGAAATAAACCTATAATACAATGAAAAATTCCTCTTGAGAATTGGGGAATTATTTTATCGATCCTATATGATATTAGTGGGTCATTATTGGTTAAATACAGGTCCTAGATATTTTGAATAAAAAAATATGGGGTATTAAAAGTCCTCACACACGATTTTCTAGAGAGTCCACATGGCTAGGATTAATCGTGTGACTTAACAGTGTGATCTGTAAATAGATTCTATTTGGTGTTCAAGGTTAGGACACATGGTCAGTTTAACCTCGAACTAGACATGCATAACCCATCTTCCAAGGGGTTCACTATTTTGAGGGGTGTCCTCACAGTTTGTAGAAACCATGAACCATTTTCTAGTAGACCAATATTGTTTTTAATGTTTCTTGGGCCACATCACATGGTTTTCCTTAAAAATGGGCCAAACATGAATATACCCAAGTTCTACCAAAATTTTCCTAAAACTCCCTAAATGACCCCAAACAAAGACCAAACCAAAAAAATGGTCAAAAAAGGGTCCCTAAGGACCTATATGAAATTAATTAAATGTTATAATCTCATCACCATAAAGGATTTTTATACCCGAAAAGTGATCAAGATTACAAAATAAAAAAAGTGAAGGATAATGGTTCCTCATCAATAATTACCACTCTCACATCTCACAGCTATCCCTTCCAAACTATCTCTGTACTAGGACCAAGGGAATCATTTTACTGCATGGTAACACATCATGGAAATCCATAACCTATACTGGCAGTTCAAAAAATGATGGTGTCATGATCATGACCAAAATCCCTCCATTCAATCACATGGAAAGGATCTAATCGATTCCTCCTAAATTGGAAAACATGAATCATGTCATGAATTGACACCAGATGATATTTTAATTCTGATCGATATTCCACCTTTCTATGTTATTCTAAATTCTCTAAGGTGAAAATAAACCTCAATGGGAATATACCATTTTGAAAAAACTGATGATGTCCCAAGTGAGGTTAAATATTAAAAAAAACCCAATCCCAAACATCAAAATATTGTGGCTGATGAAGATATTCTGCATATGATTTCTCTAGGCTCGGTGTTGTGACCAGCCTCTTCCAGATCAACTATTACTCTTATATCATCTCTTTAATGAGACTCATCCAAAACAAGGACCTCTCTCCTAACACTACACAAAAAAAAGTTATTTCTATATCTCCACCCAGAAAATTCTTCAAATAGTTCCATATTTATCGAATCATGATTACTATTGTTAAAGGAAAATTTGATCAAGACAAAAGAATTTCCCAATATCCACAAAAATCAAGAACATAAACTTGAAGCATATCCTCAAGAACCCAAATAGATCTCTATGTATTTCCATCCATGAGTGGATGATAATATATTATCAATATCCTCTAGGAACCCATCACATCCTATAAGAAATTCCATAACCTAGATGTGAACCTCAAGTCCCTATTAGAAAAAATAGTAGAGGGAACCCCTTGAAGTCCCATAATATCTCGGATGTTGATGATTCCAAGATATTATGCATTCATTATCTCCGCGACTGGTAATAAATGAGATGATTTCGTAAGCTGATCAGTGACCACCCAAAATATATCCTTCCTACTAGGAGTCCATGGAAAACCATTGATTAAGTCCATAGAAATATCATCCCACTTCCATAGCAGAATGGGTATGGTTTGTAAAAAATCAGTAGGTCTCTGGTGTCCACCTTAATTTTCTAACAAATGAGACATTGTGATAAAAAATATAAATTCTACAGCCTCATACTAGGCCATGAATATCAATATCTCAAGTTGTGATACATCTTGTTAGCCTAAGCATGTATAGACCCACCTGACCAGTGTTCAATTTCCATTAACTCCAACCTCAGATAAATCAGGACAACCAACTAGTTATGAATGAAAAAAATCTCCACTTGAAGACTGAGAACACTCACCTGAGGTCTCTTCATCATAATTTTTTTTCCTAATCATTGGTAATAAGTTTTTATCACATACTTGATATGAACTCTTTCATTAAAATATGATTCAACTTTCATCGATACCAAGAACACCTATCTAACAACCTCTTCCATTGAAAAGATAATATTGGCAAAAAAACTCATTAGTGACCATTTATTAACAAATTATGTCATGGCTTATGTTTGTAATTTTTTTGTAAATGATTTAGAAACCAAATTCCATTTCCTTAGAGTGGATGAAATATCAAAATCAAAAGACTAAAAGTACTCTACCTAGGGTCTCTATCACAATCTTAGATCACTATAAGTGAAGATATATTTCATAATATTATGATTAAATACATAGTAAACCAATCCCTAAATAGATAGTGACAAAACATTTGGATTACATTAAAAAATGGCTCTAAATAAAGATCATGGGTAGTGTAGCTCTTCTCACAAGGAAATAACTACAAAGATCCATAGGTGACCACCTATTTACCCTGAATCAAGAAACATTCAAAACCCATACCAGAAGCATCACAAAAAACATCATAACCTAAACCTGGTTTCAAAATATTCAAAACTGGCATGGAAGTAAACCTCACCTTTATCTCCTCAAAATATCTCTACCATTTTTAATTCTGTTCAAACATTAAACTTTTATTGGTTTAATCAGTCATTGAATATCTGAGTTTAGTTTTGTTATAAACAAACCTCCTATAATAACTAGACAAAACCAAGAAGCTTAAAATATAACACACATTTATATGATTATCCAAGGAAATAATATCATGTAATTTCTCAGAATCCACTGATATACCCCTTTTAGATATGACATTCACAAAACATTTTACTTCCCAGGTCCACAACCCACATTTGGAAATTGTACCATATTGCGATGTTCCTTCAAGGGTTGAAGAATTATATCCCAATAGTCTGTATACTCCTCATTTGGTTTATATTACACAAAAATATCATCCACAAAATAACAAGAAAAGATTCCAAGAATCGATGAATGATTTAGTGCATCAAATATGTAAATACTGAAGGAGAATTAGTAGGACCGAATGGAATAGAAAGAAACATAGAATGACCAAACCAGCTACTAAATTATGTCTTAGGTGTGTCATATTCATGAACTCTCAACAGGTGGTACCCTGACTAAAGGCTTGTCTTTGAAAACCAAAGTTCCCATCAAAGCTGGTAAATGATATTTTTAGTCCCAGGCAAAGGATATTTGTTTTTAGCAATCACTCGATTCAACTTTTGATAATCCATGGAAAGTCTATGACTCTCTCACACCTTCTTAGAAAGGAGAATAGGCAAAGATAATGGTGAAACTCAAACTAGAAATTATGTTCCACCAACTCACCAGGTATCATTATATAAGATGGAATAGAAATGAGTAGCGTACTAGGGAGCATTTCAATAGAAAACTCAACCTCTCTTTATGTTTTTACACCAAAAAAATCATCTAAAAAGACCTTTGTGAATGAACCCACCACTATAGGAAGTATAAAATGTAAAAAATGTTAAAAAAAATCAAATTAATATAACAAATGGAATGCGATTACCCAATATAAGGAAAAACATGCCTTACCCTTCCCAATATAGGGCCCCATTCACCCTAAAAACACGAGTAACCCAATCATAAGATAAAAAATGAACCATAAGATGATAATAGTATATCTATGGCCTAAAAATTACTATCTAATACATTCCTAGAATATGTTAAAATATGTAAATATCAATAATGAAAAAGTCCCACACCACCCCGAAGTCAACTATCACCACCAGACAAGTGGCACACTTGAAACCTTGTTCAGAACACATTTCCAAAGGTGTAAGAATATCCAAGAGGAACTACATAAGTTCAAAATGTAATACCAACATTCCAACTAACATTGATGATATAAATGAATGAGTAACACCTATATCAAAAAAATCTGACACCGTAGAAGATAAAATAAACATTGTACCTCAAATAGTAGTTTTCCCTACTTTGGATTATTGTAGTGCACACTCCACCACATAAAGGTATCCAGTATTAGCCTCACGAACATAACCCTTGGGCTATGGATTATACACACCACCCTTGTAATCATCATTATGTACCTAAAAACCTTTGGGGAGAGTGAATATAGCTATACTTTCAAGGGATATCCTTTAACAAAAATGCCTCAGATGTCCTGACAGTTCACAATGATGACAAAAATTACAAGTCTCCAAAAAATTAGGATTTGTATGATAATTACTTCCTCATATATTGACGATAAACTACTTTTTCCCATTGAGTACCTAAACTAGTACTGTAGACGATTGACCACCCTTGGGATTCCTTTTCTGGATAGAAGACAATCCCTGGATAACAAATTCATTAACTAAAGCTCCACCCAAACCATTATTTCTAGATATGTCTGCGTCCACTATAGGTTATTTGCTGACAACCTTCATGAAGTGTATAAAGAACATGAGAATCATCATCAACTAAATATTGGGCCTCAATACCAACTCAAGACTTTTGGTAATCATTTGTTACTAGCTCTAGTGAAACACAACTTTCATAATAGATTCCGACCATCTTCTTTCTGGTCCCTCAAGCATGTACATGGAAGAATCCCAAATTAAATTTTATAGGATTATTAAATAACTTGAAGATCCTATAAATCCACTCAATCCATTTCTTATATTTCTAGGGTCATTTTTCACTAAGGAATATGGGTGGATGCTTCTGAGTGAATTCTTATCCATGAACCACAACTCATCCAAGGTTACCAACACTCACTGGAATGAGTTTTTGAATAAATTTTTTTATAACTTATTCCAAATAATGGTACACCAAAGGATTCTCCACCAAAACTTTCCTCAGAGTGGCCTCACCTAGATTTAGATGAGCACTTTTAGAAGACATGATCTTATAAGCACAAGATAATAAACAATCTAATTTTAGGAAAAATTCGAAAATAGTCTAAACAAATTCAATAATTCATGTCAATTCCCCAAAATAATGATTATTTAAAGTAATATTAATTATACCAATTAAAGTAAAAACATTTAAGAGGAATATATCCATTTAAATAAACTCCCCATCTCATACATGGTTACGAAAATTTTCTAAACACCCATGGTAACTCGAGTTTAGACATGGAAGTGAGGTATCTTGGAATCCTATCACACTTTATATACAAATGTATATGGTCCTAAATATTTTCTACCTAGGATATATAACTAGACACAAATAGTTTTAACACACTTTAGGTTGATCATTTCCCTCTGTTACCATTCTATAACAGTCCAACCTAATTCAACATAACCATCCACATGAGCCAAACCGTCATGGTGGTGAGGTGAAATTAGATAATGGAATCAAGTCTCATATATAATATAATAAAACATACAACCAAAGTCAAAAGTTTAAGAAAGAGTTACAACCAAGGTAGATACAAAGCAAGCCAAAAAGACTAAATCAGAAAGTATGACAAGATAAGAACAACAAGACTCCATGTGACTAGCCATCACCTCTAACCCATCCCGTTATGAAGGATATGAAAAATGTGTAGCCAACTATCTTAAAAATTTACCTTTAATTTTACTGAATCCAACAAAACAATATATATAATTTCCTAGAGGAAAAAATTTTCTATGATCACCGATCCCTATAGGATTCCAAGAACTAATATATAAAAATTCTAATATAAAGAATTATACAATGCTATCATTAAGAAAAATATAATTTTATAAAGCCTTTTCTTGGATCAAAACCATCTCTAAACCATCCATTGTTTTTTTTCATAAAAGTCTTTTTGATTCTCAAAATTAGGAATATGAAAATTATAATTCAGTAAAATCATAGAATCACCAATACAATCCATGAATACACCATATAGTAAACATGTAAGAAAATAACCATAAATAATCCATCATTTGAAATAATGTGAGAAAATAACCCTAACCAATCCATTATGTTAAAGGATGTGAGAAAATTACCATGACCAATCCATAATGTGATAATCAAATCATAAATAAAAAATTATACCATTTGGATCTAACCTATGGGTAAACATTCTAGAAATAATACTAATTACACAATCAAAGCCTACGATGGATCTAACCAATATAAAATATAGTGTAATTACACCCATTAGTGTGAAATAAAACCTCAAGTGGAATTACACACACTATGAGTGGAATTTATATTCCTGATAAACCTAAGGTAAGTCAGACTTTTATGTTTGTCCAAAACCATTAAGAAATCCATGATCACAATTTATAATTTTTTTTGAAAGAAAATCTAACAACTTTGGTACTTTAGAACCCATTTTAAATTGAAAACACAATTCTATAATTTTAAAAAACACATTGGACTCACAAACCAATTTTAAAGCAAAACCCCATTTAAAACATGATTTATTTCCAAAAAATACATGGTAATCACAAATCAAATATTTTTAATGTATAAACCAAAGAAATTTATAATAATAATAATTTCAAAAAATTATACCTATGCATATAAACTCATATTCAATAATGTTGGTAGAACTAATCACCTTTGAAAATGGTGAACAAGGAAGATTAAAACAAGTCCTCACAATCCAAGATCAAGAAATAATCACATCTTTTTCACCCCTATTTCATGTATTTAACCGTTTATTTATGTATTTTATGTATATTAAGTGTTTGGGTGTTTTTTGGAGGGTTTGTAAAACTTTTTGAATGTTTTTGGGCATTTATACAAGTGAAAAGTTTGAGAATAGTTTGTGGAAACTGGGAAAATCCTACCGAAAACCAATCGTAATGAGACTTGGGATAAAGGGAAGGCGTTTGAGTGAGCACGTTGTTTTTCCCAACTATGTTCCCACTTAGAAATTTTTTTTCAAAGTGGATGATGACATTTTTCATAGTTGGCACATAGTTTTCGAACTGTGCGATTCGACCATGTAGAGTTCCTCCTTGAGACAGAAGTTTATGCGTGGTTAACACATAGTTTTACTAACTGTGCATGAGTTGAAAAAAATATCCTAAAATAGTGGATCTAGGTTAAGATTGTGTTTTAACCCATCATTTTTTCCCAAACTGATCCCAACATAGGATTTCTCTCTTTCAAAGGCCGTATAACCTCTCTCTATTAAATTAGAAGAAATCTGGAGGTGTTTCATGGTTTTTTAAAGCTTGATTCTTATGGTAAATCATCGTTTATGGATTTTCCTTGGTTTTTCTTAGATATACTTCCCCGATATCTCTCTCTATTAGTTTCTTATATCTAGTTCCAATATGGATATATATACAGTTGTTGATGCAAAATATGATTAGATTTAGCCTTGTGAATGTTAGGGGAAGAAATCTATGCTAAGTTTTAGTATATTTGACTCAGTTTCATTTTAATTTTAGTTTTTTCCTTCATTTTCCCTATAAATCCTAAGGTAGGTGGATTCACTCTTGAATCCACTTTTAAAAAATTGAAGTATTGATTTCAAATTAGTTTTTTTTAAAAATTGATTATGGTATTGTTGTGTAATAATTGATGGAATCTTTCTTTGGTGGTAGTTTATGGTATTATGGAAAATTGGGTTATTTTGGGCAATGGTGAATTTGGTGATTTTATTTTAAAATTATGATTTTAAATTGGTAATTTTTTTGATACCTGAAAAAACGTTTTCAAAAAATGGATGATTTTATTGAAATGTGTTGTTGGAAAAATGGTTTTCAAAAAAATGTTGGGTTTATGGAAATAGTTTGTTGTTATAGTTTTCAATAAAAAAATGTTTTTATTTTAATTATTAAATTGGTTTGGAAAATATGGATTGGTATGTTTTGTATTAAATGGTTAAGAGTGTGTGTAAGGGGATTGATATTGGTTATGAAAGTACCAAGATGTAAGGGCAACAGGTAATGGACGTGAATGTTATATCATCAATGGTAACACCAAGCTTGTGTGGTTTTGTATGGGTGTGTGTGGATAAGTGATATGGAGTGAAAAATGACAAATATGGAGTGGGTAATTCCAATTAAACTCATGAAATGGTTACGATGACATGTTTGATTACTTTCCTTGGAAATTGGTTTATTTTTAAAAGATATTTTGCGATGTAATTTTTTGGCATTGTAATTATTTGTTGAACTATTTCAATAGTCTTTATATAAAATTTTTTACATAAATTTGAATGTTTTTTTACCCTAGTGTAATTAATAAGGAATTATTTTGGGAAATAATAACATGTTTCATTACTCACTCTTACTTGGGAACATTGGTTCTTTTTAAAATATCCTTTATCTATACATAGGAAAATGTAAAGTATCACAATTTCGTAGTGTTTTATAGTAATACTTGGGATATATATTGAGGTGTATCAGGGAGCATTTTTAGATCCTTGGAGTTTTGTTTTGGAGTCTTTGGGTTTTGTTGGTTATGCCTCCAACTTTGTACAATGATATTTTATTGTCTTTTATTGTGCTTCTCTTTTGGAGTTTATTCGTTATATAATAATGTATGAATTTGAGTTTTTTTACATTGTCATCATGCATCATATAGTGGTATTTTGTTATGGTATTTTTGGTTGATTTTTTTTACAATCCAATGAAAAATCATCACCCAATTCTTATTGAATCCCTTGTCATTTTCCCCTCTTTTGGAGTCTTGGGTATGTCTCTTAAGGAAAAGTAATGTTACACCACCTTATCAAGCTAATAAGGAGTGGTAAAATGTTACAAGTGTTGTCATGAAGTTCTATCATTGTCCAAAAGTGGTATTCAGTTCTCTCAATCTTGGAGTTGATATTCATTCTGTTGTGTTCCTTATGTCAGATTTGTAGAAAGGAGTAGGATTTTCAAGGCTTGAAATGTAGAGAATAAAAACACCTATCATCCTTTTTATAATGAACTTCAAGTTACCTGGGAGTTGGGTATATAAGTGTTTTTGTTGCACATATAGGCTTTGTATTCTCATTATCAGGGGTATAGAGAATGAGACGATCTTGACATGAATTTGAAATATTACTTCCCACTAGGGGTAAATATTTCATTTTTAAAAATGATTTTGTGTAGTGTATCGATTTTTCAAAAATTTATAAATTACTTTCAAATAAAATATTTTGAAAAAGAGAATGGTTGTGATATTTTAAAAATGGTGTGATTTTCAAAAGTAAGTTGAAAATTTAAAAAAAGGTTGAATGTCAAAAAAATGATTTTGGTAGGCATCATTGTGGTAATTAAGATGTGATTGAATTTGAAAATTTTAAGACTTCAGTTGATAGAGAGTAATGCTTATGGAATATGTTTTTTGTTTAGAAAATTTCACCATGTAGGCATCGTAGGAACCAACTCAAGTAATATTTTGAGAGTGTGGGTGGACCTGAGCCACAGGTGAACCAACAGCTGGTTCAGAGTATGGTCCGATATTTTCAAGCTATGGATATAAGGAACATGAGGGATGAACCAAGGAAAGGGGATCCTTTCATCCAGTTTCAGAAGTAGAAATCACCCATCTTTTGGGATGATTCAAAACTAGAGAAGACAGTGGTGTGGCTGATTTTTTTAAAGGCTAGGGCCGAAGCCTCAATTTATTATTAAATCAAAGACCTCTTTAGACTGGGTAGAGGGTGACCCATTACATAGCCCGAAGGCCCAAGTCCAAGTGGCCTGCATATAGGGCTAGAAATCCCATTTTATGTCCCAAAGGACCCCTTAGTGAACAGTAGTGATACAGTATCTGCACAACTACAGTACCTGCTACAGTACTGCCGCCGCTACAGTACCCTTCTACAGTCACTCCGCCGCTATAGTGTTGTCGCTGCTACATTCTCCACTGCTACAGTACTGCTATAGTGACCTACTATAGTGCTGTTACAGTCCCCTGCTATAGTACTCAGGAATTCTCCCCTACCCGGATTTGATCCTGGGTCTTTTAGATGCCAAGCAGGAGCCTGAACCACTAGGGTACAGGCTCGTTGTCACACCTACAAAGCTGAAATTCAAGATGGTGATGTATATTCTAGAGTATCTTATAGGCTAGTTGTTGGATTTATGAGTTTAGTCTAAATTGGAACATGTCCATGAATGGGAGGATTTTGAAGAATTGTTCAACAAATAATTCTATCCTCACACGTTCATAATTAAAATAATGAAAATTTTCTTTAGATTAATATTTTTCATGGATTACATGGATAAATTCAT
This sequence comes from Viscum album, assembly GCA_963277665.1. NCBI lineage: Eukaryota > Viridiplantae > Streptophyta > Magnoliopsida > Santalales > Viscaceae > Viscum > Viscum album. Next base: position 1,019,132,238 of record OY728138.1, on the reverse strand, counting down.
TAATTTAGTCTAATTTTCACTGAAGTGGTTGCTAGTGCATACATGAAGAAACACATATTTGAATCAGGGATGAGGCTGGAGATTCACTTGGATATTTATGCGCTCTATATAACAGATTATACAAAGATGGTTAATAATGATACTGTGGCCTAAGCAGATATCTTAGGAGATACATGGGGAGGAATTATATTGACACCTATGGAAATTTGTGGGAACTATGATACTGGGAACAAGAGAAAGAGGGACACCTATTTCCAAGGTGGGAGCATGAATTAGAATCTAAAGACTGGATCGATGAATATTCCTCCAAGAACTAAGATAAATTCAGTATATTTATAATGTGGATATTTTAGTCACATGAAGTGAGAGTGTATGACACCACCTAGATCATTCCACAATTGTAATCATATGGGGCATCTTTAGTGTTATTGTCATCGTTCTCAGAGGTCGGGTGTTTGTGACACTTAATAGGTGTTAGAGGTGTCATATTCTACGATGGAATGAGGGAATAAGAATACCTCATGTTAGAAGAACATATATAAACATGGTGATTCTTGTAATACCATGACTCCTCAGTAGTAATAATCTTTGTAGGGAAATTAGGAACAAAGTGAAGTTAGCAAGAAATTATATAAATATGGGTAGGTGATTGTGGATGATCAGTCTTTAATATTAACCATGAGAGGTATGATTCTTTTGAATTCCTGCCTTAGTCAATATTTTTTAGATATAGTTTCTTCCCATTCCTTTGTTAACTCCCGTGATTTTTATTTGTTGGGTTTAAATGTTGAGATGAGGCCTTCTGTGTGAAAAGTTTAAACTTCTCTTGGAAAAAGATAATGTCGAGCCTTTGTGTGTAAAGAATATTCTATAAATATATATGGGGACTAGATGAGATGGAACTTCTATATTCTTGAGATTTATTTATATGATATAATATTGGGTGTGGATTGGTTCAAAATTTTCAGGCTCATATTAACTTTTATACCAGAAATATTAGTTTTACAACTAAAGATGGAGTTGAGAATCTCTTTCAAGGTGACAAGAATATAAAGGCAGAAGAAATGGAATTTTTGGAACCAATATTTGGAATGATATCATTCCAATTTGATTATATGACTAAGACATCAATGGAATAGACTGAGAATAGTAAATTTTCAACAGTTCTGGATCAGTTTTTGGATTTCTTTTCTAATAATTTCTCATTGTTACCATCTATATGAGAATTATAGTATACAATTGATCTCCTTACATGGAATAATAATATTTCCCTTCCATATTATTATATAAATCCAATATAATTAAGGTAAATGAAATTATAGTTGGAAGAGTTAGAAAGAAAAGGGTTCATTTTTCTAAGAACATCTCCATGGGAAGTACCATTCATGTTTTCCAAAAGGAAGATGGAACTCTTCAGTTATGTATAGATTATAATAAGCTTAACCAAGTTAAATAAAGAAAATCTATCCACTTTAAAACATTGATGATATGTTCATTAAATTTATCAGAGCACAATGTTTTTTCAAAATTGAATTCCTATCAGGATATCACCAATTGTGGGTTTAGAAATAGGATATTCAAAGAAATATTTTCAAAAGTATATATAGACATTATGAGTTCACTGTAATGCCTTTAGGTCTTAAGAATACACCATAAGTCATTATTTAATTGATGAGTTGGATATTTATGAGATATCTGGATTCTTTTGAGGTGGTGTTTGTTGATGACATATTGGTGTATTCAAGGATAAAGGCTAAGCATGAACAACACTTGGAAACAATGATGGGAATATTAATGGATCATCCGTTGCATGTCAAATATAAAAGTGTGTTTTTTTATACAAGAGGTATTTTTTACTTCACCATGAAATATCTAAATTTTAAATTTATTTGGAAGAGATATAAGTTTTTATCTTTTGGAAATCACCAAAGAATGTCATCAAGATATGAAGTTTCCTTGGGTTTGATAGATATTTCCCACATTTTGTTCATTAATTCTCATGACTAGACTCACATATGAAAACATTAAAAAAGGAAAAATGCTCCATTTCAAAGTAATGATGATTTTCATAATCATTTTCGTGAGTTTAATGTTCATCTTACATCAAAACCAATATTGATTTTACTAAAACCATGACATGGGTAAGTGGTGTATTGTGTTTCTTTGAGATTTGGTTGGGAAGTTTTTATCTTGTAGTGAGAACATGTTATTTATTATGGCTCAAGGAAGTTATGATTTCATGAAAATAATTACCCAACACATGATTTGGGGTTAGCTACTATAGTCCATGCTATGAAGGCTTGGTATCATTACCACTTTGTAGAGAGATTCACTGTGTTTACAGATCATACGAGCTCGAAAAATATTCTTTCTTAAATAGATTGGAATCCAAGAAAATAAAAATGAATTAAGTATATCCAAATATTTTACTTTTACTAGATGTATACACCAGTAAAGTGAAATTTGATGGTAGATGAAATAAGTAGAAAGTTACATGCTCAGTCGGAAAAAGAAGCTTCAGATGAGTGACTTTTAATGTCAGTTATAGATGAAATACAATTTGAATGTAAAGGTTGTGATGAATTAGGGGCCTTATTTATAGTTTCTTTTGTTCTTTATTTGTTGAAGATGGGTAAAGAGGAAAAAAAATATAATGTAAAATATGTGACTATAGGGTCGAAACTCAATTGTGGGGAGACCATTTAGTGATGGAAACTTGATGGAAGCCCAATTTTGTGGTGTCTGGATCATATATTTGAACTTATGGAATATATAGAATAAAATCCTCATTCTTACCACCATTCAATATGGGATGTTCATCCTACAGTATAGAATATGTATAAAGCTTTTAAATAATAGTTATGGTGGGATGGTGTGAAAAGGAAGGTGGATGAGTTTGTTTCGAGATTCTTAACCTATCGTAAAGTTATGGTAGAGAATCAAAGAACAACACCTCTGTTGTAGTATTTACCTATTTGAGTTTGGAAATGGGAACATATAACTATTTATTTTATAATAGATCGGCCAAGAATAGATTGGAATCCTGATTCCATGTAGGTGATTGGGTATCATCTCACAAATTAGGCTCATTTTATCCCTATTCATGGATCTCATACAATGGATGAGTTTTTAAAATCTATATCAAAGAAGTGGTAAAGATCATGATGTAATAGTTTTGATAGTTCTTAATATAGATTAGTGGTTCCCATATCATTTTTGGAAATCCTCACTAAAGGACCTTGGAACTTAGTTGACTATGAGTAAGGTGTATCATCCTCAGATGAATAGAAAATATGAAAATTTGAAAAAAAAATTTGAAGACATGTTGTGGGATTATGTAATGGATTTTGGCGGATCATGGTAAGAGAACATACTTTTGGTAGAGTTATCATATAACAAAAATTATCAGGCCTCGATAAATATGTTTTTTTGATTCATTTTATGGGAATCATTTTCATTCACCATTTTTTTGGTTAGAAATAGGTGAGACTTCACTAGTTAGGCCATTCCCTTTCCATGAAACAACAAATAATATTTTAATTATCAAGAAACGGATGGAGATAACTTAGAGTCATCGGAAATCATATGTAGAGCATCATCAACGGTTGTTGTCATTTGAGGTGAGTGATCATGTTTTTTAGGATCTCTCTAAGGATTAGACATCATCAATTTGGGAAATAGGGAAATTTATCTTTTCGATACATATGACCTTTTGAGATACTTTAATGGTTGTTGAGGTGGCATATCTATTTGTATTTCTACCATAGTTCAGTGTTATGCATAATGTGTTTCATGTATATCAGTTGAAAAAGTATCAGCCTGATTCTGGACATGTGATTTTATGGGATCATATTTATGTAGAGATCGATGCCTCATTGGTACATGTGCTAGTGTGGATTTTGGATACACAAGAAAAAGTCTTACATGGGAAAAGAATTGGTCTTGTGTGGGTTTTGTGGAAACACGGTCAGATTTTGGAACAGACTTGGGAACAAGAGAAGGGGATGGTCAAACAATGGCCAGAAATCTTTTAGAGAAATGTTGTTTTTATAATTTCTACAGACAAAAAGGCTAATGGTGGGAAGATTATAGAACCCCTGGTTTTAAGTAAACAACCATTAATTTATTTATTTTAACTACATAATTTTTTGGGTGAAGATTGGGAGGGTTTGAAAACCTTTTGGAATGCTTTTGGTCATTTTCTTAAAGTTAATGGTTTGAGCACAGTTTGTTGAAACTATAAAACTATTACTAGATACCATTCATAATGAGATAGGGGCACATGGAAAGGCACAAAGGAAGGCACATGATTTTTCGAAGCCCTGTGACCGCTTTGAAGAAACAATGCAAAGTCGATAGTTTATTTTTTCATGGTTTTCACATGATTTTATAACCTTTCCATCCAATCATGTGATGCTCCTTTTTATGGAAGAAGCTTGTTCATGGTTAGCACATGGTTTCCAAACCATGTGACTAATAGTGCCTAGGTTAAAAAAGATCCTTAAAAAGTATATCTTAGTCAATTTTTAATTTTTTAACCCCTAGTTTTTCTCCAAACAGACCCCAACTCAGGATTTATCCCTCTCAAAAAATGTATGACCTCTCCCCATTAAATCAGAATAATTATTGATTCATTTTCATGTTGTGTTGAATCCCGATTCTCATGGAAAGTCATCATCAATGGCATTTTACTTAGGTTTTCATATATCTATTTCTTTCAATACCTCTCCCATTTTCTTAGATCTAGTTAATATTTAGATAGATATAAGGTTCTTGATTGAAATTATGATTAGATTTGGCCTTTTTGATGTCAGGGGAAAATATTTAAGGTAGTTTTTTTGGAGATTCAACTTGGGTTTATTGGCAGTTTAGTGTCATTCTTCGTTTTCTCCATAAGTACTAATGTAGGAGGCTTCACTCTTTAATTTTATATTTATAAATTAAAGTATTGATTTAGAATTTGTTGTTTGGTATTACCTTGACTGTGATATTGTTATGCAATGATTTAGGGAAACCTTCTTTGGTGAAGATTTATGGTATTGTGAAAAATTGTGGTGTTTTAGACAAATGTGAATTTGGTGAAATGATTTTAGAATGATGATTTTAGAATGGTTATTTGTTTTTTATTCATGGAAAAATGGTTCTCAATAGTAGGATGATTTTAATGAGATAGGTTGTTGGAAAAATGGTTTTCATTTATGGTTTGGTTTTATTAAAATAGTTTGTTGTAATGGTTTAAAATAAAAGCATGGTTTTATTGAAATGATTGAATTGGTTTTGAAAAGATGGATTTGATTGTGTTGGATTAAATGGTTAAGTATGTGCGGAAGAGGATGTATATTGTTAATGAAAGTACCACCATTAAAGGGGGATGAGATATGGACATAAAAATTACACTATCAATAGTAACACCAATATTTTGTGGATATGTGTGGGTATGTATAACCAAGTGATATGGAACGGGTAATGCTTATTAAACTCATGAAATTTTTAGAATGAAATGTTTTTTCCTTCTATATAAATTGATTTATTTTAGAAAATTGTTTTGGTATAGAATTTTTTGGATTTGTAATAAATTGGTGAAATTCTTCACTTTTCTTTATATAAATTATTTTATATAAATTTGTTACTTGTTATACCCTATCGGAATGAGTAAGGAATTAATTTTTTGAAAGTATACTAAGTTTTATTACTCACTCATTCTTTGTCTCATTGATGATTTTTAAAATATCATTTATTAGGGCATGGGAATAGGTAGAGTATCACACTTATCTAGTGGGTCATTGTGATACTTGGGATGTATTTTGGAGTGGATCATGGGTCATTTTTGATTTTTGGAGTTTTGGTTTGGAGTCTTTTGTTTTTTGGTTATGTTTTCCCATGCGTGATTTGATGTTTTTTAGTCTTCCAATGTGGTACTCATTTGGAGTTTGGTCCTAATATAAATGTATGAATTTGAGTTTTTTTACATTGTTATCATGATTAAGGTGGTTGTATTTTTTATGGTATATTTGGTGGGTTGTTTTAATTTCAATGTAACAATCTACCCCCTCTTGTTAATTAATCCCTTGGAATTTATTTTTAGAGTTTGGCATCTTGGGCATGTCACTCAAGGCCAAGTAATGTTCTATCACCGTCCCAAGCCAAATAAGAGGGAAAAAATGTTACAAAATCAATAGTCTATAAAACTATTTAGATTTGGTTTACATAGCCCCTTCAGGTTCAATAATATTTGAGGAGAAGATATACGATGTGGATCTAAGAGGAAAAGGAAAGACCAGATTAAAAACAAAACATACATTGGTTTCATCCATAAAGAATGAAGGAAATACTCTTAGAATCCTGAGAAAGATGCCTCTTGATCCATGGGGAATGATTAGGTCAATCCAATATGATATTTTGGGTTATCATAGGTTAAAATAGGGTCTTGTGAATTTTTAATTAAAAATTTGGAGCATTAAAAGTCCTCATACGTAGTTTTCTAGAGAGTTGTTACGATTAATATTTATTGTGTGCCTTAATTATACACCCTATATAGAGCTTCTATTTTGGATGCACAATTTGTAAACATGGTTACATTAACTATATACCAACCGTGCATAACCCCTCTTCCTAGTGGTGCACGGTTTGGAGTCATGGATGCATGTTTAGACAATCTGTGTACTGCCTTCCCATAGACCACGATTTGATACATGATTTAATCAGAAAAACTGATCAATTTTCCCTAACCATGCACCAAATTTTAATAGCACCATGAGATCCCAAAATTTTCCTAAAACTCCTAAAACAACCCCAAAGAAAGACCTAACAAAAGAATTGTCAAAAGAAGTTTCAATATGTACTTGTAAGAAAGTAACAAAACAATACATTATATAATAATTCATTAAAGAGGCTCAATTATATCACTTTGTTTAGATCATAAATATTATGATAAGATATTTTTTTATACATGTTATTTGATTGGTATGTTTTTTTCTTTTCAACTTTATACTCATATAAAATATATTTTTTAGATAATAAATGTATACACGTATTCATATGTTTCATTAATGTCAAATCCTCATTGAAATTAATTTTAATAATTCTATCTAGGTGTGAAACATCACAAAAAAAACTAAAATTTTTATTTTTATTATATTATCTATTTATGAATTCATTATATTTTTTTTGTTTTATATATATATTTTACACGATTTAATTTAGATATCAAATTATAATTATAAATTTCTATGTTAATATCAAATATCTATTCAATTTTGAGATACATATGTTTCTATTGGACACCATATTTTCTTTGAGTACTATTTTTCCTTATTTTATGAGTTAAGATGTTATTTTATGATTATTAATTTATATATTTAATTAAAAAGGGATCTCCTAGATAGAAAAGTATGAGAATAATAAACTAAAAGGAGAAGGGTAAATATTATATGATACTTTTGTTGTTTCAAGTGCTCTTGGATTTATGGTTGTTATAGGGTTGTTAGTGGAATTGAAATTTCCCAAGTCTCAAGTGTTCTTGGAGTTGAAAAGATTATTCATTTGTTCTCTCTTTTTAGTTACACCATTTTACAGATAACAGTTATTAAAATCATTACAAAATTTTCAATGGAATGGTAAATGAAATCTGATCATTATCCCAATTCTTTAAATTCTATTATTTTAGTACTATTTTCATTAGATAAAAATATTAAATCATTCGATGACTAAATTTTCAAGTCATTCCAGAAAGACATTTCATTTTTAGACTTTTTTTGGTTCTGTTTATATTTAGTGGGTTTTTACCATTGAACATTTCATTCCATATGCGGGTGTTATTTGTTATTTAAAGAATTATATTTTTAACATTGAATGTGTGAAAAATGATTATTTTTTATTTTATTTTATTTATATCATTTTTTAATATTTAATATTTTTAACTGTTTGTGATATTTTTTTTAAAAATTTTTTTAGTGTATTTAATTATTTTAAATTGATTGTTTGATTTAAAAAATTATACTGTAATATGTAAACAAAAACATTAAATTTTTTATAAAAAATTAAATTTTATTTAAATATTGAATTATTATTGGGTTATTTTTTTATATTCTACATTTTTCATGTATTATTTTTAGTTTACTTTTCCGATATTATAATAATATTTTTAAATATAGTCATATATTAAAGACTAAAAAATTTATTTAACATTATAATATTTAATGATTAACTAATGAAACTGAAATATAATTTTTTTCAAAATATTTTAATTTTAATTTAAATCATTAATAAATATAGTTTAATTTTCAAAACATTTTAATTTTTTTTCTTTGAAACATTTTAATTTTTTGTTTTCAAATTTTATAAAAATTAATTAATCATTCAAAATATTGTTTAATTTTATTGAAATTTTGTTTAAATTCATATATCATAAAGAATTTCTCAACATCGGAGCATGCCTCATGAAGCATGAAACAAATAAAATCATCAAATAACCTCCCCAACAACACTAGTTGGGTTATATATACTTCAAGAATTGATTGAAAAATATCATGTTGAGTGCATCATACCCACAATCCCTTTCCTAACATGAAAAATCAAGATGATATATGACTTTTATATCAATGGTACCATCCTCCCAAGAATTGGGAAATATTTTATTTTCTATAGTGGTAATAAAATCCCAAGTCCTATGGTTTTAGGAGTAGTGAACCCATTTCATACCACTAAACAAGTTAAGTTCCTTAACCCACGATCATGATTGGGATATGTTTGGTGTTCTACCTTATAAAGGGGTGATACCTGATTGATTCCCTTAATTAGTCTAATTTGATAAAATTAACTTACTAATTTTGGGATTATGGGATCTGGGGCTAGTTAACCATTTTTTTCAATCTAGGATCACATATTTATATCAAATGATTTTACTAGAGGTATGACCATTAATTTAATAGCCGACCCCGAATCATTCAATGACCTAAACTTGATTAACACATTCCTAAAGCACTTTCTTTCATTAATAGGGGTTAGGGACTAGAATATAAGGTCAGATTTAATCATTGCATAATTATTTTGGCTCTTTTAGAGATAATTTCGGTCAATATTAGATTTTCCCAAAAAAAAGCATGACCTGTCAGTATGTTAAACATTCCCATATATAAATAAATCATTAAACTATATTCCAATTGAAACTGGTTAAAAGTATATAAAAATATAGAACTACCAATATATATTTATACAATTTTAACAAATTTGTCTAAAATAAAAATAATACCATTGATAGATTCTAAAATAATAGTACCAAGGCAACACAGTCACATGCAATTTCACCTCCATCCAAAATCCAAATCCATCACTCCATGGGCCCATGGAGTTCTACCTAGAAACATTGACACCCAAATACACCACCAAGCATCTAATTAATTATCCAAGAACCCTTTTGTAACAATAATGTAACATGTTAAAATGCATGTCCACCTTGGTGCACATGAAGGGCTTAAGTATGGTGACCCAATAAACACCACCATGGGACTTAAACACTTATAATTGAATAATAAAGGAGATGCATATGAATGTTTTTATAACATTTATACTATATACATTTTAAATATTAAAATAATCTAGATTAACATTCCAAAGGTCACCAATAATAAATTTGTTTTATAGAAATTAATAACTCCCATACTAGTAGGAGGATCCATACTATATTTGATACCCAGAACGAAATATAAGAAAACGATTTTATATAATCATTGGAAAATCTAGTGAGAAAATAAATGTATATATTAAATCATCAATATGATTTTAAATATCCATAAATATAGTATATCCTTTCTTATAATGTAAAATATGATTTATATATAGAAAATTTTCTTATAAGTGTTAAAATATGACTTATTACATATATTTAATATAATCCTTATGGGTATACAAACATTTCCATGTATATCTATTGTATATATTTCAATAAATCATGGTCATCATTAATGGATTCACGTACTTGAAAAATATAATTACAATAATACCAAAAAATATAAATATCTAATATAGGGCCACTACTATTGTCAAGGTTATAAATGATAATAATATATAATATGAATGAGTTATGATAAGGTATAACAGAATCAAGGTCAAAACCTAAATAATATGAATCATTATAGAAGTTACACATGCCCAAGTCAGTCTAGGACATGCTAGAAAATTTATATAATCAAATATGTAAGTCTAGGAAATCTGTATACAACACACATATTAAAATATGGAACATATGTTTTGGTATTAAAATGGTGAATCATTGTATATTATAAACCCTTAGATAATCCAACCAACAAAAACATGATATTAAAAAGATTAGAAAAATGTCTAACTAGATTGAATGAGTTAACTAAACCATGCATCCAGTCCCCTTATGGTAACTATATAAGATCCAATCAGTTACAACTCACCGCACTCAACATCCCTAAAAACATCCCATATAATATTCTATATCCCCATTAATTACAGTAAGTTCTTAAAATCAAAAAACCTATAAAATCGAATGGAAAACAACTAAAATAAACCGCTATACGTTCCCCTAAAATCAACACATCATTAGAGTCACAGTCTTTACCTCTCTACCTCCATGACATCACCTGATTCTTATAATCTTAATGTTCTAATCCTATAACCCAAACATAATATAAATCAAATTATTATGGATCATAATATTATATTAAAATATAACTAACCTAATAAAAATAGAAAATCCAAAAAGTAATAAAGAGATAATTCATTTGGACAATCCCAAGTGGTACAATCATATAACTAAGATAAAATAAAAAACCATTATAAAGTCTCAAATTTATAATAAACTAAAAAATAATTAAGAAGAGAAAGAATAGGTATAAAAATTCACAATGAAATCGAATACTATATCCCAGATTATATAATGATCAGTGGGTTATCCAAAGTCACCAAATAGGATAACATTTAAGAATAATAACCCATATATAGTTTGTTACTGAAATATCATCACCTAAAGAAATTTAGTTTGAGATTATAGAAAATTATATTTGAAACAATAATTAATTTGATAAATTTATTTTATTATCAATATGCTTTTTCATTTCTTTCCCATTCGAAAAATGCATCTATTGCATCACCATGGATGAAACATTTTAATTCAAGGTTAAAGATTATTAGTTCTCTCATAATTCATTCATTTCATATGAGGTTTGGAATCATTTAAAACTTATAAATATTAATTAAGTATTTCAATAAAAAAATCTTAACAATGAGAAATATACCATTAAAATGTGGTCCAATAAACAATTATGGTTCATGTGAGGAATAAGATAGAAAACTGGCGCTATGTGAGGTGTTGTAAACATAATAATTTTTTTTCTAAACTATAAAATTTTTATAAATAATCAAATAAACTATCATTTATAATTATATAAATGAGGTATATTAATAAATCCATAATTGATAAAAAATAATTCATATGATAAGATTTAAAAAATATAAAAATTATAAATTACAATAAAAACATTTATACATTTTAAGATAATTTTTTATGCAATTTTTCAAACCATATATTTACATTTATAAAATAATCATGGAAATTTTATGAAATATTTGAAAATAATGTGGTAGGAAGAACACATGATTAATCCAATTAAACAAAAGAAGGCTTATACCTAATACCATTATAACCAATATGGGGAGTTTTTCCTATTCCAAGGACCCAAACAAAGATCCCTATAATCAATAAAACAATATTATAATTAATTAGACTCATATAACTAAAAACCGTTAATGAATAAAACTATATACTAAAAAAATACTCATAGAACATTTATAATGGACTTCTAATACCACCAACATTGAAATTACCAATTTATATATCCTATACAATTATCATTTTACACTAATACCACCACCATTGAAATCTATTAATATATTCACTTTATAACCCAAATTAACCAAAATTGTGATCAAGAGAAGTTGAAAAACCATTTTCAGCCTCCTATGACCCTTAAAAAAAACTATATTCAATTTGAATTAATTACAGTATTACAAAGTGGAATCAGATAATAAAATATATCAATAAACCCATTCATATTATAGAAGTGGTTGGGAAAGGGAGATAAAAATAATAAAAGAATTTTTTTCCCTCAAACTGGGCTGTCAAAGTCACCAAGTCCACTATGAATCATTAGGGTGGGGGATGGAGAAAATAAATTGTTGGGAATGGAAGAGATATATCCCTCTATTTGAGTCTCAAAAAAGTAAGAATCTTGTAATGGGATTGAATTAAAGGAATTAAAAATGATATATTCCCCCCTCTTAAGAAAATAGAACTAAGATTTACTTAACATCAACTGCTTTCTACCGGTTACCTTGTGGTAGTTTAGTACGTGATTCCCCACTAAATTTAATAGTTCTTAATTGATGATAAGTTACCAAGTACTAGGTGGTGACCTGTTTTTGCCAACATAAAATTTATATTAAAATATTTCCAAATACCCCTTAAATATGATTTTATAATCATCTTACTATCTTTCAATATTCACCCAAAACATCCTAAAAAACTAAAAGCAATACCTTTCTCTATAAAATTCCAAAAAATCAAAGAATCTAGGTTTTAAATCTTGAATTCCCAAATTAAATGAAAATAATACTTTTATCAACTTAATTAGAACAAGATTAATTATAAACTCTTAACTACAACACTTTTCATCCTTAAAAAACCAAATTTATTTCTTGTATTAAATTCATTGTTCCTCTTCACTAACAATTAATATCTAACACTATAAATTCATATACCATAGTGCCCTTTACATTATTTATTCATGACTCCTACGACTAGATCACATAGATAGTACCATATATTATTTCAAAAAAACATGATAATATAGTTATGGTTTTTAATATATTAATGATTAATCTAATCCTATCATTAATATTCTCCATGTCATAATAATTTTGTATGGTTTACCAGTTTCTACCTTTCTTTAATATTTTAAAATTACAATATTTGTACTAAATAATATTGGAAACTTTATTATATAAAACCAAATATATAAAAAAGGGTTAATCAAATCAACTATATCTATATATAATCCTTTACTTTATAATCATTGACTAAACCTTCCTTTAAAATTAATATTTTTTCAAAACTAAATTGCTCAAATCTTATTTAAAAAAACATTTCCCTATTTACTATAAATTAAATTGAATTTTTAAAAATTTAATCACATTTAAATATTAAATTTAGCATGTTATTATAAAATTTATATCATAATTAATATATTTTAAGGTCATAATTCTAGGAATAATCCTAAAATGTTTAGTCAATAACAATAATAAAAGTTAATTCCCTACTCATATGAATCACTTGGATAATTATATTAATGTAGTCATCACAAGTAAAAATTTATGAATGAAATATTAATTTATTATTGAGTTTCAAAAAATATAAATTCCAATTTAATTTTAATAATAATCAATACAAGAATACCCAAGAATAAAAGATAATATTTTCCTACACGTGCTCATTAATGATTCATGATCAAATAAAAAACAAGATTCTAGTTGAGCACTATAACTAAAAAATGTTTTTTTCTTACTTTGTACACAAGATAGGAAAAATGAAATCTCACTGATAAATTTTTTTCCTAGACTCAAAAAATATAATCCCTAGTAACTAAGGTTCCATCTAATCCATGTTGGACACACATGCACTTAGTGTACACTCTAAGTTTATAACATCCCTCTGTTTTTTTGTAAAATATTATAAAACCCAATCAGTGATTTGGTACCACATTTTAATTACCCAACCTATATACTACATTGACACAAAAAATATTACCACATTCCCTAAAAATTTTCATAGATATATACGATTTGGAAAATTATGCTGATTCTTTAAATTAATCATTAGGGAATGATTGACCCTCATTAAGAGACAGTCTAAGTCATTTCAAGATTATACCGAAAAGGTAAAATTACCCATCTTTATGTTAAACATCCTCAAAAAAATATTATAATAACATATGCTTCAATGATTACCTAACATACCTATATAATGATATAAAATATCTCACCTATAAGTATATAGTTTTAAAAAATTATTTTAAAATACCAATAATTCAATAAGAAAAAATCTAAAACAAGAAAACCATGATCACACGACCACTTTCTATATACACCCCCATAAAATGGTTTCCACCATTAATACATGACCTACTGATGTTTTGAACCAAAACAATTGGAACTTATCTACTCAATCAACATTTCAATATACTATTAGAGTACCCATTTTTACATGTAGTGTCACATGAAAATTTATATATCCACCGAATTGAACTTAAAGACTTTGATTTCAATGACCCTTTAGTGACCATGAAGAGACCTAAACTCTTTCTGGAGAATAATTAAGGGTATTCATGTAAATTTATCTAGAACCTTTACACTTTATAAATTTCAAAGAAGAAAAGAAACTTGATCACCATGTCAAAGGTCATAAATAATAAATCATTGAACAATAATGGATTACTCCCACACCACTAGGATGTTCCATAATTCCATCGATACTAATATCATATAGAAAGAAAATTAATCCAAAAACTGGTAAAACAAATCAAAAAGAAAAATTCACACATATACTACACCATTTATATTGTTGTAAATTTCGATAAATATACAACATCGTCACTTAGGAAGGAAACCATTCTTTATATATGTTACATCCTATTATAGGAGGGAAAATATTATTTAATCATATATTTAATATAATCCATACAATTACACTTATATTTCCATGTATATCTTGGAATTCAGTTTAACCAATTATCACCATTATAAAAGGATCTAAGTATGTTTACATGAAAAATAAAATAATACTATAAAACAAAAAAACCATCATAGAGGGATTAAAATCTTAATATTGGAAAAAAAAATATATAATATCCATGTGAAATGATAAGGAATTATAACTGGTATGTAAACCATAAATAAAATGAAATACCCTTAAAGATATTCAATCCAAAAAATAATCCTTTACATACTGGAAAATCCCCATAATTAATGTGTAATCCCATGAAAGCTTCACAAAATACTTAGGTGTAAAGATGCGTCCTATGTACAAGTCCAACCAATAGAAAATCAATGAAAATCACAATTCATCATATAATCTTACCCAACAAACACTCTATAATCAGACCAATAACTAAATTCTATAACTAGATTAAATCATTTGACTAACTAAAATAAACATCAAAACTCTCCGAGGGTGACTATAAAATCCTTAGCAGGTTAAACCTCATAATAATGAACATCCAAAGAAACATCCCAAAAAATATGCTACCAATTTATCAATTTCCACGAGTTATTAACCTCACTAAAATTATTAAAGGTAAAGTAAATATCAGAAAATGCACACTATTTAAATTCCCCTAAAATTGACACGTCACTAGAGTCACAACCTTTACTTTTATACCACCAAGATTCCACCTTATACTTAGAATCTCAAGGTTAAAAACCCAATCACTAACCATAATGTCACTCTAACCTATATATACCTTATTCATTGATTATACTAAAAATAATATAATAAAAAATATACAGATGTAATAACAAATTAGAGAAAGAGGATGTGAAATTCCAAGTGAAAAAATTCTATAAATATCAATATACAAAAATAATCATAATGATTTTCTGTAGGCATAGTATGCTAAACAAAACTATGAAGAGAAAAAAGGGAAATCAAAAGAAAAAAAGAAAATAGAAAGACACTCAATGGATAAAATGATCTCTAATGTGATATCATAATATATCCAATAGGATAACCCATAAGACTAATAACCCATATATAAGTTGTTTTTCCAAATTCCACCACCTAAAGGAAAATTGATTGATATTATAGTCAATTATAGTTTTAAAAATTATTTATTTGAGATGTTTTTTTATTATAAAGAGGCTATGTTATTTCTCTCCCATCCACCAAACCCTAAAAAAATATCACCACCAATATAACGTATTAACTAATGTTTAATAATTTTTTATTGATTCATAATTAATTCTATTTATATAAAACTATGAATGATTTACCTATAATAATTCTAAAAAGAAGGATATCAAGAATAATAAAGAATAATAATGAGAAATATGAAAATAAATTTTTTAAATAAATATTTATAAATCGTGGGAGGAATAAGTTTGACAACAGGAGACATATGGGTTGGTGTAACCATAAACATGTTTAATCCGAATTCAATTTTCTAATAAAATGTTAAAATAAAAATTCACTTATAATCCTTAACATAAATCATAATAATTGAGGTATAATAAAAATTTATAAAATTATACAGAAACATTATAAAAATGTGTAAAGTCAAAACTATAATATAAATAATTATTCTTGATCTAGTAATATTTTTAAAATATAAATATCTTAATATATCTTCAAAAACCCCTTTCAAAACCTTCCATATATATCTCAAAAACCATCATTGAAATTTTATTAATGTTATGAAAATAATATGGTGGGAGCAACATAGGTAAAATTTAATTAAACCAAGAGGATAAGAACACTTTAATTTATAACCAGTATAATGAGATTCTCTATGTTTGGAAAAAAGAATGTAGATTTTGAAAATTAATAAACCAAGTTTCTTAAATAAATAAACCCTAATAGCTAAACTTCATAAAAAGTGAAACTAGAATACTATGTTAAAACCCTATAGACGATAACTCATGGACCTATATAAGTACCACACTTAAAATACCAATTTTATATAAGAATAAAAATATCAATTTAGACTAAAATAAGAGATATATAAAAATATATCCACCACACTACAAAACATATTTAAAATTATGGTCAATAAGAGGTGGATAACCATTATTAGCCTCACATATCACTTAAATACCAAAATAATTTCAATTTTAAATTATTTTCACATTATATCATTGAATAATATATCAAAATACCTAAATCAACCCATTAAAATAAGTAAAGAAGCAAGGGGAGGGAGCAAGAAAGAAGTGATGGTTAGTTTTTACTTGATTAAGTGGATAAAAATCACATTTTACACCATACATCCTTAGGGTATGGAGAAAATATAATGAAAGGAATGAAAAAGATATCTCCCTTTATTTGAGTGGTTTGGATGAAAAAATACTAAAGGGGTACTGAAATAAGTGGATGAAAACTGACACAATTACTCCTCTAAAAAAAATTAGGCTCTTATGGGGACCTTATTTTTTCCATCAACAACTATGTGGAAATCTAATGGGTGCTTTCCAACTTGATTGACCACTTGGTACTCATTGAAAAATTCTCTATTATAATGGGGGTATTTTTACCCATGAAATTAAAATTTATGTTCTAAATATAAAAAAATAAACCTGCTCCAAGATTTTCTAATCAACTTAACCTTTTTTAATATTCCCTTAAAAAAATTATAAAAAAAAATTCTACCTCTCGATAAAATTCCTAAAATAAAGAAACACCAAGAGATTCTTCATTGGATTCCCAAATTCATAAAAACTAATGCATTTATCAATTTAATTTTTACAATAATAATTATAATTTAATACTCTCATTTTAATATTTCACCTACGAGTGTGGATCATGATAATTCTCACATAAAAATGATATCTTTTAGTGATTCTAAAAACAAATATAAATCTCTCAATAACAAAGATGGTTTTTTTATTAATTCATTTATGTTGGCCTATTAAATTGTTGGGCTATATATGTATTTTTTTCACTATATAATGATACAATTTATATAAACATACCTCACCCCACTGTTAATCATTTATAAAACCGTTGAGTTTTTAGGTATTTAATTAATTAGAATTATCTTGACTAAATAATAGTATGAATTTTTGATTTATTTAAAATTTCAAAAAATTTATCTACTTACGAGTTTATTTTTAGTTCTGAAATTTTATTATTTAATTATGTACTAATAAAATATAGATAAAATTATAAAATATATTAAATTTAGTTAAATTAAATAATTATTTTTTACATTTAATTACATATTTAATTGTTTAATTAAATAAAATATTTGAAATTGGGTTGATACTGACTATTTAACTATCAAATAACTATTTAATATGCCTTTAATTATGCATAGAAGAGTGATATGAAATTTATAAAACATTTAATTATGTAATTAACTACTGAAATGTGTTAAAAACTTTAAATTTGGGGAGTAAGGGGGGATTAAAAAGTAATAAAAGTAATGTTGGTAAAAAGAAATAAAATATTTTCACTTGGATTTTTTGAATTGCAATTAATGAATATTTAATACCATATAACTATTAATATATTATTATTATTTTTTATATTCCCCCCATTCTCCCACTTTGTAATCATTTATAGATTATAGCCACTCACACTATCCCTCTTTATTATTCTCACGAAACCCCTCTATCCTCCCACCTAGTATTCTTTCATTATATTTTCACATCAAGTCATGACATCCCGTATTATCCTCTTCCAATCACTTAACCTCATTTTAATTTTTTTATAACATGTTGCTATATCACATACCTAATTTAAATCTATGAATTTCCATCACTTCATTTTCATATTTTATCTCAATAAATACCATTACATAAACATAAATTGATAGATTTTATGATCTTATATTATGTTTTTGAACTAGCCCCATCCCATTGGTTTAACCCACATTATATTATTTTTCACCCATTTATGAATATTTTCACTACCATGCTTATATATTCCAACTACAATATGCATGTCACTATAATGGACATAAAGAGTTGCTAAATAATCCCCATGGTTATGTTTTATTTATCTATTTTGTAGTGTTTCTAATGGTATTTTTGTTCCTTAGATCCCTGATTTCTCCTAAGAAACTATTTTAATTTGACATGAAATCAAGAATATGGATGAAATATTTGTTCAAAATTATCCATCAATTGACAATTACCCATATCGCATTGATGGGAATCTTTAAATGGTTCATTTTTCATTAAATGAATCCTATAAGTTACGACACCAAAGAGGAAAAATATAGAATCATAGTGGGATATGTGGGAGGTTTCAAAAAACCAAGATGAATTTGGTAATAAGACATAAATAATAAAGGTTGATATAGAGATGTATTTGTTTTAGTTCTCAAAGGAGAGGAAAAATTCATTTTCAATTGAGGAATTTTTATAGTAGGTAAAATATATCCCGACCTTTTCCATGTTTTCATTTATTCATATTTATTTTAGATAAGATGTATATTATTTTGTTAATATTTTATTTTGGTGTTTTTAAGCTAATGTTAATAGTTTTATTCCAATTCATACACATATTCAAATAGTATATATGATTTCAAGGGACTTGGTATGGGTTTCTCATATTTAAGGAAAATAAAAAAAAATCATCTATATGAGTTAAAAAGTCCTATGTATGTTATTAACATGACTTTATGGGATTAAATTTTCCATATATATAGGTATATTTTTTATTTTTTCTCATCCTCTTTAAAACAATTTTAGCATCCACTTCACTAATTATAATTGAAATAAATCCAGTTTAAAATCATGAACTAGAATTAAAAAAATCAAACGCACTACTAAGAAGAGATAACATAAAAGATAAAAAACACTCAATAAGGGTTGATCAAAATATAATAATAATTAAAATTCTAAATTAATTTAAAAAACAATTTAATTTTTTTACTTATATAGTGTGTTTCAAAAATAGATTGAATTTTTATCATTTTTTCTTTCTTTTTTATGTTCTACGAAAAAATTATTCAATCACTCATAAAATAATAAACAATTTTTATATGGTTAAACCTATATTTTATATTTATGAACATGTTTAAAAAAATAAAATTATATGTTTCTTAGCATTTTTGTTAAGGGTTATTTTCATTTTATTCTGTAATATATTTGAAGACATCTATTTTTCATTCATAATGTATGAGAAATTATTATTTTTTCAAGTTCCAACATATAAAAGGTCACTTTATAATATTATATTGGATTCACATATAATAAAATAACACAATAGTTTTTTATAGAAGTATTTTGTTTTAATCACTTCAAATATTTCTAAACAAAATTAAAACATAAAACCCTTTAAAAAATAAATTTATTTAAGTAAAAAAGAAATCATGAATAACATAAACTATGATATGATATATATACCTTGATATTTAACGTTTAATGTTGATTTCACACTTAGAAAAAATGAATGAGTTATTGAATCCAAATATTATCCATAAAATATATAATTTATTTAAAATTTTCTACAAAACATATTTTTATCCAGAGGTACCCAAGTTCCCCCTCAGTTAAGGGTGAATGATGGAAGAGATATTTATAAAGTTATATATAACATTTTTATATATTTAAATAATGAAGTAAACCATTTCTATATTCCTCTATTATTAATGAGAAATCTTATTTGAGTTCAATAAATTGATGATGAGGATACACTTCTTTTTTTAGGTATCAATTCACCCCCTTAGATTTTGGTTATGGATCCTTAAATGACCACTTCTTCAAATTGTGGTAGGGGTTAATATAATATCATCTTCATGGATACTTCTCTAATTGAATAAAATTATTTACATTTATCTACATTCACCTCAATTTCTCTATTTATTTTTATTGTAATTATTGATGTGCTTTTGAAATCTCAAAGATTGGTCGGTGGGTTACTTTCCATCATGTTATACCCATTTGAGTTTGAAAAATAAGTTTTTCTATGTTTTTAATATTGGGTATAAAATTTGGATTGTTTTGATACTTTAATTAATGTGTCTTGATTTTTTAATATATTTTGTAACTTAAAAAATAGGGTTGTTGTGGGGTTTCTTATCTCTTGTCTCAGAATTTCAGATGTGTGGATGAGGAAGATTTTCATAATCCAACCCAACCTATACCCTTTCTGAGTTGGGTTTGTGATTAAGAGTGACCCCTAAACCTGACTATAATAATCCATGGGATTGTGAATTGCATTGAGGTTATGAAAATTCAACAGGGGAGCAATTACACTATTTTTTATTGAAAACAACAAAGCTCCCCATGATGAACCACTTTATAAGATAAAGCCTTTCTATAATGTGTCCTATATCTGGCTATATAAGTCTATTTGATCTAAATACACCATCATATAAAGAGACATAATGATAGGAGATTCATCAGGCTAAAAATATATGATAAACTCAATTATTAGGTGGTGGTGGTGGCGTGGATAATGTTTCAATATCATTATAAAATATGTCAAGGAAATCCTTCCCAAGGCATTGAAAGTTATTTTTCAAGATATCTTTTGAACTAAAAATAAATTCTAATTACTTTAATTTATTAGGATCCCATAATCAATGATCTATTTAGTATTCTCTATCACAAATTAATATCTTATTCACACCTTCAATGTTAGTTAAAATCACTCATTTCTAACTGAATTTAATGTTGTATTGTACGTAATACAATCAATCCATGCTAAAAACAACATTGTATGCCTGTACATATAACAATAAGTGATCCCCATTTGATCAATTCCATTATAAAATTTAGTTACCCTATTGATATATCTCTTTCATTATAGTTTAACCCCCAATCATTACAGAAAACACTAAGGGTCTTGGAATCCTCTATACTTTAAGCCCTTATGCGTTTACCAAAGATGGTTCAATAAAGGAGTGAAGTGTTTATATGTTAATAAATTAACAATCAATAGTATATTATAATAATATGATACCTCAAATAACATTTTGTTTTTGTGGTTTTATAAAATATACTATGTGTTTCTTTTCATGTCCAAAACCTCCACTCCATTTCCACTAATATCAGTTAAAACCTCATCTATTCTAAAAAATGTACTTTTTGGTGTAAAATATACTTTGGTTATCATATCACCCTTATATAGAAATTATGAAATCTTATGACATGGTTATTATCGATAAGGTAGAGGGTCAACAACTACAAGTTTAGAATCTGAAGTTGTTTCCAACCATCAACCATCACACTACAAGATCTATGAAAACCGATAAAAAATGTTAAAATAATATAATTTAATGATCAATTTCCTCTGTTATTTAATATAAATGGAATTATGGTAATTATTACGAGTTTATGTTTAAGGAAAAATTTTCATTTTAAAATTTTGGGTTTCCAATGAGTGGTCATTTAACATTTTTGGGATTTGTTCTTAAATTTTGATAGTTGATGGTAGAATTATATGTGTTTTGGGGATAATTTATGTTTATTTAGATTATTTGTGGGTTTGGGTTGAATTTAATGGTGTGTAATGATCATGAACTAACCCATGATATTCTTGATCTAGTGTATGGGCTATCATGTGACATTAATCGAAGAACAATACAGATCACCATGGGACATAAAATAGTATCAAAACATTAAAACATGTTTAATTGGGAATTATTTATCTTTATGAAATGAATGAAAAAAGAGGAATTACACCTAGAATTATGGAATGAGCACTCTGTAAGTAGGGGAATCATGAAAATGAAAGTGATCAATTACATAAATAATCAAAACCCAATGATTCATATGAATATAAACATATCTCCTCAACCATAAAAAACCAAAAAACACATAAAAAACATCATAACATTAAACATGGGATATATAAGAAATTGATGGTAAAAACAGCTAATATAATGATATCCAAGATACAACCCAAGGAGATATAAAATTAAATAAAATTCCCATCTCTCTATATGTGGAAAAAATAATATTTTACTCTGCACGACCACCAAACCCGATATGGGATCTAAAACCATATCATACATTAAAGAAAAACTAGTACTAAATATATAATACAATAGGATTTATAAAAAATTCCCATTAGGTATCCACCCGACACCCAATGAAAAAAATTTAAAATTAATTTCATTCCATGTTGGTTTTAAATATAATATAAAGGTAAAAGTTTCCTCTTTTTTTATTACAAGTAACAAGGGGTCATTACCCAAAAAAATCATTTTATGATGGTTAGATTTCATTGTTTCTAATCTAATACATACCTTAAAAAAATTCATGAACAACTGAAATTTATAATAAGGTACAATTCTAAAATGTACTTTCAAAATAACCTAGTTAGAGAGAGTAAATGGGAAAGATCAAGTTTATATTAATCCTTTCAAATTAAAGAGTTAAATAATTTTTTGAGGTGTATTTAAAATTTTTAAAAGTAAAATATTAGTGATACTGATCACCAACATAATAATCACAAAAATAGTGGAAAGAGATCATCATAAAGGTACCCTAAGTCAATTATTATAGGAACATCTAAAATTGAAATCATTATGGAAACAGCTAGGAGAACTGGAGGTAGTATTGGAAAATATGAAAACTCAATCCATTTAATTATTTACCTATGTGTTTCAACATCCCATTTAAGATATAGTGTCCCCAAATTGGGAATGAGCCTCACTTGGGGCCCCTAGCCAAAATAGAATCATAAATAGTTCAACACTTATGTTAAGATATTCCTCTATCTACCCATGGTTTTTCATGAAAATATAAATGGAGGTGAGAAATTCAATTTAATATATGTAATAATGTTATAATAATAACTTACAATCAAATATATCCCACATCTCTAAATACCCTTCAGAGAAGCAAAAAAGTTTGAATAATAATATGAATATAATTGGAATGTACTCTATTTCAAAGAATTTTATCCTCTATTAAATAACTATATCACATTTTCCTTTTTATAAACAATATAAAGGGTCTCACTTGAAGGGTATAATCATTTCAGGGGATTTTTTTGAAAAGTGCTAACTGAGCCTTATAATATCCTCAGGGAAACTATGTTATATAATTATCTTTGAAAAAACAATTATATAAACATCATAAATGTATCTCAAATAAAAAAATAAGTATAATAATAACCTCAAAAGAACCAAAATACTCTTTATTTGAAATAAAAACCATTTAATTTGTTTGATAAATAAAAAATTATATATTGTTATGGAATTCCATTGAAAATAGACACATATGAAATTTTAAAAAACACGAAATATGTATAGTTATATAAAAATAGTCTTCAGACTAGCATATGAGAAACCCCCTATCATGTCCATTAAAAACTAATTGTTTAAAAAAATTATTTAAGGAAGTATCAATAATTATATTTAGTATAATTTTAAGGTGTTTAAATCATGTATTAAAAAGATGGAAGAAATCATGGATTTAAATTTAAAAATCAATTCATGGAGCAAAATACCTCAATTTGTTTCATTCACTAAATACAATGTTAATACAACACATAGGGATAATTTAACCCCTATAAGTCCATAAGGATCCATCAAATAAAAAACACTCATGTAAATTTTACAAACACAAAACCCCAGGTTTCCATGACCATCATAGGGAAAGAAACTAAGGTCAAAATAATAAAATAGAGAAGTTGAATAAATTTAGAGAACTTTATCTTAAGGAAGTAAAATAAAAAGTAGAATAAATACATTGATAATCCTAATGAGATGGAAGGGATTAGAGATATAATATCCAATTATAATTTGGAATTGAATTGGATAGAAATAATACCACTACATATTAAATTCATGTGACAAGAAAATGGTAAAATAACATTTTTATGAGATGTGCACATGGTATGGAAATATGGTTTCGTAAATTATACACCAATTGTGTGAAATTGACTATCTTGAGTTGTGTTACCTACATGTATTAGATACATGATCACTCATAATTGTGTGGAACTTGTGTGATAGCCATTAGAGAAAACCCACATATGTTGGGATCCTAGCAAGACTTGATTTCATGGTTTTCCTAACTATGCACCAATCATGTGCATAAGGAATCATACATAAGTTTAACATTTCACAATTCTTATTAATATATAAAATTATGTACCTAGATATCCCTAATATTAAACTGAATATTTAGCTATGAAAAACACTTATAAATAAAAAATTTCAAACTAGGACCCCATTCAAATCTGATAAATTAAATAATAAAACAAAATATAAAACATAATTGATATCTTGGTGTGATAGTCACCCAAAATATTTTATAAAGATGATAATGAGTTCTTGGTGGGGGAACATCAGGTGCTTAATGAGTTTAAAAGAGGGTGTGAACCCATGAGGGTGCTACCAATTACCTATTAGGCATAAGAGATGTTTTTATAAGAGGGAAAATGGGTTATTTTCTCTAAAACAATTATTTTTCATTTCTTTTTCTCCTTGAGAATATTTTTATAGCCAGGAAAAGGTCCCTCATTATATCTCCTCTTGTCATCCTTATATCCCTTCACCTATCACATGAATCAAATGGACTCATTTATAAAAAATCTAACACAACTAATCTATGATCCCCTCTTATCCCCTTTACGTCTTCTTTCTTATTTCTTCTCTACTTATTTTCTTCTCATTTAGAGATTTTGGGTTGTGATTTTACTTAGTCATGATAAAATCACTTTTTTTTCCTTGGATTTACGTACCTTCTATCTAAAATAATCACTTTTAGTTATTTTTCAACTCATTAATTGAAATTTAGGCATGAGGTGATTGGGTAAGTGATGTATTTTAGGGTGAAATATAAGGATTTTTAGTTTGAGTTCATTGATTATTAATGATTATATATTTGGGTTTATTTTTTGGGGAAATTTCTCTAGGATTTTATTTTTTATTTTTCTTATTTGATTATGGTGTTTTATTTTATGTAACTATTTAGTGAAAAAATATTTTCTCATAGATTTTAGAGGTTTATAAAGGATTTTTTTCGGATGGATGAATATCATCGATGGTTAAGGTAGGGTATTCTCAAATATTTGAGTGAATTTAAAGGCCATTCATGGAACAAGAATTCCAATTGTCTTCCAAAATTAATAATTTAGAGTGATTAACATTTTTACTAATTATAAATGATTGGTTTTATTATAATATATATATATATATATCCTTACAACAAATCAAAGATCGGTAAATTATTGTTTTATAATAACATTTGTTGTCACACCCTGACCACCGATGCCTATTATTTTACTGATTTCTCGGTCCCACGTCTTTAGGAAGAGTTTGGTTTGGTTTGGGATTGAAATTTTTGAAGCGTTGATGTTTTTGGTGGGTCTCGGGCAGGTGCGCAGTCACCACATTGCTATTAGTCACCTCACATTTGGTCTGGGTGGGTGCACGATCACCTCACCACTAATAGAAATCGTGTGTTCAGACCTGGTGAGTGCACGGTTTCCCAACCGTTTAGATAAAAAATAAAATTGTAAGAATGAATTAAATTGGAAAATTATAATAATAAATAAATAATGTAAAGTAGGTTTAATTAAGTTAAAAATATTTTTATAAATTGTTTAATAATAATAACAATAATTTATCATATTATTATTATTATTATTATTACTATTATTATTATTATTATTATTATTATTATTATTATAGGTTAATAGAAAAAAGAGGAAACACTAAATCTACCTGTCCAACCCCCACTTTGAGTCCCTCTCCGTGCGTCAGATTCTCTTCATACTTCCGAAGTTGTGCAAAGAGGCACACGAGACCCTTTGGTGTGTGTTCCGGCAATCACCACCGAAGGCGAGACTATTTCGGTGTGTTTTCGTAATCCAAGGGTGTGGTGATAGTTTCCAGGTGAACACAGCCAGGGAGCAGCTGCTCGTGGTCTGAAAGCGTTGATATGCGTAGCAGACTGCCTAGTTCCACTTGAGGTAAGATCCCTTTCTTTTTTCCATTTAATTTAATAAATGCATTAATTTATTGCTCACTGCACTCTTATTATATTATAATTAATGCAACTAAGTATTTAAATTAATTT
Source organism: Viscum album (assembly GCA_963277665.1). Lineage (NCBI taxonomy): Eukaryota > Viridiplantae > Streptophyta > Magnoliopsida > Santalales > Viscaceae > Viscum > Viscum album. The sequence goes on along the minus strand of OY728138.1, from coordinate 1,019,105,457 downwards.
TTGTTTAAATTAATGCAGTTATGTCATTAAATCAATCATTGTTTAGAAGTGGTATGTGTAATAAAAGCTTGTCTCATAATAAAGGTCATGATTTTATAATAAAACCCCTCTTCCGAGGTGCGCTGCCTTCAATCTAAAAACATAGTGAAAGCGTTTCATGTTTTCCTTCTTTATTAATTGGCCTATTTATTTTGTTAAATGTGGAACGAGTGTTAAAATTAATGTTAAATATCACCAAATTAATTGTTTGATAAAGTAATGACATGTTTTTTTAATAAAACTCCTCTAATGGAGGTGAGCTGTCTTCAAGATAAAAAAGTAGTAGAATATTTTATTCTTTCATTCTTAAATGTCCTTTGACTATTTGTGCTTGACATTATACTTGATAAATGACATGCTTGTACATGTACCTTACTGGTTACCTCAAAATGATGTTGGTTCTTGAAAAATAATAAATGAACCAAGAAACCTGCTAAGTTCATGGATTAGCTTGTAATTAGAAATTTTAGTGTAGGGAGTCTACCCTCTTCACTTTACTTCGGTGTGTATGTCATACCACGTCTTGTGCCACTTGTTGCAACCTTTCGGTGACACCACATTATCTCGTATTAAAATGCTTGGGTGGTTCTCTCATGTCCATTGTGGCCTTCGTTTATGGTGATGCCCTTCCTGGGTGTTCGCCTTGCCTCTCGGCCACCCCCTTGGGTGTGCCCTACCTATATTCCCCTTTCTCCTTGTTCTTTAAGTTATAAATGTAATGTGATAATTTTAATTGAATAACTCGCTTGAACAAGTTGTTCTATTGTACCATTGAATGTCTTTAATAACAAATTGTTGAGGCATGTTGATGCCATACACTTTTGTTTACCTTACATTTCTCATGAAATTGCTTGAATGCTAATCAAAGATAATTAATTATGATAATTTATTAGGAAAATTTGATAATGGAATTCGATGATTAAATGTGAAGAATTATTTATGAAATGGGAACTGTTTCGATTGATTAATTTGTTGATAAATTGTAATAAATTAATGAGACATTGGGTCCTAGACATGGCATTCTAGACCGATTTAAAAGTTGGGTTTGGACATGGAATTCCTCCGCAATGGTTATCCAAGCTTGTGATATAGGGTTTTAGACATGGCGATCTACACCGAATAATTATCTAGGTGTTATACATGGAGATCTACACCAAATGTGATTCGAGGTGTTAGACATGGTGATCTACACAAAATAATTATCTAGGTGTTAGACATGGCGATCTAAAACAAATGTGATTTGGGGTGTTATACATGGATATCTACACCAAATGATAGTTGGGGTGCTTGAAATGGAATTCAAAACCAAACAAATGATAAGAATGATTTACAAATAGAATGAGAGATATGATTAAAACCCAAGTGAAATGTGACCAAATAAAGAAAGGTAAGAATGAATAGATTTCCCACCTGAGTTGAAATGATAAGTGACTAAATAGTGTAAGTGAGAAAAATTATAAAATTATCTTTTTTCCTGAACCAAATGTACTTTTGTTGTTTTAAGTAGGTTCTTATTCCAACTATGGGCCGAGGCTGGTATTGCCGCCAGGTGTCCTTTTTGGAACCAGGAAGGACGATTATCATTTGTATTGTATCGTTATTGTTTGGAAATAACATCACACTATTTATTTATATTTCCTTGTCTAGAGTGGGCTAGACCCCAGTGGTTCCATCCTACAGAGATTTACATCTCACACCTTACTCGGGCTGCCATTTCACTGGGGGTACTCGAGTAGATTCTATTTGGTTGTAGGACCTTGTCGTTGTTGTTTCTTGTACTTGGAGTTAGGATAAAAGGACCGAGATAAGGCTCAAGATTCTTATGGAGATCTTCCTCAGGCTTGGATTTTTTGTTTATTTACTTCTTACATTGATGTGTAAGTATATTGCGTTGTTTACTGCTTCCATTGTATCATTAGAATGTAGTTCATGCATCTTCTATGTAAACAGACGTTCACCAATTTTGTTAAGACCTTATAATATAAAATGTTTTCCACTTCTTTATTATTATATACAATACTTTTGCTAGTGTTGTATTTTGTCCTTTTTCTTCACTTTGATAAGAGGGTATAGTCCCCCCTGACTTACCTTACACCCTCGCTGCTAGTCGGCATCCTCCAGCGTAAGGGGAGATGCACTTGAGGCCATGTCGCAGGCTGGATCGGGTGACCTGTTTAGGGTCGACCTAGGTTGGTTCGTGACAAAATGGTATCGAAGGAGGCTTTTGTTTTTTTGGGTGTCCTATAGAAGGAAATTAGAGCTGTCGAAGCATAGATGGTAGATTTTTGGTCAGTTACTAATCACCACCACTCATAACGTGACCTGAGTTACCAGGGGTAGTCCAGGATTTGAGTCTTTTGTCTTTAGTTGTTCTATATTGAGGGATGACAATGGGGGAGAATCGGTTCACGCTGTGGCCTCACGTGGGGTGGTGACCCATGTGGAGTCTAAGTGCCTAGTTTAAGGTCCTCTTAGTGTTGTAAATCACTTGGGGTATGACTCACCACCATGTCATCGGGTTAGGTACAAACACTAGTCCCTCATTCCTATGGTTTATAGTTGGTTGTGTTTCATTTTGGACTCGATCAACGTGATTGTGTGATGGAAATGAAAGAGGTTTCTAAGTGAAAAAATGGGTTCCTTCCAAATTGTTTTTGAGTTAGTAAAGTGGGGTTTTACAGAGAAAGTGTATCAAATTGGAAAAACATGGAATGTGTTTGGATTTGTTAAGGAAAAAAGAATTGTTTGAGCCTTGGCACTCTTTATAGAGGGTCACACGTGTGTGGGTATGTATGGAGAGTACGTAGGGGAACTTGTTGGCAGATTATGTGAGTGAGATTGAATTAACGCACATGTGACGGTTCATAAGGTGCCATGGGTGGGTTTTAAATTTTTAAATAAATACTGGTTTTTAAAAAGTGATTTATGCTTTTGGTTGTATATGTTTGGCTTATGGGAATGTTATCGTTGGCTTGTGTTGTTTCATTGATTGAGTTTTTGCTTGATGACCGATTTTTATGGTGTTTTTCATGTTGTTATGAGTATACCGCCTATAAGGACTCAAAATGTTGTTAATGGGTTATTCCTAGTCTCAAAATATTTTTCTGTGTTGGTTTCTTATCGAGATAATTGAATTCTGTTAGAGGGAATTGTATATTTTAGAAAGATAGCGTGTCTTCAGGTTTTTGGGAACTCCCAAGGTAGTTAAGGTTCATAGTGTCTCAGAGTTATTTGAGAGTTATGTTCTGGACTAGTAAAGGTGGGATGTCTCATCGTCGTTAGAGTCTCGGATTTGGTTGGTGGGGGTCGACTCTTGTGAAGGTTCCCTTTCTAGAAAGGAGTTCATGCTGGTGGAACCTGTATCCAAGAAGCTATCTTCGTCTGTACCGACTGCCAATTTGTTAGACCATTCCCACGCATACCACTAGCGTGTCCAGTTCAGGCATTCTAAGCCATCTTGTCATATCCCTCCAAAGTCTTGCAACTGTGCGGTTGTTCGAGCCACTAGTGAGAGTTTTGAAAGAAGCATCGTTCAGGAGGAAAGAGTTAGGAACTGTAGGATGAAGATTCTTGACTGCGAGGCATGATATGCTTCAACCAATAGGGCCCCAACCACAGGTCTCAGGGTGAATCTCACACACAGTCAGGAGTTCTCGAGGGTATGTTGAATATCAACTCAGATCATGTTTCCAACTCCAGATGGAAATATACAAGGTTTTCTCGTTCAATTCTTGTCACCTTCATAAAATCATTCTCGTTGTTGTGGTGTGATGATCTCACAGTATCACAATCCAAGTGGCCTCATCCACTCTAAATGTGGAATTTAAATTATTTGTATTCCTTCAAGGGTGTTTGTCCCATGAATAGCGGGCCTGTTCTTATTATGATTTGGTCTCCGTTAAATTCGTTAGGGGAATGTTTGGTTTCATGAATTAATGGGTGGTGTTTCTAGGTCCCTCCTTAGTTCAGGCACCTCTCCATGTGTTTTCCGTCAGTGTGTTTTGGTTTTGTAGGATATTCCTCCATCCCGGTGCCTCGGTGTGTTCGTTTTCCCCGTAATGGTTTTAAATGCTAGTAGTGGAGTTGTTTTGTTAGCATTGAGAAGGTGGGATGAGTTTGGTTAGGGAGTTCCCGTGTTTCCCCCTTGGGGGGTTGTTCTCATTTCCAGGGTTTCAGTATTAGTGAATTCTTGTGGTGGGGAGAACACACTCATGTTCTCCCCACAACCTCGGGTAGTTGACTTCTTTTATTTGGTCGGGTGTGATGTTTGTGTGGAATGGCCACCTTGAGGCTCTCGGTTCTATATGATTTTCTCTTATCATGAACTCAAGTTGTGTCAACTGTTGGATTGGTGACATTATAGGGCAGAAATTGTCTATGGTGGGGAGAATTATCACACCCCAACCATGGACGCCTATTGTTTAATTCTTTTCTCAGTCCCTCACCTCTGAGCAGAGTTGGGATTCCATCTGGGTTTGAAATTTTTGAAGTTGTGATGTTTTCGGTGGGTCTTGGGCAAGTGCGCAGTTACCGCATTGGTATCAGTCACTGCACATTCGGTCTGGGTGGGTGCGTGGTCACCGTACTACTAGTAGCGATCGTGCATTCGAACCTGGTGAGTGTGTGGTTTTCCAACCATTTAGATAAATAATAAAATTGGAATAATGAATAAAATTCAAAAAATTAATAAATAAATAATGTAAAGTAGGTTAAATTAAATTAAAAATGAATTTTATAAAATGTTTAATAATAATAATAACAATAATTTATAATAATAGTAATAATATTAATAATATTAATAATAAAATTATTATTTTTAAAGGTTAATAGAAAAAAAAGAAAGAGTAAACCCTAAATCTACCTGGACAGCCCCCACTCCGAGTCCCTCTCTGTGCATCGTCTTCTCTTCGGACAACCAAGGTTGTGAAAAGGGCCACTCGAGATTCGTAGGTGTGGGTCCCGACAATCACCGCCGAAGGAGAGACGATTTCTGTGCGTTGTCGTCATCCAAGGGTGTGGCGATAGTTTCCAGGTGCGCGTAGTGAGCAAGAAGCTGCTCGTAGTTAGAAAGCATTGATAGCCATAGTGGACGGCCTAGTTCCACTTGAGGTAGGATCCATTTCTTTTTTCCATTTATTTTAATGAATACATTAATTTATTGCTCACTGCACTCTTATTATATTTTAATTAATGCAACTAAGTATTTAAATTAATTATTGTTTAAATTAATGCAGTTATGTCCTTAAATTAATCATAGATAAGAAGTGCTAAGTTTAATAAAAGCATGTATCATAATAAAGGTCATGGATTTATAATAAAACCCCTCTTCCAAGGTGTGCTGCCTTCAATCTAAGAAATTAGTGATAGAGTTTCATGGTTTTCTTCCTTATTGCTTGGCCTCTTGATTTTTTTATTTATAGAATGAGTGTTAAAATGAATGTTAAATATCTCCAAATAAATTGTTTGATTATGTAATGACATGATTTATAATAAAACTCCTCCAATTTTGGTGAGATCTCTTCAAGATAAAAATGTAGTAGTAGATTTTATTCTTGCCTTCTTAAATGTCTAATGAATCTTTATGATTGAAATTATACTTGATAAATGAAATTCTTTCACATGTACCTTACTAGTTACCTAAAAATGAGGTTGCTTCTTGAAAAATATTAATAGAGCCAAGACACCTCCTAAGTTCATGACGTAGCTTGTAATTATAACTTTTAGTGTAGGGTGTCTACCCTCTTCCCTTTAGTTCGGCGCATATGTCATGACACGTCTTGCACTGCTTGTCATAAACATTCGTTGATGCCTCATTATCTTGTATTAAAATGATTGGGTGGTCCACATTTGTCCATTGTGTCATTTTTTATGGTGAAGCCCATCCTGGGTGCTCGCCCTGCCTCTCAGCAACCCCATTGGGTGTGCCCGACCTAAATGACCCTTTCTCCTTGTTCTTTATGTTATAAACGAAACACAATAGTTTTAATTGAATACCTTGCTTGAACAAGTTGTTTGCTTGTACCATTTAATGACATTAATAACCTATCGTTGAGGCATGTTGTTGCCATTCTCTTTTTTTACCTTCTATTTATCATACAATTTCCAGAATGATGATCAAAGATAATTAATTATGAGAATTAATTAGGAAAAGTTGAGAACAAATTTGGATGATTAAATGTGAAGAATTAATTATGAAATGTGAACTGTGTCTATTGATTAATTAATTGATAACTAGCAATAAATGAGTGATACTTTGGGTCCAAGATATGGCCTTCTAGACCGATTTAAAAGTTGGGTTTGGACATGGAGTTCCTCCCCAATGGATATCCAAGCTTTTGATATAGGTTGTTAGACGTGGAGATCTACACCGAATAATTATCTAGGAGTTAGACAAGGAGATATAAATCAAATGTGATTCAGGGGTTAGACTCAACGATCTATACCGAATAATTATCTAGGTGTTAGACATTGCAATCTACACAAAATGTGATTTGGGGTGTTAGATATGGAGATATACACCAAATGAGAGTTGGGGTGCTTCAAATGGTATTCAAACCCAAACGAATGATAACAATGATTTAAGAAAATAATGAGGGATGTGATTAAAACCCAAGTGAAATGTGACCAAATAATGAAAGTTAAGAATGAATGGATTTAAAACCTGAGTTGAAATGATAAGTGAATAAATAGAGTAAGTGAGAAAAATGATAAAAATTATCTTTACGCTTGAACCAAATGTACTTGTGTTGTTTTAAGCAGGTTCTTATTCCGGCTATGGGCCGAGGCTGGTATTGCCGTCAAGTGTCCTTTTTGGAACCTGGACGGATGTTTATCATTTTTATTGTATCATTATTGTTTGGAAATACTAGCACAATGTTTATTTATATTTTGTTATCTAGAGTGGGATAAACCCCAGTGGTTACAGCCTATTGTGATTTACATATCACACCCTACTCGGGATTCCATTTCACTAGGGTACCCGAGTAGATTATATTTGGATGTAGGACCTTGTCGTTGGTGTTTCCTGTACTTGGAGTTAGGAGCAAAGAGTCGAGCTAAGGCTCAGGATGCTTATGAAGATATTCCTTGGTCTTGAGTCTTTTGTTTATTTTCTTCTTGCATTGATGTGTAAGTTTTTTGCATTGTTTACTACTTCCATTTTATTATTAGCATGTCGTGCACACATATTCTATATAAACAGACGTTCTCTAAGGTTGTTCAAATGTTATAAATGAAAATGTTTTCCACTACTTTCTTATTATATAAAGTGCTTTCGCTATTGCTGTATTTTGTCCTTTTTCTTCACTTTTATAAGTGGGTATAGTCTCCCCCCGAATTACCTTACACCCTCACTGCTAGTCGGCAGCCTCCAGCATCAGGGGAGATGTTCTTGAGGCCATGGCATGGGACAGCTCGTGTGACTGGTTCAGGGTCGAACCAGGTTGGTTCCTGACAAAATGGTATCAATGGAGGACTTTGTTTTTTTGGGTGTTCAATAGATGGAAATTAGGGCTGTCGGAGATTAGGAGGTAGATTTCGGGTCGATATCTAATCACCACCACTCTCACCAAGACCTGAGTTATCAGGGGTAGTCCATGATTTGAGTATTTTTTCTTTGGTTGTTTTGGATTGAGGGATGACAATGGGGGAGAATCAGTTCACGCTGCGGCCTCACATGGGGTGGTGACCCATGTGGAGTCCCTGTTCCCGGTTTAAGTTCCTCTAAGTTTTGTGCCTTACTTAGGGCATGGCTCACTACCATGTCACCGGGTTAAGTACAAACACTAGTCCCTCATTCTGATGGTTTATAGTTGGTTGTGTTTTGTTTTGGGTTCAATCGATGTGAGTGTGTGATGGAAATGAAAGTGGTTTATAAGTGAAAAAATGGGTTCCTTCCAAATTGTTTTTGAATTAGTAAAGTGGGTTTTTACAGAGAAAGTGTATCAGATTGGAAGAAAACGGAATATGATTAGATTTGTTAAGGAAAAATAAGTGTTTGAGACTTGGATCTCCTTATAGAGGGTCACACGTGCGTGGGTATGTACGGAGAGTGCGCAGGGGAACATTTTTGTAGATTATGTGATTCATATTGAATGAAAACACATGTGACAGTTAATAAGGTCCCATAGGTGGGTTTTAAATTTTTAAAGAAATAATGGTTTTTGAAAAGTGATTTATGCATGTGGTTTTATATGTTTGTCTTATGGGAATGTTTTCCTTGGCTTGTGTTGTTTCTTTGATTGAGTTTTGGCTTGTTGACCAGTTTTGATGGTGTTCTCATGTTGTTATAAGTATACCATCTAGAAGGCCTCCAAAAGTTGTTAATGGGTTATGCTCAGTCTCCAATTATTTTTGTGTCTTTGTTGCTTATCGAGGTAATTGAATTCTTGTTAGAGGCGGTTGTATAGTTCGGATAGAAAGTGTATCTTCAGGTTGTTGGGAACTCCCATGGTAGTTAAAATTTATACTGTCTCAGAGTTATTTGAGAGTTAAGTTTTGGACTAGTAAAGGCGGGATGTCTCATCATCATTAGAGTTTCGGAAGTAGTTCGTGTGGGTCAACTCTCGTGAAGGTTCCCTATCTGGAAAGAAGTTTGTGCTGGAGGAATGTATCTCCAAAAATCTATCTTCATCTATACCAACTCCCAGTTTTTTGGACCTTTCTCTCGCATGCCACTAGCGTGGCTGGTTCAGGAATTCTAAGGCGCATTATCGCATCCCTCTGAAGTCTTGCTACCGTGCGGTTGTTCGAGCCACCCGTGAGAGTTCTGAAAGAAGTGTCGTATGGGAGGAAGGAGTTAGGAATAGGAGGATGAAAATGCTTGAATGTGAGCCAGGAGATGCTTCAGCCATAAGGGAACCAACCACAGGTCTTGGGGTGAAGCTCGCACATAGTCAGGAGTTATCAAGGGTGTGCGGAATATCGGATCTGATCATATTTTCAAATTTAGATAGAAATATCCAAGGTTTTCCTGTTCAATTCTTGTCACATTCGTAAACTAATCCTCATTGTTTTGGTGTGATGAGCTCATTGTACCGCAATATAAGTGGCCTTATCCACTCTAAATGTTCCATATAAATTATTTGTATTCGTTCAAGGGTGTTTTTCTTGTGAATAGCAGGCCCGTTCAGATTCTGATTTGGTCTTAATTAACTTCCTTAGGAGAATGATTGGTCTCATTAATTAATGGGTGGTGTTTCGAGGTCCCTCCTTAGTTCTGGAACCTCTCCATGTGTTTTCCTTTAGCGTGTTTCTGTTTTGTAGGAGATTCCTCCATCCTGGTGCCCCGATGTGTTTATTTTCCCCGTAATGGTTTTAAATGCTAGTGGTGGAGTTGTTTTGTTAGTGATGAGATGGTGGGATGAGTTTGTTTTGGGAGTTCCCGTGTTTCCGCCAGGAGGGTGGGGGGTGGTTTGTTCGGATTTCGAGGGTTATTGTATTGGTGAATTCTTGTAGTGGGTAGAACCCTCTCATTTTATCCCCACATCCTCGGGTAGTGGACTTATTTTATTTGGTTTGGTGTGACGTTTGGGTGGAATGGCTACCATGAGGCTCTCAGTTCTATATGATTTTCTCTGGTCATGAACTCAAGTTGTGTCAATTGTTGGCTTGGTGAATTTCTACGGGAAGAAAGTGTCTATGGTGGGAAGAATTGTCACACCCCGACCACTGAAACCTATTATTTTATTATTTTATCTGTCCCGCACATTGGGGTAGAGTTGGGTTTGGGTCCGGGTTTGAATTTTTTGAATCTTTGATGTATTCGGTGGGTCTCGGGAAAGTGCGCAGTCACCACATTGCTAGCGGTCACCGTGCATTCGGTCTGGGTGGGTGCCCGGTCATCGCACCACTATTAGCGATCACGCATTCAGACCTAGTGAGTGCACGTTTTTCCAACTGTTTAGATAAATAATAAAATTGGAAGAATGAATTAACTTAAAAAAATTAAAAAAATAATGTAAATTAGGTTAAATGAAATGAAAAAGAATTTTATAAAATGTATAATAATAATAAAAACAATAATTTATAATAATAATATTATTATTATTATTATTTTTATTTTTATTTTTATTATTATAGGTTAATAGAAAAGAAAGAGGAAACCCTAAATCTACCCGGACAGCCCCCACTCCGAGTCCCTCTCCGTGCATCGACTTCTCTTCGGACTTCCATGGTTGTGAAAAGGTCCACTCGAGACCCGTTGTTGTGTGTTCTGGAAATCACCGCCGAAGGCGAGACGGTTTCAGTTTGTTGTTGTCATCCAAGGGTGTGGCGATAGTTTCTAGGTGCACACAGTGAGCTAGCCGCTACTCGTAGTTAGAAAGCGTTGATAGCCGGAGCGGACGACCTAGTTCCACTTGAGGTAGGATCCCTTTATTTTTTCTATTTAATTTAATGAATTCATTAATTAAATGCTCACTTTACTCTTTTTATATTTTAATTAGTGAAACTAAGTCTTTAAATTAATTTTTGTTTAAATTAATGAAGTTATGTCCTTAAATTAATCATAGATTAGAAGTGGTAAGTGTAATAAAATCTTGTCTCATAATAAAGGTCATGGTTTTATAATAAAACCCCACTTCTACGGTGCGCTGCCTTCAATCTAAAAAAGTAGTGATAGCATTTCATGTTTTCCTTCCTTATTGCTTGGCCTCTTTATTTTGTTAAGTGTTGAACGAGTGTTAAAATGAATGTTAAATATCACCAAATTAATGGTCTTATAAAGTAATAACATGTTTTTGAATAAAACTCCTCCAATGGAGGTGAGCTTTCATCATGATTAAGATGTAGTAGTAGATTTTATGCTTTCCTTCTTAAATGTCCTATGACTCTTTATTATTGACATTATACTTGATAAATGACATGCTTGTACATTTACCTTACTGGTAACCTCAACATGACGTTGCTTCTTGAAAAATAATAAATGAGCCAAGACACCTCCTAATTTCATGGTTTAGCATGTAATTATTACTTTTAGTGTAGGGTGTCTACCCTCTAACCTTTACCTCAGTGTGTAGGTTATGATACGTCTTGTGCCACTTGTCGCCACCTTTTTGTGATACCTCATTATCTCGTATTTAAATTATTGGGTGGTTCACTCATGTCCATTGATACCTTTGTTTATGGTGAAGCCCATCCTGGGTGCTCGCTATGCCTCTCAGCCACCCCCTTGGATGTGCCCTGCCTAAATGCCCCTTTCTCCTTGTTCATTATGTTGTAAATGTAACACAATAGTTTTAATCGAATACCTTACTTGAAAAAGTTGTTCTCTTGTACCATTTAATGTCATTAATAACGTATTGTTGAGGCATTTTGATGCCATACGCTTTTGATTACCTTATATTTCTCATGCAAGTTCCATAATGCTGATCAAAGGTAATTAATTATGAGAATTAATTAGGAAAAGTTGAGAATAGATTTGGATGATTAAATGTGACGAATTAATTATTAAATGGGAATTGTTTCGATTGATTAATTAGTTGATAAGTGGTAATAAATGAATGAGACTTTGGGTCCTAGACATGGCGTTCTAGACTGATTTAAAAGTTGGGGTTGGACATGGCGTTCCTTTCTAATGGTTATCCAAGCTTGTGATATAGGGTGTTAGACATGGCGATCTACACTGAATAATTATATAGGTATTAGACATGGAGATATACACCAAATGAGATTTAGGGTATTAGACATGGCGATCTATACTAAATAATTTTCTAGGTGTTAGACATGTCGATCCACACCAAATGTGATTCAGGGTGTTAGACTTGGTGAGATACACCAAAGTGCTTGACATGGCATTCAAAACCAAACGAATGATATTAATGATTTATGAAAAGAATGAGAGATGTGAATAAAACCCGAGTGAAATGTTACCAAATAATGAAAGGTAATAATGAATGGATTTCCAACATGAGTTGAAAGGATAAGTGAATAAATCGAGTAAGTGAGAAAAATGATAAAAAGTATATATATTCTTGAACCAAAGGTACTTGTGATGATTTAAGAAGGTTATTATTCCGGCTATGGGTTAAGGCTGGTATTGCTGTTAGGTGTCCTTTTTGGAGCCTGGAACGGACGTTTATCGTTTGTATAATATCATTATTATTTGGAAATACCAGAAAACTATTTATTTATATTTCATTGTCTAGAATGGGCAAGACCTCGGTGGTTTTAGGCTACTAAGATTTACATATCACACCCTACTTGGGCCACCATTTCACTGGGGTACCCGAGTAGATTCTATTTGGTTGTAAGACCCTGTCGTTGTTGTTTCTTGTACTTGTAGTTAAGAGCAAAGGACCGAGCTAAGGGTCGAAATGCTTATGGAGATCTTCCTCAGGCTTGAGTATTTTTTTATTTACTTCTTGAATTGATGTGTAAGTATGTTGTGTTGTTTACTGCTTCTATTGTATCATTAGCATGTCGTGCATGCATCTTCTATATAAACAAATGTTCGCCAATTTTGTTCAAACCTTATAAATGAAAATGTTTTCCACTGATTTCTTTTTATATACACTACTTCCGCTGTTGCTGTATTTTTTCATTTTTATTCACTTTGATAAGAGGGTATTGTCTCTCCCCTGACTTACCTTACACCCTCGCCACTAGTTGGTAGCCTCCAGCGTAAGGGGAGATGCGCTTGAGGCCATTTCGCAGCCAGCTCAGGTGACCGGTTCAGGGTCGACCCGAGATGGTTCGTGACTTTTATATTGGATATATTTTTACTTATTTACACTTAAAACTAGGATATTAATTCCTGTTATATTAATAATTTATATTTATATTAATAGATAACCTAAATACAAAAAATTATATCTCTTTTTTATAATGTGATATTATTAGTTGTTATTATATTATGATGTTTTCTTATATAGCACATAGAAATTGATTATGTAATATTAATATTGTTTAAATTTTTTGTTATGAAAAAAATCAATCATTAGTTTCTGTATAATAATTTAACATGTTTTGAATGGTTTTTTTACAAAAAACATAAGGGAAATTTTAATCTTAAGGCATAATTAGTGCAACCTCTCCTTATTAATCACACCCTTCCTTTTCCCATTATAATAACACACCAAATGAGATCATTTCATTTCACTATAACCTAACGAATTTATAATTCAATGATCTAAACTTAACGTAGATTAATATTTGTATAAGTATAATATTATATATGTGGTTTATTAGGTAAAATGAATGATGTTTTTATATATATTTAATATTTATGATTGATTTTTTCTCATAAATTTAACATAAAATTTTTAAATACTTGATTGTTTCTTTTTTATAAAACATATGACTTGTTTTTTATTAATATTAAGTCATAAAATTGAATTTATTTTTTCTAAAACTAAATTTTCTTTAGGAAACATAAATTTTAGTATACATAACAAAGTTGATATCTAAAGGTAATAATTTATAATATATTTCTAATTTTATTTTTCTTGAGTAGATAAAGATTAAAGTGTGTGTATTTCCTTTAATTTTTAGTACCTTCTTTTCAAATAAAATTATTTCCTTAAATTCATTTCAAATATTGTAAACATAATTTAAAAAGAACCCACTTTTAAGTTACATCGTAAATTCAATACTCATGTCTAGACTCATTCTTCCTTAGGTCAGAAAGAGCATTTATTGATTATGAAAAATACTATAGTTAATTCATTATCTATTTTACCAGTAGTGAATACTAGATGTAAAATATTTAGTGATGAGAACAATTTTTTTAAAAACATTTAGAGAACCTTGATATATTATTCACAATATATCATAGATTTAAAATGAATTCCCATTAGAGTTTTATAAATAACATATTATTTCTTGTTCCGTGACTTGTATTAACTTATATTTATATGATTAAACATTATCATAATTTTTTCTCCATAGAGTCACTTACCATTTGTGTTCTTCTTATATGTAACCTAACTTTTTTTTGTTAGAAAAATAAATAATTCTTGATAAAAGGTCAATTTTTCATGTTTATAATAAATTTAGTAATTTTTATGAAAATGGTTTCGAGTATATTAGTATATATGGATAGTCATTATGTTTCATTTAACACTGTTATAATTTAAAAAAGTAGTTACATCTACTAGGATGTACTTTTATGCCTCGATTTAATATATATATTTCCATTTTCTATAATATTTTAATTTTCTATGATTTGTTATACATCATCATATTCTATTGAAATAAGTATTTGGGACCTAACTTAGTGTAAATGTAAAATACCACCATTTCCTTTGGAATATGGAATTATGGAGTCATATTAGAGCATAGGCTAGGCTGGAAGAAGGTATGCTAGGTATGGTTTTTATCGATATAGAAAGATAATTTTTAATGTTAACCAATTTAATTAAAAAATGTTTTTTATTAATTTTGAAATGTTTTGGTTGATAATTTTTATAAAATTATTTTAATAAACAAGCATGTAAATGAGTAGACATTATCTTCCACACAATCATTTATACACTGTTGAGTTAAGGTATATTTGTTTCATTTCAGGTATGATCAGAACATGGTTAGTTACAAGCTTCATTACATGATATGTTGGATCTAGTGTGGTTTTTTTAGTATCCATCTTAGTGTTGAAATTGGTGATGGTTTCAGTTAGTGGATTATTTGGTCCGTCATTCATACAAACATATAATTATTAGTTTTTACATATCTCATGCCCTATTTATCCTTAGATTAGTTTTTCAAATTTTTTTTGTACACCATGCATTATATGGTTGATTTCATAAATTATAAGTATCAATATCATTCTTATGTTTTTTTCATGTTAGTTATTTCTCATTTTAGGAAATGTCCAATATATGGATGATTCATTTTATCCATCAAAATATAAGTGAGCATATAGTATTTTATTAATCAAATATGGTAAAATATTCCATAATGGAAAACAAATACTCATGTTACTAGTTCATATCCCCTGGGGATTGTGGAATTCCCCTGAGGTAGTAGAAAAAATGATCTAAGTGTGGATCAGGTAATCAGGACAGGGATGTTACATATAATAATTGTGTCTTTATATATAATATAAATATAATAATTTACAATATCTACCTTTAGATGTTCATAAACTATCATATCTATAAAAAATAGTGATGGTTGGGTGAGGAAGAATTATCTACTGTCAAAACCTTGACTTACCTAACAAAAAAGTTCACTCTTACATAGTTATTTTCCAAATAATGTATTTATTACTCTTATCTTATAGTGAATATATTTACTATAGAGTTTTCTAAGTACCTTTATTTTCATAATAACCTTAATATAATTTGGTAACATGAAGGGGTTGACCTATTTGCAAATTTATGGGCACAAAGATACATCAAAATTCCATGATTTTGAAACATAATTGGGTAAGAGATGTGGATAATAGTGCTGGTGGTTCATGAATTTCTCCTTGAACTCTCATGATTTTTAATTACCTTATTAGATTTATTAATTCCTTCTATCTCAAAATTAATAACATTAAGGATATGATTTTAGTATAAAAAAAATTGTGGAATCGTCTCATATGGCCTTTAAATAATCACAATCACCAATATATGGTAAATATTATTAATAAATTGGAAAAATGTTTGGTTACATTTGGTATAGGTAGTCCAATGAGATGATTTGAGATATTTATTTTTTCTTAGAAATGTATGAAAGTGAAGGGAAGTTTTTGGAGGGTTTTTAAGGTAAAATTAGGGTTATTTTTGAGAAGTTTTATGCAATGTATAGTTGATGTATATCCTTAGGTAAACTGCATGATTCCCATGAAAACCAATAAAGGTGCTTTGGGAGAGGATGAGAGTGATGCACACCTAATTCCTGGTCACTTAATACCATGCAGTCAGGCCATGAATGCCCAAAGTTTTGTGGATAGTAGTAATGAAACACACCTAAATTACTATGATTAAGGTGCTACTGAGGTTTCAACTTTATTTTTTAAAATTTTATAGAAGTGATTTCTTAAATTTATTGTTTTAAATTAGTGGTAGTCTTATGTTTGAGTGTTTGGATCCAAATTTAGGTGTGTGAGGTTGAATTTTTAGATGTTTTGGGGAAATGTTTGGGGTTGGATAGAGAGATTTTAGTTTTAGGGTACCTATTTTATAGCATCATTCCTTTTATCACATAAACTTTCATTACATTTTATAAAACCGAGGATCTTTAAGGTTTAGTGTCTTGGAAACCCGGAACTTTAAACATGAAAACATAAAAGATTCTTCTTAAACACATGAAAGGATTATTCTCATGTTCTTCCTAGGTTCACTACTGCATCTCATAACCTGGGGACATACATCAAAAGAAAGGGTGAGCAGAAGGCCCAGTAAGGGAAACAAGAGATACATTTTACATGTAAACTTGAGATACTTCAATAAGGTCATGAAAAGAACATTAAGGCATGAGAAAGAAATCATGAGGCATATCATAATAAAAATAACATTTTTCATAACTTGAAGATGTGGCTAAAACATTTAATATTGACAATCATTTCGTTTCACCAAGGTCCATCCCCAAGGTGTCATTAAAAATTACCAAAGTTATTCACCAAGGTATCAGTCTAAAAAAGTCATCTCTAGAGATTAAGTCTTTACCCAATGCATTTGAGCGCTATCTGGGCACACCCTTGAAATGTATTTATTATCATGTGATCCACATATATCATCATCAATCATTTCATAAACAACCCATATGGCATAAAATAAATGGGTTTCATTTCTTAATCATAACGTTTTAAAAACTGCTTTAAAGACATGAGCTTTATGTCACTTTAAACCCACTGAAAGGGAAAGTGGGTTTCATGTATGTAAATACCAGAATTTAAAATAGAACATTTTGATATATATGTAAATACCCCTGTAGAAATAAGATCTTTTAGTATTCACTTAATAACATAAAATAATTTTGAGATAAAGAGAGAGGCATTTTGAGACGAAAATTATGCAGCATAACGACTATGAAACATGGATTTAGAAAACATTTTAAAGTGAGGGGACATGGGTCACCCACTCAAAAATGAGACATAAAACAGTATGGGAACAGAATATAATGTATTTAAGAACATGGTAATGAAATTTTAATGATATACCATATGAAACGAAGAACTTGAATGGAAGACAAAAATAAGATTTCTCTTATGAGAATTCGACAGCCTAACAGAGTCACTTAAAACTTCCAAAAATGAATTGACGAGATCAAATAGGGTCTCTCATCATATGAACATAAATGATATGTATGATTGATATAGATATCATACCCCAACATAATAAAAAGGAACTTGAAAGACTTGACATGAAAATAGATCTTGAAAACGAGAAGGGTGAAAGAACCCCTTGGAAATTCAGCATCCTAACGACGTCACTTAAACATCAACAAAAATGAATTGATGAGATCAAATAGGGTCTCTAATCATATAAACACAAAAGATTAGTATGATATATTTAGAGATCATACCTGAACATAATAAAAAGGAACTTGCAAGACTTGACATGGAATTAGAACTTTGAAAAGGCAGAAAGGTGCAAGGACCACTAAATATTTCAGCAGCCTAACGACGCCACTTAAACTTCAAAATACTGAATTGAAGAGATAAAATGGGGTCTCTCATCATATGGTAATAAAATATCAGTATGATAGATATAGATATCATACCCCAACATAACAAAAAAGAACTTGAAATAATTGACATGAATGTAGAACTTCAAAACGAGAAGGGTGAAGAACCACTTAAAAATTCGGCAGCCTAACGGCGCCACTTAAAACTTCAAAATACTGAATTGAAGAGATAAATGGAGGATCTAATAATATGGTCATAAAATATCAGTATGATAGATATAGATATCATACCCCAACATAACAAAAATGACTTGAAAGAATTGACATGAAAGTATAACTTCAAAATGAGAAGGGTGAAGAACCACTTAAAAATTCGGCAGTCTAACGACGCCACTTAAAACATAAAAATACTGAATTGAAGAGATAAAATGGGGTCACTCATCATATGATCATGAAATATCAGTATTATAAATTTATATATCATACCCCAACATAATAAAAAGGAACTTGAAATACTTTACATGAAAATAGATCTTGAAAAATGAGAAGGGAGAAAGAATCCGTTATAAAAATTTCGGCAGCCTAACGCCGCCACTTAAAACTTCATAAAACGAAATAATGAGAGTAAGAGGGGATCTATCATTATGAGAACATGAAAAGGGTAGTAAGAGGATTATAATAGAACACCCTTTTTACATAAGAACATGGAGCATAAAAGAAATTACATAAAAGAGATTTCTTGAAAAGAAAGAGAGAGATCAGATCCCTTACCTTAAAACGTAACTCTTAAAACACAAAGGTTGGGATCTTGAGGGCTTGGGGAACCTTGGGAGGACTCCTTGGGAGGTAATGAGACCAGAACTTCGTTGGAGAAGAGTGGGGAGTCGAATGGATGAGAGGATGTCTTGGTATTTATAGGGAAAGTGAGGGGACAAGGCATTAATGGCCAAGGGACACCTCATTAGTGGTTTTGGCAAAACCATGGGCTTTACCATGGTATTTACCCATGGTATTGGCCACTTGGGACACCTCATACCTTATCTTACTATTCATAAGTCTACCATATTGATTACATACTTAATACATCATTTAATGATGTCATTAAACACCCGAAACTTAAAAACTATATTTTCACTGTTCATCGAAAATTCAACTTTCTCAGAATAATCCGAAAATTTCACCTTTACCAAATATAAATGCTCTGATTTCAAAAATGAAATCCATTTTATAAAAATAATTTTATAAATAATTTTAATTAAATTTTTAATTAAAAAAACACTATTCACCGAAAATTCATTTTTTTTAGAAAAATCCCCAAAAATTACCTTAACCTAATATCGATGCTCTGAGTTCAAAAATGAAGTCCATTTTATAAAAATTATTTTCTAAATATTTTTAATTAAATTTTTAATTAAAAAACCCTATTCACCTGAAAAAAATAATACTTGAATAATAATTTATGAAACCGTTATTTAACCATTTTATTGAATAACATTACTTAATCTAGGTGTCTAAATTATATTAAAACTTTCTTTGAGCAAAATTACTAATCCATTTGGTCACATTACTAATCCTAAGCATAAAATAACTATTCATAATTTACTATTCATCAAAATTTAAGTTGATCTTATTAGACTCCAAATTTAGTACTGAACATAATTGTAGAAGACCATTTTTTGAAAATCATTACACATTTTTAATTATTTAAGGTTTACATAAACATTTATAAAATATCCTTTTTCTAAAATTCATAAAAAATATGCATACTATATTTATCTGGTCATTTGAAAATTCATAAACTTCATCATAAGAAGAAATCAAAATTTTTATTTTAAAACAAAGGATTACACAAGGCAGTTACGGTCTCCTTACATAGCCCCTTATCACACCAGCATAGGACCTAAGTGTAAGGTGTGCTAAGGTGAGAGAATCTGAGGGAGGATCGACCAACATCGCACAAGTAGTAATTTCTATCAGTTTGAACTTCTCGCGAAGGTGATCACGTTCTAGCTTCACACGATGAAGTTCAGCTTGGGATTGGTCCAGAGAAAATCCCAGTGGTGCTACCTCCTTCCCAAGTTCCGTTAGACGGGCTTCGATCGGTCCAAGACTACTGGGTGAGGCCACCGAATCTTCTTTCTATATTAATTAACCAAGATTACTTGTATTTAGAGACAATAATCAAAAATTTTAGTTTCCAGCGGTCATATTGACCAATGGTCATATAACAGTCAAAACCCAACAGTCTCATTTTAATTATACTCGTGTTATCAAATGAAACAGTTTTGTTGAGTATCAAAAATAAAATAACACACAAAATTAGGAAACAAGATTTATTCAAAATTTCGGGTTGTTACAATCTTCCCCCCATTAATAAATTGCGTCCTCGCAATTTTTAAAATTTGGTTTTGAAATTTCATTGAAAGTCCCACATCGGAAAAGGAGTCAGTAAAACTATTACTTTAAAAGAAAAAAAAGGTAAGTACAAAGGTCACCCGAGTTAGCCCACACTAGGATTCCATGTACGAAAACATGGACATGGAGGAGAAAAAAAAGGGTCAAGTTTTGAGGGAGAGTGATAGAAAACATGATTAGGAGAAATTTAACCATAAGAAAATCCCAAACTTATGATGTGTGTAAACGGTCTTTGATTACACAGTATAAAATATAAACCAACAACGTTTTTGTTTTACGTTCCTTTTCATAATTTTGAGGAATTCATTTACAACATAAAACAAAAACATAAGAAAATATACCAATATTCATGTAGAGTTTCATCCTTTAATAATTTTCTACCCAAAACTAATCTTTTCTCCAAACTATGAGCATTCAAAACAACTTGGTCTCATCAAAACACAAGAATCATCTTCTAGAGAATCACATAATCCACAAAAGATTAACTATCTATTTCTTCTATCATTAAACATTATCCCAAAAACAGAAAGGGTATGGTAAAACAACTCTTCAAAAAAAAAAAATAATCCCATAGGAATGGAAACTACTTTTAAATCTTCAAAGTTCCATGGTACTACCCAAAGTTCATCATATTCCATTCCATAAATAACGGTCCTCAAAATTCCGCAAAATAAACCAAACTAAGATTGAAACCCAAATACAAGAAGGATTTGATTACATAGTCTTCCAAAATAAACTTCATTGTTCATCTCCAAACAACATCAACCACTCCTAATATCTTATAACAAAAGTATCTAACCTAAATATATTTTACCCAAGATAGGTTAATCATTCCCATAAGTAACCTAAATTACTATAAGTCCACCTTAAATTCATCGATTCTTCAAAATATAAGTAAACATTACTCCACAATGAAAATACTGTAGTAATCTATTTACCTCGATCATATAGGGTCCCCAAAATAGTGAACATCTTACAAAATAATAATCATATTTTAGTCCCCTAATCATCCCTATCATATTAATACGACAATCGTCGCATTTCCTATCACATTGGTTTTTGGGACATGTTCTTCCATTTCCCACCATTAACTAAGAAGCGAAAGCATAATTAGGGGCTTAAGTACTTAGCCAATAATCATGAAAAGGAACTGAAAGCATTCAAGGATAACTTGTAGAAGAAAATTATACCCTAACTTGTGATCCCCTAGTTTCTCATCTAGGTTATCCATGATCATATATTCTTATGTGAATCTTCATTTTATTTTATCTTTGTTCCTTTAACAATAGTTCATACTGAGCTTATGAATTTACCAAAGCATATCCCCCGGGAGTGTCGTAACCAAGAGTGCAGCAAGGCCCATTGTCGTGTACCAGTTCTTATTCGAGTCTAGCTCAAAGATGTGTTTTCGGGTTTTACCCCTATGTACATCTGTGCCAGAGCCACCTCTACCTGCTCGTATCCAGACAGGGATGTATTTTCTTGGCAACCCCTTACTCAATACGCACCAAAATACCAGGAAGATTTCCTATATTTAAACTTTTCTATATGGTTCTTCCTAGAGTTTTCATATCCTAATTTCCACAAATAACTAAACCATCCTTTGATACCAACTATAGCATCCCGCCTTTTATCACATAAACTTTCATTACTTTTTACAAAACCGAGGATCTTTAAGGTTTAGTGTCTTGGAAATTAGGAACTTTAAACATGAAAACATAAAAGATTCTTCTTAAACACATGAAAGGATTCTCCTCATGTTAATCCTAGGTTCACTACTGCATCTCATAACCTGTGGACATACATCAAAATAAAGGGTGAGCAGAAGGCCCAGTAAGAGAAACAAGAGAAACATTTTACATGTGAACTTGAGATACTTCAATAAGGTCATGAAAAGAACATTAAGGCATGAGAAAGAAATCATGAGGCATATCATAATAAAAATAGCATTTTTCATAACTTGAAGATGTGGCTACAACATTTAATATTGACAATAATTTCGTTTCACCAAGGTCCATCCCCAAGGTGTCATTAAAAATTACCAAAGTTATTCATCAAGGTATCAGTCTAAAAAAGTCATCTCTAGAGATTAAGTCTTTACCCAATGCATTGGAGAGCTATCTGGGTGCACCCTTGAAATGTCTTTATTATCATGTGAGCCACATATATCATCATCAATCATTTCATAAATAACCCATATAGCATAAAATAAATGGGTTTCATTTCATAATCATAACGTTTTAAAAACTGCTTTAAAGACATGAGCTTTATGTCACTTTAAACCCACTGTAAGGGAAAGCGGGTTTCATGTATGTAAATACCAGAATTTAAAATAGAAAATTTTGATATATATGTAAATACCCCTGTAGAAATAAGAGCTTTGAGTATTCACTTAATAACATAAAATAATTTTGAGATAAAGAGGGAGGCATTTTGAGACGAAAATTATGCAGCATAACTACTATGATACATGGATTTAGAAAACATTTAAAAGTGAGGGGACATGGGTAACCCACTAAAAAATGAGAAATAAAATAGTATGGGAACATAATGTAATGTATTTAAGAACATGTTAATGAAATTTTAATGATATACCATATGAAACGAAGAACTTGAAAGGAAGACAAAAATAAGATTTCTCTTATGAGAATTCTGCAGCCTAACGGCGTCACTTAAAACTTCCAAAAATGGATTGACGAGATCAAATAGGGTCTCTTATCATATGAACATAAATTATAAGTATGATAGATATAGATATCATACCCCAACATAATAAAAAGTAACTTGAAAGACTTAACATGAAAATAGATCTTGAAAATGAGAAGGGTGAAAGAACCCCTTGGAAATTCAGTAGCCTAACGACGTCACATAAACATCAACAAAAATGAATTGATGAGATCAAATAGGGTCTCTAATAATATGAACATAAAATATCAGTATGATATATTTATAGATCATACCCGAACATAATAAAAAGGAACTTGCAACACTTGACATGGAATTAGAACTTTGAAAAGGGAGAAAGGTGCAAGGACCACTAAATATTTCAGCAGCCTAACGACTCCACATAAACTTTAAAATACTGAATTGAAGAGATCAAATGAGGTATCTCATAATATGTTCATAAAAGATCAGTATTATAGATATAGAGATCATACCCCAACATAACAAAAAGGAACTTGAAATAATTGACATGAAAGTAGAACATCAAAACGAGAAGGGTGAAGAACCACTTAAAAATTCAGCAGCCTAACGACGCCACTTAAAACTTCAAAATACTGAATTGAAGAGATAAAATGGGGTCTCTCATCATATGGAAATAAAAGATCAGTATGATAGATATAGATATCATACCCCAACATAACAAAAATGACTTGAAAGAATTGACATGAAAGTAGAACTTCAAAACGTGAAGGATGAAGAACCACTAAAAAATTCGGCAGCCAAACGGCGCCACTTAAAACATCAAAAATACTGAATTGAAGAGATCAAATGGGGTCTCTCATCATATGATAATAAAATATCAGTATGATAAATTTAGATATCATACCCCAACATAATAACAAGTAACTTGAAATACTTTACAAGAAAATAGATCTTGAAAAATGAGAAGGGAGAAAGAATCCGTTACAAAAATTCCGGCAGACTAACGGCGCCACTTAAAACTTCATAAAACGAAATAATGAGAGTAAGATGGGATATATCATTATGAGAACATGAAAAGGGAAGTAATAGGAGTATAATAGAACACCCTTTTTACATAAGAACATGGAGCATAAAAGAAATTACATAAAAGAGATTTCTTGAAAAGAAAGAGAGAGATCAGATCCCTTACCTTAAAACGTAACAATTAAAACTCAATGGTTGGGACCTTGAGGGATTGGGGAACCTTGGGAGGACTCCTTGGGAGGTAATGAGACCAGAACTTTGTTGGGGAAGAGTGGGGAGTCTAATGGATGAGAGGATGTCTTGGTATTTATAGGGAAAGTGAGGGGACAAGGCATTAATGGCCAAGGGACACCTCATTAGTGGTTTTGGCAAAACCATGGGCTTGCCCATGGTATTGGCCACTTGGGACACCTCATACCTTATATTACTATTCATAAGTCGACCATATTTATTACATACTTAATACATCATTTAATGATGTCATTAAACACCCGTAACTTAAAAACTATATTTTCACTATTCATCGAAAATTCAACTTTCTCAGAATAATCCCAAAATTTCACCTTAACCAAATATCAATGCTCTGATTTCAAAAATGAAATCCATTTTTTAAAAATAATTTTCTAAATAATTTTAATTAAATTTTTAATTAAAAAAAAACTATTCACCGAAAATTTATTTTTTCAGAAAAATCCCCAAAAATTACCTTAACATAATATCGATGCTCTGTGTTCAAAAATGAAGTCCATTTTATAAAAATAATTTTCTATATATTTTTAATTAAATTTTTAATTAAAAAACCCTATTCACCCGAAAAAACTAATACTTAAATAATAATTTATGAAACCGTTATTTAACCATTTTATTGAATCACATTACTTAATCTAGGTGTCTAAATTATATTAAAACTTTCTTTGAGAGAAATTACTAATCCATTTGGTCACATTACAAATCCTAAGCATAAAATCACTATTCATAATTTACTATTCATCAAAATTTAAGTTGATCTTATTAGACTCCAAATTCCGTAATGAACATAATTGTAGAAGACCATTTTTGGAAAATCATTACACATTTTTAATTATTTAAGGTTTACATAAACATTTTTAAAATATCCTTTTTCTAAAATTCAAAAAAAAATAAATATGCATACTATATTTATCCGGTCATTTGAAAATTCATAAACTTCATCATAAGAAGAAATCTAAATTTTTATTTTAAAACAAAGGATTAAACAAGGCAGTTATGGTCTCGTTACATAGCCCCTTATCACACCAGCATAGGACCTAAGTGTATGGTGTGCTAAGGTGAGAGAATCTGAGGGAGGCTCGGCCAACATCGAACGAGTAGGAATTTCTATCAGTTTGAACTTCTCGCGAAGGAGATCCTGTTCTAGCTTCACACGATGAAGTTCAGCTTGGGATTGGTCCAGAGCAAAGCCCAGTGGTGCTACCTCCTTCCCAAGTTTCGTTAGATGGGCTTCGATCGGTCCAAGACTACTGGGTGAGGCCATCAAATCTTCTTTCTATTTTAATTAACCAAGATTACTTGTATTTAGAGACAATAATCAAAACGTTTAGTTTCCAGCGGTCATATTAACCAATGGTCATATAACAGTCAAAACCCAACGGTCTCATTTTAATTATACTCGTGTTATCAAATGAAACAGTTTTGTTGAGTATAAAAAATAAAATAACACAAAAAATTAGGAAACAAGATTTATTCAAAATTTCAGGTCGTTACATATTTAGTTGGTTCACCAGAAGTTTATAACTAAAGGTGATATTGGGTACCATATAAACCTGGCAGAGGACCTGGTGTCTTGGGAAAACCACCTTGTACCTGGTATGCTTGGACTGAGTATTTGGTAGCCTGGTTAGTTATCTTTTAGTGAGGGATTTATGATCATTTCACTATACCTATTTTATCTTGTTCCCTTATCACCTTTAACTTCATTTCACCCCAATTATCAAGAGTACCACCTTAGATTCATCATAGTTTAGTCTTCCTAAAACTTTTTCCCCCAATTCATGGTGAAACCATAAGAATTTTCAAATATCTAATAAAATATAATAATTATTTTATCTTTAATCTCATCTACTCTCATTCCTTTTTAATTTTTCCTTTGGTAGGGATTCTATGATGAATTTTTATATAGCATGGTGTAATTCAAATAATACTATTAGGATTTTACCCTCTTGTTTGAAGGTGTACATATATAGATGTTTTTTTTCATTCTATACTATATTTTAGAATACGGGTAAGGTATGATTTCATATAATGATTTCATAATTTGAGATAAATTTAGAGGATTTATTTTATAGAGTTTATTAGGCCTTGAGTTTATTTTATTTTTGGCTTGTTTTTGTGAACTCATATAATATATTTGTCGTGGAATTTGGTTATTTCTGGTTTATGTTGATTTGGTAATTGGTTATTATTCGTAATGAAATTTTATATTAAAGTTACAAGGTACTACATTTAGGTGTATTGGAGTTGGTAAATATCACCTTTGATATTGGTATGTGTTCTTTACGCTCTAATTGATTATCAAGACTTTCCAGCAATATGACTGCACAATTTTTCCATAAAATTATTAATAACGTTTACTAAATATTTTTAATGATATATATAAATGTATTTCAAATAGTTATTTAGGAATATCATAAAATGTATTAAATGAATACATTGATGTAATTATTTAGCATTAGGTACCCTTATTCTTTTGTAGAATTTATTATTTTTTCATGTTTATTGTTGATTCCTCGAAATACATTCCTTGATTATTAAAGTTTACTTGGAAATATAAATTATGCAGCCCGTTTCATGTTATTACTTGATAAACATTAAGCTTATTTTTTATTAACCTTCATTGGGTGTAAATAATGGGTTGAAATAGAATACCAAGGTGTGTCTTTTTTATCTGACCAACATGAGGATAGATTATAAATAATTAATTTTTTTGTGGTGTAAACCCATTTTGGTTTTTTAATATAGATAAAATATACTCTTTTAAATTTGGATAGTGTTAAATAGAAGTTAATCAAATCCTCCAAATTTAACCTAATCAAACTATAAGTCAATAAACCAATATTAACCATTGGTTAAGAGAGTACTTGGGTGGTGTTGTGGTGGTTTGGTGAACTAAATGGGTGGAGGTTGTTTGAAAAGAAAAACCACTTGATTTTGTTTTAATTTAATGATTTGGTATTTAATTTTTTTTTCTATAATGTTAATGATGACTGATATTTTATCTCTAAAAAAATTATTTTTTAATTGGATATAATTTAAAATATTTTTCTATTTAAACCAATTTATACTCTTAAATTATTTTTCCAAAAAATATCTTTCAATTGCACTCACTATTTGCTATTTTCACATATTTATTTGAATAATTATTTCATAAATATGTGTTTCAAAAACATTGATAAAAAGGGTTACATAAATAGTGGGGTAAAAATATTCTTTTTTTAATGGGGTTTAATGGGTTAATTAATGCTTACTTGTTTATTTAACATCAATTGGGGTTTTCCTTGGAAACTAAATTCATTGTTAAATCCAAGAGTGGTTTAAATTGTTTATTAATGATTAAAATTTGATAGGGATCATAAACCATCCTTGTTGAAATAGGCAATATTTGGGGACTTGTACTTCTAATTATTTGTTATGCCTTATTCAAATTACTTTAAAAACTCCAATGAGTGTTCATATTTTTGTTTGTACAATAAATTCCTAATACAAACATGTCTTACGGATACATTATAGTATTTTATTTATTAATATCCTTTTAGTTTATCCATTCTAACATACCATGCTGATTACTATTATTATAGTATAGTATTGTGATGGAATTATTGAGAAGGTGCATTATTATTCCATTTGAGAGTGTTTGTTTACTTTATATAGATCATATTCATTACTTATTTATTAATAATGGTTATATAATTGATATTGATAATGTGTATTTATTATATTAAAAACATTTATCTTTGTTTGATATGATATATTGTTGATATAGACTACTTGAGTAGGTCCCTTAGACAATGATATACATGTTAAACTCATGGGATTGGTTATTATACCATGAATGAATATACAGGTCAATGAATTGGGATGGAGTTTCACTTCCTTGACTAATTATACCAATTATCCTTTTCCAATGAATGTGTGATATTATTTCTTTGATATGTTATACATGATTCCCCTCCCCCCTAGGATGGGTCAGTAAGGTCCTAAACAACACACACACACACATATTTTTGTGTGGGTTCATATATATACATTATTTCATTATAAATGGTATTTAATATTCTTGACATATTGGATGTAGTTGTTACCTTTTCTCAGGCACTGATCGAAGGATAGAATTGATTACTTTAGGTATGAATCCTCCCGATATAAGGAGACGTTGATTATCCAAGAAATTAGACAACAATTTGATTTATTATTGATCTATAACTATTTTGTGTTTTTTTATTTCCAAACTATTTCATTTTATATTCATTTATATAAATATTAATTTTTACTTAGACACCCATTATATCATAGTGAGAGTTGATACAACTTCGGCGGTTCTGTACTGAACTTTTATGCTCACACCCTACATTGCCACTCTAGTGGACATGCAGCTCGACATCTGATGATTCAGGTACCCACATATATGAAAGTTGTTGAGGAGTTCTATGGATTGTTGGATATGCATGAAATTGGTTGGTTTTATCTCATGATCATGTTGGGTTTAATGGTGTTGTGGTAGGTGATTTCATTTGACACATCTCTTATTCATTCACATTTTATCTTATACTAAGACTCATTTAGCTTGGAAATTTATAATGGTTTGATTTATATGAGATGGTCTACCTAGGTATTGGGATTTTATTCATTTATTTAGATAGTTGTGTAATGTTTATTTACCCATCTACACTTACATTTCCTATTTAACAAAGGCATTTATTTCTGGAATTTTTGACTTATGGATGAGTCATGATGGATTCTAACTAGAAATTAACCCTCAATTTCAATTATATCCAATGTGGGTAAATAATTACCAAAATATTTATTGAAACTCATGGGGATAGTATCTCGCTCATGGGGATGAGGTAGGGCCCTTGGGATCAATGTAATACCAATTAATGTATTGTTAGGGTATCAGTATTTTGGATGCAACAAAGTTGTATTAAAATTATGTTTTTATATTTAAAGGATTTTTTATTCAAGATAGACGTTTTAACTATAGATACTTTAGAAGTAACCCATAAAAATGTACAACATACCTCTTTATAGAGGAATCAAAATTTACCAGGGGATGTACAAGTACACATCTGGAAATGTAAGTTTAAGTGAAACTTCCATTTAATTTACTTGACTATATTAGAATTGAACTCAAGAAATGTGTATTGGCCTAGCGGGGTATAACATCCATGAACCCATAATTTAGAGATGGTGATAAAAAAATATTTAAATTTATAACATTGATAATAAAAACCATGACCCCAATTTTCTCTTCTTAAAATTATAACATCCTCATAAAATATTTGATCACTTACAGACTTAAGTACCTTTTATTTTTAGAGTTTTAGAGAATTAGAAAACAATCTTGCATGACAATACTCATGTCCTCAATTGATAAGTTTTTCTACTATACCCATATTTTATTATTTCTAAATAGGTTTTAAACATGTCCTATAAATTTATTCAGAAATGAAACCTCTAAAGATATAATTCATTGGAAATCATTCTTTTTATCCCAAGGAACTTGTAAAACACAATAAATAGCATGCTTCAATGCTTAATAAGTGAAAAAATAACCATTAAAAATTTATTGTCATGATTGAGTGTAATATGATCATAATAGTATAATGAAATAATCAAAGTGTATGGTCATAACATAATATAATTCATATCCATCAAAACATATATCATTAAACATGTGACATGGATGAAATATTTACCCAAGGATACCATCATTAGAATCAATAATCATGAACCATATAATGCCAATATTGATCAAAGAAACTATTAAAAATTCATAAAAAACATAGGAAAACCATGTTTGTATCTTGGAAAATTATCTTAAACATTTGTGTTTACTAATAAAAAAAATAATTAGAGCCTAGTTAAATCTATAAATAAACCTCCATGGAAAACCCCATCCTTATTTACAATAAATACAAGTATAACTACCCAATTTATTAGAGTACTATATCAGGATCATCCATTATATAAGAAATATCTGGATCACCGATTATCACAAGATATATCGATATCACCCTTAATAATCAATAATTTCCAGTACCATATAAGAATATAAAACATGGAATCTCTTATTTTCAGCATCAATATTTTAACAACAAATTCCATTCCTTTATAACTTGATTTTGCCATGTAAAAAAACATGTTCAATGATAATATATTTAAAAAAATCATCAAAATACACCACAATAATGAATATGAATGTTATAATAAGATAATAATCCTATTGAATTAGTGTAATTATTAAACGGTATTGATATATTGGAACATACATTTAATGGAATATTTTGAAAAATTTATTTTAAAAAGGGAAAATATAATTTTATATTAATACTAATTTATAAAAATTTATATAATGTTGGGAAAAGTATTTTATTTGAAAATAATGATGGAAAATTATAAATAAATCTTCACATAAAATAATAGTCATGATGGTGGAAAAAATGTTCATGTAATAAACATTAAAAAAATTAATCTTTTTAAACATTAGTAAGAGGGTCAAAAGTGACCGATGCAAAAAACATTATGAAATTTCTTAATATCATGGAAAATAAATATAAAAAATAATTTATGTCTATAAGGTAATATTTTAGAAATAAGATAAATAATGTGGATGAAGTGTTAGGTTATAAGACTTTAAAAACTTTAAAAAAAGTTTTTATAGAAATACCCCTTAGCAACATTTTAAAGCCAAAAACTATTTGAAATAAAGAACATAAAAAGTAAAATAAAATTCCTTGAGTATAAAAAGAGTCATGATATTGTATTTCAATATTTATAGTATACACCATATAAATGAATATAGGACAATTAATCAAAAACATGTTTCAAAGAAGGAAGTTTGAAACGAGAAACCCTTGCAGCTTTGGAAATACTTGAATAAAAAATACATAGAATAAAAAATAATTAAATAAATATATCAAACCAATAATTTCCATGAATGAATTTGTGAAATAAAAAATTCATTTGGTGATAATTAAAGCATAGAAAATAAATCATTTCTCATAACATGAATTATATATCAATTAATTGAAATTGCGACCTTGAACACGCTTATAACTTTTATATAATTTGAATCAATATCTGACAAAATAAATTACATAAATAGAACATTTGATATCATGATCAGTAGGAATCTTAAAAACATTATAAAAGGAAGTAGGTTCATATTACATGAAATGTCTCAAAAAAACAATATTTAGACAAATAATTCCTCCAAAAGTCAGTGTATTTTAATATAGAATTAATCAATGAAGTGATTATTATAACAATTGGAAAAAATGGAAATAAAAAATAATAAAACTATATCCCATTTTGCACATAATCGTGGAATAACATAGTCAATTAATCATAAGTATAACCTAATTAATGGAAATTGATTTGAGAAATACATTACCTTGAGTCTTAACTCACTACATACATTATTTTCTCTTATAAAATAAAATTATATGAATTATTTACCTTTTTAAGTACAATTTCCATGTTTATTAATTTATTAAAAAACCTTTTACTTCATTTATTTCTATAATATATGAAATTTATTAGTCTTTTAATTATGCATTGGGTGTTTTTTGGATGTCCAGTTCATAGCTGAAAATTGAATTTGGTACGTTGATTATGCTAAGGGATTCATTTTTCCATCATCTCTACAAGAATAAACATGAAATAATAATAAATTTTATACATCAATTTTTTTAGAATCTCCCATGAAAGCTGTTTTTGAATAACAAATCACATTGCTTCATATCAGAGGTTTTCCACATATATACATGAGATACATTATCATTTTTAATGGTTGGAAGGGTAAATAGGTATGTAATTTCAAATGTAAAAGTGGGTTTCCTATACCCAAATTTAATAGAACTTTTTTGATTAAAATATCAAGTATATAGTTAATAGTTAAAGATATATTCTTAGAATAATAGTGATGATATTGTCACATCCACTATTTACTTAGTAATGTCTATAAATTATTTGTTTTATCAATATGTTATTGCAGTTCCCAACTATAATGAGTACCTCAAGATACTATAAATAAAATATTAACCATATGTAAAATGGTCTAGATACATCATATTGATTGGGTAGAGATGATATCTGACTATCAGCTATCAATGGGACATAAGTATTGACACTTCTTCTCATGGAGCTCACACTTTTTGATCTTGAGTAGAGGAAAAATGAAAATAATCACACAACTTTTTTTGATATCTATGGTAGTTATAATATAGGAACATGTGTATTGGTTTTACTAATTTATATCATTATCTATGTTTGTCTTTTTCTACATAATTTAATGAAAGATGAAATTAATAGAATTTAGGTCGTAGTGAGGTAGCTTGCATTGGGTGCATCATTGGTGGTATTAAATTAATTGAATCATTAAGATATAACTTTATTTATTTCAAAAGGAGGAGATGTCTTGGGCCCTATTGACCATGATAGTAGTACCTTTATTAAATATATGGACATGGTTATAAAAGTTGTGTCCATCAATTTTTGTCATTGATATAAAATAAAAGGATGATTAGATGAAGTGTATAACGTGATTTATAAGACACCATGAGACATATAGATTATATTAATTGGTGCATGTTCGTAAGAGGTTTTGATTACTATAACCAAAGATAATATACTTTGGGATCTTGATGGGTTGCTAGAATAAACTTCTAGTTTATGACTGGAACTCACTATTATTGAGATAAGGGCATAAATGGTCACCTACTTAGTGTATTGAAGTGTTCAAACCATTCTAAGTGAATATTAGTTTAGGACATGGTAGTCCCCACAACCAATTTGGGTGATGTATGAATTTGAATGGAAACTAATAAATAATCTAATTTAATATTATTCATGTTTATAAAAATAATTTATTAACTTAATTACTCACTATATTGGTAAGTAATTAATAAAAAACAAAATAGATATTTTCCAAACAAATATTATTATTTAAGGGTTAATAAGTATTTAATGGGATAATTAAGTAAATTTAATGAATAGAGTTTTATCACATAGCATATATTTTATGTTTTAATTATGTCATAAAATATAAATGACATTTATGTCATAGTTACTAATATATTTAGTATCTTTAAGGGATTATTTTGAAGGTTTAAGTTATCGAGGGTCTATATACAGTTTTTGGGACACTAAACCTCCCTATATAAGACTTGAGATAAAAAATAGAGGGAACATTAATTCTATTGAACTTTAGAGACTCTCTCACATATATATGAGATTATAGAGTTAGAAAGAAGATATCTGAGTATCCTAATCCATGTTCCTCATTGTAGATCGAAGGAATTGTGCTCTGGTGATCAAAAGGGAATTCAAAATTTCTTTGATTCTTTACACTAGCACCCAAAAACCAAAGAGTGAATTACTAACAAGATCTTGATATTCTTGTGGATGATCTTATTGAATCTGATGCGAGTTCATTTAAGAATTTTATTTATAGAGAGTGAAACATAATTCCAATTTAAATTCAAAGAGATATGTTTTTGATTTAATTTTTTTTGTTTTTAATTAATCTTAATTAATTAATTTTCACATGATCTATGGATGAATCTGAGTTTGGGTATACTAGAATTGATGTTTTAATATAAATACGAATCAAAATTTTTAACAAAAAATTATTCACACTTCCAGAAATATATGTGTTAATTCAATTGGTGTAAGTGGTTTATGATAATTTAATTGAATCAAATTAAAAATTAAAATTAAATTTATTTTAGAGGATGGAATCTCCACAATTCTAATAACAAAATCTATGCATAGATTAGAAAAATAATGACCAAGTTATGGTATTCTAAAGATAAAAGTTTTAATTTTATGCTCTTAATACTAGTAAATAAATAAACAAATAAATATGTATATATTTCTAGTATAAGACTTTTCATAAATAATCAATGAATTCATGTTGGAATGATGGATGGTACACAACCCATGAGGGATCTATCCAATTGAGCTCCTATACTGGGAATGTCTAAGTGAATGCAGTATTAATTAAAAAATAAATTGTTACACACACACACACACACACACACATATATATATATATATATGTAACAATAAATAACATATATATAATATATATATAGGCTCTATTAGGGGGATAAATTTCCCAGGTTCTTCAACAAAATTTATCAAGCCTTGATTTATAGGCTTTTGAAAAGGTAAAAAATGTAAACTGTGACTTTGGGGTAGAATAAGAACCTCTCATGATAAATTAAGACCCCCTACTTGGGGAGGGGAAACGGGGCATGGAGAAGGAAGTTCCGAAATGGGTGATACAAATCTTATACTGTTTTATTTTTTTGGTTATTATTTTTAATAAGGGAGTGGCTCATAAAACCCACCCTCTTTATTGTTAAATATTCGCCCAATGAGAGGCATCCTTATTCACAATGTCAGTGTGTTGGATAATTTTTACCAACTAGTGTCAGTTTGGTTTAGGCTCTACCCAACCATCTTCCTTACAACCTGAAACCCATACCAGGGGTTTATAAAAATATCTAAAGATCCCTGATAAATCTATTTTATATATATATATATATATAAAGTAAAAAAATATAAAAAAATATTTCGAATTAAATTAAATAATTTATGTATAAAAAACCTATCCTATTTAAAATATTATTACCACTATTGGAAAAATACCCTATATTAACGGTTTGTAACTATTGGTATAGGCTATACCAACGGTTTGGAGGACCGTTGTCAAGTAAGCCGTAACAATAGGTCTATACGAACAGTTTTGGGAAAACCATTGGTATAGGGTCTATACCAACGGTTCTGAAAACAGTTGGTATAAGTAATTAGAAAATCTATACCAACGGTTCTCAAAACCGTTGGTATATGTATTTCAAAAAAGAAACATCCGGTGGGATTTGATCCCAAGACCTCTACTTTATAACGGAATGACTTAACCACTAACCTAACATGACTTTTGTAAACATTATTTCATAAATATATATATTTATTGTTCTAATTGTTTTAAATTTTGATTTATATAATGTTCTCCGTAGGTAGATTCCAAAAAAAATCAAAGGACCTTTCCCAACGGTTTTGCAAACCGTTGGGAAAGGTCTTGCTTTTTTTGGGTACTCTGGAATTATGGACACCCTTCCCCAACAGTTTGGGAAAACCGTTGGGATAGGCTACCCTTTCCCAATGGTTTTCCCAAACAGTTGGGATAGGCTACCCTTTCCCAACGGTTTTCCCAAACCGTTGGGAAAGGTGGTCTAGAATTCAGCCTTCCCCAACGGTTTGGCCAAACCGTTGGGATAGGCTAACCTTTCCCAACGGTTTGGACAAACCTTTAGGAAAGGGTGTCGAGAATTCAACCTTTCCCAACGGTTTGGCCAAACCGTTGGGAAAGGGTACCTATACCAACGATTTTTACAAACCTTTGGTATAGAATCATTGGGGAAAATCATTTTTCCAGTAGTGTGCATGATTTTAAACATAACTAGCCATCAACTAGAAGAAAAATATCATGAAGCCTAGTGTCTTTGGATTATTAGGTACATAAAACTGCAAACATAAAAATAGAATAGAACATATTTATTTTAAATATCCATAAATAGATCCTAAATTCTATTGAGATCCTACCTCTATATATGATAACCTAGGGAAAACATGAATAAAATGGATGACATAAAATCCCATTAAGGGAATAAACATATGAATAAATCATTACACATGGTTTAGAAGGAATAAAAAATAACTTAAAAATGAATAAACATATTGAAACATAATATAAATAACATGGGATTATATAACTATGTAATCATAGTAATTTGGTAGAAATGTAAAATATTACACAATCATGAATCAAGTATCATTACACATGAATGATCATGAGTCAATATTAACCACCAAGACCGTTACACATGAAGCGTGAGTTAATGCTAACCACCAAGAACCTTGCACATGACATCTCATGAATCTAAAACTTATCCATTACATTGGAGAACTTTTTAATAAATCCAATAATAAAATGATCAGGAATATGTGTTCCACATAAATAATCATACAAATTAAATTAGACATAAGTGTTACCCATAGAAAGAATTGGGTATCATAATCTTGTCAATAGTATTATCAAAAGGAATATCATAATGCTGTATAGGAAATAAGGGATTTAAATCATAAATAGAAATTAATAAGAGAAAATTGGATTATATCATAATAAGGAATGTTAATATTAAGTGAAAACATGTAATAATAGTGTTTATGAAACATTATAAATAAAACATTTTATTCAGTTTATGAAAAATATTAAGGTGGATTTAAAGAAAAAAAGGGAATAATATTTCATATAAAACCAAAAATTAACCAAGAAAGTTTTCATAATAAGTTGAATTATTTTATAAAAATAATTTTTTATTAAAACTGATTATGGATTTCACTTTAAAATGGGTAAGAATTCAGAAAGTTCCCTTTGATCGGGCTTTCTTATTGAGAGGAATTGAACATAGAATTTTTTAGACATGTATTCCTCATAAAATAATGATGATTTGCTCTTGTTTCAAGAGTCTAAAAAACATATACATAATTTAAAATAATTATATTAGAATTAATGAGATTTATATTTGGGTAAATGGAGAGAAAGCGTATCCCAATGGAAAAATGGTGGTTCTGGTTGAATCTCTAACATTATCTTTGAAACAGTTCTTCCCTTGATATTAATGTATTGGATAATCAGGTTTAATACATTAATTAATTAATTCAGAACCTTTTATACATTTATATGATTTATTATAATTTTATTATGTTCATTTATGTCCTTTTTGATAAGTTATTATATTTTATCTTATCATTTGTGAGTGTCTGTTTCCTTGGTTTTCATGATCATGTTACTTATATAGATGTATGGAAAATCATGTAAAATGATAATTGTTGTATAGAATTGAATTTATATGTTATTAATGAACATATATAATATTTAAACGGTTATATAATTAATTTCAATATATGTTTTTAGGATAAATCATTAGATAAAACTTTAATGATAATTGTTCGGAATAATTTCGTTTTTCGATCATCAAGAACAAGTTTGTTTAATTATTTAATATCATGCCTATATACTAGATAAATAACATTAAATAGATTGCAATAAAATTATTATAATCTGGTTTAACT
This sequence comes from Viscum album, assembly GCA_963277665.1. Lineage (NCBI taxonomy): Eukaryota > Viridiplantae > Streptophyta > Magnoliopsida > Santalales > Viscaceae > Viscum > Viscum album. Next base: position 1,019,068,383 of record OY728138.1, on the reverse strand, counting down.
ATAAAAATGGTTTTATGATCATCTTTGGAGGTAGTTATGGAAATTCAAAACTCATTGTCTTTGAATGCAATGAATTAACACACCATAGACGATATTTTAATTTTATTACAAAATGAGGGGGAAAGAAATGACAAAGGATTGTTATATTATCATAATAAAATTCTAGTATATGTATGGTAATGTATTTATCATACCATTTTTATTATTTTAGGTGAGGATTGAAAAATAAAATAAAATAACTTGAAAAGAAATTAAAAGAAAAGAAAGAGGATTTTACCTCATGAATCCTTCTTCTTAGGAGCCTCCATATGGGATTGGTTTTGGTCTTTGGTTACGATTAAAGGATCCTAGACATGGAGAGGGGATAATAATTTTATTTTATTATAATTTTTGAGAAGGATTATATCTTGAGAGGTGTGAGGAGAAGAGTTGGCGAGGGTTGTATTTATAGTGGGGGAGAGAGGTGTTTTCTCATTTTTTTATTTATTTGTTTATTATTTTGTCTCAAGACTATGAATAGTTCCATTATAATCACCAAACATATTAAAATAATTAATGGAATTTTTGGATTATGTTTCATACATCAGGGATCACTCAAGTAATAGTGTATTTAACTTATAATATATATATAACATAAAATCATATATATTACTATTAAAAAAATCATGTATTTCCTAAAAATTCCAAAAATTAAACCTAACCATTTTTACGTATAGAATTAAAATACGAACCCCATTTTATGAAAATATTTTTCTAAATATGAGAATTTTTTTTAATTAGAATCATCATTTAGTTGAAAGATATTGATTTTAAAATTATAATTGATATTATAAAACCTTAAAAAATTAATTAATGTCTCATAATATTATATTATAATCACGAGAAAAAAAATATTAATTTATGATTACATTTTTCGAAAATAAATATTCTTTTAAATTATTAAATTAACTAGAAAATGGAAATTAAATATTTATGACTTTCAAAAATATCAACATTTAATTTATGATTTTGAAAACAAATTTTACTTATAATATGATATAATTATATCACATTTTTATTTTTCATATGCATAAATTTCATTTATATATTCATGGGTTTGGTTACAATTTATTTTCCTTGTTTACTTTTTATAAGGTTTATATTACTATTACTAAGGTTGGGTTACTATTTCATTTGAATAGGTTCCTCAACTTCTTGAAAAAATTATTATTTAATTAATTATTCATTTATAAATCTTTCAGTGTGTTCTCAATGTGATTTTTTTGTGGTTTATAATATATAGAATCATTATAAGAAAGGTGTTTCCATTGATAAAAATTTTGTTCATTACATTATGGGACTATATGACTAGTGTTTTGTGAATAAAAATGAAATTAAATTGATTTTATTACACAGAAAATAATTTCAAGATGAAATCCTCAAAATTTAATATATTTATATGAGTTTAATGTATATTGATATTTTATGATCATCGGACTTACTAGTTCATGTCTGATAGTTTCTTAATTATTTATTTAATTAATTCACTACATGGTTTTTATTAATTATCAAATAAATGATTGATTATCTATCATATTTTTTGTCATCATATATATAAGGGCCTTTTCTTTTAGATAATAATTATTTATATATATTTTGTATTTCCAAGATCCCCTTAACTATATGTGATCATTGTTGTATAATGATGAGGTTGAAAAGTGATACAATTCAAATTGATATTTTGTAATGTGTCAAAAATGTGTTTGATGGATTAGATGGGTGTGCAATACAATTAGAGTAACAGGTGTTGCGATTCAAGGAGTTACCATATTTTTATGTTTGATCCATTATTCACTTAATGTATCAACCATTATTATCAAATGATGATCATGTCATCTAATTTTATTTTTTCAGGGTGTATTATTTTATGTATGTATAGTTTGTATACATGGTCACATAAAATAATAATCAAACATGTGTAGATATAATGAAAATTCATGATCAATTTTTCTATTTATAACATTTTGAATACTTGAGTGTAGTCATATTAAAAGATAAGTTTAAAGATAAATCGATTCAATTCATCGAGAATAATACAAACCGTCAAAGAAATATTAATTTATAATGCCTCCCTTGATTTTATTTTTAACAAAACCTTTTGTATGAGATACTTTTCACCCATATTTTAAGAGGTCTCATACTACTAAAGAGTTATTATGAGAGCTTTGTGTCAACTTAATTTATGTTTTCAATAAATAAGAGGCCATAGATACCTTTTAGAGACATTAGTGGAAAGGGTTGAGAAATTCATGGTAATCCTTTGAAATAGATGGGACTCTACTCAATAGATTAAAGAGTTTCAAGTTAATATGGTTGGACATCTAAAATCCTACCTTAAGACTCTCTAAGTAGTTTCATATTAACAATTTGGACTATAAGGAGAGGTTTTTAGGGTCCTTTCCACTAGAATAATCAATATAATTAGTGTTCCTAATCGATAAGTTGAGGTAAAATATAATTTTGTAAAATATTTGGGAGAAATTTAAGAAAATAAAATTTTTACTATCTAATAACTTGTAATCAAGATAAAAATTATATTTTTTAAGTTTTATTTTTGTAGAAAATTTATTTTGTCCCCACATATAAACTATTATCTATATTCAAAAAATATCATTTTTTGAACTGTATGAATTTCTAAGTGTAGTATAGATATTTGGGAAAAGTATAACAATGTGAAAAAAAAATTTATGTTTCTAATTCCCCATTACATTTTGAGCCACCTAATGAATCTTGGGTGAAAAATGAAGTTTAAAGGAGACACATTGATGATGAATTTTATGTTCACATAAAATTGATATAATCTATTTCCACTGTGTTATGAAGGAAAAATCAGAACATGGATGGTTTTAGATGTTATGTTATCTCTAATAAGTCTGTGAGGAGAAAGTGAAGATATAAATTAATGAGATGATTATTACACTAGGAATGTGTAAATTGAAATATGTATCACAATATTTCGATTTATAAATTTATTATATAATTATCACCAAATTAATTAGATTTGGTTAAATATTTTTTTGAAATTACCAACATAGAGAAAACATATCATTACCTTCTGGGTAAGTCTCTACAAGAAAATAATAACATAAAGAAAGATTAATATATAGTTCTTAATGGAAAAAATATAAAGATAAGGAAAAAAGTATAACAGGAATTGTTAATCCAAAGAGACCTTCACAACATCCATAAAAAAGAATTGAAAAATCATCATACTAGAGGCTATTTTCCTAAAATATATTGATATTATTCTATAGAAGTTAAAATGCAATGAAATATAGTATTACTAAATTAAGGATTCATCTCTGTGTATATTCATCATTATATGTGATGGTATTAGTTTAGTTCTTGGGTATTATATAATAATTTTCTATCACACATTTGCACCCAAATACAATAACTAATTAAGTAAAGAAACATTAATATAAGTATGGTGAATTCCACATGTGGTTGAAAAAGGGTGATTCCTAATTAAGTAGTGAGAAGTAAACAACTTCTAATTGGAATGTTTGTTGATTCAAATAGAAATTTAATTATGTGTTACCCAAAACATTTATCTCATGTATCCATTTTAAACAAGGATAAATTATTCCATATTTGGAAATAATGTTGTGTATGGTGTCTCATACTCAAATAATAGTTTAGTAATGCTTGAATCATTGAAAATATCTTATGCATATAAAATTTAAGACTTAAATACACCGATATAAAAAGTTGATTCTTTGTCTAGTAAAACATAAAATATATTTCAATGATATACCCATTATGATCATTATAATATTTGGATCTATAACCACTTGTATTATAAACTCATTTACTAATATAGTTTTGGAAAATAAATCCATAGAAATTATGATAATCAACAAATATTCCTGAATAATTTTAACTAGAGATCATGAACTATTCCAAGAAAAAGTTATTAGTGAAAAATTATGCTTCATGATATGAATTTAATTGTTTTCTAAGGAATGTAAAAGTGGATAAATGATAATTCATGGTAAAAATATTTTAATTTCTTTGGAAACATGAGATGAATAATATTTTTACCAATTATTCACTAATCATGAAAATGTTGAGTGAATTTTTTACTAAACTCAAATTTTTGTATACTTATCAAAGCCATTATATTAGTAAAAGGATGTTCAATGATGAGTCTTACATGAATACATTAATCATTAAAATTTAGAGTGTATTATTTACTAAACATAAATTTACCTATAAACATTAGAGATATGATGTAATTAAAATAAAGATCAAGGACGATTTTTATAAGTCATCAAAATCATCCATTATCGTTTCAAGACATACTTAAAAATTATTGGAGTTAACAAGTAACTATATTCTAATTATTATGAAAAATTAATCTAATATGAGTTATAATATAAATTTTACCCATTATTTCCTACTCTGTTTGTTAATATGAAAATAGTTTGTTATGGATAAGTCAATAAACATACTTCCATTAAGAGAAACACAAAGTGCGTCTTTGTTATTATCCCAAAGTTAATATTAGATATTACGTAAATACCTATGATTGAATATTTTTATTCAAGTGATAGACTATATTTTAATAAAATGTTTCATAATTCTATTTGAGATAGTTTGATCATATCGACTTGTAAAAGTGATGGATTGAAATGCATAAGTAGTTAACAGAGGAACAAATTTTACAAGAGTGTTATGGAAAATTAATATTCTAGAGACACTTACTATATAAAATGATTGCAACCAAGAAAGGATTTCATATTCACTATGGTGGGTGATATAATATTTATATTATCAGAAAAAATTAAATATAAATAAGCTATAGATTTATCTAAATGGATACCATATACTAAAATCAAGTCTATTTTCGGTTGTTTCTCCAATTAATGTAATTTTATTGGAGATTATTCAAGATAAAATATACATGGTTGGTATAAAAAAAGATCTAGTAAGTCTGAATTGGTTTTACCAAGACTTAGTGCTTAAATCCATTTTAATTCCACTTGTCCAAGAAAATTTCTATGATCATTATATTGTGAATTTTATATCTAGACCACTTTTATTGGAAGGGGATTACATGATCCAACTAGAAAATTTTGATGACATAAAATAATTACAATAATAAATGAATGATATAAGGATCCATTTATATATTAATTTAATTATTATGATTATAGAATATTCATTTGGTTTGAAAGCATACCGAGTGTTTACAAGATGTTAGTGGTAGTTCCATAGTTTCCATGTAAAATATGATTATAAAATATTGAAAAATATTGTTATCCTTGTAGTTAATTGAGACTAGGTTGAAAAAAATAATCCAAAGATTGACTACAATTAGGAAACCAATTAGGGGGTAAAAAATTTAGTATGGTTGATCTATGGGTTTCTTAGAACAAGTAAATGTATATATACTGGAAATGTATTATAATAATTTGAGAGGTAATTTTTTTCAATGTTACATGGACTAAATCTCTCCAATAAGACATGTATGAGACATATAAAGATATTAAAATGGTGAGAAGAATTCTATACACATATATGGTTAATATATCAAATATTGCATGATATGTACTTGATATCTATATTATATACATTATGTTAGGAAAATATCCATTAAATCAATGAAAACATAATAAGAAGAAGTTAGAACAATCCAATTGTACTTGAGAATATACAAAGGACATGTACCAAGAGCCTAGAGAGGAAGGGACACTAGTTATACATGAATAAAAACCAGTATTCCTATAGATCAATTTAATTCTATATTATATAATATGTAAGTTAATGAGAAACATTAGCATATTATATATAGTGATTTCTAAATTTAAAAATATCAAGTATGTTTTGTTTTCTAATTTAGCTAAATAATTAGTAGAAATACACAAAACATTGTTCTATTTCTTTGAATTTTTACTTCAATGGTACTAGAAAAGATATCTGGATTATGATTGAGGACAAAATTAATATACCTAGGGATGTCATCTCTTGGGGTGTCCTACTCAAGAATATGAAGTTATAGATATCAGAGTATCCATTTAGAAAAAATGGTAGGTTGAGTGACTATATCCCTAACCAAACTGAAGCATGATATTATCATATGAGATATAATAGGGTGACAGTTAGTTCTAGTGAATGGGGGAGTGTTTTAAAAGTGGGTTCCTTACACTAAATATGAATAATACATTTTCATTACCAAATCATGTATAGAGTTAATAATGCATGATGTATTTTTACTATAGTAGTGTGGATATTGTTATCCACTATTTATATGGTAATGTCCATAGTTTGTGTTTGTAATCAACAGGTTATAGAAGCTAATAGATATAATGTAGACTTTTAGATAGAATTAAATCAATCTTAAAAATAATTCATATGGTATAGATACATCATACTAACCGAACACAGATGATGCATGAATATCATGTGTTGGGGGCTAATAATCGTTGATACTTCTTCTCAAGAAGTTCAAAATTAGTGATATTTAGCAATCAAGATCACGAGGACTTACCCACCAATACTAACACCACATGTTTATAGAATTAATTAGTAATTCATATCCATAAACTCATGTATGCGTCTATCGGATTGAGATCATTTTAGTTTGTAACATTTCATTACATACTTTGATTAGAGATGAAAACTATATAATTTTTTTCATGTTGAAATGTCATTCATTGGGTGTATTATTTTTGTTATGAAATTGATTGAATGATCCTAATATATTTTTTCACTTCTAAAAGGAAGATATGTCACATGCCTTGATGATCATGATGGTAGTGACTTTATTAAATCCATGGACATGATAATTAATGTTATTTCCATCTATAAATTTCATGAATAAATAAAGTAAGATAAGATAATGATGTGAAGTGTGTGGCCATATTTCTGAGATATTGTGAGATAAAAATACTATATTACAATTTGTGTGTTTGTGGGGGGTTTTCATTGTCACAACTAATCCCTTTCTCATTAGGGGCCTTGATGGGATTCGAGAATACACTCTTGAAATATGAGTAGAACTCACTGTTTCCAAGATAGGGACTAGTGGGTCACACACTAAGAATATTCAAGAGTGTAGCATATTTTATGTGAAAATAAGGTGTGCCCTACCACAGGGTTTGAGTGTTGTTTGAGTTTAACTGATTTCCAAGAAATAACTGAATTTAATATTATTCAAGTATATAATAAAATCTTTTTAATTCATTTAACCATCGTATTCACAAGTTATTTAGTGAATATAAAATTAGTATTTTTTAAAAGAATATAATTATTTAAGGTTCACTATGCATTTAATGTTATAAGTGAGTAACATAAATGTTTCAATTTTTATCACATAAAATATATTTGATGTTAAAATTATTTTATAAAATTAAAATTATTTTTTTGACAAAGATACTAAGTCATTTAGTGTCTGTATTGGATTATTTTTAAGGGTTGGTTACCCTGGAGCCTAAGTGAATTTTTTAGGACTTCATACATACCTATATAAGAAATGAGATTACAAAATTCATCGGGAACATCCATTCCCTCAAATTAAACATTCTCTATTTGTTTTATAAAAAAAATATAGAGTGATAAGGAGGAGATATGAGTTCCCCGGTCCAAGTTTTTCATCCCATATCAAAGTAATGATGCTCAGGTAATTTCTAGAACATTGAAATATTATTCCATTCTTTTTTTGGAACTTTGAAATTAATTATTGATCTATTGATAGACTATTTAAGAAATTCTGGATGATCTAGATGGATCCAATATCTGTTGTTGCAAGAAAAGATCTCTATAAGCCAGTGAAACATGATGCCAATAGAAATCAAAAGAGGTACAATTTTAATTTTTTATTGTAAAATTTTCATGCATAATTAATTTTCACATGATTAGTGGATGATTAAAATCATGGTTATACAATTTCTTTTCAACATAGATCTAGACCTGAAAAATTCAAAATAACATTTTTCTCTGTTCTAAAAAACCTAAGTTTCCCTCAATATCTTGTATTTAAATAATCATAACTATTTCATGAATATCATATATATTCATATAATCCATCATAATCCCCATGTTTGAGTGGTTGTGATGAAAAATGTAACAAATTACTTAGTTGAGGTGGTAGTCGACATGTATACAAGAATAACGTTTTCATTACCCATAGGATAGAAAAGATATGAATAATCTCATTCCATTTATATATTAACATCTCAGTATATGGATGATTATAATGTCATTATATTTAAATGGTTCTGATATATTTTCATAGGGCAGGATAAGAAGTAAAATGAAAATACTCAATTGAGACGATTAACTCCTAATTTATGAACCTCTATTGGATCTCTCCTTAAGATCCCTAGGCATATCATTTTAAGAATACAAAGACCTCTATAATATAGATAAATAAGTTAAGAATAATATTTTTCAAGGTTTTATTTTGGAATGGGGCTAAAGAAGTGCAAGGAAGAGAGGAGAGGTGGTGTCCTTATATAAGATAGGAGAGGGGAACATTTAGAATTACTTAAAGTAATAAACATGTATAAAATAATTTTCAGGTTAATGTGCCTTAAAATTGATATATTTAAAATATATGAGGATTATGAGTTGAAATAATATTAAAAAATAAATTTACAGAATTTTAGGTGATGTTTTAAACATTATCTTTTTATTTTTAACCTCCATTGAACCTTTTAATGATTAAAATAATGAAAAAGTTCACTTCTATTTAGAGGTCAATAAATTTAATATAAGAGGAAAAGTGACCCATAAATGAAATATGGTGGATATGATGGGCCGTATCCCATTATAATAGACAAAGAAATTTGTTTTTTGAATTTTAAATCATTTTATAAAATATTATCTAACATAAAGTACCAATAAAATCATTTTTTGGACTTTTCACATAGTTTGGATTTGAAGACATCAATATAGTAATGAAATTATAAAATAAAATTTCATAACAACACTAATATGATATATTCATTTCGAAAATTGATGAAATAAAATAATTCATAAAATTTTATTAATTTTAATGCTTTTATAATCATTTACTTGATATGTATACTTCTTACACAAACACTATGCCAGCGATGCATTGGAATTTATGGATGTTATTTCATAAATAAAAATTTAAAATAAATTACCACAATAAAAAAAGTAAAATCATATTTAAAATAAACATTTATAACTGAATATAACAACTTTTTATCCCTATGAAAAAATATTAGACATCTTAAAAAAAGGTAGTTATATGTTGTCTTTATACTTTACCTAAACAGAATTAAAGAATTTTTTTTTTAAAAAAAAAATTGTTTACATATATTTATATATTGTATGATAATAGTCAAAATAAAATAATATAATAAAAATAAGTTAGGTGTTAGATTTACTTTTAAAGCCATATCACATTATTTTTAACATTAATTGCCCAATTTATCCATACTTAGTTTACAAACATTTTTCATGTTTACCATTCACTATGTAACATCCCAACCTGGATTACCATCGAACTGGTAGCTAGATCAGTCACCACATGACCTTAAGCACGCCTCACTGTATGCTTGAGTCTATAGAATAGTAGCGAGGGTGTAAAGATAGTTGGTGGGGAGGCTATACCCTCATATGAGAGTTTTCATAGTAGTATAACAATATATAAATAGATAACAATAACAGAAGTACTATAAATAAATATATAATGTAGCAGAAGTCAATTTTAAATCAACTCAATAAAAGAAAAGGTCGACACTAGTTAACATAATTTATGCATGTCATGGTGATATATATATGAAGAAGTAAAAAAACTACTTATTATACATCTTAGTACAAAAATAAGGAAAAAGACTTTACACACAAGAATGATCTCCACCAGAATCTTGATCTCCCTATCATTCCTTTTCTCCTAACTGTAAAGTATAAAAAAACATCATAGAAAATTTCCACAGTCCTACAAGAAATAAAAGTATACTTGGGTACCCCAATGCAATGGCAGTCCAAATAAGATATGAGATATAAGTTTCAGTAGGCCGAGACCACCATTGTCTAGCTCAATCTAGACGATAAAATAAAATTAAACAGCATGCATGTATAACGAATCAATAATAGAATTGAATAAATATCCAACAACCTGTCCAGTTTACTAAGGGAACCTGATGGCGATACCTGCTTCAGCCCATGGCTAGTATTTGTAAGAACCAATGTTTCAAATATGGATGAAATTGTGAGAGAGTTTAATTTTTTTAATTAATGGATAAAAAGATTTTAATACCTAGAATTAGAATAAATTTCCATGAATGGACCATTTTAAAACCTTAATGTGGGGCTATGCAGGGTTACTCAAACCATGAAAGTAAGAGAAGTGTGATACCCCAGGTATTTGTTAGTGAACACATGGGTGACGCAAGGTTACTGAAACTGTGTGGGTCAAGAAGTGTGGTTACCTGATTTTTAAAATGCGTTATCTATTTACTTTAAATCAATGAAAGTTTTAATAATAACAATATAAGGATACTCTTATTATTTATATTAAGATAATTAATTACATTCAAGGAAAAAAGAATTTAACTAATTGTGGGAAATAAATTTCTTGATTAACATGATGTCAAATAGATTTCAATTAAATGAAGAAGCATTTTTATTAAATGGGGATTTTGGGATTTATCAAATATTTTAATAATAATAATAATGCGATTATTATTATTATGGTTTTATGAGTATAATAATAATTTTTAATTATGGTTGTTATCATTATTATAATGAATAATAATAATGCTTCTTTATGGGTCTTAGTTTGAATTGAATAAATGAAAGGGGTGGTAATAATAATAGCTTTTATTTTTATCAAAAATGATTTTGAATATATTAATTACATTTCATTTAAGGGGATTTAATTTCATGTTTTTATTTAGGTTTTTTTAGAAAATAATAAAAGGGTGTATCCCCTTCTTCTTCTCCCAAGAGGTGAGACCCCCACTTTGTTCTTTTCCCCTAAGAGGCACGATACAATAGTTTTTTAGGCCTCCTCCTCTATGAAGTCCTCCTCCTCTAGACAACCAACAGCGCGTGAGGGCCTCTCGCCTCTCCTGGTGTGTGACCCAACAACCCCTCTGAAACCCTAACTAGAAACACCACTCCTCCTAGGCAGTTCTTTCTCCATGGTCAGACCACACTCCACCCAACCTCATCCACCTTGCGCATCGACCATCCCCAGGAACACAGGACACCTGAACGACCTGTAGTAGCGTGACCCCCTCTAGGAAGAGCAACATTGCACACCCACATTATTTTTGGGTCCTCTATCAGTCGAATATTCCTCCCTTTTCTTATTAATTATGGTCTAATTCAACAAGGTATGATCTTCTCTCATACCCTCCATCCCTTATTTGGCGATTATTTGTGTTTTCAGTTCCCATTTGGTTTGGTCCGATTATAGGGTTTTGTGGTAACCTATATTTTGTAGGTGCTCTTCAGTTCTAGGTTTGTGCAATGGTGTTCTTGGGACCCGTTGGTCTGCATTCTAGACATGCCACCAAAGGAGAGGTGGTTCGGGCCAATTCGGTTCACAGACCTTGCTTCAGAGGTAAAAAATTATAACTTTGATTAGTTTTCCACTATATATTTTGGAGTCTGAAAATTTATCTAATTCCCTATTATAGAGGTTCAGGTGCGTAGGACTTATTTCACTAGTTTTAGTATCCCCTTTTGATTTAGTAAATTGTTGATTATGTTTCAGGGTGCACACATGCGTATATAAATATATATACATATATATATATATATAATTATACATATGTTGATATGTTTATATATATATATATAAGTTGTGCGCATGAGACTGTGTGCCAATTGCAATTGGTTGCTGCCAATTAAATCAAAGGGTTGCGTATTTAATCTGGTTCCACTCCAAGGTAAGGTCCCAAATATTTATCTCATTATTTAAGAATGCATATTTTCTTCTTTAAATAAATTGAGAATGTGATGTTACTAGATTATGGAGCTGATAAGTTTTCTTAAATTTTTTATTAAAGATAAACTGCTTGTTAGTGGTAATGTCATATCATACTTGTTGTTGTTTTGGATTTTCATCTGTCTTTTTTCTAGTCATGATATATTTCATGTCGATGCATGAAACCCTGGGTGTTATTTAGTGATGCTGTCCACATAATATGAATTAGGACTTGACCAGGGGTTGGTTTTAAGCGTGTATTGCTGCTTATTTATTTCCTACCAAGTGAATATGTTGGGTTTATGTCGGGGGTATTAAATAGTTAAAAATAAATCACCCCATGGGTCTTCTTAGTCAACGAGACTTGAATATCTCTTGGACTTGGACATCCATAGGTGTGCCTTTTTACCCCATGTCACAGATTGTTAATTATGCAATTCATTGTATATCATTTGGTGACTTAAACGATTTAAATGGGGTTGGATGAGTAATGGGGTAATTAATTGAAGAATTAATTATCAATATGTGAATTTGGAAATTGCTGCATTATTGAATATTGAGAATAGTGAATATGGAATTACTACTTAACATGTTATTTATTGGAAGATAAATTGGAAAGTGGTAATGATAAATGGATAGATTTATTTATTACAAGTTAAATGTTGAATAGTTAATCAATTAATGAATTTGTTAAGAGATATGGTTTAATTAATTAATTTTTAAATTAATTAATTAGAACACATTGATTTAATTGTGGTTGTGGGTGGAATTCCCAAGAATGACACTTTATAGCCACTTGGACTAGAATGCCTGTTAGGATTTCCTTGTTTTGTTCCATGAATTTTTTTGTTATGTTGTGGTTGTTGGTTATATGCGATGCCTAAAATTATTCTTTGATTAATGTTGAGCCTTGTAATAGTTTTAGTTATAGTTAGATCCTTTAATGGAGATAATGTGCATTGACTAAAGTTATTCCATGTAATAGTTTGGATTTAATGTAGATCCTTTAATGAATGTTTTATGCCATATTGATTTACAATGGACCTTGAGAGCCTTGGACCCGGAAAACTATTGGGGTTTCCAAGTTTATTTACATAGGACCATGAGAGCCTGATGTAGATGTTTGAACCGAAGGGTATTGACCATGAGAGCTCCCCAAGTGGTTATTTATATTTAATTAATGGCATGTTTGACCCAAGGAGGATTGACCATGAGAGCTCCCTAGGTGGTCATTTAAATTTTATTAAATGAATGATTGAAGAAGGGGGATTTACTATGAGATATACCCTGGTTGTAATTTTTGATTAATTGAATGACTATGATTTGTTTTCCAAGACAAAGCACATGCTTGGATTCAGTCCTTACTTTTATTGTTTAGATGGTCTTTTGAGACATATGTGTGCTTAATCACATGGGGAATGTGGAGATTATACTGGATCCCAAAACGAGAATAATGAAATGTAATTGAATTGTTAATGAACATGAAATTAATGTGTGAAAACTATTGTGTATTCATGAAAATTTTATAGTGAAGCTTCAGACTCCAGCTGAGGGCTAAAGCAGGTACTTGGGAATTTAGTTAAATTTTACAACTTACCTTATTTATGTGTGTGTTCACACTGTTTAAATTATACATTGAATGTTTGGATTTTGTGAAATACCCATGGTTCTGGCCTTCTGAGATTTATATATAACCTCCTACTCTGGCTGTCATTGCACTAGAGTATCTAATTAGATTATATCTGGTTGCAGGATTGTGTTGTTCGCATATACTAGGGAGATAAGAGTAGAGGACTGAGCGGGAGCTTGGGATGCTTGAGGAGAAAGCTGTAGGGATTAGTTTTATTTTATTTGTATTGTTCTATATTTTAAAAGAAAGTTTTATTTTTCATCAATTTAATAGTTGTTCCATCATAAAATTCATGAATTTTATAACATTGGTGTTGGTCATTTTGTTTTATTAATTATTTATAAAATTATGTCTTTTGCTTCTTTACTATTAATTGCACTAATTCCACTATTTACTATTATTGTCCACTGTTTTTAATCTGATAAGAGGGCATAGTATCCCCACTAACTACCCATACTACCTTACTCCTAGTAAGTAGCTTCTAGTGTACGAGGAGATGCGTTTGAGGTCAAGTTGCGACTAGTCCCACCACCAGTTTAGGTGTGAGCCAGGTCGAGAAATTACAAAGTGGTATCAGAGCTTTCTTTTCCTTTTTTTTCTTTCTATTTTGGGTGGGCATACATGTGACTTGGAAAGTTTTGGTGCTTGGGTTAATAGTCATTCATAGGACTGATCACCCCATGTACAGAAAATGACCAAATGTCCAGGGATAGGTGTCATTGTTTATACTATTTGAGGTTACAATTGATAAGATTTAACCTTGAGTGACTGGTGTATTTTCCACTTCTTATTGGTTTTGGATTTTTTATAATTTTTCCTTCGTCTGATATGGCAAGGAAGTTGCATTACCAATCTCATATTAGGCACTTAGATATTCACATATCATTCAATGTAGTTGCATTAGTAGGATGATTCCTAATATACATTGTGTGCATTGAATATATTCCATGCCTTTAACTTATTTATAATGAGATTTTAGAAAAAAAATTTCTTTGATAAAATTAACATGAATGGGTGATAATATAACAGGTTTCCTATCTTGAAAATGTTCCATGATTCTGTGTTATAGCATGTTTTAGTGGTTTCAACTTGTTGCTCTGTGTCAGTTACTTGTAGTGAAATGTTATCTTGTTGAAAAATGATAGGTTTCTTTGGATAAATTTATTTGGATGCGATTACATCAAAACCACTTTCCAGTTTTAAGGTTTATGGTCAACTTATTACTGGTAAAAGGGTAACCCGTGTATTTGAACTTGTGAAAAGGGATGTAAAATTAAATCATAAAGTAAATTTATTTTGATTAAATGGGAGACAAATGCCCGCAGTAAGGTTTATTGGTGCCTTACTGATTGGTAGGTTTCCACCCATGTGACAAGGAATTGTATAACCATAGTGTCTTGAAAATGTCTATAAATGTATATATTATGAGTTTTTATTGAATTGAACTATTGTGGGGTTGATTTTTGAATAACTCGGATTGAATAAGTGGGACCCTTGGAGGTATCCTTTTCGTTAAAAGTATTTTAGATTCTAAATTTCCTGTTTATGTTTGAATAAAACTTAATGTTACAAGTTAAAAAAAGAATTTTACAATAGCTTTCCTGTTTTTCCTATATTTCATTGATTGAATACCCATTGACTTGTTATCAAAATGTACATGTGGGTTTGTTCAAATTCATTCAATTGTTTAATGGTTGAAATTAATTAATATTTAATGGAAAAAATTAAAAGGGGATCCTTGAAACTAGTATTTTATCTGTTTTGCATGACCAAAATATAGGGTTGATGCTTATGCTTCGTAAGGGGATTCCCCATGGTAGGTTTCACCCTTAGATCCTGAAATTCCTTGTTCCCACTATGAACTTTTAATATGAGTACAATTTAGTTGTTGTTTTCCCTTGTTGGACATTTCAGTTTTAAAGATACATTCCTATTCAAATGGGTGGTAATTGTACCTTGAATTTTAATACATGAATAAGCATTGAGGAATGCTTGGTTTAGGAGGATAGACATGCCTATGGAATGGTCAGTTGCTTGGTTGGTCATTTGAGACTTTATTCTTATTAGAAATGGATGACTAGTTATGGGTTCATCTAGGATAATCACCGTGTGAGGAAACATTGCTCTGATATAAATATTCTCGTGCTATTGAGTATGGTTTCATGTCATCTCTATAGCAGAGTCTCCTAAGTGTTTAAAAATTAGTTTCATCCCACTACCTGAGAGGACTTTTATGAATCAGGTATTTTGACATGTCGATCAGTTTAAATTCACATTTTTATGCATGATATCTTGATGTGTCAATAATGGTTTGAGGGATGACATAAGTGCATTTAAGGTGTTTTGAAACAATGCACTAGCGAGTGGCTAATATTTTCTTACAATGACATGGAAAATCATAATGTGGGTAGTATCACATTAGTTTCCCTAAACATGTTGGAGCATGCTTGGAAACATGACTTTGATGACGTTGATTTTGGGAGATCACCTTTAGATACTTCTTATTTTGGATTTTTTTCCAAAGTAATCTTTTAAAGAACATATATTCCTTGGGTGATATTGTCATCGAGGTTTAGTTGACGACTCATCAACATGTTACTTTGAGCTTTTTGAACATAGTCGACTGGTAGTAGTCCAACTGGTCATCTTGGTGACTTGATTTTTCTCTTAGTGTTATCTATTGAATAAAAAGAGCATTCCACCTTTCTTGAAGTAATTCTACAGTCACTAAGATAGTGTCAGTTACACACTATGATAAATTTTAAAAGTTATGGGTCAATTTTGTAATCTTCTTCTGGGTGGTATGCGGGATGCATGGTTACTTGGGGAAACACCTTTATTCATGTTGGTGAATAATTTTTTTTAAAATAGCATTATGAGGGTTGAATTAGAAATTTCACTAGAGGTAGGGTAAGCAATTCAGTGTACATGCAGATGGTTTTGGAATAGTTTTAAAGGCACATCATTATTTAATGGGAAATTGTGGGTTTTGGGTCCGTGATTTCTTCCGAGGAAATCATGTGTGACCTGTTTCAGTTGTTTGATCAAGATTAAACTATTTTCTATGACGAGGTCCCTATAATGGTCTCACATATATGCTTCTTTTTGATTTTTTAAGCTGTAAAGTGAGATTTGGATCTGGTGTTAAAAGCTTAAAGCCATTAGGCTTGTGAAATGGTTTTATGTTCATTTGTTGTTTGGCCACATAAGGCACTCGTTCAAATGAGACTACATGACCTTGGTAGGTGGGATGAAATTGCAGTGGTTCTCTATAGATTCTTCGGGAAGATAAGTTTTTAAGGTGGGTAGTTTTTAAGAACCCATGTTTTTAATACCTGATGAAATTGAAAGGGAATTTATTTTTTAGGTAATTAATGGATAAACAGATTTTAAGACCAAGCATTAGAATAAAGTTCCATGCATGAACCATTTTAAATCAAAAAATGTTGGGTTGAACACGTTTAGTCAAACCATTTGAGTCTGCAATGTGGGATACCCCGGGTATTCATTAAAGAATGCATGGGCCACACACTATTAGTCAAATCATGTGGGTCAAGCCGTATAGTTAACCGATATTTAAAATGTGTTATCTATTTACATTAAATAAATAAAAGTTTTAATAATAATATTATAAGGATATTTTTATTATTTATATTATGTTAATTAATTAATTTCAAGGGAATGGGAATTTAATTAATTCTGGGATATAAATTTCTTGATTAATATGAAGTCAAAGATATTTTAATTAAATGAAGAATCATTTTTTTTAAAAGATGATTTTTGGTTTTATTAAAGGGTTGAATAATAATTATAATGTTATTATTATTATTATGGTTTTATGAGTGTAATCATTATTATTAATTATGGTTGTTATTATTATTCAGAAGAATAATAATAATAGGTATTTTGGGTCTTAGTATGAATTGAATAAATGAAAGGGGTGGTAATAATAATACCTTTTATTATTATCCTAATTGAATTTGAATATATTAATTACATTTAAATTAAGTGGATTTTATTTTATGTTATTATTTAGGTTTTTTAGAAAATAATAAAGGGGTGTATCCCCTTCTTCTTCTTCCTAGAAGAGAGACCCCCACTTGGTTCTTCTCCCCAAAGAGGCGCGGCACAACAACTTCTCTAGCCTCCTCCTCCATGCAAACCTCTTCCTCCAGACCTCCAACAGTGTGCGAGGGCCTCTCCCCCTTCCTTGTGCACGAACCAGCCTCCCCTTTGTGACCCTAACTAGAAATGCCACCCCTCATAGGAAGATCTTTATCCATGGTGGAACCACACTCCTTTGGACCTCCTCCACCTTATGGTGTGACCTGGACTAGGTGCGCCGGACCCCTAGAAAACCAATAATAGTGCGACCCCTCTAGGTAGAATATCAGTGTGGGACCCCCTTATTCTAGGTCCTCCTTCTGCAAATGATTCATCCCTTTTCTTATTGATAATTATATTATTCAAAGAGGTATGATCTTATATCAAACCCTCCTTTATTTCTTTGGTTATTCATCGTGTTTTTGGTACCCGTTTGGTTTTGGCCAATTAAGGGGTTTTGTGGTCACCCAGATTTGTTTGGTGCTCTTCAGTTCTAGGGTTGTGCAATGGTGTCCTTAGGACCTGTTTGTCTGCTTTCCAGACACGCCGCCCAAGGAGATACAATTTGGGTTGATTCAGTTAGTCGATGTTTTTTTTCAGAGGTAAGGAATTATACTATTGTTCGGTTTTTCACGTTCTATTTTGGGGATTGATAGTTTATCTGAGTCCCTAGTACAGAGGTGTAGGTGCGTAGGCCATGTTGTACTAGTTTTAGTCTCTTGTCTAGATTTAGTAAATTTTTGATTATATTGTAGGGTGTGCACATTTGTATATAAATGTATATACATTTATATACATATATATATATATATGTATATATATCTAAATGTTGTGTGGGTGAGAATGTTTTCCAATTGCAACTGGTTGCCGCTAAGTAAATCAAAGGGCTGCGTATTTAATATGGTTCCACCCCGAGGTAGGGTCCAAAATATTTATCTCTTTATATAAGAATTCTTATTTGGTTCATTAAATAAATTGAGAATGTGAGTTTACTTGATTATTGAACTGCTATTTTTTCTTAAAGTTTTGATTGAAGATAAACTACCGGTTAGTGGTATTGTCATATCACACTTGTTGTGGTTTGAGCATTTCATATGTATTTTTTCTAGTACTTGTATATGTTATGTCGATGCATGACACCATTGATGTTATTGAGTGATGTTTTCCATGTGGGATGAATTAGGGCCCAACTAGGTATTAGTTTTATGTATGTATTTCTAGTTATTTATTTGATGCCATGTGAATATGTTGAGTTAATCCCTGGAGCATTAAATGGTTAAATAGGATGCACCCCATGGGTCTTCTTATTAAATGAGACATGAATGTCTCTTGGACTTGGACACCTTTAGGTGTTCCTTTTTACCCCATGTCATGGAATGTTAATTACACAATTGATTGTATATTAGTTGGTGAAATAAATGATTTGAATGGGGTCAGATGAGTAATGGGGTAATTAATTGACAAAATAATTATCAAAATTTGACTTGGGAAATTGTGGAATTATATAATATTGAGACTAATGAATATGAAATAAATACTAATAATTTTTGTTTATCAGAAGATATATTAGAAATAGGTAATGATAAATGGATAGACTAATTGTTACATGTTAAATGGAGAATGGTTAATCAATTGATGAATCAGTTAATAGATATGTTTTAATTAATTAATTGTTGAATTAATTAATTAGAATTCATTGATTTAATTGTGAATTGTTAGTGGTTATGGTTATTTTCATTGATTGAGGGATAACCCATGGGCGCGTTTCCCTACAATTAATATTTATGGTCATGTGGCCTAGGATGCCTATTTGGCTTGCCTTGTTTTGTTTCATGCCTCGTTTTGTTAGGATGGTATTTTTTTATATCTGAGACCTATGATTATACTTTGATTAAATTTGAGCCATATAATAATTTTAATTTCATGCAGATTATTTAATGCCGATAATGTACTTTGATTATAGTTGATCCATGTAATAGTTTAGATTTCTTATAGATCCTTCAATGAAGTTTTTATTCCATGTCGATTTCTGATGGACCATGAGAGACTTAGACCAAGAAAACTTTGGGGGTTTCCATGTTTATTTACTCAAGACCATGAGATCATGTTGTATATATTTTACCCAAGGGGGATTGACCATGAGATCTCCCCAAGTGGATATTTATATTTAATTAATGTCATGTTTGACATAAGGAGGATTGAATGTTATATCTCACCGGGTGGTCATTTATATTTTATTAAATGAATTCCTGACCAAGGAGGATTGACTGTGAGAGCTCCCCATGTGGTAATTTATGATTAATTGAATGTCTATGATGTGTCTGCCAATCCAAAGTACAATCTTGGATTCAACCCTTACTGTTATTGTTTAGATGGCCTTATGAGACATCTGTGTACTTACTCACTCAGGGAATGTCAAGCATAGGCCGGATACCAAGACTAGTAAAATTCAATGTAATTGAATTGTTAATGAACATGAAATGAATGTGTGACAACTATTGCATATTCCTAATAATTTTATGGTGAAGGTTCAGACACTAGTTGAGGGCTGAAGCAGGTACTTGGGTATTTAGTTACATTGTACTTCTTAACTTATTTATGCATGTGTTCACACTATTTAAATTATACATTGAATGTATGGATTTGGGTTAGAAATAGGTGGTTCTAGCCTACTAGGATTTATATCCCACACCCTACATAGACCTCTATTGCACTAGGGTACAAAAGATGATTCTATTTGGTTGTTGTATTGTGTTGTTCACAGATACTTGGGAGATAAGAGAAAAGGACTGAGCGGGAGCTCATGATGATTGAGGAGAATTCCATAGGGATTAGTTGTGTTTTATTTTTATTGTAATTTACATGAAATGAATGTAGTAATATTAATATATTTCATAGTTGTACCATCATAACATGCAAAAATTGTTAAACATTTTCATTGGCCATTTTGTTTTATTCATGTTTTGTAAAATTATAACTTTTACTACATTACCAGTTATTACATCGCTTATGTTATTTTATGTATTGTACACTATTTTTACTATGATAAGAGGTTATAGTCTCCCCACTGACTATCCTTATACCCTTTCTACTGGTCATCAACATCTAGCATATGGGGAGACACACTCAAGGTCATGTGGTGACTGGTCCAGCCACTAGTTCATGGGTGTGAAGGGTGGGGATGTTACAATATGTTTGATCATGTCAATAATGCATATATTTAAATACTATAACAGTACACACACACACACACACAGATATATATATATATATGTTTCTATATAAATAGATTGATATGCTTATAATCCTCCTATAGGAAACAAAACTCATACCAATGCCAAAAAGAGATATACCATAGATATAATTTATGGATGGACCAATACATAATGCAAAGAAATTCATTACTAGGGGAAGCACTCATGGTCTTTCCCCTGGTCCAAACTCTATGTTCTCTCACGGTATCATGGAAATCAACATGGAAGTTCACATGATCATCCTACCCCAGGCTCTCACAGTCCTTTGGAAAATGACGTTGGATAAATCAGGACATAACACACAAGCATCCATCACTAAGAGTAGCACATATAGTATATCCCTTGGCTCAACTCCACAAGGTCTCATGGTATAGGGAGGATTAAAAAAAACTAACAAATTATTTCTCCCCAAGGGCTCTCATAGTCCCTTGGATCCCCTGCCTTTACAAGGTGTAACCATTCATAACATATAATGCATGAAGTATTTAACCTCAATTTAATTTCATTATCGCATTTAAAATACATATATGAAATCATATTCACATATATACTTAAGGAAAACCATATTATGTATATAAATTAAAACATTAACATGGGCTTGAAATTCATCTAAAAACATGATGTAAGGTCATATCATTCATGTCATCGGTAATACTCAAATCCCTTAGTTAACTGAACAATTTACTAAGTGAAAAAATACATTTAATTAGTTCATCAATTAATTAATCAAAAACACAATTCATATCTCATAATTAATTTTTTAAAATTAATTATCTCATTATAAATCTCAACTCTTCATATTCAATTCTGAAATTAAATATCCAGATCATAATAAAAAACGAACATAATTAATTCATAATTAATTATCTCAAATTATCCCAACTTTATATCTCATAATTAATCCCCTGATTAATTATCTCAATTAAAATTCTCAAATCAAATATTTAATTATCAATTAATTGTCTCAACTTAACCATTTAAATATCTCATAATTAATCCCCCAATTAATTATCTCGATTAAAATTCTCAAATAACATAATTAATTCATAATTAATTATCTCAACTTTTCCAACATTATATCTCATAATTAATCTCCTGATTAATTATCTCCATTAAAAATCTCAAAACACAAAATTAATTCAAAATTAACTATCTCAAGTTAGACAATTTAATATCTCATAATTAATCCCCAAATTAATTATCTAAATTACATTTCTCAAAGTAAATAGTTAATTTATAATTAATTATCTCAATATATCCCACTTATTAATTCCAAATTAGTTATCTCAACTATTCCCACCAAACACTCGTAATTACCACTTAACCCAAGTGCGTCAACATGTAAGGGAAGAAATTGCAAAACAAAAATCCGAAAGATAAATGAATATACCAGTCTAATCAATAAGTTTTTATCTTGAAGGAATCACACCTCTGTTGGAGGGTATTCACTACAAAAACATTATTTTTTAACATAATAAATTATTTTATAGCAATACAAAATTTGATCCAATATTGCAGTCAACTTTATCAAAAGTAGTAGATTAAGAAAAACCTCTTTTTTTCAAATAAAAGCAAATTTCAGGACCCTTCCTTAAGGAATTTTTTGGGCCAATTCTTTCCAACCCAAACCGCAATTCGCTTGCACACACAGACTTCTGCAATATTGAACATGCACACTAGGAATTGGTCTCATCACACTACATTGATAACTGGAACCCAAAATTAGTAAATAAAGGATTAACACACCTATAATTAATTCACTATTATTCAAATGCATCATAATCATCTAATTTAAAGGATGAGAAACAAATAATCAATTTTATAGCCTTTCCCAAAAATTATGGTGGTGAACCAAATCAAATAAAAATGCAATTCCTTTAGTGTTTTTTTTGAAAAACAACCCAACAGGACCCGAGACATCTTCTACACCACTTAGGATCAGAATAAATAAGGAATATGGGTTAGTCCAGAACCTAGGGTTTTGTCCCAATAGAACCTAGGTGAAGGAGAGCTGAGACAGTTGATGTGAAGAATGAAATATGTAGAGAATGACCTACATTGTGGTGATAGATAACTTCCGTGGAGACTCTAGGAGGATATATCTACAAGAAGAGGGGGCACGAGAGGTGGGTGGTGGGCCACCCATGGGTGATGCACCATGGGTGTGTCAGACCCCCTACAGGACGAGGGAGAGATGCACCACCCTCATTCGTTCTCGATTAAATAAATTATAATTATAATTTAAAATATAAGAATTAATTTATAATAATAATAATAATATTAATAATTAACATCATATTATTATTATTATTACCCATTAATGTAATAACTCTTTAATAAACTCGAAACATCCATTAACACATTATTTAATTACATTCTCTTTAACTGAATTTAATTAAATGAATTCTCAAATTCATGTATTTTAATTAAATTATCTCACCATTTAAACTTTTTAAATTAAAACCCCTATTTCACATCAATTAATTAAATTTTTCTTAACCGTGAATATTATTAAATAAAACCCCCACTTCACATCATTTAATTATATTTAGTTTAACTTAATTTAACTAAATAAAATTCTCTATCTCACCAAATTTAATTAAATTCCACAACCTCAATTTAATTAAATAAAATAGATATAAAAATAACTATTATTATTATATCATTTAATAAAATGCTTCTTTGATAAAACCCAAAACTTTTCATTTAAACATCATTTAATTAATTTTTTCTCAAAAATTTTAATGAAATAAAAACTACATAATAATATCCATTATTATTATTATCATTTAATAAAAGTATTATTTGATAAAACCCAAAACACCCCATTTAAAATAAATTTACTTAAATTATTCTCAACAATTTTAAATAAATAAAACCACCATAATATTTAACATTATTATTATTATCATTTAATAAAATGTTTCTTTGATAAAACCCAAAACTCCCCAATTATACATCATTTAATTTTATTATTCTCCAACAAATTAAATTAAATAAATTCTCTGACACCTCATTATTTAATTAAATTATCTCAATACAATTTAAATAAATAAAACAACCACTTTCCATCATATAATTAAATTCATCTTAACCTTGAATTTAATTAGAGAAAACCACAACACCAAATTTAACAAATTATTTAATTAAATTTCTATTTGACCAATTTGATTTAAATAAATTTTCCAAATAATTATTATTTAATTAAACTATCCCAACATTATTTAATTGAAACCCCTCGATGCCTCATTAATCATCATTTAATTAAATTCTTTCTAACTGAATTTAATTAAATAATTTATCTAATTCATTTTATTTAAAAAAATTATCTCAACACAATATAATTAAATTAAAAACTTCAACTCATTAAAATTATTTAGTTAAATTCTCTTAAACTCAATTTAATTAAATAATAATCCCCTATTTCGCAAAGACTAATTAAATTCTTCTTAACCATAAATTTAATTTAATTAAACCACCATTTCACTTTAATTAATTAAATTCCTCTTTTCCATGAATTTAATTAAATTAATCCCCCACTCCACATTTTCACATCATTTAAAAATTTTCAATTAATATTTACCTTCTTTGATAACCCCCAATTTCTTATTTATGAGTCATCTAATTAAATTTCTCTCATTTCAAATTAATTAAATAAAGTCTCTATCTCATCATCATTTAAAATAAAATTTATTCTTTTCATCTCAATTTAAATAACTATTCCATCTCAATGTCATTTAATAAAGTCATCTCAAAATTAATTTAATTAAAAGAAACCCCACCAACTCATTTAATTAAATCCTTTTACACTATTAATTTAATTAAATTAATTTAACCACAAAATCAGAAATGGTTAGACCGTAAGGTTTCACTGGCAAGGTCTAATAGACTGTACTCAGACCGTCTACAAGACACCTTCTTTATTGTGCAAGACTGACTGACACAGTTTTGACTAACCGTGCATATCCTATGCGAATGTCATTGTCTGGCCTGGATCTCCTGAAATCCAGACTAATTTTTGGAAAACTCATTGAGTCTTTAACCGGGATCATTATCAACACTTTACGAGAACACAACTCATGAAACTTCTTTCCAAAGCATTGATTTAAAATAGAAACTATGCAGTAAAAAAGTCAATGTTAAAATACTTTTGTATTATAGCCTGGTCCCAAAACACAAGACTCTACAATTTACCAACCATAAAAACTTCTCATCACCAAGAATCCATTGGGAGAAACTACAACATTAGACAAACGTCTAAGTTTAAGAAGTCTTATTTGAACAATCACATTGTGTTCTAAAAAACCTAAAACCCCTTTAAGGAACTGATACACCATACCACTGTAATTTGACTCCCATTTTTTACATTAATTTTTCATTTAACCTTTTAACTATAGAAGCCTTTTTTCTTAATTTTTTAAAAACATGGTTTACCCATTTTCCCTAGTTTTAAAGAACCCATACACCTTACAACTGAAACTGGGTCCCATTATAAACACAAAAAATCAATTTCCACTCATGAAACTATTTACACATCAAACCATATATAACATGTTATCATAATCAATAACATAACATAATTTTATAACAAATAATTGGGGAATATAATCATATAAACATGATATACAAGATGACATTCTAAATGAAATTAAAACATTGAATTCCACCAAAGGAAAAAAATAAAAAATAACTTGCATACTACTAAGGAAATTACACGACATGTCATATTCATGGAATGTGAATATATAAGTTCGTAAGATGACGCATGTAATGTAATTTCCATTCCATATTAGGCCAAGGAAAATTTTCAAAATTCTCCAAATCAACAAGAAGCAGAAAAAGAAACAAGTCACCCGAGGTGAAATCATATCAACTGTAACAACGAACAATATAAATATCAATTCCCATCCTTAGAAACTTTGTAATTTCCTATACATTGGGTGATCATCCCGAAACACGTCTATTAACCGAGTACCGATACTTTTCTAGTCCAATGTCTAACAATCCCAAAATAGAAAGGAAAAGTAAAAATATAATGAAAACTTGAGCCTCCTATATGACTTTGTAACATCCTCACCCAACATACCATCGAACCAGTATTTGGACTGGTCACCACATGACCACAATCATGCCTCCATTTATGCAAGAGGATGTCGACTAGTAGTGAGGGTGTAAGTATAGTCAGTGGGGAGACTATACCCTCATATCATAGTTTTCAGAGTAGTATAAAAGTATATATATATATATAACAATTGTGGAAGTAGTATAAAGAAATAACTAATATAGTGGGAGTTAAATTTTAATATCATCTAAATAATGAAAAAGGAAAACATTAATTTTCACAATGAATTAATTTCATAGTGATATATATATATATGTGTGTGTAGAAGTAAAAAAAGAACTTTCTATACATATAAGAATTGAAATAAAAAAATGAATCGAGCCCCAAGAATGATCTCCACAAGTATCCTGAGATCCCACTTGGAACGTTTCTCATAACTCCCAAGCATAAGAAAATAGAATAAAGAAATTCCACAGTCGTACAAGAATGAGAAGTCTACTCGGGTACCCTAGTGTAATGGAATCCTAAATTGGGTGTGAGATATAAATCTCAGTAGGCCAGGACAACCAGTGTCTATATAAATCTATATAATTTAAAAAAATTAAATAGTGTGCAAGTACATCATAGAAATAATAGAATTGAATAAATAACCAACAACTCATCCAAGTTACTAAGGGACACTAGAAAATAGTATCTGATTTCTTACACAGCTGGTATGTCTGATCATGTCTATTATATATATGTATATATAATTTAAGATTATATATATATATATATATAAACTGATAGATATGCTTAGAATCCTCCCATATGAACAAAACATGTACCAACACCAAAATGACATATACCTTGGATACTATTTCTGGATAGACCAAGATGTATTTCATAAACAATCATTACTAGGGGAAGCTATCATAGTCTTTCCCCTAGTCCAAACTCTAAGAACTCTCATGATATCATGGAAATCAACATGGAAGTTCCCGCGGTCTTCTGACCCCTGGATCTTACAGTTCTATGGAAAATGATGTTGGATGGATTGGTACATAACACATAGACAACCATCACCAAGAGTAGCACACACATTTAATCCTCCAACACAACTCCCCGAGCTCTCATGGTCTCTAGAGTATTAGCACAAAAACTAAAAAAAATATTTATCCCCAAGGGATCACATAGTCCCTTGGCTTCTAAGCCTATACAGGGTGTAACCATTCACAACATATAATTCGTGAAGTATTTAACCTCTCATGCATTTCATTAGCCCATTTCATGTACATATAAGCATGCATATTCCCATTTATACTTAAGGGAAACCATCTTAAGTATTTAAACTAAAACATTAACATGGAATTCACATTCAACTCAAAAACATGAGGCAAGGGACTCTCATTCATCTCATTGGTCATACTCAAATACATTTTTTAACTCAACAATTAATTAGGAACACAAATCCCATTATTTAATTCGTTAATTAAGTAATCGAAAACACAATTAATATATCATAATTAATTTTCCAAAATTAATTATCTTATTATTAATATAAAATTTCTATATTCAATTCCACAAGTAAATATCTAGATCATAATATCAAATTAACATAATTAATTCACAATTAATTATCTCAAGTTAGCAAAATTTTATGTCTCATAATTAATACCTTTATTTATTATATCAATTAAAATTCACATGGAACATATTTAATTCAAATTAATTATCTCAACATAACTAATTTAACATATAATAATAAATCCCCTAATTAATTATCTAAATTACAATTATGGAATCACGTAATTAATTCTCAAGTAATTATCTCAACTTAGCCAATTTAATATCTCATAATTAATCCCCGGATTAATTATCTCAATTACAAATATGAAAATTAAAAATTAATTTTCAATTAATTATATAAACTTAGTAAATTAAATATATCATAATTAATACTCTGATTTATTATATCAATTAAAATTCTCAAAGCATATAGTTAATTCAAAATTAATTAACTCAATAAATCTAACTCATTAATTCATAACTTGTTATTTAAAATAATCATGTTCAACACTCATAATTACCACTTAACTCAAGTGTGTATTCATGTAAGCGAAGTAATAGAAAAACACATATCAGCAACCTAAATGAATATATCATTCTAATAATTATTTTCTTTTCTTGAAGGTAGATCACCTACATTGGAGGGGTTTTATTACAAAAACGTTTGTTTTGTAATCTAATAAATTATTTTATAACAATAGAAAATTTGCACTAATATTACAGTGAACTTTATCAAAAGTGGTAGATTAAAAAATGGAATTTTTCAAATTAAATCAAAGCTAAGGACCCTACCTTAAAGAATTGGATAGACCATTGCTTTCTAACTCAAACTGCAATGCGCTCCCACGAACACACTTCCACAATATTGCGTGTGTGTACCTTGAATTGGTCTCATCACCGTACAGTGATAACTGGTACCCAAAATTAGTGTGGAAGGTCCGACAGATGAATTAAAAGGGATTTTAATTAAATGAAGCAACTTTTTTGTTAAATGGAGATTTTGGGTTTTTTCAAAGGAATGAATAATAATAATAATTCCATTATTATTATTGTGGTTTTATTAGTATAATAATAATTATTAATTATGGTTGTTATTATTATTTTAAAGAATAATTATAATAGTTTTCTGTGTCTTAGTTTGAATTGAATAAATGAAAGGGGAGGAAATAATAATAGATTTCGTTATTATCACAAATGATTTTGAATATATTAATCAAATTTCAATTAAGGGAATTTAATATTATGTTATTATTTAGTCATTTTGGAAAAACCTAAAGGGGTGTATCCACTTCTTCATATCCCAAGAGGCGCAACCCCCACCATGTTCTTCTCCCATAATATGCACGACATAGTTGTTTCTTTGACCTCCTCCTCTACGTGACCCTCCTCCTCCAGTCCTCCAGTAGTGCAAGAGGTCCTCTCCCCCCTCTTGGTGCGCGAACCAACCTACCTTATGAAACCCTAACAAGAAATGCCACTCCTCCTAGGAAGTTCCTTCTCCATGGTTGGACCACACTCTTACAGACCTCCTCCACCTTGCGCCATAACCATCACCGGGCACGTAGGACCCCTAGAGGACCTGTAGTAGCACGACACCCTCTTGGAAGAACATCAGTGTCTGACCCCATTATTTTGGGTCCTCCTTTTATGGATAATTACTTTATTTTCTTCTTGATTATGGTTTGATTCTATGTGGTATGATCTTCCCTCACTCCCTCCTTCCCCGCTTTATAGATTCTTCATGTTTTCGGTACCAGTTTGGTTTTGGATGATTATATGATTTTATGGTAACCAAGATTTTTTTGGTTCTCTTAAGTTTCAGGGTTCTGCAACAGTGTTCTTGAGACCCGTTGGTCCACGTTCCGGACACACCACCAAAGGCGAGGTAGTTCGGGACGATTCAGTTTTGAGAAGTTTCGGAGGTAAGGAATTATACCTCTATTTGGGTTTTTACAATCTGTTTTGGAGTTCAAAAAATTATCTAAGTCCTGGTATATAGGTGCAGGTCCTTAGTCCTTACTTCACTAGTTTTAGTCTCCCATTTTGATTTTGTAAATTGTTGATTATGTTACAGGGCACACGCATGTGTATATAAATATATATACATATATATATACATATGTTGATATGTATATATATATATATATATATATATATATGTAAGTTTTGTGCATGAGACTATGTGCCAATTGCAACTGGTTGCCACCAATTAAATCAAAGGGTTGTGTATTTAATCTGGTTCCACCCCAAGGTAAGGTTCCAAATATTTCTCTCCATATTTAAGAATGCCTATTTGATTCTTTAAATAAATTGAGAACGTGAGTTTACTTGATTTTTGAACTGTTGATTTTTATTAAATTGCTGATTAAAGATAAACTGCTAGTTAGTGGAAATTTCATATCATGCTTGTTGTGGTTTTGGATTTTAATATGTCTTTTTTCTAGTGTTGATATATTTTATGTCCATTCATGAAACCCTTGATGTTATTGAGGGATGTTGTCCATGTGTGATGAATGAGGACTTGAATTGGTGTTGGTTTTATGAATTTATTGCTGGTTATTTATTTGTTGCCAAGTGATTATGTTGAGTTTATTCTGGGAGTATTAAATGGATAAACAAGAAGCACCCCATGGGTATTCTTAGTAAATGAGACTTGAATGTCGCTTGGAATTGGACACCCTTAGGTGTGCCTTTTTACCCCATGTCATAGAATGTTAATTACGCAATTAATTGAATATCAGTTGGTGAATTAACAATTTTAATGGGGTAGGATGAGTAATGGGGTAATTAATTGTGGAATTAATTATCAATATTTGAATTGGGAAATTTTGGCATTATTGAATATTGAGAATAATGAAGATTAAATAACTACTTAAAATGTTATTTATTGGAAGATAAATTGGAAACAGGTAATTATTAATTGATAGATTAATATTTACATGTTAAATGTTTAACAGTTAATTAATTGATGAATTAGTTAACAAATATAATTTAATTAAATAATTGTTGACCTAATTAATTAGAATGAATTGATTTAATTGTGAATTTTTAATGGTTAAGTTTCTTTACCATGATATAGGGACACCCCATGGGTGTGTTTCCCTAGAATGACTGTTTATAGCCATTTGGCCTAGGATTCCTGTTAGTCTTTCCTAGTTTTGTTACATTCCTTGTCTTGTTAGGATGGGGTTTTTGGTTCTATGTAATGCCTATGGTTATGCTTTGATTAATTTCGATCCTTGTAATAGTTTGAATTTCATGTAGAGCCTTTAATGCTGATAAAGTGCTTCGATTAAAGGTGATCCATGTAATATTATTGATTTCATGTAGAGCCTTTTATGAATTTTGTATGCCATGCTGATTTACAATGGACCATGAGAGCCTTAGACTAAGAAAATTGTTTGGGTTTGCATGTTTATTTATAGAAGACCTTGAGAGCCTGGTGTATATGTTTTACCCAAATGGGATTGACCATGAGAGCTCCCCAGGTTGTTATTTATGTTTAATTAATGGCATGTTTGACCCAAGGTGGATTGACTGTGAGAGCTACCTATGTTGTCAGTTATATTTTATTAAATAAATTCTTGACCAAGGGGGATTAAATATGAGAGGTTCCCAAGTTTTCAATTTTGATTAACTGAATGACTGTGATGTGTTTTCCAATAAAAATAATATTCTTGGATTTAGTCCTTACTTTTATTGTTTAGATGGTCTTCTAAGACATCTATTTACTTACTCACATGGGGAATGTCTAGCTTAGACTAGATCCCAAGACTAGAATAATTAAATGTAATTGAATTGTTAATGCACATGAAATGAATTTCTGAAAACTATTATGTATGTATGAGAATTGTATAGTGCGGGTTCAGACACCAGCTTAGGGATGAAACATGTACTTGGGTATTTAGTTACACTGTACATCTTACCTTATTTATGCGTGTTTTCACAAAGTTTAAATTATATATTGAATTTATAGATTTTGGGTAGTAATTGGTGGTTTGAGCCTACAAAGATTTATATCTGACACCCTATTCGTGACACCATTACACTGGGGTACATGAGTAGATTCAGTTTGCTTGCAGGATTGTGTTGTTTTCTTATACTTGGGAAATAAGAGCAGGGGACTGAGTCAGAGCTTGAGATTCTTGCTGAGAAATCCATAGGGATTAGTTGTATTTTATTAGTATTGTACTTCATATGAAAATAAAGTCATATTTTTCATTTATTTAATAGTATTACCTTCATAACATGTGTGCATTTTATAACATTGGTATTGGTCATTTTTTTATTCAAGTTTTATAAAATTATTCCTTGCACTGATTTACTATTTATTACACTACTTTCGCTATTTACTGATACTTTCCTCTATTTTTACTCTGATAATATTGTATAGTCTCCCCATTTACTATCCTTACTCCCTCACTACTAGTTGGCACCCTCTAGTGTGTGGGGAGATGCGCTTGAGGTCATGTGGGGATCAGTCGGGCCACTAGTATAGGGGTGATCTGGGTTGGGATATTACAAAGTGGTATCAGAGCTTTATTTTCCTTTTGTCTTTCTATTTTGGGTGGGTAGACATGATACTTGGAAAGTGTCGGTGCTTGGGTTAGTAGCCATTCATAAGACTCATCACCCCATGTATGATAAATTACCAAGTGGTTAGGGAATGGAACTGTTGTTTATACTATTTGAGGCAATAGTTGATATGATTTCACCTTTAGTGATTAGTTTATTTTCCGATGCTTATTGGTTTTGGAATTTTTAAAAAATTTCCTTGGTCTGATATGGCAAGGAAGTTTCATTATATGCATCATATTAGGCACTTATAGATTCAAATTTCATGCCATGTAGTTTCATTAGTAGGACGCTTCCTAATATACACTGTGTTCCTTGAATATATTCCATGTCTTCTACTTATTTAGCATGACTTTTTAGATAGAATGTTTTAGTGATAAAATCAACATGATTGGGTTATAATATCGCATTCTTCCTATCCTTATTAGGTTTTGTGAATCTATGTTATGGAATGTTTTAGTGGTTTTGGCATTTGGCTCTGTGTTAGCTAGTTTTAGTGACATGTTAGCTTACTAATAAATTATTTTTTTCTTTGGATAAATTTATTTGGCTACAATTACAACCGAAACAGTTTCCTATTATAAGGTGTATGGATTCCCTATAACTGGTAAAAGTATAACTCGTGTATTTGACCTTGTGAAAAAGGATGATAAATTAAATCATAAAGTAAATTTATTTTGATTAAATGGGATCCAAATAACAAAGATAAGGTGTATTGTTGCCTTGATGGTTGGTAGGTGGTCACCCATGTGACTGAGATTTGTATAACCATAGTGTGTTGAAAATTTATATAAATGTAAAAATGTGGAGTTTTTATTGAATTAAACTATTGAGGGGTAGATTTTTGAAAACTATGATTGAATAAGTGGGACACTTGGAGGAAGCCTTTTTGTTAAATGTAATTTAGAGGCCAAATTTCCTATTTTGGTTTAAATAACACTGAATGTGTCATGTTAAAAAAAATATGTTTTCAATAGCTTTCCTATTTTTCCCATGAGGCGTTGATTGGAAACCATGTGAATAGTTGTGAAAATGTACTTGTGGGTTTGTTGAAATTAAATCAAATGTTTAATGGGTTAAATTAATTAAAATTTATATGAAATAAATGAAAAGTGGATCCCTGATTCAAGTATTTTATCTTTTTTTCATGACCAAGATATAGGGTCGACGTTTATGCTTAGTTTGGGGCTAGCCCATGGTAGGTAGCACCGGTAGAGCTAGAAATTCCTTGTTCCCACTATTAAATTTTAGTGTTCGTACAATTTGGGTGTCGTTTTCCCTTTTAAGACTTTTCAGTTTCAAAGATTTTTCACTGTTCAGATGGGTCACTGAACCTGGACTTTTTATTTGTGAATGAGCATCGATAAATTCTTGGTTTAAGAGGATAGACATGCCTATGGCATGGTCATCTTCTTGGTTGGTCGTTTAAGACTTTATTCTTGTTATAATGGACTACTAGTTATGATGTCATCCAACATAATCATTATCTGAGGAAACATGACTATGAAATAAATCTTCTTGTGCTATTGAGTATGGTTTCATGTCATCTATATAGTAGAGTGACCTTAATGTCACAAAAATCAGTTTCATCCCACTTCTCGGGAGGACTTTTATGACTCAGGTGTTTTGACACACCGATCGTTTTAAATTATAGCTTTTATGTGAGTTTTTTTTGACATTTTCAATCATGGTATGAGGTTTGAAACAAGTTCCTTTAAGGTGTTTTGAAACCACACACTGGTGAGAGGCTAATCTTTTCTTATGATGACATGGAAAATCCTATGGTGGGTAGAGTCACATTAGTTTCCATAAACGTGTCGGTGCTTTCTTAGAAGAATGAATTTGATGATGTTGATATAGTGGGAACCCCTTTAGAAACAACTTAGTTTGGAAGATTTTCCATAGTAAGATTTGAAAGAACACAAATGTCTTAGGTTAAATAGGTGTTGAGGTTTGGTTGCTGATGCATCGAGAGGTGACTCCGATATTTTTGAACAAATTCAACTGGTAGTAGTCTGATTGATCATCTTGGTGACCTAGGTTTTATCTTAGTGTTATCTGTTAAATACAACGAGCATGCCAGTTATCTTGAACTCTTTCTAGAGTCACTAAGATAGTGTCAGTTATACGCCACACTAAACTTTAAAAGCTATTGGTCTGTTTTGTAAAATTCTTCTTGGTGGTACAAGGGATGCCTAATTTCTTGGGGAAACACCTTCATTCGTGTTGGGGAAAAATTGTTTTTAAAATATCCTTGTGAGGGCTTGACTTGGGAATTTCATAGAAGGTTGGGTAAGGACTTCTGTGTACATGCAGATGGTTTTGGAATTGTTTTAAAGGAACATCATCAGTAAATGTGAAAGTGTAGGTTTTGGGTGCATGATGTCTTTTGAGGAAAGCATGTGCAACCTGTTTCGGTTGGTTGATCAAGATTCAACTATTTTCAACAATGAGGTCCCTGTAATAGCCTCAAATATAAGCGTTGTTTCAATTTTTAATCTATAAAGTGTTCTTTGTGTTAGGTTTTAAAGGATTAAATCTATTTGTCTTTTGAAAATTATTTTAAGGTGCTTTTAAAGTTTGGGCACGCAATGCACCCATTCAAATGAGAATACATGACCATGGTAGGTTGGTTGAAATTGTAGTGGTTCCTCATGGCTTCTTAGGGAAGAGAAGTTTTCAAGGTGGGTAGTTTGTAAGAACCCGTTTTTTTAAACCGGATTAAATTCTAATGGAATTTATTTTTTTGGAAATTATTGGATAAATGGATTTTAAGACCTTGCATAAGAATAATGTTCCATGCATAAACCATTTTAAAGCGTTAATGTTGGGTTGCACATGGAAATTAAAACCATGTGAATCAGTGATGTGAGATACCTTGGGTATTCGTTAATGAATGAATGGGCTACACACAGTTAGTCAAATTGTGTGGGTCAAGACATTCGGTTACCAGATTTTTAAAATGTGTTATCTATTTACTTTAAATAAATTTAATTTTTATTAATAATAATATAAAGATATTATTATTATTTTTATATTATTTTAATTAATTAAATTCAAGGGAAATAGAATTTAATTAATTGTGGGATATAAATTTCTTGATTAATATTAATGTCAAATATATTTTAATTAAATGAAGAAGCATTTTTATTAAATGAATATTTAGAGTTTTATTAAAGGGTTGGGTAATAATAACCATGTGATTATTATTGTTATTGTTTTATGAGTATAATCATTGTTATTAAATATGATTGTTATTATTATTATGAATAATAATAATAATGGTTTTTTGGGGTCTTAGTTTGAATTGAATAAATGAAATGGGTGGTAATAAAAAAAATATTTTATTATTATCATAAATGATTTTGAATATTTTAAATACATTTGAATTAATGGTTTTAATTTTATGTTATTATTTAAGTTTTTTTAGAAAATCCTAAATGGGTGTCTCCCCTTCTTCTTCTACCAAGAAGAGTGACCCCCACTTGGTTCTTCTCCCCTAAGAGGTGTGACACAGTAGCTTCTCCCTCCTCCTCCTCCATACGGTCCTCCTTCTCCAGACCACCAGAAGCACGTGAGGGCCTTTCCCCCCTCCTTGTGTGTAACTCAGCCTCCCCTCTGAAACCCTAACCAGAAATTCCACTACTCCCAGGCAATTCCTTCTCTATGGCTGGACCACAGTCCTCTAGAACTCCTCCACCTTGTTGCATGGCTAGGACTAGGCACGCAGGATCCCCAGAAGATCTACAGTAGCACGACCCCCTCAAGGTAAAATATCATTGCAGGACTCCCTTATTCTAGGTCCTCTATCTGTGGATGATTCCTCCCTTTTCTTATTTATTATGTTATTGTTCAATGATATATGATATTCTCTCATACACACCTTCAACACTTTAGTGATTCTTTGTGTTTACAGCACCCTTTTGGTTTTGGCCGATTATATGGTTATGTGTTTACCTAGATTTTTTTGGTGCTCTTCAGTTCTAGGGTTGTGTAATGGTGTTCTCAGGACTCGTTGGTCCGTCTTCTAGACACACCACCAAATACAAGGTGGTTTGGGATGATTCAATTCATAAACGTTGTTTTATAGGTAAGTAATTATATTGTTTTTTGGGATTGCACCATCTATTTTGGAGTCTAATAATTTATCTGAGTCCCTAATATAGAGGTGTAGGTGCCTTGGCCTTGTTGAACCAGTTTTAGTCTCCTGTTTTGATTTAGTAAATTTTCTATTATGTTTTAGTGTGTGCGTGCATGTATATAAATATATATACATATATATACATGTGTAGATATGTATATATATAAAACTTGTGTGGGTGAGACTGTGTTCCAATTGCAACTGGTTTCCGCTAAGTAAATCAAAGTGCTGCGTATTTAATATGGTTCCACCCTGAGGTAGGGTACCAAATCTTTACCTCTTTATTTTAGAATTACTATTTAATTCTTTAAATAAATTTATAATGTGGGTTTCCTTGTTTATGGAACCGCCATGTTTTCTTAAAATACAGATTAAAGATAAACTGCTGGTTAGTGGTGATGTCATATCACTCTTGATCTGATTTGAGCTTTTCATATTGCTTTTTGCTAGTGCTGATATATGTTATGTAGATGCATGATACCCTTGATGTTGTAGAGTGATGTTGTCCATGTGATATGAATTAGGACTTGACCTGGTGTTGGTTTTAAGTATGTATTTTGGGTTATTTATTTGATGCCATGTGAATATGTTGGGTTAATACATGGGGCATTAAATGGTTAAACAAGAAGCAACCCATGGGTCTTCTTAGTAAATGACACTTGAATGTCAATTGGACTTGGACACCCTTAGGTGTTCCATTTTACCCTATGTCGTGGAATGTTAATTACACAATTGATTGTATATGATTTTGTAATTAAATGATTTAAATGGGGTAGGATGAGTAATGGTGTAATTAATTGATGAATTAATTATCAAGATGTGACTTGAAAATTGTGGAATTATAGAATATTGAAAATAATGAATATGAAATGGATACTTAACATGTTATATTTATCGAGAGATACATTAGAAACTGGTAATGATTAATGGATATATTTTTTATTACATGATAAATAGTTAATGATTAATCAATTGATGAATTGGTTAAGAGATATGATTTAATTAATTAGCATGAATTGATTTAATTGTGATTGGTTAATAGTTAAGATTTTTGACCTTGATTGAGGGAAACCCCATTGGGGGGTTTCCCAAGAATGACTATTTATGGATGTTTGGCCTTGGATGCCT
Organism: Viscum album; assembly: GCA_963277665.1. Lineage (NCBI taxonomy): Eukaryota > Viridiplantae > Streptophyta > Magnoliopsida > Santalales > Viscaceae > Viscum > Viscum album. The sequence continues at coordinate 1,019,030,991 of OY728138.1, read as the reverse complement.
ACTAGGCTTGCCTTTTTTTGTTCCATGCCTTGTTTTGTTATGATGGGGTTGTTGGTTATATGTGATATCAGTGATTATGCTTTGATTAATGTGGAGCCATGTAATAGTTTTAATTTCATGTGGAGCCTTTAATGCCGATAATGTGCTTTGGTTAAAGTTGAGCCATATAATAGTTTGTATTTCATGTAGAGCCTTTAATGAATGTTTTATGCCATGTTGATTTCCAATGGACAGTGAGAGCCTTAGACTAGAATAACTATTGGGGTTTAATTGTTTAATTACATAGAGAAATGAGATCATGCTGTAGATGTTTGACCTAATGGGGATTGACTATGAGAGCTACCCAAGTGGTTATTTATATTTAATTAATGTCTTGTTTGACCTAAGGAGGATTGACCATCCGAGCTCCCCAGGTGGTCATTTATATGTTATTGAACAAATTCTTGACCAAGTGGGATTGAATGTGAGAGATCCCCAGGTGGTAATTTATGATTAATTGAATGACTATGATGTGTCTTCCAAGACAAAGCACAATCTTTGATTCAGACCATAATTTTATTGTTTAGATGGTCTTATGAGACATCTGTGTGCTTACTCACATGGGGAATGTTGAGCTTAGGATGGATCCTGAGACTAGTATAATTCAATTTTATTGAATTGTTAATGAATATGAAATGAATGTGTGAAAAATATTTTCTGTTCCTGATAATTGTATGGTGAAGGTTCAGACACCAGCTGGGGGCAGAAGCAGGTACTTGGGTATTTAGTTACATTGTACTACTGACCTTATTTATGTATGTGTTCACACTGTTTAAATAATATTTTTAATGTCAAGATTTGGGGTAGAAATTGGTGGTCCTGGGATACTGAGATTTATATATCACAACCTACATGGGCCGAAATTACACTGGCATACTCGAGTAGATTCTATTTGGTTTCAGGATAGTGTTGTTTGCATATACTTGGTAGATAAGAGAAGAGGACCGAGTCGGAGCTCGGGATACTCGGGGAGAATGTTGTAGGGATTAGTTGTCTTTTATTTGTTTTGTAATATATATTAAAATCATGTTGGATTATTATTCTTATTCATAGTTTTACCATCATAACATGCATGAATTGTATAACATTAGAATTAGCCATTTTTCTTTTATTTATGTTTTATAAAACTATGTCTTCCACTACTTTTCCTGTTATTGCACTCCTTCCTCTATTTAATGATATTGTCCAATGTTTTTAATATGATAAGAAGGTATAATATCCCCACTGACTATTGTTACACCCTCGCTTCTAGTCCGTATCCTATATCATATGAGGATATGCGCTTGAGGTCATGTGGCAATTGGTCCGGCCACCAATTCAGGGGTGAGCAAGGTTGGGACATTACAATATGTTTGATCATGTCAATCAAGTATATATATATATATATATATATACACTATAAAATTGTCTATATATATATATATAAATAGATAGATAGGCTTATTATCCTTCTATAAAAAACAAACACGTACCAATTCCCAAAGGATACATACCCTACATATAATTTCCAGCTGGAACAATTCGTAATGCACAAACATCCATTACCAGGGGAAGCACTTACTGTCTTTCCCCTGGTCCAAACTCTAAGAGCTCTCATAGTCTCATGTATATCAACATGGATGTTCCCAGGATCTTCCTACCCTAGGCTGTCACAGTCCATTGGAAAATGATGTTAGATGGATCAAGATGTAACACACAGACATCCACCACCAACAGTAGTGCTCATACTCTATCTTGTAGCTCAACTCCACAAGATCTCATGGTCTCTAGGGGATTAGCACAAAAAATAACAAATTATTTCTCTCCAAGGGCTCTCATGGTCCCTTGGCTACCATGACTATTCAAGGTGTAACCATTCACAACATATAATGGATGAAGTATTTAACCTCTCTTTGATTTAATTAGCCCATTTCAAAAACATATAATCCAGAATATTCACATTTATACTTAAGGAAAACCTTCTTAAGTGTATCAATTAAAACATTAACATGGGATTCACATTAAACTAAAAAATATGAGGTAAGGGTGTCTCATTCATCTCATTGGTAACACTCAAATCAATTAGTTAACTCAACAATTCGGTTGGTACACAAACCCAATTAATTAATTCATCAATTAATTAATCAAAAACCCAATTCATATATCATAATTAATTTTCCATAATTTACTATATCATTATAAATCTCAACTCTCCATATTCAATTCCACAATTAAATATCAAGATCATAATATCAAAGGCACATAATTAATTGACAATTAATTATCTCAACTTCGCCAAATTTTATATCTCATTTTTAATCTCCTGATTAATTATCTCAATTAAAATTCTCAAATCACATAATTAATTTTCAAATAATTATATCAACTTAACCAATTTAATATCCATAATTAATACCCCAATTAATTATCTCAATTAAAATTCTCAAAGAACATAATTAATTCCCAATTAATTATCTCAACTTTTCCAACTTGATATCTCATAATTAATCCCCTGATTAATTATCTCAATTACAAATCTCAAAACACAAAATTAATTCACAATTAATTATATCAACTTATCCAATTTAATATCTCATAATTAATCACCCGATTAATTATCTCAATTAGAATTCTCAAAGAACATAATTAATTCATATTTAATTATCTCTATATATGCAATTCATTAACTCAAAATCAGTTATCTCAACTTATCCCACCCAACAATCATAATTACCATTTAACCCAAGTGTGTCAACATGTAAGGGAAACAATAAAAAAACACATATCAATAAGATAAATGAATATATCGGTCTAATCATTATGTTTTTATCTTGAAGGAGGCACACCTCCGTTCGAGGGGGTTTATTAACAAAACATTATTTTGTAATGTAGTAAATTATTTTATACCAAAAATCAATTTGATCCAATATTGCAGTAAACTTTATCAAAAGTAGTAGATTAACAAAAACATAATTTTTCCAAATAACATCAATATTTAGGTCCCTACCTCGAGGAATTGGCGGGCCTAATGCTTTCAAACTTAAACCGCAATGCGCTTGCACACACAGACTTCTGCAATATTGCATGTGCATACTAGGAATTGGTCGCATCACCCTAAAACGATAACTGGTACCCTAAATTTGTGTGGAAAGAATCAAAAAACCTGTAATTAATTCACTACAAGTCAAATACACCATTAAGCATATAATTTAAAGGGTGAAGAACCAATTATTAAGTTTATAACCTTAGCTGAAAATGATGCCGGTGAACCAAATCAAACTCAAACGCCACACCTTCAGTGTGAGTTTTTTAAAAACAACCCAACAAGTCCCAAGAAATCATCTGCAACACCTAGTATCATAAGAAACAAGAAATATGGGTTAATCACGAACCTATGGTTTCACCCCAATAAAACCTCGGGCATAGGAGAGCTGAGACAGCTGATGTGAAGAATAAAATATGTAGAGAAGGACTTACCTTAACAAGAAATACAACTTCCATGTATAATCTAGGAGGAGATAGTAGCACAAAGAGGACCCGAAGAGGATGTTATGTGCTACCCATGGGTGATGCACCATGGGTGTGTCACACCCCCTATAGGAGGAGGGAGTGGTGCGCCTCCCTCTTCCTTTCTCCCTTAAATAAACTAAAATTCTAATTTAAAATCTAATAATTAATTTATAATAATAATAATAACAATAACCACCATATTATTATTATTACCCTTTAATATTATACCTCTTTAATAAACTCCTAACTTCCATTTACAAAATATTTAATTAAATTCCCCTTAATCAAATTCAATTAAATAAATTCTCTAACTCATTATTTTTAATTATATTCTCTCAACATTCAAATTAATTAAATTTAAACCCCATTTTCACATCAATTAATTATATTCTTTTTTACCTTGAATTTAAATAAATAAACCCCCCCCACTTTGCATCATTTAATTAAATTCAATTTAACTTACTTTAATTAAATAAAATTTTCTTTCGAACCTCATTTAATTAAATTTTACAACCAAAATTTAATTAAATCAATCCACTACAAAAATAACTATTATTATTATTATCCTCATTTAATAAAACACTTCTTTGATAAATCCCAAAACTTCTAATTTATACATCATTTAAATAATTTTTTCTCAAAAATTGTAATCAAATAAAAACTCCATATTAATAACCATTATTATTATTATCATTTAATAAAAATCTTATTTGATAAAACCCAAAACTTCCCATTTAAACACAATTTAATTAAATTATTCTCACAAAATTAAATTAAATAAAATCACCATAATAATAACCGTTATTATTATTATCATTAAATAAAATTATTCTTTGATAAAACCCAAAACTCCCCAATTACACATCATTTAATTAAATTATTCTCCAATGAATTTAATTAAATAAATTTTCCGACACATAATTATTTAAATAAATTATTTATATACAATTTAATTAAATAAAACCCCTATTTTTCATAAAATAATTAAATTCAGTTTAACCTTGAATTTAATTAGACAAAACCATTACTACACATTTATCAAATCATTTAATTGAATTCCTTTTCCAAAGAGTTGAATTAAATAAATTTTCTAAATTAATATTATTTTATTAAATTATCTCAACATAATATAATTAAAAACCACTTGACACCTCATTAATCATCATTTAATTAAATTCATTCCAAATGAATTTAATTAAATAAATTTTCAATTCATTTTATTTAATTAAATTCTATGAAAAAAATTTAATTAAATTAAAAACTTCAACTCATAAAAATTATTTAGTTAATTTATCTTTACCTCAATTCAATTAAATAATAATCCCCCATTTTGCAATGACTAATTAAATTCTTCTTAACCTTAAATTTAATAAAATAAAACCTCTATTTGTCATTAATTAATTAAATTCCTCTTTGGCTTGAATTTAATTAAATGAATCCCAAACTCTTAATTTAGACATCATTTAAATTTTACCATTTAATATTTTCCTTATTTGATAACCCTCAATTCATTATTTAACCGTAATTTAATTAAATTCCTCTCATATTGATTAAATTAAATAAAGACTCCAGCTCATCATCTTTTCAAATAATATTAATTATTTTCATCTCAATTTAAATAACTCCTCCATCTCAATGTGATTTAATTAAATTCTCTCAACATTAATTTAGCAAAAAGAAACCCCCAAACAATTCAATTAATTAAATACCATTACACCATAAATTTAATTAAATTAATTTAACCACAAACTAAAAACTAGGTAGAACATAAGGTTTGACTTTCATGGTTTAATAGAATGACCACAGACCATGCATCCACTAATGGACACCTTATTTACTATGAAAAAATAACCAACATGGTTTTGACTAACCGTTCACAACCTATGTGAACACCACCGCCCGGTCCGATTCTCACAAAACCCAAACTACTATCCAGAAAACTCATCGAGGCTTTAAGCAATCCCGTTATCAACACTTTATAGGAATCCAAATCACGAAACATCTTTCCAAATCATTGTTTTAAAACCGAACCATGTAGTAAAAGACAAAGTAAAAAAATTAATGTAGCCTGGTCTAAAGTAAAAGACTTTACAATTTACCCACCTTAAAAAATTCTCATCCCCAAGAAGGCATCAGGAGAAACTTCAACATTAGAAAACCCACCAAGGTCAAGAATTCTTATTTTAATAATCACATTGTGTTTCCAAAATCTTAATATAAATTCAAGGTACTCGTAAACCATTCCTCTTGCATTCTACTCCCATTTATCACATTAAATTTTATTTTAATCTTTTAACTTTACGAAGCCATTTTTTTCAATTTTTTTGAAAACACGGGTTACCATTTTTTCCTAGTTATATCGCACCCATACACCTTACAACTAAAACTGGGACCCATTAGAAACACACAAAATCAATTTTTACTCAAGAAAACATTTACACATCAAAACATATCTAGCATGTTATGATAATCAATAACACAACATCATGTCATAACACCAAAGAAAGGAATATAATCATCTAAACATGTTATACTAGATGACATGCTAAAGCATATCAAAACATGGAATTCCACCATAGGCACACATTCAAAATTAGTAGGCATCATACTAATGCAATTACAGGACCTGTCATATGAATGGAATGTGAATCTCTATGTTCCAATGATGATTCATGTAATGTAGTTTCCTTTCCATATTAGGCCAAGGAAAATTTTCAAAATTCTAAAAATCAACAAGCAGTAGAAAAATACACCAGTCACCTGTAAGGAAATCATATCAACTCTAACCAAAAAAAATATAAACATCATTTCCTGTCCTTGACCACTTGGTAATTTCCCATACATTGGGTGATCATCCCCAAACACATCTATTAATCGAGCACCGAAACGTTTCTAGTCTCATGTCTATCGATCCCCAAATATTAAGGAAAAGAAAAAAATAATGAAAAACATAACCTTTAATATGAAATTGTAACGTCATGACCCTATTTACAATCGAATCGACAGCTGGACTGGTCACTACATGATCTGAAGCATGCGTCCCCGTATGCTAGAAGATGTCGACTAAAAGGAAGTGTGTAAGGATAGTCAGTGGGGAGACTATACCCTCATATCACAGTTTTCACTATAATATAAAAATATTTAAATAGATAATAATAGAGGGAGTAGTATAAAGCAATAACTATTGCAATAGAAGTCAGTTGAAATATCAAATCAATAAAGAAAAAGGACAACACTAGTTTAAACAATTCATGCATATCATGGTGATATATATGTGAAGAAGTAAAAGAAACATTATATACATCTCAAAATAGAAATAAACAAAACGAATCAATCCCCAATAATGATCTCCAAAAGCATCCTGAGCTCCCACTCAGACCGTTTCTCTTGACTACTAAGAATAAGCAAACAGCGTAACAAAAGTCCACAATCATGCATGAAATAAAAGTATACTCGGGTACCCCAAGGTAATGGAATCCCTAATTGGGTGTGATATATAAATATCAGTAGGCCTAGACCACCAGTTTCTTGAAAAATCTAGATAATGTTATTAAATTAAATAATTTTCATATATATCGTAGAAATAACAGAATTGAAAAAATAACTAACAACTCGTCCAGGTCACTAAGGGACACCTAAAAATGGTACCTACATCATCCCACAACTGGTATATCTGATCATGTCAATTATATATATATATATAAAGTAAGTGTATATATATATAAATAGATAGATATTCTTAGAATCCTCTTATATGAACCAAACACGTACCAACACCAAAATGACATATACCCTAGATACTATTTTTGGATAGACGAAGATGTATCGCACAAACATTCATTACCAGGGGAAGCTCTCAGAGTCTTTCCCCTAGTCCAAACTCCAAGAACTCTCATGGTCTCGTGGAAATATACATGAATTTTTACATAATACTTCTACCACATTCTCTCACAATCCTTTGAAATGTGATGTTGGATGGATCAGGGCGTAACACAAAGACATCCATCACCAAGAGTAGTGCACACTATCTATCCCCTGTCTCAACTCCACGAGCTCTCATGGTCACTAGAGTATTAGCATAAAAACTAAGCATATACAAGGTGTAATGAATCACATCATATAATTCATGAATAATTTAACCTCTATTGAATTTAGTTAGCCCATTTCAAATACATATAAGCAAGCATATTCACATTTACACTTAAGGAAAACCATCTTAAGTATTTCAATTAAAACATTAACATGGGATACACATTCAACAAAAAACATGAGGCAAGGGCCTCTCATTAAACTCACTGGTCATACTCAAATCCATTTGTTAACTCAAAAATTAACTATGTACACAAATCCCATTATTTAATTCGTCAATTAATTAATCAAAATCACAATTCATATCTCATAATTAATTTTCTAGAATTAATTATCTCATTATAAATCTCAACTCTTCATATTCATTTCCACAATTAAATATATAGATCATAATATCAAAGGAACATAATTAGCTCACAATTAATTATCTGAACTTAACAAAATTTTATATCTTATAACTAATCCCATGATTTATTATCTCAATTATAATTCTCAAACCACATATTTAATTCAGAATTTATTATCTCAACTTCACTAATTTGATATCTCATAATTAATCCCTTAATTAATTATCTCACTTATAATTATGAAATCACATAATTAATATCCAATTAATTATCTCAACTCAGCCATTTTTATATCTAATAATTATTCCCCCTGATTAATTATCTCAATTAAAAATCTGGAAAAAAAATTAATTCGCAATTAATTATCTCAACTTAGCCAATTTAATAAATCAAAATTAATATACGATTAATTATCTCAATTAAAATGATCAAAGAATGTAGTTAATTTAAAATTAATTAACTCAATATATCCCACTAATTAATTCAGAACTTGTTATTTCATCTTTTCTTGCTCAACACTCGTAATTACCACTTAACCCAAGTGCATCAACATGCAATGGAAACAAAATAAAAACACATATCACCAATATAAATGAACATATCATTATAATCATTAGGTTTTTAGCTAGAGGCCAGTGCACCTCCATTGGAGGGTTTTTATTAAAAACATGTTGTTTTGTAACTTATATTTTTTAAAAAAAAAATAAGAAATTTTCTCCAATATTGAAATGAATTTTATCCAATGTAGTAGATTAAAAAACTGAATTGTTTCAAATAAAATCAATTATTAGGACCCTACCTTAAGGAATTGGACATACCAATAATTTCCAACTCAAACTACAATGCGCTCACGCACACACACTTCCTCAATATTGCATGCATGTACCCAGAATTGGGCACATCACCCTTCAATGATAACTCGAACTCAAAATTAGTGCGGTGTGGACTGACACACCTCTAATTAATTTACCGCAACACAAATACACCATAATTATGAAATTTAATGTGTGTAAAACCAATTATCAGGTTTATAATCTTACCCGAAAATAACAGTGGTGAACCAAATCATTAAGAACCACTATGCCTTTGGGGAAGATTGTTGAAAAACAACCCAATAGGTCCTAAGACATCTTCTGCAAAACTTAAGATTGGAAGAAACCAAAAATTTGGGTAAATCCCAAACCTAGGGTTTCACCCCAACAAAACCTGGGTGATGGAAAGACGAGATGACTGATGCAAAGAATGAAATATGTAGAGGAGGAATTACCTGGAAGAGACGAATAACTTCCTTGAAAAATCTGGGAGGAGATAGCCACGTGAATAGGGATCCAAAAGGGAGGGTTGTGCAAGACCCATGGGTGCGTCGCACCCCCTGTAGGAGGAGGGAGTGGTGCACCACCCTTTTCTTCTCTCCCTTAAATAAATTAAAAACATTATTCAAAATATAAGAATTAATGTAATAATAATAATAATTAACATCATATTATTATTATTAACCTTTAATATTATACCCCTTTAATAAACTCCAAACTCCCATTTACACACTATTTAATTAAATTCTCCTTAACAAAATTTAACTAAATGAATTCTACAACTCATTCTATTAAATTAAATTACCTCAACATAGAATTTAATTAAATTAAAACCCCTATTTCACATTAATTAATTAAATTTTTCTTAACCTTGAATTTAATAAAATAAAATCCCCACTTCACATCATTTAATTAAATTCTATTTAACTTAATTTAATTAAATAAAATTCCCTATATCACATCATTTAATTAAATTCCTCAACCTCAATTCAATTAAACAAAATCACTACTGGAAGTACAGTCTTTCATAACGGTTCTAAACCGTTTGGAAAGGCTGCAGAGCTGTTGGTATATGTTAAACCAATGGTTCTACAAACCTTAGGGAAGTAAGCCATTGGGAATGCTTTTCCCAATAGTTTATAGTGAACCGTTGGGATAGGGTGGGAAAAAATTAACCCTTCCCAACTGTTAGGCTTGAACCATTGGGAAAGCCCAAGCACTCTCCTCTTTCCCAACGGTTCATAGAACCGTTGGTAAAAAACTCAGTGATGCTATGCCAAATGGTTTGAAACCGTTGGCATAACCTATGCTGTGCAAATTGCACAGTAGCCTGCAATTTTCACAGCAGCTCTTCAATTTTCCCAGTAGGTCTCATTTTGTGCATTCCCTCTCATTTTTAATCCAATTATTGTACCTGCAATAAACTAACCCATACATATAAAATTATTGTACCTGCAATAACCAACTACCACATACATATAGAGAAAAAATTCATACACATTTAATATATAATGCATCCTCGAACTATAAAAATCCATAATTAAATTACAATTCATAACATAATTATAAACATACATAATTCATTTATAATTCAATTTAAAATTTTGATGACAATGATATGTGGAATCTGGAATTCAATTCATAATTTGAACAGTTTTTCGTATACCATATATTTTTACCTGAAATGATGTCCATTTTAACCAAAATACATACACCTGGTGTGATACCGGCCACATCATGCCTCATATTGAGGCGAGGTTAACTTGTACACATCAAAATTGACCCATCGATCATTGTCCTAAAGTATCAACATATTACGAAAGTGTTTAATCTGTTTTCCGTATGTCAGCTGATGTTTTTCACTTTAAATGATGTCCTTTTGAAACAAAAGACAGACACTTTGAGTGTTTCCGGCCACACTGCATCTCAGTTTGAGGCGAGGTTGAGTCGTACATGTCACATATAACACATGGATCGTTCTCATAAAGTTTCAATGGAAACCGAATGTGTTTGGTCGGTTTTCCGTATTTACTTAAAATGTTGTCCATTTTAAACAAAAGAGAGACACTTAGAGTGATCCCAGCCATACCATGCCTTGGATTAAGGTGGGGTTGACTCATAAACATCACATATGACCCATTTATTGTTTTCCTAAAGCATCAACAAGTTTCGAATGCGTTTGGTTAGTTTTCCGTATGTCATTTGTTCTTTTCACTTATAATCCTGTCCATTTTAAACAAAAGAGAGACACTATGAATGGTGTTGGCCACACCGCACCTTGGATTGAGGCGGGGCTGACTCGTACAAGTCACATATGACCCATGGATCATTGGGCTAAAGTATCGACACAATACGAATGTGTTTGGTCAGTTTTCCGTATGACAGTTGATGTTTTTCACTTAAAATGACGTCCTTTTGAAACAAAAGACAGACACTTTGAGTGGTTCCGGCCACACCACTTCTCAGATTAAGGCAGGGTTGATTCTTACACGTCACATATTACCCATGGATCGTTCTCCTAAAGTTTCAATGAAAACCGAATGTGTTTGGTCGGTTTTCTGTATGTACTTAAAATGTTGTCCATTTTAAACAAAAGGGAGCCACTTAGAGTGATCCTAGCCACACCGTGCCTCGGATTGAGCCCGGGTAGACTCGTACATGTCACATATGACCCATGGATCGTTTTTCTAAATCATCAACACATTTCGAATTCATTTTTTTGGTTTTTCATATGTCAGTTGTTCTTTTAACTTATAATCTGTTCCATTTTAAACAAAAGAGAGATGCTATGAATGGTGTCGTCCACACTGCGCCTAATATTGGGGAAGGATTGACTCGTACATGTCACATATGACCCATGGATCATTTTTCTAAAGTTTTGACACAATCCAAATGTGTTTGGTCAGTTTTCCGTATGCTAGTTGATGTTTTTCACTTAAAATGACGTCCTTTTGAAACAAAATACATACACTTTGTGTGGTGTCGGCCATACCACATCTCAGATTGATGCGGGGTTGATTCTTCCACGTCACATATGACCCATGGATCATTCTACTAAACTTTCAATGGAAACTGAATGTGTATGGTCGGTTTTTCATATGTACTTAAAATATTGTCCATTTTAAACAAAAGGGAGCCACTTAGAGTGATCCTAGCCACACTGTGCCTCGAATTGAGCCCGTGTTGACTTATACACATTACATATGACCCATGGATTGTTGAACTAAAGCATCAACACATTTCAAATTCGTTTGGTTGGTTTTTCATATGTCAGTTGTTCTTTTCACTTAAAACCCTGTCCATTTTAAACAAAAGAGAGACACTGTGAATGGTGTCGGCCACACCGCACCACAGATTGAGGCGGGGTTGAATCATACACATCAAATATGACCCATGGATCATTTTGATAAAGCATGGAGACATTTAGAATGCGCTTGGTCGGTTTTGCGAATGCCAATTGATCTTTTCACTTATAATCATGTCCATTTTAATCAAAAGAGAGACACTATGAATGGTGTCGGCCACACCACACCTCGGATTGAGGCGGGGTTGACTCGTACACGTCACATATGACCCATGGATTGTTGTTCTAAAGTATCAACACAATCAGACTCTGTTTGGTCAGTTTTCTGTATGTACATAAAATGTTGTCCATTTTAAAAAAAGGGAGCCACTTAGAGTGATCCCGGCCACACCGTGCTTCAGATTGAGCCCGAGTAGACTTGTACACATCAAATATGACCCATGGATCGTTTTCCTAAAGCATCAACACATTTAGAATGTGTTTGGACGGTTTTCCATATGTCATTTGTTCTTTTCACTTATAATCATGTCAATTTTAAACAAAAGAGTGACACTGTGAATGGTGTTGGCCACACTGCGCCTCAGATTGAGGCGGGGTTGACTCGTACACATCACATATGACCCATGGATCGTTTATCTAAGGTATTGACACAATATGGATGTGTCTGGTTGGTTTTCCATATGCCAGTTGATGTTTTTCACTTAAAATGACGTCCTTTTGAAACAAAAGACAGACACTTTGAGTGGTGTCGGCCACACCGACTCTCATATTTATGCGGGGTTGTGTTGTACACGTCATATATGACCCATGTATCATTCTACAAAAGTATAAATGGAAACAGAAGGTGTTTGGTCAGTTTTCCGTATGTACTTAAAATGTTGTCCATTTAAAACAAAAGAGAGCCACTTAGAGTGATCCCGACCACACCATGCCTCGGATTAAAAAGGGGTTGACTCATACACGTCACATATTACCCATGGATCGTTTTCCTAAAGCATCAACACATTTTGAATGCGTTTGGTTGGTTTTTTGTATGTCAGTTGTTCTTTTCACATATAATCCTGTCCATTTTGAACAAAACCGAGACACTCTGAATGGTGTCAGCCACACCGCGCCTCGGATTGAGTTGGTGTTGACTCGTACACGTCACATACGACCCATGGATCATTATGCTAAAGTATCGACACAATCCGAATGCATTTGGTCGGTTTTCCGTATGCCAGTTGATGTTTTTCACTTTAAATGACGTCCTTCTGAAACAAAAGACAGACACATTGAGTGGTTCCGGCCACACCGCATCTCAGATTGAGGCAGAGTTGATTCATATACGTCACATATGACCCATGGATATTTCTCCTAAAATTTCAACAGAAACTGAAAGCGTTTTGTCGGTTTTCCGTTTGTACTTAAAATGTTGTCCATTTTAAACCATAGGGAGCCACTTAGAGTGATTTCGGCCACACTGTGCCTCATATTGAGCTTGGTTTGACTCATACACTTTACATATGACCCATGTATTATTGTCCTATAGCATCAACACATTTCTAATGCATTTGGTCAGTTTTTCATTTGTCAGTTTTTTCTTTTCACTTATAATCCTGTCCATTTTAAACAAAATAGACACAGTTAGAGTGGTATGTTATTTGTTTATTCACATTATTAAAATATATTATTTGACTATGGGTCTTTAAATTAATTTATTTATGAAATATTTAAATTTAAAATGAGAATATCAGAAAATTAATAGAAGATAAAACTTTTACTAAAAATTCTTTTGGAAATATTAAGGTAAACATGATTTATGAGAATCCTCATGTGTCTATTAGTGGAATGGTATTTACTTAAAATATTATGGACATTCATACAGAATATTTTTATATCATTATTAGTATGGATTAGATTTTAGTTTATCATGATATGAAACATTTCAGAGATAACAATGTCATGCCCAATGAATACATCCCTTTTATAACATACCATGAATCTATGATATTTATTAGATGTGTAAATGTGATTTACATTGATTATCTTGATGAAAATAAATAAAATATATATTATAGATTTTCTAGTAGTAAATGAAATCAAGGAGGGTGGGGGGATATCCGGGGCGCCTGTACGAGGGGCTGTCCAGGGGGTGTCCGAGGGGCTGTCCGGGGACCAAGGAGGAGGGTGGGGGCTGTGCGGGGGGGGGGGGATGTCTGGTGGGTGTTTGGGGGGGGGGGGGGGGGTTGTCCGGGGTGCAAGGAGGAGGGTGGGGGGGCTGTCCGGGGGGCTGTCTTGGGGGCTATGCGGGGGCTGTTTGGGGGGCTGTCCGGGGGCTGTCCTGGGGAGTGTCCGGGGTCCAAGGAGTATGGTGGGGGGTTGTCCCGGGTCCAGGAAGGAGGGGGGTTCCCAAACACACAACCACTAAATGACAACAACATCCATAAAAACATATAATATATACAAATAACTCAACTCCAATACTATACTAAGAGTCTAGATAAAACCAACACCTAGAATAGATTAAATATCAAATCTCAGTAATATTAGTCAAAAATGTAATGGATCAATTTGTCCCACATCACCATCACCATCATATCCATCATCATCACCCTCATACTCATCCCCATCATCATCCTCTCCCTCCTCAGTGACCCCCTCCTCACCCTCACCTTCCTCCTCACCCTCGCCACCCGCCTCGGCCTCCTCCTCTCCCTCCTCTTCCGCATCAGACTCCTTGCCATCATCATCATCAAGATGGACATCGTCCTGACCACCACTAGAACTACCACATGGTGAACCATATATAGAACTTCTCGATGACATATATTCATCAAAATCTAGGTTGGCCTCTGTTCGAAGTGTTGGACGTAGAACTTCAATAAATTTCATAAACGCATTGTTTTCCCTAACAAACTATTATGCCATCTTTGTGGCCCTTTTCTCAGCCTGTTCTACCTGTTCCCTAACTTTCTACAGCTTGGTGGCAGTACAGTTCGTACCTAATGGGGGCCAATACCTCTTCGGGGCTATCCTAGGTCGGCAACATACTCTGCCAGGATGCTCCTCCCCCAACACCTCATGTAAGTGATCTGTTGGCCCAAAATTGTCTGGTTCTTGGGCATCGAGGGCCTCTAAAGAAACCTGTTACAAATATAAATATATAATTAAGTTACAAAATAGATAGTAAAATATAAAATCAAAAGATTAAAACTTACAATCTATTGCTGAGTCGCTTCATTGACGGCACTTCCATCCTTTTTCCGTCTACTCGTGCAAAACAATTTTTCTCGAGGCACACGTCCTTCAGTATTCTGTATTTTCCTCTACAATGAAATTGAAAACTAAAGTTATATTAAAACTTTAGAAAATGATTAAATAATTGAGAAAACAAAAGAAAATGTAAGTCTTAAAGAAAACATATAAAAAATTGTCATACCTGCTTCCTCTCATGATCCGACATCGTTGTATGTCTTAGTGTGTGGAGATATTTATTTGCATAAATGTTTTTTTATTTTTTCTAGATTATTCCTAATTAAAATTAGAGAATTCAAAGGATAATATTAATGAAAAACATGAAATTTATTATTTAAATACCTCAAATGTAATTCATACCTTAAACTGGGTACTCGTCCAATAAGTAATCATCTGACGATACTGCTCTATAGGACAATCATCCACGGCTGGTATCGCCTCTAACTCAGTGCCAACTCTAGCATTCCATCCAATATACAACTCATGCTTGTAGGCTCTCCAATGCTCACCTAAATCCTTTAGACGTTCCTTTCCAGCACCCTCTCCAGAAGGAAAATTAAATCGAAGCTGACATCAAAATATTAATTCATATAAATACAAAAATAATTCATGGTATAAAATACAACAGATTTTTTTACCCATATCTCTACCCAAGCTCTATCCTTGACCTCATGTGTAAAATTTCTCCACAACAGCAAGATGACGAGAATGATGTCGGGGTATTTGGAAAGCGTCACCACAAAACTCTAACATTGCTGCCCTAATTTCTAAACCATTTGGTTGACTTCATTGTAATCCACCATAACCTGTGTGCGGCGATTCCACACCGAACGCATGCGTGTACACCCCCTCCCCCTCCTCGTGTCATTAGATGTATCTTTCATGAAATAAACCAAATATTTTATCAAAACATGTTATAATGAAAATAAATATTACTATAAAAATTTGTTATGGTTTTATAAATATACTTGCGCGAGTCTGATCGCTGAGCATCGCCGGATTCATAGAAACTGATGGAACACATTATGGTGGAACAAGAGACGAAGACGATGGAATATAGATGCTTGGAGAGACATAAGCAGAAGGAAAAGAAGATGGGACAATAGTATGACCAGATTATGACTGGGGAGTGAGAATCATCATGGGATGTGAAAATGATGGGGCAGAAGATGCAGAAGGTAGCGAAAACATGGGAGGCCTAAATAACCCATGTTTTCTAAACGATACACCAGGATCAGAATGTGGGTATGATGACATGTCAGTGGGAGGGGCAGGGTCTAGTCGGGCAGGCGCAGCTGATCGTCCACCTCTGGTACGAACCCTCCTCGTACCACCGACCTGAGTACTAGGACTAGTACTAGGCTCATCGTCAAATAACTATCGACGTATAGGAGGATCCTACAAAAATGTTTAAAAAAAATTAATCACATGAAATTCTATATTCTTTAAATATATATATATATATTTGAAATAAAGTACTCACTATATGAACTAATGGTGGAACGCCCATCTCCGCCATTCGACGATTTTTCTCCATCATTTTTTTCCTTCGTCTCTCTTCAATTGGCTGAATTTCCTGCTTTTGTAAACAAATATGTAATTAATTAGAAAAATGAAAGTAATTTGTAAACCAAAAAAATAAATATATGAGGTAATAGGGGGATTAATTGGTAATTTAGATATTAATTTTTTTAGAAGAGCTTGAATGAATTTAATAAATCATACAAGTTGTAATGTTCACCAAGATAGAAATATTGTTTGACTAGGTTTGAATATAGTTCAATTCCAAATTAAAAAATGAAATTCAAATAAAACAGCAACCAATACACATTGAAAATTCACATAACGGTCAAGTCAGCTAAAACATATTTTTGATCAATACTAAATTAATTTGAATATTACCAACCATAACAACCTAACTCGAGGTAAACCAAAAGAATTCACAACATGGATGAATGATTCTATATATTTTCAACCACAACTTCAGGTTCACAATCAACTCTAACAATTGAGCCATTGGAGTCATCAAAAGAAATAAATGGATTGGTTCCAATGGAAATAGGGACAGTTTAAATTCCATTATCACCATTATTAAAAATATGTCTTGGAATTACTTCAACTATGACACCAAATTCAGGTTGAAGTAGGTATTTGACATAAAAAACATGTTTATCCATTGATGCCAAGACATATGTTTCTTCGGTAGTAAGATTGAGAGTCATATTAATTATTTGAAATCCAAAATCATCCATAAATGTGCCATGTCTCGTCATCAAAACAAACCAATGGAATTTCATCATTGTGACTCGGCCATGAGAGTAATAATCCAATATTATTATTTTCTCAATGAATCCATAATAACCTACATTTTCAAATCGTGTTCTACTATCTGATGCACTGGCATAACAATCTGTTGTGGTAGTAACCATAACACCATCATGTTGTGTTCTCATGTTCTTTGCTCGTTTAGTGACAATAAATTTGTACCCATTGATAACAATTGATTTACAGTCATGAACCACGGTATTAAGACCAAAAGCCAAAGATCTTATTTCCTCAGAGACAGAGTCAGCATACAAACTCAATACCTACAATATAAATGACTGTTAAACTTAATTATATATTCAAATAATTAATTGTAACACTAATATTTTACCATTCAATTTTAACCAAGCAGAAAACTCTTTGCTATGAAAAGTATCTCTTCTTCTCAAAGATAAAGAACGATGATTCCTATTTATCATTGTTTTATGTTCCCTATAGATAAAAAATATTAATATTTTAATAGATATATATGTAATATATACATAATCAATTTAGTTACCTGATATAGTCATTGAACAAATCACAGTTGAACAAAACTGTGCGATGTTCCATCTCACGCTCTTCAAGGATTAATGTATTCAATGTATATGATCCAATAATTACTCCTATTTGAGGAAGTGATAGAAAAATGGGTTCAATTTTCTCATACTGTTCTTATTCATTTCTCATTGGTCTGTTCAATCTTGTAGTAAGATAAGACAAATACATCGAGAAGAAATCCATACATTCTTGAGCCAGGTAACCATTCACGATAGAACCTTCGAGGTGATTTCTGTTTCGGACATAAGAATTTAATTTGAACATATTTCTTTCAGTTTGATACATCCAACCGAAAGAAATAGGTCCTTCGAGAAGTATTTCAGGGGAAATATAGACAGTCAGATGCAGCATGCATGTGAAAAATGATGGAGGAAATATTTTCTCCAAATCACACAAAATTAGTGGGGCATCTGTCAACATTTTTTTCAAGAAATACTAGGACAAATTCATAGCAAAAATATCTCTAAACAAATGGAACAACCAAATAACAACAACACTTACATTATTGGACAAAAGATTATGGATTTCTATTGGAAGCAACTCATGCAGTAGAACATGATAATCACGAGTCTTCAAAGATTTTAGCTTCAACTCACTTCTGTTGACCCGTTTAGATATGTTTCTTGAATAGCCATCAGGAACTCTAATAGTCTCTAATACTGCCAGAAATTGTTTTTTTCCGTAGGTGTCATCACATAAGAAGGACATGGAAGTTTCCATTTATTTTCACTGATATGCCCAGGATGAAATTCTAGTCTGATGCCCCAATCCACCAAGTCACACCGAGATCGTAAATCATCTTTTGTCTTCCCCTTGACATTTAGATGAACCGAAAGAAACATTTCACATATATTATCTTCAATATGCATTACTTATAATCAATGACATTACAAATTGGTTGACCAATAAGGAAAATCAAAAAAGATACTCCTCTTCCTCGAATTGTAACAGGTTTTAGTGGAAACATTCATTCTCTTTCCAGATTTCATTTGACCCTTCCTGAATGAAAAACTGAAATCATTCAATTAATTAAGCACATCAGTTCCAGACATACGTGGAGGTAGATCATCGACCTCTATGGTATTATCAAATCTTCGACGATTATTTCTATATGGATGATCCTTTGGCAAGAATCGTCGATGTCCCATAAAACTGAAACTACAATGATGTTTTAGTCTTCTGGATCATGTATTCTTCATACAAACTGGACATGACAGTTTTCTCTTCGTTCTCCATCCATACATCATTGCATAAGCCAGAAAATCATTGATCGTCCACATAAGTGCAACACACATCTCAAATATGTCTTTCGAACCTGCATCATATGTGCGCACACCCACATCCCAAATAAGTTTCAACTCTTTTATTAAATGTTGAATGTATACATCAATATAAATGCCAGGATCAGATGGACCAGATATGAGTATACTCATGAAAGTGAAAGGTTTTTTCATACACAACCACGGGGAAAAATATAAATGTGTATAAAAACTAGCCATGTGATGTGAGAAGTAAGCATCTGCCCAAACGGATTAAAACCGTCGCATGAAAGACCCAACCTCACATTACGCACGTTAGCTACAAAATTAGGATGTCGAGCATCAAATCTCTTCCATGCAAATCCATCTGTAGGATGAACCAACTCATCATTAGTCTTCTTTCTCTCGTCATCATGCCATCTCATTTTTTATTGATATCTCATGAGACATAAAAAGATTCTGGAGTCTGGGGATCAATGGAAAGTGCCACATTACTTTCTGTGGAACGCAGGATTGTATTCCATCAGATTTTGACTTCCAGCGGGATGTGCCACATTTTATACAATCATTTAGTTCAGCGTTTCCCTCCTAGAATAAATTTCAATCTTTCGGGCAAGCATGAATTTTGTTTCTTGAAAATACAAGTTCCTCAACTAACTTCCATTCCATATAGTGGTTCGAGGGAATATCTGCTTCATATGGAAGTTAATCCTTCAAGAGGGTAAGAATGTAATCGATTTCTGTTTTAGAAGTCCCATACATTGTTTTCCCATGAAACAATCGAATTAAAAATTCCAGCCTTTTCATTTTATCTCATTGTTGATATACTAGAGTCATGGCAGCGTCATTAAATTTTTTACCCTATCAATATCATCATTTTCACTAGATGCATCAGATGTCCTCATATCGATGTCTTCTTGAGTCGAAATCTTTTCTTTTTCATGATGACGAATAAACGGAAACCGATCATCTAACAAATTCTTCATTCTAGTCCTTTCATTTCAATCATCACCAATTTGAGATTTCATTTTATCCCCATTGTGATACCACGCAAAGTAGTTTGCTTGAAAACCATTTTTGTTTATGTGGTAGCTAGCTTCTTCATGGCACAACCAAGGATTACCAACACAATTAGAACATGGTCAGTGTATGCGACCACTATCGGAAGCATTGTGAATTGAAAAATCAATAAATCTCTCTAAATTGTTTTGAAAATCGCTTGAGATCTGATCGGTTTCATACATCAAACTTCTGTCCATTCTATAAAAAGGATTTATAAAAGTAATTTTGTCATAAACAATTCAATAGTATTGAACTTTAATAGAAAATACATTTAAGTAAACCATAAAGGAAGAAGTTTATAGTCGATGTAGTGAACTGTTAAAAAAATATAAAGAAAAAGTACTCATAAATTAAATTAAAATTTATTTATATTGATTTTCATTAGGTCTATAAGAGGCACATGACTTAGGTCCCGTCATGTTTTATAGGCATCCCAAATCATTCACTCATATTCAATAACTCATTATTGACACCTCTATGGCCATACCATTCATTACCCAATTACTTCCCCAAGTTAAGCACACCCCATGGGTGAATAAATTTTAGGATTATACACTAATAGGTTGTTCATGGATTGTAAAAATATTTAATTTCATTAAGTATAGACATAAACATTGATGTTTAAATTTGAAATTATTAATAAAGTATGTCAATGATAACAACATTACTGAATTAAACTTGTGACTTATCTAACATTTTTATGGCTATCTACACATGCCAGAATGGGTAGTGAAAAGAACCCCACCCTAATAAAAGTGTGTATTGGCCAAGAAGGACACATAAAACATACAATGAGAACCATATTTTGTTGACCCTAATGTTATATTAGTACAGTCATATTAGGGGAAATGAAATATATGATTCTGGTTAACTAATGAATTCAAAATCTCGTATTCCATATGTTGGACACTATCTAAGGTGAAAAATCATGTGAGGATGGGTTTATATCATTAAATTTCTTACATGCTAGTGATAATAAAGGATTAAATTAATTACTTGAGTTCACTGATACCATGTCAACCGTCATACACACCATGTGAACCCTTATACACAACATATAAACCCTTATACCATATCATCATTATTACAACCATTAATAAAAACTTATTAAATAACATCACTTGTTAAAGATAATCAAATTGAAAATAAATCAATAATAATATTTGATATATCAAGTAAAATGAAGTCATACTATCTTACATCCAAAATGACCACCCACAACCATGATTAATGACCACAAAGCTCCCCTTTCGGCCAAATCAAAAGTGAAAACAAAACACATAGTTGCAGAAAACAACTTCATTTGTGTGAAGAATAATAATCTCATGGTCCTCATGATATTTGAACCACGCAATCATGATTTTAGAGATGAACTTTTATCCATGAAACCATATGAGAAACACGATTCAATAATGCATTTTTCTGATTTTCCCAAGCATTTTGAGGAACCCCAAATCAGTGAAAATGGTCATTATGTTTTAAAAAGGTGATTAAATAACACATGTATGATGTCTAAGGCAGAATTATTAATGTTTATATTAGAAAAACTAGTATTCACTAATATTTTGAATTTGACATTCTGTGAATTAGTTTCATGAAGAAGGAAGAAGTATTAAATAGGGACCACATAATATTTTTCAAAGTTTAAGAAGATACTCCATATGTTCTATTGTGGAATGGATAAGTGAACAATGTGTCATTTTATATATATATAGATTTTGATAGAAACATGATACATACTTGTTTTGTAATACACATAGTGTACAGAAATTATGATGAACAAGATATTCATGTTTGGCATGATCTTAATGAAAGGAGTGATTTTCATGAAATAATATCAATAAATATTACAAACAATTTCTTATTAGTTTATATACATGAAGCTATAATATTTGAAGCATTGAGATTAAAAAAACTATGAATATTTAAAATTAGAACACAATAAA
Organism: Viscum album; assembly: GCA_963277665.1. NCBI lineage: Eukaryota > Viridiplantae > Streptophyta > Magnoliopsida > Santalales > Viscaceae > Viscum > Viscum album. Next base: position 1,019,008,542 of record OY728138.1, on the reverse strand, counting down.
GAGAAATTGTGCCCTTATAAATGTAAATGTGTAATGAAAACATTAATTGGACATTCACCGATATAGGGATTTGAGTACACAATTCATGGAACAATCATAAAATTTTACAAAAACCTTAAAAATTGGGGATAAAAAATCCTTGAGAATAGAAGTATATTCTTGATAAGAGGTGGAAATATATCCTTCATAAAATGTGGAAGGAGTCTAACCTGGCAGGTGCTGATCCGATGGAAGAGGTGGGGCTTTTGAAGTGCTTCTGCGAAGGAATCACTTCTGGAGACCAGTGAAAGGGTTCTGGAATCGTGGGGAGGTTGCTGCCTGGGTTTGGAGAATTTGGGGATTTTTTTTCCTAATGGTTTTTAAAAACTGTTGGTAAAACTAAAATTTTCCCCATCTTTCCCAACGGTTTCATAAAATCGTTGGGAAAATATTTTTTCCCCCATCTTTTCCAACAGTTTTATCAAACCGTTGGGAAAAGTCACTTGTTCCAGATCATTACCAGCGGTTTATGCAAACCGTTGGAAAAAATAACATATAACAACGGTTCAAAGAACTGTTGGTATACAAGTGTTGTGAAAATTCCACTTTCCAGTAGTGAAAAAACCATAATAATAAACATTATTCTTGTTATTATTATTATTAATTATAAAATTATTCTTTGATTAAACTCAAAACTCCTCATTTAAACATCATTTGATTAATTTTTTCTTAACAATTTTTTTTAAATAAAACCCCTATAATAAAAACCATTATTATTATCATCATTAAATAAAATTATTCTTTTATAAAACCTAAAAATCCCTATTTAAACATGCTTAATTAAATTATTCTCAAAAAATTTAATTAAATAAAACCACCAAAATAATAACAATTTTTATTATTATCATTTAATAAAATTATTCTTTGATTAAACCTAAAACTCTTTAATTATACATCATTTAATTAAATTCTTCTCCATTAAATTTAATTAAATGAATTTTTCAATAAATAATTATCTAATTATATTTTTTCAATGCGATTAAATTAAATAAAACCCCAATTTTTCATAAAATAATCAAATTCATCCAAACCATGAATTTAATTAGACAAAACCCCAACTTCACATTTAACAAATCATTTAATTTAATCCCATTCCAAATTATTTTAATTTAATAAATTTTTTAAAATCATTATTATTTAATTAAATTCTCTCAATATAATTTAATTAAAAAACCCATAACACCTCATTAATCATCATTTAATTAAATTAATTCCAACTAAATTTAACTAAATAATTTCTTTAATTCATGTTATTTAATTAAGTTCTATAAATAGAATATAATAAAATTAAAAACTCAAACTCATCAACATTATTTAGTTAAATTATCTAAACATCAGTTTAATTAAATAATAACCCCACATTTCACAACAACTAATGAAATTATTCTTAACCTTGAATTTGATTAAATTAAACATCTATTTCACATTAGTTAATTAAATTCCTCTTTTCCATAAATTTAATTAAATGACACCCAATCTCTTTATTTACACATCATTTAAATTTTACAATTTAATATTTCCATTCTTTGATAATCCCCAAATCCTCTATTACTAGTCATTTAACTAAATTCCTCTAATCTCTATTTGATTAAATAAAGACTCTATCTCATCATAATTTACATTAAAATAAATTCTTTTCTTCATTATTTAAATAAATCATCCATCTCAACATCATTTAACTAAACTCTCTCAATTTTAATTTAATTAAAATAAACCTCTAACAACCCATTAAATTAAATTCTTTTACACTAAGAATTTAATTAAATGAAATTAAACTGAAACTCAAAATTGGGTAGACAGTGTGGTTTGAATTGCATGGTCTGACTGACTGTGCCTAGATCCTGGGTCCACTAATGCACAACTGGTTTATTATGCATGATTTACCCACATGATTTTGACTAACTTTTCCCTACTCATGTGAACGTCACGACCTGGTTCAGTTCTCCCAAAACCCAACCTACCATCTGAAAAAATCCTCGAGCCTTTACCCAAGCCCATTATAAACCCTTAAAATGAACCCAACTTGCAATCCTTTTTTCCGAATCTTGGTTTAAAAACAGAACAGTGCAATAAATGAAAAAGTTCGATAAATTTTTTATTTTTACCCGGTCCAAAAAACCCAGCCCTTTACACATTATGACCAAAAATAAAGTTGAACTATTTAAAATTTTTAGAAATGATGATTTATAATATGAAACAATTATTTTCAAATTAAATCCATATTATTATTTATAAATTAATTTAAAAGTAAACTGACCAAACATGATTAAAAATGGGTTTCTAGAAAATTGATTTATTTTGTATAGAATTATTTTTATACAAAAATTGACAATATTTTATATTCCAAAATCATTAATTATATTATTTTAAATTAAAATAAAGAATAAAAATTTAAAATAAATTAAAAAATAAATGTTACTTTGTAAATATTTGAATGGAAAATTCAAATTTTTATAAAATCATTATTTTTTCACTAATCAACAAAAAATAAATCTTTTTAGAAAAAAAATCACTATATAATCATAAGCTAATTTTTTTATTCTAATTTTATAAATAATTTTTTTTTTAAGAAATGAAATTTCAAAATTTTGGCTAAATAAATTATAATATTTACTCAAAAAAATAAATAAAAACAATTTTGGAGATAAAAATATTTTTGAAGAATATAATGACTATTAAAAATTGTGTGCTTCATTACTAATCACTAATCAATAAGTGTTCTATTTGATTTGAGATATTATATATATACCCAAATATATTCAACTACTCTTATTCATATGAACCAATTCCTTGGATAGATTATAAAATACATTTTTAAATAATAACATTTCATAGTTCATTTAAGCATGGATTTGTGTTTCACATATGCTATCAAATATATTAATATTTTAAAATATTAGTTAATTAGAATATCCTGAATTTAATAAATTGTATCATTGTAATTTTATATTGAGCTCCATGATCAAGTTTTTAACATTTGAAAATACCTTTGTTGAAAAACCGTATCTTGAAATGGGCTAATAAAAATTCATTTTGAAAAGATGGAATGAGAAATATAAAGGGAATGTGAAATGATTCATTAATAGGATTAAAAATATTAGAACATTAATGTGATGTGAAAATATAGACAAAGAGGAAAAATTAATGTCCAAATAATGATGGAGAGTGACATTGAACATTGATCAAAATATAGTGAATGACAATGAGAAAGTAAAATGACTAAAAAACCTTGCACTTATAAGGTCTGAAAAGACCATCAATTCATCAAAAACTAAAGGCAAAAATCTAAAATTTTTATTTTAAGATTTATTTCCTTATGTTGAGGAATTCATTTACCATCTAGATTAAGAATATAAGGAAATAAATTTACTTTATTTTCATTAAATCCACAAACACAATTTCGTCCTTTGGTTTCACATTTCAATCAATTTCCACCTTTATACCATCTTTTACTACAAATTATGGGTAGGAATATTTAGTTCATGATGCACTATACCCATTATTTGATTGAGGATTAGGTATATAATAGGATAAAAAGACATTATTTTTGTATTTACTATAGAATCATATAATGTAGTGTTCTTAATGAAAATAACAAGAATCAACTTTAGATACTATCTTGAAAGGCAAACCTTAGATTGATTATAAATATCTAAAAAAATATCACGGTGTAATAAATTATCTTATAAAAATCAAGGTTAACCCAATATCTAATAGACCAAAATTACCTCAATATATTATCCTTACTAAAACCCCATTAAAATTTTACATAACCTTAATGTATAATCAATTATGACCATATTTTTTTCTATTGAAAAAATAAACAACCTTATACTTATAAACCCACGATTGTATCCATACCTCTTAAGTTAACCGCACATGAAAATATCTTAATCCCAAAAGTTTTCTAATAAATCTTATTCTTCACTCCCATATATGATGATAAATACATAATATTTATATTTATGGATTTGATACTAAAAATAATGTACAAATTTTAGTTATAAAAAACATACAACTTCATCAGAAAATATAAGATCACTTACATACCCATTGAGATTTTTTTTTTAAATTTGTATAGAATAAATAAAAACTCTTACATAACAATACCCTTATCCTCAATAGCATTTTCTCTATTATACCCAACTTTTCAGGTTTAACGAAAATTATTCAACATGTCTAAAAAATTTCTTCAAAAATGAAACATTTTATAAATAATTCATTTAACATTATAATTCATAACCTAGGGAAATAGAAAACATCATATAAGGTGATCCTAAATAGTCATTAAGGGTAAATATAAGCATTATCAATTGAATATCACCAATGATCATTATATTAGAGTAAGTTTATAATGATATAATGAAATTTCATGAGCATAACATAAGAAATTTATACCCATAAAAAATTATATCATTAAACAACGGACATGGCCCAAATCCTTAAAAAAAATAAGAATGTGAAATAATAATCATGAGAAATGTGATGTCAATCCTGATCCGGGTAACCATTAAAATTTCATATCACAAATAGAGAAAATGTGTTGGTATCTTGGAACATTTTCTTCATCACTCATGTTCAATTGTGTTTGAAATAATTAGATCCTAGTTAAATATATATGAGAAACTCTTGGGCTTATATTGTGTCAATAATACTCTCAATATCTTATGGATTTTGATGTTCACAAAAGCCTTGTTTGTTTTACTAGTGATATTAATTAATGTTTAATGTAGGAAAACAATATTCATTGAAATATTTATTCTGGAATTATATTCAAGATTTTAATTCTATAGAAATATTCATTAATGTGTTTAGAACAAATTTTTTTGTATTCTGGAAATTTTTCTCCTACCATACATTGATAAAGATAACATAAGAAATTATCCCTATGCTTGTAACATTACACGAAGAATGAACCCCACGTTTAGAACAACACGTATGGATCATCAACCTTAATTTTATGATCAATCTTACGTTGTCGCCCTTATGTTTTTAAAATGATTACTATATAGTTAAACCCTAGATTTGGAATTTTTGTCATTTTTTGAAGGAACTGTACGTTTGAATTTTCAATGTTGGAGAATTAAATTTGTGATTTCATCTATGATTTATGAAATGATATTAACTGAATTACTATCCAATTCAATGAATGTTTATGACTGATTCGTATCTCGTTATGATTGTTTCATAGAAATATATTTATCATAGAATTTCAAAAAAAAATCTTTAGGGAAATTACAACAATATTGATTTGTTTGTATTTTGAATATCTGCATTATTTTAGGTAATTTTCTTAGATCTAGAATATCAAAACAAGATTCTCCTTTCTATATATCTTATCTGGTGATCTTATGGAAATATATTTGATATTAATATTTTTTTTTCAAATAATATTTTCATATTTTTAAAAATGTTCTTAGGGTTATATTTAACATTGCTACTAAAATGAATGATCAAATAATTTTTTTGTAGAATAGGAAACACTTTTTAGACAAATATATTTTATCCTTGGGCTCATGCAATATTTTTATTGATATTAGTTGACATTCATAATAAAGATCATTTGTAACCAAGATCACTTTATAATCACTCTTTCTTGAAGACTTTAATTTATAGAGAAGAAGATCCATCTACTCTCAGTTTATACTGCTGCAACTATGAAGATCAAACAAGAACATCATAAAATCAAACTCTGTTGATTTTTGGATTTTTAAATGCTCAGAATCAATTGTGAAAATGTATCTACTTATTGTATTTTGTTTCAGATAATCATGTGTTTACCAAATAACTATAAGGATCTATTTTTATCCTTGTTGTTAAGGGGTCAACTTGTTTCAATAAGTTTTAGATTTGAGGTATTGTGATTAGACGACCTTTCTACTATAATTCACCAAGATTACCAAGAGAGAATAGGTGGAGTGGACTAGGGGATCTTTGTTCCCCAAACCACTGTAATCTTACTGCGTTCTTTATTTTTGCTTATACAATGCTCATAAATTTTAAATAAGAAATCATTGTATATCTTCATAATCCACAAAGGGGGTGAAAAGAAAGACTTGGTAAAGATTATTGGAAAGTCACAATTCCCAACCCCATCTTGTGTTATCATTGTATTATTCTGACCTAATAATTGGTATCAAAGGAGAGATTTTAGGGTAAAATCTATATAAAGATAAAATGTATAAGGTTTATACAAAGACAATGGAAATGTATGATACTAGAGAAGGAATGTCTATGGTTTGTTCTCTATACGTTGCTTGTGAAAAATATGGATGCTATATATATTTCATTATCATCTACTTGAAGAATCTTGGATTAAACGTTAATTCGAAGATCATCACTCCTTTTGTAGTTTGTGAAAAACTAAGGACTTGGACTGATAAAACAAAAGAAAAATATTACATGAATTCAAAAATAAATGAATGATATTATCTATGGACTTGAATCAAATTATTTTAATAATGTATTTCAATGTCTTACTGTATATGAGATGTGAAAAACTATTTCTGTTTCTTATGAAGGGACAGAAAACATCTGACAGATGAGGTAAGCTACTACAAAGATAAAATTTGACACCTTTTAAATGTTTGATGGTGAAATAATATCACAAATGAATGAAATATTAACAAATATTTATAATAATATTATTATCTTGGTAGATCCCACAAGCCAATCTATCCAAGGGATGAAAGTACCCAGAGTGCTACACTCAAAATGGAATGGAATATTTGATGCTATTTATTAATCATCACCTATCACGAATTTTACAATGAATGAATTTACTGGAAATTAATATTTGAATCATAAATGAAAGATGATGTTGAAGATCATAATATTTTAGGGAAAAAGGAAAATATTACACTCAATGTAACATCTCAGAAAAGTAGATTTAAAATAAAAAAATAAGTCAAATTTGGAAAGAATCTTCAATCCACATATTCTAAAATGGAACTAGGTCAGCTAGATTGAAATTTCAGAGAATTTTTCAATAAAAATTAAGTCTTTAGAAAATCCTTTAAAAATGATGATAAAGAACCAAGAGAAGTTTGATGATTTGAATGTGAAAAATTAGGTCACATCAGAACAGATTTCCCTCAATTAAAAGCTAAAAAACGACTAGAAAAGAAATTTCAAAAGAATACTAATTATGAAGATTAAAGAAAAAGAGACATGAACACAATGTGGAGTGTATCTGAAGACACCATAATAACTTTAATTTATGATTCATAGAAAGAAGTAAAAAATAAAAAAGTGAACATGTGGTTTATGGATCAAGAAGAAAATAAGGTACAAACATATTACTATTCTGATTCTTCTACTGATAGTTTATAAAATGATAAATTATCTACCTACAAATCAATTATATTAAAAAATGTTATTCTTTAATAAACAACCATAAATCATTGAAAAATAATCAAAAATATATTTTAGCTGAAAGAGATACTATGCTAAAAAACATCAAGAACTTGTTAAAAATTTCAATTCCTCTACATCAAAATTCGTTGATAATGAAAGAGGATTTATACCATCAAAATATATTATGTAGATTCTAAATTACAAGGGAATGCTATGAATTTATGGTTTAAAAACATTCTCTTTTAATGTTTAGTAAATCTATATTTAAAAAATTTAAACAAGTTGAATTCAGAATCCCTCTTTAATTCTAGCTCAAAGGGATAATTGGAAGGGTCCAGGTCTAATTATAAGAAACCCAAACAAGTTAAACTTAAGAAAGTTTTTCTCATGGAAAGAGTATACTTTAAATCATATAGAATATTATTTACAAGAGTAATTATAAGAAAATGAAAGTATAATAAGGTTATACCTTATTTCTTTAAAAAATACAGTGAAAATAAAACATGAAACCAAAATCAATTAAACCAGTACGAAATATTTTAAAATAAAGAGAAGGATATCCAAAAACCGTTGATAAAGGTCTATTGATTTATAATTTTAATAAATTTTCTCATACCCACACTAGGGTAAGCCCTTTATAATAATATTTGAGTCTGTATAACTATCCTCACAAGCCCTTGAACATTTAAATGGTTAACATGTCTATCTTCCTATACTCAGAAGTCCTCGATTCTACATAACAATAATCATAATTTCACTAAGTTGAAAACGTTTTTCATAGTTGAACATGATGTTCACAAGTAGTATGAGCCATGAGAGTTTTATTTCATTATAAATTAATTCACAACATCACAACATGTAGTCTCTTTCAACGTATTTAGCTTTTTCAAATGATCTTCTATTTATTGGAAAAGATTCCAACAGTCGACTCCCTCCTCCAATGGTCATATTTTTGCTTAAATATATAAGGGACATATACATGTGTCACTCAACCAATGTTTAGTTATAAACAATTAGTTCGAAATCAGTTTATATAGGAAAAACATGAGAAACATTATAATACTTAAGAAACAATAATTATGTCATATTTAAGAAACTAGAATCTAATAAAATTGTAACAATATGTTTGGAAAGTAAAGTAGCATAAAAAATATGAATAATCCAAATCTAGGAAATATAGAATATAGAGTCTAAATATATGAACAATCAGATTATCTAAAAATGAATATTAAGATTTATAATTTAGTTAAATTCAGATTCTAAATTCTGAGAAGTTCACACTCTGAATTCTAAGGAATTATGAGTCCAAATTATGAGGAATTAAAAAGAAAAATTATGAGGAATTCGGAGCCTAAAATTCAATAAATTCTGCATCATTATTTCATAGAATTCAGAGTCTAAATTTTAGAGAATTTAGAGTCTGAATTTTGAAGAATTCATAGTATAAATTTCAGAGATTTCAGAGTCTAAATTTCAGAGAATTCAGATTCAAAAATTTGACAGAATCCAGAGTCTGAAAATAGTAAGACTCGATATCTAAGGTACTTTATGATTCTATGGTGTTTAAATAAGGATTTGGATTTTTGGATTAACTGAAAATTGTTATACTTTGTTTGTGAAGACATTAAATACGACATTAAAAACTAAGGTAAGGATAAAACATTTTTTATAGAAATAAAATTTTCTTTAATAAATTATTTCTTAGAGAAAGACAATTTTCCTTAAGAAAATGTGTTTGTAATTTTCCAAACATAAAGGAATGGAAAATTAATAAGGAAACCTTATTGACCCAACAATATCATCCTATTTATAAAGCACAAACAACCTTTCGAAAAATAATATTTTTTATCAAACTTTTTCCCTCTTTTGGATTTTGAAAAAGGAACAGAGGGAATGAAAAAAATTATTCCTATAAGATTAGATATTTATGAAAAAATGGAACGAAAAAAACATCATTAATATTGGAAAGCTAGTTACAGGAATAATAAATTAAAATATCAGAGTTGTATGAAAATAATCCATCCTTCTTTTCCTTCGGTATGAGCTTCCTGAAGGTTGTCTTCAATTTTTTGAGCTCTTTTTGATCATCCTAAATCCTCTTGAGAAAATGATCCAGATCCTGATTCTTCTTTTCAAGAGCCTTGATACCTTATTCTTCTGACATTATAATTTTTTCCTTGGACATTACTACCTCTTATTGCAGTTTGAACTTTTATTCTAACTCTCCTTTTATTTCTCTTTAACTTTTTAAATTTAAAGAAAAAAAATTGAGATTTTCATTCAGGTATTTTTCCTTTTGAATCTAGACTACATTCCCTTGATTTTTCTTTTCTGAAAGATTTGATATATGGTTCTTCACAGTGTTATCAGACTAATCAAAGACATATTTTTCTGAGTCAGGGAAATCATATATAAATTTTCATATAAGAAATTATGGACATAGAATATTTGGTAATTTCCTTGCATGATCTTTTATGAGCATCATGACCAATATGAAAAGTATTGAAATCTACTTCATGCTTTATATTTTCCATGAGCGTGATTATCAAATCCGACTTCTGATTGATATAATGTCGAATCAACTGACATATTGAATCGATATTTGGAAATAAAGGCATTGTATTGACTCGATTTTTCAAATTTTGGACAACAAAAGCTTGTCCTAAAGAGGATGAGGATTTAGAAGCCGATTTCTTTGTTGGCGAGGAAACTTTCTATATCTCTTCATTATTCCTCTGGCATGTTAACAATCACATCCTCTCTAGGTGAGTCAATAAACACCTTTTTTCCTTTATCAACATTAGAAATAACCTTATATACTCTAGGAGACTCATGATTACTATGAAAGACATGTATTATAATATCTTTATCAAGATATTCTATCTCAACATCTCTTTTAATATCTTCAGGATGAATGAAATCATGGTTGCTGCTCTCATCATCAGAAGGTTTATCAACCTCACTATGTTTATTATCATCATTCTCTTGAAAGAATATTTTGGTTGATTTGACCCAGTATGTTTTGCTTGATGACTTATCTGAACGAATTTCCTTTTCATGTTATTCTTACACTTTTTTGATCAAATCTTCAATCTCTCACTCTTCTTCTTGTTGAACTATATCTTCTTCCATAATTGGTTCTGAAATTGAAATTTTCTTTCCCATAGTTTCTATTATAACTATATCTTAAATGAAGGATTCTGGTACCTGGATCTATTCAGATGATTTCTCATCATCTTTAAGAATTTCATGGAAGATCTCAGCTACTCAAATTTTCTTCTTCAACTTCTTCTCTTTTCCTTAACTTTTATATTCTTCTGTTATCTGAATTTTAATTTCCTTTTCCTCAGTAGAGTATAAACCAAAAATTTCATCAACCTACTCCTCCTCCTTATATTATCTCCACTATTCTTCCACTTCAACAGAAAAGTTTTTTCTTTTTCACTTTTTTAACTTTGGTGGAGATGATTGGGTTTCTGGATTGGGATTATTTTTTTGGTTAGGGTTCTTTCTCTTTTCTCTTATTCTATGTTTTCTTGGATGTTTCTCCCACATCCACATTCTTGGTTAAAGATTGAACCTCAATTTTGGAAATATAATAAAACTATCCAAACTTGACAATGAAACTAACTTTCTTCCTTATAAGAGTGTCATCACTCAACAACATAATCTTGAAGGTTTTAAGTTTTGACCTACACGGAATTTTAAAGAATTCAAAATAGATAATGATGATATTTGAAAAAATTGTTGGATACATCATTATCTGAGACTTGAGTGTTCCATTATTTATGTTACTAATGATCAAAATAATGTAATTTATCAGTTTTACCTTTCTATGATTATCCATGAATTCCATCATAAAGATATCACTCTTCTTAAGAAATTCCTTGTCTCCCTTTATTATAATAATAAATCCCTACATCCACAAAGCTAACCAATGATAGTTGGTTATAAGATGATTTATATTCAGAGACTTGACTCCCTTATGTCTAAGGAACTCAGTTAAATTTTCCTTCCAAAAACTTCTTTCCATTTATGGAATCTTGTTAGACCAAAATATTGCTTCACCTTCATAAGGAATACTAAGAATGATTTCAGCCATGTCGAAGGATATTGAATAGGAATTTCTGTACATCTTAAAGGAAAAAATTTATCTTCCTTCTTCATCATGAAAACTTACTAAATAATAAAATTCAATTAGAAGATTAGGTTAAACTTGATCCTGATTCTTCATATTGGATACACAAAGACTATCCTATCTATTATCCTTTATGACATTCGAAATTAGAGTATTGTACTTTAAAAAGAAACTTGTTTCAACCAACCTTTCTCTGTAAAATTTCCAATATTTGATTTCCTTGTCTGAGGTCATATAATTTTGAAAGGAAATTTCAAGAGACGTCTAGAACGTTAGGAAAATATGAAATCTAAATGAATGATTTATAGGGAGGAAGATCTTTGGCACAAAAATTATTACAAACTGATGTGGGACTTGAATATGGGGGGCCTTTATATTGGATTCACAATGATAGTTCAAATTTCTGAATCAATCCAATAGTTAAGATTAGTTTGATCTGATCTAACGTTTGAGATGAGTGTCGAAGAAGGATTTTGTAGGTTCGATCTTTTGAGGTTTTAAGGAAAAATAGGATTTATGGAAAGTGAATATGATAGAGTTTTTTTAAATCAAGTAAAAAACCAAAGATTTAAGTTAAGAAATATACCTTCCATATTTCTTAGAAAGAAGTTTCAATATTAATAAGGTTATTCTAAAAGAACTTAGATTCAGGGAAATTTTATTAAGGAAAGGAAATTTTAGGTTCCAAAATTTTGGTTTTTGAAAATTTGTTAAGGGAAAAAATAAATTTTTAAAAAAAATCAATGATTTTTTATTTTTAATGAATAAACAAATATACTCCCCCCTATGAAAAAGAAATATATTAATGTAAGGGGATATGTTTCAATAAGAATTATCTTGGAATATTACCTTAAAGATATCATATCTATCTTTGGTTTAATGTATTCAAATCTATCTAAGGGTAAATATTTTGTAAAAATGTTATCAAGTTAATCTTATATTCTAATAAATTGAAGAATGGTATCTCATTTAAGTGTGTGATCCCAAAGAAAGTGATGCCTAATATCTATGTATTTTTATGATATTGATGTGCATGATTTTTTCTTAGAGAAATGGAACTTGTATTATCACACAATATATGTGTTTTGGTATAAATTGGGTCATAGTCTATGAGTGTGTGTTGCATCCACAACAAATGAGCACAAAAACTTCCAACTGTTACATATTCTGTATCAGCAGTGTAAAGTGATACTGAGCGTTTCTTCCTTCATAGCCACGAAATTAATGAATCACCAAAGAAATGACAATTTTATGATGTACTCTTTCAATCTATTATACATCCACAAAAAACTACATCATATTTTTTTTAAAAAAATCATTTACATAAGAAAAAATAAGTCTTAAATCCATGGTTCCCTTTAAATAACAAAAAATTCTTTTTACTACTTTTAAATAATATTCCATAAGATTTGATTGATTTCATGAACATAATCATATTGAAAAAATTCAGTCTGGATGACTAGTCATTAAGTAAAATAAACTTCCTATTATATCTCTAAATGATGATTGATCTGTTGGTTTCCTAGCTTTATCAAGATCAAGAAAAATTGAGGTACCGATTAGAGTAGTTATACTTTTAGTGTTGTTATATCAATACTTCTTAAGAAGATATCCAACATGCTTATATTGAGATATATAAGTTTCTTCTGGGTTTTAGGTGATTTGAAATCCAAGGAAAAATGTTAACACACCCATCATACTCCTTTCAAACTCATATTTCCTAAGATTCTCAAATGAATCGGTTAAATATTGCTTAGTTGGTCAAAATATAATGTCACCAATATATATTTTAACAATAAAAACATTTTTCTTATCTCTCTTTATAAAAAAATTTAATTAGTAGTTCTTTTAACATAATCGTTTTGTAACAAAAATCATGTATGTTTATCATAATAGGCTATATGGGCTTATTTAAGTCCATATAAAGCATTGGTATGTTTAAAAACATGTTTAGAATTTTTTTTGTTTTTAAAACGAGAAGGTTGTTCAAATAAAATTTTTCTCGAAAATTTCCGTTAAAAAAGAACACTTAACATCCATTTGAAAATGTTTTAAATTAAAGAATGTGATAAAGGAAAGTAGAATAAAAATAGATTCAAGTTTAGCTACTGGAGTGTAGGTTTCTTTATTGTTGATTACTTCATTTTGATTATATAATTTTTCAACTAATCAAGATTTATTTCTTATAGGGATTCACTTATCATCACATTTATTTCTAAAGACCCATTTTACTATAAATACAGAAGTTTCATTGGGTCTTTAAACCAAGGTGCAGACTTTATTCCTTTAAAATTCATTTATTGCATCTTGCAAAGCGTTAATCCAGTCATCATCACCTAAAGATTCGCCATTGTTTTTTGGTTTTAATTTGTAAAAAATTATAGATGTATTACTTCATTTCATAAATAATTTTTAGTCCTTACAGGTTGATTTACATCAAGAATGATACTATCTCTGGGATGATTCTTAAGAAACAACTGATTTGGGTTTTTAACACCTTTTTATCAACATATGATTGAAAATATTCTAGGGTAAATACTTTAAAAAACTTTTCTTAAGTATTTTTGTTATTGAATTAATTTTCCATCAAAGGTTGACAATCAGTTTTTAAAAACACATCTGAGGATGTAGGCTGGGGTTGTTAAAAATAAGAGTACCAGCTTCATCAAATTTTACATGCACTATTTTTTCAACAGTATAAGAATTTTTATTAAAAACTCTATAAATCTTAGAAGTTGTGGAGTAGCCTAAGAAATTCCTTCATCATATTTGAGTGTCAATTTATGTACGTTATATTTATTATTCAAAATGAATACTTTTCATCCAAATATATTGAATTAAAAAACTTTCTGTTTTCAACCAGTCCACAATTCATAAGGTGTCTTTCTATGAAAATGTCTGAGTAAATATTGGTTTATAGTATAATAATAAGTACTAACAGATTCAACCCAAATGTTCTTAGAAATGGAATATTCACACAACATTTTCTATTTATCTCTCTAAGAATTCAATTTCTTCTTTCAAAAAGTCCAATTTGTTGAGGTGTTCTTGGGCCAGAGAAGTTACAGGTAATACCATTCTTAATAAAAATTGTTTAAAAATCCTAATTTTTAAATTTTCCTGCATAATAACTATGAATAATTATCAATGGATGTTTTTTGTAATTTTTAACTTGGGATCTAAAAATCTTGGAATAATAAAAGGCTTCAGATTTCTTTTCAAGAAAAATTACCCATATAAATATAGTGTAATCATCTACTAAATCAAATACATAATATTTTCCTCCAATACTTGTACTTTTTTTTGGACAAAAAAGATCCATATGAATTAGCTGTAATGAATCCAAAGTTGATACTTCACTGATTTTCTTAAATCTTGACTTATATTTCTTTTCATATTGATAAGGATCAAAAACATTTGAAGAATTAAATATAAGCACTCATAGATCTTTAACAAGTCTTTTCTTTGAGAGTTTGCATAGGTTTCTAATGTTACAGTGTCATATTATTCTATTCCATAACTAATATTGATCTTCCATTGCACTAAGTCAAGGTAGATCTTAGAACCTAAGTTCTTTACAGTTTAGTGTATAAAAATTTTTATGCCTATGAGAAGAGAGAATAAACTCTTCCTTGGAATTATATACTAAGTATTTATATTTCGTAAAATTTACATGGTATCCTTAAAAACATAATTAGATTATGCTTATATAGTTATGATTAAGACCTTTAACAAAAAAATTTAAATTAAATCTTTTCCAAGAATAACAATGTTACCTATACCAACAATTTCTCAATGAGAATTATCTCTGAAAGTTACTTTTCCTCATTTCATGTTGATAATATTTTCAATGATTTTTGTTACCAGTCATGTTCTAGGAACATCCATTATCTATGTACGATATATTACTTTTGGTACTTCCTTTATTTTCCTGAAGATAAAAATGTTAGACTTTTATAATGCAAATTTTCTTATATCTAAAAATTTCAGAATGTAAAATCTTAGGTGTCTACATTTTTGTTTAAAAATAAGTTTTATGAAAAAATAAGGATTGGGTTTTATTTAATAAATAATTTTTTCCCCACATCAACCACATTGAAACTTAGTGAAAAAAGGACCACTTTGGGGAAAAAATAATAATGGGTAAAAAAGGGTTTGAATGAGTATAACCAAATCCAAAATTATTCCTAAGAAAAAGAAGTTGAGAATAAATTTTATCTAATTATTTTAGTCCCAAAGTAAAATTTTTTAAAAGTATATTTAAAGAGAAAATTTTATATTTTAGTGTGATGACCAAATTCTTATTGTCATATTCATTAGTTTTAGAGTTTGAGTTATTCTCTAAAATATAATTTCTTAGAAATAAGATTTTCAAGATCGTTATAATGTTTAACCTTCTCAGAATTAAATTCTTTAAGGTTATTAGAAGAATTTTCAAAATCAAAAGTTTTCTCGTAAATATATTTAGAAAGATATAATACTTATTTTTTTAAAATATAAATTCATGAATTTTCTTTCTCTAACGTCTTTTTAATCTTACAGTTTTCATTATCAAGTAATTTAGAAAATCTAGATATTTCTTCAAATGAAGGTAAGGTATTATCTTCTGATGAGGAATATTCTTCATCCACAGACACATACTATTTTTTATTAGGAAAATTTTTATTTAA
This sequence comes from Viscum album, assembly GCA_963277665.1. Taxonomy (NCBI): domain Eukaryota; kingdom Viridiplantae; phylum Streptophyta; class Magnoliopsida; order Santalales; family Viscaceae; genus Viscum; species Viscum album. Next base: position 1,018,992,339 of record OY728138.1, on the reverse strand, counting down.
AGAGATATTGGTTAATGATTTAGCATTGTGTGCCTTGGCCATAAGGAAATGATTTTCAATAGGTAGTCTGGCTATAAGACCAATAATATTCTAACTAGAATATTCATATTCTGTGGATTCAACTAAAGAGTCAGCACCAATAGCACTCCAAGTATCATTAGCCTTAAATAATTTCTTTTCTTTATATTTTCAATAAGTTTTTTTATTTCTTTTAGAATTCATATTCTTTCTATCTTTTCTCTTAATAAAAGGAATATTAAGTCAGAAATGTCCAAAATACTTGCATTCATAATAAGTTATATCAGAATATTTCTTATCCTTTCTATATTTCTTCTTATATCTTTACTAAAGATCCTTCTTTACCACAATATTTTTCATCCTTGGAGAAATATTGGCTAATTCAATATTAGACTGTTCACTGTCACTTGATTTGGATATAACGACATCATTATTATCGTTTTATCTAGTTGTTGTTTCTAGAGTCTTGGAATTAGATGTAGCAGGGAAAGATACAATTCCAATAAAATTATTCCTTTGGTATAATTAATAATCTCTCTTCATTCTTGTTTCATATTGAATAAGAGATAAAAATAACTCATCAAGATTAATGCTAGATACTTTCCTATTTTCATCAATAATTGTCCTTTTCGATTCCCACTCATTGGGAATGATATTAGTTATATTTTCCACAAGAAATTCATCTTCAAGAAATTTCTCTCCCATAAATTGAATACTATTGAAAATGGTCATAAATCTTTGTTGTACATTTCAAACAAGTTCTCCATAAAGAAATAAAAAACCATGATATTCAGCTCTTAATATAGCTCTTCTAGTTTCTATCAGTTTAGAAGTTCCAAAAATGTGTAACTTCGTGTTTCTTCAAAATATGGTTAGAATATTGACAAGAATATATCTGATTTTATATATTCCTGGTCATAGAACATAATAAAGTATTTCATACCTTGTAATTTATTTTATATTCTTGTTTTTCTAGGTTTGTGAATGTTCTGACTTCCTTGTCTAGAATTTTGTAATCCCAACTAATCATGAATATGTTTTCTACTATAGTGTATAAAATATATGTATTCATTATATCTCTCTAGTACTCATAATCATTACCATCAATGATTGATGGTATGGTAGGATTTAAGTTGTCAATATAACTGATATTCATTCTTTTCATTCTATAATAAAATTATATTACAAAAAAAATTAGTAGTAAAAATTTATAAACAAAGAAAATATTTAACTAAAACTATGTCAAGTAAAAGTTATATAATAAAAATTAAGTAAGAAAACTTATATAAAAATATTAGTAGTCTAGAAAACTCCTCTTATAACAATTGTAGGATCAAAATAGAATATGTATACGCTCAATTAAAATCAGGGTGGGGGTGAATTGTAGGTTTAAAAAGTTTTTATTTTAACCTTAAGGAAATCTATGTTTAAAAAAGGTAAACAAGGTGAATTCAAAATGCCTCTTTTAATTTAGCTCAATTTTATAATTGGAAGGGTCTATGTATAATTATAAGAAACCTAAACAAGTTAAACATAAGGAAGCATAAAAAAGTTTATCTTAGGTAAATATTCTACCTTAAAGCGTATATAATCTTATTTATCAGAGTATGTATAAGAAAAATAAATTATAAGAAAGTTATAGTTTATTCATTTTACAAAATATAGTGGAAATAAATCATGGAACAACAATATTGTGAACAAGTAGGAAATATTTTAACCCAGAGAGAAGGGTATAAAAAAATCTTGGATAAAGTTCCATTGATTTATACATTCAAAAAAATTATGACTTACCCACACCAGGGTAATCCCTTGATAAGAATATCAGAGTCTGTCTTGCTATCCCCGCAAGACCTTGAACTTTTACGTAGTCGATACCTCTACATTCCTATCCACAGAAGTCCTCGAGTGTACATGGAAACAATCAAAATATCACTAAGATGGAAAATTAGTTGACGACTAAATAAGATATTCACAAATAACACAAGGTACAATAGTTTAATCTCTCTAGAAATCAATTCACATCATCACAACAGGTAATATCTTTCAATGTATTGAGCTCATTAAAATGAGTTCCTATTTATATGCAAAGATTCAAATGGTCGTCTCCCTCTTCCAACGGTCATATTTTTCCTTAAATCTGGAAAGGACATGTACACGTGTTACTCAACCAATGATTAGTTAGAAAAAAATTATACAACATCTTTTTATGTAGGAAAATGTTGAAAAATATTCTCATGTTTAAGAACCAATAATATTTTCATATAGAGGAAACTAGAATCTAATAAAATTAACACAATATTTTAGGAAAGTAATGTAGGTTAAAAAATATGAATAATCTAAATCTAGGAAATATATAATTTTGAGTCTAAATATATGAACAATAGAATTATAGAAAAATTAATATTCAAAGTCTGAATTTTGATGAATTTAGAGTCCGATTTTTGAGAAATTCAGAGTTGGAATTATAAAGATTTTAGAGTCTTAATTTTGAGGAATTCAGAGTCATAATAATGAGGAATTTTTATTTAGAATTCTATCAGAATTCAAAGTCAAAATTTTAGAGAATTACTTGTCAGAATTTTAGAGAATTTTGAGTCTTAATTTTAGAGAAGTCGAACTATGAATTTCTGAGAATTTAGAGTATGAATTTCAGGGAATTCAAAGTCTAAATTTCAGAGAATTAAACGTCTTAAAATAGTAAAACTCAATAGCTAAGGACCTGTATGATTCTGAGGTTTTTAGATAAGGATGAAATTTTTTGACATAATAAAAAATGGCCAGACTTTTTTTGAGAAGAAATTAAATTATAAATTAAAAACCAAGGTAATGATAAAACATTTCTTAGAGAAATAAAATTTTGCTTAATAAAATAATTCATAGATAAAGATAATTTTCCTTAAGAAAATGTGTTTGTGATTTTCAAAACGTAGAGGAATGGAAAAGTCATAAGGAAACTTTATTGACTTAACAAGATTAAATAATTGCAGGATGAATTAGAATATTATAAAAGTACTTCTATAATTTTTAAAAATGGAAAAAATTCTTTAAATGATAATCTTAGAACGAATGTAATTAAAATAGAAACTTTTAGAATATGAATCCTGGGTGAAAAATGAAAAGTGTATAAAATTATTTTGTGTCAAATTCAAAAAATGCCTCTTATTTTTATTGTGGAAAAAAGGCCAGCTCACTAACAACTATTATTTGAGAAATACTCAAATTTGTGGTATTGAAATGGATTTTATTTCTAAACGGATTTATAATGAAAGTGAAATAAATTATTGTAATGTTAGGAAAATATGTATTCCCAAATCACAATTTACTAACCTAACCAGACCTTAAAAAATATGGGTATGAAAACATTTTTTTAAAATTCTTATGTAGAAAATAGGAAATAGGAACAAGAATGATATATGGTATATAGACAATGGAAGATTCATACACATCAGTAGAGACTCATCAAATTTCTATTAACTAACTCAAATGGTTAGAGGTCTAGTCACTTTTGGTGACAAAGAAATATGAAAAATTGATGGAGTTGGAACTGTTGGAGATCCAATGTCAATTCTTATCAATAAATTAGTGTATGTACAAGGGCTAAAACAGAACCTGATAAGTATTTCTCAACCTTATGGTGATCGATTTTATGTTGATTTTCCTAAAAATTCCTACTCAGTTTTCAAAGATAAACCACAAATATTTAGAGCACCTAGAGCTGATATTGTTTATAATTTGGATTTAAATTCCTTAAGTAAATAGATAGTGAATTTTTAAAATACTAGGAAAAATGAGTGATGGATCTGGAATATAAAACTCAGTCATTGTAGTATATATTCTGTACATAAATTATATAAGAATTAGTTAGTTTATGATTTTCCTTGTCTTAAATTATATAATGATAGATTCTGTGTTGCATGAAAAATGAAAAAATAGTTCAAGTCTTTTTTCAAATATATTAACAAAATTTATATATATATAATCCCTTATAACTTAACTACATGGATTTTTTGGACCATACAGAGTATAAAGTTTGGCTGGAAAATTATATGTTCATTTTTTATTTTTTATTATTCTCAATTTACTTGGTTATACTTTTTAGAATTCAAAAGTGATGTTTTGGGTGTCTATGAATTTGTTTTGAAATATTTCCAAATTAAAAAGTTTTTCAAATAATTTCATTAAGAAGTGATCATGGGGTATAATTGGAGAATCAATAATTAAGTCCTTTTTTCTCAAATAAAGGTATTAAACACACCTTCTCTAAACCAAGAACACCTAAGAAATGGGATTATTGAAAAAATAAATAGAACTATTAAAGAAATAGAAAGGAATATTCTTAATGAATATAGTATTCCTACATATCTATGGGTAGAAGCTATAAGAACGGCCTACTATATCATGAATCAGGTTTTAATAAGACCTATTTTTAAAAAGAAACCAAATAAAATTTGGAATAACCAAAAACTTAAAGGAAATTACTTTAAAATATTTAGATGTAAGGATTATATCTTGAATATAAAGGAAACGATTTGTAAGTTAGATCCAAAAGATTTTGAAGGAATATTTTTAGGCTATTTTATTACTTCTAACACCTGTGATGTATTTAATAAATGGTAATATATTATTAAAGAATCAGTTCCTATAAAGTATGATAAAACTGACCCCTTCATTAAAGAGAAATACCAAACAAATGAAGTTACTGGTTCATTTGAAAATATGATTCATGAAACCTTGAACAATGATTTGTAAAGTGATCAAAATGAAATTCAGTCTAATTCATAAGACCCTGAAACTGATGAACTTGAAAGTGTCTTTCCTAGATAGACTAGAACCCTAAAAACCATCCTTTGGGAACTGTTATAGTAGATTCAGATAGATTAATTACAACAAGAAGAAATGCAAGAATCCAAGATGAATTTTATATCTCTTTTTCACAGTTATAACCTGATACTGTTGAAGAATCCTTAGGAGATAAAAATGGGATGTTTGCAGTTCAGGAATCAATAACCCAATTTAGAAGAAATCATGTTTGGGATATAGTGTAAAGACCATAAAATTATCTAGTTATAGTACCCAAATGGGTATTTAGAAATAAAAAGGATGGTAAAGGCATCATAACCATAAACAATTCCATATTAGTAGAAAAAGGTCATAATCAAGAATAAGGTATATATTAGGTTGAGACCTTTTCCTTTGTATCTAAATTATAATCTAATAGAATCCTTTTATCTTATACATCTCATATTAATCTTAAATAATATCATATGGATGTCAAATCTGCTTTTTTAATAGATATTTAATAGAGGGAGTGTATGTTGAAAAACCTCATAGTTTTGAAATTACAGAAAATTAAGTTCTATTTTTAGACTTTCTAAAGTTATCTATGACCTTAAAAAAGCACCTAGGGCCTGGTATGAAAAATTAAGTTAATTTAATTTAGAAAATAGATTTATTATTGGATTGGTAGATACAATAAATTTTAAGAAAATGGGTTATTTGGATATTTTATGTGTACAAATTTATGTTGATGATGTTATTTTCAGCACCACAAATTAAAAGCATTGTAATGATTTTTCAAAACTAATGAAAAAAAATTGAAATGATTGTGATATGGGAATGAAATTTCTTTTAACGATTTAAAATTTATCAAAAATATTATGGAAATGTGTTGAATGAATGTAAATATATTATGGATTTATTTAAAATTTTTAGACATAAAAATAGTAAGACATATACAACTTCCAAGTGTACCAATATAAAACAAGATATGAATGAATCTGGAAAACTATTTGAGAATAATTTATATATATGAATGATTGGTAGTTTATAATATCTTACTCCTAGTAGTATATAAATTTAGTTTTCTATATTTTTATATGCTATATTTCTGTAAAATCCAATAAAAATCCCATTTTATTGCATTTAAAATAATATTAAGATATTTAATAAGAACTATTTTTCAATCTCTTATTTATTAAAACACTTATGATTTTAATTTAATTTCATATTCAGATGTTGATTTTAGAGGTTGTAGATTAGATAAAAAAATCTCCTCAAGAACCGGTCACTTTTAAGAAAATATTTAATATCATAGTTTATAAGGAAAGTACACTTAGATACTCTATCAATAACTATGGGATAATATGTTTCTACTAGAAGTTTATATTTGTAAGTATTGTAGATGAAAAACAATCTACTAAACTTTGGAAAATAATTTAATAATATAACTATTTTTTTTGATAATAAAAGTGCTTTAAATATTTTAATAAAAATTATTTAATTCATTCTAGGACTCATCATATTGATATAAGGCATAATTTTCCTATCAATAATGTTTCTAAAAAGGATACAACTTTATAATTTGTTAATAAATAATATCAATTAGATCATATTTTCACTTAACCACTTCCGACTACAAGTTTTGATTTTATTAAAAGGGATTTTGGTTTATTAAAATTAAAATACGTGTTTTTCAATTTATTTCATTTATTTATTTTATATTTAATTTGATTCTATTTATTTCGTAAAATTTATATATTAACATAATTATTTTATTTTAATGTTTTGTTTTCTCTATTTATTTTCATAAATCAATTTTAATCATTTTTAGTTTTAAATAACATGTTTTCAAAAAATAAAAGATATTGATTACCATTTGTAATTGGCATGAGAAACAAGACTATGTCCTCATCCATCAAAAAACCCTTCGTATTTCCTTACACTTTTTTTTTGAACCGTTTCACATCACAGAACCCTCATCATTATCCTAAAACCTAAAATCTAAAAACATTCAACATTCATATTCTTATAAATGAAAAATACCAAGTGAAACGATGATGGTGAACCAAGTGATAAAAAGTGTAAATGTGTTCCCTATAGAATTATTCTTGAAGGGAAGGTTGTTGATTTTGAGTGGTTATATCAGAAGAAACTAATACTCAAACAAGATCTATCATTTTAAGGTTCGGAGTTTCTATTCAATGAAAAAAAATATTTTTTATGTGGTAAAACTAAAGAAATTTTTTAGCAGTGTTTAGTTTAGTTTCAATGAATTGGATGATACCATATCATATTGAATAGGAGATAAAGAGTTTTCAATTCCCTCAGTTGAATTGCAAGAATATTAAAATTATCTCATAGAGGAGTATTCTATTTGGATCTTAGATCAATTAAAAATCAAGATCAAAAATCTGAATACATAAATTTCTTTTTTGTTCCATTCCAAAAAATATAAGGAAGATGATCACTAAGGATATTAATGAGAGAATTTTTTTTCTTAAGATTATTTAAATTGTTATTCCTCAAAAAGCTTCTGAAATAGATAAGTTTTTATACCTGGGCATGTACATTATGTTTTTGTTTATCAGTGAAATCAATCTAAATATTACTAGATATATGCTAAGATATATGTGTTAATACATCCATTCAGAGGCAAGAATTTCCTTCTACCCTTATGTAAGGATCAGATCAATTATTTTTTTGGAAGAACACATTTATAATTGTTGATTTTATAGTCAGATTTTATCTCAATAGTGTGTTGAATGATGTGAAACATATGAATTTTTTTATTTTAGAGTATAGTGAAAGGAAATATAATACCTATTACTATAGATGATCAATATAAGTTTGGATATTTTGATCAGGGGGAGAAAATATATTAATGAAATGAAGAAGTTGAGGAATATAGTGTTTCCTAGCCTAACAAGATGTAGCTTATATAATCATATCCTAAATAACTAGTATTAGGATCTAGAAATGAAACTCATTAAATTCATTTGGAAGAACCGGATCATGTTGAGGATCAAAAATTAGAAATTCAAGATAAAGAGATTTAGAATGTTCCTATACCAGATCATTGGTAATAATTTTATCATGAAGAGAAACAATTTCAAAAATCAATCACTCCGACAAATGAGATCATTGAAAATAAAGTCATCTCTATAATTTTTTCCTTTCATTGAAAGAAAATTATCTATTTATTTATAAAGTATATTGGTCATTGATGGTATATCCTGTTCATGTGAGAGGTTTGTGGAGAATTTTAATGCTAATACCTTATTTCTTATTAAAGTTTCTACTTAGTTAAAGAATCTAGATGAAGTGACATATGACTATCTGTCAAATCAGATTGAAGACCTAGTTAAAAGTTTACCCAAGCTCCAAAAAACATTTCCAATATTCAAAAAAATATAGACCCTTCAGAGAAATATTTTTATGTTTTTTGGAATTCAATTTCTCGAAGAATATAATTATAGTATATTGTGACTCAACTTCAAGAAATTAGAGAAACTTATTTCTCAAATACAAATTTTGAGGCATTTAGAAGAGATGTGTTACACGTGTTTGGGAAGTGAAAATAAAAATCTTTTTTTTAAGAAAAATTTTGATGATTTTAAATGGTACAAGGGAATCCATTTTAAATTAGTCATGTATAGTTTTAATTAGGAAGACACTTCTAAATATATACCTATAACTTCTCTAGATATGATGAGAAGGATTCCATCAATCAATTTAGTTGTGGATGATAAGAATGACAGGCTTCAAAATCTTCAGTGAAATAGTGCACTCTTATCAGTATTGTTTGGTAATCCGAGATATCCTTTTGAGCAACTCACTATAAGTAAACCTGGCATCGGGTTTCTACTAAATTAGTTTATTGACAAGTTATATAATTTTCTGTAGATAAAGGAGAATTTTCATGACATTTTTTAGGTCAATTTGATTGAAAATATTCATGTTAATCAAGATTATGGGATTTTGACCATGATGTTGGCTGAGAAACCTGAAGATAAGATACAAGCTTAGATGATAGAATTGAAAGAATTATTTTAGGTGGATCAAGCACCAGAAGAACGGATCCTAAGATTTTCTCTTGACCAAACCCTTTCCCCTTATACTAGAAATATTTTTTAAACTTTTTTATCAAGCCAAAAACTCTAATGTAGATTTTTAGTTTTTATAATAAAATTTCTCTATTATTTTTTTATTTTGAGTTTTATTTTAATTTCTATGTTATTTTTTATCTCCACAACTATAATCAATATCTTAATTATCCTAATAGTGCATTATAAACATTCATTTATTATTTTGTGAAACAATTATAGTGTTATAATCTTTTTTATTATAATTTCTTTTTCATATCATAGAAAAAAGAAGAAATTGGGTAATCACAACATTTCAGAAAAATACATTTTTCCATTTAAATAAATTTTTATTTGAAATAGTTATATGAAATGGAAATATTGTTTTGATAAAGTTAATCTATAATTTTTTTTTATATGTTTTTTCAAAATCCTATATTTTTCTATTAATTATTTTTTGGGTTTTGTGATAAAAAGGAAGATATTTTTGGGAATGTATTATCTCAATAATAATATCTAAATATTATTTATTTTAATGCTCACAAATTCCATTGTTTATTTTACTAATGACATTACATTAAGTAATTATTTTTAAAGCATCCAGAACGCGTGTTAGTTTATTATAGAAACAATGTTTATACCCTACATTGATAAACATAACATGTGGAATGAAACCTATGTTTAGAATAGTGTGCATGTAATGAATCATATGTGTAGATTTTCAAGCAGGGATCATCAACCCTATTTTATCATAAATGTTTGGTTAAAGATCCTAACATTCAAAAGGAACCTTATGTTCTTCAAGTAAGGAATTTATGGTTAAAGAAACATATGTATGTAAGGAACCCTACATTTGAGAGACAAATGTATGGATCATAATCCTTGATTTTATGATCAAACTTATGTTTTCAACCTTAAATTTTTAACATTATATCCACATAGTATAACCCTTTGTTTGGTATTCTTTAATTTTGTGAAGAAACCCTACATATGAATTTTTAACATTGTAGATTTAAATTATCAATTTTATCTGTGATTTTTGTAACGTTCTTGAAAGATTACAAAAAAAATTAAATCTCATTTATGAATGACTGAAATATCATTATAATTGTCTAGAAGAACCCTATTCATCAGATGATTTCACTCCTGTTAATAAGGAAAGTTATGACTCTAATTATTTGTTTGTAATTGGAATATCAACATTCTTTCAGGTGATTTACTTGGATCTAGAATACCAAACAAATCAATTACATTATATATATTTTATCAAGAGTTCTCTTGAAAATAAATTAAATACCAATATTTATTATATAATCATATTTTTTTATTTTAGTACATATATTCATAAATATATTTTACAGTGCTGCTAAAATGAACAATCAACATTATTATTTTCAGGAGAGGCTACACTTTTGAGAAATACATATTTCAGCCTTGTGCTGGAGTAATATTTCTACAATTGTTTGGTGATATTCACATTGAAGAAAATTTTCAACTAGGATCACTTTGGAACTACTATTTCTTGAATTCATTCATATATAGAGAAGAGGATCCATCGATTATTAGTCGATTTTGTAGAAAATGTAATGATCAACCCAAACCATCATAAAATCACACTCTTTGGATTTTTTGGTTTTTCTACTACTCACACTTAGTTGTAGAGAAGTATCATCTTATTGTAATAATTTGTGGATAACCAGTTTATTATTAATAAACTAGAAGGATTTATTTTTAGCCTTACTGATATGGTGTCAACTTCCTATACTCATTTGTGCATTCTAGGTCTTATTATAAGAGCACCTTTCAAGTGAAATTAACTAATCTCATAGAGAGGGAATTGGTGGAGTGGAGTAGGGGATCTTTATTCTTTGAACCTCTAAAAAATTGTTTTCTTATTACTTTTGGTCTACCCACTTCTCATAATATTTATAGAATAAGACACTTCATATCTACATAATTCACAAAGGAAGTCAAAAGAAAGAATCAGTTGCGATTATTGAAAAGTCACAATTTACCCCCCACTTGTGTTATCTTTGAGTTATTTCGACCTAATAGAAACCTCCCTACTTAACTCCTTATTTATTCCCTTTAAAGACAAGGAAATTTACTCAAGGCCTTGTCATGCGATATTGGGATCAACAACCATATAAGATATATCGATATCACCGGTCATCGTGTGACATATCAGGATCACCCAGTATCATAAATAATTTCTAGTTATTGTACATGATTATAACAATTGGAAACTTTTATTTTCAGTATAAATTATTTAACAACAGCATGAATTCCATTATAAAATGACTTAACTATGGAAAAATAAAGAGATTCATGAAAATATTCTTAAAAAAATTATCGTAATCCATCTAGATAAGTAAGATGGATGGTATACAAATATAAAATTCTTATTGAATTAGAGGAATAAATAAAAAATATTTACCTAGAGAAAAAAACATTAAAAGAATATTTAAATCTTTTCTTAAAAACAATTTAAAATACAATTTTTGTAATGTTTTCTAAAAAATTCTATAATATTGGAAAAAATATTGATTTTTGAATATAAAAATATACAATTATAATGGAAGTTTCAAATCAAAGAACTGTCATGATGGTGGTAAAATCCATTCATGTAATAAATATTAAAAATAAACTTTCTTCTCAGACATTAAAAATGAAAGGAAAAAAGTTACCCATGCGGAAAATGTTAAGAAATTTCCTTTTAATTCTTTTAAAATAAAGTTAGGGATCATGTAAAATAACTATAGGAAATGATTTAAATTTATACTAGAGAATTAATAAAATAATATAAGGAATATGGAGTAATATTTTGGTAAAATTTATTTGAAAAATTTTAATTTTTTTAAATAAATAACCCTTCACAACATTTTAAAATTGAAAACCATTTGACACAAAGAAAATCATTATAAACATAAAATATAATGATCACAGAAATATTCAGGATATTAACTTTCAAAGGTTATTTTTTACACCATATAAATTAATATAGGTGTGCCAAAAAAATATCTCATAGAAGGAATTTTGAGATTGGAAACCCTTTCAACTTGGGTAATACCTTATTCAAAGATCTAGTGAATGAAGGATATTAACCTGAATATTTAAAACACATAATTTAAAATAAATATTATATGAAAAAGATTTCATGGGTAATAATTACTCCCTTAAAAATGTATCATGGTTCATAACATGAATTATGTCACAAAGAATTGAAAGTGTGACCATGAAAACCCTTCGAACTTTTATAACATTTGAATCAATATATCATAAATGGTAGAACTTGAAAGTAACTTTAAATATCGATACAAAAGATTAATTCATGATAAAATATACCAATAGGAATCATCTACACCTTAAAAAAGTAAGTAGGTTAATATTGTAAAACACGTATCAAAGAAACAATATTGAGATGATAATCCTTTCAAAGATCGTATCATTAATGTTTGGATTAATCTGTGAAGTGATTTTGTGTAATAATTGTAAAATAAAAAAACAAGTGGAAATAAATAATAGTACAATTAAAGGTAATTTCCAACATAAACTTTGCATAACATTTTCAATGAAGTAGAAATATAACCCAATGAGTAGAAATTGAGTTATGTAACCCCTTACCTTGAGTCCCAACTTTATACATAAATTCATTAAGTCCTGTATAACGAACTTATATTTATTATTTAATTTCTTAATAAAATTTTATATATATAATAATTTTTAAATAAACTTTTTATTTCATTTATTTCAATTAAATGCATAATTACTTATTTAGTTAGGATCACGTTAGGTGGTTTGAGGATTTTCAGTTCATAAATGAAAAATGACTTTGGTAGGTCGATCATGTTAAAAGGGTTAATTATAAAAATATTTTAAAAAATAACCATGAAATAATTTTAATTTTTTTATTTCAAATTTAATTTTACAATCTCCCATAAAAGGAAGATGTGAAAAACTATTCACCTAGCTTTTTGGATGTCGTAATCCATATGTACACATGAATGACATTGTTAATTTTTAATGGGTGGAAGGTTTATAAGGATAGAAACATATTGTATTTATATAATCATAATTATTTAATGAATATAATATATTTTTTACTAAATCCATTATCATAACCAGTGGTGATAATGAACGAAATACATCACCTCATAGAGGTGGTGGTCCACAGATACGCACAAAGAAAGTCTTCATTCTCCATAGGATAAAAAATTAGATGAAAAAGGTTATTCCAATAACATAATAGAGTATAATTACATGGGAAATGATTATGTTACTATATTTTAATGTTTAAAATTTAATTTAAGGATGAATTAGAAAAATTAAAACGAAAACTCTCGGTTAAGACGATTACCTCATATTTGAAGAAGCTCCGTTGGATATCACTTTAAGGACCCTAGGGATACTATTTAATGAATATAGAAATATCTGAAACATATCAAATGAATTTCGTAAGGTTTTTTGGTAGGGTTTAGTCATTTCTAGTTTCTTAATAAGTGTTAGGAAGATAAGAGAGGTGGTGTCGTTATATAAGAGAGGAGACAAGAACCATTAGAATTACAAAAAAACATTAAATTAATATAAATAAATTATCATGTTAAGGGGGATAAAAATAGATAAATTTTGAATATAGTATTTGTTTGAGTCTATATTATCTCATAAAATAATATTGACATGCGTTTAGGTGATTTTTTAACCTTTATATCTTATTTTCAACCCCTATTAACCCTTTTAAGGATTACCGCAATAACAATACTTTTTACTCTTTAGGGGAAAAGAAAGTTGTTAGAAACATATAATTAACTAATAAATGAAAAATTATTGATATTATAGACCATATATCACCCAATTAAAAATTATAATAAAATATGTCTGAATTTTAAATCATTTTATACAACATTATTTATTATAAAATACCATTAATGTTATTATTGTGACTATTCATATAATTTAACTTTAAGGACATTAATATAGAAATGTGATTCTAATATAAAGTTTATAAAATCTCTAATATGTTTTATATACCTAAAAAATTTGTGGAACAAAATATTTATTCCAATTTATATTAATTTTAAGATGTTTAAATTCATTCACTTGATTTTTCTACTACTATCACAAGTACCGTTTCAGTGTTGTGTAAGAATATAATATATTTCATTTATTAATAATTTTTTTAAGTAACCATAATAAAAAAAATAATTCACAATTCAAGGAAACTGTCATCATCGAACACCACATAATTTTATCACTTTGAAAAAAATTTAGTGATATTAAAATAAATAGAGTAATATTTTGTTTTTATTCTTTCCCTAAAACAATATAAAGACCATTATCAAAGAAAACTGGCACAATAGTTATGCATATTAGAATATTGGACACATATAGTCAAAATAAAATGAATAAATAAAAATAATTTTGTTGTTAGAGATATTTTTTAAAGACTCATCAGTTTATTTCTAATACTAATTATCCGATTTACCATTATCGATGTGAAAAATATTTACCAAAATTTCCATTAATTAAGAAAAAAATAATGTTGAAAAATTTATAAAATTTATATATGATAATTAGTAATAGTAAATCTATATTATAAAATTTAGTACCTATAATTTTTAAAAATTACTCTTAAAATAAACCGACAAGTTCCTTGAAAATTAGTTTTCCCGAAAAAATACATTTTCACTGTAAAAATGATGTTAAACTATGATTAAGATTAATATAAATTGTAATGAAATTAATTGAATTAGTTTTAATAAAAAATATCTAATGAAATTTGGAAATTAGTTTATAAAAAAATCAGACTTTGTAAATACGTAAATGAAAAAGGCAGTTTTCAATGATATTTGTAATATTTCCCTCTTCAATGAATTTGTTTTTCCTGAAAAATATCAAAATATAATTCTAGGAAACTTTTTATATGATGATTTCGAAAACAATATAATTTTATCATGTTAAATTTAAAAAAATGGATGAAATTATTTATATTATTCTTTCATAAAAATCATTAAAATCTTTTTTAAGGAATCATATTTTTTAAAAATAAAACAACTTCACTAAAGATGGATTTCTTATTTCCTAAAAATTAACTAATTAATTTATATTCAATATATCCATTATATATATATATATATTATTGTCTTCAATCCTTTTAATATATTCCATTTTAATGTCTTGTATTAAAGTATCAAATTTAAATAAGGTCGTTGTTGTGTGTTTTATATGCTATCGAATATAGTGTTATTTTTTGATATCAGTGTATTACACTGGGAGATGACTTCTTTATTTTTTCATGCATCATGTTAGTTATAGAAAAAGGTGTTAAAAAAAGTTAACTTAATATTTCATGATTTCGTGTGTTTGTTAATTATACTAGTGTTAGAAGTTGAGGTTAGTATATTAGTGGTAATTTGGTAGATAAGAATTACCAATTTATTTCTTTGATTATAATAACACTATTTATTACCTGTGATAGCTAGTCATTACTATCCAATGTTTTCCTAGTAAATATTCTATTTTTTATCTATTCCCAATTCATTGATGATAAAGGCATATTAATCCTATATAATGTTATCCATTAATAATGATACTTGGGTTTTGGTTTGTGATTTATACTAATCATGATGATAGTTTGATGATTACATTATATTTTCAAGTTTTTTGCCTGTGTATTCTCTAATTTTTACACTAAGCATGATATTGTTATTAATTCCTAGTTTAGTGATATTATTATTTATTTGTTTTCAAAACAAATCACTTAATAATGTTAGTCTTTTTGGATTTGGTAATCACCAAATGGAACATGTGTCTTCTAGTGATAGTAATTATGAGGAAGATGTTAGAAATTTTTATTGAAAGAAACTATTTAGTAACCTTATGTTTTACAATGTGAATGAATTAACTAATATATAAATGTGCTTCAATCGGAGATATAATTTGGAAAGTGTGTTGAGACACAAAAATAGTTTCTCTAATCATATAGTTTTGTAGGAATTCCTGTTATTTTTTAAAATAAATTTCAATTTTGGGTTTCAAATTAAAATAGTATATCCTGAAAGAATATTTTATTTTAAACTATATCAAATAGTAGTATGTATTTCAAATTAAATGGTTGATTTTGGAAAGGGAATGGGAAGATAATTTTGAAATATAATTTGGAATTTATTTTCAAATGAAAAAGTGTATACAATGTACATCTATTTTATAAATTATTTTTTCAAGGAAATGAGCACTTAAATGTTAAAGTGGTAAGTATTTTATTTAAAAATATTTTCATAATGGGAAATTTATGTAAATAAGGTATATTTGGAAATGAAATGATGTGTGATTTCTGAAATGATGAATGGTTTTATATAAACCTTTTTATTAAGTGAATCACTTTGAGTAACTAGAATTCAGTGAAATGTAAGGAATAAGATGACCTTGGTATAGTACAATTGTGGTTAATATATTACCTTTTATCTTGGGTATCATTAGTAAGGAGATAAAACCATTAGTTTTGATATGTTACATTTTTATTCAATCTTGATTTTGCTTATGGGGTTTCCATTGGAAGAATGATGGGTAATTAGGTTATGTTTTAACATGAATATTATAGATATGATAATTTTATAATTTTTAGTAATTTTTATCATATTTGGGTGTTATTATTTTGAAATTATATAGCTATTTTGAGATAAGTCTTAATGTGGTTTTTGGGTCTTATACCAGTGATATGATACTGGTTTAGTGATTTGGAATAAGAAATTGTTTGGATTTGGTGATTTTAGGGGTATATATAAGTTGTGGATAATGTGTTTATTAGATCCTTCGGGATATGTATTTATGACCGGATGAATTTAGATCCCTGGATAAGTGTCTCCTAGAACTTCTTGAGGACAATAAGTCATGTGGTGGAGAGTTTTTAATAGAAAATGTGTCGATTACCATTATTAATGTTTTGTTATGGTCTAATTTAAGAATTTTAAATGGTTTAAGTACAAAATTGTATAAATTTTTTGTTCAAGTTGAGGGGTTATTTTTCATTTGATGATTTGAATCTAAATTTCAAGGTTTGAAAATGTATTCTATTTTTTAGATGAGGTTTGTGGTTTATTAGAGTTTTCATAGATTGGTATTACCTATGAAGTGGTTCCACCTATAGTTTTCAACTATGGGTGACCCTAAGAACCTAGTGGAAGGCCACCAAGCACTTGCTAGATATGGAAGAGGACCCGGTGTCCTGGGAGTTCCATTGGGTACACAATGGACCTCAAACAGATACCAAATATCCTAGATGCAACTTTCTTAGTGAGGGATTTATTGTCATTTTATCCTCACCGCTTTTATCTTCTTCACATATCACATTACAATTCATTTCTTCCCAATTGTATAGTGTTTCTCCTTAGTCTCCTCTTCGTACCATCTTCCTCTGTCTTCTTATGTAATGATTCTAGTACAAACCATGGGGTTTTTCATACTCTAATCAATTAAAATTTCTATTCTATCTATTCCATATCCCATCATTTCTTTAAATTTTCTTTTCATTGGAATAAGATTTTAAGATGAATTCTATCAGAGATTTGTGGAATTTATATGAAACTATGATGCTTTATCTTAACATTTCTAAAGAGGGATTATTTTTTTGTTTCACCATTGTTCATTTTTTGTTTGTTGGAAGGAAATTTTCGTATATTTTTTTTCATTTTCATTATTTGTGATGAAATTAAAGGAAATATTTGAGGGGTTTCTTAATAGTTGATGCTTTTATAATTTTTGAATGTTTTCTGGAGTTGATTGATAGGTTTGTGTTATAATTTGGTTGTTAATAGTTTATAATGATTTTTTATAGTGTATTTTTTGATCAATTAATCTATAAAAGCTCATATTGTACTCTTATGAGTTTATTAGATTTGGAAAATCTTTTCATTATTATTGGAAGGTGGTTTTAACCCTCTGAGTGATTATCGTTCTATTCCTAAAACATGACTACCAATTTTTTTCTTAAAAATATTAATAATTTTTTTTATAAATTTTAATATTTATAAATAAATTTATTTTTATTTGTTATTTTATTATAAACTGAAATTTTTAATTAATTCCTTGATGATATTATGTAGATATTGTTGCTCTTTATTATTATGTCTTCAAATTTTTTAAACATTGTGACTCTATTAAACCAATTTTTTTGGTTATTTTAATACATTGGAAGATGATACAATATATCAAATCCAAATGAATTGAATTTTTTATTAGTAAGATAAAAGATACATACATTATTATCACAATTAATTTTAAAACATGAAATACAAATTAAATTTTTTACTAAGAACTTTTTTATTTCTTCTATTATATACCTAAAATGATTCATAGATCCGTTCTTGGTATCCCAGGGAAAGGAAAACATAATAAAGGGTGAGGTCATATGCTTAGTAAGTTAAATCATATAATAAAATCTACCATATAATAAATAGATCATGAGTAATATGGGATGGATAAACAATAATTATATATGTTTTATAACTAATATTATAAAAGGATAATATGCCCAGGGATGCTATAGTAATTAAAATAGTCATATGGAAACATTAACTGATTTTATAATGATAACAAATAAAATATTTAACATCATAATATTTCAATCAAGGACTACTATTGGGACATAATATGTAAATAGAAATGAAACACACCAAATACCTAAAATTGTTTTACTCATGAGACCAACCAATGCATCAAGGAGATTTATATAATTTATCCTTTTTCATAAATTACTAATTTCATTTAATTGATAATATAAATGAAATGAATAACAACATAATATAATCAAAATAAAACTTATTATTTAAAAAATTATCATACAATATATCCATATTTTTCTAGAATTAATAAATAGAACAACACTATCTTATTAGAGTGTAGCCCTAGTAAGTCATAACAATCATAAAAGTATATTGACATAGATTAAAATACCTTTAAAAAACATCTGATCCTCTCTTTGAAAACATGATAAAAATAACCTTTTATTTTGATAACATTTTAAATAAAAATTTATTGAATTATGTTCACTCTAGACATTTTGGGGTCCTTTGATTTATAACTTAAAAACAACATTGGTGCATCGAACATGGTAAATGGTTTTGTGGTTACGTTATCTCTTGAATATTAATTTTAAAATAATTTTAATTTTTATACATTAAATTCATTTTTATAAAAATAAATGAAATTCATACAAGAGAAATAAATCGCATCACTTCATTGAGGTGGTAATCCCCACTTATTCATGAGCGATGATATAATTTTTTAATGGGTAGAAGGGTAAGAGGTTAAGTAATATATTATCTTTTAAAGATAATAATTAGTCCCTTAATATCATATATATTCATTTATTCAATAATAATAACCATCTATTTGAGGTGGTGATGAGAAATGAAACAAATCACTTTATAGGGGTGGCATTCCACTTGCATGCAAAAGCGATGTTTTCATTTATTAGAATATAAAAAAAACAGATGAATAAGGGTTATAAAATAGACATATTAACATTTAAGTATATACAAGATATTGTTTTTATCATATCATCATAGTTATAGAATATTTTAAGGATTTGTAGGAATACATAAACATGAAAACTATCAGTATAGAGTTTAACATCTTTTTTGAGATTCCTTCTTTAGTTCACACCTTAAGTCGTAATGAAGTTTTCTTTTGGTGGTAATAGAACTTATATGATGCATGGAGGGATGTTTTTAGGTATTTTGGTTTATTTTGGTCGATATAAATGGATTATGTGATGCGAATAAGATGGGAGAGGATGTTTTATTTTATAATTGAGTTCTGTTGGACACTTGTAATTTTTCTTAACATTTAAATATTATAAGCCTCTTACTCATGGATAAGTGGAACTTAAAAAGATAAAGTTTTAATATAATGTGATGTTTGTTAAAATAAAATCATAAAATTAGAATAAATTGGAGATTTTTTATCTTATCATAAGGTTTTAATCTTAATCATCCAGTTTTACCCCTCTACAATAGTGAAAAGATTTTACCAAAGATACTATTCATAATGACCAAAAAATAAATTTACCCTATTTGTAAATTTTAAATTCATGATTTTAACTGTTAGATCTATTTTTGACCATTAAAATTATATAATTGGTAGGAATTAAATTTTATAAGAGGGTGAACAATGCAATAAATAAATAGTATTTGAAAAATGAATTTCTAAGCATAACAATTATATTTTTCTAAAACCAGATATAATATATATTAATATGTAAATAATTTGATTAAGGTTAATCAAATTGATATTATTTTGATTTAAAATAATATGAAAAACATAATTGGGCTTTTAAATTAATTAAATTAAATAAAATATATGATTGTTTTTTAAAAATTATTTTCATTCACTATTCACCCAAAAATCAACAATATTTAAAATGTCTAAAAAATTCACACTATGATAATTTAGTAATTATGAATTAAAGAATTATGACCATTTTTTCAAATAAAATTTCTTAATGTATTATAAATTAATAATAATATTCAAACAAAAAATATAATAAAAACAATTTATGAAATATATAATGAATTTATACTCATTTCTTGTCTAGTATCCACCATTATAGGTATGAAGATTTATTTTACTAAATATGTTACCTATAAATTTCATTATGAATAATAATATATAGTTATTAACTTCATTTATTTTGATAAAAATACTTTGTGAAAATAAAATATTTTTTTGCAAAAAAATACATCCTTTAATGTTATATTATTTTATTTGAAAGTGAGATATTATTTTCTATGTATTAATCGATACATTTGAATTAAGAAAACTTTTCTACATAAATTTTATAATTTGGTTACCTTTATTCAAAGACACCAGTCAAACTTCTTTTTTATAAAAATCATATTAAAATAACTGTATTTTGATAGTATATCATATTTTTTTAAGCTTAATGTTGTGTATACGACACTCTATTCAAATATATTAATTAAATATAATAAATTAAAAAATATAGTTTTGTTACATTTTTTATTCTTAATTTGTATAGGTTATTTAATACAATATATTCCTTTATTTTATGGTTTTTCTAGGAAATATAATGTGGGTGTCCCATGTTGTGTTATTCTATGTGACACATTTAGGTTAAACATCATGAATCTTATTTTGGTGTTATTAATTGTATGTAATGGGATTTTTAATTGTCTATTTTTTATTATTCTAATCTGACAAAAACATGTAAACAAATAATGATTCCATGGAGTACATGGTTTTTAGCTTATTTTAATTTGGATAAAATAAACACTTTTGAGTCATGATGGTGCTCAATAAAAGGGAATAAATTATCTTAATTTAACCTAAGTGAACTATTAGTTTTTAAAACATAGTTAAAATTTTATTAAGAGGGTTCCTTGGTGGATATATAGTGTTAATGTTGACTATGTGAGAGGAAGCGATTTGAAATGTAAGTCAAATTGATTTAATTTTTATTCTATGGTTTGGTGTAAAATAAAAAATGGTTTTATACAATGGTTATGGTGAGTAGTGAATTATCTAAAAACCTAGTTTTGTAAATGGATCCATTTTGAAATAATTTCATTGTTAAAACTCATTACCCTTTTAAATCATTTATTCAAAACATGTTATTAATAGTAACTCACAACTTTATCTTTTCAGTAATTTAATTTGAAGTTTTATTTTTTAAATATGTGTTATAGGGCCTTTAATAATAGCTTGACCTAGGATGTGAGTTTCCAATATTCTACATTTAAGAGGTTTTTAGGATTTAATAAATTCATACTAGTGTATTTAATATGAATAGGTGTTTTCCTAATAAACTGATTAATAAATTAAATATGTTACTGGTTTTAAATCCTTTTTTATGTCTTATCACATATAAGAGACAATGAACTATTTTATTTGAAATAGGAGGTATTTTGGGGACCTGTACATATGTTTATCAGATATTCCTTACCCACATTATTATAAGAACTTCTGTGAGTGTTCTTTATTCTATGCCTAGTTTTGTTTTCCTGTTCCGTTTCTAAGAATAACATGTTTAACTAAAACATTATAGTATTTTATTTATGAATATTCTATTAGTTTTTCTATTCTTATATACTAGGCTGATTAGTGTTATACTATTATAACTCTGTGATGGAATATTTGAGAAAGTGAATTACACTTCTTTATATAGTCTATTTTATTACTTGATACAGAGGATATTTGTCACTTATTTATATAGAATGGTTATAGACTTTATATTAAGAATGTGTATTTCTAGAATGTGAAACAAGTATATTTCTTTGATATAACATATTTTGGTTATAAACTAGTTGATCATGTACTCCATCCAATGTTGCAAAGGATAAACTCATTGGATAGGTTTTTATACCTTCAAAATATTAATAGACTGGCGGTTTAGGATGGGCTTGAAATTGCCTAACTTTTTATACCCATTCCCTACTCCCATGTGATGGGATTCCTGATTTCCCTACCTCATTATATATGATTCCCTTTGCCTACAAACAAATTTTATAGATCCTTAACTAGATATGCACAAACATATATATATATGCGGGTGTATATATATATTTTAGTGAATTATTTAAAGTTATGAAATCAACATTTTTTATTATATTGTGTTAGTATATTATCTCAGTCAAAGGTTAAAGAAGGTAGTTTAGGAATAAATACTTATTATATAGGGGTTATTTATTGTAGTAGATATTAGACTTTGATTATATTCACCATTGATTTTGTTATATGCAATATTTTTTATGGAAAAAATATTTTATTTTATATATATATATATATAAATATTTATACATTTTCAACCATAAACCTATTATATCGCTTTGTGAGTTGAGAGACCATTTTCTGTACTCTATTAGGTATTTGTGAGAAAACCCAAGATGGACTCTTCTGTGTACATATAACTTCACTTTCATTTTATTGGGTATCTACAATCATGATAGTTTTTAAGGATATCCATGGATATTTTTTGCATGCATGCCTTGGGGTGGGTTATATACCATTGTTGTGTTGAGTATGATGGTGTTGCGGTTAGAGGTCACTTTTCGAACATCACTTATTCCATCTTGTTTTTTGTTTCCGTACGCACTATTTGGATTTGATTTTTTCCATGGAATTGTTTGTATGAGATAATTATCATATGTATTGGTTTTTTATCCATTAATTTATAGTGTTATCTTATTTTTATTTTTATTTTTATTCTATTATTATAATTACTATTGAGTGGTTGGCTTTATTTATCAAACATCTAACCTATAAATAAGTAATGTTGGATTCCAAATAGAATCTTGACATAAAATTAAATTATAAAAAAATTTAGGTAAATGATACTATAATTATTTTTGAAATAAATTCAAGGTATTCACTATCCCTTTATGATTAGGTAGTCACCTTAAGGTCATTGTAATCCCAATTTAGGTACTTTAATTGTAACAGCCCCAAAACCACACTCATATATCCAGTGCTAAAATCATAACCATTGCATCTCTGGATTTTATTCTGATAAAGGTGGCCCAGTATCAAACATAAAAAAATACAACATCAAAAATAAATATTGTATCAATTAAATGCATAATAACATTTTTTGTTTAGTGGTTTGTAGAATAAGTAAAAAATATTACATAAACATTACTCATTAATTAAATGGAGAATTGTTTCCACTATACCCATCCTATCATTTTCCATATTAATTATTCAACATCTCCCAAAAAAATCATTACATTATTTAACTTTATATAGATATATAATTTAAAAAAATTCTTTATAACCTTTAAAATAATAAATATAATAAGGGTGATTAGAAATTATCAGTAAGGGTAAACATATGCATTAACAATTTAATTTCCCTAGTGCGCATGAGAAGAGAATGAGGGTATGATGAAATAATAAAAGTGAATGAGTATAACATAAGAATGTTCCTAAACATGAAAACATAGATCAATTAACTTGTGGAATAGCCTAAATCACGAACTAAGGCAAGCATATTAAGGATCAATATTCATGATCCATGTGATTCCAATTTCAATCAAATTGTTTTTTTTCAAACCCATATAAAACATAAAAACAAGTTGGTATATTTGGACATAATCTACAATTAACCCTTGAAATAACCCTTACATAACACTTTAAAATGTAATGACCATACAATGAACTTCTATATCCAATGCAATAGAGAGCTATCTTAGAGAAACCATAATATAAGAAATATCGGGCTCACTTGTCAGATATAATGGGTATCAACCATTCATAAACAAGTTTCATGAACCATAACATAAATAGAGTATATAGAACCTTCATCTAATCATACAAATCATAAAAAACCATCATTCATTTCATAACTCGATTGACCAATGTAAAAAAAATAAGTTCCATGAAAATCTATTTGAAACACGATTAACATGAAAAGAAACTAGTTCCTAGAAAATATCCAGGAAAAAATATAAATATATGAATATAAAGAATTATTATGGTATCATTAAATAATATACAATGTTTATCAAAAGTAAAATCGATGGTTTTTTCATTGTTGAATAGAAATCCCATTAAAATATTATTAAAAAAATCTCGAAGAATATAAACATTGTTTAATTTGAAAATATTTTTTAATACTAAAAATTCACAAAATACTATTAATATAATTTATTCTAAAGTAATCATAGTATATTAAAAAGTAATTTTAAGAATCAAATAATTTTCACTATGGTAGGGAAATCTGTTAATGTCATAAACGTTAAAAATAAACCTTTTTTCAATTTTTTTTCAACGACTAAAAAGCGACTTATTTTGAAAAAATTAATCAATATCAATTTTAAAAAAATTTAAAAGATGGTAAAATATCATGTATAAAAATTATTTTTGAAATAAATTTTGTTTATAAAAAATAGTTTTTTAAATCTTTTTAGAAAACAAGGATATAGAAGGAAAAGATTCATGGTCTAAAAGAAGATACAAGGTTAGTATCACCTAAAAATGACTTTATTGGTGTTTATTTAATCAATAAGGGAGGATGGTGAAATTAAATATGTTAAAAAATCATAAAATACTAATAATAATGATATATAGATAAAGAAAATAGAATTATATGGTTTCCACCAAAAGAACCTTGAACATAAAAAATCTCAAAAAAAAGATAGTGTAACATAAAGCCTTTTCCACATTTGTAACTCTTCAATCATAAGCCTCATGAAGTAATAACATAAAATGAAACCTTAAATATCATGAAAATAAATATATTAATTATATAACGTATAAATTTGGTAGTATATACACCTCATAAAAAAAGATATAGGTATAACATAATATATTTCCCAAAGAATACCATTTCATACAAGCAACCCTTACAACAATCATAACATTGCAGTGATAGTTAATTAAAGATTCGATTTTTTGTATGAAATTTAAATCAAAATAAAATTTTAAATAAAACAAAAGATAATTGATGTTATTACAAACATAATATTATAATTTTAAATAGAACAAATAAGTAATCTAACTCAATTGTAGAAATTGAGTTATGAAATTCATTATCCCATGAGAAAAATCAATTTAAATCCCCTTGGATGAAACAATTAAAATTGGAACATAAAATATCATTATATATGAATTATTAAATATATTACATGATAAAGTGGAATTATATACACCATATTAAATAAATTAGGTCCATAACATTAAAACATACCACAATGAAGGAAAATTGAGATGAAGTCCCTCACTTGGAGTCCAGAATTTCCATGTATGTCCTTTAACTTCACTCTAACAATAATATATCATTTTTTTATTAATAAACCTTTATAGGTATAAACCATTAAATTTAAATCATTTTTATTCATATATTTTAATGACATATTTAAATAATTAATTAGTTAAGTCCTTCTATTGTGTTTTGAGGACGTTTAGATTAAGGCTTCAAAATAGCTTTAGTGGTTTGATAGGTGCCAAAGTGGTCATTTTTAATCATATAAAAAATAATAAGAAAGAAATATTTATTATTTTTATAAATCAATTATTTTATAAAATCATACATGAATAATGGTAATGAAAATGAGCTATATTAAAAACATGGAGTATGTTGTACATACACTTGAGAAACTTTTCCGTTTTTCAAAATTCATTATGGAAATTTGATAAGTATAATTTTATATTTAAGAAATTATATTAATATAATAAATATAATATTATTTCATTCAATACTTTTTTATATATCATCCATGTGATGTGCTAATGCATGGAGATGACAGTGTACGTGTACACACAAATGACACTATCATTTTTCAGTGAGAGGGAAGTTAAGAAATAAAATGATTTATTATCTTTTCATAATGAGAAATATATCATGAATTTCATAATTATGTCATATATATAACATATATTCACTAAATATAACCTTATTACGTTTCATGTAAATCAGTAGTGAAAAAAGACTCACGATGCTTTCCGAGACAGTCGTCCTCTGTAGACACAAGGCATGTTATCATATCCCCCATGGAATATAAAGTAAGAAATTATATAAGATATAATAATTAAATAAGTATTTTTATGTTAAAATTTTCATATATATATATATATACTTTAAATATGTAATTATAATTAGTCGTAATAGGAGGTGAGGGAAAACATATTATATCTGTTTGCGAGGCGGTAGTTCTCTATAAGCATGACAAATGGTTTCATATCCAAATTGATGGTAGAGGAGTTGCATTTATGTTATTAAATTAATATAATAATATTTAATTATATGGGTGATACTTGTTTTTCAATATCAACCTAACTGAAAAATGTATGAAGGATGTCGAAGAATAAATAAAATAAAAATGCTCACTAATGTACGATACATCTTCTTCAAATTACCTCTATAGGTTAGCACCAAAATTATTATTAGGATGGATTTATGATAAAAATGTATGATATTGATCATGGTGATGGATTTAATTAAAGTATTCTTTAGTTATTTTTTGGATAAAAAGTGCTTTTACAGGTGTGAAGAGAAGATAAGAGGGGTGTCCTTTTATGAGTGAGGTGAGTGGCACAAATGTATTTTTTGAAAAGAAAAATATGTAACCTTGATTTTCACATAAAATAAATATAAAAAATGAAACATTATTAATAATTATACAAAACAATGTTGAAATATGTCTATAAAATAGATTTTAGATAATATTTTATGTAATTTTAACCCTTGCCATTTTAGTTTAACCACCTGTGTAATGATCTGGACATCTCTAGTCCATTCCTTTGTGAAAATACGGTGTTTGAGGTGTTCTGAGAGGTCAAGGTGACTTATCCCCAACACTTTTCTAATTTTCCCTTTTGTGAACAGTGCATCGACAACCTTATTTGAACGGTAGCATCGGTGACCCTCGGTGAACAGTTCCAACAGTAGACAGTTGTGAACAATGCATCGGTAACCTTCTGTGAATAGTTCCACCGGTGAGGTCCAATGATAACCTCTCCTTTCTTTGAAAAATTTCCAATTCTATGAAGAGTTCCATCGGTGAACTATTCTATTGGTAACCCCTAATGGTAACATCTCTTTCCTTTTCCAAATTTTCAATTCTACGACCAATTCTATTGGTGAATAGTTCTATCAGTAACCTCTCTTTCCTTTTCCAAATTTCTAATTCTATGAATAGTTCCATCGTTGAATAGTTCTATCAGAAACCTTTCTTTCATTTTCCAAATTTCCAATTCTATGTACAGTTCCATCAGTGAATAGTTCTATCAGTAACCTCTATTTCCTTTTCCAAATTTCCAATTCTATGAACAGTTCCATCGGTGAACGGTTCTATCTGTAACCTCTAACGGTAACATCTCTTTTCTTTTCCAAATTTCCAATTCTACGAATAGTTCCATCGGTGAATAGTTCTATCGATAATCTCTAATGGTAACCTAACTTTCCTTTGACAAATTTTGAGTTCTCTGAATAGTGTTTCTAGAAAGGTAGGTGTACAATGTTCTATCGGTGAGGTTCATGAACCGTGTTTTGTCGGTGAGGTTCATAAAGAGTGTTATAACAGTGAGGTTCATGAATAGTGTTCTATCATTGAGGTTCATGAATAGTGTTCTATTGGTGATTTTATAATGGTGAGGTTCATTAACACTGTTCTATCGGTGAGGCTCTTGAACAGTGTTCTATCAGTGAGGTTCTAACGGTGAGGTTCATGAACAATGTTTTTCCATTGCCAAATTTGGAGTTCATAAATAGTGTTTCCAACTTCCTACAGTTTCATTTGTTTGATGTTTCCTTTGATGTAAAATGCATTTAAAGACTTATTTTAAGGACTCTAAGGTAGATTCAAATTCCATATCTGCTATATAAATTATTCCTAAGGCTTGGGATGTTTTTACTTGGTCAAACCACATGTTTTAATGCGATCTTATTTTAATGGGGAATTAATCATATCTTAAACTGTCGCTCAGTTAAATCTTCAAAAGGGAAAAGATATCTTCCTCTCTAGTTCTTCCTCCTTATTCTCTAGTGTGAGACTCTCTAACCTTTCCTTACTTCCCATAAGAATCATGGGATCAAACTTTTCCCCATGGATTAGTTTCCCCGACGTCCTTCCTACTGCAATTGCACCCCCTATTTTGGTGCAACCAAGCAGTATCGATCAATATTCAATATAAGGTATGCTTTATCATTGTTATTTTGGAGTACATACTCACCTATTTCTCCATTCCATTTTATATCATGTAATCTCCATGCTTCTAATGGAGTTTTCTTGGGGTTTAGTTGGTGTGGTCCTACCGTGGAATCTCTGGGTGGATGCAGTTGTCACGAGGGGAGGATCATGACCCATTGTGTGGATAAAGAATGTCAAGAACTGTTTGAGGTAGGGGATTTATTTATTATATCTTGTTTTACGTGCAATTGTATCATTATCATGTTTTATTCCACAGGATGATGAAAGAATTGACATAATAATCATTTGAACCAGATAAATAATTTATTATCGATCGTATGTTATTGCCTCTTGTTTTGCTAGATAGTGTAATATCTACGACTTCTTGGTTTAGATATTCGTTCTTGATGGAAATTGATAATGAATGTAGACAAAAATTAATTGATAATTGTTCGATTAGAATATAAAGAGGCATGTAAATGAATATCGTTCTCCTTGTTGTAATTTTATGTTAATAAAACTGGTGCAGTAATCATGTTTAATTATTTTTGATAGATTACTGATTAGGTTTCCCGAATTTGGAACCTACAAATAATAAATCGGTTAATTCAAGATGGATCAAAGAACTGATTGTTTGATAATTCTTTGAAGGGTTATGATTTACCCTCTTGACTATTAAAGGGCCAAGATCCCAATTATCAAGATGTTTGTTTTCATGTTACTTGTGTTGTGATGTGAGCATAGAGTGATTTTCTGATATGTGGGGGCATGAAGACCTTTGGTTGTGGAAGTAAATGACACCTAGAGTGGCGAGATGCATCGGTTTATGCATGTGGGTGTCGAGGAGGACACCAGGGATGATGGAATGGGATGGATGTGATTGTTGGATGCCTTCTAATTCTTATTGGTTGATTATCTGCTTTACGTTTCCCCACAACTCAAGGCAGCTGGTCTTACATACCCTTCTTCCAAAAGCAGCAAAGACGTGTGGCGTATGCCACGTGCTTTTCGCATTTTTATTCTCAACGGAGGATGAGTCTATGCTCTTTCTATAATCGGAAAATACTCGACGGGTAGTACATATATGCACTGTTTTGAGCCCCATTGTTTTTAGTAGCGTAGATTGTTTTTCTTAAACACCTGGAAATATGGGAAAGTAATTATATAATGAATAATTTAATAAATGATGTTAACCCATGGGGTTGGAGTTTGCTGGAATACAATGATGAGGTTGTAATTTTAAAGGGATAGTGGACTTTGGGTGTGATGTGAATGAAAAATAGTGTGGAATTGTTATTTGTTAATTAATGTTTAAATAATTAATTAACATAAAGTTCAACTGATAAAAAGTTAATGAAATAATGTATTAAAGCTCTTTAAATGGTTGTGTGCTTATAGGATACCTAGTCTTAGAAGTAGCAGCCCGGAGTCCGAGAGACATTAGCTATAGTTGAGTATAAGACTAGGTTATTCCTATAGTGTGGTTGTGAGGTATAGTACACTATGTACTTTTTTTGTTTCTATACGCTACTCCACCCTGTCAGTAAGGGCAACAGACACCCTGGGGATTTTGAGCCTTGTGGGGTGTTTTCCCCAACATTCTGGTGGGAGGATGAATGGCTAACTATCCCCTTTGGCCCAGCTGTATTCTCTTGGTAATTACTTGTGCTGGTAGGCACAATGGTTAGTTCTCCCCATATATGTTTGTAGAGGGATGTAATGTCTTATATTTATTCACACACATATATTATGGGTATAGTCTCCTATGGACTACTATAGGTGTAACGTGTATAATCTGTGATATCTTGAGGATACTTACTCGGTGTATGGGTTGTAATGGATTGAGGTATAATACCCGATGTATGATACAAGTTATGTGAGATGTGGTGACACCAAGAAACTATTAGGTTACTTTGACTACATAAACTTCATGGTTTTGTTGCATGAGGTGCATGTTGTGGTGCTTCACCCAGATGTCTGTGGGCATGCCTTTTTGGAGAGAGATGCTTAGGACGTGTGATGTTGGGGTAGAGCGGAAAACCAGTGGGGAAGTAGTAGTGGGTACGCTTGATATTCTTTATTATATTATATACTCTAGTATGCGTTAATTGGTGAAAGTAGCTATGGTGAGGTTGGGAATTTAGTATACCTGTTTAGGTGATGTGTTAGTCTCACTTGTTGTTAACTATGCTTTAGCATGATTTCTTTACTTTTTCGCGAGGGATTTAGGGGAGGATCCTACTGAGTATATTATTATAATCACCCTATGTATATATAAACTATCTTTGAGGTCACTTGGAGAAGGTTAGAGATTAGGCTGGTTACAGCTAGCTTGTGGTTGCAGGAGTTGTTCAGGCTTGTGGTTGCTACTATTTTACTTTCTTTTGGATACTTACAGTTTTTCCCTTTTAGTTATAGTTGTTATTCACGACATTTCATATGTGTAGTTGGGATTTATTTTATCTTACTAGTTGAGTTGGAATTGGTTGGTTTCAATCTTATCTCTCTCTTCTGCATGTGTTCTCTTAGAGGGTAATCCCTCCCATTTGTGTGTTTTTTATACCCTCAGTGCTAGTCACCAACCAGAGGCCTACTGGAGGCGGGTCTCGGGTGTCATTATCAACCTTCTCACATTTTCGGACCAGGAGGGGTACTCTTTGTGGGGAGGGGGTCGTGATAGAGTGGTACTAGAGGTATGATTGATTGATAGGATGGAGTTTGGGGTTAGGTACAGGTGAGGTTTCATGGGTTAGTCGGGAAATAGTGTCATTCATGTTTAGAAAGTGATGTAAACACTGGAGACCTACTAAGACATAGGCATTTTGGGCCCCCTATGATCTGATGTACGAACCTTTAAGTTTAAAATGGATACTAAAGGAGGTGATACTAGTTGTAGGGTAGAGACCTAGGAAAGGATCATGCATCATTCAACTTTGTGCCTGTGTTTGAATTGGTAGAACCTGGGATAGGTTAATATGAATCAAATAACAGAAAAAAATTAATTAATTAATGTTGAGTCTTCCATATTTCAGTTTTAGGAGCCCTAACTGTTTGTTATTTTATAGGTTTGGCTCCAGGTATACGTCCTCATCAGGATCTCATAGAATATATCCTGCAGGTTGTTCCAAAAGATCACTGCAGGGTAGAGGTTAATGACGATGACACTTGGAGGAAGACACTTTGAGATTTTCAGTTCCAGATTTTACAGAAGTATGAGGGAACCACTTTAGATGTTGTCCCAGAGGACTGGTTGGAGGAGGTCGAGATAGGCTTCAGTTCGATCTGTGCTCGAAAGGATCACTGGGTGTTCTTGGTTGTGATGATGTTGCGTAGAGCAGTTAGGAAATGGTGGTTCTTATTCCTCAGGGATCGTGAGGAGTCAGATATCTCATGGGAGGAGTTCCGAGGAAAGTTTAGAGTCGAGTTTCTTTCTTCGACTGTCAAGGCGTCCAATTTCTAGGAGCTTCTTATCCTTCAACATGGGATCTCTAGTGTTCGAGTGTTTAGAATCCGTTTCAAGAACCTTTTAGGATATGCTTTAGACCTGCTTCCAGATGAGGAGGCCAGTGTGAGGAATTTTGAGGAGTCTTTTCATCCAGAGATCCAGTGCCAGGTCACCCCATTTATGGTGAAACATATATTGAGGTGCTGGAAAGGGAAGAGGTTGTCGAGAGGACTTTGACCAGAACCAGATCATCATAATAGGGGAATCTTCATGATTCCTCACAAAGTAGAGTTGTGGTCTGGGGTTCCCGATTTTTAGGGCAGACGAGTTTATGTTCATCCAGGGGTAGGTCCCAGCCCTTCACATCTCGTTTCTCCAGAGGGAGAAACTCTCATGCCTATGCCAGGTGATCAAGTGCTTTTTTTTCTTGTGGTGGTTGTGGTCATCAGCAGTAGAAGTGCCCAACCTTTTAGGGCATCATCATGCACCAGGTGCTATGCTCCAGGTTCCTCTATTGAGGAAATTCCTCTCGTGGCAGCAACAGTTGGTTACAACAGCTTTAGATCAGTAGAGTTTAGATGAGGCAAGAAGAGGATAGCCCCATGATGCTCCCCATCCTAAGATAGCAGAGCACGGTTATGGTGGTGGTCGTCATCCAGGTCATAGAAGTCATGGAGGAGGTCGTGGTCACCTTCATGCTCTTGCGTTTCCAGCTAAGGGCAATCCAGATGTCATTCGAGGTACCCTTTTTCTTGTTTTCTACCTTGGTGTATACCTTATTTGATTCATGAGCAACACACTCCTTCTTATAACCTAAAATTGTCCATGCATTGGGACTTGAGGTAGAGAGGCTTCCAGTGCCCTTGGCACTGACTACGCCAGTTGGAGGTTGAGATGACTTGTTTGAAGTATGTAGATACTGAGAGCTAGTGTTGGGGTAGCACCGCTTTTGGGGAGATTTCCTCTGTTTATGAATAAAACTATATGATTTCATCCTCTACATGGACTGGTTGTATTCGGTGTAGGCTATCGTGGATTGCTTTAGGAAGAAGGTCATTTTCATTGGTGCGGATGGAGAGCCTATGGTGTTTGTTAGAGAGCGAGATCCTCATATGGGCGATAAGATCATTTTTCCCTTATCATCCATGATGGCTGAGATGAAGATGAGTTCTTATGAGGGTTCATCCGTTGGCGTTTTCTAGGGTCATAGACGAGTACCCTGATGACTTTCTAGATGAGGTTTCATCATTAACCCCTCGATGAGAGATTGATTTTGGGATCGAGCTACAACCAGGAGAGTCTCCTATCTATATGTATCCATATAGGATGGTCCCTCCTGAGTTATGAGAGATACATATACAGTTTGATGGTCTGTTGTAGTGCGGTTTTGTTTGGAAAAGTGTGTCATCATGGGGTGCACCAATTTTTTTCATGAAGAAGGCTGATGGAAGTCTTTGTTTGTGTGTCGATTATCATTTCTTAAACAAAGTGAAAATAAAGAATCACAATCCTATTCCATGGATTGATTATTTGTTTGATCAAATGAAGGGTGTAAGTTTGTTCTCAAATATCGACTTGCGGTCAGGATATCATCAGATGCATGAAAAGGCTGAGAATATCCCGAAGACTGATTTCCATTGTCATCATGGGAATTATGAGTTCATTGTAATGTCATTCGGCGTGACGAATACTCTAGATGTGTTCATGGGATTGATGAATGCTATGTTCTGTGAGATCCTAGACCAGTTCTTGGTGGTTTTCATTGATGAAATTCTTGTGAACTCCACATCTGAGGAGGAGCATGAGGAGCATCTACACTCTATTTCGATAGTTATTCGTCAATATCAGGTGTTTGCAAAGTTTTCAAAGTGTGATTTTTGGGATTGAGAAGTCTGTTTCTTGGGGAATGTTGTGTCCAAACAGGGAGTAGCTGTGGATCCATTGAAAATAGAAGCAGTTGTGTCTTGGGCAGCCCCCAAGGCAATGTTAGTGGTGAAAAGTTTCCTTGGTCTTGAAGGCTACTACATGAATTTAGTAGCTGGTTTCTCACGATCTTCGACTCCTCTGACAGATTTGACCTAGAAGGATCAGGAGTTCTTATGGATTGATCAATGTTAGGAAGCTTTTGAGTATCTAAAGAGAAGTTAGTAATTGATCTAGTTCATTGTCTTCTAGATGAGTGAGTTTGGTTTGATGTTTTCTGCAATGCTTTACATCTAGGGTTTGGTTGTGTTCTGATGGATCAGAAATCAGTTGTTTCTTATGGGTATCGGAATTTGCATCCCCATGAGTGTAACTATGCCACCCATGATCTACAGTTGGTAGCTATAGTGTTTTCTCTAATGTTGTGGATACATTATCTCATTGCTGAGCGGTGTGTGGTTTTCACCAATCATAAGAGTTTGAGGTATGTTTTCTCCCAATGTGACTTGAACTTGAAATAGTTTCGGTGGATGGAGTTCTTACAAGAATATGACTTTGAGATATCATATAAACCTAAAAGGGGAATGTTTTAGATGATGCACTACGTTGGAAGTCATGTAGTGATACTATGCGTGAATCGGTGATTCATGGAGAGTAGTGGAACAACTGTCAGCATTACATCTTGATATGAGAGAAGTTGGGGAAGAGGTTTCCTTTTTCAAATGATGGTACAGTCATCCATAGTGCATAAGTTGGAAGAGTCCCAGTTGGGGGATCTAGAGGTGGTGGTCTGGAAAGACTGAGTTGTTTGTAGTGAGGCCCCTGATGGGAGGTCTGAGGATGAACAACACTGAGTGTTGTATCACAGAAGGCCTTTTTTCCTTTTACAATGTGTGATATGGTTCTCAGAGAGTTTCATATTTTTTATTTTTCGATTAATCCTGGCGTGACAGAGTTGTACCATGCCTTGAGGAGCTAGTTTTGGTGGTCTGGGATGAAGTGTTCAGTTGGGAGTTTTTTTCTCGATGCTTGGTATTCCATAAGGTGAATGTCGCACACCGTGTTCCTGGTGGTCTTCTCTAGCCATTAGAGATTCCTCAGTGGAAGTGGGAGTACATATCAATGGACTTTGTTATTGGTTTACCTTGAGCTCTGGGAGGACATGATGCTATTAGGGTGGTAGTGGATCATTTAACCAGATCAGCCCACTTCATAGCGATCTAGGAGTCAATATCAGTGGAAGTTTTGTCGAGGAAATATCTAGATTAGGTGGTGAGACTTCATGGAGTTCCAAGGACAATAATTTTTTATCGAGATACTCATTTTACATCCAGGGTGTGGAGAGGTCTCCAACATGCTTTCAGTTCTCAACTTTCCCTTTGCACTACTTTTCATCCTCAAATGGATGGTCAGACAGAGCGAAACATCCATACTATTGAATACATGCTACGATCTTGTGTTCTTGATTTTGGAGGTTCATTGATGAAGCACTTACTCTTGGTGGAGTTCACTTATAATAATAGTTTTCACTCCACTATTGGTATGGAACCGTTTGAATCCTTGTATGGATGGCCTTGCCGCTCTCTATTGTGATGGACTGAGGTCAGAGAGTCAGCAATTCTTCTACCAGAACTAGTGCAGAAAACAACAGAGATGGTTCAGGTGATTCTTGAGACGATGAATAAAGTTCAAGATCATCAGAAATCATATGTTGATCAAATAATGAGAACCTTAGAGTTTAATGTTAGGGATCATGTGTTTCTGAAGGTGACTCCCTATCATGGGCAGTGAAGGTTTGGTCATGGGAGTAAGATTTCTCCCCAGTTTTTTGGGCCTTTTGAGGTGTTATCTCTTGTTGGAGCTGTGGAATATCGAGTATCAATTCCCCCACAGATGAGTCGGATACATAATGTTTTCCATGTATCACAGCTCTATCATTATCTTCATTATGACTCTCACATCATCGATTGGGGAGAGATCAAGGTTGAGGAAGATGCAACCTTTGAGGAGAGACCTGTGGAGATCTAAGACCACAAGGAGAAGGTGCTTTATGGGCATTCTATCCTCTTAGTTCGTGTCTTGTGGTGACACGATGGCATGGTGGAAAACACCTGGGAACGTGAGTCACAAATACATGCTCAGTACCCAGAGTTGTTTGATGTTTAACTCTTTTCTTGTAACGATGTCCCCTTTTTGGTTAGACCTTTCATGCCTATATTATGAATTTCTTTTTCTTGATTATTATGGCTTGCTCTCTTTTTAGAGGTGTCTCTATGGGTGGTTGTTTAGACCCCATTTCATTTTCCCTTTAGGTGGGATTTGAATTCTTGAGGACAAGAATGTTTTGAGAGGTATCTGATGTAATGGAATGGACCTCTCCGGTCCATTCCTTTGTGAAAATATGGTGTTTGAGGTGTTCTGAGAGGTGAAGGTGACTTATCCCCAAAACTTTTCCAATTTTCCCTTTTTTGAATAGTTCATCAACAACCTTCTATGAACATTAGAATCAGTGACCCTCAGTGAACAGTTCCAATGGTAGAAAGTTGTGAACAATGCACCATTAACCTTCAATGAACAGTTCCAATAGTGAGGTCCAATGGTAACCTCTCTTTCCTTTTCCCAATTTCAAATTCTATGAATAGTTCCATTTATTAACAGCTCTATCAGTAACCTTTAACAGTAACCTATCTTTCCATTTCCAAATTTCCAATTCTATGAACAGTTCCATCAGTGAACAGTTCTATCGGTAACCTTTAACGGTAACCTCTCTTTCTTTTTCCAAATTTCCAATTCTATGAATATTCATATTGGTGAACAGTTCTATCAGTAACCTCTAACAGTATCTCCTTACTTTTCCAAATTTCCAATTCTATGAACAATTCCATCGGTGAACAGGTTTATCAGCAACCTATAATGGTAACCTTTTCTTCCTTTTCCAAATTTCCAATTCTATGAACAGTTCCATCGGTGAGCAGTTCTATCAGTAACCTCTCTTTTTTTCCAAATTTCCAATTATATGAATAGTTTTATGAGTGAATAGTCTTTTAGTAACCTCTAACAGTAACCTCTCTTTGCCAAATTTCTAATTCTATCAATAGTTCTATCATTAAACAGTTCTATAGGTAACCTCTAACAGTAACCTCTCTTTCCTTCTCCGAATATTGAGTTCTATGAACTGTGTTCCAGAATGGTAGGTGTATAGTGTTCTATCAGTGAGGTTCAAGAATAGTGTACTATCGGTGGGGTTCATGAATAGTGTTCTAACAGTGAGGTTCATGAACAGTGTTCTATTGCTGAGGTTCATGAATCGTGTTCTATCGGTGAGGTTCATGAATTGTATTCTATCGTTAAGGTTCATGAACAGTGTTCTATCAGTGGGGTTCTAACGGTGAGGTTCATGAACAATGTTTTTCCTTTGCGAAATTTTGAGCTCATGAATAATGTTTCCAGCTTCATAATGTTTCTCCACTTTGACATTTCCATTGACATAAAATACATTTAAGGCTTTATTTTAAGGACTCTAAGGATTATTCAAAGTCCATAACTCCTATATTAATTTTTCCTAAGGCTCGGGATGTTTTTACTTTGTCAAACCGCATGGTTTAATGTGATCTACATTTAATGGGAAATTAAGCATTTCATAAACCATCACTCGGTAAAATCTTCAAAAGGGACAAGGTATCTTCCTCCATTGTTGTTCCTACTTGTTCTCTAGTGTATGACGGTCAATGAATTCCCTCCTTTCTATAGGAATCGTGAGATTAAACGTTTCCCCATGGATTGGTTTCCTCGACGTCCTTCTTACTGCAAGTGCACCCCCTGTTTCTATGCAACCAAGTAGTATCGATCAATCTTCAATATATGGTATGTTTTATCATCATTATTTTGGGGTTCATATTCTCCTATTTCTCCTTTCAATTTTATATCATGTAATCTCCATGCTTCTAATGGAGTTTTCTTAGGGATCGGTTGGTGTGATCGTACCATGGCATCCTCGGGTTGATGTAGTTGTCACGAGAGGAGGATCGTGACCTGTTGTCTGGATAAAGAACGTAAAGAACTGTTTGAGGTAGGGGATTCATTGCATATCTCTTCTTTTACGGGAAAATGTATTGTTAGAATGTTTATTACACTGAATGACTATGGAATTTACATAATAAACATTTGAAACAGATAAATTGTTAACGATCGTAAGTTATTGCCTCTTATTTTGATAGATAGTGTGATATCTGTTCTTTCTTTGTTTAGATGTTCGTTCTTGATTGAAATTCGTAATGAACATAAACATCTATTTATTGATAATTGTTTTGTAAGAAGATAAAGATGCATGTAAATGAAAGTGGTTCTCCTTGTTGTAATTTGATGTTAATCAAATTGGTGGAGTAAGAATGTTTAATTATTTTTGATAGCTTACTGATTAGGTTTCTCGAATTTGGAACTTATGAATAATAAATCAGTTAATTCAAGATGGATTAAATAACTAATTGATTGATAATTCCTTGAAGGGTTCTGATTTAGCCTCTTGATTTCTAAAGGGCCAAGAGCCCAATTGTTTAGTTGTTTTTTTCACGCTACTTATGTTGTGATGTGAGCATGATGGGAAGTTGTGATATGTGGTGGCATGGAGACCTTTGGTTATGGCAGCGGATGATGCCTAGAGTGGCGATATGCATTGATTTATGCATGTGGGTGTCGGGGAGGACACTAAGGATGATGGAATGGGATGGATGTGAGTATTGTATGCTTACTGATTCTTATTGGTTGATTGTCTACATTACTTTTTCCCACTGCTCAAGGAAGATGGTCTTACATACCCTTCTTCTGAAAGAGGAAAAGACGCACGGGGTATGCCATGTGCTTTCCGCATATAGTTTCTCAAGGGAGGATCTGTCTATGCTCTTGATATAAGAAGAAAAGACTCGACGGGTAGTACATCTACTCACCGTGCTGATCCCCATTGTGTCTAGTAGCATAGATTATATTTCTAGAATTCTTTGGAATATGGGAAAGTAATTATGTAATGAATAATTTAATAAATGATGTTAACCCATTGGGTTGGTGTAACGACCCAAAATTTTTCAATGGAAATTACCTTCTTATAAATATGTCATAAATTAACATGAAATCACAACATAATGAACTACTAAGTGATAATTGACCATTAAATATAAGTTGGTCACTTCTGTGTTAGGAATTTTGAAAATTTGACATACATAGTTGTGTTCAAGATGATTTTTGGAGTCTAATGAAACAAAAATAATTTTTGGTGAATAGTAAAATACCCTTATGAATCGTAATATGACCCTTATGAATAGTAAATCATCCAACATAAGAGTAAAATTACCTATGAATAATTAAATAAAATTTAGACATCTTAGAAACTGACAATTTGACCTTAGTAAACGTTTTGGTATTTTCTAAGTCATAAATAAATAATTATAATTAATTAATTAATTTAAAGAATATTTATTTCCATATAATGTATTCATAAATTATTTAATCAATGTCTTATAGTTTTTAGATAATTTAATAAGACCCTACGTAATTTTTGGAAGTACTATAAAATCAGTTTTAATCTTCAAAACTATTTTTTAAGTAAATTATGATATTAATTAAATATGAAATTAATAATATTCAGAAAATTATTTTGAAAAAATGGACTTCATTTTTGGATTCTACACGTCAAAAAATGATAGGGGTAAATTTTTGGGTTATTTCTGAAATACTTCAATTTTCGGGTGAATAGTAAAAAATATAGTTTTTCGCATAATCGGTGTATACTAAATTGCATCATTAATGATTTAATGATGACATAAAAATTATAGAACTTTAGTTTTGGCCAAATTATATTAAATTTCATAAATGGTTCCTTAAAATACAATAAATCCAATTCTCAAACCTAAAAAGAACTTTCCAAAGCCTAAAGTCAAAAGGTGATTTCTTAAAGTGTTTTTCTCTTTCTTTCACATTCTTTTTAATAAATTAATGAATTTGAATTATAAAGAAGAATTAAAGACTAAAAAGAATTATATTATATTAATATATGATTTATTATGTCAAAAAACTACTATTACAAGTCTAACATTTGATATATTATTTTATTTAATATTTTATACTAAAACACCTCCCTCCTCATGTATAAATAAGACATCCCCCTCCTCTTTCCAAACCACACCTCTAAAGCTTCAATAATTGTCTAATCTCTAACAAATCATCTCCCATAGCCCCTCCCCCACATCCAAGAGCTTCTGGTCTCATCAAAAGATCATGCTTAGGCCCTTAAGGAGGTTCTCAAGTGAAGGATTCAAGAGGTAATTTCCCTCCCTCTTCTCCTTTAATTTCCTTTCAAGTTCAAGTTCCTTTCATGATCTCTCCCAACCTATATTCATCCAAATTGTTTTTAACTCCATTATTATACATATAATGTGATTCTATGATTCTACTGGGATATTATATCACCGCAAACCCTTTCCCTCTTCCTTTTTTTTAAGAGAACATTGTTCACGAGGTGTTAATTTATCACCTTCAAAAACGACATGCTCTCTTCTTCCATTTCTACCTTCATATCTGGTCATGAAACCATTATTATGGTTGAACCAGAATATGTTATATGTATTATGTTCAATTTTAAGTTCTGGAAATAACCTATGGCCATATTACTAAGTGAAAAGATAAAACGGGTTCATTGTGATCCAAAAACCGCTCAAATTAACCCAAATAATCATCATTTAATTATTATCTAATGATTCACCCACACAGATCTAATATAATTCATTATAAAATCATTAAAGCTCCTGTAATATCACTAATAACATGTAATATCATTTCTGGATGTTTACACATCATCTACCCAAACTTCAATTTAAGAATACAAGTGAACCACCCAAGAAAAACCATAAAAACGAACATCCCCGAACAATGTTTTTTTAAACTCTATATATCATCCAAAAGAAGATAATATGACATAATGAAACCATAATTAACCCTATTAATGTAAAAATGGTTCTGGATTTCTAATTAATGAAAATAATTTCATAATACAGGACATTAAAGAGAAGGAAGCATTCGGGTACA
The DNA here is from genome assembly GCA_963277665.1 of Viscum album. Lineage (NCBI taxonomy): Eukaryota > Viridiplantae > Streptophyta > Magnoliopsida > Santalales > Viscaceae > Viscum > Viscum album. The sequence goes on along the minus strand of OY728138.1, from coordinate 1,018,951,378 downwards.
AGGTAAGGGGAAATCTCCAACCCAATTTTCTTCCCTCGGGTTCTCCCTCTTTCACTCCATTTTTATATGGTTACTCCTCAAAGATCATTTTTTCATCATTGAATTTAATTTTCTGGGATATACATGTTTGTCACTGGTTTTTAGGTCCATAAATATGTTTTCCCAAAGAACTCTTCTTTTAAGAACAACCCTTTTACTTCTCGCTCAAGGTGGAAGGTTCTTGTAACATGTATGTGTTATTCCCTCTTTCATTTGGGAACCCAAATGCTTATGAATGTGTTATTATGAGATGAAACCCAATCCTTTTCATGGGTTAATTATGTTAATTTATTTTCATTATGTCAATCATGATAAATGATAATGTTATGACGTGACGGGTGCGCCCAGAATTATATAGCACAATATGGCTGTTTAAATGTGACGGGTGCGCCCAGAATTATACAGCGCTCCAATGAATTAGGTAAAGTGATGAATCTCATGAGTAAATTTGAAATGTTTAGTGAACAAGATTCTATCTTGGTTCACAAGTATGTGTGGTAGTTAACCAATAAGACATGATGTTTCATTTTTATGCATTTCCACATTTCAAGTCTTTTATTTATGCTCCTCTCAAGTTCATGATCTTTTTCCTATGTTATGATTATGCTCACCCCATGATATATTGTTTTATCTATCCTCTTACTGGGATTATAGCTCACCCCTTTTGATGCATATCCTCATGTGGCTACATGTACTAAGGAGAGGAAAAGTTCCACTTAGAATCTATAGAAGAAGAAATTAAATAAAGAATATGGTTGATGATGTATTTTTTATGTATAGTCCTAGTTTTTTCAATACACTAAACCTTTTGATCCTCTATGTGTAATAGTATTATGTTTTTTATATCTGAAATGATGTAATATTAGTGTAAGAAAAGTCTGAGTCACTATAGCTGGTATCAAAGGAAAGGTTTAGTTAATTTGGGAATTAGGATTAGTGAACCCTAGCGAAAACCTCTAGTATGAGACTATGTAAAAATATGCACACAAGAATATTTACCTAGGGATCCCATATGTTATGTTTTTTGTATAATTGTATAAATGAATAAGTTATTCATGACTTGTTTACTTATGTTTTGTTCTAACCTTTTCTATTTTAGAAAATGGTGGGAACTAGGAGACATCAGGCCAACCACTCATGTTAGGGACAATGCAACGATTACCCGAACGACATCCCCAATGATTTGGGAGGTGGAGTTCAAAACTTCATGGTGATTCTTAACCAATTATCTCATGTTATGAACAATGATCATAATAATGGGGAACATCCTCCTTCACCAAAGAGGGATCAACTGGCTATCAAGTGTTTTATGCGACAACGACCACCGACGTTTTGTGGTTCTTCTGATCCACTAGTTACGAAACAATGGGTCAACTCCATAGAGAAGATCTTTTTCGTGCTTCACTGTTCTGAGATGTAGAAGGTGACTCTATCTATTTATCATCTAGATGGAGAGGCAGATCAATGGTGGGATTTGATTAAAAACACCAAGCCAAGGGATGAAATTGAAGAGATGGAATGGGAATAGTTTAAGATAATGTTTCTTAATAAGTATTTCCAAAGAACTCTTCGCACGAAGATGGTGAGAGAAATCATAGAGCTCAAGAAAAAAGAAAGATAATTTGTCATAACCTATGAAGCTAATTTCTCAAGGCTCACAAGGTATGCTTCGGGTTTTGTTATCAACAATGATAGAAAAATTGATAGATTATTCATAGGATTAAAACCACACCTTTAAAAGGCTCTTGAAATTCAAGAATTTGGGAGTTATGAAAAAGTTGTTCGGTGTGCCCTCAAAGTTGAGATGGATTTTGGAGAATGGTCCCATGGCTATAGTGATTAGAAAAGAAAGACGGAGTTTCAAGCTGGTGGATCTAATGAAAAAGGTGGGAAGAAAAATCAACGACCCACATGCCAAAAATGTGGGAAGTTGCACAATGGGAACTGTCTCAAAGGGATGGGGAAATGTTTCAAGTGTGGGAAAGAAGGACACCATTCTCAAGAGTGTCAAAAATACATGAAAAGGAAGGAGAATGTAGCCGATGAAAGAAGAGAACCACCCATGGTTTAATGCTACAACTGTAGGGAGATAGGGCACTATACAAACCAGTGCGCTAAACCTTGAGCTCTCGAGGGTAATCAACGTCAGCAGCCACCAACTCCAAAGGAATAAGGGAAGGCTTACTCCATCACTACTACAGAGGTGGAGCATGATAATGAAGTTGTACAAGGTACACTTCCTATTCCCTCAACAATGGAAAACGTCTTATTTGATTCTGGTTCTACACATTCCTTTATATCTTGCAAGTTTGCTAGAACTATAGAATCGAAGCCCCAAAACCTTGAAGTAGAGATATTTGTAAAAACACCAAGTGGTGAAATCATTTCAACCAAAGTGTTTGAATCTTCTCATGTTGATGTATGTGGGAAGAATATTCTGGAAAATTTCATAATAATTCCCTTGGTGGAATTCGACACTATAATGGGAATGGGCTGGCTCTCATTATATAGGGCACATATCAATTTTCAAGAAAACTAAATATCTTGTCATATTCTGAACTATCCCATGCTCCTCTAAAAATGCAAGGATGATCATGAATCTCCTTTGAAAAATCCTTCAATGGTGTGGGTGTTGATTCCCTATGAAGAAGCATACCTTGCCCAAATGGTTGCGTCGAAGGAAAGTTCCAACCTTGATGAAATGCACATTGTGAGGGAATACGACGATGTATTTCCCGAAGAGTTACCCTGAATTCCCCCGAATCGTGAGGTAGAGTTCTCAATTGAACTCATACCCGGAGCTACTCTTATCTTGAAGTTCCCCTATAGGATGGCTCTTATCAAACTGGAGGAGTTAAAGAAGCAGCAGCAAGAGAATCTGGAAAAAGGGTTCATACGCCCTAGTGCATCGCCTTGGGGTGCGCCAGTGCTCTTTGTGAAGAAGAAGGATAGAACAATGCAGTTGTGTATCAATTATCGGGAACTCAACAAGATCACATAAAGAAAAAGTATTCTCTCCCAAGGATTGATGACTTGTTCTACCTGTTAATAGGAGCTCAGTACTTCTCAAAGGTGGATCATCGTTCTGGATATCATCAGGTAAAGGTGAAGAAGGAAGATATTCTGAAGACTGCCTTCCATACAAGGTATGGGAAATATGAATTTTTTGGTGATGCCCTTCGGACTTACTAATGCCCTTGCAATCTTCATGGATTTTATGAATAGAGTCTTTAGACATTACCTTGAGAAATTTGTGGTAGTGTTTATCGATGATATTCTCACCTACTCCAAGAGAAAGGAGGAACATGAAGAATATCTAAGATTTGTGTTAGCGACATTAAGAAAGGATATGTTGTATGCCAAGTTCAGAAAGTGTGAATTTTGGATGAATCAAGTTATGTTCATGGGACATGTGATCACAAGTGAGGGAATTTCTGTGGATCCTTCAAAGACAAAGGCGATTGAGGAATGGCCCAGGCCCTCTAGTGTCATAGAAATCCGTAGTTTCCTTATATTAGCTGGGTACTACCGACGTTTTGTGAGAAACTTCTCACGATTTTCAAGCCCGCTAACTAAGTTAACAAGGAAAGGGGTAAAGTATGTCTAGACGGAATAATGTGAGGGAAGCTTCAAGGAGCTAAAGAGAAGGCTAATCACTGCACCTATACTCACACTACCAAAAAGTGGAGAATGTTTTGTGATATACAATGATGCTTCAAAGAAAGGTTTGGGTTTTGTACTCATGAAAAATGATAATGTCATAGAATACGCCTCACGACAGTTGAAGATCTATGAGCAGAACTATCTGACACATGATCTAGAGCTAGCGGCCGTGATTTTTTCCTTGAAAATCTATCGGCACTACCTTTATGGCGAGAAGTGTGACATATACACCGACCACAAGAGCCTAAAGTATATATTCACACAAAAAGTGCTCAACATGCATCAAAGGATATGGTTAGATCTAATCAAGGATTACAATTTCTCTATTCACTATCATCCTGGAAAGGCGAACAAGGTAGCTGATGCTCTAAGCAGAAAAGAACATGCTACTCTATCCATGTTGCGGATTGAGAAATACCCTATCTTCATGGATATGAAAATGATGGATTTGGGAATCGTAAGGGCAGGGGATGCATCCTACCTTGCCCAAATTATTGCGCACCCATCCATCTAGGAGAAGATTAAGGAAGAAAAAAGGGATGATGTGGATATAAAAAAGAGGGTGAATTTAGTAAAGGAAGGGAAGATGCAAGAGTTCAATATCGACGATGATGGTGTGATTTGGTTTGAAACGCGTCTTTGTGTGACTTCATCACCTGGGATAAAGAAGGAGCTATTGGATAATTCACATAGCTCAACTTTCTCTATCCATCCTGGAAGTACAAAGATGTATCGTGATCTCCGAGAACACTTCTGGTGGGATAACATGAAGAAGGATATTTCAGAATACATATCAAGGTTCTTGGTATGTCAGCAAGTTAAATTTGAGCGACAATAGTCCAAGTGTATGATGAAACCATTGCCTATACCCATGTGGAAATGGGAAAATATTACTATGGACTTTGTCATGGGTCTCTCAAAGATGTCAAAGGGAAATAATGCGATATGGGTTGTGGTTGACCGACTCACCAAGACTGCCTATTTTATCACTATTTAGGAAGACCTATCGCTTGAACAACTTGTAAGGATATATGTGAAGGAAGTGGTGATATTGCACAGTGTTACACTCTCAATTGTGTCTGACTGTGAACCATGGTTCACATCTAAATTCTGGAGGAGCCTTCAACATGCTTTGAGTACTGAATTAAATTTCATCACGGCCTATCATCCCCAAACTGATGGCCAGTCTGAAACGACTATTTAGACGCTTGAAGATATGCTAAGAGCATTCTCTCTTGAATTTAAAGGTGTTTGGGATCAACATATCTCATTGGTTGAGTTCTTATACAACAGTATCTTCCACTCGAGTATTCAGATGGCTCCGTATGAAGCTTTGTATGGGAAGCGGTGTAGAACTCCAACCTGTTGGGATGAAGTGGGAGAAAGAAAGCTACTTGGACCCAATCTTGTTCAAGAGATGACAGAGAAGGTTTATGTAATTCAAAAACACATCAAAGATTCTCAAAGTCGGTAAAAGAGCTATGCTGACAACCATCAAGGGGACTTGGAGCTCGACGTTGGAGATAAATTCTTCCTTCGTATATCTCTATGGAAGAGAGTCATGTGATTCGGGAAGAAAGGGAAGTTAAGCCCTAGGTATATTGTCCCCTTTGAGATCCTTGACTGCATAGGATCCGTGGACTATCGTCTTGAACTTCCACCGAAAATGGCTCAATTTCATGATGTATTCCATTTATCACTACTTAGGAAGTACATACCAGACCCCTCACATTTACTAAACTCGGAGGTGGTGCAGCTGAAAGATGATTTCTCCTATGAGGAGCAGCCAGTAAAGATTCTGGATCAGAGAGATAAGGTTCTATGTAACAAGACAACCCATCTTGTTAAAGTGATGTGGAGGAACCATATGTTTGAGGAAGAAACTTGGGAACCAGAAGAGGCAATGAAGGATAAGTACCCTCACCTGTTTGTGTAAAGTGAAATTTCGGGTGAGAAATTTCTTAAGGGGGGAAGAATGTAACAACCCAAAGTTTTTCAATGGAAATACCCATATTATAAATATGTCATAAATTAACATGAAATCACAACATAATGAACTAATAAGTGATAATTTACCATTAAATATAAGTTGGTCACTTCTGTGTTAGGAATTTTGAAAATTTGACATACACGGTTGTGTTCAAGATGATTTTTGGAGTCTAATGAAACAAAAATAATTTTTGATGAATAGTAACATGCCCTTATGAATAATAATATGACCCTTAAGAATATTATATCCTCTAATATAATAGTACCATTACCTATGAATAATTAAATGAAATTTAGACATCTTAGAAAGTGACAATTTGACCTTAGTAAACGTTTTGGTATTTTCTAAGTCATAAATAATTAATTATAATTAATTAATTAATTTAAAGAATATTTATTTCCATATAATGTATTAATAAATTCTTGAATCAATGTCTTATAGTTTTTAGATAATTTGATATGACCCTACGTAATTTTTGGAAGTACTATAAAATCAGTTTTAATCTTAAAAATGTTTTTTAAGTAAATTACGATATTAATTAAATATCAAATAAATAATATTTAGAAAATTATTTTTAACAAATTTACTTCATTTTTGTATACTACATGTTGAAAAATGGTAGGGGGAATTTTTGGGTTCTTTCTGAAATACTTCAATTTTCAGGTGAATAGTAAAAAATACAGTTTTTCACATAATGGGTGTATAGTAAATTGCATCATTAATGATGCAATGATGACATAAAAATTATTGAACTTTAGTTTTGGCCATATTATATTAAATTCCATAAATGGTTCCTTAAAATACAATAAATCCAATTCTCAAACCTAAAAAGAACTTTCCAAAGCCTAAAGTCAAAAGGTGACTTCTTAAAGTGTCTTGTTCTCTTTCTTTCACATTCCTTTTAATAAATTAATGAATTAGAATTATAAAGAAGAATTAAGACCTAAAAAGAATTACATTATATTAATATATTATTTAGGATGTAAAAAACTACTATTACAAGTCTAACATTTGATATATTATTTTATTTAATATTTTATACTAAAAACACCTCCCCCGCATTATAAATAAGCCCTCCCCTTCCTCTTGCCAAACCACACCTCTCAAGCATCAAGCATTGTCTAAGATCTACCCAATCATCTCCCATAGCCCCTCCTACACGTCCAAAAACTTCTGGTCTCATCAAAAGACCATGCTTAGTCCTTTAAGGAGGTTCCCAAGTGAAGGATTCAAGAGGTAATTTCCCTCCCTCTTCTCCTTTAATTTCCTTTCAAGTTCAAGTTCCTTTCTTGATCTCTCCCCACCTATATTCATCCAAATTGTTTTTTAACTCCATTATTATACATATAATTTAATTTTAAGATTCTAATGGGATATTATATAACCCCAAACCCTTTCCCTCTTCCTTTTATTTTATTAAAGAGAACATTGTTCACGAGGTGTTAATTTATCACCTTCAAAAACGACATGCTCTCTTCTTCCATTTCTACCTTCATATCTGGTCATGAAACCATTTTTATGGTTGAACCAGAATATGTTTTATGTACTATGTTCTATTTTAGGTTCTGTAAATAACTTAAAGCCATATTACTATGTGAAAAGTTATAACAGGTTCGTTGTGATCCAACAACCGCTCAAATTAACCCAAATAATCATCATTTAATTCTTATCTAATGATTCTCCCACATGGATCTAATATAATTAATTATAAAATCATTCATGCTCTTGTAATATCACTAATAAAATTTAATATCATTTCTGGATGTTTACCCATCATCCACCTGAACTTCAATTTAAGAATACAAGTGAACCACCCAAGAAAAAACCATAAAAACGAACATCCCCGAACAATGTTTTTTTAAACTCTTTATATCATCCAAAAGAAGATAATATGACATAATGAAACCATAATGAACACTATTAATGTAAACATGGTTCTGGATTTATAATTAATTAATATAATGTCATTATACAGGACAATAAAGAGAAGGAAGCATTCGGGTACAATGTAAGGGGAAATCTCGAACCCAATTTTCTTCCTTCGGGTTCTCCCTCTTTCACTCCATTTTTGATATGGTAACTCCTCAAATATCATTTTTTCATCATTGTCTTTAATTTTATGGGATATACATGTTTTTCACTCGTTTATATGTCCATCAAAATGTTTTCCAAAAGAACTCTTCTTTTAAGAACAACCCGTTTACTTCTATCTCAAGGTGGATGGTTCTTGTAATATGTATGTTATTCCCTCTTTATTTTAGAAACCCAAAGTTTATGAATGTGTTATTATGAGATGAAACCCATTACATTTCATTGGTTCATTATGTTAATTTATTTTCATTATGGAAAGCATGATAAATGATAATGTTATGACGTGACCGGTGCACCTGGACTTATATAGCGCAATATGAATGTTTAAATGTGACGGGTTTGCCCGGAATTATACAGCGCTACAATGCATTGGGTAAAGTGATGAATCTGATGAGTAAATGTCAAATTATGTGTGAACAAGATGCTATCTTGGTTCACAAGTATGTGTGGTAGTTAACCAAAACGACATGATGTTTCATTTTTATGCATTTTCACATTTCAAGTCTTTTATTTATGCTCCTCCCATGTTCATGATCTTTTGCATATGTTATGATTATGCTCACCCCATGATATATTGTTTTTCTCTATCCTATTACTGGGATTCTAGATCAACCCTTTTGATGTATATCCTTAGGTGGCTACATGTAGTAAGGAGAGGACAAGTGCCACTTAGAAGCTAGAGAAGAAGAAATTAAATAAATGTTTATGGTTGATGATGTATTTGTTATGTATGGTCCTAGTTAACCCAAGACACTAAACCTGTGGATACTCTATGTGTAATACTATTATGTTTTTTATCTTTGAAATGATGTAATAGTAATGTAAGAAACGTCTGGGTTGCTATAGTTGGAGTTTTCTAGAACATTAGGATGAGGTTGTAATTTTAAAGGGACAGTGGACTTTGGGTGTAATGCGAATGAAATTTAATGTGGAATTTTTATTGGTGAATTAATGTTTAAATAATTAACTAACGTAAAGTGAAACTGATAAAAATATAATGAAACAGTGTATTAAATCTCTTTAAATGGTTGTGTGGTTATAGGATACCTAGTCTTAGAAGTAGCAGCCTGGAGTCAGAGAGATGTTAGCTGCAGTTGAGTCTAAGACAGGGTTATTCCTATAGTGTGGTTGTGTGGTATAGTATATTCTGTAGTTTTTGTTTTTTTATATGACACTCCACCCTATTATTAAGGTAAACAGACACCCTGGGGATTCTGAGCCTAGGGGGTGTTTTCTCCAACATTCTGGTGGGAGGATGAATGGTTGGCTACCCCCTTTGGCCCTAATCTTTTCTCTTGGTAGTTACTTGTGCTGTTAGGCACAATGATTATTTTTCCCCATATATTTGTATAGAGGGATGTAATGTCTTGTGGTTATTCACACACATATATTCTGGATATAATTTCTTATGGACTACTATAGGTGTAATGTGTATAGGTTGTGATGGATCGAGGATCAATACTCAGTGTATCTGCTATAATGGCTTGAGGTATAATACCCGCTGTATAATACATGTTATGAGAGCCATGGTGTCTCTATGAAACGACCTAGGTTCTTTTATTATGTGGAGGTGGTGGTTTTGTTTCATGAGGTGCATGTTGTGGTGCTTCGCCCAGGTGTTTGCAGGAAATCCTTTTTTGGAGAGAGATGCTTAGGACGTGCGATATTGGGGTAGAGTTACAAACCAGTGGAGAAGTAATAGCAGGGTACCTTTGATATTATTTATTATATTATATACTCTTTTATGTATTAATTGGTGACAGTAGCCATGGTGAGGTTGGGAACTTAGTATACCGGTTTAGGTGATGAGTTAGTTTCACTTGTTGTTCACTGTGATTTAGCAAGCTTTATTTAGTTTTGTATGAGAGTCTTGGGGGATGATCCTACGGAGGATACTTTTATACTCACCCTATGTATATATAAAATATTTTTCAGGTCACTTGGAGTAGGTTGGAGATCAGGCTGGTTACTACTAGCTTGTGGTTGCAGGTGATTTTTGAGCTTGTGGTTCCTACTATTTTACTTTGTTTTGGGTACTTGCAGTTTTTCCCCTTTCAGTTGTAGTAGTTTTTCATGAAATTTCATATGTGTTCTTGTGATTTCTTTTATCTTACTGGTTGAGTTGGAGTTGGTTGGTTTCTGTCTTATATCTCTCTTCAGCATGTGTTCTCTTAGAAGGTAATGCCTCCCATTTGTGTGTTTTCTAAACCATCAGTGCTAGTTTCCAACCCAAAGACTAATGAAGGCGGGACTCAGGGGTCATTATCTCACTTCTCACATTACTGGACTAGGAGTGGTACTCTTTGTGGGGAGGTGGTCGTGACAACCTGGTAAATTTATTTTTACCTAAATCGTGGCAATAAATTTTTTCTCTTTTCACTATTTATTAGAAAATTTTATTTTATTTATGAGATATTATAAATTATTATGAATAAAAATATGGAATCCATTTTAATAAATTCAATTCAAATATGTGAAATAATTTAATATCAAAATAAAACCCACATACATGATGAAAAATATATTTTTCAGGAAATGTAATTCTCATGTCAAGATGCTTTAATATCAAATCTATCACTAGTATTCATCATTGCATGATTTTAAAATATTATTTATTGATATATAGTCTATAAATATAATTTAAATCATTCATAATTCTGGGATATTTTAATTAATTTAAATAGATAAACATTATGTACTAAAATACGTTTTAGAAAAAACTTGTTTTTAAAACCAAATAAAGTTATACTGAAATACATTATAAAGATGATTAAAATATAATTTAGTGAATTAAAAATAAATAAATAAATATTATTTTCCTTGAAACCTTATGAAAAATAAAATCTTACTTTTAAATTACTTAATTTATTAAGAATAACTAACATGTCTAAAAAACAAATATTCACTATTCACTAAAAATAAATATTTTCGAACGATCCGAAAATTTTACCCAAATTTAATTTTGATTTTATGATTTAAAAAAGATTTTTATTTTTTGAAATAGATTTTATAAAATCTCTAAAATTAATTATAATATTTTCTCACAAAGAAAAATAAAAATCATTTTTGTAAAAAAATATTTTTTTAATCAATAAAATTGCATTACTATAAATTGATTGACCATTTAGTATGAATTTATCAATAAATTAATATTTTTTAAGAAATATATATATATATATATTTCATAATTTAGTTAAAACTATTCATACCAAAAAAATTAACGTCTAGGATATAAAAGTAATATTTAGAAGAATATTATTTCATGGTTCATTTAAGTTCAGTGTCTCTTATATTGTAGTCTATAAATCATAACTTTATTTTTTTTAAATATCAAGGTGTTACATTATCCCCCCTTTAATAAATTTCAACCTCAAAATTTTAACTTTCTCTCAGTAAATAAGGTTTTTACCTTTCTAAATACCTTGGTTAAAATGCCAAAATATAAAAAGGATAATAAAAATTCCACTTGAAGAGAGAGAGAGAGGGATTTATGAAGGTCATATAGAAATACACATAACTAGGTTTCCATATAGGATAAAATTGGTGGAAAGTGAAGATATAGACATGGAATTAAATTTTTCTTCCCCATTAATGATGGAGAGTGAGAGAGTTCATTAATCACATAAAAGTGAATGATCTTGAGAAAGTTAACAACCACAAAACTATAAATTAAAAAGGTGTAAAAAAGACCATCATTTCATCAAAAATGACTGGAACGGGATAAAATTTTAATCTTAATGATTTTTCCAATATTTGAATAATTTATTACCATATAGAATAAAAAAATAATTTGAAAATACTTACTTGTAAAGTAAAATTTCATTCATTGATCAATTTCCATCACAATATCACATTTTTCTCCAAATAAGGAGTAATCGAGAAGAAATTTTCATAATTGAAGTACTAAAACAAACTTTTAAGGTATTGAATGACCATAAGAGGGTAATAAGTTATTCCTCTTATCTTTAAAAACTAACCAAAACGAAAATGGTAAGAACAAGTTAAGATAATTCCCAAAATCAATAAACCTTTTAATGATGAAATGAAACATTAATCTTGAAAATTCATCAGTAATACCCAATGTTTAAACTAAATCATTCTATATATATAAAACCCTCTCTTCAAAAAAAAAACACAATAATATAAACATTAAATATTTTTTAAACTACAAATATTATCTTATACCTTTCAACATAGAATCAAAAAATATAGTGATCTTCTTCTGAAATAATATTAGTCACTTTTCAACAAATCTCTTTCCAATAGCATGGTTATATATATGATAAAACATGTTCTCCATAACTACCACATTATACAAGATCATATAAATAGTAAAAATTATAAATTCTGATTTTTTTTCTAAAAACGATAAATTCAAAATTCAAGTTTAACCAAATATTTATATATACTTAATCCCAATAAAACATCTCCTAAAATGTAATCAGTCACTTTAAGACATCATCACATAAAAACTTAAAAATGGGTGTCTAAGAATTTTATGTAATTATAACCCTTAATCTCATAAAATCTAGATTTTATCCATAAATCTTACGAGAAACTCTCATGAAGACATTCTAAACTCGGAAGTTCTCTAAACTCAATCGTGATTCCTACAGTAATTACCAAGAACTTTCACTCCCTAATCTAGTGATAAAATCATAAATTTTATAATTTTAGATTTGATATCGATGAAGAAGGCCCAATTTTTACCATCCAAAACTCACAACATCAAAAATAAAATATTTTATCACTTACATTCCCAAGGACCGTTCAGGTAAAGATTTTTTGAGAATCATTATAGACATAAACATAAACATAACGCATGAATTCAAGGGAATATTATTCAAACATTACATAGCTTTTAATATTCAATATTAAGTCTTCAATATCTCCCATAAAATTCATAATGATATAAATATTTATAGGCACAAATGATTTAATCATCATTATAAGAAACATTAGAATGGTGATCTCAAATGCACAATAAGGGTAAACATAAGCATTACCAATTTAATTTCATCAGTTGTAACACCCTCAGAATTTGGAATATATATATATATATATATATTTGATTTATTTGATAGATTTCATTACATGCAACACTGAATTTAAATAAACAACTATATAATATTAAAATATTATTATTTAAACACGACTCATATACCCTAATAATTGAATTAGTAGGTATGAATTGTATTTAGTGTCTTATGAAAAATATATAATGTTCGTACTAAAAATAATTTTTAAAAAAAATTGTTACTAAATAAGAAATCAAATTTAATTAAGATAATTTATTATATAAAAAACTAAGTTTCCTTAGAAAATATATTTCTTTTTGTCAAAAATTATTATGTTTAATTTTTTATGAAATTTGAAAATTTTATTTTATAAAATTAAAATATTTTTTTAAATCAAAATATTTATGTTAACATAGTGTTAAATCTTGGTATTTCCTAAAAAATAATTAAATTTCAGTGAATAGTGAAAATACTGATATTTTGTAAAACTAAAATAATTTTTTAATAATTCAAGTAATTTAAAATTTCCATGATTATTTATTAATATTTTAACTTACATTATTATTTTTTATACTATATACATTTAATTTTATTTAAATTATCTTTATAATAGATTTTAATATAAGATTATTTTTAAGCTTTAATTTTTTTAAAAAACTATTTAAAAATGCATAATATTTCTCAATTTTGAGTGTTTAAGATAACCCATAAAGAAAAATTATTTAAAATAAATATATAAATTATATATCTTTAAATATTATTTGAAATCCATTTACTTATTATTACTTGTCATATAGTTAATATGAGATTATTTTTTCCAAAAAAATGCATTTCATGAAAGGCCATTTTTATAGGTATGTTGGTTTAATTTTAAATTTAAATATACCAATTATTTTTGCTGAATTAATAAAAGTATTCCAGATTTTTCTTCAATATAATTTATAATATCTAATAAGGTTAATTTAATTTTGGAATATAATGAATAGAGTAAATATTAAATATTGTTTATCATGGATAAGGTAAAAATGGTTTTCGTGGGGTTTAAACAAAAAATATATTGGTTTAAAATGATCTAATTCCTATTTTATGGTCATATTTAATCCCTATATCTTATAAGGTTAGAAAATGACCCATTTTGGAGCCTTATGTCATAAGAAAAATATGGATTTGATTCCATTTTTTCTAAAATTACAATTTTGTCCTCTACCCCACTTATAAAAGTCCACCCACTCTACTCTCCTCATTATACATACAAAACCAATTAGTTTTTTGAATTACTACCCAAATCGGTTCATTACTTTCTTCTCCCCATCTTATAATTATTTTATTGATCAAAAAGGCAACCTAAGAAGACTTTTGGTGAAAACCTAAAGAAGTTTTCCAAAGAACAGGATATGTCCTTAATTGAGAATTTTATTTTATTCATTCCTCCACCACAATAAAATAAAAAAATGATGATATAATAACATTAGTATCCTATGTATTCTAATTTGTTTTTATGTTAAGGGAAAGACCTACAACCACCTCCTCCTCCCTAAAATTGTAAATGAATGTGTTGATCATGCGTACGGTGTACTATCAACCCACAAAACAATAGAAATTGTTTTCCATTAATTATTTAAATGGAATAAAACTTATGAATTACAATATCAAATATTCCTTCAAACATTCAATTCCTAAATAAATATGATAATATTATTGGTGTGTACATAGGACTACCACATCACGAAGTGATGTGAATCATTGTTCACCTTCTCTTTACATGGGAGGTTACAGGGATTAATTAAATAGTTATATATTATAATCATGACATATTAAAAATTATGGAAAAGTAATATATCATATAATTTCTTACTTTAACATCCATTTCAAATGGTAATGTAGTTCGTGTTTATGATATACTACCACCTCATGAAGTGATGTGGTTCATTTTTTCATTACTAAATCAAATGGATGATATATATAAGAGTATTTAAATAAATAATCTGAAATTTATGTGATAATTCTAAATAGATAAAATAAAAATTACCTTCTTTACCCCATGATCATTGGAAAAGAGAAATCCTACTCATGCGTATGTTTGACCTACCATCTGCCTGATTGTAACATAGATCATTTTTCATAACCATAATTCGTGGTTGGATATAAAGAATATTTTATGTATAAAAAAGATAATTATGTCAGTATTACCATTTTGTAGATGATTAAATTTCAATCTCTTTGACATTAATTGTCACGAACCAACTTAGGTCGAACCTGAACCGGTAAACCGAGCCAGCCCACAACATTTCCCGAAGGGCGTTCCCAATCCACACAAGCTGGAAACTAGTACGAAGAATCAAAACTAAACAATTAGGAATGATTTTATCCATAAATTAAAGACATATAATTAAATAAATTACTAAAACTGAATGAAAATGATAATCACTAATAGTGGAAATAAGAAAATGTTGTGCAACCAAACATACCTTAAAGAGATCTCGTGGTTCACCACGTAACACACAACCACACTCACTATAAGAGTGACCCAAAACTGAGACTTGAAACTGAAAAGATAAGGTAGGGGTGAGCATAGAAATGCTCAGAAAGAAATCACCACAAAATCCATGTATTTACATTCCCAACATAATCTATTAACACTAGTTTGAAAAACAATAATAAAAATAAATTTTCCACAATTTTAAATATACAACCATATATTTAACTTTTTTAAATACAACACATTCAACCCCCCTTTCTAAAAGAAACTAACATTTTATAAATAAAACCCAAAATAATGATACAAGGGCTATGCTAAAAATAAATTGATTGGGTAAACAGAAAACAATGTGTTGAAAGATACTAACAATAAAATAAAAAAAGTAACAAAGTAGCCTAAATATAACCATGGATGATCCCAAACATCCCTAGAATACCATTGGACGTACTCAGTTTAGAACCACCTGTCTGTGTATGAGAAAAACCCCTATGTCAATAACTAACTGGCTGCACTATCTTAGCCTCACTAGTGAAACAACCATCCTGGCCTGTCTACAATAATAGGAGGGTGCCGACCCATCTAATTGAGGCTAGTAAGAAACCATCACTCTATCATCTAAAAGTTTCCTGGTATCCCATGGTGATAATAATATTGTTTAATTAAGAGTCCCCCGCATGTGTTACTCACCTTACCTACCATCACCACACTTTCCTACCACAAACATGGATTCCACCTTTACAATAACCCATAAAGAGATATCCTAGATAGATGTGCCCACAATATCCATGTAAATACATATACATCATTTTATCGAAAGTTTCAACTTAACTATCTCTTCACATACACTCATAAATTATTTCTTAAAAACATTTTAATATGATAATCAAGAATTTCGCATTCAAAACAACATTCCATTTTTAGTACAACATAAGGTGCCATTAGGGACTTCAGATACATTCAATCCTATAATATCATACCATAGTTCAAAATAATTTACAATCAAAATAAATACCAATTTCATTTTTCATGGCCAAATAGACCCTTAAGCTAAACATTTACCAAACCACACACTAAGATCCAAATGGGCATACCCTCTTACATTCCATATTAAACCCTTTCTATAAAACCACACAAAGGACCCAACATCATTCAAAAAATAATAACCATTTAGGGAAAAGTAGGGAAATGAAATATGAGAAACTTTTAAGTGAGAGAAAAGTATTTATGGTTCCATCCTCATTTGATTTCAAATCCATGTGTGTACTATGTGTACCCATGGATGTAACAATTCTGATGACACAAGAGTGTGACCAAGAAAAAATTTTGAATCCATTTATAGAAACTTCACATTCCATCAAACCAATAGAATAATCCGTGCAACATCAAGGTCACTAACAATGATTTAAAAACCAAAATAACCATCCCAAAACATTTTACCACATTTTCTAATGTCTTAAAGAGGCTTCTAAACAACCCAAATCACCCAAATAAAAATAAATATCATGATATAAAATGTGTCCAAGTCCAAACATCATCACAACTGCTCAATTTCACATTTAGAAAACAATAGTCATTTTTTCAAACACTTTGAGTGCATATACACATAGTCATAATTAAAGATTTACTATAAAAGTTATTTTTTTAAAATTCTATTACCATAAAAACACTACAATAGGGTATCTATAAGATTTATAAAAGTTATAATAAAATATAAAAATTTATTAAAACTAAATTGGGCATTAATAAAATTCCTTATCATTTAAACAGATTATAATATTCAAATAATCACATCAAAACTATTTTTAACAAATCCTAAATATTTAAGAACACTATAGTAGAGAAATTAAGGGTATAATAAAGATGTGAGAAGACTATTAAAATAATTAGAAGGATGAAAAAATAAATGGATTGGATCATAAATGAAAAGTACATATTCTATTACCTCAACAAGGGAGTGGACCAAAAAAATATACTTCACCGCTTGAAAAACATGGCAGCGACCACTCAAAAACGGCCCACACTCGCATGAACATACCTTCATATACATATATATATATATCAATAATATAATTCATTTATTCCCTATTAAATGATTTAATATGTACATGGAGGACATATAATATATATATATACCTTATTCATATGTGTGTGAGCCCTTAAAGACATCAAAAATTAACTACAACAAATATTAAGACCATAAAAACATTACAGAAAATTAACACACTTAATGTAAATTATGGGGAATTCATCAATTAAGAACCCTCTAATTATAAATTAACCGCCAACAATGAGTGACAGAATAACTCACCCTAACCCATTGGATGTGAACGAAATCTAATCTATTCTCATCACTTTCAGTGGACGATATCAGAAAACACACCATGGAGTCCATAGAGACCATCCGCAAAACCTAACAACAATGTAATATCCAAAAATTAGATTAAACATGACATAGAGTTTGGAAAATATAGAGAAACCCCCCAAAATTGAAATAGAAATGAACTGGAGGAGGGTTGGGCACCAGGGAGGATGGATGGAAGATAGGCCCGTTGGAGGAGTGTGGTGCGCCAGGAAGGGAGCCTGGTCGGAAAGTGAGGTTTGAAGATGGGGGGTACATTGTAGGATGTCATCGCGAGTAGGGAGTCTTCTCAAGGGGAGAGGAGGCACAATAAAGAGGAGAGTCATCGAAATGGAGCGCTTCTGAGGAATATCATCATCCCAAGAAGGGGAGCGTGCAAGGCATCGCGCACTGGGGGAGAAATAGGGGGCGAATTAGGTAGGGGAGGGGAGGGACATTAGTAATCTTAAAAAATATATTTTGTACATATTATCTATTTATCTTTAAAATGACTAATATGAAATTAATTGGCTAAATAATCAAATATAACTTGATAATAAAATAAATGACTAATATAATAAACATTAAAAAATTATTAAAAAATTAAATATTCAACCCACATTTATTATTCATGAATAAAAGGATGGAATATGGTGATTTGGGCTCAGGGTAATGGTTTCATCTCGAAACTTCCTTCTTTGAGAAACATGTTATTTTATGCACCTAATTTATTTTAAATTTTGTATTCAATAACCCTTTACATATTATATCATGATTACTTTATAATTCATGAATTTTTTTGTTACAAATCATTTAATTCATTCATGTGAGTTTTGATGAAACATAAGTCTCTATATTATTGAGTGTAAGAAGACTATAAGGGAACTTTGACATAATCAAAGTGAATGAGTATAAAATAATAATATTAATACTCATCAATACATGGAGTAATAAATATGTGGCATGGAATAAATCTTTAATAAAATCAAGAGTCATGAGAATTAATATCCATGACCAATGTAATTGGAATCTTGATGAAAGGAAACATTTAAAAACCATAGAAATCATAAATAATATGTTTCAGTATCATGGAAGATCATATTCATAAAACCCTTATAAAACCCCTTATAGAAACCTTACAAATGGAAGAACCATATAGTAAACTTCTACACCCAATAAATTGGAGTACTCCCCGGGTGCACCCACCATATAAGCTATATCGAGCTCACCCATGAGCTATAATGGGGACCAACCCATTGTAAAGAAAATTAAAAGGACGATAACATGAATAATGTATAAAGAACATTCATCTCATCATTGAACAAATAAAAAACATTCAGTATTCCTTTAATGAACTGATTAAACCATGGAAAATAAATGGATTCCATGGTAATCTCTTTGAAATAAGACTAATTGGTGGAAAATAAATGGGTTTCATAACAATCTCTTTAAAACTAGATTAAAAAATAAAAAATATAAAATTTACTTTAAAATATCATTGAAATGGTATTAATACATCCAAAGAAAAAATGAGGATGATATCAATAAAATATATCCCCAGTGGAGAATAATAAATATTATGGGTTTTTGATGTTTTTGAATGGAAATACCATTAATAGATTATTAAAAATATTCTTGAGAAAAATACTTCTTTTACATTGAAAATCACTATTTAAAAGTAAAAAATCAAAAAAAATTAATTTTTTTTATTTGAATATATACTTCAAATATTATAATGTAATTTTTAAATAAATAATTTTTTATGAAACTTGGAAAGTCATTTTATGTCATAAATATTTAAAAAAATTATTTTTAAAAATTTGGTACAAGGAGTTAGGAGTGTCCCATTTGAAAAACATTAAGAAATTTACTTTTTGAAAACTTTTAAAAGAATTTAAAAGATAATATATAATAGTCTTAGGAAATCATTTATGTTTAAGGAATAACATTTTTGATTTTTTTATAAAACATAGATATGAAAGACAAATATTCTTGGCCTAAAAGAAGATACAAGATTAGTGTCACTTACAAATGAATTAATTATTGTTTCTTTAATAAATAAGAGAGTAAATGGAAATTAAACTTGTAAAATAGATCATAACCAGTAAAGAATAAATATAAATTTTCAACAAAATAATTGGATATCATTTTCTCTAGAAGAACAACAGACAAAAAAATACTAAAGGAAAGGAGATTGTAACACAAATCCATTTCCATAGTAGTAACTAATAAATCATATTCCACATAGTATAATAACATAAAATGAAGCATTAAATATCAGTTAAATATGGATATTAATGATATAACACATCAAATGTGGTAGTATATACCCCTCATTAAATAATACAGTGGTATAACAAGACATATGTCCTAAAGAAGAATATATAAGAAGAACAGCCATTATAATGATTGTAACATTGAGGAGTGAATAAATCAATGAATGAATTTTGTGTATCAAATATAAATCCACTTAACAAAGTCTAAATATAAAATAATACAATAAAATTCATTGAACACATAATATTAGAATATAAAATATGATGAATAAGTAACATAACCCAATGAAAGAAATTGAATAATGAAATTCTTCACCACTTAATAAATTTCAAGTGACATCACCTTGGAAAATATAATTCAAATAGAAACATGAAATACCACGATTTATGGAGGATTCATGATATTAAATTTTAAAGTGGAATTATAAACACTATTTAAAACAAATTAGGTGCATAATAATAAAATATTCCATAATGAAGGAAAATTGAGACGAAGTCCCTTACCTCGAGTTCAGACATTCCATATACATCCTTTAAATCTTGTATAACAAGAAAATATAAATTATTTTATTTCTTACAAGAATTTAATTTTATTAATAACATATAATAAAATAATTTTATTTATTTACTTTAATGTAATATTTATTTACTTTATTAATTACGTCCTTCCTACATATTCTGAGGATGTTCAGTTCATTGTATTGAAATGGATACGGTGTGTTGAATGAGGTCAAAGAGGTTATTGTTCTATCATAACAAGAATAATAATCACGAAATAATTTCCATTTTGATAAATCAATTATTATTTTAATTTTATCCATTAATAATTGTTATGAAAAATGAACTATTTTACAATTCGAGAGACGGTAGGTGGTACATAAGCATGAGAAATTTTTTTGTTTCTAAATGATCATTGTTGAATTAAAGTAAGTATTATTTAACATTTAAATAATTTTAATATTGTAATAAATTTATTATTATTATTTTTAATACATTTATATTTATTATCCTTGGGATGTGGCAACGAAGAAAAGAATCAGATCACTTTATGGAGGCGGTAGTCTACACATACACATAAATGACATCATCATTTTTCTGTGAGTGTAATGTTAAGAAATAAAATGATATATTATATTTAATAATTAAAAAATGTTATTTATTTCACAATTATGTCATATATATCACATATATACAATAATTTTATCCTTACTAACTTTCATGTAATGTTTTAGTGAAAAATGAATCATATCACTTCATGAGAAGGTAGTCCTCCATACATAAGAACGATGATACAATATACCCCATGGAATGCAATGTTTGAAGGAATATGTGACATAATGATTCTAAAAATATAATTATGTTAAAAATACCATACATATTATTTAAATACATCATTATAAATTCCTATAATATGAGGTGATGGAAAATGAATTACATTAGTTTGCAAGATAGTAGTTCACCATACACACAAATTATGGGTTTGTTTACCATTTTATATAAGTGCTTATGAATGTTATATTAATAAATTAACACAATAAAATATAAGTATATTTTAGATTATGGTGTTGTCATATTAGCATAATTGAAAAAAAAATTATGGATTTGAAAAAATAAATAAAATAGAAACATTTGGTTAAGCGTGATACATTATTTTCAGACTACCACCATATATTGGGACAAAATACTAATGAGGATTAATTTATGATCAAAATAGGGGATATATGTATTAGGAAGGGAATTATGTAATGTATTTGTGTAGGTATTGGATTTATAGAATGGATTTTAAGGTGTGAAGAGGAAAGTTTAGCAGGTGGTATTTTATAAGCGAGGATAGTGTTGCACTTGTAAATTATAAAAAGAAAAAGGTGTACCCAAAATATTCATTTTGGCCCTTGTATATTTAGTTTAACCCCCGATAAATCTATTTTTACCTTAAATAAAGTAAAATATTATTAATCAGTTAACTCCTCATTGTAAAAAAAATAAAGTTGAAATTATTAGATAATATGAATTATAATGATTGAAGATATGGAATCGATTTTACCAAATTCAATTCAAAGAAGTGGCAGAATTTAATTTAACAATAAAACTCAAAAGTGCGATTAAAAAGAGGGGTTTAAAGAAATTTATTTTTCACACATAACTTGAAATTATAGTAATTATATGATAAGTAAAAATCATTATTTTAAATTAAATTAGTATTTATTGAAATATAATCTATAAATCTGTTTTTAAAAAATCCCTATTATGGGTTGTTTTAATTCATTAAAATTGAGAAACATTATTCACATTAAAACAATTTTTAGTCACACCCCATTTTTAAACCCAAAAATAAACTTATACAAAAATTCAACAAAAATATGATTAAAATGTAATTAATTTGAAAAAATATAACTAAATAATACTAATGTTACTTTAAATCATATTGAAAACATAATGTGACTTTTGAATTATTATTTTTTGAAATGAAATGCCATTTTTACAAAAATCAGTATTTTTCAATATTCAAAGAAAAAATATATTTTCTAAAGAATCCCAAAATTTCACCATAAGGTAATTTTTTTATATTTACTTAAAATATTAACATAAATTTTTTTAAAGAAAAATCAAAAATTTCTAGAAGTTAATTATAATATTTTCTCACAAAAATTAATAAAAATAATTTTTTAAGAAAACATATTTTTGATGAATAAATTTACAATACTAAAAAATGATTAATTATTTAGTTATAATTTATCAATAAATTCATATTGATTAGAATTTTTTTTATATTTTTATAAATTATTTATTACTATTTATATCAACCAATTTAATAGCATGGTTATCACAGTCACATTTAAAGTAAGATTGTTTTGTGGTTCATTTACGCCCATTGTTGCTTTCCTTCTATTCTATCAAGAATAAATTCATTTTTTAAATCATGTGGTGTTACATTCAAGGTATAATGATATGGGTTACTATAATAGTTGAATCCATATAGTCTATACCCAGCTTGTTGGACTTTCTAATTAGATAATGAATCTTTCTAATATATCTCCCAATTTTTTCCTCATTTTCTTGTATTTGTATTATTTTTCCTCATACTTGTTGATATTTAACGTTGGAATACTATTAGGTGAATTCCATGGATCTATCCCTCCAGATACCTTTTTATTTGAATCCTGAAATTATTGGGCATTGAATGGAGGTAATTTTTCCCCTGTCATTCATGTATCCCATTTTTCATTAAATCTAGGGTTTTACTCATGGGTTTTTCCAAAACATGGAGAAACACATTTTATTGATGAAGATAATATTTTTAGGGATTTACAAAGGCTATACTGGTCAGGGAAATGTGGGTCAGTTGTGTTTTTTTACTTTATTATTGGATTGAGGTTGGTGACTTCCCACATTTTTTATTTCATATAAAATCCTAGGGGATAGATTTCATGATTTTATTAAATATTTTTTAGTTTTTAAAATGATTGAAATATATTGTGAATTTGATTCAGTCAAATATTGGTTTTGGGTGTGTGTTTTTGGATGAAATCAAAAGGGAGAAATTTTGGGTGTGTTGGTGTTTTTGAAAATTTCAGGAAAATAATAAAGTGGTTTGATATTATTGTTAATGGTTTAATTGGTCTTTTTATTATTTATTGCATATTTAATTTCATGGTTATAGATACTATTTTTTCATTGTGAATTGAGTTACACATTTTTTGGGATATCATTTAGCGGTTGTGAGTTTATTTTCATGAGGTTTTTATTGTCATAGGATTGTGTATTGAGTTGGATAGATTTTGGGTTTTTACAGAGGTTAACTATTTTTCATTATTCTAATTGTTATTTGTGGGATGGTTGGGGGAGGATTTTGATATGATTGTGTAGAACTACCACTTGTGTGTGGAGACCTTATCTGTAATGATTGGATGAGTTTATTAAAACTCATACTTTTTTATGGGGAACTATATGATATGGTAAGGTGAGGTTATGGATAACATAGAATTGGGAGTAAAGACGCTTTCATTAATGATATAGTGAGGATTCATGGTTAATCAAACCACCCGTGAGTTGGTGATACCTACTTTTGGTTATTACTTCTAGTCCAAGGTCTACCTTAGTATTTGGTTGAGGCTTAGAGTTTTAGGTGAATGGATTAAATTTTTTATTTTTTTTTACTCTCTAACTATGTTTATTTTGGTCAAATTATTTATTTTAAATCCTTATAATTAATTATTTTGGAAAAATGTCATGTTAATAGTGAATGTTTTATAAAAATAATATTTAGATAATTTTATTTTAACATATATGGGGTGCATGGGGTATAAGGACCCTACCATAAACATTACATAATCTTGAGTTATGTCAAGAATTTCACATTGAGGATCTTTTCAGGTTTACGGTTTTTGAGAATTATTCCATAAGTGTTACATTGCATCTCAAACATTACAATGAAGACAGTTATACTCTATCCCATTTTTTTCACAATAATATAACATCTAAAATAAAACAAGAATTATTTTCCTGATAAAAATATTCTTAAATTGTTCCTCTCTCTCACCATTCCTTATACCCAGTGAAAAATATTTAAAAAATATGGGATGATCTTAAAATTTTTATTAAGGGTTATAAAATAAGGAAATAAGAACTTAGTCAATGGATACATAAAATTAAATGAAATCATAAATTTCACTCATAAAACATAAGATCATTAATATAACTCAGGAAATCATAATATTAATGAATAACTCATAGCTCTCTAAAATCATAAATCTAACTTGTGGCGTCCATAACATAATTACACTATAGCTTTCACAACTACATAGGGAGTAACCTTCATGGTTACGTTTGGAATTCCCATCAGAGTATATTTTCTAAACCACTTAGGAGAAACCTTAACATTTACCTCATACACATTACCCAATACATTGGAGAGATATCTCGGGATCACCTGCGTTGGGTTTATCATAGAACCACCTGCATATGTAAACTATGCCCAAGAACCATAACAAAATCATAACACATAAAAAATAATAAAGGAAAGATAACATTTCCATATTGAAATCATAATATATCATTTCATGATATTCATATAAACAATGATTTCTAAAAACCATTTTCAATTCCAAAACACATAAAATGGATATATGTTATTTACTTTCCTTTTAAAAACATTACAGATTATTAAGGAATCCAAATATCAAACAATTATCATGGTGGAATAAAGGTTATTGTCTCCACATACATAAAAAAGTTACATTCCTTTTTTTTGTTTAGTAAAATTATTCATAAAAAAATATTCCTTTTGAAAACTGTTTAATGAAATTAAAAGTAAAATGATATAATTATACACCGTATAAAAGAAGGTTGGGCATAAACCAAAATATGCCTCAATGAAAGGAGATTGATATGAAGTCCCTTAACGTGAGTTTCATTTGTATAGTTTGTTATTTATTTTCATAAATAAAAATATTAGGTTAATTTATATTTTCTTTGGAACCTTTTTCATTTATATTAATCATTTTATATTACTTATCATAATATTATGAAAATGACTTAGGTATTTGAGTTCATATCAATCGTTCTATCGATATTCAGTACTTGATTAAAAAATGAACATGTATTGATGTAAATTGTACATAATATGCATAAATATATTAATGATTTAAATATCACATATATCCAATATATATGTATTTATAATTTGTATAATATTTGAAGATAAGAAATGTAATGCACCATTCAAAGAGATGGTAGGACGTACGTACACATGAATGCTACTTTCATTTACTTATCATATTAAAAAAATGGTAATAAAATGATATAACATTATTATATTTATGTTCCCTATATAAAATGAATGAGTCATATCACTTTTCAGAGGGTGGTAGTTCACATTTCCTCAAATGAAATTATCGTATTTACACATCATGGAAATCATAAATGTATGTTGTAAATAAAAATTATAGAATCATAGATAAAATAAAATTTTAATATATATCATATATAAATATAGAGTCATCATAATGACCACTGTGAGAGGTGGTTGAAGAAAATTGAACAATAATCATTTTGTGAGGAAGTAATTCTCAGTACACATAAACAAATCGTTTGTATATATTAGATAGAGGTCTGTGTTAGTGTATTTCTAATACATCTCAAAAAAACATCCTAGTATATTGAGGATACTAGTGTAGTTATGTAATAAAATAATAATAAGATCATATAAAGTGGATAGTTAAAATAAAATAAAGAAACTTGAGAGAAGAGGTTACCTCTAAATCAGGTAACTATTTTGATTTCAGCCAAAAGGATTTCATGAATTTCCTTCTACCCAAGGTAGGGATTATAGGAGTAAGGGAGGGATTTTGGAAGCTTATTTTAGCATAAGTTGGATGAGTCAAGGGGATTGATAGGTGTGAGTATGTGGGTAGAGGTGGTGGCCTTTTATAAGAGGGAGGAGGGGATCTTTAAGAAAGTCTTGAAATATAATTTTATGATAAAATGTTTTTCGAGTTATGATAATTAACAAGGGATATAATTAAAGTATAATATGAGTATGGGTCTAAATACCTTTAACCAATATTTTTTAGATAGGTTTTGGTCATAAATTTAACCTTATCTTTTAGCTTTAACACTTAGTTAAAAACGTTAACTCTTACCCTCTCTTCTTGTATTTTCATAATATATGGTTATTATAGTTACTATAAAATGACAATAGAACAATAAGTGGATAATTAATGAAATAAAGGAACATAAATCGTTCGTAATTTTTTTAAAGTCATAACAACTTGACTAATTCAAATAAAATGCATTAAATCAAAGATAATATGTGATTATAATCTATAAAATTCATATATGGCTTCAAAATAATAAAATTACATTTAATTTAATATTTATAATATAATTTATCTTAATCTCTCATTAATAAGGTAATCACTACATTGTCATTGTGTCATAAATAAATTTTTTTATTTAGTTTACAAAAATTATAAATAAAATAAAATTATGAATTAAATTATTCTATCCTTATTATGACTATTTATATTATAGTATATCACTTATATAATCCCATATAAAAATTTTTTATTAAGAAGATACATGTTTATTGATTTTTATCTTTACTCTAGATAAATTATTATAACATGTCATTATCACTCCTTTGTGGCTCCCAAATTCCAAAGGTTCGACCTATGGATGATCATGGTCATACATAACTCATACAATAGGATTAGAACACGTTTTAAGGTAGTTTTATATTATTGAAATTTTATTTTGTACCATTATTTACTATATTTAGCCTTTAACCTTGGTAAATAAAAATAATTCAAGAAGCTACGATTGAAAATGTTCAAAAATAAAAGGTACTTATTTACACAATTTAAACTTTTGACTCAAAATATGTTATCCATTATTCCAAATAAAAAACATATAAATTATATAAATTAATTTAAAACTAATTCTTGTTTTCAAAACTATAAAAATGTTTTTAAGAAGTAAAAACAAAGAAAATATTGATATGTGTTTTTGTCCAATTAAAATTTGAAATTACTTTCAATGGGAAAAAATGGAAAAAATGATAAGAAATTAGTCCAATTACACTTTAAAAACAGTTAAAATAATAATATAACTTTATAAATAAATTAGATGAAAGGACCATTTTGAATTAAAATGCAAAATATTTCACAATTTATTAATAAATAAAATTTATCAGAAAATTACAAAAAAATTAACTGAAGTAAAAAATGATGTCCTGATTCTGTATAAGAATATTATTTTTTGAAATAGAACATATAAAACTGAGAAAAACAATATTTAAAAAGGGTTCTCCATCAAAAGGTGGTAAACTAACCTTTTAAAAATATTAGAGTATTTCATGCTTAAAATCAGATTAATTCTTATTTAAAGACTCTAAAATTTATTGGATAAATGTAAAAATATTAGACAAACTTGTGTAATCATATTGTATTAAGTTCTCTTCATTCACACCAATACAATTACTAGTCCTTAACTAAAATTTAAAATAATAATAATAATATATTATTTTTTGGAATGACTCAGTGTTGTGTGCAACATAAGATTTCAACCAACACATTGTTGCATGAGTAACCTGTTAGACAAAGCATACCCTTTAATTTAAAAATAATATTTTAGTCATAAATAATAATAAAAATGAAAAAGTATTATTCTATAAATACCTGGTATCCTACATCATTCTCTTATTTTGGAAATGGCATCCCCACAATTTTATTTACTTATCAAATAAGTGGGGGTTTTTATCCCTCATATCATTTTTGGATTCCCATGTTGCCTCTTCAACTATATTGTTTTTACAGAAATCCATTACCAGATGAATTCCCTTATTTTGCAACACTTTCTCTCTATGGTCAAGAATCTGGAATGTTTGTTTGTTGTAAGAACGATTCTCTTCCAATTAAACTACCTATGGAATCAAAACATGAGATGGATCTAGAATATAATTTATTAACATTGAAACATGAAAAAAAATTGTGTACCTGGGATAAACATAGAGGTAACTCCACTCTATAAGAAACTGATCCAACTTTCTACAATATTTCATAGGGTTGAATGAACCTCAGACTCAACATTACCTTCTTACCAAAGCGAATCACAGATTTCCTTGGATAAGCTTTTATAAAGACATGATCACTTACCATGAAAGAAAGATCCTTCCTCCAGTTATCCGCATAATGTTTCTACATACTTTGAGTTGTTCTCATGTGCTTCTGAATCAACTCATCTTTTCTCTTCCTTCTCTTTTACCAATTCTGGTCCCATCAATATCATTTTTCCTACTTCATCCCAAAAATATAGAGTTCGACACCAATTTCTATATAATGCTTCAAATGGTTCCATCTATGTACTATAATGAAAACATTTATTATAATAAAACTCAACCAAAGAAAGATGTTGATCCCAAATTTCCTAGTAATCCATTGAAAAAGCATAAAGAATATCCTCCTCAGTAAAAAAAATTGTTCGTTCTAACTTCTAATCTGATTAAGGATGAAAATATGTAATTAAATTTAATACAATACCCAATTACATCTGAAGGACGTTCCAAAAGTTATAAGTGATACTGGGTTCATGATCAGATAAAATGGATAGGGGAACTCCATGTAACATAGAAATCTCTTTAATATAAATCCAAGAAAGTTGATCTAAAGATAGAGTATCTCGAATAGGAATAAAATTCAAAGATTTAGTCAATCAATCAATTATAACCTAGACTGAATTGTTACCTCAAGAAGTAGTTGGTAATCCCACTATGAAATCCATGGACATATTTTCTCATTTCCACTCTAATGCTTGAAAAGGATGAAGCATTTGTTTTGGTAAATACTGTTCTACTTTAAACTTCTGAGAAGTCAAACAACTCATAGTAAAGTCAGCAATATCCCTTTTCATTCCATCACACCAGAAATACTCCTAAAGATCTCTTTACATCTTAGAACAGCTAGGATGAACTGAAAACGGAGAACTCTGAACATCACATAACAACTCTTTCTTCAACTATGAATCACAAGGCACACATAATCACTTTCCAGAACTATGAAAATAGTCTTTATCAATGTAATATCTATGCAACAAACCCATCTGAACCAATTCTACCTTTTTATTCAACTCACTCTCTTCTTTCTATACATGCATAATTCTATCTGATAGAAATGATTTCACTGCCACCTGAAAAAAATAGAGTAATTACCATCACCAAAAACTCCCAATCCAAAATTCATTAAATCAAAAACCAATGGACCTTGTTTTGAATGTAGAATGGTTAATATAGAATTATTTTTTTAACTCAAATCATCAACCACTTTATTTTACTTTCCTGGATGGAAATGAATCATGCAATCATAATACTTGATTAATTCAGACCATCACTTCTATCTCATGTTTAAGTATTCCTAAGTGAATATATACATAAAATTTTTTTGATCGGTATATATTTCACACTTTATGCCATATAGATAATACCTCTAAAATTTTTTATATTAAAAAACAACAGGTAATTCAAAATCATGTACAGGGTAATTTAACTCATGAGTTTTTAACCAACTTGAATCATAATCAATTACCTGATTATTCTAAATTAGGAAAAAATCTAGTACATTCACTGAATAATCACTAAAGATAACAAATTCACCACTTCTAGAAGGAAGTTCCAAAACTGGACCATTCACTGATAATCGTTTCAATTATTAAAAACATTCGTTTGTCCGGATGAACTTAACACCTTTTCGAGTTAACTGAGTCAATGGACTGTATAACCATGAAATATTTTCAACAAGCATCTGGTAATAACTTACTAATCCATGAAAACTATGAATCTCTTTGATATTGGTAGGTCTTTTCCACTCTTCTAAAATTTGGTTTTATAAGGGTCAATAGTTACTATATCTTTAGAAAAAATATGACTAAGGAAAGTAATTTCTTGTAACCAATACTCACACTTTCGGAATTTCCCATACATTTTTTTCTTTTAAGGTTTTTAAGATAACACTTAAATGACTTCCATGCTCCTCTTTACATTAAGAATATACCAAAATATCATCAATAAACACAACCACAAAATTATTCAAGAACTCATCGAATGTTCTATTTTTAATATCCATGAATATAGTAGGTGCATTGGATAACCCAAAAGGCATAACCACAAATTCATATTGGCCATATATAGTAAAAAATGCGGTCTTTGAAATGTCTGATTCCATTACATTCAATTGATGGTACTCCGACATCATGTCAATCTTTAAAAAATATTGAGTTCCTTGGAGTTGATCAAACAAATCATCTATATGTGGGAAAAGATACTTGTTCTTAATTTTGATGTTGTTCAAGGATCTATAATCAAAGTAAAGTCTCATTGAACCATCTTTATTTTTAACAAATAAGATAGGAGAACCTCATGGTGATATGCTAGTTTGAGTGAAACCTTTATCTAATGACTCCTGCAATTGCTTCTTTAACTCTAAAATTTCAATTTGAGTCATTCGATAAGGGGGTTTTAAAATTTTATTAGCATTAGGAACCATGTCAATAGTAAATTCAACATTCTGATCAGGTTTTATACTAAGAAACTCATCAGAAAAAACCACAAGATACTCATTTCCCAATGGAACAACATTAATCTAAATAGTTCCATTATTTTCAACAATATGTTCAGGGTAACATTTATTTCGATCTTCTTATAGTTTCTCAGATTCCTGATATGTTTTCAAAAGTAAGGGTTAATTATTGTACACAAACTAAAATTATTTTTGAAAATAACTCTCTTTAGCTCTACAGTAAATAATATCACGATAAACAGAAAGCCAATCCATACCCACAATAATCTTAAACTATACTATAGAAAAACAATAAGGATTCGAGGTAGATTATTTCTTCACACAAGAATAGAAAAGTTCTTATAGTTTCTTTTTGTATCAGCATTTCCCCTATATTTTTTTACAAAATGTTCCTGATTCATACCTTGAGATGGAGTTCACAATTTACTAGAAAATGTCCCATGAATGAAATTATGTGTAGACCCATAATAAAATAACACAATAGAAAAATCTAAATAAACAAGAAATGTACCTAATAATTTATTTGATGGGGTAACATCTATTGAAGATGTTTCAATGGATTTCTCAACAAATTTATACTTATAATCAGGATTATTTCCTTCATTTTAGTTCTTCGTTGAAAACCCATTTTCATAATGACCCATTTTATTTTACTTAAAACATTTCTCTAATCATTTATCAGATTTTATCTAACCACTACTCTGGTCTTTTCATGGAAATTATGAGCCTTATGTCCAATTTTACCACATTGGAAGCACTTACCAGAATTCACAAGGCATTCCCCAATGTGTGTTTTACTATGGTTTTCAATAATTGTAAATATAAGTTTCTTAACATTAGAATTTTTTGAAGAGTTATCCCCTTTCATATTCCATCTCGACCTCTTATTCTATAGTTTTTCAATGGAAACTTGATCAACAAACAATTCTATTTCAATCTTCTAAAAAATCGAACAATTTTTTCATAATTTTTCAAATCACAAGAATATAATGAACTTAGATACTTTGGAATTAATCCTATATAAAAATGATTGATTTCTCTATCATGATTCTGTTATAAATTTAGATAATACCTTGTCAGTCGAGTGATTTTTCTCCATAAGGAACCACTGTTTCATCCTCTTTCCTTAATTCCAATAGTTTTTTTCTATCCTAGGTTAAACCGTATTAGGAAAATATTTCACAAGGAACATACCTTCGAATGAATTCCAATCAAGAGAATCAATCTCCTCAAAATACTTAATTTATTCAACCATTTACCACCACTGATTGGCTTCACCTTCAAAATGGAAAACAACAAAAGTGTACTTTTGATGTTTTGAACACCCCATGACATCAATAATCTTTTCAAGTACTTTGATCTACCCTCCACCTTGAACATGTTCAGATGATCCTATGAATTATGTGGGATGTTACCTCAATAAATCCCCCACTACTATAATGTTCATTTTTGGTTGATGTAGAAGATCACATACATGGATACCACCACTATTTTTAGCATGAGTCAATTGCTTCAACCCAATAACAAACTGTTCAGTTCTGATTTTGACCGTCTCAGGTTACTAATTTGGTAGGGTTTTTTCCTCTTGATTTCATCCTATCATAGTTAACCCATTTTATCTCTAGAAAAACATTATGAACATAGATATATCATAGAAGAAGATGCATGGTAATATTCAAATGCTACATCATTTCAATCTTACCATAATGTAAAAAATAATGTATCGATACCCATTTAAAAAATTCTTAACTCCTAAATTTATTTAAACTATCCTCTGATACCAACTATAATTCCCTAGCCTTAAACAATACATAATATTGAGTTGTGTCAAGAAATATGCATTTATGGTCTTATAGGGTTGGTAATTTTAGTGAATTAGGATATAACTATTAATGAAATTTGCATTTATGTCAAGAAATATGCATTTATGAAATGAGTATAAAAATCCCAGTAAGGGTCATAAAAAATGTAATGAAAATATTAGTCCATGAATATGTACAAATCAATGAAATAGTAATTTTCACTCAGAAAACATAATATCTTTAACATACCTTATTAAATAATAATATTTATTAATTACTCACAGATTTCATAAATCATGAAGGTTACGTGTGGAATCTATAAGATAGTTTCATAGTAGCTTTCATAACAATATAGGGAGTAACCTTTATGGTTACGTTTGGAATACCCCTCACAGTATATTCCATAAATCTATTAAGAAAAATATTAATGTTTAACTCCATAAGGTTAACCAATGCATTGGAGAGCTATCTCAGCCTCACCCACCATTGATTTATCTCAGAACCACTAGTATACGTAAACAATTCCCAATAACCATAACATATTCAGAACGTATAAAACAAGTATAAAAGAAATATAATGTTACCACATTGCAATGAATATATTTCATTTCAATATATTGACATAATAAATTATTTCTCATAACCATTTTCAATACCAAAATACATAAAAAGGATATAAGGTATTTATTTTCCATTAAAAACTTCTTGTTAGTGAGGCCAAATATCAAATAATGCTCGTGGGGTGGAAATTTCATTATCACCACATACGTTAAAAAGAAAAATTCTTTTTGTTGTTAAGTAAAACACTTCATAAAAAATTCCTTTTTGAAAACCATTGAATGAAATTAAAATTAAAAGGATATATTTATTTACCATATAAAATAAGGTCATGTATATTCCATAATATACCTCAATGAAAGGAGATTAAGACGAAGTCGCTTGCCTTGAGTCTGACATGTCTTGTATGTTCTTTATATTTCTGAAAAATAAACTTAGGTTAATTTATAATTTCTTCTGAACCATTATCATGTTTATTATTAATTTTATATTACTTATCAACATGTTAAAAAGTTACATAAAAATTTATGTTCATATCGGCTGTGTTGTCGATATTCGATACATGAGTCAAAAATGAAATTGTTTGGATGTAAATTTTCTATATTATCCATAATTATATTAATGATTTATATATCAATTATATATAGTATATATAATTTCCATAATATTTGGAGATAATAAATGAAATGCACCATTCATGGAGATGGTTTTTCATACATATACATGAACACTATTCGCATTTCTTTGACTTATTAAAATAATTTTAATCAAATGATATAAATGTATATTATAATAATATTATTATATTTATTTCATGTATACCTTATAGTTTTAAAAAAACCATCCTTTATATGTTCCACATATAGCATGAATGAGTCATATCACTTTGAGGGGGTGGTAGTCCACACTTCCTCAAATAAAATAATCATATTTACACATCATGGGAGGCATAAAGGTATATTCTAAATAAAAATTAGGGAAGAATAGAGAAAATATAAATATAATATATATCATATATAAATATATTACCATCATAATGTCCACCATGGGAGGTGGTAGGAGAGAATTTAAAATTAATCATTTCATGAGGCAGTAGTTCACCATCCATGGAAACACTATGTTCGAATCCATAATATAGAGGTGTGTATAAGTGTAGTTATATTTATTCTCATAAAAAATCCTAGTATATTTTTAATATTGTATTTGTTATGTAATCAAATAATAATATGATCATAGGGAGTGGATAAGGAAAACAAAATGAAGGAACTTGAGAGAAGATGTTACATCTAAATCAAGTAAATTCTTTTGTTTTTAGCCAAAATAGTTTCTTGAATTGCTTTCTGAACAAGGAATGTATTATCAATGTAAGGGAGGGATTTTTGGAGCTTATTTGAGAAGAAGTTTTACCATAAAAATTACTTTATAGGTGTTATTATGTGGGTGGATGTGGTGTATTTTTATAAGAGGGAGGATGGTTACTCTAGGAATGTTTTGAAGTATTATTTAATTATAAAATTATCCTCGAATTATAGCAGTTCTAAGGTGATATAATTTGAGTAAAATATAAGGATGGGTAAAAAAACTCTCAACGAATTTGTGTTAGATAAGTTATGTTATAAAAGTAAGCTTATCTTTTTTCTTTAACTGTAGTTAAAAACATTAACTCTTACCATGTTATCTTGTATTTTCACAATATATAGTTACTATAGTAACTATAAATTTCAATAAAACCATAAGGGGAAAATTAATGACATTTTTAACATTATATAAGTAATTTTTAAGCATAATAGTTTTTGGTACTATTTTATAATTTAATAAAATAGTTTTTTTTAAACTCATTTATGTCAATTTTGACACAGTTTAGTAACTGATTATTTTAATGTAATAACAACTTGATTAATTTAAACCAAAGACATTAAATCAAAAATAATATGATAATTTCTTCCAAAAAATTCATGTATGGCATCAAAATAATCAAATTAAATTTATTATAATATTTATAATATTATTTATTTGAATCTTTATTTAATAAGGTAATCACTTCATCATCATTGTGTCACAAATAAATTTATTTATTTATTGTCTAAAAATTATAAATAAAATACTATGATGTAAGAAATATTTTTATCTTTAAAATTAATATTTATATTCCATGATATCACTTAGATAAATTCATATAAATAATTTTTTAGTAATAACATACATGTTTATGTTATTTTTATCTTTACATTAAATTAATTATTATATCATGTTATTATCACTCCTAAGTGGCTCCCAAATTCCCAAAGTTCTAGGTAGGTATTCTTATGGCCATAAATATCACACCCAATAGGATTTGGATAAGTTTTATAGTAGTTTTATATTATTAAAATATTATTTTTACCCTTATTTACTAGATTTAACCTTTAACCATAGTAAATAAAAATAATTACTAAAGTTACTATTCATAATGACAAAAAAGGTACATATTTTAAAAATATGAACATTATGATTAAAAATATAGAATCCATTTTTCCAAATTTAAAACACACAAATTGTAATAATTATTTTAAAATTAATTCCTGATTTGAAAACTAGAAAGCATGTTTTTAAGAAGTAAAAACTAAAAAAATATTAACATTTGTTTATGCCCAATTAAAAAGAGAAATTAATTCCAATAACCAAAATTGGATTCAGAGATAAGAAATTAATACAATTACACTTTAAAACCATTTAAAATGATAATATAAATGTATATGTAAATTAGATGAAAAGACAATTTTTAATTAAAATGTAGTGTTTTTCACTACTCATTAAATAATGAACATTATCAGAAAATTTCCAAAAAATTTAACCAAAGTAAATTTGTATGCCCTGATTTTATATAAGAATTTTATTTTATCAAATAGAACATATAAAACAGTTGAAAACTATATTTAAGATGGGTTTTCCATGCAAAGGTTGTAAAATGATCTTTTAAATTTTTTTGGGTATTTCATGCTTAAAATCATATATATTATTATTTTAAGACTCTATAAATTATTGGAAGAATGAAAAAACATTTAAGAAATATGTGTAATCATATTTCAGTTATTTTAGTTCATTCTTGCCAATATAACAGCTAGGAGTAAACTTCTATTTTAAATAACAATCCTATTATATTATTTTTCGATATAACTCAAAGTTGAGTGCAACGTAAGATTTAAAAGAAACCTATTGTTGCGTGTTGATAACGCTATCAATAAAAGAGTCCCCATTAATGTAAAAAAAATATTATTCATAAATATTAATATAAAAGAAAAATTAAAACTCTATAAATACCTAGGATTCTAAATGGGGAGTCTCCGAGATATCCTACTTGGTATTATACTCATCCCCTTATTGGGAATCTTGATGCCCATATATTTGATATTGATTTTAGTTAAAAGTTTATGGGATGTTTCTTTGTTGAATTGGATTGGGTATTAGAGGTTATATGGTGTAAATTATTGGTGGATATATCATTGGTAGATGGGTGGCTATTATAAAGGATGTTTATTTATTGTATCTATGGTGGAATTTATACATTACACTCGTGGTTTTAACTTCATACTATTCCAAAAGGATGAAAATAACATATAAGTTAGGTTTTCATACCATTCATTATGATGGTTTTGAGACATTTTTATATAAAATATTTCCATCAATGTTCATTGGATGGATCTAAGGTCTAATTAACATTTAAACATGGTTCAGTGTCTTGTTTGAGTAGCTAGAAAGGCCTAAAATGTTACAAATAGAATTATATTGGTTCAATCGAGGTCTGGTAAGCATGGATATTGGATTTTTGGGACTCATGAGGTAATTTATAAAATTATAAGATCAATATCATTATAGTGGTACATAATTTACTAGGGAAGCTTGGTAATATGAATTGTATGTTGACTGAGAAGGAGTCGATCCGGTTTTGTTTACCCTTTTAATGTTTCTTGTCCATAGTGGCATGAAATGGAATTTTCATCTCATTGATGTTGTCATACCATATTATTTATTTCCTACTATGTGTTTTAATGGATGCGATTTTTTGAAATCATTACTTCAAAATAAATTTTAAAATATATAAAATAATGGGTTCATTTCCTTGGTTGTTGAATTTTCAAGTAAAAAAATAGCTTTTATGTGGGATATTGAATTTTTCAATATAATTAAAATAGGGAAATCATTATTAGTGTTAAAACCCAACTATAATGGTATACATGATGTTTTTCATTTACTTTGGTTGTTAGTTGATCATTTTTTATCACATTTGATACAATATTGCATTTCACTATAGGTTATGTTAAACTATGGAATTGAGTTGTAGTGAATAAGATTCAAAATATTTAAAATAGGGTACACATCAATCAATTTAATATCAAAAAAACTATATAACAAAGACTAAATAGTTCTCTTGGTTGAAACATAATTGTTCCAATGTTGTTAGTCTGTTGTTTGGGATGATAATGCCTGATTTTGTGAATTATTTTTTGTTATTTTTATCTCTCCTTTTATATGTGTCACAGTATTATTTGAAAACGTGCCATTGTCTTATGAATTAAATAAAGGGAACTAAAATCTTATTTAAACACTGCGTGAAGGCACTGATTCATACCTACAAAGGAGTTGGGGAGGGGTTATTTATGTATAGTTGGGGTTCAATATATTGTAAATGGATTGTTCCCATATCGCTAGGGTTCATGTTTTTTAGGATTTGTGCTTCAAGGCCTCTGAGTCATGTAAGTGTTCCCTCTAAATCTTGTTAAAAATTGTATTATGTAGAAATAGAAATTAAAATATTTTGTCTTAATTCCATTACATCTATCCACGGTATTCTTTTATTTTTAAGGATCTAAATGATGTTTGGAGAAATGTGTGTTTTCAAGGAAATGTTTTTTGGTCATGTTAGTCTTTCATAAGTAAAAATTATAATTTTATGGTTGCACCTTTTGGTTTGAATGTGGTTTGGAAAAATAAAACAACCATTAGATTTAAAATGAGATTTAAAGTTGATTATTTTTTTGGTATTTCAAGGTATATGTCAAAAAAAATATAATTTGTTTAACATCATGTTGTAAAGGCATATAAATTTAATTTCAAATAAAATTGAATTATTGATTTATTTTTAAATAATTTCAATAGTTTTATATATCCTTGGAGAAATAATGAAGGATTCAATGTTTTTTCTCCATTGAAAATTAAGTAATTTAAAAGGCCATTTTCAATATATATATATGGTTGGTTTTATGTGATAAAAATGAATTTTTAATTTATAAGAAAATGTTTCGTCTAGTTGGGTTTTAGAAAAAAAATGAATTTTAAAAAGTTAGACGTGTTTCACACTGGTTCGAAAATATTTTTTTGGTGCTAAAAGTATTAATGATTGAGATTTCAACTTCTATAACTCATGTAAGAACTATGTAGTGATATTACTTTGTGTTAAAATAATTTTTAGAAATGGGTTTAGTTAAAATGGGTAATTGGAATCATCATATTTCGGTAGGAATTTTTTGATATTAAGGAATAAAAGTTTCTTAAAACATGTGAAATAGGAAGCTATAAAATGTAAATGGTTTATATAATGTGATACATATAGAAAATGTATTCTAATTATTTTTAAATGAATGTCATGAATTTATATGAAGTAATTTTTAGAGATTTTAATTCTTTTAAAAGATTTTTGAAAATGGTTTTGGAAAAAATATTGTTTTAGAAACCATGGCTTCTATATTAGAATTAGTTTTCTATGAATATGAATAACATTTTTGTATTTTCATTTATATTTCAATTATTTTAGTTTATATTATAGTCAATGCCATGTATGAAAAAAATTTGTTTTATAGTAGTTTTGATAACATGAGATAGAGGGTCTTTTCTCTGTTGTTAGATGCCGTGACTAGTGGGTTGACCTAGTGTAGAGAATGATTTCTCATTAAATTTGTTATTTGATTTATTTTTTACTTACTCTATGTAAGTTTTATTGGATATAGATATAACTAAAATCCATCTATATGGATACTTTATGATATATAGTGGGGTTAATGGCTATATGATGGATGATGATAACCCCAATGTGTTTTTTGGATAGTTTTGAGACAAGTTTGTTTGTTTCTTGTAAAATTCAGTTGTTTTTTTCCCTTTAGGGAAGGTTTCAAAAAATACTAAGTGGTAATATTTATCAACTATGGTAGGGACTATATCATTCACCCCATTGTTTTGTTTTGAGATTTACCTAGGTTGGCATGACAATAAGGAATTGGTCAATAAATGTTTCTTTGGGTAATCCGATGGGAAGAGTTGTATATGCCGGTTTCAAGATGGAAAAAAATTTATTTTCATGTGAAGTGATATAATAGTTGTAAATATAACTCTTTTTTATAGATATATTAATAAATATTAGTATTTGTGATTTAAGGTTCAGGGTATGTAGTGTTGGATAATTATAATGATGTTTGAATTGTACCGACATTTATAGTATGAGAGTATTGATTTTAAGATTATAGGTGACGATTAGAATGGGAATGG
Source organism: Viscum album (assembly GCA_963277665.1). Taxonomy (NCBI): domain Eukaryota; kingdom Viridiplantae; phylum Streptophyta; class Magnoliopsida; order Santalales; family Viscaceae; genus Viscum; species Viscum album. Next base: position 1,018,911,536 of record OY728138.1, on the reverse strand, counting down.
AAATATTTTAAATTAATGGATGGTAGAACTAGTATTGGGTCCTTTTAAAGGGTTTCTTAATAAAATATGGGGATGGATTATTTCTTGATAATTTGGTATAAAACTTACTTATTTATGATAATGGTTCATGAAACAATGAATCATAAAATGTTTTCAATTTAGGTTATAAAAGGATTGGGTGCTGTGAAGTAAGATTATGAGATTTCAAAACCCAATATGGATTCAAATAATTATTTTATTTTGGAATAGATATTACTAGTACGTGTGGATTCTCTCTGGATTATGTTAAATAGATGGTTAGTCATCTGGATAAATTTGTGGCTACATTTCTTAAGGGTCTAGTCTGGGAAATATAAAATTGTAGTGTAGTGATGATCATTGAATTTAGATTAATTTAATGTTCAATAATTTAATGCATGAGGTGTTTCTTGAGTTTCCAATTTTAGTGATTGATTTTTGAGAGAGATTATTATTCATGGGTATTATAAACAGTTGTTGTGAAGAGAAATTTAAATAACTAATTTTAGGTTTTAGTGTAAAAATGGGTGAAATACTTCACGTGAAGAGGTTTGGTGGGTGGAGATAGTAGTTTCATCTTGGAATTTTATTGTGATGAATGTCTCAGAAAGAAGTGGGAATATTTTTGGTATAATTTTATACAAATGAGATGTTTATATTCAAGAATTGTTTTGTATTTTTTCTAATAATGATTATACTATAAGAAATACTTGATATGGGGTTTATGTAGTGACTTCATGTTGGTTTTCAGTTATATTATTTTTCATAGTCTAAGATTCATGAGTAAATAAAATGGATGTCTTGGATTTTGGAAAATATGGTGGGTGGGGGGGAACATAAATAAATATTTATTTTTGTAATGTTATGGTAGTTATGGTAGGATATATTACGGTAATCATGTATGATTAAATAATTTTTTTGGTTAATGATAATTATTTATAGAAGTAATACCATAAAAAGTTTTATTATTGAAAAAGTAGTGATTGATTGACATTTATTCCAATTTTTCCTTGGAAAAAATTTACAGTAAAATGGGCTAGAGAGCTACCATACCTATATTATCAGTGATTTTTTTGATGAATTGGATAATGCTTTGTTTTCAAAGGTTGAAAAATGTTTTTGGTAGTTATAATTCCACAGCTGGTGTTTTAGATAAAGATGAATATGAGTAGGGTTTAATTTAATTATGTAGTTAGAGGATGTGATTTTGAATGTTTATAGGTGATATTATGTTTTGGTAAGATATGAAAGGTATGTGTACTGTTATGAGGGACAAATAGGATATTTTTTTGTAGTTATAAATTCTTAATGATCGATGAATAGACTTAGGGATTATGCATGATTACTTTAAAAACCATTAAATGGGATTTGGTGGTGGAAGAGAGGGATTCATAGTTAATGCACACTTACTCAGGATTGTAAAGTGAGGTCGTACATTCCCAAATTTTGGTGGATAGTGGCATCGACATGGTTGATTAATAGTGTCTTGGATAGTGATTCCATATTGTGAAACTACTTAGAATCCATCAAAAATCCTCATTTTATGATTTTTTTTCTAGGTTTTGTCCCATATTATTCCTTATACATGGGACTTGCAATACTAGGAATTTTTTTGGTGCATTTGGTGGATCTCTCACTTTAGATCACTTCATCCTTGAATACTGAAAGGGTTGGGTATTGGATCTATGGTATGTTTCTCATTTTCATTAATTTATCTCCCATTAATAAAAACATATTGTTTTTTTAGTCATACATTTTACTAAGATGTAGTGATACCCATTTAACATATGGGGATTTCATTGTAATGGATTTTGTAACACCTTATGATTCTGGAATATATTTTTCTCAAAATTAATATTGTTTTTCACAGTTGGATCCACAAAAAAACTATATTAAAATTATACATGAAATATTATATTTATATTATTAATAAAATCACATAACAATAAAATCTATTTTATATAAAAATGGTTTAGTCAATTAGAAATTCATATAAAATTGGATGATGAAATTTTAAATTTTCTAAAGGGAAAAATTCAATTAAATAATTTTTTCATTGTAAAATTATATTATAATTCAAAATCTAAATTTATAAATCTTATTAATTTAATTTTTTTAAAATAAATTCATTTTTTAATTCAAAATTTCAAAATTAACTGAAGGTTATTTTTTGGTATATTTCAAAAATAATTTATTTTTATGTGAATAATAAAAAATAAAATTTTATATAATATTTTAATTATTATACCATTATCAAATTATAAATATTACCTAAAAAATATTTATTATTTATTATTAAAATTATATAATGAAGGAATAAAATAATTCCTTTTAAAATACCATGTTGAACTTATAAAACCCATGTTAAACGTTTTGGAAACATGAGTAATATTTTACTCCGAAAAACATTTTTTATCAGTTTTTATTAAAAATTAGTTTTCATAACGTATATAAATTAAATATAAATACTATATTTTATATTTTATATCAAATTTTTTTTATAATGTAATAATTTCAATTACATTTTTAGGTATAAAATTGTGATTACTAATATTAACTTTAATGACCATGATAGTGGTGAATTGGTTATTTTCAATGAATTATTTTACTAATGTTTTGTAATTTTTGTATAATAAATTAATTTAATATATTTTGTATAACTAATTATATGTGATATATATATATAAACAAAATACCACTCATTTAATTGATAATTTAATAATATATTATTAATAACACTTAATGATGAAAGCAATACTTTTCTACAAAATAATATATACATATATACATATATATATTAAATGTTTTAATTTAAAAGTAAATTAATTATTATTTAGAAATTAAAATATATTATATGAATAAAAAAATTAGTTTTTTAACATAAAAATTTGGTAATATCGGTAACCTAATATTTATAATAAGTTATATATTACTTAGTTATAAACTAGTTACTAACATAAAAATCAAAATGGTAAAAATAAAAAACCTAATGGTAAAAGACTAAAAACATTTTTAAATCGTGGAACTAAATGAATATTTGATATTATTTTATATAATAAATTTACACACACTCTTCCTTAACTAAATTATTTTCCATATCTATCCTTTTATATTTTTAATATTATCATCAACCTTTTGTGAAGTAATGAGTAGTTATGAAATTTCCATTTTCACCACTTATAAATGGAGATCACTCCCAAAATATTTCTTTGAAAATTTACAAGATTTAGGTAGAAAAAAATTATATAGACTTGGATAATATTTATCCTCAAATATTAGGAGCATTGGTCTATCCAAAATACCAAGCAAAGAAGATATAAACCGCTACGTAAGGAAGAACATCCAAAGGGACAGGTAATATTCTCAACCAAGCAGTCTTGTTTATTTTATTATTCTATAATTTAAAAAACATTGTAATCTATTAAAATATGATAAAATAAGTATTATTAATATGATTTATTTTTATTATATTAATGGATTATCCATTTTTTACCACCAATGAAAACCATTCGTAAAATTAAGACATCGTCATGCGTATGTGTTGACTACCACCTGTATGAATAATATATTAAAATTTTCATATAATTATAAAACAGATATCTTGAATGTATTTAAAATATAATAGTTATATTTATGACACTATTAATTTTATGGAAAGATAATATTATTCATTCTACACATTATATTAATAAAAAACTATAATAGTAAACTTAACCACTCTAAATAAACATATCGAGATGCCTTTCCAAATTTTAGTCCATTTTTGGAAAACCTATGGATTTATATGAATTTTATGTTATGTTAATAATAAAATAAATTAAAATATATAATTATGGATATTATGATGTTGTTTTACCACATATTTAACAATGGTCAATATATCAAGGTGGTTTTAGGGATATCGACCGAATGATCTCATGAAACTGACATGAGAAAAAAATATGTAATTAAAAAATAATATTATTATTAAATATATCTTATAAAATAAAATATATATGAAAGAATTTCTTAAATATTTTTTTAATTAAATTAATTTTCTTATTCATGAAGTTAGGAGCACATGTATAAGAAATCTGATTCCCAGGTAAGGGTTTTGGCATCTCAATTAATCATCCTTCAGATATAATTGGTATTCACCAATTTTATAAATTTGTTATTTTATATATTGGATATAAATTTATCTAATAGTATCTTTTAATGAAATTAAATGGATTTAGAAATACATCTCCTTCTTTACCCAATATGGTTTTTTATTTGGAATAATCATGATGTTGTATGGGTTTCTGTAAACTCAATAATCTTTCATTAAGTTATGATTATTATAATTGATCATATTTCAAAAAAGTTGGGAAAGTTATAATATATGATTAAATTATATGGTATTTTCTATTTTTTCTTATTTCTTCCAAACGAAACCCCTTTATAAATAAATATTTCAGCATGGATTATGATATCTCTAGGCGATTTGGTTAACTCAAATTTCCTTTCCTAGAGTTAAAATGTTTTTCCTGGAGAAACATTCTTACATGGTTGAGAAATAATTATATTCAATATTTAATAATATATTTAATCTTATCTACCTGGGTGAAATTTTTTTCTTCTGAAATATTCATTCATAAAGAATTTATTTCTCAAAAATTGAAACATTTTTATGAAAAAAATATTTTCTCTATTAAAGATAGATTTTCTCTATTTTCCATGTTCATTATTGACATAAATGTTTTATTTTATTATTATTAAATCCAAATATTTTATTATTTGGTTGAACATATTATTATAAATTACATTTTTTGAATGATATTTTCTTACCACTTTTTATAAGGTTGATTTTCAACAATGGTATTTAAAAATATCAAAATGGTTTTATATCCTTTCAAATTCAAGAGTTTTGTCATCCATTGTATATAATATTTAGGAACTATTTATAAATTTTCAAATATATATGTTTGAATATTAATTTTAAAGTTAAATGTTTCCTAAAGTATCTCATTCCACCTTCTTTAAGCCTTTATGTCATTTTCATGGATCCATTATTAAATATTCTTTTAAAAAAGTAAAAGTTTATAGGATTATTTCACTAAAATTATTTAAACATTTTATGACTTCTTTAGATATCCATAATTGAAAGTTACTTTTAAATTAAATTTACTAATAATTTTTCACTTCAAATTTTTGAGAATTACTTTTTCAAGAGATTTTTAACATCTTCTTTTTTAATAATGATGATTTGTTCTTCTGAAAAATCTTTTACGGTTTCACTACCATTTTTCAATTTATCTCTAAAGTCTTCATTTACAAGGAAATTATATATAAAGAGTCACCATCTAAAATTTATTATTTAAAACAATTTTAGGGTGATTTAATTTTGGGTATTATCCATTAACATTCATGGGGTCAATTTTGGTGATAGCCAACATAAATGTTTTGAAACCTATTTTTCTTTCCATTGGGTTTTTATGATGTGATGAATGATTATTTTAAAGTCAGACACATTTGAATGTATGATTGATGGATGGGGTCCTATATGTCCCTATATTTATTTTCTCAATGCTTTTTACATCATGAGATAAAGATATTGATCATGGATACGATGCAGATTAGCTAAGTTCAGAGGATTGAGTGAAGAAAACATTTAGATCAGCTATGTTCATCAGATTGAGTTTGAACATAATGAAGATTAGGTACATGAAAAATATATTTGTGAGAATAAAATTTAGATTTTCCATATTCACATGATTAAGCATGAACATAATGAAAATTAGTTACATTCAAAGGATTAATCAGAAACTCGATGATGTTAGATATGCACACAATTTTTTTGATTTCCTATGCTTATGTCTATGACAAAATTATATATTATATTCTTATTGTATTCCCAATGTTTCATGTATATTATATCATGTTTTTAGACTATATTTTCATGGTTTATGTTACTTAATTTGAGATCACTTTCCCTTATATCATGGTTTATTTACAACTCTTATTGTTCCATGTTCTTTTTAGTATAATATTCCTCCTATTCTCATGTTTTATCATAATAATATGATCTGACCCTTGATGACTTGCTGATATGCTTTCTATTAACAAGAATTGGTTATCTCACCTTTGTTATTTTTCCATTCCACAGGTTATAAATGTGATTAAAACCAATAAATATTATACTAAAGAGTCTAGTGAGGTTCAATTAAGGGGAAACACTAACAAATATTATAAAATATGTTTATTATGTGGCTGGTCATAAAAGAAACTAAACCTTATATTATTTGTATTTTATTATTATTTGGATTATTTAATGTTTTGATTGAAATAATGATGTTAAATAAAGATAATTTCATCTCAATTCATATCGAATCTAATTTCTAAAGAATATTTGTTTAGCACTAGATCTAGGAGTGTAGGTTTGAGGCTTTATAATTAGTATCAAAGAAAGGTTTTGTTACATCTGAGGAATATTTTAGGTATTTTTTGAATTTAAGAATAGATAAGTTTTTTGAAACCCCTAATAATACATATAATACTTTAGTCTAAGTATATGATAACATCCTAAAATTTTGGAAAACATTTCAGTTTTTTGTTTTCCTAGACATTACATCCTTTACTAAATACTAGAAACTATATGTGGTTGTGGAACAAATGAACCTTGGGGTAATCTCCCATGATATTTTTTGATGAATAACAAATCAATATTCACACAATGGTTAATGATTGAGATGATTAATGTACACATTACTTGACACTCTTGAGGGATATGATTTTAAAATTCAAAATCTAATTTTGAACCACTATAATGTATTTAAATAAAATTTGAGGATATAACATATAATTATATAGGATAGGAAACAAAATAGGAAATGACCTTAGATAAATGAGTTTAAACTATAGGAATTTTAGTTTTATGTAATTATATACTAGTTGAACCAAAGTTATCTTAGGTTGAAATGAAGGTGTCAATGCTGAATACATATTTGGATTGACTATTCATATTCATACGATGATTTACAATGATTTTATTAGATAGTTTCATACGAATTTTAGTTTAAGTATTTTATTTGAATTTGGATCATGAAAATGAAGTTGTGAATGGTTTGTCCAAAAAAACACTTATAACTAACTATGGAAGCATGTTTTTTGAAAATTGATGAGATAGAGTTAACATATCAATACATTTCTATGACATGGGAAATGATGAGTCTCCTTGTATCTATGATTGTGAAGTTGATATATCAATAGAAAATATATCTTGAGTTTATTATGGATACCTTAACTACTTTCTTTAGTGAACTAAGATTAGCATTTTGAGGGTGTTATATATTTAAGAGGGTTTAATTTAACACCCCTATGATTTTGGAATATATTTTTTCTCTAAATCAACACTATATTGGACAGATTTCTCCACATCAAAGACTGATCAAAAATGAGACACAACATATTAGATGTATATTATTTTTAAAATTTATGAATAATTATACTTATATGAAATTTAAAATATTTTAATCAATTAGGAATTCATAAAAAATAGGATTAAGAGCCTTTGATGTTTTAATAGAGCATTATTCAATAAAATCATTTTTTCACTATATAATGCATTTTAAATAAAAAGAAAATTTTATAAATTTTAGAATTTGAATTTTGTAAAATGAGATTAATTTTTTAATTAATTATGCCAAAATTAATTTTTTTTTGAATTTTATAGATTTTTCTAAAATATATGGTTTTTTGGTGAATTTTAAAAAATACCAATTTTACTATTAATTTCATATTTATTACTTTATCATGAATTAAATATTTTAAAAAACTTATAAAATTTATATATTAGAATGAAAATATATTTAAGGATTAAAATTATTCATATAATAATATTATATTAAATTAATAAAACATATGTTTAATGATTTGAAAAATCACGTAACATTTTTCCCTGAAAACTATTACTATTTGCTAATATGAAAAAAATGGAAAAAATATTTTAGATCAAAATATTAATATTATTTTACATGTTTAATTACATATTTAGGATTAAAATTATGATTAATAATTTTAAAGTTATTGTCCATTGTAAGAAACTGGGTTTTTTGAACAGGTCAAAATCCAGAAACTATTTTTATTTTTACTTGTTCCTGAGAAAACTGGGAAAATTTGGGATGTTCAAGAAATTTCTAGACTACAGGACGTGTACTCTATGGTACACGATGTGTATGGTTTAGGTGAGTATCGGTCGTGTTCTTTCCGAGTACATACCGTTTGATGACCGTGTTGGAATTTCTTACTACACGACGTGTAGTTATCGACAGGTCGTGTACCTATGATCGTGTGGAGGCCATACATGGTGTGTAGGCCTGTTGGTCGGGTAAAATCATTTAACCAAGTACATGTCGTGTCCTCATTGGATACGGTGTGTAGTCTAATCATGTATGAGGGATATACATGGTGTGTGGGTAAGTCGGCAAGGAAGAGAAGAAAAACTAAGTACACTTCGTGTGCTACCTAGCACACACCGTGTACTCATGTCGGCAGGTTCTGGAAAGTAAGTAAGAGAAATTTCAGCTATTATATGAACAATAAAGTGATACATGAGGTGTACTTAAAGTACAGTCCTTGTATTTTCTCACTTAAAATAGGCAATAGCCTCGTATTGAGGCAGAACCTCAAAACCTCGATGGGTTTGAGCGGGGAGAGCTAATTGAACCTTTTCTTTGATCTGGATTGTCTGTAAAAACTCTGTTTTGAACACCATTTGATCCGTTGGAACCCCCTCGGTAAGGCCTAGATTACCCTTAAGTCGTTTTTCTTGATTTCTTCCCTAGAACATGTTATTGGGGTTTGAGTGTTTTTGATTCTTTTGTAGATCTATCACATTTTATACATAATTGGAGGCTGTTATAGGAGGAGTATCATCATACGAGTCTAAGGTATTTGTTGAATTCCTATTTTTGTGTTTTCCTGGTCATTTGGGTGGCATGGCCTTCAACGCATTTTCAGATGTTTTGATCCGGACCCAGTTTTATCTAATATTGCAAGTTAAATTTTTTATTAGACCCGTGGGATTCCATTGGGTATGACCTATACCTGTTTTGGTGGAGTAGGGCTGGGATAGGTGTTTTTGCTCAATTGGGGCATTTTGGCAAGGGAAAGAAAAAATGTTATTATTGAACTGTGATGTTTTAACTGATATGTTAGTTTATTAAGACTTTATATGAATTGTTAGAGGCTCTCAAGTCCCCAGTGCTGGTATGGGACAACACCTTGCTAGTGTAATTCAACTAATTCGTTGTATTGTCTGTTTAATGTTTTCCATTATGATCATATATGTGATGTGTGATATTGTATATGCTGTAACCTTTGGGTGGTGCTAGGAATTGCCTGGGTATTGTTGAGTGATGTTGATCACAGGTTGGGCATGGCCCAGGTAACGTTGTGTGGTTCTGACCATGAGATTGGTCATCATAGGCATCAATTTGAGGAAGGATGATTGTTAGGCTAGGCATGGATCGGGTTACTAGGATGGTGAGACCATCAGACTTGAGCAGCATAGTCGCAGGGACACAAGGTGTCAAAGGTGTTGTGGCTTTAGTACTATTATGGGGATTACCTCTCACCTGGAAATTTTGAGTAGTGTGCACACAAAGAGATTCCGTGATAAGGTGGTTTTGACCACTCATGTGGGTGGAGGCCCCCGTTAGTTGCGGTTTATGTACTTTAGGTTAGGGGGTGCTTGCCGTAGGAAGTCACATGGATGGTGAGGAGCCTTCAGGGGATAGAATTTAGGCTATCAGGTTATGGGAAGAGGCTTGCCGTTATTTTATGGAAAACATCATTATCCCTTCAGATACATTATTTTGAGGGAAAACATCATTATCCCTCCAACTACATATTTTGAGGGCAGACATCGCTGTCCCTCCGGTTACTTATTGAGGACAGACATTACTGTTCCTTCGGGTTACTGTTTCACGGGCGTGCCTTCGGGATGTCCGTACTTGAGACAAGCAGTGTTAGGGGGCATATGGTGTCGGGTTATATAATAGAGATTCCAGTGTTGGCTGAAGCAGGTAACACTCTATGGTGGCTACTGAGCACTAGTGGAGTTTGTGCTAATTTGATCATCATTTTATTTAATCCTTTCCTTATAAATTCATTCCTACTTAAAAACTTATATTAGGTTCGCACCGTTGTGTGGTATCCAACTGAGATTCGTCTCACGCCCCGCACGGGCCCTTCAGGATGCGTGCATACATTAATGATTTACTTTTAGGAAAGAGTCCAACTTCAGGAACTAGGATGCATTATCTATGGCATTGAGATGGTATGGACCTTGTGGTCTTTCCTAGCTGGAGTTACTTTGTTTGGAATACTTTCTTGTATCATCATGCTTATTTATAGCTATAGTTGGTTAACCATTTCCACCCTTTATATTGAGATATGTATGAGCTACTCTGGATGTATGTTTTGTTGTTCAGTAGTAGTTACAAGATATCTTCATGCTGTTGTGTTTATTTCCACTACTGTTGTTTATATTTATTTCTTCCACTGTTTATTGGCATTGAATGTGATTCTACTTTGCGGGTCTGGTTTGAGTTTGTTGAGTCCTTAATTCTACTGCGTCTTTATTAATATACTCATACAAGTAACATTATTATTACCCTTTGAGAGTGTATATCCTCCCAACTATACTTATAAGACCCTCGCTGCTAGTCAGTTGCCTTTGGCATTCAGGTATGTGTGCATAAGGTTGTATCACCCGACCCATCTAGCACTATTTGGGTGGCTATTCGGGTCCGGGTTCTTACAAAGTGGTATAAAAGGGGTTCTTTATAGGGATTTAGTAGCTGGGTTTTGGTGGATAATAATGAGATTGATAATTATTTTTTTCTGCAGGTTTTACTATTTGGGATATGGTGGACTGGTGATAGGTTGTTTATGGAACTGGGTTTCTAGATTGTGCTTGGGTGCCTGCAGCCCTAGGTACGAGGGGTGAACCAAGCTGCCAGGGGTGGAAATTACTATTTGTTTTTTCTCAGATGATAGTTTATATGATTTCCACTATGGTGGATCACTTTTTGTGTGATGTTATTGATTGTGATATGTGACCCTTGACCCGATGCCATAAGGGAGAATTGGACCTTGTCCCAATATGGAAAGGCTGGTTTGTTTGGATTTTGATAGGCAAATTTTTATGGTATTTCAACTTCATAACTTCACTTATGCTTTTTGAAGTGAAAATGCCATGTGGATAATATCAAATTAAACTAATTTGTATTCCTTGAAATGTGAATAGGTGAAATTTATGATAAAATTTCTTGTTTATTGAAATGTGTTATGCCATGCCTTGTATATTTGTAGAATTACATGTGACAGGGTATTAGGGTCTGGCTCTTGTACGAGCAGGCATGTACTATTGGTTGAGGTGATTTTGATCACCAGGATTGGGCAAATTTATCATCGGTTTGAGGCAACATTGGTTGTCGGGATGGGCATGACCTGAGATACTTTTGATACTTGGTTTTGTTAAGGGTGTCTAAGGATTCCATGAGGTCGGGATGCCACGATCATGGGTTACGGTGAGGGAGAGTAAGGGTAATAGTTATGCGCTGCCTTTTACTGCTTTCCTTATCTATGTTAAATATATATTGTTATATATATATATGGCTTGTCTGACCATTTATAGAATTCAGTGAGTTCCCCTTATACATCTCGATGGACCGTCAGGTGGGAGATGATACAGTGCCGCGAGATTAGGTTCAGGATCTGGTATAGGCAGAGCAGGAGCCGCAGGTACAGTCTTAGGGACAGGAACAGGTTCAGGATCCTGTGTAGGCCGGACAGTAGCCGGGTTTGGCAGTGTTTGGACCATGGCTTGATGACCAGCTCTGAGCTAGCATGGTATGAGTCTTGCAGGGAATCGAAAGAGGAGCATAGGGCACAAGGCCATCTATGTCATATCTGAAGTGGGAGTTCCAATCACAGCCCGTGCCAGTTTTTCAGGGTGAGGATGGTCCATAGGAGGCTAAGAACTAGATAGAGAGCATGGAGATGATATTTGAGCAGCTCGAGATGCCTCCAGGGTGGAGGGTCAAGCTGGCGATGTCCATGCTGAGAGGACCAGAAAAGCATTGATGGGATGTACAGGTTCAGGCTCACAGGCATGAAGGAATGGCATGGAAGGACTTTGAGGACATGTTATTTGAGCACTATTACCTAGAGGCACTAAGAGCAGAGAGATCTTGGGAGTTCTTGATTCTTCAGCAGGGAGACATGTCTGTCATAGACTATGCAGCTACTTTCACTGAGCTGTCTCTCTTTGCACCTAGTATGATAAGTGATGATGCGACAAGGGTGATGCGCTTCGAGGATGGATTGCGACATGCCATTAAGATTCAGGTGAATATCTTCAGTATGGGTTCTTTCGCAGATGCGGTAAATCAGGCGCTCATTGTAGAGGGAAACTAGAGGGATAGGCACCCGGTTGGCCGGGGAACAGTTTCTGGTGATGGTCTGGACAACAAGAAGCAAGGAAAGGATGAGTTTTAGCAGGATAGTTTGGCCATGGACTCATCTAGACCACCTCTTAGCAGCTATTCAGTGGTTTTCTTTTAGTGTGGGAAACCCGAATATGTTCAGACTCAGTGTGATAGGCCTATGAAAGAGTGTCGGGCATGTGGAAAGGTTGGGATCCTTGACAGGTTTTGTAGTCAGCCTTCTCAGACAACAGGCAAGTAGGGACCAAGACAGAAGGTGGCATCTAGAGTTGGTTCAGGTTTGGTGCCATGAGAGGGTAGCTGAGGTTCAACTACACGCAGAGGGTGTGATAGAGACAACAAAACCTATCTAAGGGGTGAGTGGCTGGTGGCTAGAGTAGCACCGTAGGGAGTTCAGGAATCATGCAGTCGTACTTCAGGCCAGGTGCACGTCGTGGAGCTTCTAGAGGCTGAGCAGGCTGGTGAGCCAACAACGGTTAGAGGTACACCACGGGTCTATCAGTGATTTCCATGTTTTCTTTTTGGCATGACCTGTAGAGGCATTTCCGTTTTGAGTGCACATAATTTACATGATCTATGTGGATTCAATAGATACTGGTCAGTGTGATTGGCGCCATATCGGTTGTGTGGCGTGTTTATATATATGTACGATACTCTTAGCATCAGGGGCATCAAGGATGCATGTAACATGTGGTGTTGTGGGAATAGGGGCATCGAGGTTGCGGGTTACTTGAGGTGCTAGGCACCAGGTTCGTTTTTTAGCATCCATGAGATGTAGGACCTTGTGGAGGCAGACACTGACGCACTATGAGGTATGTTTGGGTGTCAGAAATGACATGAGAGAACCAATGAGGTGCAGGGGTGATGATGCGTCACGAGAGGACCATGCGTCCAGAAAACATGTTAGTGAATCTTTTCTTGTTTCGATTTCATGTCGGGTTGAGACCAAGTTAGACAATTCCTAAGGTGGGGAGCCCCATGAGGAAATTAGCCAGAACCTTTGAGACCAGGGTAGTCTGGGTCATTTTAATCGGGGTGGTATGTTCAACGCCATCTCCAGGTCTTGTTTGATAGCTCGGGGACAAGCTATGTTATGGTGGGGACATTGTAAGAACCTGAGTTTTTAGAACGGGTCAAAATCCTGACCTTGTTTGATTTTTGACTTGTTCCTGAGAAAACTGGGAAAATGTGGGATGTTCTAGAGGATTTCTAGACTACATTCCATGTACTCTAAGGTACACACCGTGTATGGGTTAGGCAAGTTTCGGCCATATGCTTGCCGAGTACATGCCGTGTAATGACCATGTAAGAATTTCTTACAACACAACATGTAGTTATCGACATGCCATGTACCCTTGACCGTGTGGAGGCCATAAATGGCGTGTAGGCATGTTGGTCGGGTAGAATCATTTAACCAATTAAACGATGTGTCCTTGTTGGACACTCCGTGTTGTCTAATCGTGTATTAAGGATATACATGACGTGTGGGTAAGTCAGCAAGGAAGAGAAGAAAAAATAAGTACATGTCGTGTGCTACCTATAACACACTGTGTACTCATGTCAGTAGGTTCTGGAAAGTAGGTCGGTGAAATTTCAGCCTTCATATGAAGAGTAAAATGATATACACCATGTAATTAAAGTACACGCCATGTATTTTCTTTTTTCCCTAAAATGGGCAGCAACTTCGTATTGAGATATAACCTCAATCACTCGATAGTTTTGAGTGGGGAGAGCCAACTGAACCTTGTCTTTGCTCCGGATCATCCGTTCAAACTCCATTTCAAACACCGTTTGATCCGTTGGAACCCCCTTGGTAACTTCTTGATTCTACTTGATCCAATTTTCTTGATTTCTATCCTACAATGAGTTATTAGCGTTTGAGAGGTTTTGATTATTTTGTAGATCTACTGCATTTTATACCTAATTGGAGGTTGTTATCAGAGGAGTATCATCGTATGAGTCTCAGGTAGGTGGTGCATACCTCTTTTTGTGTTTTCATTTTCATTTGGGTGGCATGGCCTTTGGCGCATTTTCAGAAATTTCTAGCAGGACCCAGTATTATCCGATATTGCATATTAAATTGTTCATTAGACCCATGGGAAGCCTTTGGGTATTCCCATTACCTGTTTTTCTTGAGTGGGGCCAGGCAAGGGGTTGATTCCCAATTGGTGAATTTTGGTTGGGGAAAGCCAAAATAGTTTTGATTGAACTGTGACATTTTAACTGATAAGTTAGTTTATACAACTTTATATGAATTTTTAGAGGCTCTCAAGACCTAAGTGCTCACATGGGACAACACCTTTCTAGTGTAATTTAACTATTTCATTATCATTCCTATTTAAAGTTTTACATTGTGATTATATATTTGATGTGTGATATTGCATCTTCTGGAACATTCGGGTGGTGCTAGGCATGTCTTGGGTATTGTTGAGTGATGTTAATCACAGTTTGGGCTTGGCCCATGTTATGTTGGGTGGTTTTGACCACAATATTGGGTGTCATGAGCTTCAGTTTGAGGCAGGATGACTGTCAGGTTGGGTGTGGCCCGAGTTACTGGAATGGTGAGACCACCATACTTGAGTGGCATGGTCGCAGGGACACAAGGTGTCAGAGATGTTGTGGCTTGGGTACTATTTTGGTGATTAACGCTCACCCGTAATCTTTGAGTAGTGTGCATACAGATTGACTCCGTGATGAGGTGGTTTTGACCACTCGTGTGGGTAGAGGTCCCCATTAATTATGGTTTAGGTACTTTTGGTTTGGAGGTGCTTGTCGTAGGAAGCCACATAAAAGGTGAGGAGCTTTCAGGGGATAACATTTAGGATATCGGGTTGGGGGAAGAGGCTCTCTGTTATTTGAGGGCAGACATTATTTTCCTTCCGAATACTTTATTTTGAGGGAAGACATTGTTGTCCCTTCAGCTACTTATTTGGACGGTAGACATCGCAGTCCCTCTAGTTACTTATTGAGGACAGGAATCTCTGTTCCTCCGAGTTACTGTTTCTCAGGTGTGACATCGAGAGGTCAGTACTTGAGACATGCGGTGTTAGGGGGAACATGGTGCCAGGTTATATGAAATAGATTCCGGCTTTGGATGAAACAGGTGACACTCCATGGTGGATGCTGAGCACCAGCGGAGTTTGTGTTTATTTGTGCATTGTTCTGTTTACTACATTCCTTATAAATTCATGCCTTCTTAAACACTTATATTAGGTACACACTATTGGGTGGTATCCTACTGAGATTCATCTCACACCCTGCACGGGCTATTTGGGATGCATGCAGACTTTATGGATTTATGTGTAGGAAATAGGCCAGCTTCAGGAGTTGGGCTGCATTAGCCATTTCATGGAGATGGTATGGACCTTGAGGTCTTTTCTAGCTGGAGTTTACATTTTTTATCATACTTTCTTATATCATCATGCTTGTTTATAGCTACAGTTGGTTAGCCATTGGAGCCCTTTATATTTATATATGTATGACTTGATTTGGATGCATGTTTTTTTGTTCAATAGTAGTTACAAGATGCCAACTTGCTGTTGTGTTTATTTCCACTACTGTTGTTTATATTTATTTCTTCCGATGTTTATTGATAATGAATGTGCATCCGCTCTGTGGGTCTAGTTTTAGTCTATTACGTCCTTAATTGTGATGTATCTTTGTTATTATACTCAGACGAGTACCATTATTATTATCCTCCAAGAGGGTATAGCCTCCCCACTATACCTATAAGAACCTTGCTGCTAGTCGACAACCTTTGGCATTTGGGGAGGTGTGGCTAAGGTAGTAGCACCGACCCTTTTAGCACTGTTCGGGTGGTTTTACGGGTCCGGGTCGTTACATCCTTGATAGTGGTTAAAGTGTTATTTCCGACGAATATTTTAATTGATGTCGTATATTTTTTATACTAAATTAATTTTATATATTTTATACAATAAAAGTGATATTATTTCTAAACATATATATATATATATATATTATCTCTAATTTAATGGGTAATTAATATTATATAAGACTAAGAAAACGTAATCTTGGAAACAAATTTTTTTATAAAGTATATTTTATATATAACAAATGTTGTAATTTAAAAGATAATTTTATATTATTTATAATCTTAGATAGATTATATGAATAATAAATTTAGGTTTATAAAATCAAAATTTGGTGATGGGGGTTTCCTTATAATTTTGATAATATATAAATTAATTAATTTGTTACAACGGTAAAAACAATAAAGGTAAAAGTTAAAACCCTAATGGTAAAAGACTATAAACATGATTAAAACATGGAAACAAATGAATTTTCAAGAGGATAATGTAATTACCTAACCATATATTCCAAGAGTTGGTGCATTATTTAAATACATTGGCATGATTACAAGGAATCAAGTCCAGAAGGACCGACCAGTTCAGCACCTATGGAAAATAGATTACATAAATGAACGTTACATTACGCATTATAACATAAAAATAATAATTATTTGAGAACACCATTATTCCCTTAGCTTAACCCTACATCTCAAACATAAAACTCTTCTTGGGATCTTGGGAAAATGAAACATAAGAAAGGGGTGATCTCAGATTCCCAGTAAGGGTAAATAATTTAGCAGAAGCTATAAACTTTTAAGGGAAGATGTGTAATAAAAACAACAACCTTTTAAACATAATCTTGAACATAATATGGAAAAAATAAATAAAAAATTACAATATTAACAAGAACATGGATATTCTAATAGTATAATAATCACATGTAATAACTAATTTCAGAATGATGGAAGGCATAATTCCAGTCATTCTGAAACATTTTGTCAACACCTCGGCCAAGATGTATAAAAAAATGATTTAGGCCTCAGCCAAAACCATATATCAAATTGGGAAAGGCCTCGGCTAATTCCATCTCTAGTTGTCTCATGAGACCTACCGATGCATCAAAGATATATAGCGAGCTCCACTCGTCACTTACTAAGTCCAATGCATTCCTCATATGAAAAGGTTTATACATAACATAAACATTCGTATCAAAACTAGCATACGATATGTCATTACTTTATCCATAAACCTTGTATGGTATAAAAATAACACATCCACATTCAAACATATCTCAAATCCCTCAATACAATATGGGAAATTTTTATCATAATAAATTAACGTTGATCAAGAATAATATCCAATAAAGGATGTTGAAAAAGTTGATAATGACCATAAAAACTCTATGTGAGAAATATCCCTTTTCATTAAATAATATTAAAAGTCACAAAATTTATAAAGGAATTCATTTAAAAGATATTTTTGAATTGAATTGTCCCATACAAATTTGAAACTTTTGAATGGAATTTACATTTTACAAATATTCATGTCTATATAAATAAATCCTTAAAACCCCATTTTGAAAACATTGACATTAATGATAATTATTTAAAAGAATAAATATTTAAAACATTTAAAATGATTTTTTAATAAAATTGTCCCTTAAAATAATCCTATTGAAAACTCTTTTATGAAACATAGACATGGAAAATAAATATTTCTGAGTAAAAAATTACCCATAAACAATCTCGAATAATAATGAGATTGATGAATTAACACTTACCTTGTACTTTCCTTTAGTCGAGGGTACGGTTAACCATATATATAAAGACCATATTATATTATGAAATTATGCCAGAACCATATTAATATTTATGATATCATACATGGTTCATTTATTAATTTATACTACCCATTTACTAATTATTTCGATGTCAAATTAACATTTTGGATAATAATTTCTTTCTTAATCTTATGTGTTTTAACTTGTTATTCTTGATTGTATCATTTAGATCATGATTTAAATGATTCCAGAATAATAAAAATTATTTATATATCATATATATTAAGAATATAAATATTTATAATAGATGTTTATATGAAATTTATCGAACCGTTTATGGAGACGGTAGGCCGTAAGTATGCATAAACGCCGTTTCCGTTTTCATATCGTATTGAATAGAAGTAAGTGAATAAGATATATATAAGTACATACATACATAAATACATACATACATACATACATATATATATATAGTAGCACTATTATTTCATATATTACATACTTATGAATAATATATATTTTTATAATCATCATTGAATGGTGAACATGGAAATGAATCTCATCTCATCTCGGAGACGGTAATCCGTATGTACGCACGAGTGACAATATCATTATTTTGATATTAAAATCGTATATCATTTAATGGTATATCATTTATACAGAATCATTAAAATGATATATTTATTATTTAAATCAATTACACATCATTATTATACCCATTCAAATAATAATGTATTGAATAACAACTACACCACGAGGTGGAGACGGTAAGTCGCACGTACACACGTATGGTAACATGTCATTCATAAGATGGGTAAAATAATGAATATGGTTTTACCATATTTATAATAAAATTATAGCATATAGAAGATACTATAGGTATTATTTTATAATCGAAACAACAAATAAAGAGGAAGTGTAAGAAGAAAAGAACTTGAAAGAGGTGATGAAATATTTACCTCTTCTTTGGGTTATTTCTTTTGACTTGATCAAAATGGATCCTTAGGTTGGTTTTATAACCAACGTACGGACTCTAGGATGAAGGGATGATAGTTGAAAGGATATTTGGGCAGGGTTTAGCTGATCCAAATGTCTTTGTAGGTGTGAATTTGAGAGAAGGGGGAGTTCCCTTTTATAAGAGGGGTGAGGGGCAGCTTAGGAAAATATTGAAATATTATTTTATAATAAAATAATATTCGGTTTATAATGCCTAAAAATTGATTTATTTATAGGATAATATGGGGATGGGTCTAAATCAACTCAACAAATAGGTTTTATAGAAGTTTAGGTTACCATTTTAACAATATCTTTTTGATTTAACTCTAAGTTAAATAATTTAACTTTTACCGTGTCTTCTTATATTCTTACACTATATGGTTAATAAAATTAATATAAACATAAAAAAGAACCCCAAGTGGTTCAGTAATGACATATATAATATTATTTAATCCCTTTGTACAAACCTTAAATTTTTATGATTAATATATAATTTAATAATATAATATTTTTTTTAAAAACTCATTTATTTCAAATTTGGCCCTATTTAGTATTTTTTTTATTTTGAAAGTCATCACATCTTGATTACTTCGAACAAGACACATTGAATAAACACTATCATATCATATTCACCTATAATTTTCTTGGATTTCATAAAAACATTGAAATTAAATTTATTTTAATATTTATAATTCCATTTATTTGATTCTTTCATTAATATGTTAATTAATGCATCATCATTGTGTCATAAATAAATTTAATTATTTAATATCTAAAAATTATAAATAAAATACCATTATATAAGAAATATTTTTATCATTCTAATGAATATTTATAGTCCAATTTATCTTATGTATAATCCTATATTAAATATGGTTTAGTTAATAAACATTGAATTTTACACTTTTAACTCTTCTTTGAATAAAATAATAATAAATGTCCTTATCTAATCCAAGTGTACCTAAAGGATCATATTTTATTCTTAAGGTATTTTTGGTCTAATTACACCTATCCAATAGAATTAGGACAAGTTCTAGCAAAATAATAATATCATTTTTACCCTTAATTACCCTATTTACTTTTAACCATGGTAAATAAAAGTAAAAAGTTATTATTCACCAAAAAATATTTTTATATTATTGAACACCATTTTACTTAATGATATCAACAGTGTCTCTTGGATTTTTGAAATTCAACTCACATAAGTGGTAAAATTATGTTTTATACAAATTTGGAAATGCTCTTAGGAGGTTGGTAAAAGGCGGTAAAAAGTTGAATAAAGTTTTATATATATAAACTCATTATAAAATGAATCCAACTAATTAAATTGAAATTATATATGTATTATGTATCTAGTTTGACCTAAAATAAAATTAAATAAAATAAATAATTATTTAAATAAAAATCAGTTTTAAACAATAACTAAGTGTTTTTCAATATTCATCAAAAATTGAATGTTTTCATAAAAATACCAAAAATTTACCATAAGTTAATTTTGATATTCTAAATTGCAAAATGAAGTCTATTTTAACAAATGAAAAACATATAAGTTTCATTTATTAATTTAATATTATTTCTCGTTGTCAAAACCAAAAAACAGGTTAAAAAAAGTAAATCCTATCAAAAGATTGACCTCTGTTTATGTCAAATTTAATTGTGAAATTACTTATAATGACCAAAATTGTATTAAATGATAAAAATATAATCTAATTATACTTCAAACCATTTAAATTTATAATTTAGAAATATAAATTATTTTGATTAAAAAAGTTGTTTTCAGTTAATATTTAGAATTTTTCACTATTCACCCAAATATGAAAGTTATCAGAAAAACACCAAAATTATTTCAAAAATAACTTTTACCAATTCTAATGAAAAAGTTTATTTTGTCAAATTTAATATATAAATGTGTCAAATATTGTATTTTAAAAGGGTTCACTGTTAAAAGGCAGTATAATTTTATTTTTTGAAAACTACTTCTTTTATCTGAAAAAAATGAATTTCTTCCTACATTATGTCTAATAAACTCATAATATAGATTCCAAAATTATAATTGTTACATAAAATTTAAAATTCAGTTAATACTATTCATAACTACTTTTAATGGCTAGTTTGATAAGTCATGGTGCGCTCGAACTCGGTGTTGCGTGTAGCGCAAGCTATTGAATTACATTAATGAGAAAATGTACTATGAAATCATGGGGTGTTACATTCTTCCATCCTTCAATAAATTGCATCCTTTAAATTTGAAATTGTTCTTCCAAAATAAATGGTTAAAAATAGAAAAATACCTTCATGGGAAACCCACATCGGAAATTGGGTTAATAAAATTTAGTCTTAATAAGAGGGAAAGGGAAATGAAAAAGTCGCCATCAAATTATGACCTTGATTTGGAGAACATTGGTGGAAATTAGAGACAAATAATTGGAGGAAAAACTTAACTATTTATAGGTAGTGATTGAGGTCATCAATCACAAACTAGTGTATAGTTGAGGGCCTTGAAGTCATTGATATATGATGATTTAAAATATCATCAATTCAAAAAAACATAAGGTATTAGGATTAAACATTTTTGGATTTAAGATCTCTTCCCTAAAGTTTAAGAATTAATTTCTTTATAGAATATGAAAAAACATATCTATACTTGATAATTAGAGTTTCATCCTTCAACTAATTTCTAGCACAAATTCATCTTTCACTCCAAACGATAATAGAATTCAAAGATATTGTATTTATCCTAATAATATGGGGTTCAAAAAAATGAATTTAAAATTTATCTATCAGAACATTTAAAAAAACTACATTATACAAACCAAGACACCACTTAGGCCAGTGGTAGTTGATGCCCCCTTGTCAACCTTCGGTTGCGGGTTCAAGTATCGCAGCCTTGCCGGACGTGACGAGTTATCACCCGACCTATGGGTTGTCCTTCTTATAAAAATAAAAAAATTATCTTAATAAATTTTTTAACCTTAATAATTGTATCCAACATCAAACTTAATTGATTCCAACATTTATACTTACCCAAAATACTTTTTTCCAAACTCACAGTCCAAAGATTTATAAGGGAGGTAAACACAATGAATATCCTTTTTTCTACGTAATAACATGCGAACACCTTCAGCATGTATTCTTTTAAAACACTGTAACACCCAAAATTACCATAAAACATTATTGATTACATTCATTCTCCCTTATTCCTTATAGAATACTGGATATACTCCTTCTATATGAAAATGTTGTAAAATCCAACAATGATGGAATATATAAATCATTAATCAGTTTTATAGTAGTCAAGAATATCCAATATAATTTATCGAAATAAATCATATCTTATTCCAAAATCACTTCCTCAATATCATAACCATATTAAGGTTTATCTTTACTTCAACCATGTATTTTACAAAAAAGTTCAATAGGCTATTGAGTAACATTTCTTATAACCATATAATCTCAAATCCTAAATTAAATAGTACTGCAGTATATTCCTTATTTATTTACATAATTCATATAACTAGTACATCGTTGATACAACACTCAAATGAAATAATTCTTTAATAAAAAGATAAGAACACTAGTCATTCCTCTTCTTCTGTGGTAGTATCATGACTTTATTATTATCCAATAGAATCATTTGAGGCATACTCTGATTATTTATACGTTGACTCGTGTAGTGTCTCAACTACTTGAAGATGAATCCTTATACCTTTGACACATTTTTATTACCTTTGCAATCATGTACTTGGTGTCCTTTTTCTCCACAGTTATAACAAAACCTCATTCCCCTCAAGAATTTACCAAGGTGATTCTTTCCAAAATTATCACATATGGGAAAACCCTTATTCCCCCTATTCCCATTATCCATCTTTCTCTCTTCTATCATTTTCTTCTCTTGGTTTCCTTCAAATCCATAAGACTCAGTGAATTATTTACTTATATTATTAACAGACGATACTATTTCTTTATATGATGAGAATATGTGGGAGACTATTTACCTTATAAATGTTTTCTTAATACCATGACTGGTATGATCCTTATTACTCATTGGATCATAGGTATTGTTGGAGTTCTCATTCCTTCTACAGAGCACCATTTCTATATAATAGCATACATTAGGTCAGTTTATGAATCACAATAAATAATTAAAATCTTGTAAAATATCTAACATAAATTGAATAGTTTTTTTCTATAATCCATAATCATAAAAATATTTTCTTTGGTGTGGTATATACTAATAAATCCGTCATAATTATTTGTAAATAAATTGAGAATTATCCTAAGAATATCCCCTCGGAGTGTCGTAACCAAGAGTGATTCAAGGCCTGTTGTTGTGAACTAGTTCCCATTTGAGTTGAGCTCAAAGCGGTGCTTTCAAGTTTTACCCCTAGGTACATCTGTGCCATTGCTGACTCTACCTGCTCGTATCCAAATAGGGATATATTTTCTAGGAAAACTCACAAAATCTCTACATTATAGAAATTATAGGAAGTTCATCTATACTAATCCTCAAATGTCTCTTAGGATAATGTGCTCTAATTAGATTTTATCTAAATCTAGTTTCCAAGGTTTTTTCTAGACTTCCTCTGATACCATCTGTAAAGCCCCTACCCCAAATTCCCAGAGTCAATGCATTATTTTAATACATTGGCATGATTACAAGGACCCAAGCCCCAAAGGACCAATCAGTTTAGCAGTCTTGGAAAATAGATTATATACATGAATGTTACATTACACTTTCTAACATACACAAAAAAAATAATCCTTTGATAATTCCATTGTTTCCTTAGCTTAACCCTGCATCTCAAACATAAAAAACTTCTTGGGATCCTGGGAAAATGGAACATAAGAAAGGGGAGAGCTCAGATTCTAATTAAGGGTAAATAATTTAGCAGAAGATATTTACTTTTGAGGAAAGATGTGTAATAAAAACAAAAACCTTTTAAACATAAAATTGAACATAATATAGCCTAAATAAATCAAGAATTACCATATTACCAAGAACATGGATATTATATTAGTCTAATAATCGCATGTAATAACTAATTTTGTAATGTGGGAATGCATAATGTCGGACATTCTTAAACATTTTCTCAAGGCCTCAACCAAGACATCTAAAAATTGATTAAGGCCTCGACCAAAACCATATATCAAATTGGGAAATGCCTCGGCCAATTACACGTCTAGTTGTCTTATGAGACCTACTGATGCATCGAGGAGATATAGTGGGATCCACCCATCCCTTACTAATTCCAATTAATTCCTCATATGAAAAGTTTTAAAAATAACAAAAACATTCGTATTAAAACTAGCATACAAAATGTCAACACTTTATCCATAAACCCTGAATGGAATAAAAATAACACATCCAGAGTCAAACATATCACAAAAACTTCAATAAAATATAGAATATTTTTATCATAATAAATCAACCTCGATCATGAATAATATCCAATAAAGGATGTTGAAATAGTTGAAAATGACCAGTAAAACTCTTTGAGAGAAATATCCCTTTTTTCGTGGAATAATTTTAAAAGTCACAAAATTTATAAAGGAAGTCATTTAAAAGATATTTTGGAATAAAAGTGTCCCATAACCCTTTGAAAAATTTGAATGTAATTAACATTTTATAAAAAATCATGTCCATATAAATAAATCCTTAAAACCCATTTTGAAAACATGGACATTAATGAGAATGATTTAGAAGAATAAAATTTTAAAACATTTAAAATGATGTTTTAATAAAAGAGTCCCTTAAAATAATCACATTGATAGAACTTTTATGAAGCATGGTCAAGGATAATAAATATGTCCTAGTAAAAACATACCCATAGATAATCTCGAATAATAGTGAGAATGAGGAATTAACCCTTACCTTGTATTTTCCTTCAGTCGAGGGAACATTTAAACTCTTATATAAATAATGTATTATGTTATTAAATTATACCAGAACCATATTAATATTTATGATATCATACATGATTCATTTATGACTTTATACAACCTATTTAATAATTATTTCCAGGTTAAATTAATATTTTGGGTAATAATCGCTCTCTTTATCATATGTGTTTTAACTTGTTATTCTGGATCGTATCATTTAGATCATGATTTAAATGATTACAACATATAAAAGATATTTATATATCATATATATTTAGAATATAAATATTTATAATAGATTTATATATCAAATGGAAGGCACCGTTAATGGAGATGGTAGGTCGTACGTACGCATAAATGTTGTTTCCGTTTTCATATCGTATTGAACGGAAGTGAATAAGATATATGTAAGTACATAAATACATACATAAATATATATATATATATATATCCAGTAGAATTATTATTTCATATATTACATACTTATTAATAATATATATTTTTATAATCGTCGTTGAATGGTGAACAAAGAAATGAATCTCATCGCGTCGTGGAGACAGTAATCTGTACGCACACACGAGTGACAATATCATTCTTTTGATAATAAAATCATATATAAATGGATGTTATATCATATATACAGAATAATTACCATTTTATATTTATTATTTACATCAATTATACATCATTATTGTACCCATGAAAATAATAATGTATTGAATAACAACTCCACCACGACGTGGAGACGGTAAGCTGTACGTACGCACGCATGGTGACATGTCATTCATAGGATGGATAAAATAATTAATATGGTTGTAACATATTTATAATATCATAATAGCATATAGAATATACTGGAGTTATTATTTTAGAATGTAAACAACAAATAAAGAGGAAGTGGAAGAAGAAAAGAACTTGAAAGAGGTGATGAAATATTTACATCTTCTTTGGGTTCTTCCTTTTGACTTGATCAAAAGGGATCCTTATGTTGGATTTATGACAAGATAAATTCCTATAGGATTAAGGTAGGAAATATTATAGAATATTTGGACAGGGTTTGGCCAAGCCAAATGGCTTTGAAGGAGTGAATTTGAGAGAAGGGGTGCCCTTTTATAAGAGGGGTGAGGGGCACCTTTGGAAAAGATTGAAATATTATTTTATAATAAATTTATTTTTGGTTTATAATGGCTCCAAATTGATTTATTTAAAAGATATTGTGGGGATGGGTATAAATCCTCTCAACCAATATGTTTTCGAAAATTTTAGGTTAACATTTTAATCTTATCATTTAGATTTAACTCTTACCGTGTCTTCTTGTATTCGTACACTATATGGTTACTACACATACTATAAACATCCAAGAGAACCTCAAGTGGTTCGTTAATGAAAAATATAATATTATTTAATACCAATGGCTGAACCTTATCTTTTAAGGAATAATATATAATTTAATAATTTAAAAACTAATTTATGTCAATTTTGGTACTATTTAGTATTTGGTTTTTGTGAAAGTAATCACAACTTGATTACTTCAAAAGAGATAAATCGAATCAACCCTAACATATCTTATTCACCTAGAAAATTCGTGTATTTCATAAAAACTTTGAAATTAAATTTATTTTAATATTTATAATACAATTTATTTGATTCTTTCATTAATAAGGTAATTACTGAATTATCATTGTGTCATATAAAAATTTTAATTATTTAATTTCTAAAAATTATAAATAAAATACCATTGTGTATGAAATATTTTTATATATTTAACAAATATTTATAGTTGAATTTATCTTATGAATAATCTTATATCAAAAATGGTTTAGTTAATAAACTTTGATTTTAACACTTTTATCTATTATTTGAATAAAATAGTAACAAATGTCCTAATCTAGTCCAAGTGGACCTAAAGGATCATATTTTATTACTAAGGTTGTTTTTGGTTGAATTATA